>OY754495.1:8262705-9596838 GCA_963575735.1 Amblyjoppa fuscipennis | reverse complement strand
TTTGTTCGGTTTCTAAAACACTAGTAAATTTGCGGATCGATGAATGATTAATGCGGACACGTTCGTCGAAGACCCGACGGCAAGCCTCCACCGCATTATTTGTCTTCGCCCTAACGCACCGGTAAGCCAGCCGACTAAACTTCTCTCCAGACACTGTCCGACGTCGAAATGGCTAGCACGTATCTCAGCGTTGGGAAAGCATTCGCCAAAGGCCATTACAAAGCTTTATTCAAAATCAAAACGAGATTCTTCACTTTTTTTTTTTTTTTTAATGATAGAAGATCAGCGTACGTGTTTTCTTGCTTATTCGGAGCTAAAACATATACGAGGCGATAAACTTAACGCCGATAATCCCGATAAAACGCCATTAATAGTGCATAACTGCGCAAATATAGAAGGAACACTAACAAACGTTTCACTCGCCCGACTACACAACTTGCAACGAGCGAGAACTTTCAAGTATTTCGCAGCACTAAAAATAAGTGTCTCTCTGTGTCCTTATGCGAATGCGACAGAGTAAAGACGTAAGTCGGCTGCACAGGCCATGGGGGGGCGGTGACCCGTACAGATGGAACACATACAAAAAAAAAAAAATATTGTGTCAGCGAGATATTTTGGCCTAAGTTATTTTGGTACAGATTTTTTTGTGTATAATTTATAGCCCAAAAATAATTTCAACGCAAGATATTTTGTCGCGAAGATATTTTAACGAAATATTCCTGTTATTTTGTCGGAGATATTATTCCCGAGTTGTATTGTCGGAGATATTTTGTGCGAGTTCAGTTGTGCTACCCCGCGCGAACTTAATCTGACCCATGAGCTCGAATTTCCTGGTGACTAAATGCACTATTCGGCAAAAAGGTTGAGACACTTTTTCCAGTCAATTGATCAAACTTTAAAATCGCCCAGTCAGATTTTCGAGAAAATTAATTTTCACATTTCAACTGACTCACATTTCACGTCACCTGAAGTTGACGTAAGGCGAAAAAAAGAGACGAGATAACGTTGGGCCAAAATGACTTATCATGCACGCTAAGGGTTAATTTTGTTTTGTTAATGCAAAGCTCTGCATGTTTCTGCTCCCGTATTGTTTGTTAAACAAAAAGTGTAAAAAAAATTACGGGAAACCAATTTTTTGTTCTCGAGTTGATAGTAATAATAATAAATAATCAAAAACGATATTTATTTATTTTTTTCACAACTCATGTTTGACAATACTCGGAAAAAAAGGATTTGAACACTTTTTACAGTGAATCGATCAGACTTCAAGTTCGCGCAGTCAGATTAAAAGCAAAAAGAAATTTTAACCGCTCCAACAAACGTGCCTAAAGTTAACGTTAGGCGAAACAAAAGAGGACCCGCAATGCACACTAAGTGTGAACAAATCGTGGATTTGTAAATGCAAAAATTCTGCGATTTTTCAGCTCGGGCATTGTTTATTAAACAAAAATTCTTATGAAAAAATAAAATAAAAATAAAATAATGATGAGAAAGCAATTTTTTGTTCTCTCGCCGATAATAATGACGATAAATAATCGAATAATCAACGGTCCTAAAAAAAAAAAAAAAAACCGAATACATTCTTTTGATTTTTTGATTTTGTGAAAGCCGATCGTGGGATAAAACTTACACTTGGTCCATGAGTGATCGTCGGTGCGATGATGACTGAGGTGCTGGTCGGTCGACTCGAGATTCCGATGGTGATCGTGATTGTTATTCGTATCGGCCTGCAAAGTGCCGTGCAGCTGCGAGTACGGACTGCCCGGTCCAACGTGCGCGGCGACGCTGCACTCCCGATCCCGATCGTTGACACGATCCTCGATATTAACCGTCCTCCCGGCCGCAGGACACGGTTGCACCGTTGTTTTCGTCCCTGCCGTGTCCCCGGCAGTACGCATATCTCGCACTGTCAAGCACTTTTTTCGACACGGTTTTTTTTTTCTTAGCCCTCCGTGTTTGTTTCCGCGAGCCTCGAGAGAGAGAGAAACCGGGCTCTCGTGCACCGCTCTTCCGAGCTACTCGAGCGCCACGCTTCTCGCCATTGTCTCTTTTTTTACTGTCGCACAACAAAACTCGTTCTAACGTTTTCTTTATCTTTTTCAATTCAATCCCTAAGATCCAGTGTCTCAGTTATCGAAGAAATTTTCATAAAAATCTCTCTCTTTTCTCGTCTACACAAAAAGTAACAAAAATAAAAAATAAAAATAAAAAAATAATAATAATCACGAACAAAGTCCTAACGCAAAACGTCGCGACGAGTGAGGTCGATCGGTGAGACTCGAGCCTTTCCGGCCGCGTATTATGGCCGACGGCGTTCGGTAGTCGGAGGTGGGGCGGGGGTCGGTGGGACAGGGTACGAAAACAAACGCCTCGAGCGCCACTTGAACACCAAATTGATAGTTCGAATGACTCGAAATCACAGTGCAGATTGACATCCAGATTAACACAACCGACCTGATAGAGCGGCGGTTGGCGATGACGGATCCTTGAAGGAGTAACTCCCGCGGAGAATCCGATCGGGACGAACGACGAGGCCAGGACGCTCGAGGAAGAGCAGTCCCTCGTTGCAGAGCTCGCCTCTCGGGACTCGCATCCAGCCCGCTCGCTTTGCTCCTCGCAGTTGTTATTGTTTGTGTGTCAATTTACTTATGCTTCTTGCCCGAGTTCACTCTCGATCGGCGACAAGTTTTCCCCACTAGGTCTCGTGTTATTATCCGGCTGAAGCTCGAGTTAGTTCGTCGGCCGAACACGATGTATCGATGAATCGATGGTACGGCGATGCCGGCGCGCAGGCATCCGTCCGCGCTGATCCGATATGCGCTCGTCAAGTTTCGCCGCGGACAAATTTCTCTCGGCCTCCCGATTTCCGTTCTCGCACGTTCTCCCGCCGGGTTGAAGTCTCGCCAGCTCCTGCCGATTACGTACAAGAGAGTTCTTATGCTTGTGTCTTTGACTCGTTAATATTTCCGAGACAGGGATTGGATAACGAACGTGCGTGCTTGGGTTGCTCTGGCAGTCAAGGTGCAAAATAGGTGCCTCGGGCTTGTCCTTGATTTCTTTTTTTATATATATATATATATATTTTTTTTTAATTATTTTTATATAATCACGTATGAACGATTACGGGACAACGTGCGTGCCGAAGGGTTCCGTTTCCTCTTCCGAGATACTTGTTCACTCTGATCATCTACGGAACCGAACCTTTCTCTCCTCTTTTTTTTTTTTTCTTTCTTTTTTTTACTCTCACACTCTTTTTTTCGCTATCTTTCTCTCGCACACACATACACACACTCTATTTTCTCTTTGGAAATGACGGGTACGCTTTACTTACGAGAGCTTGGACGATCGATGCGAAATAAAACCGTGCTCTACGTAACGATTTTCGTGCTCTCCCAGGGTCCCGCAGTCTCTAGGATCTCCGTTGAACACGATCCTCGTGGCACAGTCGCGCGAAGTCTCGCGCGCGCGCGCCCCCTCGTCTTTCGAATTTCTTGATGCTTTGTTATTGTTTTTATTATTGTTGTATTATAATTTATTATTATTTGAACTGAAAAACAGAACGTCCCTCCCAGTATCTCCGGAGCGTCGAAAATTTATTAAACTTCGATTAATAACATTCGTATACTTTTGTTTAACAAAACAAAAAAAAAATAAAAATAAAAACGAAACGACAATGATTTAAAGCAACGAGTAACCGGGCTCGAGAGGTAAAATTGCGAATGGTGCGCGGTGGTGTTGCGTTATGCGAGAGATAAACTCGCGACCGACTCTCGAGTGTAGAGAGAGAGAGAGAGAGAGAGAGCGTTTCTCTCGGGTCGTAACGGCTGGTGCACGTAAGGCCGGCCACCGCGTAACTGAGTCCGGATCGCGGCCTGTTCTCCGCTATATTAAAACCGTACTGTGTGTAGCGGCGAACGGCGCTTACGGTGACGTCATCTTGTACGTCATAGAACGGCTGCCCCCCTCCCCGCCTCGCCGATGTGGCCCGAGCGAGCGGGCGGCGGATCGATGGACCATCAGCGGCGGCGCGCGGGCCACGCGTGTGTTACCTCTCCGCCTCATCCGTTGCCACCTCTTCCTCTGTTTTTAGTTCGCCGGTGCCGACGCTCCCCTTCCCCGCCGACCGACCCCCCCCCCCCCCCGCCCGACCGCCTGCCCGCCCGCCGCCGCCCCACGACGCCTCGCAACAGTGACGTCGTTACCATGACGTCATACTTGCTACCCTCCTCCGCTCGGACACGAGTTTAGCGGCTGGTGGCTTCGAGCCAGCCGGCGATATATATATATGTATATACGTATCGGACTTCCATGCCCCGATCTACCTTTATTCTTTGCATATCGAGTTAAAGCCACATTCGTTGGCCGTCCAACCGTTTGTTCTATAATATTGATGTTTTCTTTTTTACTCTTCTTTTTTTTTTCTTTTTTTTTTTTGCGATTATCGGTTGTCAAGTTTCTGCCAATGATTTTTTATCGAGTGAGACAGTCCTTTAACCCTCTGAGGCTCGTGTCTCCGCACGGTGACGTGTCTGCAAAGAGAGGGGAAAAAAAAAATGGAGAATAGACGACGTGATTATCGGGGAAAAAGAAAAATTATGAAGCAGCCTTAAAGAGGCTGCGGGGATACAACAATCCGCGAGTGGATGTTGATAATGGGAGGTGATTTGTGTTTTTTTTTTTTTCTATGGTATTCTGGGGCGAATAGATGTTGCCCTTGATACGCATTTACTGACGAGGGTTTACCGTGCGCATGAAAAATCATCGGACTTCCGGTTTAATCCATTGATCGCTGCGGCGACTTCAAGGTCGCGTGTTACAAGTCGCCCCGGCCTGCCCGCTCCGGGCGGTAGAGAAAGTACCAGTTAGGCTGACGGTCTCGTGATATTTCTTTTTTTTTATTATTCCTAACTACCAAAATCGTAAACGATCGACGAAAAATAAACGGATTAGACTATAATCCGCGAATCCCAAAGATTTCGTGGTTTTCGAAAAGAGAAAAAAAAAGTTGAAAGTGCGCCGTTTGAGATTCGTGTCGCTGTACATTGACGTTTATAAAGAAGAAAAATAATGATAAAATAGCGACCTTTTATCGGAGAACAAAAAATTATGCAGTACCTTAAAGAGGCATCAGAGATATATTACTCCGCTCGTGGACACCGATAATGGAACATAATTTCTATTTCTTTATCTTTCTGTTATCGTTGGTCGAATAAATGTCGCCCTTGATAAACACTGACATGTCGATGTGTGTCTCTGTGTGTGTTCAAAAAAATCATGAGACTTCCGGTATACTCCATTGTTCGCCGAGAGCGTGCGAAAGGCCCTTCAAGGTCGGGTGTTTCAAGTGACCCCGGCCTGGCCGGCCCAGCCAGTAGAGAAAATACCGGAGCCGGATCGTTGGTCTCGAGATATTTATTTCCATTTTATTTTTTTTCTACCGAAATCCTAAATGCCCGATGAAAAACATAAAAGATTACAGTCGAATCCGCGAATCCCAAAGATTTAATAGTTTTTTAGAAACAGAAAACAAAAAGAACAGTTGAAAGTGTATAATACCATAAGCATAGCGAAAAAGATGACGATACGAACGGCTGCAAAGCCGGGGGCGGAGAGAGCGAAAGCCCGGTCCGCTCGCGGCCTCCGAAAAAAAAAAAATGAAAAAAAATGGGCGCACGAGAGCCACGTGTAGTTCGGAAGGCGGATTATGTAGTTCGTTTTCAATTCGTGCGCGCGAAATTGTTTTCGACTCGGCCGAACCGGCGCTCGGCTCCTCGTCCAACATGGCCGCCGGCGTGAAAAAGGCGTAAAAACTTGGCCCCTCGCCTGCGGAGCGTGTTCGCGTTGAGTTACTCGCCGGATATATGTGCGGTTAAACGTGCGACGAATAAAAGCGTGAAGGTAGTTAATGGTGTAACGGTTGGATGTGCTCGTGGCAACGCGGAGGCGGAAGAGTGTCCGGAACGGGGGAGCCGAGAGCGCCGGGGCGTGGAGAGGCGGGACGCACATGCACGGCCTAACCTCCTCGCTTCCTTCCTTCCGCTCTCGCAACCCTGCGCTAGCGCCGGGCTGTGTGTTCTGTGGCCCCGCGCGGAAAACGAGAGCAGCTGATCGACGAGGCGTTAAGAGAACCCGAGAGAGAGAGAGAGAATATTTATCCCTCCAACGGTCGGAACGGGGCAGCGCAGTGGCGCGGTGGTTGCACGTGGCGTCCGCCGGGCTCTCCGGCCACCCGCAAGCTCTTTGACGAGCGCTCGTTCGCATCGCTGCTAGTTTAATGGCTTAGGTCATGGCGACGCGATCCGCTCGCGTAACTTTTCTCGATGAATGGGATCGGGCTCGTTACGACGCATTATGTCGCTCGGGGGAACGTCTATTGCATGTATTTACCTGTTGCTCGTCTACGACGGTAATACGAGAGACATTTTTTGTTTTTTTTTTCCTCTCCATCGATCTTCGGAATTTCATTGGGTCTGAAAATTAACCGGAACGCCGCATACGGAAGCCACTGGAAAGCAACGTACACGGGGTTTGTGGCCAGAGGAATCATGAGAGCGAGGCTGAGAACGCGGAGAGAGTGAAGGTGCTCACACATAAAACAACGTTTGCCGTTTTCCGTCACACAGACGAGGCGATCGGACCAGATCGGACACCAATGTATTTGCGAGCATGAGCCAATCACGGCCCGTGTGTGTTCCGTACGTACGCTTTATGTGCCAAGCAGCTTGAGACAGGATCGGATGAGAGAGGATCGGTGCCCCCGAGGCTTTTTCGAAGGTCTTCGGAAACGGATTCCTTTAGAAAGTAGCGCACGTGAGGTAGCTGTTGCATTCGAACGGTGAGGAACGTGGAAGCACCGTTGTCGTCGAGGTTAGCCAGCGCCGAATCGCCCGTCTCTCTCTCGCTCTCGCGCGATCCTTAACGAACACGCTGCCCTTGATCTCCGCTCGTACGGCGCTCGTACACATGGGGATTATGCGCTTTTTTTTTCTCTTTCTTTTTTTTCTTTATAGCGCGCTCGAGAGGTTTTTTTTTTTTTCATCGACCATTCATCGGCAATTCGAAGGGATTGCCGGTACTTACATCAGATAGCTGTGTATCGTTGACTTGGACCGCGAAACTAAAGAGGGATATATTTATGGTGCGAATTTGCGATACAGCGGATTCCAGAGTTGAGGGCGCGTTACCGACTCGGTCGGTAACAAATCGGTGGCTCTATTTTTTTCTCGGCGACTATTCGTACTTTGGACGAAAGAAAAATAGGTTATTATGTGTGAAATATAAATGGTCATACTTTGAGCCATATTATTTGACACTGTAAAAACAAAACCTCGGTGTTTAATGTCATAAAATTAGTTTAAAAAAAAATTGAAAACTGAGCCGGTGTTCCATCGTGACGCGAAGGGTCAAGAGCATGTGCAATACCGCGGTCGGTAATAAAAACTGTAATCAACTTTTTTCATGGATTCTGGAAAGTACGGTCAAAAAAGAAGTCTCGCCGGAAGCCAAGATGATGTTCGTTTCCGATGAGACTTCTCTTTTGACCGTACATACGAGAACTTGTGAGAAAAGTTTATCACAGTTTTTTTATACCGATTGAGCACGGGATGGATGGGGAGGGAGGTGTTTCATATGGGCTTAAGGTGAAGTGAAAGTCACGTGACGGGGCGATGAGTGTGAGAGAGATATTTGCAATTTTCAAATTAACATTATTCGATGGTGTTAATTTTTTTTGCAACAAAAATGAATTCGGACCGGATGCGAAATTACCGTGTGCATCCGGCTCGAATTTGCTTTTTCTTCAAAAAAATTAGCACCCTTGAGAAAAGTTCATTACAGTTTTTATTACCGACCACGATATTTCACTTCTCCTTAAGGCGAGGTGAAACACAGTCGGTAACACAAACTGCAATGAATGACATTCGGAGATTGTGGACATTTGGCGGAAAAGCAAAGTGTTAGCCGATGTAGAATTCAATGTCGCATCTGATGATACTTCGCTTTTGCCCCAAATGTCAAGCGTTTTTACATGACATTAATTCGAAAAATGCAATTATATCTCTTGTACAAATGTGTCACGTGGTACATGTTTCCACTCGCGTTAACGTAGACACTGCCTTTTGGTGTCCGCTCGTATGTCGTCCCTATGCATGAGGACTATGCGCGTTTTTTTTTTTTCTTTTTTTGTATCGTGCGTGTGAGAGGTATTTATTTTTTCATCGACCATTCACCGGGAATTCAAAGGAACTGTCGGTAACCCAGTTGGGAACAAAAGCTGAGTACTGAATGCCGTTTTGAGAGCGCAGACCGCCGAGCAAAAAGAAAATTGTCTTTCCCTGCGTCTGCCGAAAATTGCTTTGCCCAGGGGAAAACAATGTTCTTTTTCCTCCGCGGACTGCGGTCTCAAAATTGCATTCCGTACAGTTTTAATTAGTCGAATCAGTCACTAACAAAAACGGTCTTTCTATTTTCTCCGTGACTACTAATATTTCGAGGTTCTTGTTTTTAGGAAGATACTGAGTTGATGGATTGAATGTCTGGATATGCCAGAAGAGAAACTGCCAAAAAAGTGCTATGGAAAACTTCGCTATATGAAACTCCGTATGGAACGCCAGTAACAAACTGAACTGGTTCACCATCCTGGAAATGAGGCACATTTCCACCACTCACAATTCTACCGGTTAACAACTCTGCCGTATTAGAACTCTACAAAAATATCTACCAGAGAGTGAAAAACCGTACCAGAATCAAAATAAATTCTACCGGACTTGGAATAAAACTCTGCTGGACTTGAAATAAAACTCTACCGGAATTACAATAAAACTCTACGAGAATACGGGGCTACCGTCTAGCATTGTATTCCGGTAAAGTTTTATTGTAATTCCGTTAGAGTTTTATTTCACGTCCGGTAGAGTTTTATTATGATTCTGGTAGAGCTTTTTTTTTACTGTCTGGTAGAGATTTGGGTAAAGTTATAATACGGTAGAGTTGTAATATGGTCGAGATGTTTTCTGGTAGAGTTGTGAGTGGTTGGGATGTAAATGTGCCGAAAAACAGACCATCTAAAAACTTGGTTTTCAGCATATTTTTGCAAGACAGAATACGAACCTAGCAAATCAAGAATTCACCAACATCACAGAGCTGCACAGCGAAGTAGAGAAGATCTCTCAAACGCCCAAAACTCATCGACTTTCAGAATATTTCAATGCATAATAAATACTTGAGGGACGGCTTCATAAACTGCGCTTAATCGCCAACTTAGAATCGCCTCTCAAAAAAAAAAAAAAAAAAAAAAAAAAAAAACCCGAAAATGTATTGGAACGGTATAAAATATTGTCTAGATATAGAAAGTGTGTGCCAACTATGTAACGCAGGAAAATGCGTTTCACGATATTTGAAGGAAAAGCGAACCACTGGAAGAATTGAAAATAAGTGCAACTGATAATGCAAACGACTTACTTCAGTTGTGCGTAAACGCACGCAAGAGAACGGCTAGAGCTAATTTCTTTAAATGAAACATTTTGGTGTACATTGTATATATTATTGTAAACTGCACATTATTATTCACATGAAAGAAATGTAAGAATCGTAATGTCCGCTCAGCCCCTCGTAAATGGGTGCCAATTGAATTGAAATAATTCAATTGAAAAAAAATTGAATCGAATTGCAAATATTTTGGACAAAAGTTAAATAAGTTTTCATGCGCGAAATATTAATGGTCGCAGAGATAATATGGAAATCGATTTTGTTATCGACCGAATCGTACGTCTCTCTTACTGTTGCGTGTTCTTTAACGAACCCTCATATACCCGAGGATTGTGCGCTTTTTCTCTTTTCTTTTTAATATAGCGTGCATGAGAGGTATTTATTTTTTCATCGGGAATTTGGAGGGTCTGCCGGTACGCGTGTATCGTGGACTACGACCGTGAAATTAACGAGGGTTACGTTTATCGTGCGAATGATCAATACAGCGGATTCGCGAGTTAGGAAAACGCTAGCGACTCCGTCGGTAACTAATCGATGTCCCTATTTTCTCCCCTACTACAGTAGAACCCTGTGGCGCTTTCGATTTGCCGTTATAATGATCTTGTCCGGCAAGAATTTGTACCAGAAAATGACCATGCTCATGCGCACCATCATTATAACGGCAAATCGAAAAAACCTCTGATTCTAACCGGGATCCTCGGCCACATAAGTCAATAATGGCTAATGATACAACTTTGTTTTACTAGTTATAATGACATTTGCTACAATTTGCACTCAATTGTTAAATTGTGTGAACTAGATTGCAAAGCTTTGGATATTTTTTTGTCATTAACAGTACGTAAGCTAGTCCTATTTTTGGAACTACTCAGTGACTTTGCTTTTACTCTGCGCATTAAAAAAAAAAAAAACCTCGAAAGACGCACTGTTAATCCGCTTCCCGGTTAAACCGACCCCGGTCAATCGGGGTTCTACTGTACTAATATTTCGGACAAAAAGCGATTAGGTTTTTCTACACAGCAATATATAAGTTTACGAAAGGCTATTTTCATTTTGTCGAAATATTAACGACAGCGGGGAAAATAGGAAAAATAACTCGTCACCAACTGAGTCAATCACATGCCCTTAAGGAATTACCGACACGACAATGATCGCAGAGAGAGCCGTCAGTCTTGGCTGAAGCGTCGACTCATCTGCTCATACATATTCAGTTTATTATTATTATTATTATTATTATTATTATTATTATTATTATTATTATTATTATTATTATTATTACACAATTAATTAATAGATTCGGCTGAACACAAAGCATGCATTATGCTGTTATGTTGGCGTTACAATGTTGTATGTAATATGTATGAGTTTAAGTATACCCGGAGTGAAATGAGAATTGACAATTGTAACTCAATTGAGACATCGGTTTTTCAATTATTTTAATAATGAAAAATGACCCAATGAACCGAAAATAATTATATTATATGGAATGGAGGGGAGGGACGCGGGGGTTTGGAGGGGCGACTTCAGGCTAGCGCAGGTAAGTGAACGAAATAACGAATTTATGAAAATTCGTACCGTTGAAGTGTGCAAATTTCGAGGATTTAACACTGAATTTTTTCCGTCTGTCTCGTAATTAATTCATCGGCGATATCGCCCTTATTGGGACACTTATTTTAAGCTCCTGTACGCTTTCCACCGTTTCATATATTCGAACGTCTGACGCGGACCGTTATAAACGTTTAATGCCGTCTGGGAACGGAGCTTCCTTTCTCGCTCTGCGGTACTCTCGTCTATTATTAATTTATTGCTCGCACTGTTACAGGAAAATGTTATCCGAGACGAAAATTAATTATCCACAGAGTGCAATTACAAATAAAATGAGAGACTTTCAGAAGGAGGTGTTCACGGGGACCGATTTGAATTGGCGATCTTTAAATATAACTTTTGTTAAGATATTTAAAATTTTATTTGGAAACTTAAATATAAGGTTTTTATTTTTTTTACATTCACCATGTTAATTGGAAACTTAGATTTCCAACAACTTACGAAGAAAAAGTTACTATTTCACGATTTATGATACTTCTTTTTGCCGGAAGCTGCGGCTGAGCACAAAACAAATCCTCGTATCGAAAATTCATTGACGTCTTTCCAACTGAGATGAATGAATACGATCGCAGATAGAAAGTTGCGAAAATCGGAAGAAATAGAAGCCGTTACAATGTTACTTTAAAACTAACATTTCCAACACTATTGGGCAAAAACTATTTTATTATTATTATTATTATTATTATTATTATTATTATTGCAGGAAGTTGCATCTGCGCAGAAAAAAAAAAACTTCGTATCAAAAATTCATAAAAGTCTTCCAGGCTGAAATTAATGAATACGATCGGAGATAGGAGGTTCCGAGAATAGGAAGAAGAAGAAGCCGTTCGTCCAGTTACGGGAGAATGCATGTTTCACGTTGTGAACGACGTTTCGAGCTGCGTAATTGACGACTAGGGTGGCCGAAAGAGTCGGCAACCGGTTGCGCAACGTTTATCGTGAAAAATACAGACGAATATAGGCGAAGCGCGAGAAGGAAAGTTCCGCGAAAAGGCTCGTACGGTGCAGTTCTCGTATTAATACGTATAAACGGTCGGGGCATATTCGCATTGCGTTTTGCCTCGCCTCGTCTCGACGGGTAGGCACGTACCACATCATCGGGACACTCTCGCGAAGCACAAGCGCCCGATAGAGCTCTTTGTCCCTGTGTAACTGTGTGTATTATAAACACCGTAGGCAGCTTCGCTTATGAGAGAGAGACCGGACTCTGCGGCCGGGAGCCTCCAACGACCGCTGCGAGCAGAGGTCGACCTCGCTAGCCGATTCAACTCGCGAAACCCGTATGGCTTATTAAAATGGCAATGTCGATCTGCCGTGGACCGAGAATGAAAAGCTTACGTCTCGATGTGCTCGTATCGATCACCGCTACACACGATAAATTCTCGAAAAATTCACGCAGTTTAATTTAAAAAAAAAAAAAAATTTGTTAAAAAAACCATTTCGTATAATTTAATATGAAAAAAAATTAAAAGCAAATAATCATTAGTTCCAAATTATTTATTGTTCTTAAATTATTTTTCGCTGTTAAATTATTTGTTATTGCTAAAGTAATTATTATTGTTGAATTGTTTATTATTGCTGAATTATTGTATTATTAGTAAATTATTATATTGTAATTTAATGATTTTATTTGTAACGAGCAATCTTTTTTTTTTTTAGTTCTCCGATTTGAAAATGCAGGAGTGTCGAGTGCAGGAGTTTAATCGTTCAATCAGCGTCGCCTCGTCAGCCAGCTGGACGACGGCCGGACCGCGAGCCTCAGCGGCAGCATCACCGACACGATCGGCGCAGCGATCTTCGGGCTGTGTGTGTTGCTGTGCTGCTCCCTGTGGCACGGAACTACCTGCGTCCCGAGAGAAAGTCACATCGTCGCAACGGGTGGCACTATCTCGCGAGACGGGCCGGAAAGGAACGGCCGCCAAAACCGGGACGAGGGATACGGAGCCTCCTCGTTATGCAAAAACGATAATCTAAACGGTCCAAGGTCCAGGAAGAAGCAAGTCCGCGAGGACGACCACAACGGGCGACATGGCGAGGACTGCTCTGTTCGTGCATTATTAATTTCCTGTGCATCGATTCCACGAATAAATTGCGTTAATTCAAAATCATACGGAGCTCGAAAATGTTGTGGAAAAAAAAAAAAAATCATCAACTTTATCAGACGGTAAAATCGTCAGCTGCCGGAGATAAAAACTTGGATATCCGCGAATAAAAAAAAAAATATTCTGCTGATAAATGTTCGCAAAGTTAATGAGAATTAAATTGTATTTGAAAGAAAGAATTTTTTTTTTTAATTTTTTTTTTTTTTATGCGCGATATTCCCGACGGTCCGGGAAACGATGGGCGATTAGCCGCCGCGTGTGAAAGGGAAAGCTAGCGGTCGGCTTCATGGGTCTGCCGCTCGGCGGCTTGTAGGAGGACGATCGAGCCGGCCGGCTCTCCAGTCTCCCGGCTCTCTCTCCTACAGATGTAACGCTGCGCCGGCGATTCGTCTCTATCGCCTCTCCTTTCCATTATCTCTCGGGCTCATCCTCCTGTCTCTATTCAACGAGACCTATATTCGGTCCGTTCGAAAAATAACAAAACAAAAAATAAATAAATATGTAAACCCTTTATTTTAATCTTCACCGGGCGACTTTGGAATTTTTCGTTCGTCCCGTTTCTTCGTTTACATTCGACCCTCCAAAGTGGGACATCGCGCATGCGCGAAACAAAAGAGAGGCAGTAAAAATGACACGTTTTTTTTATTATTATTTTTTTTTAAATCCATTTCGACGAGACGGACGCAAATTTAGCTCAGAGGGATTTATAGTACGTTAGCTGAATCCGTTTCGAGGACGGATAAGTGGCGAGCCGATTGTCCGAGGACGAAATAATCGCGGAGGATGCCGTACGAAGATGGAATTTCCGGGACGATGCGAAGACGCGAAGTGGCCCGAGATGCGGGACAGATATCACAGATACGGACTTTCTCCGATAGTTTTTCGTTGTCGCATGAGGCCAGTGAATACAGGCGCAGGATGTATGTGTTGGCCCGTGTGCTCGCGACGCGCATGCGCGGGGGCGCGCGCGCGCATGCCCGGGCCGACGGGCAAAGCGCCGCAGCGTGTAAGCGCACCTTGTGCTCTCCTCGGTCGTGGGTACACACGAGATACGACCTTTCGTCGAGGCGCGGGCCGTAGCGCTGCCGCGAATGGGTTGCACCTACGAGAGACAGGCCACGAGCGGGCTCCGGCTCGCGACCCGCATCTCTCGGTGCCCCGTGACTCCCCGCGCATTTGTAGCCAACATAACAGCATCCCGATTACCGGCGACACGGCGTTTCGAGCCGGGTACATGCGCGTCCGCCTACGGGGACGAAACGACGTTCGATGAAAAGCGAATCGTCCAAAAGATTATTCAGAGGCAACGGCCATAGATTAATTTACACTTGTCATGACGCTCTATCGGTAAGTTCGATCTTCGAGGGCGAGCCAAAGTAAAAACAGCGGCGAAGCACCGTTAAAAAAAAAAAAAAAAATCATCGGGACTTTCGATCGTTGGAAAGGACATTGGAAAATTGCTCGTTACTATGAAGCACAAAAATAAATTATCCACATACAGTTTCATGGATATAGCAAACGTTTCGCCCACTCGCAGTTCAAGCGCGTTAAATGTTATGTTTTATAGTTTTATAATTGCAAAAAAAAAAAAAAAAAAAATGCGCCCCAACTTAAGTAAATAAAAAAGAAAGGGCAAAAGAGAACGAGGCTGAGAAGAAGGGCGGGACCAAAAAAAGTAGGGGTCAACTTCGCCACAAGGGGTCATATTTTCCGAAGGAGACAACTTCACCACAAGGGGATTTTAACCAATTCGGGACTGTAGCCACTCCGGAGCTTTAGCCACTCCGGGACTTTATTATTTCCATAATTCATTGGGTTAGCGGGGGTTCACAATTGGGTTGGCGGGGAGTCAATAATGGGGACGTGGAGTTGGTAAATAATAGGGACGTAAAGGTGGCGCATAGTAGGGGCATTAAGTTGGCACATAGTAGGGGCGTGAAATTGGTTAATAATAGGGGCCCGAAGTTTGCGCATAATGGGGGTGTGAAGTTGGCGCATAGTCTGGAACGTGGAGTTGGCTAATGCTGGGAACGTTAAGTTGGTCAATAATGTGGGCGTGAAGTTGGCTGATAATGGGGACGTGGAATTAGTCGGTATTGGGGCGTGAAGTTGGCTGATAATAGGGACGTGAAGTTGGTCAATGATGTGGGAGTGAAGTTGGCCGATGATGTGGGCATGAGGTTGGCTGGTGATGGGGGCGTGGAATTGGTCGGTATTGGGGCGTAAAGTTGGCTGCTGATGGGGGCGTGAAGTTGGTCAATAATGTGAGCGTGAAGTTGGTCGATAGTGTGGGCGCGAAGTTGGCTGATAATGGGGACGTAGAATTAGTCGGTATTGGGGCGTGAAGTTGGCTGATAATAGGGACGTGAAGTTGGTCAATAATGTGGGCGTGAAGTTGGTCGATAATGTGGGCGCGAAGTTGGCTGATAATGGGGACGTGGAATTAGTCGGTATTGGGGGCGTGGAGTTGGCTGATAATAGGGACGTGAAATTGGCTAATGACAGGGGCGTGAATTCGTCTAATAATAGGGCCGTGAAGTTGGCTAATCATCGCCGGGGGTGGGACAAACAAACAAATTCACAATTTTCCAAAATGCATATTAAGAAGATAAGAAGGTAACCTAAAAAATGAGGATTTCAATGCGAATCCCGGAAGATCGCTCGCAGCGTGCCGCCGATAAAGTCCCGACATTACGAGACGCGTCGCGGCTCTAATGGATTATTTAATTCTCAAAGAAAAAAAAAAAAAAAACAAACAAACGTTCAACTAATTCCCGTGAGACACACAGGTCGGCGACGGGGTGTCGATCGGCTCAGAGCGGTATCCTGTTGGCCGAGGTCTGCGAGAATCGCGAATCGTTCGCGGAGCAAGAGAGCCGGGTGTCCTATCTGCATGCCAGGCACAGACGAAGAAGCCATCTCGCCACGGTGTAACTACACCCGCAAAGTATAAACACACACACACACACACACCCCGATTCTTGCCTGTCTCTCTCTCCGTTCTCTCAGCGGCATTGCGCGTTGGTGTGCGCGAGTGCGCGCATGCGCGCGGGTGTTCACGCCAGCGAGTCCCATGCTCGTGTATACGGAGAGCGAGGTGAAGGGCCAGAGGAGAGTAGCGGGAGTGGGTGAGCCGACCTGTGACCCCGTGGGCGCGGGGACCTTGCCGAGAGTAGCGCTAGTCGCTGGTATTGCCGGTTAGCCATAGAGTGTAACTTCGTATTCCAATCGACTACTATAACGACTGCCGAGTCTCTCTCTCTCTCTCTCTCTCTCTCTATCGCCGATAGGATAGCCCCGCAGAGGGAACCAACCGCGCACGACCGAGCGAGAAGCGGCATAAACTAGCGTGCCCCGGCAGCGACTCGCCCGCCTTTCACTTCGAAGACGCCAGTGTAGAGAGGGACTCCGCGCGCGGCATATCTCGCCGAGCGTCGCGTACTACGGGGCTCGAGGGGAGTGCCTTCTCGATCTCGGCCTCTGCCTGTTGTGCACCATTATCATATTATAGCAAATCCTTTGCTCTCCGACGGTGCCGCTACTCGATGTGCCGCGCGCCGACTATGTGCTTGCTTGCCCCGGCGTGCGATCTGCCGCGGGGCCAATTTTATTCCCACCGTTCGTTTCGACTCTCTATACGACACATCTCTCTTTCACCTGGCGCAGCGGACCTCGCCGATGTTAGAGAAGCCAGCCCGACCGATCAATTCCGTTAATTACGTCGCTGCTCAAGAGGCGTCTTGAGAGACGGGGAGATTTTTTTTTTTTTTTTTTTTTTTTTTTTTTTTGGCAAGCTTCGCTTACGTATCGAGGGAACTTATTACACGGAAGGACCGATCTCGGTGGATGACGGGGGGGGGGGGGGGGTTCAAGAGTTCGATGTTTCTGCTGATAGGCCATATGAATTTACGATGAAATAGCGCGTGCGAAAATGTTTGATGTAAATATTAAGTTCTGACGAGGTGAGGGGAAAAAATGACAAGTAGGCAATCGGATGATTTCGCAAAACGAGTCGATTAGCTCGCGAGCACGGTTTTACGAGATCCAACGCGTTTGGATAATTGGGCCTCGGAGACCGCAGGCTGAGAATTTCGAGATTTTCTTAAAAACGAGAGGAAAACTTTGCGGGGAATAGATAAACAAAATTTCGCAAAAGTGTTAAATCCTTTCGAAGGAATTTATCGTTAAAAGAGCTGTAACGAAATCGACGCGTTGGAAAAAATTTAGTTTGCGGACGAGACCTTAAAAATTCTATGATTGGCTGAACGGAGGGGGGGGGGAAATGAAAAATGTTTGCACCGTTAAATGCTTTTGTGGGAAATTACTTCATAAGCGCTATAACGAGATCAACGCTATTCGCAAACGCTTATAACGAGATCTACAAGAATTCCAAGATTTAGCGCAAATACCCGTGAAAAATACAAAATCTCGCATGTTAAAAATTCTAAGATCAGCTAAAAAAAAAAAAAAAAAAAAAAAAAGAAAACAAGCGAAAAAGTTTGCAGACAAATGAAAATATTGCAAAACTGTTAAATGCTTTCGAGGGAATTAATTCGTGAGCGCTATAATGAGATAAACGTATTGAAAACATTGGGTTTGGAGAGCGCACAAAATTCCAAGCTTACTTTAAAAAAAAAAACGAGCGGAAAATTTTGGGAGAAAAAAAAAAAATTTCACACAACTATTAAACGCTCTTGAAGGAAACATTTCCTGAGTGCTATAACGCGGTTGAATGCGGTGGTAAAATTGAGTTTGGAGACGTCATCTTGAAAATTCCAAGCTCAGCTCAAATCGAGCGTCAAAACTATGTAAAAAAAAATATTCACCCAACTATCAAGCGACTTCGAAGGAATACACTGTCCAATCGAGCGCCATCGTATCCGCCATTTTTAAGTCCCGTCCGAAAAAAAAAACAAAAGAGTGAACGACGTGCACGCCCCCGCGTCCACCGGGAGGTTAACTTTGGGCGATCGGCGTACAGAATGGCGAGCGAGAACGTGTTAACGTGTCCGAGGCACACGTCAAAATGTCGACTTTTCTGTCGGGCCCGACCCCTCGCAGACAGCATGAGAATTAGGCTCTCTGCCGAGCTAACCATTCATCGTTGATAGGGACGAAGAAAGCGCAGTCGCAATTTTACCTTAATGGCGGGGCGTACGAATTTCCGTAAAAAAAAAAATATATATATATCTAAATAATGTTGTATTGCAGGTAGCATAAATACAGGAATTATCAATAACAAGTACGCGCTCAGCGATTGGTGCACTTACCCGTTGCATAGAGGTAACCGGTGAGTCTGGAAGAATAACAAGGAAAGGAACGATAGACAATGGCAGCGTGGGCGCAGCATCGCGAACCCTAACCCGCGCTGATCCCATATCCCGTTCTCTCGATCCACCTTATTCTCCGTCTGTTTCGTCCTCCCGCGGCTGCATGTGCGATCGGCGCCGAGCGCGCGCGAGCGAGCGAGCGAGCGCGGCCCAACGCTCGGTATATGCACGTTCCACCGGCGGAGTTCAGCATCACCTCCCGGAACAGTATTCTCCTCTCGTGTCGGGTCTTCGGGGGCCTCGAACGCGCTCTCGGCTCACCGGGGTATCTATAGATATGCCACTTTGGCCTAGCCTGTTGCATATTGCCTATTGCTCTCGCCACACTTCACTTCACCTCCTCTAACCTGCACCTTTCAGATATCTCTCTACGGCACCGCGAGCGCGCGCGCGCGCGCGCGGACCGAGTGCCGGGTTGTTGTGAAATGCAAAAAACTACTCTCCGGCATGCTTCGACGGCCCCCGCACTCGCACCGACGACCCCGTCTTTATATCTCGTCTCGGGAGATATAAGGTGCACCGACCAATCTTCCCGAGATTCGATACAAAAGCACTTATTCTCTGAGAACAAAAAGAAAAAAAAAGCAAGAGACACTTGTACCAGGAAAACAGCTGTGACCGCCTTTAACGCGTCTGATCTTAAGGTAAATGGCCCAGTGACCGAACACGTCCAAGGGGCGAAACAAAGCGTGCGTGCCAGAGAGACGGAAATACGATTTTTTTTTTCATGCATGTCCAGAGATGGACTTCTCCGTTAGATAGGCTGCTGGTTCTTTTACCTTGTGATGTTAAATACAACCGCCGGTAACAAAAACTGTACCGAGTTACATTTGATTTGGCGTTTTTCGTTATTATAACACGACTGCGCATGCGCACGATCGGTTCTGTCGTAAGAATCCGTACTAAAAAATTTTTAATGCGCATGCGCATGCGCGGTCGCGTTACATCGTGATTTATCGCATCGCGAAAAACTCCAAATCGAAACCACCACTGAATGCCGTTTTGAGACAACAGTCCGCAGAGGAAAGAGAAAATTTTCTTTTCCTAGGGAATCGGCAGACGCAGGAAAAGACAATTTTGCATGCAGTACAGTTTTTGTTACCAACTGGGCGCGGGGTAGGTGGGCGGGAGGGTGTTGCACATCACCTTAGTGGCTCACGGGGATAAACAGAGCTGCCACCTTAAAAAAAATAAAAAATGTCTAACGGAAACCCATCACCACGTGACCGTCGCTCCGGTGACCCTAAAGATGTCTGTAACACATGGAATTTCATCATTGGCAATTCTCTGTCAATGCCTCTGCTTTGGTAAGAAAGAGAAATTCTTCAGTTGCAGAATTTCATTATCAAAGTGAAATTTCCCAAGCGAAGTCTGTGCGATGCAAAACACAGCCGTTATTGGCTTTATGAAATTTAGTATCGTGCGGAGATCTTCAGGGTGATTCACTCCAATTGGCTGACGAGCTCGATTGGTCGACCGTACGTACAGGGAGGATAAAATAAACGCGGCGATTTTGCGAGGTAAACAAGGATGCGCATGGCGGACCGGCCGGTGTCGGTTCATCTTTAGAGGTTATGGAAAAAAAAAGCATTTCCAGAGCCTCTTCGAAAGACGTATTTGAAACATCCCGTCACGCTAATCGGTCCAATGAATGAACGATCGAGTCTATAAACGAATGACCCGCATTAGATTCGCATTATGACACTAATTTGAGAAGACCGTTTTTCAATTATTTTTGTTGCATACCCTTCGGTAAAAGTTATGAATAAAAAAAAATGTCCAGATTCTCTCCAAGGAACGTCTTTGAGATATCCCGTTAAGATAAACAGTCCAATGCACGAACGATCTAATCGATAAATTCATTGCCCGAATTCAATTCACATTATGACACTAATTTTAGAAAACCGTTCTTCACTTTTTTTTTTGCATACTTCTCGGTACACAACTCTCCGGCGCGCTTCGACCGCCCCCGCATGCCCACCGACGACCACGTCTTTATATCTCGTCTTGTATCGCGGCGATACAAAATGCACGGACCGATCGTCCAGAGATCCGACACAAAAGCACTCATTCTCTTTACAAAAAAAAAAAAAAAGACACTTATACGGGGGTACCACCGAAGCGTTTTTTGACGCGTCGGATAAAAATGGCTCAAGAGAATAAAACGACCTGCCACCTTAAAAAAAAAAAAAAGTGTTATGCAAATCCATTACCAGTCAATCTGATTGGCTGACATGCTCGATTTCTCGGGCCGTTAAAATAAACGCTGCTAATTAGCAACGGAAATAAGAACACGGATGCGGGTCCATTTATCATTAAAAAAAAAAATCTTCAAAAAAGGTCTTTGCAATATTCCGTTACCTTGAACGGTCCGATGAATAAAAGGTAGAGCCAATAAATCAATGGCTCAACTTTAACTCCCCTCGAATTAAAGACAGCTTTTGCAAAATCGTTTTTCCATACAAAAGCTACTTAAAAAAAAATTACTTCTTCATAAAAACATTGCTTTTAGAAAAATCGTCTTTCCTTAAACCTGTCGCCTGAAGTATCTTTTTTTTTTGTTTGCATAATGCCATAAAATTCTACTGTTTAAGGGGTCTACCAGTTTCAGCACCTCGGGGAAGAGCGCGTTGCCCAACAATGAAAAGCTTATTATTTAAATGACGTATATATCGAGACCGGAGCTCTCGCTCTCTCTCCACACCTGTGAGCAATCTGTAACGCCGATAAATTGAATCCACAATGTTCGTCCCAAACCGTTAGTCACGACAGCTAAGGTGCATCGGGTCACAGAGCCCGGGTATGCAAGATCATCAATTGAAAGTAAAAGAAAGGAGTCACAGCCAATGGCTTACGCGAACCGTTCCGCGCTGTCATCGATAGAGGCGCTCCGTGTACCGCCTCATCGCGAGTCACTCCGGCCGCTCCGCCGACGGCGATGAGAAAGAATTGTGTTGTACAGATGCCTAGCACATTACTGAGCACACCCATTCTCAGAAGAAAGCCCGAGGCTCGAAAGAGGCTGGACGAAAAAAAAAGAAAAAAGAAAGAACAAAAAAAGAAACGAAGTACAAAAGAATTGAATAATAAAAAAAGAAAAGAAAAGAAAAAGAAAAACGAAATATGATCCTAGGGATAGAAACAAAGGTAGGTAACGTAGGATTGAGAGGAGCCGAGGACCGAGGATGATCGCGATAAAGAAACAATCGAACGGCGTTACCGCCCTGTGCATATCGCGCCGGGGCAGCTTCGACGATAGAGAGAAAATCATAAGCGAACCGTTTGGCACGGAGAGAGACGAGGGATAAAGAGTAAGAGCCTCGGTTCGCTGTCGAGAGTGTTGCGACACGCAGCACGGAGAGGTTGATGCTGTTGAGGCCGGTCGAGCCGGGCACGTGAGATAACGCGCGCAAACCTAACGCCGAGGTAAAACTGCAGGGCCCAGCCTCCGGGGGTGCGTGCCGCGAACAGTTATTTCGTCATGGAGCTGTGATCTCGTGGCGAATCGGAGGAGGACGTGGAGAGTCGTGGCCGAGCGAGAGACATTATGTGTGTCTCTCGTTCGCCGCTCTCCCGCGCGACTAATGCCTCTCTCGTGGACGCAGCGTGGTAGGCGCGCGCGCGCGCGCGAGGAGAGGAGGTTTTGTAGAAAAGAAGCCGTGGAGTCCTGGGAGACGACGATGCTCGGGCTCCGGCGGAGAGCGTAAGATCGAGCAAAGGTCGCCGATGCTGGTGAGCTTAGCGGCGAAAGATCGTCTTCGGTACGAGAGAACTCTTCCCGTGCAAAGAGGTCACCCGAAGAAGACGTTCTCCGGCTGTGTGAAACGATAGGCGAATTCGCCTATCGACGGCTACAGCCGGTTTTACTTCAGTATCAATCTTCCTTCGGAGGCCCGATCTGTAACTTCGAACAACTTTGAAGGCCTCTTAAGCGTATTACGGATTAAGACTCAAAATAAATAATGGCCATTTACATCCTTGCGTCCCGCCCGCTCCACCCCCCCCCCCCCCCCTTTCACGCATGATATATTAACGAGATTTCGATATAATGTATACATATTTTTGTCGGTATTAACAGGGATCGAGCGTGAGATCGAGCATTTGAAGCGGCCCGCTGAATTCCGGGATCTCGCGACCCAAATAAGAATCGAGGGGCGACTTTGAGATTTTTTTTTTTGTTAATGATATTCAGATTTTTGATAAATCTACTTGGAATTGCGGAATGAAAATGTTTTTCAAAAACTTTCGAAACCGAACCTCTAAATTGCTATACCGTTTATATTTATTTCGACGAATTTACGCGCGAACTACGTAAAAATATATACGTATGAGGAAATATATCGCGGATATATTTCCGTTGGAGGGTGGAGTCGGAATGCAATTTTTTTTTTTTTACCTTCATCGCTCTTTCGCGATTCACGGGGAAATTGTAAGAAACGAAAGAAATTTTTGGAGTAAACAACCCTCTTCGTTATTGGACTTATCAATAAACGACTTACATATACGACTAGTTCTCTAGAAAAGATACGAATTGCGTGAGCTTGTACAACTGATCTTCCGTGAGACTTGCTTGCGCGGGATTGGCCTGTTCCTTGTCGCTCTTGCAAGGACGAACCGTCATTTCGTCGAGGCTCCAGCCTCTCTCGACGACGAGCACACGAGCCTGCTCCGGCGACAGGCCCGTCATCGAACCGACCACCGATAAATCCACCGAGGAGTACGCTTCGGAGATCAGCGACATCGCTCGCTCACGAACGCTTTCTGGATTAGAAAAAAACAATATAATAAATCATTAGGTTCGTTGGGTCGTCGGGCGAATTTGAATATACGATTATCGATTATGGAAGATGAAAAATAAAAGCAACGTACCTTTCAAGGCATTCATTATTTCGGCAACGTCCTCGCTCCACTCGGCATTCAGCGCTTCGTGAACCGCGGGCCAATCGCGCCTCCACATACGCTGGCCCACTCGCCAGATCTTCAGCAACTCGAAATTACCCATTTTCACGCTCGCCGGGATTCTTTTCCACAAAAATTTTGCGTTGCATCTGCAGTTCGATAATCTTACATTTATTTCGTGAAAAAATTATTTGCACTTTGTACAAAATTTTCATCTCCGAAAGTTAAACCCAAATGGTCATTTTAGTAAAAAAAAAAAGTAAATAAAAATGTAGTAAAAAACGAAAAATAAATAAAACGAACATTATCTTAGTGTAAAAACTTCAAACCATGGTTTAGGATATTGTAAAAAAAAAAAAGTAAATACACGATTTCTGTTTTTTTTATCTAAAAGAGAAATTGCAGACCACTAAGTACAATAGAATCACATTTCCTATAATTGAGTAGTGGTCACCAAAAATCTTTGAACTGCTGAATGAGCTTTTGCTATACATCCGTATAGGTGTAAGATCGTTTGGTAGTTCAAAAGGTTTCTTTAATTTCTCCAGCCTCGCAAACACCGGCCAACTAAATACAAGCCCGTCTTAAATCTGTAAAAAGAAAATATGCATAGGATTAAAGAATTGGACTTACATGTCGTTTTGATAGAGGTAGATTGCTAATAGTTGCGTGTACGTCTCGACCGGTGGGGTCCCCGAAGGGGCCTGCCAAAATAAGAAAAACAACAAAATTAGTTTAGCAAGTTATTAACGTATCTAAATGCCCAACACTTATTTTTGTCGAAATTTTCTAATCTAATGTATAAAATCCTTGCAGTTCAGCAGAAACTGTTGATAAAAGTCAAACACTTAGTAAAAAAAAATATAATAACAATCTAACAAAATTAGTTTACCAATTTATTAGCATTATCAAATGCCGAAAACTTATTTTTATCAACGTCTACTAATTTAAGGTTCATAATTCTTGTAACTCAGCAAAAACTGTTGATAAAAGCCAAAAAGTTATTTCAAAAAAAAATAATAATAACAATCTAACAAAATTAGTTTACCAAGTTATTATTAACACTATTAGAAGCCAAAAACTTATTTTTATCAATGTGTACTAATTTAAGGTTCATAATCCTCGTAACTCAGCGAAAAATATCGATAAATGCCAAAAACTTATTTTTTAAAACGATAATAACAATCAAACAAAATTAGTGCATAAAGTTATTAGCGTTGTTAAATGCCGAATACTTATTTCAGTCGAGATGTTCTAATCGAAGGCTTAAAATTCACGTAATTCGACGAAAAGACTCGTTAAATACCGAACACTTATTTTCATCGACGTATACTAATTTAAGGTTCACAATCGTCGCAATTCAACGAAAACCTAAACAATACCATTCGATAAACTAACAAACATAACCCCGAAGATTCCTTTCAACTTACTTCCAATTCAGCCTTTTCGAGCTCACCCAGCTGTTTCTCGACTTCGTTCAGTACCATAATTATAGTTCGTTCTTTCTACCCGAAAGACTGACGATTCATTAATTTATTACTCCGTCAATCATGAGATTCGTTCGACTGACCGTTCGTACACAATTTCGGAATCTTGGAGAACAACAAAACCACTAGAACAAAAGGAAAGGGGTGGGGTTATCAGATTACGGGAAGCGATTCAGCGATAAGCACGTGGGCGGTTCGTTCATCGTCTCGCAATGGGAACGTCGAACTGCGCGGTGGATACCGCAGGTCGATAACTCTGACTCTGTACTCAAACTTCGTCGTTTTGCTATATGTACCGATTACGGTGATGTGAAATACCGCCGCCGGTAACAAAAACTGTAGTGAATATCACTTGGAGACCGCAGTTCGCCGAGGAAAAGGAAAATTGTCTGTCCCTGCGTCTGCCGATTCGCTAGGAAAAGACAATTAGGTTTTTGTAGTCAATAGATATAAGTATGAAAACCTAATTTGCTTTTGCTCGTCGTATCAATCGTTTTGGAGAAAATAGGGAAGGCGATTTGTTACCGACTGAGTCAGTGCCACATGCCCTTAAGGGGAAGTGAAATATCGGTGTCGGTAATGAAAACTGTAATGAACTTTTCTCAAGAATGGTCATTTTTTTGGAGAAAAAATTAATACCATTGAATAAAGTTAATTTGAAAATTGCAACTATCTTTCTCGCACGCACAGCTGTTTCACTTTCCCTTAAGCCGAGGTGAGGTGAGGCAGTCGGTAACAAAAACTGTAATGAATGGGATTCGGAAATGATGAACATTTCACGAAAAAGCAAAGTTTTAGCGGATGAAAAATTCAATACTGCGTCCGATGATGCTTCACTTTTACTTACTCCAAATGCCAACCATTTTTACATGGCATTGGTTCGAAAAACGTAACTCTCTTGCACTCATATGTCACGTGGTACATATTTCACCTCGCCTTAAGATGAAGCGAAAATCACTTGACAAAGTCAGGCGTGTGAAAGAGATAGCGCCATCGGTCTTTTACGGCGAAGCGAGAACGACAGAGAACGTGTTTCATCCATAGTCTCGAAATTGCGACATCGAACTCTGCGGTGGATACCGCAGGTCGATAAGTCACTCGTACTCATCACGTCTTTTATATTATTATATATAAAAGATTGTATGCTATTACATTATATAAAAAAGGTAAATAATAATGTCATTTTATATATATTGTATTATTATTATTAGATAACATAGAATTATTCTTAATCAGTAACTTACTATACGTAATAATACGATAAAATTCATCGACATAATTTAATACACGACACTCATAAATTTTTCTAACAGTATCGATAGAGTCGAGGTGGACGCGGGGAGAAACGATTAAATGCACTTGAATGATGTTAGATGATAGCAATAAATACGGAGTTAGTGCATGTGCTGGCGTCTGCGAGCGGCTCTCTGCTTGTCGAAGCGCAATTCCATTTCCTCGAGAACTCGCGGCGTGTAACGGACCACGAGTTTAACGGAGTTTTGCGCCTGTTTCAGCAATTCCACGGCCTTCTCGTGGTTCTCTCCCTCGACGCACTGAAAAAAAATAATGTCAGATAACTCGAAAAAAACAAACATTTATCTGACATCAAAATTGTGTATATAAAAAAAAATTGTTTTTTTTTTTTTCACGGACCACTCCATTGACGGAGAGCAGCTGATCGCCGCGTTTCAATCCTCCGTGTCTGTCCGCGACGCCGCCCGGAATAATCCTCGATATGTAGATTGGAGAGTTTTGTTCCTTTCCGCCCATAACATTGAATCCTAGACCCTCCTCCGTCTTGGGTAGTTCGACTACTCGAGGATGGGCGTGACCCTCGCTAGCCGCGAAAGCTGCCACAGTGGCTTTCGCGGTAGCCGATGCTCGCACGTCCTGCGAACCCTGGGGAACGAAAATTGATTTTTGTAATATTTTAATGTAATTCTTATCAAAAACCCATAGTCAGACTAATCACCTGGATGTCGACGGTCTCGTACACATGCTCGTATACTTCACGCACCGCGTTCAGAAAATCGCTTTGAAGTACTTTTTGCAGGGTTGCCAATTTGGTGCTGGGTATTTCTCCGCCTGGGACCATAACAGATTTATTTATTTATTTATTTATTTTAATGGGTAGAACCCTTTTGCAGATTGATATATACACATAGGTCAAAACAATCATAATGGCATACTGCCCATGATTGATGCCTGAGTTTTCTGCTTTTTCTATCATGCTGGATGGCTTGGTTGATGTATTCGTTTCTGTTAAGACATCGAGCAAGATATCCAGGAAAACCAGACATCCATAACTAGCAGTATACATAGAAGATTCATACAATCAGAATTATTGTTTACCGTATATACTATTAATAGTGTAAATAATGTTACATGAGAAGATACTAAGTAAATACAGTTAACCCCGATTGACCTTGAAGCGGATTAACTGTGCGTCTTCCCTTTTTCTTTTTTTTATCTGATCGGGAGGTAAAAATCTATTGAATCCAACAAAGTTGTTCCAGTGGCCTGGGATTGCACACAGAACCACGTCTGGCGTCTGAACTAGCCCCTACAGGAGTTCCTGACAGTGAAGGGGTTAATCGAACGAGTGAGCATAGTAACAGAGAATCAAAATTCCATTTTATTATATATGTATGAAAACATAAGATTGGCGAATTTTCTATGAGTCTGAAGCAGATCTAAGCCTAAGAGGTTTGTGATTGGACTATAATCGTGATGAATTCCCTCATCACGATGGGATTCTATAGGTGAAACTATGCAAATCTTAGAAATTTATGCTGAACATGCTCAATCAAATCACAATATCTCCGTTCATAAGGGGACAATATCCTCGCGGATCAATCAGCTAAAACTTTGCATTGGATTTGCATTGTTTTCTAACAATCTACTACAACTCAACCAGTCAATCGGTGTCCCAAACCGACTCTCATTCCAACATTCTGGAATTAGCATTTTGATATCTCAAAACTAACTGTAATACCAACCATTGCATGTCAAATATAAAGTTCGTTTATGGTTGGACTTTCGCAAAGCAACCTAATTTTCAACTTGAAGTCGAGAGAACCGACAGCTCTTGCCTCAAGGTTGGAAATTGGGCTCTTTTAGGAGAATTCAACAGTACACTAACTTTGTATCCAACACGTATAATGGTTGGTATTACCGCTGTTTTTTTAATATCACCAAAAAATAAACCTTGCGAAAGTTGGAATCAAAGTTGGATTTGTACACCAATCGACCGGTAGTTTTTCGGGGTGCTTTCAGGTCGGTTAAAACGTGAGAGCCTGAGATGCCTGAGATGAAAATATTCGTTGCTGGAGTTATACCTTATAACTGGCACGCAGTAATGCGAGAGACAAATTTGTTGGCGCATATGAAGTCACATTGTACATTGTGCACTCACCCTTTTGCAACTTGTCGAGAAGTTCTATGGAACGTTTGACATCTGCAATAAACAAGATCATTAGCGTGCAAAGTTGGAAAAAAAAAGAAAAAATGTTGAACTATACATTTTTTTAATCGACATAATGGATGAGAAAAACTCGACCGACCTCTCGCCAAATTTAGAGGCTCTCCAACGGTCGCCATTGTTTGCGATCAATAAGGAGAAAACAGTGAAAACTCTTAGTCCCTCTTGTTGCTACAAAGCTTGGCAAATCCAATTTGTTTTTTGTCTTGTTTTTTTTATTCAACACTTCGCTTGGTGTATCGTTGTTGAGAATCGAACACTGTCACCGATTCACAGGTGGATGAGACAGATTGACAAATGCTTCTGCGAGAGCAATCCGAATGGAATGTATTAACTTTCGATCGAACGAGAGTTCAGCTAACAGAATTACCTACGCGAGCGAGACGAGAATACGCAGTGTCTGTCATCTGCGCTTGTTCTACGAAGGATTACTACGGTTGCAGTCGTTGGTAAGTTTTCCTCGTCCAATCGGGTGACAGGTTCTGACAATACATCTTGGCTGCGGCAATTTCGATGTAACTTCAACACTCCAGCGACATCTATCAGCTAATATCCATACCGTCCAGAGAAATCGATACCTGCATTGCTGCTGATAGCTCGTTTCTCCAAACTTTGGTAGCTTCTTTTTCGGGCGCAAACGTTCGTCATCCTTTTTCGCTTCACTTTATCAGTAGCATGACATCCTGTTTCAGTTAATATATTACTATCTCTCTAAACTTTTCAAAATAAGTATAATTTTAACGGGAAAAACTGAGACGGGTTCCTCTCATTTTTGTTTTGTATGAAATGTTTTATAGATTTTTAAAAGTGAAAATGATGACGGATAGATTAAATATTGCCTTAAAACTACCAATAACAACATTTTTTAGGTAGCGATTTCTTACAATAAACGTTGACGTAAATTTTTGACGTTTAAATTTTATGAAATATACAACTATACTTCTATACAACGTATTTATAACTTTAATTACTTATCTTACTTTAGCTTTCTTTACTCTTTCGTCAAGGTTTTCTGTGTTGAACTTATGAAAGTGCAACATTTAGTTTTTCTTGTAAATATAGCGTTTAAATTAATACGGGCTTTTTCTAATTAAACGATGCATCGATTTTACATCGACGTTTTTTGAAAAAAAAAAAAAAAATCATGAAACATCGATTTGTTTTGTAATCGATTATTTAAGCAACTTTTTTTTTATAACATCGCCCATCTCTAGTCCGTATGTACGTAAACAATACTGGCAACAGTTAAAATTACTGTTGTGAATTTACCGGTTAATAACGTTCGCAACAATTTTTACCGGTAAATTTACTGGCAAAACTGCCGGTTATTCCAGGAATGACAGTGTCAACCAGCGCACTCCATATTTCAATTTAAATTTGATAGGGTGTCTACATTATTGCGAATCATTCAATCAACGTTTTATTTCTTCAATAAAATATTCCTGATGGCTATTAAACAATTCTTGTCTGTTGGCCGTCCTGGGAAGTATTTAGGACCCTTAGTGAAACAATAGGTCTGTTCGTTTACAGAGTAAGCTGGAGCAGAGCGCTCTATTTTACGTGGGATGTATATCTATATTTATTGAATATATAGATATACCTTCAACGTAAAATTGAGCGCTCTGCTCCAGCTCTACTCTCGTAACGAACAGACCTTATGGATCGAAAGCAACTCGTCTCTCTGGCGCCTACTTCAGAGCCAGCAGACAGCCTATCGACGCCTTGCCGACGTCTTCGTTTATGGCAGGGACCCTTCGTGGGCCTCACACGGAGGACTCACCAAGGCTGCCCCTCTTTGCTCCGCAACTCTGTTCTCCACACTCTCAATTCTCCACATCACTCTCTGCACACGCACGATTCTCCAATCTCAGAGATCAACCAATCTCAAGTACTAGGAGGAGACGTCTCGTATCGCGGACTAGCAAAGCATTCCACGAAGTGTCCGCACGCACATCGCGTTCCAGCATTAAAAACTCACATTCAATAATATCTTTTATGCCACTCGATGGAAAAATGACGGTATTTGCGCTCTTGCTTCGCGTGCGAAAACCGCAATCTTCACATCTCGTGAAATAAAATTTTGTTCGATACTCGTGCGAAAAACGTTTTCTAAACTCGTGTGATTGCAACACTCGCCTTCGGCTCGTGCTGCAAAACTCACGCTCGTTATAAAAAGTTTTTCTGCACTCCTATCGAAATGTACTCTTCTCGACGAATATACGATTTTATATTTTTCACGGTCTACCCTTTTTTTCACAGGATTACAGTTTTCATATATACCGAACCGAGATTTCAATTGCAGGTGGCAACGATTTCGTCGAATGTTCATAATTGATTTTCAACTTTCGACCAGATAACATCTTCGGCATTGATGATTGTTTTGCTGGACTGCAAGATAATTCGTTGCTGTCGCCGTTTTACAACCAGGTTTTACAACCTGATAGATAATTAACATGTTGCCAATGCAGGACCGTGTCAGAATCTCGTTTACATTCCATTTGAACATTCGACGGAGTGACCGTGCGCATGAGCTTGATGAATTTGTCCAGCGGGCAGAGCTTGCCGCAATTCGGTATTGCTTGATCCACGAACTCAGGAGGACTTCCTAGGTAGTGTATTATCTGTCGCACGGAAATCTTTTGTCAAGTTTGTGAAATTCGATTTGGAGTTACGTCGAAATAGCGTCTAAGCAGCGACGCGGTGTAGTACCTTTACGTAATCGACGTTGCCTCGGCGAAGTAGCTCGACGATAACCGCGCTGGAGTATTCGGGCACGTGGGGCTTGTACAATCCAAGAGTGATCAAAAGAGCAGCGATGTTAGTCTCATGACCGCTAAATAGATTGATCTTTCGTGCACCTCTGGATGTGCCATTGACCGCAGCCGTCATGCTATCTATCATCCGTTTGAGTAACACTCCTAAACAAAAAATAGAAAAAAGCATATTGAAATTTTGTTGTCATCCGAGAAGTTTGAATTCTGGACTAGTACCTCCGTTGAGCCTCTTCAGTAATTTGTTCCAACTCCACAACTTATACTCCAGACTCGCACCATCGCGGAGACTACCGTTGGGAAAAAATTCCGTTGTCCACTTTGGTAATGTCAGATTCATGGATACCTCGGCCGCCAGCCCATGATACAGTGACCACATGTCGTACAGCTTTTCCACATGCTTTCCCGTAATAATCGTCAATTTTTCCATTATCGGCCTAAACTCACTAACGATCTTTGCAATTTCGGGCGACGACTCGACTCGATTGAGTTCCTCGACGTATCTGCAAAAGAGAGGGTTTCATTTTTTATTTATTTTTTTCAATCCTCTTTTCAATCGTGCCGTGAGAGACGAAAGAGCGAGGACCACTAACTTGGGACATGACTGCTGAACGAAAAAAACATAATCAAATTCTGTGGGCACATAATGGATCAGTATTGGCTGCCAATTTATGTCGCTGTTCCATCTTTGTATCTCTGCCGGTGGATAGAGCCCGGCGAGGACCAACTGCAGTGACATTTTTGTTCTTGCAAAATCGCTGCTCTGCGCCTCAACGTCCTCGGTTATGTATACGTCCCCGAGAAAATCATTGTACCTCTCTCGAAGCATTTGCCCAAGTTTGTACTCTTTTCTTTTGCCTTCCTGCAATGGCAATTTGCGTTCGTTAATTATTTTGAGAGTAAATAAATAAATAAATAAATAAATTAATAATTGAATCAGGAACAAACATTTCTAACATTGTATGTAAAAATTTCAACATCGGCAGCCAAGAAAGAAAAGTAAAAAAAAAAAAAATTGAAAAATGACTTTTACATGATCCATTTGTGCGGCATACGACTATGGCCTTTGTTTATTTAATTGACAAAGTTCGTTTTCCATTTTTATAGTCAAATTTTTGAGAGAACAAATGTTGAACGTTGGCAAAGTTCGGACGATCGCCTGCTCTGCATAAGTTTGGTTTTGTGTACTCACATTCGTCAATCCCCCAAAACCCACTGGATAGAACGTGTGATTGAAATAAGGATCCTTCGGATACCGATCGATTTCTGGGGATACGGGAGCTCTATTCCCATGGCGGAACACCTGAAAGCGCATCGACGCGTTACACGATTATCGCGATAGACAAAAAGAATTTTTTTGCTCTTTTTTCGAATACATTTTTTAATCATTGAAATTCAATTAAACAAAAATCTAATGTCTGTCAATAAAGACTCACCACATTGACAAAGCGGGTCTCGTCCCCCGAAGCGATCATCGCGACTGAGCAAGCCGATACAATTACAATCACCCGGTAAATACGAAGCATTGTTGCTTTGATCGTTCAATAATCGATCGGACGTTCCTTAATCGCCTCCTCGATTGCCTGTAAGATGAAACCATCAACAATTTTTCCTGTCGAATCGTCGCCAACTTTCTGTTTGATGCTGTTGCCCTCCACTGAATCCGATAGATCGGACCTATCCTAGTGTAATCGTATATGTCTCATACGGCCGCTACCTTAAGCTATCTTAAGGAGACTCTAAACGTCATTCGTCAGAACCTGTGTTCTCCAAACCCCTCTCAGCCGTTGGATTCCGCAAGGTATCTCGTACTGAGCCTCCGGAATCTGTTCTCGGATGCACTTTTGCACGTTTGGCTTCGTAGATTATTGTTTTCCGTGTGGACGGACGTTAATTAATCCCATCAAGTTTTCGCCCGGATATTCTAAGCGGGTTCGGTATTAGTGATAGGTAAGAACGACTAAACAAATCATCGGCTGTACTCATCTTAACATCCACATCAAACAAATGAAATCAATTTCCCTTTTGCTTATTGGTTCTTTCGAGGACCAACAATTGATTGTAGGTAGCTTAACCCTTTGAAGCATAGTGACATACTGGTATGTCACCTACTTCCACCCTGATTTTCTTCAATAAAAAAAATGTCTTCAAAAAACAGGGTGGAAGTAGATGACATACCAGTATGTCGCTATGCTTCAAAGGGTTAACACGTCGAAGTGTCAAGCGGAGTCCACACTCGCAGCACAGCGAAGAACATATTTACTCATCGCTCACAGCCTCAAGAACCATACTTATGTACAAAATACTATGAAAATTGGGAAATATCGTAAGAAGTAAAGTATTTTGAAATGGAATAACGTCATATTTTTAAGTAAAGAAGGGGGTTAAAGACCGCGTTTGAGTTATTATCTGACGGAGAACGGCGAGATTAAAACGAAGAGCACTGTCGAGATATGTGAAGTACACGACATTATCAAAATGAGGAAAATAAAAAACATGGGAATCAAGAATTTAACAACCTATATGGCTGATTTCGTCTAGACAGCACGGAATAAAACAAGACTTATCTCCGAATGAATATTAGCAAAGCATACAAAAATGCGTTTGCGCAACCGCAATTGTAAACAGAATTTATATTTTATGAGGCAAATAAAAGTGACGATGAATTGTAATATTGTTTTTTCTTATTAAGGTGATGTGCAACACCCTTCCACCCACCTGCCCCGCGCCCAGTGGGTAACAAAATCTGTACTGCATGCCGTTTTGAGGCCGCAAACCGCTGAGAGAACAAAGAAAATTGTCTCTCTCTGCATCTGCCGATTCACTAGGGAAAGACAATTTTCTTATTCCTCGGCGGTCCGCGGCCTCAAAACGGCATGCAGTACAGTTTTTGTTACCGACGGCGGTATTTCACATCACCTTAATAATACAGATTCTAAGAAAGAAAGGAATATTCATAGTCGTGAAGTTATTGAAGATAATTACGTTATAAAATCTTTAAACAAATTATATCTGTTAAACCTTAAGAGTTACCATAATCGTTGATGTCTCATCATTGTCGATGATTTCTTTCAAGATGTTTTGGAAAAATTTACAAAAAAAAATAAAAAAACTTCTAACGGATTCAAAAATAATTTTCTCTACTTTAAATTGATTTTTGGCATGCCAAATGTGTTTGAAAAATGATGGACAATTTTTTTTTGCTTAAAGTATGAATGAAGACGAATCCATTGCACACCTAATATCCGGCGAATGGTGAATTCACTCGGTATGAACCACAAATTAACGGTCTCTCTTTCGGGTCAAGGCGTTGGCCCTTTACCTAGTGACAGAGCCCTCGGCCAAACTGCCGTGGATTTAACCCTTTATAAGTCACAGCTGCCGAAACCGTACCGAAACGGGACTGACGACCGCGGAGTGGGGACAACACGTTGCTGCGGTAGCGCCAAAGAGTGGGGATAGAGGTGTGACTTATAAAGGGCTAATTGAAGGATTTCCAAGTCGAAGTGTAGTCCTTCAAAGATACTCACAAAATATATTCTAGAAGATAAGTTCGATGGTACAAATGGCTTTACAAGTTTGAGCCGACTTGCACTTTTAACTTCAACTGTCAGACTCTGTCGTGTAGGGCCAGAGGTTTGTCGTTACGGAGCCTTGCTCGCTCTGTGCAGAGATTCGTTGGTGTTCGCAGAAGTTCGGTAACGTTGATGTAACTGAATCGTTTAAAAATTTGCGGTACTTATATACTAGTCTCTTTCCAAATGTTTGTAATGTTGAAGGATTTTGCGATCCGACGGGAGACAGATTTTATGAGCGATGTATTATTTTAATAGAGATGAGGCTCCGTTGCGTTATGAAAGGGGAGAAAGGCAAATGTTTGTCCCTCTTGTAAGAGTGGAACAGAGGATGTGCTTACTGTGGAGATGACAATCGTAAGTAAATAAATGCTGGATATAAATATTGATTTATGTAGGTTGAACGAGTGATACAGTGGGATTAGGGATTTTTATTGCTTTCTCAAATTTTAAGATTTACGAGCGCGAGGGTAGTGTCTGAGCAACTGGAAATGCAGAGTGATTTTGTGGACAAAGTGACAGATGCGAAAGGAATGTATGTATGTAGATTTCTCGAGCGATGGTTTCGATTGGAGGGAGTATTGATGAGTGAGAAATTAAAATTTACGAGCAAGCGATTAGCGTGGAAGAATTTACGAATTTTTACGATAGAGGGAAACGATAACAGAATGTGTCGGGTGGGGAAAGGTTGCTGGAGGAAGTTCTTGCAATATGGGGTAGCAGCACGCGCTTGCAGCTGGTCAGGCGCAGTGGTAGGCAGGTTTAGTAGCCTTATATATGTTTATCTCATCAAAAATGTTCAGTTGTTTTTTTTTGTACACCATTTTTAATTTCTTCAAAAATGTCTGTAGGCACTGCAGCGCCAGCAATTTTTTAGCTATCGGGCTAAAAAACGCCTACTCAGATGAAATATGATGAACCGCTGATGCCATTAAAATTTTAAGAGAATCGATCTGGTCATTTAAATTTGTCATTTTTAATTTTTTTAATTTGATGAAAACAAGTATCTTACTTTAGATGCAATTTTCCTCATTAAATATTCGTTTATGAATAAAATAAGTGTCAGATCATTCGGCCATTAACTATGCATTATTAATTATTTAACGCCCAATGACCTATCAGTGGTTATCTTGCTAATGTGATTTTTATTATAACTCCACAATTGCTATTACAAACTCTGTAACTTTATTTTATCATCGAATATTTATAGACTGTGTTTACCAGTCGCGTCACTGAATTTCAACGAAAAAATCCCAGGAGGTAACAATATCACCAAAGGTAACACCAAAAATGAACTTAAAACATTGTCTACGTCGACCGATTAAAAAAATCACGAAATATGCATGTTTTTTTAAATTCATTTACTGGGACGTAAGCCCTTAATGACTCTCAGAAGATCGGCCGTTGCACATTTGAACGTATGTTATTTTTCTATTTCGAATAATCGGCTGTTCTACATTTCGATCGTTAAAAATTTCGATCCTCACACCTTAGTATATCTACGACTAATTGACAGCCTGTTAGGATCTTTGTTTCACAAATATAATAAATCATTTATCACAATATTTTAGTTATTAACAGTCCCCCCCGTCGCCACCGAAGAAATATCCCTCAGTAAACATTTCAACTCTGAGTTACCTCAAACAACTCTGAGTTACAGTCGGCGAACTAGTCAACGGAGTATTAAGATAATAATAATCGATTAAAAGTTTTATTGTAGCGGCAGAGAATAAAAGTTCCCTGGAGGTAGGTACCGTTACGATATAAATTACGTCAATTACGCTCATGCACATTTGATACGTTCTTCGACCTCTGACTGCGCGAGGAGGAAGCGAAGGTCCGCGATTATATTAAAAATATATCTTCCACAGGGAAAACCATATGTCTCTTCTTTTTATCTCTCTCTTTCACACATGATTCTACAAAGCCTTGCAGTGGGGATTGATGAACTCATCGCGTTGCTCATTCGTTCGCAATTCGTTGGACTTCGCATTTGTTGGACTTGGTATTGATAAAAGCAAGCATGCCGGTGAGCTTGCGAATCGTCGTTCATAACTTCTTAAAGAAAACCGAAAGGCTTGATAAATAATAAAGTTAAAATTAAATTCCAAAGTTACATATTCATATGTAGAAGATACACAAGTCAATTTTGTTCCGACTCGACTGAGAGAAATATACTACGTTTTCACTGGAACTAAGAACGGACAAAGACGAGTCTGAACTAGTGGCAAAATTCTAGTTAATTCGAAACTTTCTAGTCAACAGCCAATTCGATAAGTGAATTTTGAGTCTACTAGAATTTTTCCACTACTTCAGAGTAAATCTCGGGCCGATTTCACTCACGGTGGAAACTTGGTAATTTTTCATCCCTGATAGAAAAGCGCTATGAAAATTAGCGATATTGGCGCTATATTCGCGACATGTGCGGCACATGTCGCAATTATTGCGCCAACTGCTACTTTTGGTGCTGCTTGTCTATCAGGGATGTAGTATGCAGTCGGGACGGGTTCCTAGATGGTACGTACAAAAAGTGAGTCTTCAGGATTTCGGTATTTCTCGTGAAAATCATTGTATGATCAAACTTTTTCACTGTGTTATGCAAACGTCTCCGGTTATTCCATCCCGAAATTGTATGTGAGCGCGGAAATTGCAAATCCGGCCGATCGATTTATCAAGCGATCAGGTTTGGTAAAGATCGCATCGCACTGAAGACGGCTGCTAGAATACATATTATATTTTTTTTATAGTATACAGTAGGTAGGCGTTCGTACGCAGTCAGGGCGATGTGTGTATTGATCGGGATTTTTATATTAATCACAAAAATCATCGTTCCATTAAACTTTTTGACTAGAGTAAGAAAGCCTATCCGGGGATTCTATACGGAAATTGCATTCGACCGTGGATACCTTCAATATTTAGTTTAAAGATTTCGGACTTAAACGACGCTAGAGACTTTCGATATGATGAGGTTGGTCATGATACACGTTTCGCATCCGGTGAACTGTCTGTCGCCCGTTTTTCTCTTCGATACTTCGCCCGCCCATCTGCAAAACCAATCTACAAGTCCCCATATTCACCGCTCAATCATTACAAAAAGTTATTAAGTTTCAGGACTGAGTCAGATGGACAAACAAATTTTTACAGACGGACCGACAGAAATGGGAAACTGATTTTTTTTTTTGCATTGTAGGTCATGTAAAATATGTTTCCATTTATATTATATGTATGTGTTTCTATAATATGTATTTAGTTGCAATAGTTAAGCATCGTAACACACTTCGTATGCGATAAAAAAACGAAGATCTCACGTTACCTTTTTGTAAGTTCCAGAGAGAATTGGAGAAGGCCGATAGAGTCATAAATCTTATACTATGGTACAAAAGAATGTTATCGTTCGGAGGATTGTGGCCGGCTGACAAACGTGGCTTCAAATTTTATACTTTCTTCGGTTATGTTTTGACACATATGTTCCTCGTAGCTTCTGATTTCTTAATGGTTTTTGGCTCCTTGGGAGCCATGATCGACAATCTCCGCGAAATGACTCTTTTACTGATGGTATTGGCAAAATTGATATCTCTGAGATATTCGGCGTTGTTGCCTAAGATCATGCGTGAAAGTGAAGTGAACGAGAACAATTATAAAAATGATGAGGAAAAAAGAATTTACATGTCATACATCAACATTGGCGTTCGATTCTCTAAATTGACTTTGTTGATAAATGGACTGGCTGTTATAGCGCACTATTTGAAGGCATCGCAAACATTCATCGCATCTGGTACGAACTGTACGACTTGTCAAAAGGTTTCGTAAAGTTGATGGTAAAAATATATGTAACAACTGTATTCATAATTTTTCCTTGTTGCTTATTCCAACAGAACTTGCTGGCATTACACCAGTTTTCACGCTGCCATATCATACTGTTCGCTTCTTCAATCTCACGAAAGTTCATACCTATTTATTAGTCTACGCTTATGGTTCTCCAGTGATTTATATATTTTTCTGTTACTCCTTAATCGGTTGCTTTGTGGCGTCCTTTATATATCACATGTGCGGCCAATTGTCCGTCTTGTCGAACAGAGTCAGAAATGAAAAGGTACCTCGGTCGACCATGGACAATGGTCTGGAACTTGCGTTCCGTGATGTTATCCGAAAGCATAACAAGATTATCAAGTGAGTAATACCGGATGAACTGTTCGTTAATACGAAGATGCAATTTCAGTAATTATTTTATCTGTATCTAGGGCTTGCAAAACTATCAACTCGATATTCAGCCTTGCCTTCTTCGTCGAACTCGTTACATGCACGATAATACAAGGGCTTTGCATGTACCAGGTACTCATGGTACGAGACGTGTGAAAGTAAGTATTACGTTGAACACCTCTCAAGAATACTGAAAATGTTACTTTTCGTTGACAACCAACAGAATTCTAATTTGAGGAATGCAGTGGTACTTGTGTCGTTCCTATTGTACGCTTTGTCAACGCTACTGGTAATATGTAACTACTGTGTTGCTGGGGACTGTATCATGCAGGAGGCAAGCGAAACAATTCCACGAATCAGAATCAAAACGTTATGAATGATACCTTATCACATTTGTGAACTTTTTTTTATATCTCGATGAATTAGAGTACAAACTTTCACAACTCGTTGTATGAGTGTGAGTGGTATAACATGCCTTTGCGATGCAAAAATACGATCATCATATGCATGATTCGAGCGCAAATTCCTCTGAAACTTATCGCGGGACAGCTTTACGTATTCTCCATGGAAACCTTCACTGGCGTGAGCTACTTAAATATAGAAAATCTGGTTTTTACTTGTGTGCTTTTACAATTTGAGTGGTTGCGATTTCTTCGTAGGTCATGAAATCGTCCGTGGCTTATGTTTCGATACTGTGCCAAATTCTTTAAAGTATAATTTTGCATTCCACTTAAGACAATTAATGCGAAACACTAAAATCACATAGTAAATTTATTATAATATAATTATATAATACATTTTTTCGTAACGATCGATAGAAATCCTTCATCGACGTTGAGTTATCTGCTGTGAAAAAATGTATGTTATAAATAAGTCCCCCTTGTAAGAGTGCCGATCCTTTGCCGGTCTTGGACAATCATTTGAGTCTCGGGCTAACATTGGCTGATGGATCCCACTTGTTGACATAGGCGCCAGTGTCAATAAGATCAATAAGTATCAATAAGCTGAGAGCCGGCGCTAAACTATTGCCAAACGTCAACCAACAGACGGTCCGAGAATAGCTCGAAGAGTGGTCGGTATTCGCTCAAGCTACGGCAAATTCCCGAAATAAAATGTAAACCGATTGTTGGTCGAATCTCCGGACATGCCTATACTTGTCAGCACAAAGCGATTTTTGTTTGATATTTTTTCTGCACGGTCGACGCACAGTAAAATACTGGTGCATCCGGGAACGCTCCTTCCCGGGTACTTAGCGTCTGGGAAGGAGGACAATGAGTACCCTGTATGTGTTGTCGATACGCGTATTTATTTTTCCTAACACATGCACGTAAAATCTCGCTTTCCGTTCCTGTGAAGTGTGCGCAGAAAGACACTTTGTCACATCGCGTGAGGGAAAAATACTGCGCATGCGTACGAACGCAATATGCTATTTTTTCCAGCTCTAGAGCGGAAAAGTGCCTTTTTACGCACAGTTTCTACAAACGAAAAGCTCGATTTTCGTGAATTTGTTAGGAAAGATTACGTGGATGGCATGGACGTAGAAATGGGAGTTCTGACTCGTGTGAATGCCGCACTCGCCTTCGTCTCGTGTTTGCCCGCGAGATGGAAGTTGACAGAGCGCTCGCGCAAGCAAAGCAATCCCTGATCGCTAAAAAAACTCTGGCGCTCGCAGAGGAGTAAAAGAGACACCACGAGAGAGTGTTTCATATGGCGTTAACTTATATTTCCCATCAAACCCGTTGCCACTACGTTGCCAGTTGCGTACATTCGCCAATTCATGAGACAGTGTACCCGATGGCGGTAATCCGCGCGCCGACGGTAGGAATCGGTTTGGAGAGTAGTTATATAAGTTTATATAAGTTTTGCGAGATTTTTCTATAATTTAGGAGAAGCTCATAAATTATGGGATTTCTACAAGTTAACAGAGGTTTCACATAATATCTATAATCCTTGCACCGAACGCAGAAGCATTACGTATGATATCGCTGCTTTAGCTGTCTGGAATATACAAATCAACTATTAATTGTACTTCGATGAGAATTTATCCGATGACGCAAAGGTTTTATGCATCGTTAATTATGAAACTCACCAGCCAGAAGCTTCTCATGGACATAATCAACATTTTTCCAGCTGTTAAATGGCAAAGTACTCTACAACGCATCGTCATGAATTGTAGAAGTTTCTGGGCTTCCAGCGATAGTTTATACCATTTGCTGTTGTATCTGCAGGGAAGAAGACTTTTTCATGAGGCCCCGCCATCAATCCTTTCCGGTTTACTTACATATAAAAGGAAATGCTATTACTGTGATCCGTCACAGTTTCAGAAATGTAGCAGTCTACGTAGAAGTACAACGATACAGTCAATACACAAGATATGGATCTTACGGTTGATCCAAGATCGTTTGTTCTCATAAAAACCTGAATTTATAGGCAGTATATCTGTTAGTTCGGGAAGATAACTCGTTGCAACATTTACCTGAAGTGCTGTAATATTAAAAATAATCATTCCAAAGCCGATGGTAAAAAAAAAAATCCATGAGTAATTTGCCGCGATGAGATTGGCGTATCTGACAACACTGAATTTATTAATAATACTGATTAGTTTTACTAGATAAATAGTCTAAACTATCTCACTCGATAGCATCATTGTGTCTGTCGATGCACGAAGCTATGATTACTATGTCCTTTTTGTCTAGCGCATATCGCGTTTCACCAGTTTTTACTGATGTGCTGTTATTCCCGAGCTGGTCTAATTTGTGCCTGACGGTTTCAGTCGAGACTTAGTATGGTTATATTATGATCGATTAACAATTTCATACTCACCCCAATGCGGCAAAAAGACCACATACGTGTTGCACGTAACATATGAACATAACACCGCTGGCTGCTGCAAATATCGATATCGTGGATGCGCAGACGTAAGCATACACAATAATGTAAAAATAATATTTCTGTACGTCGAGATGATAAAAATCAACAGGATACGGAAATTCTCCGGCTGCGGTACCGTTCTTAAAAAAAAGGTCGATTATCTTCGGTACCATCGGTTGGACCATAAAGACGGTGTGGTTGGTAATATTCATAGCTGTATATACAGTGTCAATAAATCTACGGAATACTTGTTATATTTTTAACTGGCCGTTATCATACTTGATTCACCTATATATGCAATATTTCTTTTTCTTCCCTGCTCAGCGTACTGGTGAAGAATGTTGACTTCTCGATCTCGAGCCCATTCGTGCCAATCCGTACGAATACGATTTAGCAACTTTAATGTCTGCACAGATCGAACACAATTTTATCAGTGGTAGGGGTATCGATTGAATGTCACGTTTTCCTCTCGGTTACGGACTGTATTATCATCTTCGATGATGGAACTGACCTTCTGCGAGTTCAACATAAAACCAAAAGCCTTCGTTGCGGAAACTGCCCCGAAGGCTAATGCTAGTACGCCGTCCAGAAGGATGCTCCCGTCGCCACGATTTTTCATAAGAGCCATAAACAGGGGTGTGAGTTGAATACTGCTGAGAGCCATTAAAACAATCCCACGTCTGGCACCCGTTCTCTGATACGGCCATTGTCCAATGAGCGTCATCAAGATTTTATTTAATCTGTAGTAACGATGTTGAAAGAAGTCCATTCTGACTCGAACTACCTTTGACGATGGCGTTAGAGCTACTGCTCCCCGCAAAACACAAAAAACTCCCGAGCTTGGCTTTGTATGCGTTTCACAGTTCTTTTCTCAGCGTGTTTTTGATGCTATTTATGTAAAAGTATCACACCTCGAGTGGCGTTTAAATTGCTCCACTTACACGTCAAAGTTGAGCGACAGTGAGTCGAGGGTGTATATGTTGCGCCTGCCGTGTACGTCGCTGCTACGCCTTCGACCACCCCTTTACGAGCCTTACCGAGTAGTAATTCAATAACGGTGGGATCTCGAGGTAACGCATTTTTTTTCGTGGAAAAAGTTCTTCTATTACATTCAATTTAATAGAAGCAATTTTAAACCGCAGTCTGAAATAAGAGAGTACTTGACATAGATGTGAAATGGTTCGCTTGTGTGTATGGGGGGCTATATTAGAGTGTTTGAAACGTAGATTAATTATGTATCGCCAGCACGCGAGGGAAATCCTTCGATGTCGAGATAGCAGTTGATAGTTGATATAAGTTCTGTCCGTAATGTTAAAGTCACAACACCACTATCGTTTTGAAAATATAATTTTCCAGTGTTTGTAGCTTATCTTCATTCGCACGCTATGCCGCAGTTGATGTAGAGTTGTCTGGTGTTCGATTGTACCGTGTGCAGTTTTTGGGCGCAAAGCAGACGGGTGGTAAGGTGTTGCGTGTTCACTTTTACGACTCTACGTGTTTCGTTGTCATGGCATTGATTTTTTTGCTCTTCATTTAATAAAATGGTTTGCATGATCTCTAGGCGAGGCGATTGTAGTTTTTATTATAAGACTGTAATTTATCAACCGCCTATGTAATCGTACGTCGATAACCACGAGTCCTACAACGGTTAAAAACTTTTTCAGACAAATGAGAGGTCGATTATTAAACGGCTTTCGGGACGGATATGCATCGAGGATATTGATACAGTCGGTATTATCGCAAATCGACGAAATGATATTTCGTTAATTCGATCAAGTAGCTTCTCGATAGATAAAAAATTCGGTTAAAGGTTACACCGGATTTTCGGAAATTACAGAAGTTTGGACACTTCGGGCTTACCAGATTTTGCATGCATGACGGTAAGCGGCAGGTACTGCAGAAGAACAACGGCTGCAGCTGTTGGTAAGTTTTCCTGGTTAAATCGCTCTGTCATCGGTGTGCGGAAACTTTGAATTCAACGGACGAAGGTTTTGGAGGAAGCTCCGTTTCCGTAAAAAAATAAAAGCAAAGTCGAACCTCATAATATGTAATGTATTATTATTGAGCTAATAATATACAGTTGTACAGTAGAGTTAAATTTTGTTTAGATATAATATCTTTGTGACTTATGGATAAGTGGACATGAGATTATCGATATGTAATTATCATTACGAGGCGACTTCCTCCGTGGCTCCCTCGAACTCCAGCTTGACCTGACACTCTTCGGGGAGTCCTTCGACGTCCACTTCGGACTCCGGTGCATTGAGCATGTTCAGAGTGACCTCGGCCGATTTACCCATCAACCCCTGATTCCCGCTGGCAACTGCTTGCTGTTGCTGCTGTTGCTGCTGTTTCTGAACCTGTTGAGCTACAGCGGCTTGCTGATTTCTAATCGGGAGACCCGCCTCCTCGAAGGCCTTTTTCTTCAAGGTCGTTCGTATTTGGGATCTAAAATTAAGAAACGTTCTCGATTATCGCTGGACACCCGTTTTCACTGCCTGACGCAGAAATTGAGGGCTATTGTCACAAAGCGCTTGCGTCGCTACTCAGACAACTTACACCGTTCTTCCCTTGATGTGCTCGCTTATTTTGTTCAAGTCTTCGCTGAACGTCTTTACCGAGTGTCGAAGCATCTCAATTTCCTCGTCAGTCCATTTACTGCGGAATCGTATCAAAGAAATTCGCGATTCATGAAATTACGAAACTATCAAAAGTCTGCACTTTCTTTTAGCCGTCATCGAAAATTATATAATATAATGAGTGGTGTTCAAGATTTTATAGAAGACAGAAGAAGTCTTCGCTACAGGAGTTCTTGGGGCCTTTTATAAAAAATATAAAACACCTCTTCGAATGCTGAATTAAATATTTAACATGGCGGCTCGAACGCCCGCATAGTTTTTCGCGCCAATTCGTTCTTGACGCTCATTGGTCAACGGCTTCGCGATGCATATATCTCCGCCGCTCTAACCTACAGGTCCGTATGTACGTAAAAAATGCTCGATACGGTCAAAATAACAGTCTCATTATTTTTAAAAGGTACGCTAAAAAAAAAAAATGTATTGACTTACCCCGCCGGTGAGTCTGCTGTGGGATGAAGCTGCATCGTCAATTCCCCGAGTTTGTTGAACGCCGCGCCGGCGGCCGTAAAAATCTCCCCGACCTGAAAATTCATAAATAAATATACGATCGAAAATTTAACGGAAAAACAACTTTGATCCACTCCTCGCCTTTCGCTGCTCATCTCAGTGACCTCCGCCTCGCACTTTCGTGCCAATTTCCACTTCTATCTATCTACATTCTACTTTTCAAATAATAAACATAACCTAACCTTTCTTCCGCTTCCAGGCTCCATCTTCGCACAAACTCGTATTCGTATATTATTACGGATTGGTTTTTGCGATACACGCGGCGGTTCCGTCACGGAGGTGCGTAATTCTCGATGTATCGAAATTACAGCACAACACACACCAATTTTCCACGAGGTAAGTCCTACACTCCTATCAGCGTTTACAAAATGATGCTACACTACACCGACACGACAAAGTACATTTAACGTCCGTTTAAGACAAGTATGCGGTGGTGCACTGTTTTGCGAACGTGCGCTGTCAAGCTATCGTCACTTGGATTCCTACTGGTTGACACCGTCGCACAGTGCAGCAGGCGCAACCCCCCCCCCCCCCCCCCCCCTGAACTCCTACACCTTTCCGCTTAGGCCGATAATTGTTTCCATAAGAAGTTATCGTGAAAATCATATTTTTTTACGATAAAGTAAATGATCCATATTGTACTCGACTTGTGCAACTTACCTTACTCGCTGAATTCATGACAAGTTAATTGTTAACTAGGAAATTTGGTCCAACAACGATTGGCTGCCATGGTTCTGTATTTTTTTTTTTTTTTTCGCGCGACCGTCATCTATCGTAATTGTTTAAATATTTGTTGGTCCGCCGATTTATCGCTTCTCGGATGACTCATTCCGACAATGGTTTTCACAAAAAATTATCGCAGAAGCATATTATTAGAAAAAGTAGATAATCCACATTGTGACCGATTTCTGGAACTTGCCTTACTCGCTCAATTCATGACAAGTTAATTTTTTATCTGGGAAACTTGGTCGAACGGCGATTGGCTGCCGTGTCGCTTATTTTTTATTTTTATTTTTTGTCAAAGGAACGTCATCTATCGTCATTGCCTAAATATTTTTTTGGTCCGTCCGTCGCTTCACGGTCGATAAGAAAAGTCTCGCTCGGGGCTTTCGATGCGCTCCGCGCTTCGGACGTTTCGCCGGAGCGGCCCGGAGCGTCGCCCCCGTCGAACGGAACAGAAGGTACTAGAAACTCTTCGAACGTTTAGGCCGGAGCTCAGTTCACGAATCGACGCCGATACGTCTACTGTATAATTTTCTGAAACCCCAGTTTATCGCTGAACAGCGAAAAGTTTCTTTGAAACAAGTATTTAAACGCTTGTCAAGATTTTACGAAAGAAGAAGTATGAGTATTAGTCGCATGTCGTTGAGTAATTGGAAAATTAGTAAAAACGACGAAATAATGCCGGGTTTAATATCGAGTAATTGGTGAGTAACATACGAACAGTGGCCGAATACGCCATTTTTATATTTTTCTTTAGCACGACGCCATTTTGTACTTTGTGTTACTTAGCTGATATCAAACTTTCGCACGATACTTTCGTCGATAAAGGCATTTTATAAACATTAATGTTTACTGTTAACATATTTGTTTTTCATTTCTGGTAAAAAGTGCATTTTCGATCTCGTAATTTTCGAACCTGGAAAACTTTATCCTCGTTTTGTTTCATTTCCAGTCCCACCCTCTAAGCCCATCCGATATAATGAATTTCCAATTTAAAATAATTTTTATTTTCTTCATCGGGTTGTGAAATAAATTGGTTAGAGTCGGATTTGTAGACGAAATTTTCGTTATGCGGCAAAACGTAGCGAGTCTCTAGCGTGAAGGTTGAATCGATCGATCGCGCTTTAACGAACACGTTTGAGTCAATTGACCTCACGGCCTTAGAAAATGAAGAAAAAAAAAACACACACACTGCCTACCACGTGATAGAGGCAAGCTCACGAAAGGACAAAGAATCTCTCGTGCCTTTCGAAGCCTCCGGTGAGCCTCGCGCGACACGCGATGTTTGTCACGTAGCCTATGTTCTTTTTTTTGTATGCAGCGATAAACACAATTTAGCTTATTGGGCCCTGCACAAAATGTATTCTCGATAACGGAAGTGCGACTCGACTATTCTCGACACACCAGTTATCGCAACGTGTACGCACGGCACTTTATCGGGTCGAGTCACGAGCCCTCCATTACGTAAAATTCAATACAATAATAATAATAATAATAGTTATTTGTTATAATTATTATACAGTCATAATAATTTTATTATTATAATTATCTAATAATAATAATGATGAGTATTCTTACTGTTAATTCGTATTTACTGGTCTATGGGGGTTCTTTCGACTTATTTCATGTTCGTCGTCAAAAACACTTTCTCTCCTTGGTTACGCCGTTATTAATTTTTTTTTTTTTTTAACAACCTTAAGTCGTACAGCGTTAATCGTGATGTAGGCGACGATTTGTTTGAATACTAAGAGTTTGTCCGCGTACTTGACATTTACAGATACGTTTAAGAACAAAACAAACAGAAATACACGACCACTCTTTGTTGCTCCACGATAATGAGTTGGCCCACTTTAAAGCTAAATTCCTTTACTCAGAGTCCCGCGAGCACGACAGCTTCCAGAGTCCTCCAATACGTCATTTATTATTATTATTATTATTATTATTATTATTATTATTATTATTATTATTATTATTGTTATTATTATTATTATTATTATTATTATTATTATTATACAATAATAATAATAATAATAGTTAATTCGTATTTATTGGTTCATCGAAGATCTCTCGAATTTTTACATTTCTTTCTTTAAAAACACTTTCGCCACGAACATAGTTATTCCGTATTGAAAAAGAAAGATTATCAGCGACGAGTCGGACTGCGTCGTGGTGCGTATGAACGTCGAGAATCTTGATCCAGGCGACTATTTGTTTGACTGCAAAGATTTTGTCCGTGTACTTGAGGTTAGCAGTTACTAAAAAAAAAAAAAAGCGACCACTCTTGGTTGCCTCACGATAATGAGTTGCCCCACTTAAAGTTAAATTCGTTTATTCCGCGAAGACGAGAGCTTCCAGAGTCCTCGAATAAATTGAAGAACGCTGACTTTACGTGACGCTCGTGCCGCGGAGAGTCGTCGCGGACATCTTAGACCCAATTGTTATTCCCCCACGAACAGCAGTAATTATTAGCGCGATTGAAGAATCGATGATCCAGTTGATACGAAATTGCAGTGATTATTATTATTATTTTTTTTTTTATTTTTTTTTATTTTTTTTTTTTTCAACGAGATCAATCGTGGCGATTAATCTCGCAAAGCCAACGAACGATGAAACAACGCGATCTTTTGATGTTAACAATTAATCGTATTACCTCCGGTGTCCCGTATCTCCCACGCCGATAAATCCGTCGCTCTCTTGTCACCGGACGTATCAGCTTTCGAGCGATAACGACACGACAGCAATAATAAAAATAAAAATAAAATAATAATTCTTCGCTACCAGTCAGTGGAATAGTACATCGTCAACGTTCGCTGCGCAATGCTTGCGTGCGTCGCAGTATTACGAGAATGCGATTAGTGCAGATAAAAAGGAACACACAGATAACAAGCCGCGCAGCGAGAACGTGCGGTTTTTTTTTTTTTTTTTCTTCATGCACGATGCATTTTTCGAGCCACAATCGACGCGACCTCGAAACATTAAACTGACGTTAAGCCGAGATTATGCGACATTTCACTGACCTATATTATGATTTCAATTAATTATCAAATCCACCCGATAACTTCTGTGAACTTGCAAATTAATTTGATGCTCGTTCGTTGGATTGAATATTATTCCTATCATTGTTATCATTCGTGTTATATTATTGTTATTCGTATTATCATTCTTGTCATATTATTGTTGTTATTATTATTATTATTATTATTATTATTATTATTATTATTATTATTATTATTAAATGATAAGGGGGCGAATCGTGAATTATCGAAGTAGCAGGACTATCGGAGTTAATTCATTACTCTCGTTGAGCCAAGTATTTTTCAAATGGTGTACGACGTACAGGAGAACGCCGTCGGTTCGGACGTATCGAGTTAGTTTATACATGGGACGTTGTATACACCGACGAGATGAGAGGCTCATGCGACCGGCGCGTTAGTTTCGTTTCGCTGGCTGGCTGCCCGCTAATGTTTGTTTGGATCGCGTCCCAAGAATCTGACAATATCTCTCCCTGCGCACTTGGTCTCTTTATAAACGGTGAGGTCCTCGATTGCGATTCAACAGTTCAGCATTGTCGATTTGATCGAACGCGCGCGCGCAGAGGCAAGTTCTTCGACTCGGAAACGCCGGGATTTCGATTGTTAATATACCAGGGACCTCTTACGATTGATGAAGAATCCTCGTCGCTTCGTTAATCGGATAAAAGCAGCTGGTTAAATCGAATTTCCGGAAAATTAGCCGGATACGTTAAACGGAGATTATCGCGGGACTGGCACTAGGTCTCTCGATATTATAGGATAGCAGGTGGAGGAATAATTTAATGATGAGTCCTCGCGAACGGTAAGACTTACTAATATAAGTATTTCTCTTCGAACAAATATTTACGAATTTGGAATGTAAGGTTCAATTCGACGTTCAAACTTCAGTTTCAACTCGAAGGTCAAACTTCAGCTTCAACTCGAAGTTCAAACTTCAGTTTCAACTTAAACTTCAAATTTAAAGTTTTAACTTAACTTTAAACTTTAAGTTTTAACTTAACTTTAAACTTTAAGTTTTAACTTAACTTTAAACTTTAAGTTTTAACTTAACTTTAAACTTTAAGTTTTAACTTAACTTTAAACTTTAAGTTTCAACTTACACTTTAAACTCTAAGTTCACCTTAAAATTCACACTTAAGTTCTGGCTTCTTTATACGGAGTAGTTGATTTTTTAAAATTTTATTGTTACAGTGAAACGTTGTACAACAAGAGCATGGAGGAGTCTCTCGAGGAAGGTTCCGGACAGCAGCAATGCTACTCCATAACGCTGGGTGTGGGGCCTCTGTGGTGGTCCTGATGCGCCCCATGCCGCATTGTCTGTATCCGCAGTCAACGCAGAGAGCCGCGGCGTGGGGATTAAGCAGAGTCAGCTCTCTGTGAGCTCACACATTGTACAAGTACGTACAGCCACGATTGTTTTGTCATTGACGTTGTATCTCGCTCCTCTCAGTATTATGGAATTGCCGTTGTTGTTTACATTACTTATGAGCGTTTCGAATTTCAGGAGGATGAATTATTGAAAGCTGTAAGAAGCAACGAGTCGCTACGTTTACTCTTCACCCTACACCTGACCGAGTCCACCTCGGTCGAGTGGGAAACACTGATATGGCGCGGTACGCTCTACATTCGCGTGCCCAGCTGTCTTCTTCCGGAGGGCTCCAAGGAGGGATTCATTTCCCTTCTCGAGTACGCCGAGGAGACACTGCAATGCAACAACATCGTCGTTTGCCTGCGCAAGGATCGCACTGACCGCGGTAATTTTTTTAAATTTACTTCATTTTTTAACAATTTTTTTCGTAAAATTAATGGAAACAGAGTATAGAAAAAAAATGGAAATATTGAAACGGTCGACCAAAGACACATTCGGATTCTCCTCAATATTAATAGATTCTATGTATATGATTATGTGAATTAGCTATGCTGGTCCGCACCTTCATGTTTCTGGGATTCTCGGTATTGCCGCCAAACCACGCCCTCGTACCACCGGGCTGTGATTCGGGAAATATATACATGCTATACGCCGTTGAGTAATTCCTTAAGCGGTCTGTATTGCCCTCTCAACTTTCATCAACAGGTAAACAAAGTCGAGGTTTTAACCGTTCGATTGTTCACTGGAAGCGGCTTTCGATCTCCGCAGCACTGAATATTATTAATCTTAGATTTTAGTTTTCAGGTCCCATTGTCGGCTTCGAATTACCGCGACACGCGCCACGCAGCAGCAGCCACTCACGTAGACGCAAGAAAAAAAAGAAAGCTGTGCCTGTAGAAGAGAAAAGTGATCTTCACTTTTTCATCAACTTTTTTGTTTGCTGCACGCGCCATATGCTGCAGTTTTCAATTTCATTATTCATGAAAACTGCTAAGCAGCAATTTTTTCTTTCTTTCAATTATCACCACTTTATCACGATAATCGCTCGAAACGCGGCAATTGTCGATTTTGCGAGAAAAAAAAATCAAATTATAATGAGAAACTCGAGAAGATCTAATTGGCTAGCTCGAGCTGTATGGGAAGTATTATGTTCGTTGATGAAATTTCAGAGAGGCAATTTATAGTGGTGCAAACCGACGAAGAAAAAAAAAATCATAGTCGACAAATGTAGGGCTCGTTACTAACATGCTTACAACGTTTAATATCGATTTTAATTCTCTTGTACGAAGTGTCAAACACTCTTCTTAATCACAAAAAAAAAGAAAAGAAAAGCTCGCGAAAGCTTTTTTTTTCTTTTTTTTTCTATTTCACTCTACCCCCACGTATTTGTAGACGGATTCGAGCACTAAATCTAGCCGTACGGCTGTTGAATCCACGATACAATTTATTATCGACAAGTCTCGGTGTGTTAATTGTGGCAAATTGGGTTATTAACCGAACGCGCGATTATTATTATTATATTCTTTGAAATAATTCTAACAATAAGCCACGTTATATATTCGATGTTAAGTATTATCACCGACGTAGAAGCTTCGTATTGTTTAGATAAGCTTAGGATATATTTCTATTGCAATTTGGATCCTGACGACAAATCGTTTCGCTTTTCTTCATTTCATTTATCTTTAGAGTCTGTATCCTAAATTTTATTTCTCTATTAATTCCAGCTCCTCTGGGCGCTCTTCTAGCGGTAAATAACGTATCCCCTTCCTAAGTTTTTTTTTGTCTATCGGGTGCAAACTATCATAGAATGACACCGCGATTGTCGTCGGACCTGCTTTGTTATTATCATTATTATCTTGAATATGTCTTATCATTTAGACGCGTATAAACACACCGGTAATTCCCAATCTCTTAACATCGGAGAGTTATTGCTAATAAGTGCGACTTCGGTGTTGATTGCGTACGAAACAGCATTAATGAGAAAAAAAAAAGAAAAATATAAGAAAATGAAATAAAAAAAAATGGAAAAAATTATTTAAAAAAGCGTTAAAAAAAAGTGAATGATGTCAATAGATCGTCGGATATGAGAAGTATAATACTTGTCTACATAGATTAACTAGTGATAAGCGAGAAAAAAGAAGAAAATACCCGAAAGACTATTCTCAACATTGAATTTCAAGACGGTAAAAATAATGGGCGAAAAACAGCAACAAAAAAAAAATGAAGCAAAAACCGCAACGATTGATTTAATTTTCGCTCGTCTTTATTAGTATCGGTAAAGCAGATAAACAGGTGTACTTACACGCGGTTGAAAAAAATATGAGTAAGACAAAACAAAAACAAAACGAAGAAACAAAAACCCACTGATATCTGTATGCTACATTTATTATTCATATATAAAGACGTAATTGCTAAATAAAAATTTGTTGAAAACTCCACGTGAAATTCATTCGATAGTTCTTCCGTCCCGATCGAAGCGATAGCGCAGGTGCGAGCGAAATGCTTGAAACACATGCGGAAACAATTTTATTCCCAAGCCGCAATGTTCTGCGGCGATGTTTAGATACTCATTGATATCTATGTCGTAAACTTTACAGATGGTCCAACGAAAAATTGTAGTTTGGTAAACTGTCCGTTACGAGTCAATCAATCGTCAAGATTTTTTGAGGTAAGTCGTTATGTGCTCTTCGGCACGAGTCCCAGACTGTCGAGCATGCCCGATTGCTGCTCAGGCTCCCCGGTCGGATAGGCTGACTGTCGATTACATTTTATGAGATGATCGGCTGGAAGAATAAATTGCGATTGATTATTGATTATCACTTAATCGTTCGATTGAAGAATGCTTTCAATTTTTTTTTCGCTCCAGCCTACTGGAACACAGTCGTGTTATAAATACCGAGTTGATTTCCGTCGTTCGTGGAGAAGTTTCCGCACGGACAGCGCATCCTCTTCTCCAGAGGAATATTGATGAGCGGCGACGGAACGACTATACTCGTCTTCGGACGTTCGTTGTGAATTTGTCGCTGATGTTCGTTGAAAGCTCGCCAGCAGCAGGTCACGTAGCGGCACTGTTGACAACGTTGTTCTCCGCTGTTTCAGCAATAAGACAAAAAATGACGTGCGATTAGACTAGGTAAAAAAAAAGGAAGAAAGAAATAATAAATTAAATATTTTATTAACTTACGGGTAGTGACCCGGTTCGTCGATGTCTTCCTCGCACTCCTGACAACTGAGGTTCGCGCTGGAAGTGACTACCGAGATAGGTCCGCCGTTCCATTTGTTCAGTTTCTCATCTTCCGGAATTTCCTGTATGGGACTTTCGACTTCGACGCGCTTACAGTTCGCCAGTCTGTGTCTCGATATCATAATGCCGGTGTGCGCTTTCGCGTATGGTATCACCTCTGCGAAAGGGGGAAAAAATTATCAAAACTGTTATTGCATCATTGATTTCGTGTATTCCAATAAGTCGCTGAGACAACTAACTTGATCCAGTGACTGTTTGATGGAGTTCTTCCTGATGAATTTTCAGAGAGCTCTTCTGATTGAACCATAGACAGCATCGCGAACATTTGTTGCCCCTTCCCTGCTCCCGTCGGACTATGTGTCGTTGCATGTGCAACAAGTAGGCGTGCACGTTGGCCGAACTTACTCGACCGTCGACGACGAACTGGATCACCTGCCACAGGCAAAAATTCAAGGCCTTAGCACTTTTCGAGTAACTTTTCGAGTAACTTGTCGAGTAGCTTCTCAAGTTGTTTCCCGAGTTGCTTCCGGAGTTACTCTTCAAGTTACTTGAAAGTTGCTTCTCGAGTTACTTCTCGAGTTACTTCTCGAGTTACTTTAGAGTTATTTCTGAAGTGACTTTTAGAGTAACTTGTCGAGTTAATTTTGAAGTTACAAAATTAAATCCACTTGCATACGCCTTAATAATTTTCACGTCAAAGGGAAACTCACCCTGAGGCAATATGGGCACTGGAGAGCTTCGCCTCTCTCGTGAACCTCGTAGTAATGATCGATCACATCCTTGTGACTGGAGGTGCGATAGCTGCAGCTGTCGCAGCGGTAGGGCATCTCGGATTGACAGTGCATCGTTCCCAAGTGATTAACAAGTAGCGCACCATTGCCTGCCGGTTGCAATAAACCGTTAACGAATCGAGTCTACGGATGCTTCCGATTAACGAATTGATAAACTGACCGAAGAATTTCTCTTCGCATATGGCGCAGACTACCATATCACCGCCGTCGCTGTGGCCGAATTTCGTGTGAGCCTCGAAGACGTGGGTGTTCATCTGATGCTTGGACGAAAAAGCCGCGCAGCAATATTGGCACACGGGAGAATCCGTTTGACCGGGAACACAGGCCGGTACATGGCTTATCATGTGCGCCATTACCTCGGTGTTGCATCGCATTATCGCGGAACAAAGGAAGCACTGAAAAAAATAAAATGAAAATAAATCAAGCGATGCGGTAGCGTCTCGATGCAAAGTACTTAAAAAAGAACGATTTTTCAGAGTATGTGAAACCCGTTCCGCCGGATCCGTTCCATGCCCAGTTATTATCAAAAACTGTAATCGATTTTTCTCCTGGACGGTGGTAAATAAGGTCAAAAGAAAAGTATTATCGGTAATCCGTTGTCTATAACACTTTTCTTTTGACCTTGTTTACCATCGTTCGGGAAAGAAATTGATTGCAGTTCTGACTACTAACCTCGACACTTCACCTGCTCTTAAGGGGATGCTGGACCCGTTTTTAACTCCTTCCTGACCCCTTCAATCGACCAAACTAGGCGATTTCTTAGTTTCAATTCAGAATTAATAATATGGTACGGATATGCTTGAAATGATGCAGGACTATAATATTGGTATAAACGCTTCGGTGTGCAGTCGAATTTCGATTGACAGTGTACAAGGAATTGACAAAATCGAATATTATTGTTACGTCCTGCCACTTTACATGGATTTCGTTTGTGTTGTAGACTTTGTGACGATTCTTCGAATATTCGGGAAATTTCAGAGAATCGGCGTGAATATTTTACACCGTACAAAATACCTGCTGTTTCAAATTTTCAAGTTTTTTAGAGGTTTCAATTTTTCAGCGGCCACATTGATTTTCCGCGACAATCTTTAATATTCAATTTTCTTAATGTCTTGGACATTTTCAACCGACATTTAAATGCACGCCGAAGCATTTATGGCTAGTATTAAAAGTCCTGTCCCATTTGAAGCACATCCATAGCTTATTAATGATGTAAAGGGGATTCTACGAAATTGCCTCGTTCCGTCGGTAAAATAGAAAAGTCCGGCAGCCCCTTAAGGGGAAGTGAAAGTCACATGACGGGCCCATGACTGTGAGAGAGATAGTTGCAATTTTCAAATTAACTTTGTTCAATGGTGCTAATTTTTTTGACAAAAGAATTAATTCCGTCCGGACGTGAAATTAGCGTGTGCATCCGACTCGAATTTGCTTTTTCCACAAAAAAATGAGCACCCTTGAGAAAAGTTCATTACAGTTTTTATTACCGACCGCGATAGTTCAGTTCCCCTTAACTTTATGTGAAACATCCTCCTCACCATGTAACCCGAGCTCGATCAGTATCAGAAACCGTAATCAAGTTTTTTCACGAGACCCGGCAGTGAAGGTTAAAGAAAAGTCTCATAAAAAACGGATATCACGCCAGCCTCTGGTGAGACTTTTCGCTTAACTGTGAATACCTGTCCGGTTCAGAAAAGTTTTTCACCTGCTCTGAAGCGGCATAAATGATTTAGTTGAAACTAAGAAATTTCCTTCGAGTCAGGTTGAATTTACCTCAAAAGCGCAGGAAGACTTGGTCTCTCGCGCCAGATAGTATCTGTCGCCCTCCATCGTGGCGTAATAAAACTTCTCGAGTTGCACCTGCCCGTCCAATTTCGGACTCTCGGCGACCTCGTCGCGATCTTTGCTCTTGGCGTCGTGGGTCGATCTCTTAGGCTCCGGTTCGGGACTTACGGTAGAGTTTGTAACGCGCTTCTTGCCGCGCCTCGAATTCGACGCGTACTGAGACGTGACGGAAGGGGATGGACTGTCTCTCGACTTGAGACTCTGTCGTGCCGCGGATTGAACCGACGGCGACGACAGTAGCGAGATCGCATTGCCACTGTTCGTAGTCGGCCTTTTCGAGTAAGCCCAGTCCTTGAAAGGATTGGCCGCTATCCTCGCCAACCGGTCCAGGAGATTGTCAGCTACAGTGACAAATAATTATAATGTAATGCCCACATTGCATGAAACATTGTGAAATCATTTTATAAATACTTTCGAACTTTCAAATGTTACGAAATATTTTTGAAATATATGAAAATAATATTATTAAATCTTACGTCAAAATATTTTCAACCCAATATTTCTTAAGTATTTCAGAAACATGGTGATAAAATGTTTTGAAATATTTTATCTCCGTGTTTATACGGATGTGTATAGGCAAATTGCACTGGTGATGCAATCTTTCACATTTCGCTGAAATGTTTAAAAAAACATTTCTAAAACATTTCAATGTAAGATTTATGACCTGCCAAAAAATATTTTCAGAATGTTTAAAACACAGTGCAGATTTTTTTTGATAATATTAGTAAAATATTTTCAATATTTCAAAGAAATGTTTTCAATATTTTGAAAAAATATTTTCAATACTTCAAAAATATTTTCGTGCTACGGGGGTGTTAACCAAAGTGAGAGAATTTTTTTTACGTTAAGACAAACTCACGAGCATCGATTCTTGTCTGCTCGGCAATGTGCAAAATAATATTATCGAACGCTCGAGTCGCCGTGGCCCCGAACATTTCTCGCCAGACGAGCTCGTCCAAGAACTGTTGTATCATCTGCCTGCTGAGCAAACTCAGAGTATTCTGAAACATTCTCGGGACGATCTTACGCAGATACTCCATCATGTGATAGTTGCTCTTTAGATTCCTGGAATTCTGATCGGTGAAGGCTGACTGTATGACCTGAGTGAAGCCCATTTCCTGGAGCGTACTCTTGTCAACCGTGAAGTCGGTCACGATTTTGGAATCCTTGTGAACCCACTCTTTGAGAGGATGAAGAATGTTGTTGAATCGTCGCTTGAACGATCTGTCGCCATCGTACAATGGCTCGCACGCTCGTAATCTCAGCTCCGAGGTTTCCGGATTTAGGACACCTAAAACCTCAACTTTCACCTAAAAAAATGTTTATTTAAAAAATTATTACATCAGCTATTCTTCGTCGAGCAATATCAATAACAATTTTTGTTTTACCTGGCGTAAATTTCCATCCTGCGAAGTCGTACCGAGACTTATTACGCCGACCTGTATCATAGCTCCCTTTCCGCCCATCATCTGAGCCTTGTCCGACACAGCGGCGGTGCATATGCTTCGTAAATTAGCGTAAAAGTTTTTCACGTATATGTTCGAAACTTTTACCCACGAAACGACGTTTTGAACGTTTGTCTGGCACGCCCAGTGATAAATCAACTTCAGGAGGACGGTCGGAGTGTGAGGTGCTCCTTGGAATATCGAGCCGCAGAAAACAGAAACGAAACGGTCCGGGCAGCAGCCGGATATCCAAACATATCCGCCGGAAAAGGGAAACGTTCCCGACGAATCGCTGTACATTCCCAGTTTTAGCTTGATCCTCTGTGTGTTTGTGCTGTGACGATGACAGTATTGCTCCGATCTGACCAAACCCCGTTGTATCAACCACTCGGCGAACTTCGTCGCCGGGTACATCAGCACGCCCTTAACTTTCAGATCTGCGAAACAGTTAAAATCAATTATTATTACAAACTTTGGATCGCACCTTATTCCGATTTTTTTTTGTTCAAAGAAACACTCATACGGTAGATTTAGGATTTTCGAAATCCACTTCCATATTTTATCGAAACCATAATCTTTAGAATATAGCATATGGGAGTGATTTACGATCGACATCCACTCTGATATGCTGTTTGAAATTTGGGATTTTCGAGTCCCACTTCTCTATGCTATGAAAACCGAAAATCTGGAGAATATAGCGTATGGAAACCGTTCCCGTGTCGAAACGTCTTGAAGCGCGCTTTTCCTCTTGCTCCTTCACCCCAACAGAGTCGGATAGCACGCATCAGAGACGAGTCTCAATACCAAGTTGTTTGAATCGCCTTACATGCGTACTTCACACTGAAGTGGCTTCGAGATTTCGCTGCTCAAAACGGCGTAGCTAGCGTTCGGCAATTAAAAATTGACGACTCGACTTTCACAGAACCCTTGAAGCTTCGATTTTAGAAATGTGTGTTTGAAGTTTAATATATACTGTTATTTTAATTATATATGTCTTATTTATATACGTGTTATGTCGTAACAAAAATGTGCGTTCCGATTATCCGATTTTTTTGTGGGTCGACCTAAACTTGGTTCCGAAGGTTTTGGGAGGTTCTACTGTAATTGATGAATTTTATACAAATTTAAAAAGGCTGTGTGCACACATCGTAAGAAAATTAATAAATTGATTAAATACCCAAGTCTGATCGTTCCTTTTGGCAGATCTGCAACGGTATATCCTTGGTGCGCAGATGCGGCCGTGCAACGACGACCAGAGACGGAAAAGTGCGACCACCGTTCATCTTGTTGAAAGTTATCTCACGTCCGTCTGGCAAATTTTTCTTGGAATCATCGATTTGTTCTCCGACTGTAATATCGACGAACTGCTAAACTTCATTGCATATCCGCAATTTCAACTTGAATTACGATTCTAACGCGATAATACTGTTGTAACAATGATTTTCTTTGAAATACAAGAATAAATTGCTGACCTGCATTCTTGTTGCCGACGGCGATCCCGCCGATGCTCGTCTGTTCCGTCGGCCATGCCGACACGGATTGCACCTGCGACGTCTTGCCCACGACATTTTTGATTCTCAAATTCGGAACACTCTGAGGACTGGTAGTAGCTGCGATAGAAACCAAAAACAAACGTATCACACACTATATCATTAATAAAATTGCATAGACTATATTATATGGAACCAGATCAATAAGTAGAAATTTATATTCTGTACACAATAATAATAATAAAATCGTAATTTTTCTATCACTATATATTTTCGTTTTTTTCTGTTATTTATTTGTAATTTATAACACATGCACGAAAAGTATCGCTTTTCGTGCCTGCAAAGCATGGCGAAAGTGGTGCTTTCTAGCAGGCTATGCGAGAAAAAATGCTGTAAATACTTTTGCGCACGCTTATCTCGATAGAGATATTTTTGCGTAGAATTATCTCACCTGTAGCTACTTTCGCACACACTTATCCTGGCACTGTAGATGCTTTTGCTCACGTTTTTTCCAAGCTTTAGAGGAACAAAAAGTGAGAGTTTTCGTGCATTTGTTACAAAAACTACTGTTACATAAGAAATATTATAAGCTCACTCGCGTTACCTACGGGCTCACTAAGAGGGTAATGATAAACCGACGCGGTGACATGCGGTCCATTATAATTTCCGCGCAATAAATTCACAATCTAGAATCTGTACAATTTTTGTTTACCCTTGCTCGACGCCACCACGTGGCTCGGCACTGTGTTAACTGCCTTTGGTCTGGTCCTCGTCGTAACCTGCGAAAATTCAATTTCATAAATATCACTGTTATTGTTATTATAAATGCTAGAACTTTAAACTCGAATGACGAAATAGCCCAATCATTTTAGGATTAATCAGTACTCGAGGATTCATACTTCGTCCGCGACGTCCAATTTTTTCTGCTGCTGCTGCTGTTGTTGCTGTTGCTGTTGTTGCTGTTGTTGTTGTGGTTGTTGTTGAGCTTGTATTGGAACCGGCCTCCGCATTGGTCTGCTGTGTTGGTACTGAAAGGATAGCCCGCGCGTACGGCTCGATTTAATCAAATTTAAGAGGGTCAAACGGTAAACGTGTCGGAACATTAATTTCGTACATTCTCGGACTGATTTACGGAGGTCACGCCTTGCACCGTCGGAATGGTCGAAGCAGTCGTCGTTGTCGTTGTACCTAGCACGGAAAATCGTAAATGTCAAATTTTTCGGCTTCAACAGAACAATCGACGGTTCAACAAGATCGCAGCTGCAGACCTTGTACTTGAGACGGTGCAACGGAACCGAGAAGAATCCTCGGGTTCATCACGAGCTGAATGTTCCCCTGTTGGTTGCTGTTCTGCGAATTGTTTATCACGTTCAACTTGATAGGTTGATTCTTCCCTTGACTCTGTAAAAAACGAATTTATGTAACGATCAGTCGGGCGAATCATAGTTACTCGACGCGAGCGGTCGCTTCACTCACCATGTTTAGTGGAACTCCCTGAGGATGAGACTTTTGAATCATCGCCGCCGTAGCCTTCACATTGCCGGGTCTGAGGACAAGTATTGAAAAGCGCGTTAATACTTCGATAATATTTCGATAATCGAGCGGAAAATTATCTCCCTGGTCAGATATCAATTAAAAAAAATTGATATGAAGATTGAAGCCATGCCAAATGGCTTATTCCATGAATACAAATAATTAAATGCATCAAATGATGAAAAAGTTGCCTTACAGTGTGTATTGGTAGCCACTGATCAGTCCTGCTTGGCATTTCAGCTGGGCTCCCTGCTCTTTTACCAGTTCCTCCAACTTGGCTGTAACCTGATTAAAAAAATGCACATATAGATATAATATAGATTATTATAAAGTACCTCACCACAATTGATCACGTTATGGCTAGGACGGAAGAGCTTTGCTTTGGTAAAAAAAAAAAAAAAAAGAAAGAACGAAAAAAAAATGTTAGCCCTACATTAAATTGATTGTGAGGTGAGAAGTTTCATATAAACATGCGCATCGGCATTGACAACAGAAACAGATTCATGGATCTCAGTAGTGACAGAATTCACCCTTTGCCGAATGAGTTTAAACATACTGGAACTCTTTCTTTCTGCTGTGTTACCTTATCTTAAGCTTCTGCAACTAATTCTGCCAATAGTCAGATCAGTCAATTGTTTTTGCCGTCAATGTTGATATGCATGTTTATATGAAATTTTTTTTAAAGACTTAAGAAGAATTTCATATAAACATGTATATCGGCATTGACAACAACAAAAATTGGCGGATTTCTCTAGTGGCAGAATGCAGCCTGTGTGGAAGGAGTTTAAACCTACGACAACTCTTTCTCTGGGTTGCCCTTTACCTTGCCATGAACTTCTTTAAGAAAAATTTCACATACACATGCATTGATGACAAAAAGGCATGGCGGACCTTGCTAGTGGCAGCACTAACCCTGTGCGGAATGAGTTTAAACTTTTACTATAACTCTTTCCCGGTGTCATCTTAACATAAGTTTCTTTAAGAAAATTTTCATGTAAACGTGCATTATTTTCATTAAAAAAAATATAAAACAATAAGATTTAAAAAAAATAAAATAATATTGGCATTGACGACAACAGAAATTGACATTTTTCACTAGTGGCGAAATTCACCCTGTGTGGAATGTTTAAACTGACTGTAACTCTTTTTCTTTGTAGCATTACCTTGCAGTAAGCTTGTTAACAAAAATTTCACATAAACCTTAGAGTGTTTCTCAAAAAGGATTTTTTTTTTAAATTTCCATCCTATCCTTCTAAAGTATAGGTTTTGATTTCAAATTACACCTCATGAAAGGCAGTCCGTAGCAAAAAATCCTAAGAGGTGCTGCATTCAACGTTTATGCCCAAAAAATGCTGTACCTTTTAAACATAATTATCAACAACCACCTTTCGCGAGATGTTTTTTTTAGATCGAAATATATACTTCTACACGTACCTACATGTACCCAAAAAGAAAGAAGTTGTTCAATTTTTTAGGTACAAACGTTGAATGCCCTAGCTCTTAGGATTTTTTGTTTGGGCTCGTTTTTTGCAGAGTTTAATTTGAGATTGAAATCTATACTTTTGGAGGATGAAAAGAGGTTTTTCAACAAATTCATACTACTGGACATTTTTAGAGTTTCCTATATACAAATTAAAAAAAAATTTAAGAATATATATTTTGAATTCACTACAAAAAAATGACAAACAGTTAATATCCCACCCCGTCGAACTAAATATTTTGACCGATAAAAAAAATCCAGTGAAAGGCAGTCACTGACAATTAAGTTTGAGAGGTGTCCCATTTTTCCGTACAACCATCGAATGTGGCATTTCTTAGGATTTTTTGCTAAGTACCGCCTTCCACAAGCTTCAATTAGAGTATGGAAATTTGTACTTTACAAAGTTGGGAGGAAAAAGAAAACCTCTTTTGAAACACCCTAAAAAACATACGTACCTGCATTGACGAAGAAAAAAATCGACGGATCTCGCTAGTCACAGAATTCACCCTGTGCGTAATGAGTATAAACTTACAGTAGCTCTTTCTCTGTGTAGCGTCGCCTTATCATTAGCTTCTTTAAGAAAAATGTTATATAAACAAGCGTATCGACATTGACGACGAATGTAAAATCGATCGATCTCGCTAGTAGCAGAATTCAGTCTGCGCCAAATGAGTTTAAGCTTACAATGACTCTTTCCCTGCGCCTTTTACCTTATCACCAACTTCTTTAAGAAAAATGTCACTTAAACAAGCTTATCGGCATTGACGATAAATGTAGAATCGACGGAACTCATCAGTAACAGAATTAACCCTGCGCCGAATGAGTTTAAACTGACAATGAATCTTTCCCGGCGCCGCCTTTTACCTTATCATAAGCTTCCTGATGCCTTATCCTCATCATCTGCTGAACCTCGCTGAGGCTGTCCTCGACGCAGTCGAGGTTCAGCGTCATGTCGATGGGTCGAGTGGTCGTGACGGAACGCGTAACCAGTCTTCCTTTTGACATCTTTGTGCACTCTGAGAAAAAAATAAAATCATTAATTCGTCTGCGTTAGCCGCCGAGTAACGCAAGTTTCGGTAAATAGACGCCGAGCCGGTAGTTCGATGGTTTTCGAGTTTTCGGTGCGATGGAAGATAAAAAAAGGACGATCGGTTCGTTGCGAAAATACGCCGGGTTGGCTTACCTGATATTCTCTGTGTTCGATAACATCAATTAATTAGTTTAGTTGTACCGAGACGGTCGAAACCGGTTGCAGGGATGCTAACGAGCCCGACTAACGAAACGAAAATGCCGAGCCTTTCGCCGATCGCTCGTTTTTTTTTTTTTTTTCAACCCGAACGGCCACTCCGTCGAACTATGAACAATGATACATTGTGTACGTAGCTTCGCGCTGTGTTTGTACGAGACAGCGAACGACGAACAACAAAAAGCGGAACAATCTCAGCGGGAATACGTCGATCGGAGATTTTGAGGTTAGTTTTTGGAGGTTTTCGAGGCAGTTTGAGATATCCGGAAGGTGGCGCCCGGGTCGCGACGAGTGAAACGCGCGCGTTTCGCTGAATTTAGTCGCGCACTCTTAGCGGGTTATATCGGCGGCGACGGCCTGTCTGCGAGTAAGAGATGTGGGACGGATATTCTACAAAGACTCATTCGCATTTCGATGACAAATTCTCGCGGAAGTAGATTTGAGTTTACCGCATTAACTTGCGTCCGCGATTGCGGGCTTGTCTGCATCGCGTTCACAGCCGAAAGAACTCAGTCGGGTAACCGAGAAACCTGTTTGCTCTGCGCGACCTTTGCTGGCTGCGGATAACTTTTATATTTGTTTTTGGTGGAGGTTAAACTGAAGCGTGAGAAAAGCGCAACGAGGCTGAAGAAGCGAGCGTGGGCTTTATGCAGGTAGGTACGTGAATAATCGATCAGAGGCTGCTCGGTACTCGAAGTACCGGGTGCTTGTTTGGTACTTCAAGTACACACTTGAAGTACACAACTCTCGCAGACCCGACCAGTGCGAAAATCACGATGTTTTCATGGTGGTTTTGTGCATCACAGTGGTTTTGTGCAAAAGGTTTACGATGATTTTGTCAGGACGACTATGCAAACCACCGCTCCACAATATTCGTTTTAAATGGTGGTTTCGACGGTGGCGACGATGGAATAACCCACCAGTAACACAAATTTCTTTTTCAGAAAAACTTTTTTCGCACTCGTGTGATTGTATCAATTCGTCAGAAAAAGTTTTATCCCACTAGTATCGTAAATTAATATTATCTCAGATAGACAAGCGCCATGCAAAAGTAGCAATATTGGCGCTATATTTGTGACATGTGCAACACGTGTCGCAATTATTGCGCCAACTGCTGTACGACATGGCGCTCGTCTATCTGGGATGTAATCATGCATGAAAAGTGCTACTTTTCGTACCTGCCGAGAGTGACGTAGGTGGCGTTTTTTAACAGCCTAGTGTACTATAAATTCTAGCCGAATGGCGCACATATGACCGATTTCACTTTACGCACGCTTCTCGTACTTTACTTTCCTTTAGCATTTATTTGTGTAAATTACGTGTAAAATTAAATGCTAATAAAACGAGTTTCGTAGAGTGGTGGTTAGCGTAGTCTTTTCGACAAACTTTCAAGTAGTCAAACTGTCAAGAGTCAGGCACCATATTCCTGGATACGGGCTATCATTCGTCCTGGTGTACTCGTCGGGCATCCTTTCACTACGTTTATCCGAAGATATAAAGAAAACAAGGAAATATGCATGGAGCAAGATTTTGACAAAAGGAAGGATATGGCGGGTTGCCCAATCATCACGAAAGGAAATATGTACCATATAACTTGTCGTTACACAGGAAGAACCAAAGATCCGCAAAAAAATTTGTGTCTGTGAACAACAGAATTTTGCACACGACTTTCCATGCTCTACATGGAACCCCACGATACCTGCCATTAGGGAAATTGAATGGTCACAAATATGCAGATATAATTAGGGACCGCATATCGATGGTATTAACATGGATTACACGAAAAACATCTTATCCACACACAACTACTGGATACGTTATTATGTCCCAATTCAGAGGCCATAAGTCACAACTGGAGAAAGTTCTTTGTGTCATCGATGCCAACTCGTGGATTGGTGTGGGTGTTGTTTTTTTGATCACTCTGATATTCTTGACGTTTTTCGTACGTCAGGCTCTACTGCCGGCGCTACTTAATCTTATACGCATAACTTGTAACACAGGTTTTGCAAACTTGCCCGATAATAACGCATCGAGGATGTTTCTACCGGGTTTGTTATTTTTTCTGGTGACAATACAGGGTATTTATCAGGGTAACTTATCGTCCTTGCTGTCGACAGTAATTCCTTATCGAGATCCTAATACAATGCAAGATCTTGTGACTTTATATTACAAGAAGATTTATATTCATCGAGCGTACTCAACAGTGTTAAAGTCCTGCCTGGATTATTCAGTCCATCGGGAACGTTGTGTAATGTATAACGACTCCGTTTCTGCAAGTTCTATTCTATATATACATAACGATTCATCGGCTGCTTGTTTAGCTCCTGAACAGAGTGGACCACTCGACGATGCGCGTAAATTCAAGATGTACGTGAGCAACAAATTAATCTCTGTGACATACACTTCTTTGTATATTAAATCCTTTACCAATACTTTACTTTCAATAATCGAGTACAAACCATTAGCCCGTAATAATTTCACTAAAAAAAAAAAAGTTTGTACGAAATTTAATTTACTGGTACTGGACATTTTTACTTATAAACTAGTATATTAAATTTAATGTACAATTGCGATGAAAAATCAACGTACAGTATATGAAAAACTTTACCGTTACTTTACTTTCAATAATCTACTCTGATTTTAGTACAAACGTACTTTAATTCGAATAATTTACATTAATTTCACTCTTAAAGTTCATTAATTTTTTGCATAAAAACTTCTAGACCCGTACATTAAATTTACATTTTTTTTTTAACAGTGTAATTTAATCTCTGGGAAATCCCCGTATTCCCAGTGCCGACCGCACGCTTCGCGACCCTTTCGATTATTCCAAAAAGAGGCCTGCTCGCTTTTTTTCCGTCACCAATTTCCCCTCCCGTCGTCGCTGTTGCCAAATTCGCGGCATCGAAAACATCGTTGTCCTATCGTTCGATAGTCTTTGCAGCACGGTCAGTACCGTTGCAATAAATAGCGTCAGCACCCATCGGACATTCGTCGGTAGTGTCGTTGGTAGTGGAGCGTTCCGGATGTAGCGCTCGCATCGCCGAAGTTTTGTCGGGATCATGAAAATACGACGCGTCCCCTTTTTTCCGAGCTCTTCAGTTGTTGAGTGCCGGGTTCGCTCGGTTAATTATCAAGCCTCTACGTTTGAGGTCTTGTCGGAGTCGTGCAACGATAACCCGCACACCCGTAAAGAGAAGACAGCATCTCTCATGCCTGTCCTTTCGCCCGCTTAACGCTTCGGCTCTCGACTACGTAAAATCAGCCCGCAATAATTTTATCCCTCCGCGAAATTTCCGTGTGTCTAGCAACGATCGCAGGCCTCGTGACTCTCTCGATTCTTCCCAAGCCCCTGCCCGCTTTTTTCCCACTGCCAATTCCCCCCTCCGTCGTCGCAGTAGCCAGATCAGCGACATCGACAAAATCGTTTTTTCTCCCGATAGTTTTTGCATCGCTGTCGGTGCTGTTGTAATAATGAGCGTCGGATCTAGTAGTGCGTTCCTCGGTGGTGGCGCTGTAGTCGAACGTTCCGGATGCAGCGGTAGAGTGGTTGTCGAATTTCGTCGGGATTATGAAAATACGGTGAATCCTTTGTTGTTCCGAGCTCTTCGGTCGATGAGCGCGCGTTCGGTTGGTAATCAAGCCTCGACGTTTGAGGTGACTCTTGTGCAGTTGGACGCGCGTGATCGACGAGTTTACCGTCTCGGCCGAGCGCAGCGGAGACTTGCTCGTCGACGAGACGTTCGAAGTCGCTTGTTGATCGTCCCGTCGATCGTTGGACGGTGCGACGGTGTTCGTTGTGTTCGGCGGTGGAAACGGATGAAGAAAAGCTATCGGCCAGTGTCTCGAGTGGTAAGTCGACGAGTCTTGGTCGTTGGACGGCTGGAAGTGATCGAGATTGAGAGGACCGTGGCCGTTCGGACGTTGAGGTGGAGGACCCACGGCTGGACGCGGACTCGGAAGATATGGATAATACTTGTCGCTGCACGGTCGCCATTGGTCCTCTGATGGACCTACGTAGCACCTGCGTGTCAACGTAACATCGTCCACCATTATTGCTCGGCATTGTAAGCATATAGCGTTCTCGCTCGGAGGCCCCAAAGTAGATTGACAATTTGAGATAAACAAGTGATATGACAGATCGAGCGATGAAGGCTATATATATATATTATAATTATTATATATATACATATCTATATAAGAAACATGTACCACGTGACACATTATAATTAATGTGGTTGAGGCTGGCTCTGGAAGTCGATCACGTGAAACATGAGTGCAAGAGAAATAATTGCATTTTTGTAGTCAATGTCACGTTAAAATGGCTGACATTTGGGGTAAAAGCGAAGTATCATCGGACGCGGTATTGAATTGTACATCAGCTAATATCTTGCTTTTTCACGAAATTGCCAACCATCAGCGAATGCCATTCATTACAGTTTTTGTTGACAACTCAGTCGGCAACGAGTGCTTAAAATTTTTGTAATGTTGCGAATTTGTTCGAAATGTGCATTCATTAATCTTAACGGAAGTCGATTTGTATTACTGCATGGGCCCTCATTCAAGGAAACTATTGATAACAATCCTCTTCGAAATACACAAACTGTTGAATGAAAATTTCCACGACGATACATTTTCGTTGAGTAATTTTCAAACAAGCATCCTTATTTTTCAGTCGATCTTAATGTACCACGGCTCATTTTGTTCATCAAACGTTGCTCTACGAATTAAATCGAGTGGATTATTGTTAATAGTTTTGGCCGTTTTAAAATGACAGCAGTTTGTTTATGGGGAAAAAAATTCACCGGTCAAACAATGGGCGGTATTTGTCAAGCGGTCAAACCTACAACAAAAAAATCTACTTGCCGAAGTCGTAGATCAAAGTTTAACAAACAAAATGAGCCGTGGTACGTTAAAATCATTTTAAAAAATATGAATTTTACTTTGAATAAAATCCAACAAAAACGGACTATCATCAAAATTTGCATCGAAAATCACTATTGTATTACGTCCGTATCTCCGACCGCGTTGCACGTCTGAATATAAAAAATTACCAGGGATAACGGTGTCCTTGCGAGAAACCGCAATGGTGATTCGGCTCGCAGCAGTAGTCCCAAGATCCTAATTCAGCATCCTCGGGCTCGCACGACCAGAAACCAACGATTTTATTTCTCTCGCATTTCGTGCCCCGCTTGCAGGGATAACCGTTCACCGTGTAGTATTGGTTGAAACTTGTGAATCCATTCTCTGTCGGAAATGGAAAATCAAATATCAATTGTTTTTTTTTTTGTGACCTTACTAGAAAGGTCAGGTTTACTCACGATACGATGGTGCTAATCCGTAGGTATAACCGTCGTCGTTCTGATGCGATTGTGAAGGGATCGAAGGATAATCGGCAGCGGGGCCAAGAGGATCGTGTTCGCTGGATTCGAGAGGTCGGACACCCAACAGAAGATGATTGAAGCTCAGTACTCCGGTTCCTTGAGCCGGTGGTGGCGGTGGTCTGCTTAAAGGTGGTCTGGCACCGTCGTTACCGGGATCCTGATACAGCCCGTTAAATCCATGGTTCGGATAACCGGCCGGACCTATTGTCGAGCATTGCGGCTCGAGTTCTTTCCAGGCATAGGTGACGTAATCGTCCTCGTAGGTGTAATCCAAGCCGGGCCTCAGATCACGTCGCGGCACGTCGCTCAGGTAGCAATTGTCGCCGCGTTTTTCATCTCCGACTCTGTCGAATTAGTGATTTATCAAATTACCGCGTCGTCGGACTTGTCCGATATTTTTGTTGAATGGTCGCTTGAATGCTTGTCGTTTTCGTTTTTCGTTTTTCATCTCCGATTCCCTTGTCAGACCTTTCGAGGTAAAGTGAAAACTCTGTCCGGCAACGAAAACTGTATTCAATATTTTTTTATCCATCGTCCCGTGAAAAAAAAATTAATTACAGTTTTTCTTACCGACTGAGTCTGTTTTACTTCACCTTGACGGTTATGGCTGTAGGGGAGTTTTTTTCTTTTTTTTTTAGCTAATGTTGTATCCCGGGTATTGTGATACTTGATTACTAGGGTAACACCGGTTGCGAGATTATCAAGACATGCAGCAGCACGCGTCGCTCGTCGCGAAGTCACCGAACACGGCTGCGTCAGCGTTTGGGCAAACGCGGGCGCCTCGGTAACTGGAGCATCGGCTCGAGAATACCGAGACAGATATTGCGAAATAAAAACAAACTCCAAACACCGCTCTCGAAGAAGTGAGGATTTGGAAAGATATTTGTTTAAAGACATAAAACGGAGCCTCGGAAAGCGTTCACGGAGAACCGCTCGGACAACAGGTCATTTGACGGACGAACAAACGATCGACTTCACAGCGATCGTAGAGTTGACAGTCAGTCTTTTTCGGGACTTTGACACGAACGGACGTTTGACGTTCACGAACGGTCACGAAAACCTAACTCGAACCAATAAATATTCCCATTCTCGTTCTTTTGCTTCCTCATAGAGGAAGCTTTTTTTTATAAACGTCCGTCCCTTTATTTCCGCGAAACGTAACCAATATTAAGCTGACGTACCTGCTCTCTCGTCCAAATATAAGGGATCGAGAGCAGGCACTCATTAGTCTCTTCGGAACTCCTAATTCCTAGGGTTGACTACGAATACACCTGTTAAGAGCGAGGCTCGTAAGTCGACAAGCAGATCGTGTGATTAAGCCTGTGAATCAAACCAAACAAGGTGTATCAAGCGTACAAAGTGTACTACGATTGGTAATTCAAAAGAACATTAAGTGAGCCTTAATGAAGCATTAATAAACCACTTATCGGGCATTAACTGCCGATTGACCAGACTCTAAAATAATATCGAATTGAACATTGATCGGACACTATTTTAACAAAAGTGAACTTTAGTTGAAGGATCACGTTAAACATTGTTACATGATAATTATAACAATGTTACTTAATTTCACTTGGGTTCTAACCCTTTGCTGAGTACATCCCGAATCCTACGAGCTAACGGCTCGCGCACAGAACTAAGATTAGCTACCTGAGTTCCTGCGTAACAGTAAGCTAATAACGTTTAGTCGACACGTACTTGTAACTGAAAGACATGCAAGGAGAGTGTTGGCTGTTTCGCATTTTGGAACACTTGCGGCGACACTCGGTTTCCGAGTCTGTCCTGGTAACCGACGACACCGCGTAGGGACTCAGCTTGCATCCTTCGGGATAGCCGGAATAACAGCTGCCTGAATGGCGTTCAAAAATATTTGTTCACTGGATCGAAACTAGAAATTTCGGAAAATAAAATTTGTACCTTCGTCCCCGCGGTTAACTATGCGTGTACCGCTACCAGTCCATTGGGGTTGTTTACCGACGTCGGCGGGGCCGTAAATAGTCGCGAAGGGATAAGGCTCGCATCCGCGACCGTAACTTCCCCTCTCGTAGAGCTCGGCCTCGTCGATGTACGGAAGTCCTCCACTCGCAGTAGGAATTATCTCCCTGGTGGGACAGTCACTGAGAAAACAATTGGGTCCCCGATCTCTCTCCGAGTCGTACCTACGACCATTTAAAAAGTCTCAAAATCTGAATGGTAAATAAATTAACGGTAAATGAATTAACCTTAAAGAAATTAGTAGTAAACAAAATAACGGTAAACAAGTTTGCGGTAAACAAATTTATGTTAAACACATGTACGATAAACAAATTTATGTTAAACACATGTACGATAAACAAATTTATGTTAAACACATGTACGATAAACAAATTTGCGGTAAACTAATTTACGATAAACTGATTTACGATAAGCTAATATACGGTAAACTGATTTACGTTGAAAATATTTGCGGTAAACAAATTACGTTGAACAAATTTTCGGTAGACTAATTTACGGTAGACTAATTTACGGTAAACTAATTTACGGTACATAAATTCCTCACCGAAAGACAAAGCTCCTGCAGGTAAAATGACGAGCGCTAACGCACGCTATCTGGCATTCGCCCAGTCCGTTCTCAGCGCGAAATTCTTCCTTCGTAAGACTCCGCGGCATGCCGAAGCCGCTCCTCACCCTCCAGAAACATTCTGCAAGGTCACCAAGGCTCTAATGAGTATACAAGGATTTCACACGCGCTAAACGATATCCGTTACCACACTGTCTTGCCTTCGGGAGGACGATCGTGCGGCCGAACCTCGGTGGTTGGTTTTCTCGATCCCTGGCAGTTCCACGAATTACTCATCATCGCGTAAATGTCGTAGTCGCGATCGGGTTCGAGATCCGTGTAGAAATCCAACTTTTCGAATTTAGCATTACTCAGTAGGCAATTGTCGGTCGGAGCGGTTGCTGCCAGAGAGTACCTATTCGTTGAGTAAAAAAAATATCATCTGATACAGTTAAAACTGGAGGTGGGCAAAGTACCAAGACATACTTCAAGTACTTGAAGTACCGAGTACTTGAAGTGCAATTCGTCGTTTTGAGGCTAATTTTAATCTATTTTTCCTTTTTTTTCATTCATCACAAAAATCCATAAACAAGTGTCATACACACAAAAAAAAAAAAAAAAAAAAAAAGTTCCCTTCTCGTTTTTTTAATGGAATATTTTTAAAGTAATTGAACAAAATGTATTCTCGTTAAAAATCCTACTTATCGAAGAGTCTGGGCAGATAATCATATATTAACAGAAACAGGATATTATGCTACTCATCGAGTATCCGTAATGCGAGCGTGTACTCAAAAAGTACTTGAAGTCCTAAAGAGTACTTGTGTACTTCAAGTACGTGCTTGAAATACCAAACAGCTACGCGGTACTCAAAGTACCGCCCAGCTCTGGTTAAAACTAGAACTGTACAGTTGCGTCGTCTTGGCCGGCTAAAAAATCTTAACCGTCTAATGGACATTATAGTTTGGCCGGCTAAGTCGTCTTAGCCGGCCCTAAAACGTGTAATCGACCAATGACTCAATAATGGACAATTTTTCAAGATATCTTCTTCGAGACTCAGTACAGTTAATCATTCAAAGCGAATTCAAGAGATCCAACGCCCCAGAAAACGCCTTCCCTCCTTACGCACCTGTAGGCGAAGCTGAGACAACCCTTTCTGGACGCGCAGAGCATCTCGCACTCTTCCAAATTGGCCGTCGCATAACTGGCCTCGACGCACTTCCTGGCGAGCTTGAAACCCGTCGCCGATCTGACCGAGCAGTCTCTGGAACCGCCCCAGCTTCCCGGGCTGATCGGCCGCTGCGGCTGCTGAGGCTTCCAGCTGGGTACGTAACTATCGGGCGGACGCTCTCCGCCGTGGTCTCCGTAACCGTAAGCCGGACCGTAATTGTATCCGTAATGATTCTCTTGAACCGCAGGTCGCCTTGTCGGTTTGGACGGTCCGACGATCCCGTCCCTCGGATAGTAATCGCCGACTCTCCGAGGCGGCTCGAAGCTCCCCGGATAAGGATTCATCTCGTAACCGTAGGATGGACCATAAAGGGGGCCGTGAAGCTGCGTCGCAGGACCGTACGAGCCGGGCTTTCGCCAGTCCCGATCCGGTCGCGGAATCTCATTGGGTCTCGATTCGGAGATCGGCCAACCGTTCTGATCGACGCGCCTATCCGGGTATTTCGGAAAAGCTCCGTAAGGCCTCGCATCGAACGGACGGTAACGATCATCGGGAATGTAATGAGGCACCTGCGGCCGCCGGTGATACTCGACGTCGATCGCCGGTCTCTCCGGAAGATAGCCGGTGGGTCTGGAGTTGTAATCGTAGCTGCCGGGACGATTGATCGGTCTCGCTTTCTCCGGCGAATAATATCGCGTGTCGCCGACAGCGTCCGGATAACGGTCGAGCGGTCGCCGGGGCGCTCCGGGGATTTCGTTCGCCGGCCGATTTATCGGTGGAAGAGGCGATCGGGACGGCCACAGCGGTCGTTCCCTCGGCCAGTCGCCCACTACGCTCGCCGGTTTCTCCGCCGGACACCTCCAGTCCCTCTCGTAATAGTCCCACCGGGGATCGGCTACGAAATCGCGACGGAGATCCATTCCGCCGCCCGAAGTCGACGTCAACTGGCACATGTTTCCTTCCCGCTCGGGGCGTCCGACGATCTGCATTCGTCTGCGACAAAATTACACTGGACGGTTAGACGAGCTCGTTAGGCGACCGCGGATGCCAATCGCCGTTGCGACATGTTCTCCGGGACACGAGTGCCGGGCGCGCTTGACGGACGCGGAGGACGTGGCGTGTCTGTGCGACTTAGCGTGCAGACGCACCTCGACCGGCCCGCAACAAATTGCGAGTCTCGCAACTTGAACGGGCAATATTATACGACATCCCTTACCCATAGCTGAAACCCTCGCAGACGAACGCGCTCTCGTACTCGCAGACACGATGGCAATCCTCGATTCTCTCGCAGCGAAGGCTTCGCATCACGTGACTGTCGGACAACCTCTTGCCCACGAAGAGCTTTCGGTAACAAGCTGCGAATTAGAAATGAGGTCATTGGTTTTTTTTTCCGTACTTGTTCTTCGGGATGACAGATACTTTTTTGTAACTACTGGGTAAATCGGGGATTTTTTTTTGTATGCATTGACAAGATGTTTGGGTATAAATGGAAAAAATTATATTGGATAAATCGGGAAGAATTTTGAAGGGCGTGTTTGGCAAATTTTCGGTAAGAAGCGGCGAATTACGAACGGGGTCATTACATTTTTTTTCCAATTCGTTCCTGGGTTTCTTGCGAGCTTAGGATTTCTTAAACATGTATTTATTCGATTTTTGGGTACATTCGGACTATATATATTGAAAATGTCATTAATAATTTTCATTTACATATTTGCCGAAATTCTATCGAGCTTTAAAAAAAAAAAATACGAGAGATTCCGTAACACGATACGTTTATTTATTTATTTAAGTGAAAACTGGTCAAGTCAAATTACAAGTAGATGCTAAACCCGTCAACGAATTTGATATAATGAGAGCGACCAGGAGTCCGACTGATACAAGGCGAACCGAAAAATCCCACATGACAAGAAATAATGAACAACGGAGAAAGCCCAATAATTTCGTAACTAGAGTCACGCACAGCAAGCGATCTTTCCATTTCGTGCATAAAAGTAGACCCAAAAAAGTCACGAACAAGTCGCAAAGTACCGTAAAAATTCCAAACTTACGATCACAGTTATCATCTCGAACGATAATCACTGAACTCTGATAAGTCTCTCGCCACAAAAACGCCACGAGTATCCAAAAGCAGCACCGACGAGTTTCCCGTTTGCGGATGCCTCGATCCCCACCGAGCCTCATCCTAGCAGCGCGCGGTCAAGAACCAAAAAAAAAAAACTAATCCACGAACTCGCGAATCAACTCATTTCCGTCTAAGAGATCCGCGACTGTTCCGACACTCCGACGAAGTTTCCCGTTCCGGCCCGCGGTGTATTCGTCTTCGATCCTCCGCGAAAAACCTATCATCATCCGCCTCGCCTTAACTCGCGCGTTCCTCCCGCGAAAAGGGCAACGTTACAGCGCAAAGAAGAAATCGTACGGCGCGTTTCGTTTTTATACTACTAGAGTGAAGGTTTCTTTGCTTCGCGAATAGTGGGAGGAGCGGCAACGTAGAATCGTACTTTACGGGGTGGGGCTCGAGCCTTTTAACGCCGCTCGATCATTAAACCCGCACAAATAAGTACCATTATTCCCCCCCCCCCCCTTTCCCCCTCTCCACCGTTAAGCAGGATTCTTTCCACTCGTAGATTCTCCAACTTCGCACCTCCTTGATTGGGTCTTCTCCAGGCCGTAGCCTAAGGCCTTGAATTTTTAATAACTCCGCGGCCGGTCCGCGAGCGGTTTCGACCTTGAAGAAATCTTTCGCACGCGCGTCTCCCAATTATTTCAGGCAGGGCCACCGTTGACGAGCGGGCGGGAGTTAAACGAGCGAGGATTTCAGTCCGGGACGGTCAATCAGACTCTACCAGGGCACAACTTCCGGTGCTTAGGCGTCAACAAATATATGCGCGTGTATGTTGTTAATACACAGTGCGCGGCGGTGAGCGCAAAACGCGTGAAAATAGCTGCGTCGATTGGAGATAAAGAGCGATGATGCGATGATCCCAGCGATGCGGGCACCGACGATAGAGAACGAACTGGCGGTGAAGTTTTGTATACTACCATTGTAGAAGGTGGATGACTCCAGCGGAAGTCGACGGATGCAGATCGTTCGAAAATCGTGTCAATGCCGTGCGCCACGGCGGATTACCCCGGCGTGTTGCGACTCACCGAGATTCGCTGTCTCCGATAAGAACGACTGCGCGTCGCTATTACATTACTATATATTTCTTTTTTATAGTATTGTGCTGTAGTCGCGCGTTGTATAACCACTGTCGGATTGTTTCGACGGGTGTGAAGTTTAGTATAGTATATATATTAAAGCTATTGAGCGGCTGGTAAATGCGAGAGCGATGGATTAATGGCTTTGGATTAACGACTGCGATTATTACTGCGATTAAAAAAAAAGCTAATGGGAATTATTTGCTATACTGTATGGAAGCGTTGGATTTGGGGACTGGAGGACGAGATTTGTTTTTGCGCTAGTGGGAATTGAGAGATAGGGCAAATTGGTGTTCTCGATATTCACTTTTGGTTTTTTCTGGGGCTGAGTCGATTTTAGGGTAATTGTATTATATTGTATAACCACAGTCAGCTTATTGCGACGTGTACTTAGTAGTTTAGTATACGGTAAATGCGAGTCCGATGGATTAATGGCTTTGGAATAACGACTGCGATAATTACTGCAATTAAAAAAAAAACGCTAATGGGAATGAATTGCTATCTTGTATTGGAGGCATAGAATTTGGGGACTGGAGAAAAAGATTTGTTTTTGTGCGAGTAGAAATTCACAGATGGGCTTAAATGGTGTTCTCGATACTAACTTTTGGTTTTTCCCAACACTGGGTCTTTTTTGCGGTAATTGTACGTTCTATAACCAGATTGTCAGAAGGCGTCACAGGGGTTCCGAAACCAAATTGTTTCGACGGGTATTTAGTTTAGTATATACCAATTTAGTATTAAAAAGAAGAATACATTTTTCTTTTTAATTAATTTTAAGGGGAATGAATTGTTATATGCACTAGAGGCATAGGATTTGGGGACTCAAGGATAAGATTATTTTTTCTGCAAATAGAAATTTAGAGATAGGGTTGAGTTTTTAGAGATAGGCTAAAATGGAGTAAAATGGTGTTCTCGATACTCACTTTTGGTTTTTTCCAAGATTGGGTCGATTTCTATTATTCCAGGAAATTCGAACTCGATTCCATGCTCGAAGAGACCTCGGGTCTCGTGCTCCGGCGAATCTTTGGGCGTCGTGTAGGAATCTTCTCCCAGAAATGGATCGGTTGCCGGAAATGAGAAATTCCACTTGGAGTCGAGTGTGGAAGCACCATTCCATTTGCTACCGATCGGGGTTGATCGATGACCGTAGGGGTCGGTGAGGCCGAGTATCGATTCATCGACAGGCTTGAATACGTGCTCCTGAGAATATTCCACATGCAATGGGTCGCGAAAACTTTGTTTCCAGTAGTTTGGTTTTAAATTCTTGTTCGCGAGGATGTCGTAGAGTCTGGTGTCGGTATCGTCTGCGAGAGGCGAATACCACCCTCCACGGATGAACGAGGGTTTCCGTTGTGGGTTGAAATTGTCGAACGAACTTCCGGTCAGAAATCCACTGCCGAAGGGACTCTGGGGCCTTCTTCCGGTCAGAAATCCGCTGCCGAAGGGACTCTGGGGCCTTCTTCCGATTGCAGTGTTCGTGTTCATATTCGGACTTATATTCGGATTCATATTCGTAGTCGGATTCAAATTTGCATTCATATTCGGATTCAAACTTGGATTCATATTCGGATTCAAATTTGCATTCATATTCGGGTTCAAATTTGGATTCATATTCGGATTCATATTCGAATTCATATTCGGATTCATATTCGGATTTAAATTTGGATTCATATTCGGATTCATATTTGCATTCAAATTTGGAGTCACATTCGGATTCGTATTCGGATTCAAATTCGGATTCATATTCGGATTCAAATTGGGATTCATATTCGGATTCAAATTGGGATTCATATTCGAATTCAAGTTCATTTGTCCGTTAGCGTTGGTAAGATTAGCGCCGTAGCCGATTGTCAAAAGTCGATCGTGCTGACATCCCCGTGGCATTTTTGCTCGTCTCTCGTAGACATCATAATCCGGATCGACGACTAGGTCTCTGCCTCTCATATTGAAGTCCCTTCGACCGAGCGCGCACGTTCCGTTTCCCTTGGTGTCTATGCTATTCCCTCAACAGAGACGAGATATTTCATTCACCGTTAAAATTGATGTCTTTATAAGGAAAGCAATTTTTTTTTCTTTCGGTTATCGATACGTTAAAAAAAATTACAATTTCAATCCAAAAAATTCTATAATAAATCATCTCACCCGAAACTGAAGGCATTGCAGATAGTTCTGTTGCCCGAGCACGCTCTTTCGCAATTTGATAGCGAGTCAGCCGGAAGCGTCGAAGTTACGTCCCTGTCCGGCAATCGCGAACCGATTGCGATTCTCGTGTAACAATCTGCAGAACGGCGAGCTTTAAATAACACACTGTCGAATTATCACTTTCAGACTACATAAACGAATTACCATTGGCAGCGATCCTCAGCTGATTGTCGATTCTAAAATCCTGGGCTTCCGAGACTTTTATTGACGCGAGCAACACCCACGAAATTATAAATACACCGAATCTTCGTTTTCTTCTCTCCCGAGGTAGCAGCAACGATCGACTCGCGATCAATCGATTATTCATTTTCCGCAGAGAATTCTCCGTTCTTCCGGTCTCCTCGAACCGTTTTCCATTAATGGCCAATTAATAAAAAAATGTTTGCCAATTTTTTTTTTCATTAAATTAATATTTTTTACATTCAATAAAGTAATAGTTTTCTCATTCAATTCATTTGAAAAATTATTATTTCTAAGTTCAAGAACAAAAGTAGTTTCAGACAAGAAAAATGAGAAATCGCGCACCTGTCCTCCGATAATTGATTATTGCGTGCTTCCAGTGCACTTTCGCCGATCGAGTGCTCGAGCAAATATTTGTTAATTAATTATTAATTAATTAATTAATTAAAATCTTTTAAATTTAATAAATTATTATTTTTGGCTTAAAAATTATTTTTAGCCAGCAAAAAATGAGAAATCGCGCACCAGTCTCTGTTAATTGATTATTGCGTGTTTGGAGTGCACTTTCGCGGATCAACAAGTGCCACGTGGGATAGTTTTTGGACTGAGAGCTCGAGCAAATCGCAACATTCAATTCATTTTCCGTAGACAATTTTTCGTCCTGCCGGTGTCTTCGAACTGCACTCCATTAATCACCGATTAATCAAAAAAATATTTGTCAAACATTAACTTCATTATTAAATGAATATTTTTCTAAATTCAATAAATTATTATTTTTAACTTCAACATCAAGATAATATTCAGCAAACAAAAATGAGAAATCGCGCACCAGTCTCTGATAATTAATTATTGCGTGTTTCCAGTGCACTTTCGCGGATGAACCAGCGCCACGTGGGATAGTTTCTGGACTGAGAGCTCGAGCAAATCGTAACATCGTTTTATACGAGAGCCGTCTCGTTATTGTTCTTCTTCTTCTACCCCTTTTCTTATTCTTCGACCGGTTGTGTCTTTCCTACGCCTACTTCCGTTAGTCGGCAACGAGCTCGGTGCAATGCACGAAGCAGGTGCGGTCCGGAGTTCCCTGTTAAGCTCCTCATTATCGATCATCGATTACGGAATAGCTCGCGCGATTGGCCAATCGGCTCGTTTCTTCCTTCGAGAGGTGCGAAACCGCGCGTGCAAAGTGCTCTGCGTCCGAGTGATTCGATGGAACAGGGCGCGCTATCAGGAACTCCCGATTGTATTGTCTTCGCCCATTGGGAATGCAATTCGGATGATTAGGCTTTCTAATTATTCCTGGCCTGACTTCTCGGTCGGCTGCGTTCTTGGCACGCGGTATTATCGTTTGCAGAGGGATAGCCCTACTATAAATTTCTTCGTTATTTTTTTTTATGTCAAAACTGTCCTCAAAAAGCTTCAGCATTATTGGAACATTTAGGATAAATCTGGGGAGAATATCGGACTGAGGATAAACGGTGCAATATTTTTTTTTTCAATTATGTAAAATGAGGGTCATTTTTCGAAAAGTGCGCCCAAAAAGCCTTACTGCATTATCGGAAAACTTAGTAGAATTCTGGGAAAATATCCGACCGAGGATAAAAGTTTGAAATCAAAAAAAGAATCACCTAAAATTATCCTAGAAAAGTGTCCTCAAAAACCTTACAGTATTATCGAAAAATTTTGTAAAATTCCGCTGAGAAAATCGAACCGAGAATAAATGTTGAATTAAAAAGAAATCACCTAAAATTATCCTAGAAATAATTGAAATGAAAATTTGTATAGAATTATCCAAAAAGCCTTGCAGTATTATCGGAAAATTTAGTAAACTTCTAGGAAAATATCGGAGCGAGGATAAACAGGGAAATAAAAAAATAAAATGATCTAAAATTACCCTAGAAAAGTGTACCCAAAAAGCCTTGCAGTATGAGCGGAAAATTTTGTAAATGAATACTGGGCACTGGTAAATAAATACTCGTAAGATATTGGACCAAGGGATTATAACAGTGAAAAAACACACACACAACTAGCAGAAACTCATCATCGATACGAATTTGCATATCGAATAGAGGAAAAGGAACGATTCTTGCGGTTCGCTTATCTGATGAGACTTGAATGGAGAACCAAGGGGGACTGAGAAGTGCGAGGTTGAGGGAAAAAAAAAAGTTTCGGAGGGGGGGGGGGGGGAGGGGTGTAGCTGGGACGACACGCTCCGTGAAACTCGGACGGTTCAAGTGACTCACTGTGCGATCATCGTTCCCCATCCGCTGTTCTATAATCGCCGCTCGAACGCGCGACGGTGTGTTGTTTTATATTTTTTCATTTCTTTTTCCGGCGGTCTTTTCCACTCGAATCGAGGTTGCTTTAGAGGGGTGATCTCGTTACATGTTTAACTTATCTTCGTTGACTCGAGTTGAGCGCGCACGTGTTGCTCCGCGCTCGTGTGTTCTTTTCACGGGATTTCATTAATCGTCATCCGGCTCGTGGCTCTTTTGTCGAAAGACGAAACCTTTTTTTTTTTATCTTTCAACAAAATCTGTGGAAGCCGCTCGCTTATATTCCATTATTGTGCCGACACGGGCAACGTCGTGGCTCTTCAAAGCCCAGCATTTGTGCGATTCGTCACTGCGCACGGTGAAATTGACCGGCCGAAAATCCCACCCATGCAATTTTTATCTGACGTACTTTCATGAACGTTTTTCCATCACTTTTTAACATCTTTTATAAGGAAAGAAATATTTGTTATCAATCGCAGATAATTCATAGAGTTGGAGATAAGAATTTTTTTACATTCTGCGCCGATGCAATTTTTATCTGACGTATTTTCGTGAATGTATTTGCATTTCTTATTCAAATTTTTATACATTTTTTGAGATAAGACTTTTGGTTAATTCTGATTTTTACCTTATTCGAGCAATTTTAATAAAACATTCTTGCGTCTCCGGTAAGCGTAAATGGGTCAATTTCATCGTGCGCCAGCGTCAAACTCATATCTCTTACGTATCATACACGACGAAGTCATCCGCGAAGCGTGAGATTTATTCTCCCGCTCTATGAATTTTCTTCATCGCCTCGGTCTCCGCGCGCGCGCGCGTTCCCAACACTCTCTCTATTTCAGTGTGACTAGGAATAAAATTATTTTACCGGCGTATAGAACTCGCGTTACATATGTCGAGACGAAACGCTCGGATTCGATGTGTCGCTGAAGACGACGTCGTTAATAAATTCGCAGCGAGGTCGTTTAATTCACAGCGAAGTTATTTATACAATAATATTTATTTGTACAACGCCGAGAAAAGAAAAAATTACGTACATCGTCGATTCGGCCGTCGCGTGAAAAAAAGATTTTACAGTCTCGAGTTTTTTTTTTTTTTTTTTTTCTTAGGCCGAAGTTGGATAATCAACATTTCTACATAGTAGTCTACTATACATATAAGGATGAAAGCGTTATGTACATTCATTCGGTATAAAAAAAAAAAAAAATCGCCAGACCGGACTCGTAAAAATAAATAATTACGAATCATAGCGCGATAGAATTGGCAGTGCCGAGAGCGCAGAAACAGAACGATGAGACTAGCGAATCGAGCCTGTTTGTGTGTGTCTTTGAGATGATTGAGCACCGACCCTCCCGGCTTCGCTTGCGATAAGCTATAATGAAAATTGTCGAGCGAAGGGGAAGAATTTTAATTGAAAATAAAAATAAAATAAAATAAACCATCGAGTATGCAACGAGGGGAATTGTTATCGGTGTCAACAGCAGGCCGGTGGTTTCTCCTGAATACCGTGAGCTATCGAGCTATTCGTTAGGCTCTCTTCGCTGGACGGGGCGTGCTGCAGCATCTCCGGACTGCTGAGACCGGAACTCGTCGTCGAGTCGTAGATCCTCAGACTCGTCATCACATCCTCGTTTCCCGAGCTCAACCTGCAATGCATCAATAAAAATCATGCTATAATTATATAATGAAATACATTTTATCGAGAATTTCTTTTTCTTAAGCTTGCGCGTAAAATCCCGCTTTTCGTTCTTGTGATATGAGCGCAAAAGATCGCTCTGTCGGATCGCGTGCGTCAAAAACACTACGCGTGCGTACAAACGCAATATGGTCTCTTTTCTCGCACTAGTGCCAGAAAGTGCCTCTCTGCGCACACAATTATTTTACTTGGTAAATTTATTTTGACTTCGTTAATTTATTCTTACTTCGCGAATTTATTTTTATTTCGTGAATTCGTTAAGAAAAATTATGCGAGGTAGAAAAGGGAATTATGGCTTGTGCCGCGTTTTCACACTCCTAAAGAACTCCCTTTTTACGCCCTTACCATACAAGCAACTATTTCGCCATCTGTTTGGGCAATTTTCTTTTCCTCCAAAAAAATGCTCTTTATATTAATTTATACCCACAAAAAAATTGTCGGATTGTCAATGAAATGAGTTGAAATTTGCGATTATGTGCGTTCGATGGATCGAGCGGGACGAAAAGATGGATAACCTTAGAAGTCCGAGTGCCGCCGAGAGAAAAACCTGCTCGACGCCTTCGTCGTGCAGTGCCGAGGTTTCGTGATAACTAGCGCCAATTTTGGTCGCGTACTTTCTGCCCTCCTCGGGATCGACGGTCCTCTCGTTCATGAGGTCGCTCTTGTTGCCGACCAGCACGAGAACGAGAGCCTCGTCGATGTTTCGCTGGAGCTCGGTGACCCATGTCTTTATGTCCTTGAATGTGCTGTACTGAGTCAGATCGAAAACCAGCAGAGCGGCGTTCGCGTTACGATAGTACATCGGTGCCATAGATCGAAATCGCTCCTGACCGGCCGTGTCCCATACCTGCGGCATTAAAAAAAATCAATGGAACGATGAATTAAAAGAAAAAAAATTAATTCTATTTTTTCACGTAAAAAAAAATTAATTCTATTTTTTCACGTAAAAAAAAATTAATTCTATTTTTTCACGTAAAAAAAAATTAATTCTATTTTTTCACGTAAAGAAAATAATAATTCTATTTTTTCACGTAAAAAAAATTAATTCTATTTTTTCACGTAAAAAAAAATTAATTATTTTTTTCACGTGAAAATCATGGACGATGCGAGAAATACCTGAAGCTTTATTCGAGCATCCTCGAGATTGACCTTGCACGTGAAGAACGAAGCGCCGATGGTTGGACTGGCGTGCTGGCTGAACAGTTTGCCGACGTAACGGGTTATCATGCTCGTTTTACCGACACCTGTAAAAAAAATAATAATTTCAAAAAATTAGATTTTTTGGTTCCCGGAAAAAAAACTCCTACAGCTACAGCGGAAATAAAACCCCCGGCAATGTAGAGGGAGTTTATTTCCGGGGGATTTTTTTCCGTCTGCGGATAAACGCAGATCGAAGGAAGCGCAAGAAGCAAACTAAAGCCACTAAGTACGTTAAAAAAAAAAGACTAGCTTACCTACTATTAATGAAAAAAAAAAATATATATATACAAAGCGTTACAATCTACTTTAAACTATTTAACAATTAAGTGCAAGTTGTACCAAATGTCATTGCATCTAGTCAAAATAAAGTTGCATCATTATCCATTGATGACTTATACACTTTCGCTGTCCAGTTCAGATAAACCGGGATTTCGAGTATCCGGAGACTCTTCGGTCCCGAGCATCCCGATTAATCGGGCTTACACTATAAATATAAAAGAAAGAAAAACCTAATGTGCCGATGAACCGCATCCGGTTGGTACAGGCGAATCTTTTTTATTTCTGCTCTTAGGACCACTTAGTTCGTCTGCTTCTTAAGGAGGGTCGAGCGTTACAATTTCATCAAGAAAAATATGCTCATTTTTTTTTTTCTCATTGATATGAACGGTCTAAGTGTAACTACAAAGTTCGAATGCGTTCGGCTTCACGGTTTTCGAGAAATATTTTTTTTTTTAATTTGCACCATTTAACATTGATTCTTATGGCAAATTGAAAATAAGCTATGAATTGTAATGTTTCTAAGGTAGTTCGTGACGAAAATGTTGCAAACAAATTATTGAAAACTCTATAGAATATTGTCAGGAAGCTGTGTACAAAAATGCAGACACTTGTTCTTCACCGTCAGTTAACAATAAGCAATTACATGGAACTTTAAAGCTTTATCTCGGCAGGCCTGGCACGTGCGAGTGAGAGGCCGCATAGCAGACCTCTCGCACTCGCAGACGACCTGCCCCGCTTTACCATATAAACAATTTTGCCAATGAAATTCTGTTATCCCTGTTACTACTAAGATTTTTAATTCGTAATGATGTGTTCGAAACGTAGAACAATGGTTATTTAAAGAACCGAACAGTCACATGCGTTCAGGGGTTCCCCGCTCGGTGGACGATCGACTCACGGAGTGGGGGGGGGGGCTTCTTGAGCAACGCCCTTCTAATGTTTAGTCATCGATGTGATCGTATCAACGTTTTCGTACCACGAATTCATCACTCTACAATATTAAAGAAAAAAAAAAAAAATAAATAAAAATGGTACCGATCTGCACAAGGCGATACATAGTATGAGATAATTGCGTAAAATCGGAATACAAAGTTGCGTAAAAATCATTTTGATAAATGCGTGACAAGCTCGTTTGTTCAAGGTTCGAGTATACGAACCTGTTTCTTTTATCTCCCGGGTCATTAACAGCTTCGGTTCGTACCTTTGTCTCCAAATCCAGAGCCGAATCGTGCCACCGGCCAAATCAACAAATAATAAATTGTCGACGTTTCAGAGCGATAAGTTTTGTGAAAAGCCCAAACGTTTTTTTTTTTTTTTTACCGTCTATCCAGCGAAATATTTTTATTCGATAGATTTACAGGATCTCAACAGCCTCTCCAACTCCGCGCGTTGCGCAGATCGACGTGCTATAACCCAGATAGAAAAATGACGGCACGGCGACGGAGCGGTGGCGTTACCAATGGTATAATGCCCATTTGACGGCACGTTTTTCTATCTGGGAGCTAGCAGGAAGCACAAAGCACGGGCTCTTACGAATATACCGAACGGCGTGTCTCAGAATTTCGGCACGAAATGTTCTTCTCATACGGATAATCCCGGATTATCCGGCCGGACGGCGCGCGTGCGACAGCGAACCGTCTTAAAAAAAAAACCTACCTAGTCTAATCTTTATCGTCCACGGTTACATAATTCGTCGAAAGAAAAAAAGAAAAAATTTCTCAACGCACCGCTTAGACGGACCGAGTCCGTTAATCGTGTGTAGCGAAAGAAATTGTCTACAGTAATAGCGCACGGCCGATGGGTTGCGCGCGCCGAGGCACGCACGTATAAAGCATTGCGGGAGCCGAGATACGACGAACTTACCTTGAGAGCCCAACACCACCACTTTCCCCTCCACAGTTCTCATGATTAATAATCTCTTTGTGTCAATCACATAATCTCTTCGAAGCTCGCTCGAGAAAATCGTCGGGATTACGCCAATTGTCGCGACGCTTGCCAACGAATTTTGTGCACGATAGATTTAGGTCTTCGAGTTTCCGCACGCAACGACACACTCGGTTAAACACCCGGAGCGCTCTAACGTTCCGCTGTCCCCGTAGATATACTGTTGTTTTGACGTTTAGCGTTTTCCCACCGGTCGCGACATTGTTGTTTTGCTGGCTTTGTGCGCGTCCGTGACAAATGCCCCGTGGCCAGTCGGCCGAACTTCGGAGGCAACGCAGCCGGAGATCCGTCGGTGAGAGGATCGAGAGTCTTGGCGCTCTCTTCGGTCGCGCGCGAGTGGCGCCCTCGCGCGGCTCCCCGCTTGACCGACCGCTCCGCTGTCTTTGGATACTGCAGATGTATCGATTGAGTATTCCGTTTTACGATACGCGGCGGTGCTGCACAGCAGCTGATTGTTCGCGAGTTAGACCGGATAGCCCAACCGCAGCACAGAGAAACAAAGGCTCGCCGCGGAGCTCTGTCGTTCCGTTGCCAGCAATATTGCAACGATAGTTTCCAGCGCGAGATTGCAACATGTCGGTAGCAATGCAATAACGGTTGCCTATAAGCTGATTTCTTAGTCTTAACAGCCGTGAAAGACAACGCAAATTATAGCCGAATGACGAGTGTATGTATATGATTCGACTCGCCGAAATTAAACCTCTGTAACCATACATTTTTTTTTTTAAATTTCACCCAAAATAACCAAGACTCAAGCAAATTAATCCTCGCCAGTGCCGCGCAAAGCACCGGCAAACTTTGCCGACAACTTACTGACACAGTGTGCTCCCAAGAATTTTCGGCATTGAATGCTGACAAAAACATAGGCAAATAGGGGCGCACATGTCGTAATTTCGTCGCCATCCCATGCGGACATACGCTGCCTATATTACTGGTGGGTTGTTGGGAAAATGCTATGGCGGGGAAAAAACTCGACCGAAGACATTCGGGAACTTGAATCGATTTTTGTTTTTTTTTTTTTTACAGCAGACCGACAAGCGGGCCAGTTTCCTATGTTTCGTTATCGGTGGGACAGGATTGTTCGTCAGAGGTGTTTATTGGACTTCGAACAAGAGTGGAAGGAACGTCGATCCTATGCCAGGAGACTGCTGCAATCTGTAGGTCTGCAGAAGAGCCCAGGTAAGTAGCAAAAAGACTTCCGTTATGAAAAAGTAATCTGAGTTGGTTGCATATGCCGGTTCGCATGGCAACTATAAAGTATCCTACGTCGAAAGGTTAACCTTTTGGACGGCTGGTCACTTTTGGACACTATCCAGATGGACATACGAAATTCATTGAGATTACTTTTTTTTTGGTAATTAATTTTTTTTGTGCTGCCTGAGAGAGACGCACGATCTCTGAGACGAGTCAAACATGACACGAGGAAACTCGGTGTACATTTTTATTTTAATTCAATGTGCCGAGAAATGAATTTTTCGCGGTGATGTACATGCAAGATTATTATTATTTTTATCATTATTATTATCATTGTTTGGATGCACGCAATGTCCTCGCAGTTGAGAAGTATAGCAGAAAGTTAACTTCCGCATACCGTACAGACGAATATATTAAACTCATTGAGATAACTTATTGTCTCGTGCTACCTGGAAGAGTGGCACAGGTTACCTCTGAGACGCGACAATCGGCGTAAAAAAAAATCTGCACATCTGTTCCTCGCTTCGACAAAGAAAAGAGGAGCTCGGTGTACATTTGTAGGCACTCATTCTTTGCACGTAGAAGTGCTTATCGAAATCACTTTTTTACACATTTTAATTTCTTTTATATTCTAATGTGCCGAGAAACGAATTTTTTGCGGCGATGTACATGCAAGGTTATTATTATTATTATTATTATTATTATTATTATTATTATTATTATTATTATTATTATTATTATTATTATTATTATTATTATTATTATTATTATTATTATTATTATTATTATTATTATTATTATTATTATTATTATTATTATTATTGTCACTACAGCTGGCGCGCGTTCGGAAGCACGGGATGTCCTCGAAGTTCAAAGTCCCCGCAAATGCGATCAGCAGCCGTCAAATGAACCGTTCACCGAACGCTTTCCTGAATGTCTATGCGTCTCTTCCCCGACTCTTCGTTCCACTTTCCAACCTGCCTAACCGAAAGCATCAACGTACGGTTTTCTTGTCTCTCACCCTCCCCCCCCCTTCCAACCCCTCTTCGTAGCAGCCGATTGCTTTTCCTCCGATATACTGCTACGGGGAGCGCGGCGATACTCGGCAATTTCGACTGATATTTAATTCGAGTCACGTAACGTGGAATAGACTTGTTTTGTTTGCATCGAATTTAGACCCGATTGAGGGTTCTCGACGGTTTCTCTCTTGTATCATCGAGGAGCCGATTTTAATAACGATGCCTCTTCTCGTAAATAATTGTGTAGACACAGTGCCACCGATTGGAATCGATAACTGCTCGTCTATTTATTCGTAGACTCGTCGAGAGAGATATTCCAGCCAAGCGCTATCCGCTTCGTAATTATTGGCAAATACGGGATAAGCCGAAGTTACGAATGTAAAGAAATATATATATATTTTTTTTTTTGATTTTTCTTTTCTTTTTCTTTTTTTGCTGCTTATCTAAGATTCCAATAGAATGCAGCGAAGGAAGAAGATAACATGTCTTGGTTTTGTCTGACGTTCGGGAAATGGAGAATACATTCGGGTGTTCCCTGTGTGTTTTGTTACCGGCCGGTAACAAAAACTGCAATACATTTTCTTCAAGGTTTAATGGTGTATTTTTCCTCGGAGAACCAAATTGTCAGGGTCCACCCAACGCCAAGACACTTGCTTGCTGGCCCGAAATTTTGAAGAGTTGCGAAAAAAAAAAAAAAAAAAATGAATTACAGTTTTCGTTACCGACCGAGCCAGTTTCGCAAAACCTCAAGCGACCTTAATATTCATTTGTGCTCCTGTACTTGTAGATTTTTTTATGATCACCATCACCCAACCTAGCAAAAAAATCGATTACAGTTTTCGTTACCGACCGAGCCATTTTCGCATAGCCTCGAGCGACCTAAATACCCTTTTTGCATCTGTAGTTGTAGATTTTTTATAATCACCATCATCCAACCTTACAAAAAAAACCACTTTCACATAGCCTCGAACGACCGAAGTGTCCTTCTTGCATCTGTAGTTGTAGATTTTTTTTATAATCATTATCACCCAACCTTGCAAAAAAAAAATGGTCTACAGTTTTCCTTACCGACCGAGCCACTTCCGCATAGCCTCGAGCGACCTTTAATGCCCTTTTTCCTTCGCCACTTATAAACATTTTTTTCTCAATAACCACCATCGCCCAATGATCCTCTCCACGAGTCCAATGCCCATGGAAGACGCGTTCGCGTCCTGTAGGCCAACGGCGTCGAGGATGGTGACCAGGATAGCGTATCAAGGCAACAGAAAGCCCTCATCCAGGACCCTGCGCAGCCGGCGCTCGATTCTCCTCGTTACTCCCACCGTCCCCGTCCTCCTCGCCCAACGCTCACTTATCCGACGCCATTTTCCGTTGATTACGATGCGGTTAGCTCCTTCCACCCTCTCTCACCCTCGTCGTCCTACCCTCGCCCTCCTCCTTCCCTTCGCCCCCCCCCCCCGCGCGCCATCTCCACCTCGGTATCTCTTCGATCTTGTTGCTACTCTCGGGCCCTGAAATCACCAACCACTACTACAACGAGAGCGACTCGACCGACCCTCCCCCCGACATCCGCCGAGCGCAGCCACCGTCTATGCAGCATCAAAAGCCAACGGCTCGGCCAACGACCCTGAGCTCCGTGAAATCGTCCGTGCCCAACCCCTAACAAAAATTCGTCAACAATTCATCCGGAAAGATTGCCAGGCCAGCAAACAGTAGTTCGCCTCGGCGTCCTCCCCCGCTCCCTTCGTCCTCCTCCTCTTCTTCGTCCCCTTCCGGCCTCCTCTCTCCGTAATACCTCGCGGACTATTTACACCACCCTCTTTCACCCCCCCCCCCCCCTTCTCGCTATAATGCGTATTGTTTTATTACGAAAAACTTATCCATTACGGTGATTTCAGAGTTGCGGCTGGATCGGCTCCGAGCGGCATTCGAGGGCAAAGAAATTGGCAGAGACCGGGGAGAGGCCGCTAAACCTCGGGAGGGAGAAACGGGATGGTGCATGCGACGACGAAGGGACGAAGAAGACGGGGAAGACGACGGGGGAGAGTCGTGACGGCGGAGGTGGACGTAACGTGGCGGACGACGCTCGCCCAAGGGGTCGCGACGCCCCGCTCTCTCTCTCCGGTTCTCCACCCCACGTCCTCGACTTGATTGTCGCAGATCTTATTATCCCCTCCTTTTCCGTCGACGGAGTTATACGGCGACCAGAATGCGAGCAGCCGAGGCCGTGGAATCATCCGGCTCTCTCTCTCTCTACGTACACGCTGTATCCTCTCCGGGGCTCCTCCATCCGCGGGGATGGTTATGGTGCCTCTCGTTCCGACCCCCCCCCCCCCGGAGGAAGCCGAGCCCAACCAGCCCAACCCACTCCGAAACGCCAGCCAGCCAGCCCGAGGGCTAAACTTGTTAGCGCTAATGACGGGCTACGCCGCGAGATGCGCCTCAGCCAAGACAGAACATTATAGGTGGAACATCTCGTGGCCGAGAATCCTAATGTTGGATTCGAGGGTGTGTATGTGTGTGTGTGTAGTTGGGTGGATAGAGGTTTGCGCAACGGTAACGTTGTTCAATTTATTTTATTTACCATTTTTGCGACTGTGCTTTTGTAGCGCGAGTTGCGGCTTTCGCGCCTCGGTGAAGGGAAGTAAATAGGAGGAGTGGAGATACACGAGAGCTTGGGAGGGATGTTTAAGAAGACATGGAGAACGTGAGGAAGTGACGCGCTATTGATAAGGCGCGTTTTTATTATCCGGCATGATGACGCCAATTTATTTTGTTTACCATTTTTTTGCGACTGTGCTTTTGGAGCGCGAGTAGCGGCTTTCGCGTCTCGGTGAAGGGAAGTAAATAGGAGGGGTGGAGATATACGAGAGCTTGGGAGGGATGTTTTAGAAGACATGGAGAACGTGAGGAAGTGACTTGCTATTGATAAAGCGCGTTTCTATTATCGAGCGTTATGACGTCAATTGGTTTTGTTTATTTTATATTTACCATTTTTGCCACTGTGCTTAGTGCGCGACTAGTGGACTTGGTGTCTTCGCGAAGAGCGGGAGAGAGAGAAGTGATTTATAGTACAGTAGACCTAGGCGATTTCCATTCAAATACAGTAAGAAACAGAACAGAAATAATAATGGTACTAAGCCGAACGAAGATAACATAGTATAAATAAATATAAAGAAAACAAGAAACTAATAACATTGATTGTAATAATAACAATAATAATAATAATGAAACGTAAAGCGCCATAAGTAAAACGTGTTTCGCACAACACTCTCAACAGCAATGGCGAAGGAAAGAAAATGGGAGCATGGAAGATATACGAGAACATGGGACGGATATGTAAGAAGAGATGGACAACGTTTCGCGAAGAAGGGACTCGCGATCGAAAAAGCCTGTTTCCATTATCGACCATTACGATGTTAATTAACGTCGTAGAATTTACTTTATTTGCCATTTTTTCACCGTGCTTGAACCTCGACAGGGAGGTTTCGCGTCTTCGCAAAGGAAAAAAAAAATAGGAGCATCGAAGATACGCGAGAGCGTGGGCGAATTTAATATGAAGACATGGACAAAGTTTGGCGAATAATTTCTATTGTCGACCATTGTGACACTAAGTACCATGGTAGAGTTTATTTTTATTTGCCATTCTGCCATTGTGAGGGGGCGCGACTACACTGAAAAAAAATAAAATTTGCTTGCGGGCTGCCAAAGAAATTTTTTCGAATTTCAATTCTTACAATTCCATATGATATTCAAAGAGAGACGGTAAGACTGTCAAGATTACGTGTTATCGTTTCAATGCCGTATGGAATTGCAAGAATTAAAAGTAGAATTGAAACGACAATTTTTTTTTTCTTTGGCTGCTGGCAAGCTAACTTTACTTGAGGCATCGATATTTTTTTCCGTGTAGTGCGCTTCGCGCCTTCGCGGAGGAAAGAAAAATGGTAGCACGGAAGATACGCGAGAGCGTGAGACGGACATTATACGAAGACATGGACAAAGCTTCGCGAAGAAGTCTCTGCCATTAAAAAAGCCTGTTTCTATTATCGACGATTATGATGTCAATAAACGTGGTAATTTACTTTACCATTTTGGCCACTGTGCTTGGGGTGCGACTAGCGAGTTTCGCGCCTTCGCGAAGGAATGAAAAAGCGGAAGCATCCAAGATACACGACAGCGTGGGGTGAATATCTATGAAGAAACGACAAGGTTTCGCGAAGCAAGTTCCCGCTATTGACAACGGCCGTTTCTATCATCGACCATTATGATGTCAAGGCTTTCGCGAGACAGAACAAAGACTTTCGCGAGTGAAGTTTCATCCCTCCGCTATAGGACATTGTTTCTCTTCGGGAACGAAGGTCTCCGGTGACGCACTATTGGAGAACATATTTGTGAGCGATTTCACGTATTCGGTCGGAGAAACTCCACGGGCAAGAGTCTATATGTGTATTCACCGCTACATACAAGTACACAGATAGTGCAAATCCGTCGGAAGGAAAATGACCATTAGACCGGAAAACGAGGTAGAATCATGGAAGGCGCAATGGCGTCGGCCTCGGCGTCTAGAAACAAACGACGCCCGATAGGAGTGAACGAGCAGTGAATCATCCAAACACTTGTTTACCAAGGGAACTCGTTTCAAGTATTATTTAATTGTTTTTATAACTCATGAAAATTCAAAAAATTTCAATCTGAACACCACCCCAGTCTCGGACCGCGAGTGAAGTTTCATGCCTCCGCTATAGGACATTGTTTCTCTTCGGGAACGAAGGTCTCCGCTGACGCACTATTGGAGAACATATTTGTGAGCGATTTCACGTACTCGGTCGGAGAAACTCTACGGGCAAGAGTCTATATGTGTATTCACCGCTACATACAAGTACACAGATAGTGCAAATCCGTCGGAAGGAAAATGACCATTAGACCGGAAAACGAGGTAGAATCATGGAAGGCGCAATGGCGTCGGCCTCGGCGTCTAGAAACAAACGACGCCCGATAGGAGTGAACGAGCAGTGAATCATCCAAACACTTGTTTACCAAGGGAACTTGTTTCAAGTATTATTTAATTGTTTTTATAACTCATGAAAATTCAAAAAATTTCAATCTGAACACCACCCCAGTCTCGGACCGCGAGTGAAGTTTCATGCCTCCGCTATAGGACATTGTTTCTCTTCGGGAACGAAGGTCTCCGCTGACGCACTATTGGAGAACATATTTGTGAGCGATTTCACGTACTCGGTCGGAGAAACTCTACGGGCAAGAGTCTATATGTGTATTCACCGCTACATACAAGTACACAGATAGTGCAAATCCGTCGGAAGGAAAATGACCATTAGACCGGAAAACGAGGTAGAATCATGGAAGGCGCAATGGCGTCGGCCTCGGCGTCTAGAAACAAACGACGCCCGATAGGAGTGAACGAGCAGTGAATCATCCAAACACTTGTTTACCAAGGGAACTTGTTTCAAGTATTATTTAATTGTTTTTATAACTCATGAAAATTCAAAAAATTTCAATCTGAACACCACCCCAGTCTCGGACTGCGAGTGAAGTTTCATGCCTCCGCTATAGGACATTGTTTCTCTTCGGGAACGAAGGTCTCCGCTGACGCACTATTGGAGAACATATTTGTGAGCGATTTCACGTATTCGGTCGGAGAAACTCCACGGGCAAGAGTCTATATGTGTATTCACCGCTACATAGAAGTACACAGATAGTGCAAATCCGTCGGAAGGAAAATGACCATTAGACCGGAAAACGAGGTAGAATCATGGAAGGCGCAATGGCGTCGGCCTCGGCGTCTAGAAACAAACGACGCCCGATAGGAGTGAACAAGCAGTGAATCACCCAAGCACTTGTTTACCAAGGGAATCAGGATTCAGGGATGGCCCGTGTGCCGTTCCAAGTACCGGAATCCGAAAGGCACCCCTCGAGCCACCTCCGCCGTCTCTCGAGCAAGCCCCCCCCGCCCCGTACGAGCCGTACCGAAGAGCCACTCGCCCCATCATCGGCCCGGCGCAGGCCCAACACACCATCCAACGTATCCACACCGCCACGACTACCACCACTCGGGCTCGACGATCGCGCGTGTCCCTGTAACCGGCGCCCGGAACGTCGCCGAACGGAGGGAGGAGAGGCATCCCCGGAATGGCTAAATGTAATTCGGTTAAAAGGGTTTTAGCAATACAATGCATATAAACATGAGAGTGCTCCACCTCTCGACTCGAAGAGTCGACGGTGCGGAAGCCGGGGTACTCTTGCGTACTCCCGCGAGCGGATCCTCCTCGCTGCATGCGATACGAGACAAATCCGACGTGGTCGGCGGGGGGGGAGAGAAACCATCCCCGTTCGCCCTCGCGCAAAAATCCTCGAAACGTCTTCGCCGTAGACCGTTAAACCGGCGACTTCACCGAACCGTAACCTTACGCGGATTAATCCCGCGAGATAACCGTCCCTCGCGATTGTAGTCGGGGTCGGGGTGAGGAAAATTTTAGGCGTTTTTTAGGGGGCGATCCATGTATAGGTTTGATGGAATATTTTTTTGAGTTTTGAATTGATTTTTTTTTTTTTTGATGGTGATGAATTTTGGATTTCATAGTTCATGTCGGGATATTCTTCACTGAAGTGTTACTTTGCTTGGGATTCATTTATTTTTTTTTGCGTCTTTTTCTTGCAGGTAAATCGATAGGGTACGATGTGAGCTGCAAGTTTTACGAGCGTCGTGTGACGGTGCAGCGAAGAGTGCGCGAATGCGGGCTCCGCAAACCAAACGCTCCGGGTGTCTCACGAAGGTCCTGATAACATTTCATTTCAATAGTCACGTCTGCAGGGTGAGTGAATTTTTATTGTTTCGAACTTTTTCGTATAAATTGTTGTCATTTTTTATTGTTCGAATTTTTCGGAGAATTAAAAAAAAAAAAAATTATATCGTGAAACTAAGTTTCCGAGCGAGAGGCTCAAAGCCACCGAACGGTGCGAGTGGAATTGGGCCGAGCAGGGTGCAGCACTTTGGTGATACGGAATATGAAAATCAATGAGCGTGAAAATTTTTCTTACTATCACTGTGTATTTTTTTTGTTTTTTTTGTCAAACGTCAACACTCACGATCGTTAAGATTCGGAGCCTCTTTTTTACGCTCAGTCGGATAACCGGCTCGTCGGCGAAGCGTGATAGCCCGACTCCGAAGCGATTCGCGGCATGTACGGTCCCTCCGGCGACGGAATCTCTAACTGGGAATTAGCATGTCATAAATACCGATGTGCCGCGGGTCCTTCGACAGTCGGTGCATCAACGAGCCAGATATATGTACATCGGCACACAGGCGCTCCGGCGACCTGTCCCATCTCTCGAGCCGAGAGTTCACGATCGGATAAGCTCGTGTGTTCCCGATACCCCTTCAGCTTGACCGTATGCACGTATTATTTATATCTCCCGATAATCCCGACACTATTTCTCCTCAATTTTCTCAATCCAGCTTATTTCATATATATATTTTTCTCTTTAAATATTTTATTATAGGAACTTGTTGCAATATACATATTTCATATAGCTATGTACTATTTTTTTTTTTTTTTTATTCTACTTCACACAAGTTAATTATCTAGGACTATTTACACACAGCAGCGTCGCGGTTTGGTTTTTTTTTTTTAATTCTCACTCGTATTCGTAGAAGCAGATTTTTTTCTTTTTTTTTTGCTCCTCTTTTTGGGTCGATTTCGTAGGTCGGATTTTTTTTGGTTTTTATGTACAGTGCATTTTTCGGGGATAAAAAGGCGGAACATGAAAGAGGGGTGGGATTTGTGGTATTTAAACAACGTAAGGACGATAAAGGGGTTCCTGAAGTTCGGCGATGCTTCTGCTCGAGTGTTCTTGCGAAGTATCCCGCGAATCGTCCGTCGAATTGTTCGGTCCGCGAATCTCGGATTCCGCGACGTTCTCCCTCTCCGTACTGCAGCGACTGCTAACTCCGCTGTCCTCGGATTTCGCCGCGTTGCTGTTCCCTCCACCGGCGCGGGCCTCTTGCTGAGCTTTTTTACTTCGCTTCCATTTCATACGGCGATTTTGGAACCATATTTTAACCTGCGACAGGCAAACGAGAGAAAAACTGTCGTTAGTTGTTTGTTGGCTTTAGAGTTGCAATGTTTTTTTTTTTTTATTCAAGAATTTGACGGCTTTCACCGACGAGAGGGAAAACTAATCAATCAATCAATCAATCGATCAATTTTCAATCAATTTTTGTTCAATGACTCTGACGATTTACGTCCAAGAGCTAATTCTGAATTGCCTCTGAATTCTGAAAACTGCTATTGATATCCTGCTCATTTAAGAATTCGCATACAACCGGAAGTGATTGGCACACGTGAAAAAAAAAAACATGAATTACAGTTTTCGTTATTGGCAAATATATCCATGTTGCATACATATACATTTTTTTTTTAAATCAAGAATCTCATGGTTTGCACCGTCAAAAGAATTTGAGATACGACGCTTAAAACTAATCAATCAAACGATCAATTTTTTTCCAATAATTCCGAACCATCTCCAAAAGCTTATTCTTAAATGAACTACTATTGATGTCTGCTTTATTTAAAATTCGCATTTAACCGGAAGTGTTTGGCAGTGATTTAAAAAATGAATTACAGTTTGTTTTATCGACAAACGTATACATACATATTTATTATATATACATATTTTTTTTTTATTGAAAAATCTGACAGTTTTCACCGCCAAAAGAATTTACGATGCCGACGCCGGCAATGAAAACTAATAGATAATAATAGTCGACCAATCGATCAATCAATTTCTTATGAATTTTGTCATCAATGATTCTGACCAGTTGCCTCCAAAAGTTAATGCTTGAATGAACGATAGTTGATATCCTGCTTCGTCTAAGAATTCGCATTCGACTGAAAGTCAATTACAGTTTCTGTTACCGACAAACATTTGCATTTCTTTATTTTTCTTTTTAACAATTAATTTTGTCCGAAGAGTGCAAAACACACATTTATGGCCACATCGATGCTATATTACATATGTACAGGACAAAATCTGAAGAGGGTACGATATCGGGTGCGTGCGAGCGGAGGGTTCGTCTCGCTTTTCGTATGCGTGAGAGACGCGAGACTCGCTCTCGGGGAAAAAAAAGCTATAAATCCACGGCAAAAAAAAAAAAAAGAAGCGAGGAAGAGGAGAACCCTTGGTGTCAGAGTGGTGCAGAGACTCGATTTCCCTCCGCGCCCGTTTTCATGAGTAGAATGTAAATCTGTCGGACAACATATCATACGCGTTGCGGAAGAGGTGAAGCGGGTGCGTTTCTCCCTCGGCTGGCGGCAACTCCGCCAGCACATTCTCGTCCGGAGAAAGCCGCACCCTTGTTCGAGCTCGCTTGGCACCGACTTCCTGCCATAATTCGTCTCACCTCACGTCGCTGCGCCATTACGCACCGGCAGCTTAAGCCCTCCATCATCGCGAGGAACGCGAGCGAACTCATACGAACACGCATGCCGCACAAATCTCACGCCACACTCGCGAACCCGACCAATCACTTCGCTCGTTCATTTTAGTGGTTCTTCCGGCATCAGCGATCGAAATATCTAATTTTTCATTTGAAATAGGTTTTTTTTTTTTCTCAAAGGAATAGTAAAAAGTCCGTGAGGATGATTCATTTGCTAGCGCTACAAATTTTAATCAACATTAGGGACTGACGCACAGCGTAAGGGGTTTGAATCGCGCGCGCTTTTGGGGTCGATGCGCGTCGAGAATCGATATGTATCGCGCCCGAGAGCGCAGGCCAATCGGAACGCCGGAAAAGCGGCGACGAGTTTACGAATACTTTGATCAGGAAGACTATAGTAGAAAGGAGTGGACACAGCATAGGAGAATAAGTAGTAACGGCCTCCTCAAAAACCCGTCCTCAATTAGTTCTCCGCTCTGCCACTAGCAGCGCATGGGTCGTAAAGATCGTTAATATAGTAACATGTGTGTCTGATCTATATATATATACATATATATATATATATACATGACTACGATCTTTTTGATCACAGCGCCGTCGTTTTAGGCTGGGATTTCGTGTACATTTCTGAAGCACGCTGTGTCCACTCCTTTACTCTAGTCTCCCTGACTTTCATCTTGCAGAGAGCAGCGGTAAGCAGTGATATCCTGTTTTACCGACCGGGGAACTTCACCGTCATCTCCGGAGCAGCTTTATCTTCGACGACCCTTCTCTTCTCTGTAAAACACCCGCTGGAAACATTCCCACAATTCCGTGTTATCCTGTCGTTAATAATTTCTTCAAATCTAAGAACCCGCGCCTATCTCGCAAAGCTTCGACGTGCAGATGTACAAGCTCGAAACATTCGAATCGCTTAAATATCGGAACAAATCAGAAACTGAGCCCCCCCCCTCATCTCTTTCCCGGACGTCCATAACTCAGACTTTTCCGTCTGTTTGCCGAGCGATCCGTCAGAGCTCGTAAGCTTCGGAGTTATGTTTAAGTTGTTGAAGTACGCGAGATTGGGAGGGGCCGGATTATTCAGGGATTTCTCTCGAGTTTGTTTCACACCACCCTATCGTCACCCCCCTTCTCGCGTTCTCCAGTCATATATGCGTCCCCCGGTGGATCGCACACAAGCTCACTCGTGTGAGCTCATCGCGACGAAGCTGACCGGCTTACCTGGCGTACCGGCGAGTGAACCCGGTCAGCTTCACCATGCCGGCCTCGTCATAACACGTATATTCACCTGGGTCTCCGTTAGCATCAGTGACGTCGCCACCTCGAATCTCTTTGGTCTGCTCAGATACTTGTTCTGTCGAAATTGCTTCTCCAGTTCCAAGAGCTGCTGCGACGTGAATGCCGTCCGTGGACGTCTCGTCTTTCCAAGAAGGGCGTGCTGCGCCGCACAACCTTTAACAAATCCATTATTCTTTAGTTTCATTATCATTGGTTATTTATTCATTTATTTATCGGTGTAATTGCGAGCTGCTCTTAATTACAGGCGATGCTTAAAGGTATCCGACAAACAAGACAATGGCAGACTTAGAGAGCACCTTATTATTATTATTATTATTATTATTGTTACGTCTCCGCGGTCGGTTAAATATTTGAGACTTGTGTTCCGGAGACTCGAGGGATGCAAATAACTTGGACGCGGCGTTCAGAGGTACCTTTAATTTAACGATGCGACTGGTTGAGGTGGGACCCTTATCGCGGAGCCTCAGAGGTCTTTTAGCGAAAACATGTACATAACAAAATGATTAAATCGGGATCGATCTTCGAATGGGAAAAACATTCTGCTGATATGGATTAGCAGAAATTTGATATCCACGTCCGGTGGCGTGATCTTGATACAAATTAAATAAAAAAAACAACAAAATAAATCGAGCGTAAGAACATAAATTAACGAGAAATAGTACTCGAATAAAAGAAATTAATTACGAGAAAATAGCAGCATTGTCCACACAGTAACAGTTATTATGATTATTATAATTATTATGATTATAATAATAATAATAATAATAATAATAATAATAATAATAATTATTATTATTATAAGAGGTAGGAAGGAAAGCTTACGATTTTATAGGAATAAACTCTTTTGATAAGCTACAAGCGAATATAAGGAAAGGGTGGAGTGATAAAGAATTAAAAAATAAGAACTGCTCTCTTCAAGGGAAGAATATTAAAGACTACATTTTTACAGTTATTTAATTAAAATGGATTATCGCCTCTAGAAAAATTAAATGTTACGTACAGATTCTATGTTTATGAAATTTAGGTACGTAAGTTAGGATAGTCGATTGGAGGTTGCAAACAAGCTCTTAAGGGCTTATGCAACCAGCTCAAGAAGACCTTATTTATCAATTATTTTCAATCAAATTAACTGTATGACGTTACATATTATTTTCGTAAAAAAAGAAGAAAACAAAAAACAAAGTAATCCACACACACGATCAGCCGCAATAAATATTATTGTATTATTATATTGGCTTAAATCTCAATAATTTTCAATATTCATAGAGGCCTCGTCCCCTTAACTAACTATTATAATGATAATTTATGTGTGTCGAAGGGCGAGAGTTGCTCATAAGGTTGAGGTTGCCTCGTGAAGCACCCACTCGTCCGTATGATCCAATAAAAATCATTGGATGCTAATGTAATTATCGCCAGCGTCAAATCCCTGTGGGTTACGGATAGATGGTGTATAGGGGGGAGGTGGGGGGGGGGGGGGGAAGGGGGGGTTATATACGGTGGCCGGTAGAGCCCTTGGGAGAGAAACGATTCGGGGTTAAAGGAGCAGGACATTCGATGGGGTGGCGGAATCGTCCAATCGAACCTTCGGAACCCCGCTCATAACGCCCCTACAATTAGCCCTGTGAATGACTCTCGCCGCTTTGCCCTTGGAGCGTTTAACCCCCCCCTTGAACCACCCTGTGGATTATAGTTGCTCGCTTCGATATATATATATATATCTCTGTCTCTCTCTCTCTCTCCTTTATCATTTCCGGCGAAGACTCAGTGTTGACTCGCCGACACGTTCATCCAGCTAGTTTATCGATGCCCTTCATCGTCGTGTCTTACGAGCCGCACCGCACCGGCGGCCCAACATGCCTCATTGATTTAAGCGCACGCGTCCCGACTTAACTAAGCAAGTGCCGGGTCGGACCGGCTGTCGGTGTTTGTACACATGGCACATGGGCCAATTGGCCAAATGCCGAATGGTTCGTCAAAACGCCTACCATTACCAGTCGGGGATTAACAGTTACGCGTCGGACGACACTTATGGTTCGCCCTTCGGCTGTCGTCGAACTTTCTCGTCGACCCGGCACCTACGTTTGGTGGCGGGTTTCGCACCTGTCCCGTTGATTTTCCGTCCCGTCCAAGCCGCGGCCAAGTCGGTAACAAAAACCGTAACGAACGGCCCTCTGAGACCGCTTACGATTTTCTTTTTCTCCATTCTCGTTTACGGTCTCGAAAAGACGTTCGTTGGAGATCTCTTTGCCAAAGGTGGTATACGACTAGAACCCCGTTTGTCCGAGGTAATGTTGGGACAGCGTACGTCGGATAAGTGTAAAACTCCGACGTGTAACGCTCCCATATTTCGAGCTAATACTTTTTAATCCCAGGAAACTCAAGTACGAATATTTCATCTAGACTCTCGCTAATCTTTAAACCGTCAGCGCCATACCTGCGAACGTTCACGCTCTCACGGCAATCGTCGGGCCCTTTTGTTTGGTTCATCTCAGCGTTTCGAAACTGTCGGACGTTCGCTCTCCTTCGCTCACGTATCATTATAATAAACGACCATTAACAGTCATCCGGACTTAGACGTCATTCAACTTGACCATAGCCTGGTAGACCATCACGCACACAGAAAAAAAATTTATTCAAACGAAATAAAATTTATTTAGAGCAAATAAAATTGCTCGTTTTAATGTGAGCTCAATAGATTCCTGTTGAAATCTACTAAAATTTATTAGAATCAAATATCGCATATACTTGAAACAAGTAAAAATATCCTTGAGTCAAACAATAATTTAATTAATTCAAATAAAAATATTCTAATATCCGATTTTATTGACGATTAATAAAATTTTTTTTCTAGGTGCACACGGATAACATACATATTCAGCGCCTTGATCGAAGCCTCGAATAAGCGAGTTTCTACTGTACTACACTGCACCTCCCAAGCCACCCAAATCGTCGCCGTTTCAGTTCGGCTATAGCAGTTTAGCTATTCAACAGGGACTCTTGTGTTCTATCTATTATGAAGCGTTACATCGGGGCCTGGTCGGGATCCGACCAGTTTCTGACAGGGCACGATGTAACGCTCCAAAATCTTTGCCAACACTTTTGCTTTGCTTTGACCATGACACTGAGGAACGTTTCTAACGCCTCTCGTTGTTCCAAGCACCCGTTCTCATATGGAAAATAGTGAATGACGGGTGTTTTTCGTGCGCATGCGCGTGACACCGCAGGCGGTCACGAATGATAATTCGATGAAAAAAAAAAAAAAAAAAAAAACTGCTCTGACGCAGTTCGCGCCGGTTCCCTTAACGCAATGAGAGGAGTAGTGCGCAGGGAAGGTGGAGGACAGGGTAGCTTGGCGCTTTAGTGTCGTTGGACTTGCTATTTAGGATTGCGGCGTTTAGCGGGCTATTTGTCGTCGAGATCGGGGTGGTTAACCCCCGCGGTGGCCATATGGCTCGATCCCGATGATCGTACCGACGCCCGGCTGGTTTGCTGCATTGTGACATTGTCGCCCGGAATCCGCGCACCCTGCATCCGAAACCAGCGGGACGATGATATCCCCGATACGACTATCTCGACTGTAATGGCCCGGCTCGGTCCCGACGTGAGTGCACCCTCAACCGGCGACTGATTTATATTTATTGGCGAAATATTTTTCAATTTCAACAGATTAGGGTTGTTCGAGGGGAGATTGCCTCCGCCGGTGGTCCTTCGGCGAACTCGACGACGAAATGGCCATTTAATTTTTTCGATACTTCGGGTCCAATTCTATACACAGATCATTCAATTTATTTCATATGGGACATATTTACGTCTATACGGGATGTTCGGAGATTAAAGTAATTGGCAATTGGGTTTCTTTTTGTCGTTGTTATATTTCTTTCTGGTAAAACAGGAGAATGCTTTCGGTTTTTGAGGTACTTTACAGCGGAAGCCACATTATTTTGCCGTAACTCCAACTTCGACTGAGTTATATGGCCGAAAATCATGGTTCCTAAGGCAATTCTACCGAAGCGTTGAATTTCGGAAACTTTGTTTTTCCGGATCGTCAAATTTTCGAAACTTTATTATTCCGAATGTTCACTTAAGCGAACATTACTCTTCAAAAAAATTACACTTGACTGAACGTTACTTCTTCTCATCGTCATTTAACGGAACGGCATTGTGACGGGAATAATTGTTTCATCGAATTTCATTGAAAATCATTTTGTTTTATTAAAACGGAAGAACGTTTTCGTGGGGTCTTCAAGGTTTGGCGGCCTTCCGAAGACAGGAAATAAATAAAAATTCGGTCCACTTATTTGACATTTTTTTGAGGGTTGAATGTGATGGGCAAATCAGACGAAAATGTTTTCAAATTGTCAGGAAGTTTTCTTTAAGTTGTCACGTGACAAGTAGGGATGTTTGTAGGAAAAGGGACATCATCACGTATCCACCGCGCATTTCGTAAGCATGGCTTGGGAGAGCTCAGTGGGGCGGCTGTTTTCGGTGGAGACGCGTGCAGCCCATAAACGCTCGGTGACAGATGTCGGTAAACAAGGGGCGAAAGTTACAGGCTAGCCGGTGGATCCGTAGCATGGATCCAGAGGCAGAAGCTTAGGCTTTATCGAGTGGACAATCGTGCCCTTCTATTCACGCGCTCCTTCTTATATTCACGTTGATGCGGAATTAGCTCTGGTTAGATCCACATCCGCATTCTGTCATGGTCTGCACTCCCCCCTCAAATATTATTGCCAATCGATTCAATTTCGTCCCGATTCGGTCAGTTAATCAAACCTTCGTCCAGTTGGGTTCGTGCCCAATTAGGTCTGTGTTCGGTTGGCTCTGCGTCTAACCGGACCTATGTTCAGTTTGGTTTTGCTCGTGTTCAGTTTGGTCTGTGTTCAGTTTAGGTCCGTGTTAGTCACTTATGTGACCCGTTGGATATCAGTCCAGTTAGATATGAGTCGAGACAGATCTGTGTTCAGCTGCTGATAAGTCCAGTTGGATATAAGTCCAGTTGGATATAAATCCAGTCGGATATAAGTCCAGTTGAACATATGTCCAGTTGAACATAAGTCCAGTTGAACATAAGTCCAGTTGAACATAAGTCCAGTCGAACATAAGTCCAGTTGAACATAAGTCCAGTTGGATATAAGTCCAGTTGGATATAAATCCAATTGGATGTAAGCTCAATTGGATATAAGCCCAGTTGGATATATGTCCAATTAGATATATAAATTAGATATGTTCAGTTGAACCTGCGTTGAGTTGGGTCTAGGTCCATTTAGGCGTATAATGTCCGAAGTTGATTTCCGAAAGTGTTGTCTCACGATTGTATTCTTGCTCCCCGTAATTGGTCATCAAAAGAAACTATCCAAAACTAATTCCAGTTTCTCGTCAACAGCTCGCAATTATAAATCTTTCAGCCCCCGATAACTGCAACGGTAATCCCAATACCCATCTTCCCCGCCAAGGACCAAATGCACCGTTTTTTTTTGTGCTTCACGAACAGGTCGAACATCCCTAAAGCGTTACTTGCCGCAGTGCGAGCCGATGCCGACTACGGAAGTGCAGTTTCCCCGGAAAAGCAGCCAACAGCTTTAATCACTACCAATTACCAGCTCGATAGAGAATTGCAAATTGGAATGAGCTTGCTAAATCGGCCTGTATGTAGCTCTCTAAGCGGGCTACCGATCCAGCCCATCTACACAGGCACACGGACACCACACCAGCCTCCCTAACGACTTTGTGGTCGACGTACCTATCTAGCCAACGTCGTACGGAGAACGGAGCTGCTGGATGTAAAGGACACCAACACTCTCGAGGAAGCCCTGGATACACGAACTCATACAGACGGTCTTGCGCAGATCTACCGTATCAACCACCGAAGCTGGCACGGTGTGCTCGGATGCGCTCAATGCGCTCAATGCCGAAGTACCGTGCCAGGGTTGCGCCAGCTTTGCGGGGGTGCCAGCGGCAAGCTCCGCCCTGCAGCCCCGATCCCTCGCTGGTTCGCCCCGCCTTTCCATTATCTACCCCCGGACCTCCCAACCCATCCTCGCGGCCAGAGGAGTCGCGAAACTCCACGAATATCGTTCCAGGGACGGGGAAGAGACGAGCGACTCTGTGTAGCGGGTTATAGAATTATAGTCTCTGCAGAATGAGGCTGTGTAAGCGGTTACGGGGAGAGGCTCGCGCCATCGTCTGGTGGCGCCTGGGATCACCTCTAATCCTCAGGAATCCTCGGCAATGGTGAGGAACCCTCAGGACGGCGGGAGGAACGTTACCGGACACTGCGACGACCGACCCTGGGCTTCCTCGTTTGATGGACCAAGGGGGTGGACGGGGGCGCGGGGATGCCTCCTCCTTCTCTTCCGAAGTTGGCCAACTTTTATCGGGCTATTTTCCTTACCCGGAATGGCCGAATTTAATCCCAAACTCGAATACCGAAGCTACCCACAAATCACGTCGTAAACGGTCCGACGGGTCGAGTCTCTTTCTTGGGTTTTTTTCTTTTTTTTTTGGGTATGGGAGGCTTTCTATCTTGGATATTCTCGTCGTTTGTCAATATGCGAGGGTGGTATTGAGGCGTACACAACGACCGCTTCCAGCAAGATTTGGCTGGCACTTTTGTCGGTAATATTGGCATGGATAATGAATCGCCAGTGGCAATCATGGAATCTAATATTATGATTTTTTTTCTAGTCGTTTGTATAGAAATTCGAGCCAAGTGTTGGACAGAAATTTTTATGTATTTCAACGGATCACTCTAATTGAATTTGTTTTCTAAAATAAAATTAATATTATTTTTTTTTTTTGTTACTGACATTTTTGTCAATGGTCGTAACCTTACGCGAAAAGTTCAGCTTTTATTTATTTGTTTTTTAACATCTTCTCGGACGTGCAATGCAATTAACTATATTTTCAACAAAATCCATGATAACAATCGAATTACAATTGAAGAACAATTTTTTTTTTTTTGTTATTTTTTACGCAGTCCACAATATTACCATTTGTTGAAAAATTCATACCGAAAAAGGTGATTTTAATTCCGCATCTTCAAAGCGTCATCTATTCCATCGAATGAAAACAAAAAAAATATGAGTACATATAAAGAAATATGAAAAATATATTTTTTAAATAAATAATTGTCATACAACAGCCTCATCCCTGGTAAAAATTTCGACCACAACGGTCGTGTAGACTTCGTTGATCGCGAGGCTCGCTCGTAGTCCCGTATTCATTGATACCTGATCGTTATAATGATTAGTGATCACGGTCCGGCCTGGATGGACAATTGCGGCGGTAATGATATTATTTGCATGGTACAACCGTGCCGCATATAGGGTAAAAGTGGGGAATATGGACCGGTCCATATTTCATTTGATTTACGTGTTAATCGGGCTGGTCCATATTCACCACGTTTACCCAATGCTCGGCTATGGATTTTCCACAGAATGCATAATATAATCTAATTATAGTTGAAGATCCTTCGAGCAACATTTTGTTTTTTGTATTCCTGAGGCTGATGAGACGATTTATCGGAAAATCCATACCGTAAAAGATCACTGTAATTCCCCAATCTCAAATCGTTATCGAATTCAATATGAAAATATGAGTAAATGTGGAAAGTATAAAAAAATACGATCGGTTGTGTCAGTTCGCGCGCGTCGAGCGCGCTCTCTCGTATCGGTGTGAGCATTTTTTATGTATCTACGATTATCCTTGCGAGGGCCCGTGAGTAACTGCGAGTATCCGTGCGACGTCTGTGAGTATTCGTGCGAGTATCTGTGATTATCGGTGTGAGTGTCCAATCGACGTGACATCTATTTGTCATGAGGACTTTTAAAAAAATAATCATTTTCTTACAGCAAACTCCGTCCCGATTAAAGTCTCCTCTACAATGGTCGCGTAGACTTCGCTAATAGCGAGAATCGCTCGTAGTCGCGTATACATTAATAACTGATCGTTATAATGATTAGTGATTACGGTCCGGCCTGCCCGCCCGGATAATTGCGGCGGTAATGGTATTATCGGCATGGTACCAACGCGCCGGATGTGCGCTCGGCTATGGACACAAGTCGGCGACATGGAAGGGCGCGTATGTAGCTCCGCGCAGTTATATGCACACATAAACGCGCGCACACACACGTGCGACACACAGCTCCACCACTGCAGCGAACGCAGATACAGGGCGGCTGAGGCCGGGGGGGGGGGGGGGCGCAGGGTGGATTCGACGGTTTCGCGAAACGTGGAACGTTACACATCGGGTAACCAAGATCTGTTTGCTTGCGGACGGCCAAACTAGCTGATGCCGCTCGCAGCTAATTCAGAAACACCATTACCACCTACCTATACCACGAGATTTACCTACACGGCCTATATATGTGCCCTGTATCGCGGTATCATCTATCGTCACATTGGCAATATACATACATATATATATATATATATATATATACATAGTAAATTTATTGTTTTTTTTTATAACGGCAAAAGTTGCATTCGCAGTATATCTGTATTTTATTTTGTTTTTATTATTTTTCGGACAAAACGGTATAGAAATTGTGGCTTAATTCAAAGTCACCCCTATCACGGACCATCTCTCATGACCTTGTCAAAATAGATATAGTAAATGTATTCTTACTTTTTTTTTTTTTTTTCATAACACGAAGTCGAACTCATAGTATGTTTATATTTTTTATTTATTTACTTTTTTTCCTCCACGACAGCAGTGAAATTATGGCCGAATTCATTTAGAACGTATATATATGTATATATCTACATACATGCATATATATATATACTATATATGTGTATATACAAAGTCGGACCCGTAGCCATGGAAACGCCGCATTCCGAGCTCCGCGCGAGCTCCGATCCATCTCGTGCGGAAAAACGGAAAAAAGAGTAACGGGGGGTTTTGTGGGAGGGGGGGGGAGGGGGGTGTAGGGGGATGAATAGACGGATGAATGACGCACAATTAACTAATTAAATCATCCATTCGTACCCTCGTCGGAGAGAGGAGGAGGCATTGGCAGTCGAGTCTCGGGCGAGCTCCTATCGCATCCCCCTTCCGGTTCTGTATCTCTCCTCGGCGTCCCCCCCCCCCCTCCCCCCGCGACCCTGCCGGCTTCCCTGTCCCGCTAACGCCATTTCGCCCTTATTCCCTTCCGAGGCGAGGAGAGATCGACAGATCGGAAGCTCTTTGTTCACGCCGAATCTAACGGGAATCGTCGGCCGATGCCATTAACCGGTTGGAATAACTCATCGAAACGATCGATTATTTAAATAGCCGAGTTTTACTGTAAGAGGAGGGACCGAGGAGCCGCTCGGTAAATATGCATTTCCATCGATATCGCGAATTCTACGACTCTCGACTCTTGACCTTAATGGAGTTAATTTGCCCGTTAATACAATTTGCGCGAAAACAAAGATGTTTTTCTTTTTAGGGGTTGAAGTTCAACCCTGAAAACCATAAAGATATTTTTGTGTATTTGGTGAAAAAAAAAAATCGATCGCTGATAAATGGAAACCAAGTTTGATCATTTTTAGAAAGTGGTCCGTTTCGACCGCCATCAATGACATTTAGAGAAAGAAACTCCTGACTCTCGACTTTAACTCTTAACTCTTCAAATTTTTTATGTAACTCATGCATGAAAAACACTATTTTTCGGGCCTTCCGAGAGTGGCGTAAGTGGCGCTTTACCGCCAAGTGTACTATAAATACCCGGCGCATCGGGCCGCTTTTACTTTATTGCACGCTCCTCGCACTTTACGCACTCTGCTCGTCGCACCTTACGCACACTCCCGTACTTCACGCACGCTCCTCGTACTTTAAGCACGCTTATTGTACTTTGCGCACGCTTCTTGTACTTTACGCACACTCCTCGTACTTTGCGCACACTCCTCGTACTTTGCGCACACTCCTCGTACTTTACGAACGCTTCTCGTACTTTACGAACGCTTCTCGTACTTTACGCACGCTTCTTGTACTATACGCACGTTCCACGTGCTTTGCGCACGCTGGCTGTACACCGTCATTATCAGCAAGCATGGGAATAGCACTTCTCCTGCATTTGTTACAGAAAATATTATTCGATAATAGTTCGGTGTAGCGAACATCATATGCCGACTGTGAACTAAGTCGCAATTAGTTCAAAAAGTGCGTATAAAGTTCGCTTTACCGCACTTGTATCGCAAATTCCTTTTTGCGCCTACGTGCAAAAAGAAAATATTAAGATTTCAGATAGGATAAAAACGGGGAATATCAATCACCCTGATTATGTAGATTATGCACAGACCTGGCTATATTCGTCACTTTTAAATAAATAAAATTTTACCGTGTCTCTCCGCGACTCTCGATCTCGACCTTGGCCTGATAATCGGATTTGCGTGAAAAAAAAAAAAAAAAAAAAAAAAAAAAATTAGGTTTTTCTTGTTGGGTTTTCAAGACCAACATATTTCCAAGTGTGTCTGGAAGAAAAAAAATGGCTCGTAATTGGACACCAGTGATAAACTCCATAATTTTTAAGAAGCGTTCCATTTCGATCCCTGCTCGAGAAGAACTTCGAGAAAGAACTTCGATTCGCGACCCTGAAGCAGATATCGCAATTTTTTGCGCATAATCAAAAAGCGGGAAATATGGACCACCTCGATTACACAAATCAATTATGAACGGCCAATATTTGCCACTTTTACCCAAAATTTTATTTGTTCAAATTCAATTTAAAAAAAAAACATAAAGTTCCAAGAATTAAAAAAAAAAAAAAAAAAATGGAGATCCCTTACAGACCATCATAAAAATTTAGTTGTTTACCGACTTGATGTCGAACCGTCGACGTTATCGCGCGCTGGCGTCGCTGCGATCCAGATCCGCATGTACAATTGGCCAGATGCCTGTAACGCGCCGAATATTTCGGCGTAGAGAGTCGCTCGCCTCGTGTTATACACCCGCTCGCGTTTACACACGGTACGAAAGTCGGGGAGAGACCGGGGCAAAATGGCACAGCGTTGACGAAACGGTACAGTGAGAGCAAAACTCAATGGGGCAATAATCTTTAGATGCCCCATTTTCTCCCAACGATACATCCGATTCTTCGAAGCCCTCTTGCCCCACACACGACCAACGCAACCATCAAGAAGTCATTGGAAAATTGCGTTTCGTCTTACTGTCCCGTTTTGCCCCCCCTGTGCCATTTTTGCCCCGCTCTCCCCCGTACATCCGAAAAACGAGTATCGGAAATGAACCGGCGGTCACCGAAGGGGGAGTTGCTTGTTTAAATTCGATACATAGAAAGCGTGTCGAAACGAGGAGTGAACAATATACCGTCGTCGATTCGGCCGAACGAGTGACATTCGTCGAGCTCTCGCGAAATAGATGAAACACCGTGTCGTCAACAGCACGCACGATCATAACCGATACGGTCAAATACGCGTCAAATAAAAAAAAAAAAAAAAAACAAAAACAAAAAAAGATATTTAAAAAAAAATGATAAAAAAGAAAACTCGTCGAACAAGATCGTTATTTACAACCGAGTGAACGAGAATGCCCGCGGTCTGGGATGACACAACTAGCAAATTTTTTAACAAGTCGGCGGCTGGTCACGCGTGTGACGCAATGCGGGGATTGTCCGCACTCCGTGTACCGGACGAGATATAAACGAATGCACCGCAGACTATTTTTTTTTTTTTTTTTTTACGGCAGATAGCTCAGCAACTACCAATCAGGATCATCTGACAGGAGGAGAGAGAGAGAGAGAGCGAGAGCGGGTGTATATACGGACGGATGCATCCCCGGTTGCTTTTCGCATCGGATGCGTTCGATGCGTTTGGGCGGTTCGTTGGGTCCGTATATACGTTCGTTTTGGGCTCCCGTTCGTTCACCGACCAATTTGTTCGATAAAAAAAAAACTCTCTCTCTCTCTCGACTGATTGGACTGACAACGCTTGCCACACCGCATTTTTCCCCTTTTGTCTACTTGTTTTTTTTTTTCCTTTGCCCTGTTTTTCCTGCTTTTTTATTCGTTCATTTGCGAGCGCGGATGCGCATCACCTGCGCATTCGTACGGGCCTCTCTCAATCTGCGATACGGCTCATTCTCGCACAATTGCGTTAGGCTTTGTGCTTTTTTTTTTTTTTTTTTTTTTTTTTACTGCACGAAGAATTAGCAGGTAAACAACGGTTTGAGAAAATTGACCACTGTCAATGATTTACCGACAAGTTCCCGTGCCACTTTAATTTATCTTAATTATTAAAAATTTAAATCAGAATTAATAAAAATGACATATATTTAATTTATTAATTTTAAATTAAAAATTAATAGAAATGACATCTATTTTTTAAGTTGTTTTAATTCAAAAAAATTAAATTTTATTATTACCAGGGAAATTTTTCGCGAAAATGGACTAATGTCAATGACTTCGTTGGAGCAACATTGCTGGTTTTCATATCATTCTAATTTTTTTTTAAACTTTTTAAGTTTTTTTTTTTTTTTTTACATTGACCACTGGCAGTAAAAAACAATTGTTCTCGACAACTCTCAATGACGTACCGGCTATTTTAATTTTCATTGAAATTCAATGACAGATAAATGACTGAAGAATCATTTGTAAGTGTCTCACCATCAATATTCCAAAAATTAATGTAAATAAATAAATAAATGTGCCGATACTTAAAAATAAATAAAAATGACTCCAATATTTTTAAGTTATTTTAATTTATTAAAAAAAAATTTTTTTAATCACACGGAGAATTACAACGAAAGCGACAGATCGTGAAAATTGAACCAATATGAATAATTTCGTTGGATCAACGTTGCCAGTCGCGCCGTATCGTATTAATTTTGTATTTTTTTTTTCAAATTTTTGCAAACCATTTCTAATTGCCTCACCGTCAATATCGCAAACATCAATGTCAATAAATATATGTTGCAAATACTTAAAAATAAATAAAAATGACCGATATTTTAAGGATCATTTTTATTTATTTTTTCAATTGCACTCAGAATTAGTGCGAGAGCGACCGTTCGCGAAAATCGGCCGAATGTCAATAATTTCGTTGGAGCAGCGTTGCTAATTAAAAAAAAAAAAAAAAAATGTTCAACCATTTTTTTTTTTTTTTTTAATAGTGACCAGGTCACTCCGTTGGTCTTGCGTCGAGCACGGAGCCGAGGTGGCTTATCTCGCTGATAGGTAGATTGCGCGAGCCGATCGTGTAAGATATTATATAGGATGTGTACCCGCAATATGGCGCGTTACACCGTGACATTAGGTGCATTAAGCATGTCAACACATCGAACAACCGTCCACTATCTGAACGAGAGGACCGAGCGCCGGTGGCAATCTGTCTTCCCGGCTTCGATGCCACGTTACACCCCGGCTTTCATCCTAATAGCCGGTAATAGCTCTGTCAAGAGCTAACATAACACGGCACCTCGAGCAGCATTGACTACAAGGGTGTTCGTCGGCCGCAATCTTATCGGAGACCGTGTCGCTTAACGTCGAAAATGCACTAAAAAAAAAAATTTTTTTTTTTAATTAAAATAAGTCCGCCGCAGCACAAGCACCGGCCAGTTGCGAGCGGTCAGACTCGTTGGGCCAGCTCGATCGGTAATGCAGATTTTTTTACCGTCGTGCATAATTGCTGCGCTAGCGGGCGAAATTTTTATTTTTTTCATCGAGCCACTAAATTCCGTTCATAAATCGAATATCGATGATGTTTTTTCTTTTTGGGGGGGGGGGGGGACTTTTTCCGTGACCTGTTACGATAAGAAGCCGCCCGGAGATATTGGGAAGACCGTGGAACATTCAAAAATTTTCCCGAGAAAATTTAGTGGATTTACTGGATTTAAATTCATTGAAAAAATAAAAAAATAAATCCGATCGCAGCGCAAGCATCGCTCGCTGCGTTCGGTTTCGATGGACCAGCTCGATCGGTAATGCAGTTTTGTTACCGTCAAGTACACTTGCTGCGGTCGCCGGCGAAAAAAGAAACCAAAACTGGGATACCAAACTCTGATTGTAAATTGAATATTTATGAGATTTTATCTTACTTTTTTTGTTTTTTTGTTTTTTTTTGTTTTTTTTTTTTTCCACGATTCGCTACGATAATAAGCCGCCCAGTGATTTTGGAAACAAGACTTCCTCTCAACATCAAAATGTTTCCCAAGAAAATTCATTGCATTTACGGAATTACTGGATTTGAATTCACTTAAAAAAAGAAGTCCGCCACTGGCCCAACAAGTCCGGGCTAGTTGCGCCCGGACTTGTTGGGCCAACTCGATCGGTAATGCAGTTTTTTTTTTTTTTTTACCGTCGAGCGTACTTGCTACGATGGTGGGCGAAAAAAGAAACCGGGACATCAAAAACTCCGATCCTAAATTGAATATTTATGAGGTTTATTGTCGTGGTTTTTCGCCGTGGTTCGTTTCGATCTCAAGCCCAAATCGTGATTTTGTCGAAATTTCACAAATAAAATTAAGATTAAAAAGAAAAAAGTCTCGTCCCTATCCTGGAATCGTGCTCGACGACGAACGATAAAAGAACGAAGCTATTTGGCAAGTCGTATCGCGGCCGATGCCGCGTAATTCCCAAACCAGATCACCGATCAATGACGCAGCATTCCGAATCCGTGGTGAATGGTTCAAAGTTTCGCGGAAAGATCACGATGTCCGTGTCCGCGAGCGATGTGTAGGTCCGCCCGGTTTATCAGTAAAACTCCGCGATACGAATCCGTCATTGATGTTCGATGCCGATACGTCCCTATCGGTATTATTCCCGTAAGCTGTTCCCGAGCGCAATTACGACGGCATTAAAACAACAATTTATAACGTGTAAAGATGTCTATCGGGAGCTTATCGCGACCTCAATTTCCTCTCAAATTACCTCGGAGCTGAGCGATTAATCATCTCCCACTTATTCGAGAGGACTCTTGATCCCGACAACCAGATTAATTCCAGACATTATCCGATCAACTTAATAATGCGATAGGCCCAAGAGAAAAAAAAAAAAAAGAACACACTGTTTCCAAAGTTCGGTAAAATCGACTCACCGGCCAGATCAGCGGGTAACCTGGGATAGAGCATTCCGGTTCGCGCCAGCCACTCCAATTGCAGCGGATGGATGTGGTGCTGCTGAGGATGGCCGGTCGGTCCGCCAGTCTGAGTATGCCCACCGGCGTTCTGGCCGTCTTTGTGTATCGAGTGGAAGGCGCTACCGGCCCCGCCACCGGATGCACCAGGATGGTAGTAAAGTCCCCCGGGATGTATGAGAGCGGCACCGGCGCCAGGATGAAGCAACAGGCTCTGGTTCTGCCGGAGAACGGCGTTGGTCGTCGTCATCGGTCCGCCCAACGAGTAGTTTCCACCGGAAATATGGATGGGCTGATGTTGTCCGTGTTGTTGGGCGGCAGTGGCGGATGCTAGTGCCATGGCGGTCGCTGTGACGGATGTTCCTCCGTGACCGGGAATGCCGTCGCATCCGAGGGCCGATGAGAGTTGATGGTCCTCCGAGCCGGGCGATATCGGAGGACTCGACGCCGGGCTCGGACTGCCGCCCGGATTGCTGCCGGGACTGGCGCTGTTCATTCCCCTGCTGTCCAGGGTGTTCCTCATGTGCCGTCGAACATCGTCGGAGCCGACGCCGTCGACGTCCACATCGACGTCGACGTCGACATCGACGTCCACCATGCTGTCGGCCTCGTCGTCCTCGTCGCCGTCCTCCCGACGACTCCTCGTCCGGGATTCCCTGTCCCTGTATCTGGCGGCCAGGAACCTCATCTGCGGGGCGGCCTCTTGATAGGTGGCCGAGGTCGGCTGGGAGATCGGCGGTGGCGGTGGTCCCAAAGGCGACGGTGAGACCCTCCCGTCCGCGAGACTTACGGAACCGCGGTTGGGGGAGTCGAGGTCGAAGGAACGCTGCTGCTGAGCCTGCTGGTCGTCCCGGTAAAGACGACGGTAGGGTCTCTCCGGATCCAGACCGGCTATGGAGTAAGCCGGTTTGGTACGCCGTCGGTGAGCCCTCGAATCCTCGTCCTCGTTGCCGTTCTCCATCTCCAGTCGCTTGAGCGATGGTCTGTTGCCGTATGTGACCTCCTCCTCGGAGGACCGACCGCGTCTTTCCCGGTTGTCGCTGAGTCGTCCATTGGTACCGATGCTTCCAGCGCATCCGATCGGCCTCCCCAGCAAAGCGTCGATGCAGAAAGACGTTTTGCCTCCGGATCTCAGTGGCGAGCCACCTGGACCGAGATCCGTCCTTTCTATGCTCCCCGGAGAATTCGCTGAGGGCACGTAGAGACCCCTCGAATTGTTGTCGTCACGACAACGGCTGATCTCCGCTCTCAGCATCTCCTCGACCCTCACGAGACCGGACCGCTTGTCCCGTACCTCCTCGTCCTCCTTCTCGACCCTCTCGTCGATGCTCTCGCTGTTCTCGTCCCCGTTCTCGAAGCTCTCGTTGCCCCGTCTGGAGAGCCTCTCCTGATTGTTCTCCCCAACGCGCACCTGATACTCCAGATCCTCCGACGATATATCGTAACTACCGCGATTCCCGGACATCTGATCGCGGACACCGATGTTCACCGCTGCGGCCTCACTGCCGGTGTGTCTAACAGCGGTTCCGACCTCCTGCCGGAGTCTTTGCTGCTGGGATTGATGCTGTTGCTGATGCTGGACGCCGAACTGGTGTCGGCCACGCTGATGTAGGTCCTCCGGTGTTAATGGCGCGTTGTAACGCAACGCGGCCATAACTCTAGCCGGTCGCAGGTTTCACACTGTTTATCAAAACTAGTACTCAAGGGAACTTCGTCATCTCACCGGTACATCTTATCACGCGGAGCCGGAAAAACACTTTGCTTATGGTTGTTTGGTCGGAAAACGATCGACGATACTTTGGCACTTGTTCCTGTCGACTTACGATCGGCTGGACGGTTGGTGGTTGTTCCTCGACGGCTGGTCGTGGAACCGGTGCGATCACCGGATTATGACGTCGACAACGGCTGGAGGCGACAACGCCGGATTGTTGATACGACCGAGCAGAGCGATTAGAAATTGTCCCGTTGGAAAACGATCAACGATCCTTTACACTTGTTCTCGTTGTCTTGTGCTCGGCCTGGTGGTCGATGATTGTTCCGCGACGACTGTTTGTGGAACCGATACGATTGTCGGATTTCGGCGTTGTCAATAGCTGTCAACGACGGCTGGAAGCGACAACACCCGATTGATGATACGCGCGAGCAGAGTGCATAGTGAAATTGGCCAGTCGGAAAGCAATCAACGATCCTTTGCACTTGTTCCCGTTGTCCTATGATCGGCCGGAAAATTGTTGGTCGTTCCTCGACGATTGTTCGTGCAACCGGTGCGATCGCCGGATCTCGGCGTCGACGGACGGCTGGAAACGACGACACCGGATGTCGGCTCTCGCCGTGCAAAGTGAAATTGTCCGGTCGAAAAACGATCAACGATCCCTTGCACTTGTTCCCGTTGGCTTATGGTCGGCCGGTCGATCGGTGGTTGTTCCTCGACGACTGGTCTTGGAGCCGGTGCGACCGCCGAATTTCGGCGTCGACGATCGGCTGTCGGCGGACGGCCGGGGGAGCGACAACACCGGATTGTTGATACGCGCGAGCAGAGCGATTAGATCGGTGTCGCGGCGCAAAGTGAAATTGGCCGGCGGGTGGCGGGCCGTCGAAGCGCGTGTCACCCGGAACGGCGCTCGTTTCTATCTGTGTGCATATACCGAAAATCTTGCGTCCACCCCCACCCGCCCCCCCTTCACCCCACCCCAGCCCAACGGCGCGGGATATTCCAGGGTGATTAAATCGGGGGTGCCCCGCCCCAGCGGAGTTTGAGCGTCGCCCCACCGATCACCGGGACTCCGCCCCCGTCGCGGCAATCCGTGCTCCAGCCGGCCGGAACCCCAGCATCGCCGACCCCTACCAACCATCCCCGCCGCCCCCCCCCCCCCGCGCGCAACCCCTCTGGCCGCCCTCCGGACGGGGTTAGATCGAGAGGCCGGTCGTGTCTTCTCGCGGATACCAAGAGAGACGCGAGATTGCACTAAGACACGACCGGTGAGATATGATGCTACGGTCCTTGGGTGGGTAGTCGGCATCGACTAAACGGCGAAATTTCTCCTATTCCTCTCTACCACCCCCCCCCCCCCCCCTTCCCCCTGCCATCCCCCCTCTCTCTCCACCCCCTTCTCCCCACGGTATCCGACTTGGATGGCAGATCCTCGGCCAATCCGGACTCCACACCCGCTCACTTACATCACCCAGAGCGTGTATACGTGTAACGCGGATGGACCGCAATAGATGCTGCAGCCAGCGGCGGCGGCGGCATCTCGGGGGGGATGACGGCCGCCGGGAGCAGCGTCGATGCACGACTTATCGGCTCCTCGGCGTAAACTGTTGGCTCATCCTATCGCGACTCGATTCGTGCTTCTTCGTTCCTCTCTTTTCTTTTTTTTTGTCTTTCGCTTTCTCCTGATTTGATGTTACATGACGATAAAAGGCCGGAGCTACTGGATATATGACCGGTTTCTCGGCAGTTATGTCGGATGGCCCGGGAGGTTGTTTTTTGGTCGGTGCCAAATTTTAGTCATTTTCTTTTGATGGATCTACATCGCTTGTGAATATTTCGGAGCTCCGAACCCTCATCAGTTCAATGGGTACTTGTACGGAAGAAAATGTATGCGAAATATATATTAAAAAAAATACCTTAAGCTCAATAGCTTAACATTAATTAAAAATGTGTTTAAACGATTTAACTCATCTGCACGGAAATTACAAGTGGTGAATCGAAAAGACGAGGCATGTAATTTCAACATATACACCATAGATGCATACAGTAGTAGTCGTAAAACGAGATTTGTTGCCAAAGTTAATATACAGTTATCTTCTTATAATAATTTTATGGCTAACGATAATTTTATACCTTGACAAAGGGCCATCGACCCGAGTCCTTCAGCCCATAATAAGTACAAACATTTTTCGAGCAAAAAATTAAATAAAATATATATGTACATAAAAGAAAGAAAAATCAACGAACCGAAAACCGACATGTTCGCCTACGCTTTAAACGCTCAAATGATATCCTGGGAAAATTCAACACTTCATACTGATTTCCGACCCTCGCAATTCATGAGATCGTTGAGTTGAATATATAAAAAATATATAGAAAATATATAAAAAATATATCAAAATATATCAAAAATATATCAAAAATATATCAAAAATATATCAAGAATATACTTTTTTTCCATGGGTTAAGGTAAATTATTTTGTTCCGGATGAGTGCAATTTTTGTTAATGATTACGCATCGATCGTTATAAATCCACGAGCTCGCGAATGATGGAAAGCGCTGTTCACGAGAGGGGCAACGGTGGTCGAGAAAATCCGAACCAGGTATGTGTCCGATCGTAGCGGGCCGCCCAACTATCAAATATACGCTCAAGGTGCGAGCAAACATACATGATAGGTGCATATCTCTCCGGGCGACTCGTCAAAAATGATGGATCGTCGGTCGCTGTCGGGCGAGAACGATTAGGTACGCGTTAGCCGATGGGCTCTCGGGGTACGTGAGCGTCAAACATATCTACCGTATCGGCGAAACTCCCGCCGGTGTCCCTAAGAGCTCCGGAGGATCGGCGGCATTGCATGTTTGTTCGAGTCTCGAGGCACGTCCCATTACCCATTTGCTCGGACACATAAACACACTACACTACACTAAGGGAATAACATATACGAATCGTGTACGAACGGCAACAGAACAAACATACGAGGAGTCAAGAATTTCCGATTTACTGACCAATTATGCCGCGTCACGACACATCGCGCTTCATTTATTTTTCTACGTAAAACCCGTACGACGTACCGATACACGTCGTACGTATTGTACTCTTGCGAATGAATTTTTTATCATCTTTATTCCTCTGACAATTGATGGTCGACCGATATTTTCAAAATTAACTTAGAAACATTTTTTATCAATTTAATAACTGTAATAACGGTGATTATATTAAAAATAATAATTATCATTTTTAATATAATTAAATTAACAGAAATAATGATTATGATTAATATCACTATATTGACAATAATTATTGTATATTTATATGAATAATTTTTTTTATTTAAATTTATTTATATTTATGATATTATTGATAGATGTTGAATTATGCCGCGTCATGACTCATGGCACTTCGTTCGTTTATCTACATAAAAGCGTACGATCAATATTGTGTACTCTCGCAAAGGAATTTTTTATAATTTTTTTTTCTTGCAATTAATAGTTATCTATTGTCTATTAATAGTATATGTTTATCTGGGGGCTTTCAGCACACCAGAGTCATTGTAGACGGCGATACTGATAAATTTCGGGCCGGTTATCAAAGCGTTGTTTTAATTGGTATCAACCAGCCTCAAGTTGCGTGCTTTTTTGTTGAATGACTGACCTGTGAATGAAAATCGATTGTACTTTCTACTTTAAGTCTGAATTAATGACTTATAACGCGTACTTTAATTTGTTCTCCTAATTTGTAAAAATCCCCCCATTGCAAAAAGGATCTTGTACCCTTATATGCAATTATTTTCTATTCCATACGTTCACACAATTATTCTATACGTTTAAACAATTATTTTATACTCTATACGTTCAAAATTAACTTACATGAATTATGCATCAATACAATTATAATGATAACAATCATTGTATCTATAATTAAAATACCTGTTGTTACAATTAAATCAGAAGATTTTTTTAATCGAAAGCCTTTCGGTTGAAAGTTTATTAATCTCTCGAATTCAGGTGACTGGCAATCGATTTGAGCATTGCACGTTTTTTTCCGTGTCGAATATGCCGTGATAAGTGGGGCTCGATAGGGTGGCCGTGCAGGCGGGGGGGGAGATTGCCGGATCGCTCGGTGACCATTAATTCGATCGTGTACACGTATAACGCGCTACACGAACGGGCGCGGACTCAGGGAGATACAGTTAATCCGTGGATTCGTCAACGCGATCGGCAATAAGCCGCACGCGCACGATTATTAGATTAGAGGTGCGGACTCGGAGCTCACCGTCGCGTCTGGCCTTTGATAAATTCCGAGCGAACCAGCCTTCGTTTATCGTCAAATCGCCTCGTTAAATCCTTACCAATATCGTTTTAATTATTGCCGAGATAGTGGAGAGAGAGAGAGAGAGAGAAATGCGCACGTTATCGAATTGATATCGTGAACGAGCCGAGTTCGATACATCCGGCTGATCGTCCACGGAGCCCGGCATCGAGCGATCGATTTTTTTTTTTTTTTTTTTTTTTTTTCGTTCACCAGCCAACAAGCGACCTCTAATCGATCAACGCTCTGGACAATTGCACGTAGGCCCGATACCTCCCAGTTGTTGTATTGATTTTACCTTCTCACCGGTAAAGCTTTGGTCTGCAAATAAAAAAGAAATTATTTCATATTTCATTTTATCATGGAGGAATTTTTTTTTTGAAAATAATCATACAATTCTCTACTCTAAAAATAGTACTCCAAAAATAGTACTCCAAAAATAATACTCCAAAAATAGTACTCCAAAAATAATACTCCAAAAATAGTACTCCAAAAATAATACTCCAAAAATAGTGCTCTAAAAATAGTTTAAAAAGCGTGCAAAGTGATTTGCACAATTACTTCATCATGTTTTATGATTTTGAGCAAAACTTCCTCTATGATAAATTCCGTTGTTCGATTTTGGCTTCCTCATGGAGGAAGCTATAATCCGAATATAATCTTCACAAAAAATAAAAATCAAGGCCCATTATAAGAAAGCGATATAAAAATATCAATTTTCAATTTTTTTTAAATTGTATTTTTCAGTTAAGTATGAGAAAACCATGTGCAAATTGCTTTGCACGTTTTTCGTAATATAAAAAAAATGTCTACATTTCATAAAATTAAAACCGTCAAGATTTACACGGAGTGCTGTAGGAAATCGCACACTGAAATGTGCGGATTTTATTGTTTTAAGGCAACTTTGAATCTATTATTCATCGCTGATGACAAAAACAGAAGTCATTTTAGTTTCTCGGTGATATTTGATTCAGAAACTCGTGTCAGGCGTAAAAAAAAAACAAATTTTTCAAAAAATTTAAAATTTTCAAAATCCCATAAAATTTAAACGGTTCGATCAATTTATGCCAAATTTAATACGAAATATTGTACAGTGTTGCTCCATAACCGTGTCCTTTGTTTATAGTATAGTTTATAGTATAGAATATGTGTGCATTTACCACGAAACATTTTTCAAAAATTTCAAAATCTCGTTAAATCTTAAAATGGCCCTGAATCTTCATGAAAATTATACCGAAGGAAGATAGGCGACCACTCTTCCAGTGTACAAAATTTCAACCCGCTATCTCAAGCCGTTTCCGAGTTATAGTAATTCTAAACGATGCACCTCCGACACAGACACACATACGCACCTCCGACACAGACACACATACGCACATACGCACATACACACATACGCACATACGCACATACGCACATACGCACATATGCACATACGCACATACGCACATACGCACATACCCACATACGCACATACGCACATACGCACATACGCACATACGCACATACGCACATACGCACATACGCACATACGCACATACGCACATACGCACATACGCACATACGCACATACGCACATACGCACATACGCACATACGCACATACGCACATACGCACATACGCACATACGCACATACGCACATACGCACATACGCACATACGCACATACGCACATACGCACATACGCACATACGCACATACGCACATACGCACATACGCACATACGCACATACGCACATACGCACATACGCACATACGCACATACGCACATACGCACATACGCACATACGCACATACGCACATACGCACATACGCACATACGCACATACGTCCAGACGCCATCGAAAGATCACATTTCTCGACGTTTTTGACCATTTAAAGTACGCTGCAATTAAAATCCCGAAATTGTTGTTATTCACGAAAGCATAGCTTCCCCCACGAGGAAGTTAAAAAAAAATAAAGTAGAATTTTTCGATTTCAAATAAACACCAAGTTAAGGCCATTGAGTTATTTCGAATGACGATATTGATCCTTCACACCGAGTCGCCGAATTAAAGGTGCGTAAAAAAAAAAAAATGAACCGAAATGATTGTGGACCGTTGCTAATTAATAATTCGTCGTTCGGCAATAAGACGTAGCCGACGCGCCGGTTGTGAAATTCCCAAGAGCGCAATCGCGCGCACATAGTCTTATTACGTCCCTCAAACCAGTACCGACATGTGCCCGACTGTACGGTATAATCGTGGCAATATAACCGTGGAAGCGTAATTTCTTGAGGTCCTCGGCCTTTAGGAGTTCCCGCCGCCGTCAACCGACGGATATCGCCACGGTCCTCTCGCCCATCCAGCCAAGTAATTACAATTTCCCAGTTTGGCGTCCTCCTCGTTTCTAGCGCCGGAGGAGCGGCGACGGTGCTGGAGGGCAGCACCGTCGCCCTACACTCAGCCATGCTCCCGGCTTCCTCCTTCGCGGGCACACCGCTCCATTAACTATATACGTATGGCTCCGTTTTCCGGATGGAGGGTGTAAGCACCGAAGGCCCCCTCTGCCCCCTGCTCTCCTTTTACCCTCGGCGAGCCCAAGCCGGCCATTACTTTTAATGGCGTTGTTAATGAAACTAGGTGTCGCCAAATTAACCTCTCGTTCCGGCAGGGGTGCTCAATTCCAAAGCTCAAAGAGCCGATTCTCCTCATCGAATAGAGACCGAACGAAACGGTCAACTGTCGCCGAAGCTAAGTCGGATCGAGACCAATGAAAACTTAAGTCTGCGAAGCGTAGCCTAACACTTTTTTTTTCGTGGGAATCTTTCCTCAGCGAGATTCGCTGAGTCTTCTTAGGTGCGCGACGAGGCTAGCGTGGCGACGACGCGAGACGCACAGTGGCGCCGCGTCGACCGCTGCGGCGGGAAGATGAAACTTCAGCTCTCGCTTGAACACCACACTGCTGCGGGCTGATTACCGCGGTAACCAGCCCCAGAGCTTCAACTATCGCCGAAGCTAGGTCGAATCGAGGCCAATGAAAAATTAAGCCTGCGAAGCGTAGCCTAACACTTTGTTTTACGTGGAAATCTTTCCTCGGCGGGTTTCGCTGAGTCCTCTTAGGTGCGCGACGACGCGAGCGCGAGACGCACAGTGGCGCCGCGTCGAGCGCTGCGGCGGCAAGATGAAACTTCAGCTCTCGCTTGAACACCACTGCTCCGGGCTGATTACCGCGGTAACCACCCCCCGAGCGCCAATTAATCTTAACTTTTACGGGGCAAACACTTTTCATTAAGCCCTCTCCGGCTCCGGGTGGATCCCCTTCCTCGTTTCGTTCGCGCGTTCGTCCCCCATCATCCACCTCGCCTCGGGAACCCCCCCCCCCCTCCCCTGCCCTCGAGCGCCCCCCCCCCCCCCCCCCCCCACGTGCGCGCGTAGCGGGTATCTGCGATGTCCGTTCTGCGTACGGCCTTGCGTGTGCCGGGACGTATCGCTATTCGCTGCGCGATAAGTCCGCGGGCGCTGGGGAGCTCTGGAAGAGGAGATGAGCACGGTGGAGCTGAAAATGCCTCCCCAGACAAGCGTTTAATCTGGCTCTAATTAGGAACTTACTCCTGCGAGGTCCGAAACTCGTTGGCGGACTGCGTGGAGTTTCCGGAGGGGCGAGCGGAGGACGAAGTCATCCGGAAACGAGTCTCTACGACGTCCGGTTGGTTAGAGAGCCTCTGGCGTTTTCTACCTTACCTAAGGTCGAGCTGTTTTTAATCTGTACCAATGTTACCGAAGACGGTAACAAATCGTGCAGTCGGCTGAATTCCCTTACGTTGGTTCGTAGGGCGGACAATTACGATGCCACACCGTCTGCCGAACATTATTGATCGTACAGTGGTCGCGTTGGAAAGCTTCAGTTCTCATCACTCACACGAGGACGGTGGCTTTGAAATTCTGAACCGATGCTTCATTCTTCGAGCTAACATCGACTCAAAGTTTCGACTTCTCGGATTCTCCAGTAAACTACTTGTTAGCTTTCGCCTAATTTTTTTTTCTTTTTTTTTCTTCAAGTACCTGGCTTCGAGACGCTACCACGTTCCACGGTAATTTACCGGCTGAAGGATGAAGGGGTTTTCTCATTGTTACACCAAGAATGTCTCGATACATCGATCATTGCGGCAACGTCATTGGAAAATTGTTTGTTTTTTCCAATAATATCGGGGACATAAATCGGATAATGTGAACTACGATTATTTAAACAATATTAAGCGCACCTTATCCGTATGTAAGGGATCTCGAGCAGGCACTCATAAGTCTCTTCTGAACTCTTAATACGCATACAAGTACATTACAATTACGAGCGAGGGCTCGTAATACCGTAGTCTGATACGCTACCGGTACACACAATAATCAGAGCAAATGCTCGCAGTCCGGTAGAAAGCGAGACTACTTGTTCATCGAATTTTTGAAGCACCAACCGGCCATCGTCACAATATACATCAGAACTCTGCTTGTCCGACTTTCGATTAATCGAGCCGATAATCCGAGCTGTGGGCTCGGATGATACGGAAAACTCGGCTAAAACGGTTTTAAGCACACTGAAAAAAAAATATATCAATGTACTGAAGTAAAATTTTCTTGCGGGCTGCCAAATAAATAAAATTGTTATTTCAATTGGACTCTCAATTCTTACGATTCAATACGGAGTTGAGACGATAACGTGTCACTGCGACAGCTTTGCTGTCGTTGTTTCAATATAATATGGAATTGCAAGAATCACAAGTAGATTTGAAATTATAGAAAAAAAAATTCTTTGGCAGTCGGCAAGCGAATATTTTTTTCAGTGTAGCAATCCGTGTTATCCAAGATTTTACTTATCCGACGTACGTTCTCCCCACATTACCACGGATAAACGAGGTTCTACTGTAATGCTATGATGGTCAAATGTGCCATTATTAAATCGAGTTTTTCGTCGCGTTTTCTTTTTTTTTTTGTGTGTGAAACAATTAATCAAACGAAACAATTATAGTTACTGTTATTAGTTCTAATGTTAAAGGTATGCGGAAAAACCTCGACAACACCAATAACGAGAGACGGTCGATGCTCAATAGAAACATATAAATATATAATATACAGTAAATCGTACAACGTACGGTACATAGGAGAATATATTTTTTTATTCGATCGATCGAAAGTCTTTGGCCAGACGCGGCGTTGTTTTTTTGCGTCGCGTCAATCCGGCACACCAGCTCGATAAATCGTACTTTTTTTTTTTTTTTAGTGTGTTATGCCGTCATGAGCATAGTCGCCGATCAGTTGGACGATCCAGCACGAGGTAGATCGGTACGGCTTTTCCTTCCCTTCAGCGAGCAAACGTCTCTCTTCGATTAATCTCAGCTCATAACTTTGTCTATCCACGGTACGAATTTTTGAATGTTCGTGTAAACACCCGGTAGATGCTCGCGTCCACAGCCTATCCCCCAGGATACCAAACCGATCAGGACGTAACGTCCCTCCACCGACATCGTCAGCGGACCTCCCGAGTCACCCTGTCAGTAAAAAAAAAGAACTTTCATTTAATCTCGACTTTTCATTTCGATTTACATATCGACAACGATATTATCTTTCACAAATAATACATTTTATTATTCATAAATACTAAATGTTATTGTTTATCAGAGCTGGGCAATACTTAAAGTACCAAAGTGCTTTAAGTACTTATATAAAGGTACTGAGACCAAAGTACTTGTACTATTTTCTTCCCAACCACGTTTGGATCAATGTTCCAATTTGGAATTATTATATATAATAAAGTTCTAAGGTCATCCGTGGGTTGCCAATGGCCGCTCGATTCGGATTCCAGTGATTCTTAATGAACGCTCGATTTCCGATTTTTACAGGTGACAGGTGACAAACTGTCACCTATCAAAATGTCACCTCGACATTTCTTGGTCCGGCCAAATAATCGGCATATCATTAACGTGCCAGGAAAGATTAGAATATGCTGATTGGCATTTGAAACTTTATTTTGGATTTAAAATATCCGACATATATAGTGTATCAATGCGCGAGGATGAATCTAACGTCATTTGTGTCTGTAGGTAGTCATATGTTTTTCGTTGTCGATTGTTTTTCGATCAGTTCCTGTGACAGTTCTGACAGTCTGTTTTAAGACTATGCGCAAATGGGTCACCTGAAGCCCAATAGCGCTGGTAAAAATTCGATATCTCGAAGAAAAAAAAAATGTTGCCATTCTGAAAGTGGAAAAACGGGAAGGGGGTATTTTTTTTAAGTCCATTATTGTCAAAAAATGGTAAGGGTCCCATTTTGTAAAAAAAAGTCGGTTGGGAAATATGTCACCTGAAAACAATGGCGAAGGTTTAGTTCGATATCTTGAAATTTTTTTTTTTTCGAAAACCATTCTATATGCTAACAATTCGAAATTTTGGCTTGTTAGCATATAGTATGGTTTTCGGAAAAAAAAAATTTCAAGATATCGAATTAAAACCTTCGCCATTGTTTTCAAGTGGCATATTTCCCAACCGATTTCATTAACGAAAAAAATCTAAAAAATTTTTTTTACTCAAAAAGTTGTACCCTTACCATTTTTTGACGAAAATGGACTTTCTGAAGAAAAAAAATTTTAGATTTTTTTCTATAATGAAATCGGTTGGGAAATATGCAACTTGAAAACAATGGCGAACGTTTTAATTCGATATCTTGATATTCTTTTTTTTTAAACATTCTATATGCTAAAAATTCGAAAATTTGAATTTTAGCATACAGAAAGGTTTTCGAAAAAAAAAAAATTAATCGAAAAAATAGTCGACTCTTCAGCTACAGTCGATATTCGACATTTCAGACTATTTTAGTACTCTGACACTAAAATTTCGATTTTTCTTTTACGAAAATAGCTTTGATCATACGACAATAAATCTCATGTTCAGCTGCACCTCGCGCCTAACCTTATGACTTGTGCAGTATTTATTTCAGTCTTGTTTCACACTCGACACACATCCAAACGTGATTGCGAAGAAAATCGCTATTATGAAGAAAAATCACTTTGTACTCTATAAAAGTACTTTAAATACTAAAATTACTTTGCACTTGGTACTTAATACTTGAAGTACTTTTTGGTACATTGCCCAGCTCTTCTGTTTATAAATAATACATTTCAGTGTTCACAAATAATTAACCTTATTATTTATAAATAAGAAAATAGGAGGATTGCACAGAGTAGCTGACCTGGCAAGAGTCACGACCGCCCTCTTTGTAGCCCGCGCAGAGAAACACGTCGTGGATGGTTTCCCTTCGGCCGGCAGCCCTGAACCACCTCTGGCATCGCTCGTTCGGTATTACCTGGTGCACGAGCGCGCAAAGTGGGTTGAAACAAAAAGATTTTTAGCAATAATTTATTTATCCTATCGGGAGATCTCGGTGGGGTCGGATTCGAGAAGGGAAATGAAGAACGACCGGCGCCGCGGTTGAATATAGAAAGAAACGCACCTCGACGTCGACCTCTTGAAGCACCGTGGGCGCCGAGCTCTGACCGTGACGGGTCCGACCCCATCCGGCTACGGTCGCCGTTCGGCCGGACAGCTTCAGGTTTCTCGCCGGCAGACAGACCGGCACGATGTGCTGCTTGAAGGCCACGGCCCTTGACAATTTTATCAGAGCCACGTCGTTTCGAAAATCCGTCGGCGAATACTGCGGATGGACCTCCTTACGTTCGATATTGTACTCCTCGTGGAGCAGCTTCTCCGCGGCTTCCCGGACGTCCCACTCGCCCAGTCGAACCTTCAAGTTGTTGTTCGGTGTCCTGTTTTTTTTTTTTTTATGCAACAAAAATATTGATTAGGTTCGTGTACAGAGCAATTACATTCGACACGTCGATCAATCAGCCAATTGGCTGAACATTGAGTCACGATAGTTAATGCAAATTGACAAAATTTAAATTAAAAATCCACGAAATTACGAATGGAAATGATAGAAACTTTTGAAATAATCCGAACAACAATAATCGAGGAAATTCCTACCGGCTTTTATCAGAAACCTAAATTAATTTAATTAAAAAATAATAATGTTTGGAAATTATTTTTTAAAAATGATAAATAAATTATCACTGTTAAAAAAAAAAATTGTAAATTTAATTTACGGAAAATTGAAATTTCCTTACATTATGCACATTAATTGAACATCAATGTACCTTTACTGTAAAATTACAATACGAGATATTAAGATTACAAATCTATTGTCTGAAATTCACAAAAATTTCCATCAAAAACACTAATTTTACTGTAAAATTGCAACGCATATGTATTTGAAATTTTAGAAGCAGTTTATGTAAAAAAAAAAAAGCTTCCAATACTGTTAAGTAATTTTCAAACAAATTGTTTTTTTTTTTTTTTACAGTGATAATATCAAGAATTTCAAGAGGAAATAACTTTGAAAATGATTTTCTAAAATTACTCGATAAAAAATCTATAAATAAATTGTAAAATAATAAGAGGTTCAAGAAGAAATAATTTTGAAAACATGTGTCTGAAATTATTCGACAAAGAATGTACAAATGTACAAATAGTAATAATGATAATTTCAATAAGAAATAACTATCCGAAACTTGATACAGTGAGGTGTCTGGGTTGGCTAAAATAATGTTTATCATATTGACGGAGGATACCGACGTTGCGACACAGTGAGCCGCGGTGACGACCCATCGGTTGTTCAGCAGGGCGCCCCCGCACGACAGCTTCTTCGACAGAAATCCTGATTTTATAATGGCAGCCTAGAAAAAAAAAAAAAAAAAAAAAAAATAGCCCATTAATTACGTTAAAAACCTCGGGCTGCAAAGTGGTCGAACAATAAGTGGGTAACGGAAGTGATCGCGTGTCGCGGACACTACTCTCACCTGCCACGGATGACTGCCGAAGCTCGAGCTGTGACCGCCGACGATTCTGTTGCTTCTGGTGTACAATTCGCCGCAGCCTGCAATCCGACCAAAACACACGGGTGCGCGTCCACCCGACGATCGATATAGTTAAATTCGTACTGATTGAGTCATTATATTTAAAAAAAATATATATATTGCAGTGCCCGTTTTTATCGACGCATATCGTTTAAGAAAAGTAAACGATTTTTCTTTTTTTTTTTTTTCCTTGGATCGCGAACCTCGACCCTTTTCCCAAATCGCAAAGTCAGATAGACGAGAGTAAGTATGGTGTGCACGGAAAAACGGTAAAACTTTTTCTCGGCTCGATCCGGACGGTGAGGGAAGATAAGGTGGATTTCCTAGTCACTGACTTTTAATTTATTTTGTTTTTTTTTTTGTTTCTTTCAGTCGGTAAAAATTTAGTAAAAATCGTGAATATATTATTTTTCCTTGTCGTTCTTTTCCTCGTACGCTCTTTTCGGGTTTTGTCGCTTTTTTTTTGTACATACTATTGCGTTAAGTGTGCGTTAAGGTAGTGCTTGCAGTACAGTTCCACCAAATGTGAGTTTCAGAGACAATTTTGAACACTTCTCGATGGGATAAAAATCTGAAGAAAATCAAGTTGTATTTGGAGGTGCTGCAAAGATTGTTTTCGTGAAATAATAATTTCAATTTGTCAGTAACAAATTGAAGATAAAAATCATTATTCAACAAATTACCCGGCAACTTAACTATTTTCCTTCATAAAAATAATTCGTTTTTTATTATGAATACGTATGAATTTTATTCCGAATTTTTTGTAATATTTGACAATTGCATTTTTCAGAGCTTCATCATAGAAACAACGCGATTTTCAAAGATTACAAAAAAATTGTGAAAAAATTCATACGTATTCATAAAAATAAACGAATCATTTTTATTGAATAAAATAGTTAAGTTGCCGGGTAATTTGTTGAATAATGATTTTTATCTTGAATTTGTTAACGACAAATTGCAATATATTATTTCACAAAAACAATCTTTACAGCATCTTCCGTACACTTGATTTTTTTCAGATTTTTATCCCATCGACAAGTGTTCAAAATTTTGCGTGCAACTCACGTTTGGCGGGAATGTGCCGCAAGTGCTACCTTAAAAAAATGATGAATATGCGATTTTACATAAAAAGTCCAAAAAAAGGGTGGTCCATATTCACCACTTTTACCCTATGCAACGAAGTATGCTCATAGCTTCCGAACTTTTCTTAAATCGTGTTCAATTGGCCCGTCGAACTCGTCACTGAGTTACGTAGCTTTCATTTTTTTCAAGTCCATCATACACACGTACATACGCAGTAATTTTATTTCCAAACGTCATTTTTTTTTAAACATAGACGATTTTAAGCACTGACACGTAAAAAAAGTTACCTGCAGCAGTGATGAAAAAAAAACCAGTCTTGAGACGCTTCTCAAAGTGTTCGGTCAAGTAAGGCGGTCAATGACTCTGACATCCAACTTATTGGGAACGATGAATCACCGATTGTCGGGCCGAAATTAATTACTCAAATGACTGGCGTAAGGTTTCGATTAAAAAAAAAAATCAACCCATCGTACAGTGTTCTCCAAAAAGGCCATTAAAATAAACCGAACGCCACAAAAGAGCCCTCCAAAAAATTACCAAGAAAAATCTAAGACATCTAAACCAAACAATCCACATAAACGGACATTCATTGACGAAAAACACTTTAAACATTACTGTATTTAATTCCAACGAATGATAATTTTCTGTTTCAGTGCCTCACGTCCGTCACCAAAGTAACTTCCGGCCTGAGCGACGAAGACTCGGACGATTCGTGTTTCCAATGGACAAGCGGTGAGGGTGGACGATAGAGCGGTGACGAAACGATTGCCGATAAAGCCGAGGCCTTCCGCGGGTGTCGTCGGTGCATACAAAAAATGGTGCCTGAGGAAAAACAATCCCGTTGATCGATTACCACGGTACGTGGAGTCGTAGGGCTGATGCTGGCCGCTGGGCCGGTGCAGGCCGGTCTCGTACTCGTCCTGGGAATAATCGTCGACATGCGGATAACCGTTATCGGGACGATCGACCGAGTACGGCCGATCGTTGGGACGATTGTTTTGGTCCCACGGCGAGTAGGTCGGCTCGTAGAGGCTCGGCGGGGCGATGGTGTTGCCGTTTATGTAATAATGGCCCGAGGAATGCTGGGCGGACGGTCGGTGTGGCTCGTGATGCTGGTACTGCTGCTGGGCCTGCGTCGGCCTCGGACGATTCGAGCCCGGACTGTAGATATTCACCTCCTCGTCCACGTACGGACGCTGATTCGCCAGGTTTAACGAGAACGCTAAAATCCATCTCTCACTCACTAAAACCTCGCAACAAGCGCCTCCTCTTCGTGCAACTCGCGAGGAAGGTGCGTCATTGCGAAAATTCTCATCGTCTTTGGATGGAACGATTCAAGGTGCGAATTTCCAACAGCTGCGGCTTAGTGCAATAATTTGAAAAACATTTTTTTATTGTTATTTTTTTGTGTAGACGGGCTTTCAACACCCGAGCCCTTGGTTTTTCTGGTACCGAGAGCTGTCTCTTGGGCAATCAAGTTTTTTCCTGCCCGATGCGCTATGCTTTGAAACGTGCCATTCTCTCCGGAGAGCGTTACGCAATCGGGGAGCTGATTCACTGCTGGGGGTTGCTGATCGATACTTTGTTCGTGCAGTAATTGAACGATTCATTTTTTTTTTTAACCCTTTTAATCCTATTTTTCTTTTTTATCCTTTTTACCCCTCTTGGACCTTTTTAGCCTTCATTACCCGTTTTTACTCTGCTTTATCCCTTTTTACCCCTTTTACCCTTTTTACCCTCTTTACCCTTTTTAAGACCTTGTTAAGCCTTTTTAACCGTTTTAACGCCTTGTCAATTGAATTCAACCCTTTTTACACTTTTCTACCATTTTTACCATTTTTTTTACCCCTTCTAACACTTTTAACGCTTTTCTATCGATATTATAATTTTTTTTACCCCGTTTAAACCCTTTATACTCTTTTGCTTCCTCATCGAGAGAGCTTTGTTTCGGGGAAAAAAAGTATCGAAATTTTTATGAAAACGTGTTCAGAATGTTCAAAAACATCGTAAAATCACATTTAGAAAAAAATGTTCGGATGTAGGTGTGTGTGTGACTACGACGCGAAAAATTCAAACCGCTATAACTCGAGAATGCCTCGACTGATTAAGTCGAAATATCACACACAATAGGTGTAGTTAATAGGCAATCTACGAAATTCCATTTTTAAAAATTCTATAAAAAAATTAAGTTCTGCAAAATTTCATTAAAAAAAAGTTCCGTTTTTTTTTGTACGTGATTGTTAGTTTCTTCCAAAATGTCTTTGCTCCCTCTACTGGCTCTTACAATTTTCTTAGCTACAGGGGCAAAAAGTTGTAGACAGATGAAATATGATCGCCCGATGATCTCTATTAAATTTGGGAAGAATCGATCGAACCGTTCAGTTTATGTCATTTTGATTTTTTTTTTTTAATTTCGTGAAAACTTTGTTTCAGACTTTATTTCACACACAATTTTCCGTATTACATATTCGTCTGTGAATGAAACAAGTGGTAGATTCGTGGACAGCGTGGCAAAATATATTACATGGACCAGCGCAAAAGAGATTGTTAGGAATTTTTATAGACAATATCACAAAAATGCACATTTTCAAACAACGATTTTTTTGCTTCAACGGCAAGAAATACACAAGATGGTTATAACAGTGTTGGAAATGCTAGATAGACAGGTATCATTTGAATTTCTCGAATAAAACTCGAAAGTGCGAAAAGAAAATTTAGGAGCGCATAATTCCATGTATTTTTTCAGTCCAAGCCCAGATCTGACAAAGTGAAGCGCGACATTGGTGGATTTTTTTCTCACCGAACCCGAATCGGCCAGCCGTTTTACATAACAGTGAAACACGACGTTGACGTTGAAAAAAAGTTGTAAATTGAAATTTTCATATCGCTTCCTTATACATAAAAATTGGAAAATTGAAATTATCGTATCGCTTTCCCATAATGTTCCTTTATTCGCCAAGCTTCCTAGTATCGAAAATATTATCTATCAGATATAGTGCGTATCATATAATAGAGTATATTAGCTTACTGGCATTTTGGAGTAAACCGGCGCTCGGTCGAGGAACTTTGTCAGGAATGTCGTCGTCGTCGACGCAGCAGCTCCAGATGAGCCCACCCGAGCATAGATCTACCGGACGACCGCCTCCGAGAACGCAGCTTATGCTCAAACCGCACTCGAACTTGGTGCCCTTGTACTTGCAGGTTTGCGGTATCACTGAAAGAAAAAAAAATCTCATTTTAACACTGTACGCATCCGGCTCAACAGCGAGTCTTTTTTATTTTTAAAAATTTTTATCTTCGACCGAAATTCGAATATTTTTCATGGTGGCTTAATTTTGATTTTTTTTTTTATTTTAATGAAAAAGATATCTAATCGTCAGTGGCGTAACCCAGAAGAGTCCGGCGCCGGGAAAGTGTCCTCGGGACTGAACGACATCCTTCAGTTTCGTCACGCAACGCAGAACCATTTTTCCGGCGCAGAGAGGACTCTTCACAAAGTTGCCGAGTAAAAAATTTGCCGTTGTGTGAGACAATTATTAAAATTAAAAAAAAAAATTGATTCACGAAGTTACGAAATGTTTGTACGACACAAAAGAATTATTTTGCTTTCAGCCCAAAGACGCATTATCGTACTGGATTACCGACAGTTTGCAGAGGCCCACGAAAGTTACTAACTTACACTTCCGGTCACTTCGAAATCGGCGATCAAATATTCATTGATTTAAAAAATGGGTCTTATCAATATAAAATATTAAATACCCTTTATTAATACGTGAAAAGATAAATAAAAATATGTATATGAATTTAATTTCTATCCCGTAAACATTTTTTTTTTAAATACACGCAACGAATGGAAAAACGCTGATTTCAAAGTAGCCTCCGCTCGGTACTTCCGGAAAGACAAAAAAAAATCGGTATCGTAGGATTCCTACTTCTCCCTAAAATAAAACAAAGTACACGCAACAAATATAAAAATGTCGAAGTAACCTCCGATTACTTTGAAATCGCTGATAAACTATTCACCGATTTATAAAATCCATCTTAACGATAACAAAAAAAAGTAAATCCACATTATGATACGTAAAAAGATAAATTAAAAGATATTTATTCTTTTCATTTTATTTAATGCCGAAGTAACCTCCGATTACCTTTAAAACGCTGATGAAATATTCACCAATTTATAAAATGAATTTTTAAAAAATCAATAAATAAAAAAAACATTAAATCCATTTTATGATACGCAAAAATATATATTAATATAGTATAGTGAATCAAAAAAAAGTTGCATTCAACGAATGTAAAAACGCCGATTTCAAAGTGGCCTCCGCTCGGTACTTCCGGAAAGACAAAAAATAAAAATAAAAAAAAAAAATCGGTATCGTAGGATTCCTACTTCTCCCTAGCATATCCATAATCCCGCTCTGCACGGCGTTGTTTCCGCCGTGTCCCCTGTAGTCGTCAACAGCAGCGGTGACCCCGGCGCTTGTGTAATTTCGTTTTTTCCTCAGGGTCTCGACGAGAAGCAAGCCCTGTTCGTGGCTCGTCAATTTTCTTCTGCGTCCGCCGCGGTTTCCGGTGTTATCGTTGGTCCCGAAATCCGCGGCGTCGTCGCCGTAAAATTGGCCGCCGCTCGCCCTCCGCCTCTTGGCCAGTTCCTCGAGGAAGCTCGCCAGGGTGTCGGAATTTCTACCGACCACCTCGCCGTTCCACGACTCCAGATTATCGTCCAGCTCGAAGTCGTCGATGAATCTTCGCAGGTGCGAATTTCTCGACCTCGCTCCGTTAACATTTTTCATCTGCCGCTGAAGCGCCTCCGAGTCCTCGTCGACCCGGACCGAATAAACGTTCCTGCGAAGACCCAAAGGCGAAAGTCTCGAAGCTTGGAGAACATCGCCACGAACATCGAACGAGTATCTCGGCTCGATTCCGAAGTGAGCGTCGCGCTGATAATCCCTAGCCGCGACGCAGCAGAAAAGCCCGAGGATCGCCGCCAGCTCGAGGAACCTCCGGCGAAGCCGCGAAACCTTCGGTGACGTCATCGATAATCCAATGAGGTGATTTCTTTTTTTTTACAATTTTTTTAAACACTATTTAAAATTATAAACAAATCGCGGGTGTGAGACATCGTAAAGGCCGGAGCGCACTGTCTCAGCCTGCTGGCGGAGGATTCTCGACTCGGCCGTTTGGCATGTAGGTTGGACCCGGAAGGAAAGAGGCGAGACCACTTTTTTCCGATTCTCGAGTCACATTTGAATTTAAACAATTTATTAAGACGATTTATTTTTTGCCTTGAATAACTTGCGTTGAGTCTTCAAATTTTTGAAATTTATTTTTTACTTTATTTATGTTTAAACAGATTTTTTATTTTTATTTAGTAATTGATTCAATAATTGGATTTTTTGTTGCTGTTTTAGGTGGTCAAACGCTCACTCGATGTCAGTGTGAAAAAAAATGTATTGTCACGATTTATTTTACTTTGAACCATTTGCGTTGAATCTTAAAATTTCTTTAATTTAATTTTTACTTTTTTTTTTTTTATTTATGTTCAAACAATTTTTTCGTGATATAATAATTGGATTTTTTGTTGTTGTTTCAGGTGGGTCGACGGGACAACCGCTCACTCTCAATCAGTGTGAACAAAAATGTATCAACACGATTTTTTTTTTTGTTTTAACTTTGCCTTGAATCTTAAAATTGTTTAAATTTAATTTTTACATTTTTTGTTATGTTTAAAGAATTTTTAATTTTTGTGATATAACAATTGAATTGTTTGTTGTTGTTTTAGGTGGGCCGGTGGACGGGGGCGACCGCTCAATCTCAGTCAGTGTGGCAGTGTCACCGGTGCTCCGTACGTTCTTGGACTGTCGGTGTCTCGTCCCCGTGACGCGGACGAGAGACGATCACGAATTGCCGAGGCACTTGCTTGCTGCTTTCACCGAGAGGCACGACTTTGGCTTTCCCGCGAGAGCGTGTCCACCGCGGCGAACCTAGCTTATTTCTATGTACCCCGAGGTGCTCTCCTTATTCATCGGACTCAACGTGCACGGTGCGTCCATGTACCCTCTCCACGCGATTCTTACTTCCACTGCTTTCTTTTCCTTTTCAACTACCTCCCGCCCGTCGGCAGAATGCCCAGTTCCTTGCCGTTGGACCGATGTGTCTTTGGAGTATTTTCCGCCGATGAAAAACTCTTTTTTTTTACCACTTAAGCTTCGGCACTATCGTTTGTCCCTTTAAGGCTTTAAGGTCCCTGCGATACATTCAAGGATTTTCCCAATTTTTTTCCTATTAGTTTGAGCCTGACGACTCGTCAGGGTCAAATGACCTATCAGTGATAGGTCGTTTTTTCTTTTTTTTAAAGATTTTTTACGAATTCCGCCTGTCTTTGGTCTATTGCCGAACGAGCAATAGACCAAAGGTTGTTCTTTCAGCACTATCGTTTCGTCCCTTAAGGTTCTTAATGCAGTCTCCGATACAGTCGAGTTATTTTTAAAGCCAAATTTTTCATTTTAGTTAGATCCTGATGTGTGATAGGTAATAATTTTTTTTTAATTTTTTCCAACATTTTTCACGAATTCACTCAGTAATTTCGTTCGTTTTATTCTCGAATGAGAAGCAACATGTTCATTTCAATTATAACGTTTCATTGCAATTTTTTTTTTTTTTTAATTTATATATATTTTTTTTCGTAAAAAATGTCTGGCTGTAATTTCCAAAAGACGAATATCGTGGTACATATTTGCCGGTAATTCGTAGAGCATGTATCGAGAAACTGACTTTCCAACCGTGTCGAGCGTGTTCATGAAAATTGCATGGTGCTTTCCGCTGATCTTCGCGTGAAATCTCAGCCATTTTCGAGGCTTGATATGCATTATTTGCGATAAACCTGCGGTACGAGGCGAAGCATTTAGAGAAACGAAAATCACTTAAGGTAGCTACTGCGTGGCACACTAGGCAAATGAGTGCTATATTTTTACAATCGTTTATCCAAGATTGTATGCATTTATCGACAGTAAAGGAGGTTGATTTGCATTATTGCATGCGTCCTCAATAAAGATAAATATTAATCACGATCGTTTTGCAAGAACAACAACTGGTAAATACAAATTTCTATTATAGTACTTTTTGTTGGGTTTTTCAAAGCAAAGTCCGAATTTTAACCAATGTTAATGTACCATGGCTCATTTTGTTTCTTAAACTTTGCTCTACGAATTTACCAAGTAGATTTTTTATGAGCTCGATCGCATGACAAATACGATCAATTCTTTAACCTGTGATTATTTTCCCATAAACACACTGCCGTCATTTTTAACCAAAACTATAACAAAAAATCTACTCGGTGAATTCGTAGAGCAACGTTTGAAGAACAAAATGAGCCGTTCTAGATTAAAATTGGTCCAAGAAATAAGAATTCATCTTTATCACCATTCTCACAATTTTCAGAATATTTTTTTAAGTACCCGATAATTCGACAGTTTTATTGCTTTTCTAAAAGTACAATTTGGGTTATTTTATTTCAGATTACTGTTGGGGTTGAAACGGTGTACACCGTTGGACCAAACAGCGGCCGAATCCCTTTTACATATTCGTAATAAGTCCGTTGTTACTTGTCATTTTTCAATGACAAAAGACTTCTAACTTCATAACAACTTGTACTAACTGTGGGTAAAAACCCGACCTTGTCTTTCTAATTCCAGCGTTAAAAAAATGCTGAATATCGACCTGTTTTTTCGACCAAATCCTTATGGTAGTGTCTTAAGGGCACAGACTCAGTCGGTAACAAATCGCCTTCCCTCTTTTCTCCAAAACGATTGATACGACGAGCAAAAGCAAATTAGGTTTTCATACTTATATCTATTGACTACAAAAATTTAATTTGATTTTGGTCGAAGCATCAAACATCACGGAGAAAATAGGGAAAGCGATTTGTTACCATCGGAGCATTGTTACATGTGTGTCACATGCCCTTAACGCTTATCGGATTTCCAAACAGTTCTCCCGCCAGTGCGTTCAGCGCTCGGTCGGTAACCGAACGCTTTTCTTATTTTCTTCGAGACTCTCATAATTCAAGGAAAAACGAATTACAATTTTCATGACTTTATTTACTCTCCATAAGAAACCTAATTCGCCGTTCGAAATATTCCCGGAAGTCCCGGAAATAACCGCTTTGGGAAATTTCTTTACCGACCGCGGTACTTCATCCGCCCTAATAAGGGCATTTCAAAAATTTTAAGATTTAAATTACCGTTGTGAAAAATTGTCTTTTAGCCGATCGGAAAAATAGTCGCCTCGGTACCCTCACCGAAAAGAACTATTAGGAGTCCACTACTGGCATTGCAGTAGTTACTACATATGTAGTTGCTACTTCTTAGTAGTTACTACATGTGTAGCTACTACTTCTTGGTAGTTATTCGTGAAAAGTCAGTAGTTATTACTAAGGTCTTAGTTGTTCCTGCATCAGTAATTACTACTTATAAGCAGAACTACTAAAAATCTACAAAGAACACTGACCAGTGAACTGACGAAAATCGCAGGCATTTATCAAGCAACTACTGGACACTCATAGTAGTTTCGCGTAGTTAACCACCGGACATTCATAGTAGTTTCGAGTATTTAACTATTGGAGATTCATAGTAGTTTCGAGTATTTAACTACTGGAGATTTATAGTAGTTTCGGGTAGTTAACTCCTCAAAATACCCAGTGACGTTCAGTAGTTAACTACTACAAATTTACAGTAGTTTTCAGTTGTCCGCCAATTTAGCGCTGGGCAGTAGTTCAGTAGTTTATTAGTAGTTAACCACTCGATACTCCCAGTGGTATTTTTTAGTAGTTCTCAGTAGTTCTTTTCGATGAGGCTATTATTACAAACGCGCACCAGCACACTCGCAAGGAATCGAGCCTTTCTCTTTCGCGCGAGCGAATGTAGTACAACAGGTGTTACAATAGTGTCTGTGTCGGTAATCGCGAATCGTCCAGCGAGGGCGGCAGGCGCAGCGCGACGTCGCGCTTCCGCGAGCTACGGAGTGTGCGACCGGTGCATAGGCACGCAAAGTCTCGTCGCAGAGTCGTGAGGAGTAAACTCGTGTTCGCGTAAACGGTGGACTCCTCTGCTACGCTCTACCTTCTTGGATGGTCACAACCAACGGGAGCAACAGTTCCATGTGACTCGAATGTCGACTCGCTCGGAACGACGCGGTCCGACCGTCCTCGGTCACTAATTTTCTAAACTATGAAAAATAAGAAGAAGCAAAGAGAACACATAAAATCGACCAAAAAACAAACGAGAAAAAAGAAATAACAAATTCATTAAACTCACGGCCAAGCTCGTCGAAGAATCTCGCCTCCCCCGCGTAAGACTGAACCTCGTTGGTCTCCAAGGACGGCTCGTCCGTGTCTGTGGATGCATAATTTTTTTTTTTTTTTTCGTCACTTTCACACTCCTCCATATATGCGTACATGCTTACGTGTTACATTATTCATTGGGCTTCGAGACGAGCAATTAAAGAGAATTGGTTGCAATTGCATTTTTTGGAAACACCATATAATTTTTTTTTTTTAATTTCAGTTTGACCTTGACGATTGTTAGGTTTTTTTTCTTTTTAATCTTTCGCAAATTCACCCAGTAATTTGCTTCGTTTTGCGCTCGAATGAGAAGAAAACTTTAAGTGACTTTCCAGGCTTCTTTAAAAAAAAAAAAAAAAAAAAATGTTACCTGTCCGTATTAAAATATTCATTTGGTTTCGATACGATTGTTGATTTAAAGAAATTGCTGCAATGTCATTTTTAGGAAACGCCACATTAAATTTCTTGTTTTTTTTTTTTAGGTTTTTACGAATTCCCCCAATAATTTGCTTCGTTTTACCGCCAAATAAGAAAAAAAACTTTAATTGACTTCGCAACTTTGATTCTGCTTTTTACCCGTTGATATTGCATTTGGCTTGGCTGGCTTTTGACTTGGTTTTTATATTTGGCTTCAATACGATCGATAAAAAAACAGTTTTCCATGCCATCTTAGGAAACGCCATATTTAATTTTGGTTTCAACTCTGGTTTGACCTTGACCTTGATTGATAGGTCAATTTCTTTTTTTTTTTTTCAAAGATCTTTCACGAATTCGCCCAATAGTTTACTTGGTTTTACTCCCGAATGATAAGAAAACCTTTAATTGACTTCGCGGCTTTGTTTTTTCTTTTTTTTTTAACCGTCTGTATAACATTTCTCATTTGACGATGCGATCGACAAAAAAAAAAATTTTGTGGCAACACCATTTTTAAATTTTAGTTTGACCTTGACAAATGATAAGTCCAATGTTTTTCTTTAAAGATCTTTCACGAATTCACCCATTAATTTGCTTCGTTTTACTCCCGAATGAGAAGAGACCTTTATTCGACTTCGCAGCTTTATAATTTTTTTTTTTTTATCCCTCCGTATTGCATTGTTCATATAGCTACGATACGATCGATAAAGAAAATTTGGTTGCAATGCCATTTAAAGGAAACGCCATTTTTTCAATTTTACTTTAACCTCGATAAATGATAAAGTAATTTTGTTCCTCTTTTATTAAAGATCTTTCACGAATTCACTCATTAATTTGCTTCGTTTTAAACTGTAATTGACTTCGCACCTTTGTTTCTTTCTTTCTTTTTTGTTTTTTCATTAAGAGCCGATTAGCCCAATTCTTTAAGAGCTACATCGAAACCAGCCTGTGAAAATAGTGTCTTACCGACGGTGAGATATCTGTCGTTTCTTCGTCGCCGAGTCGATGCTCCTCCGTTGCCGCCGGTGGCGCCGAGGACCAGTATTAGGACGCTCAGAGTGCCGAGCGGGACGAGGGACATAGTAAAATTTCGGGCTAGTCGCTCGAACAACATTCAGTTTGATATTTCGTTGTTCCAGAAAATTCTCCGTCGTCCATCCAGCATGTTTGAGGAAGCGTGGCAGAGGACGGTGACGAAGAGGACCGGCGACGACGAGTCGAGATCATACACGTGTGACACAAGTCTCCCCGGGGCCCAGAGAGCGCACGCCACTTCGGTACAGTCCCGTGCAAAAGTAGGACACGAAACCAGGCCACTGAAACAAGTGGAACGTCTCTCAGCGACGGTGCAGACAAGGATCGTCTATGGTGCGAGGTGGCAGCGCTCGTCCGTTCCATCGTAATTCGTTCTTGTGTATACGTATATATACGTATATGTATATATGTATACACCAATCGGCTTGCTTCGGCCCGGTAGATATACACAGCCGATACAAGCGAGCACGTTTTGTACCGCCGTACACTTTTCGTCGTCAGTGAAAGTTTTCTCCAGTGACTTTCGACTTTGCCGTTTGTCCGGCCTGCTCGCCCGTCGCGGCAACGAATACAGACTCGCACCGCATCCTACTTCACGTGTGTGTACATCCGACCGGGCGTCTCCAAAAGAATTTTCGTAGAATCGGCGTTTCGACGTTGCATCGAGAGAGGCGTACCCGCACGGATATCGCGTGATTCTCTTATCGGTTCGAAGGAAAGTAAACCGAGAGTGAGAGAGAGAGAGAGAGAGAACGCACTGTACTTTGCATCGCGTAGCGGTCGGTAAGGCAAGGGTACACTTTCACCGATTTCTTGCTCCGCTGTTTTGCCCGGTACGATCGAACGTCGAAACGCCTGGAATTGTTTTTGAGGTAAACGCACCGATGAGTGGACACGTCCCAGTTACCGGAGAACGAATCTCCTGAGTTGAGTTTATTACGAATGTACAATGGTTAAAGAAAAACAGTCAGTGTTAAAGTAGCAACTACAATTAGTAATTGATAAGCAAAATATACAAAAAATATCGGCAATAGTATGTACGATTAGTAATTGATATGCGTGAAAAAGATCGGCAATATTACGCTTGGTAATTGATATGCTTGCAAAATAACTGCAGTAGTATCTGCGACTAGTAAACGATATTCTTGCAAAAGATTGGCAATTTTGCATCATAATAATGCCGAAAAGTTATTAACAAATTATTATTTTTTTATTGTAAAAAAAATTAGAACACCTTTCATTTTGTTGCTTTAAGTGCATTCCTTGATTTTTTAGAATTCATAGGCATTTTTTCGGCACATTTACATCTCTACCACTCTTTGCCAGAAAACATCCCTCCCGAAACAAATCTATCAGAGAACAACTCTGCCTGATAATAACTCTACCAAAATCTCTACCAGAATCAAAAGAAAACTCTACCGGACTTCAAATAAAACTCTATCGGAATACGAGACTAGACGGTAACCCTGTAGCCTTGTAGAGTTTTATTTTGATTCTGGTAGAGATTGTGGTAAAGTTCTTATAGGGTAGAGTTGTAATATGATAGAGATGTTTTCTGGTAAAGTTGTTATGTGGTAGAGTTGTTAGAGCTGCCTTTTTTGGTAGAGTTATTATCCAGTAGAGTTGTTTTCTGATAGAGTTGTGAGTGGCGAAGATGCAATTTTTTCGAAAATTTGTAAAATCGATGTAGAGGCACGAATTTTGCATATGTTTCCGTATCGCGATTTCACAGCACACACAAAAAGTTTCGAACCGATCGCGCCAACAGTTCCATAGTTATAGCGTTAAAAAAAAATTTCAAAACAGACAACTCAAAAATGTAAGAATATTCTGAAAAAATCATAGCTTCTAGAAAATCAACGAATTATTTTGAAAAGACAAAAAAAAGGTTTACTGATTATTTATTGAATAGTTTTTTTTAGCAATTTGTTAATACTTTTTAAATATTATTATTGTGCAAAATGAATGTTCTTTAGGCATCCTTAATGCATTTGATTTTTTCATATTTTTATACCATCAGGAAGTGTTCAAATTCTCACTGAATCTTACTTTTGGCTGGGAATGTACGTGTGATGCATCCTTAATAGAATACCCTGTTCTTATTCACGTTGCCACGAACTAATCGAGTTCGGGCATCATTAGTCTTAGAATTTGCTACTCTCCGAAACATTGGGACATGTCTGGTCCGACGATCGGGACATGTCCATAAATAGCTGTCCAGCCACTGGTACATTTACATTTCCCAACGTTTTCAAGAATAACTGTTTTTCAAGATATTGCAAAAACATTTAATGGATGTGTTTTGAAAACTAGAAACTCCAACCTTGAGATTGGTTACCGCCATTTACAAAATTGTTTTGATGCACGATAGCAAAAATTAGGTTGAAAGATAGATATCGCCTTAAACGTTCGCCCATTAAAATTTAAAATTTAAACTTACCTTACGTAAATCTACCTTACGATTTTACGATACCTTATACGATTCGGATTTTTTTTTTATTTGCCATAAATTAATTGCGTTACCCAACTCAAAATCTTACATGCCTTTCAATGAATTCGAACTTCAATTTGTAATATCGAAAAATTAACTGCACAAACTTAAACTTCCTCGTGAGAATTATTATAATTTTTTTTAACCATTCACGTATACGTCGAACATCGCGACGAGCGTGTCTACGCAAGCCGGGAACTCCGCGACCTTTCGTCAGTCTTCTATTCGAAATATAAATTACCGATAACAATAACACACTATACATCAACGATAAAAGTATTATTTTACACAGATACAATATCGCGAACTACTATCCAAAGAGTATTTTGCCAAATTTCGATATGTCAATATTTTTTTTGAGTTTCAGTGATTTTTAATACCGCACAATGTAAGTGCTCGCTGAGCCATCCCGATCGGTTCGTCCAGAATCGAGATTCGCAGATCCAGTACGCGAAGGGTTAATATTCGTTGCATCGGGTAAAACAGTTAATGACCTTATCGACGCTCTCGCATCCGTACCGCAAGATCAAGGTGAACAATCTCCGATGCCACAACGATCATGGGAAACGAGAATCGTGGAGAGCGGCGCACCGGCAAGGGCACACTTTCACCCGTGTTCATCGTTCGCTCACGAGATAGTTAAAAAAAATATATATTTCGGTATCTGTGGTTTTTTCATTGAGTGAAATTTTTTGTTACAGATACAAAAATTTTGGATCCACGACGGGACAATTCAGTCCGAGTACGAACGTAGGCTTCTAACGAGGTTTTGGAACATATTTCATCTTAAGGTGATGTGGCGTAAACTCCAGCCTATCTGCACCGCACCCAGTTGGTAACAAGAGCTGTTCTGAATGCCGTTTTGAGACCGCGAACCGCCGAGGAAAAATAAAACGATCTTTCTCCGCGTCTGTGCGGTTCCGCAGGGAATAACAATTTTCTTTATTTCACTCGGTGCGAAAATCGCACCGCACACTCGTCGGAAAAAGTTTTATCGCACTCGTATCGAAATGGACTATTATTTAATCCGGTGCGAAAATGTGCGCTTTTTCGAAGTAACCAGCAGTTACTTCGAAATGGACGATCAAATATTCAATGATTTAATTAAACTTAATCTTATAGAAAATAAATTAAATACACTTTATCACACTCGGTGCGAAAGTGCAAGTTTTGCACCTTGTGAAATGAAATTTTGTACTATACTCGTTTGCAACACTCGTCAGGTGAAGTTTTTTTCGCACTAGTATAGTAATGTACTATTTTTTTCACGGTGAGCTGCGGTCACAAAACGGCATTCAGTACAGTTTTCATCATCGACTGCAGTATTTGACATAATCTTAAGACGGATTTAACACGTAATTTTGTTTTTTTGTTTTTTGTCGTTAATAAAGAATCGGAGATAAAGTATCTTTTAACCGGGTAAAATGTAGGTCGTTGGACGAGCCAATAACATGGCAATATATTTATTCCTCATATTCAGATCAAGGTCAGTCGATCTTCGATTCAATAATGATAACAACATGCCACACCGGATTATTCCACGTGTACCGCGGACGGTCTAGAGCGATAGAAAGCGTCGCTCTCCTGGCAGAAAGCTTACCTCGGCTATCAAGTTTCAGGAATCCGCGTATATATTCACAGCACACACGCACCTTTGCCTCCTTTTTGTATATTCTTTTATATTTTTTCAGATAAATGCAGAGACTGTTGTTCTTTTTTTTTATTAAAAAATCAGTAACGATCGAAGTGTGCGATGATAGCGAGGGTCGCCGATCGATCGACAGGAAATTTGACTTGAGGAGACCGAGCGAGGATCGGGACGATCCGACGAATCTCGGAGATACGCGCTCGCGGCGGGAGAGTGCGAGACACCGCGGCTGACTACTGATGAGGAACGGAAACCTCACGAGCTGGAGCCCCCTCGCATCAACAAGCGCTCTCCTCTACCTGGCGCTTTTGATTGCCCTTCTCACTCTCCCCCGGTCAGCTAATATATGTCGCCGGGTTATAAGCCTCGCGCGCTGCTCTTTTGCTCCTTTACCAATGCTGGATCAGCCTCCCACGGAGCGTCACTAATTCTCAGTGAAATTGTGCCTTTTACTTGTCGCAATGTACCGTATCGCCCGTTTAACTTGTCTTCGCCTGCCTCGAACTTCGATCGTCTGTACTGTAGGATCAATTATTTCCCTTTTATCGTGTTTCATTAATTGAGATGCGCATCTCAATCGCCTCCTACCGGAAGCTTTGTTTTCCTGGAAATATCTGTTTTTGCCGCGATATTAATTTTCAGACGATCTTAAATTAATAATGAACGAATAATTATCGTTATCGTCGTTATCCTTGTTATCGTCGTTATCCTTGTTATCGTCGTTATCCTTGTTATCGTCGTTATCATTGCTATCGTCGTTATCCTTGCTATTGTCGTTATCCTTGTTATCGTCGTCATCCTTGTTATTGTCGTTATCCTTGCTATCGTCGCTTATCCTTGTTATCGTCACTATCGCTATTATCCTTGTTATCGTTCTTATCCTTGTTATCGATATTATCCTTATTATCGTTATTATTCTTGTTATCGTTATTATCGTTGTTATCGTTATTATGCTTGTTATCATTATATTATCCTTATTATCCTTGTTATCGTTATCTTTGTTATTATTTACACAAAAATTAACGAAATTAGATTGCGGTAATTTTAATTGTTATTATCATAGTATTATTTTAATTGTTATTTTCAAAATTTTATACCAACATCTAACATTTGCTACATTAAATTTCTGTATTTGTCTTCTTTTTTTTTAAGCATTTACAACCTTACCGACTCCTGGGTAAAGTACAAAGTTACAGTGTACTGTAATATCCTCGGACGGAGTGCGGACAACCGTGTTCAACGCGGCACAGTGAGAGGGCCTCCGTATCACGCTGTCCAGGACAGTCGCGGAATTTCATCTGTCAAATAAAAATAATAAGAGAACGGAGCTTGTCTGTTTTTTTATCGTTGCTAAGCTCGGTACATCCGCGAGGCTTTTCGTCAACGAAAGATGGGTGAATCGGAAAAACCCTTCGCCTGTCCCTCGCTGGGCTGCAACATGGTAAGTTTTTACGTTGCACTACGAATCGTTCGTCCCCTCCGACAAATAACCCTCACCTGCATCGTTCGAAAAAAAAATGTTTATCATTCGTTTAACAAACGTTCAGAGCTTCACGAACGAGGACCATCTCGTCGTCCACAAGAAGAAGCACGACATGGCTTTGAATCTCGGAAGCAATGGAAAAAACACATTCGTTGGTGAGTATGAGAAAAAAATTATTTTGTAATAGAGCGTAGGACAAAATTTTTGTTATCATTGTTATAACGGTTACGACAATTCAACAGCCGATCAGACCCCAACGCCTACGAGGTTCATAAGAAACTGCGAGGAAGTCGGCCTCTTTCAAGACCTGCAGAACGTCAATCCCTTTGAGGAGACTTTCAGGAGGGCCGTCGAAGCTGGTAAAACAGGAATGCTCTCCGAGACAGAGGTACGAGTCAAGAAAAATGAAATCAAAGCTTCGAGGAGTAGCAGAAGATTCTTACGATTTTATCAACAGGTGTTGATGTTCTAACTTTTTTTTACTCACAAAAAAATCTTTTTCTTGCATATTTTTTTTTTGTATTTTCATGGTTCTTTTGTGCTGTGGGATATCTGAGATCACACAGTGATACACCGGTGGTTGCTTACAGGACTTTAATTGAGGAGATGAACACTAAAAATAGTTTACAAATTTGCGATTTTATCAACAGGTGTTACAGTTGGAACATTTTCTATTACCTGCAAAAATGCGTTTTTCTTGTGCATGTTTTATTTGATCATTTATCAGGTTTTTTTTTTGGCGTGAGGTATCCGAAATCCCACAGTCGAAAAGGAGGGTTGCTTGAGTGACTGTAATCGAAGAGCCAAACACTAAAAATAATTTCCGAAATTAAGATTTTATGAACACATGTTACGGCTGTAACATTTTTAATATCTTCACAAATACGTCTTTCTTATGCATATTTTATTTTGGTCGCGTTTTTTTTGTATCCTTGGGTATCTGAGACCTCACAGTGGTAAACCAGAAGTTCCTTATAAGACTTTAATCGAAATGTCAAAAACTAAAAATGGTTTACAAAATTACGATTTTTTCAACCAGTGTTGCAGTTGTAACATTTTTTTTTTTTTTTTTTTTTTTGTAGTAAAAGTGCTTTTTTCTTCTGCATTTTTTATCTCGCCACGTTTTTTTGTGCCCTGGGCTATATGAGACCCCACAGTGGTAAACCAGGAGTTCCTTACAGAACTTCGATCGAGGAGTCAAAAACTAAAAATAATTTACAAAATTACAATTTGTTTAACAGTTGTAAGATTTTTTGACCTCTACAAATACGTTTTTCTAGTTCATGTTTTTATTTTTAAACGTTCTTTACGTGCCCAGCGGTGTCTGAGAAACCACAAGGTTAAACCGGGCTTACTTACAGGACTTTGATCGAGGAGTCGAAGACTAAAAATAGTTCGCAACATTACATATTTATGTTAGCTCCAGATATCGAGATGTAACGTTTCTGAATTAATTATTTAGGTCGGTGGAACGGACGACACGTTGCACACACCCCAGATATTTCCGAATATAACGGACGTCTCAGTATCGACCGTGATGACGAGCGTGATAAAAAAACGGCGAGATATTGATTCCGTCTCCGGCAACGATAAAATTCTGATCGTGAGCGACGAAGATACCGTGGACCGGAATCCGCCTTTGATTGCCCGACAGATCAGTAAGAACGTCGAGATCGTCGTAGGGCCGAAGAAGCTCGTCGAAAATGAGAGCAACGCAATCGTCGTGCAGGAAGCCGACACGTCGATAACGACTAAGATCGTTGGAACGACCGCGGCAAATTTGTAAATCCCTATTTTCTATACTCGCCGTTTACTCAACGTTCTTTCTTCGAAAGTCCCACGAATCGATATTAATCAATGAAATTCTGTGCAGATCGATAAACGGACAGGAAGTTCAACTTCTGTTGAAGACCGCCGACGGTAAAATGATGCAGCTATCGGCGATACCGTTTTGCGAAAATCGAGCCAACTATCGGATCAACGGAAAAAGTCAGAGCGTCGTTTCGCCGAGCGGCGAAACATTGTTGAAACGAGCCGAGGATACGAACGAAGTAAAAAAATCGGCACAGAACAGCAGTACTAACAGGATGACGATCGCTAAAATGGTTTATTTTTTTTTCTCGTTTTAGTGTTGATTGACAATTTGTCGCCGCATTGAGGGTTTTCTAGAATTAACAAAAAAAATATGCGACACTGAAATTTGTTCTACGAAAATGTTTTAGCGTTTGAAGCAAGCCCTGACGAAAAATGGCACCGTTGTCCCGAGTGCATTGACCAACGGGATTTCGGAATCACCGGAAAAACCGAAATATCAAAAGTCGAGCGAAAGGATAGCGGGCAATCCCGAGCAGCAAAGAAAGCAAGAGGTTCAAGCCCGAAATCGAGCGAGTTCGATGCGAGCTCGAGCAAAGCGGAAAGCTTGGATTCAACAGCTCCAGAGAACAGCCTCGAACGCCAATGAAAAGAACGCCGCTCTGCAGTTGGAAGTCAAAGCTCTGAGATCCGAAGTCGCCAGGCTGAGGGCCTTACTACTCGCTCACAACGATTGTCCCGTCACGAAAGCCATTCAAAAAGGTCGGCCTTCAGATATTTTTTATCGAGCGTTCAGAAATTTTCCTTTGCCGAATAAAGTTCTGCACAAATTACATCAAACCTGTAACGAATTATACTTTACTCGTTATAAGATCCAACGTTAATAACGTACATTACATTCCCTACGTAGCACGAAAATATTTTTTCGTTCGCTCATAATTACACGGAAATGTTTCAGAAATGTTTGGCCGAACTATTTTTTTTTACATTTCAGCAAAATGTGAAAGATCACTTGTCCAATTTGCACATGTACACCGGCATAAACACAGAAACATTCGCAGAAATATTTCGGTGAAATATACAATTAAAAATATTTCCAAACATTTTATCACTACGTTTCAGAAATATTTGACTTGTATTGAAAGATTGAGTATGTTTCTGAAATACTTAAGAAACGTTTCGTTGGAATATTTTTACAGAATAGTCCAAAGTATTATTTTCATAAATTTGAAAGATATCCCACATAGCAATTGGGAGTCAACAAAAATGGCAGACTTCTTAGATGTGATCTGAATTCATTTCTATATGAATTCAGAATGTCCTTTGAAGGATATCGAATGGATCAATTTCGGACCACTGGTAGTACTCTCAAACATCTGAACTTAAGTGTTTTTGTGGACTTTCTGTATACGTTTTGTCTCATAAAATATTAATCCAGAATATTAATACAAAATTGATTCAGAATATTACTGTACGGTAGAATACGTGTATAAAGAGTTTTCGAAAAGACTTACTTAAGTACACATGTTTGAGATGACTACCAGTGGATCTAAATCGACGCATTCGATATCTTTCAGAGAACACTTAAAGTTCATATCGAAATAAATTCAGAGCACATTTAAGAAGTCTGCCGTTTTTTACGATACCCATTTACGACGTACATATTTCGTCCAGTTTTATGTGGGTATTTCATAAGATTTTAAAGATTGAAAAAATATCTAAAATGATTTCATAATATTTCGCGCTATATGGGTATACTTCATTCGTTACAGGATCCTACGTTAACAAAAAACATTACATTACACTCTTTTCGTTACAGGAACCTTGGTCGCCGTAGAGTCCAAAATACCGTCTTCGGTTGCCCAAGACATTCGTCCGAGCCCGACGAAAGTCGTAACGCCGCGAAAGAGAAGCGCGGCTCTCGCCGAACTGCCCATAGCGCCGAAAACCTCGAAGCCGTCGTCCTCGTTGACTTTCTCGTTGGCGACGAAGCCGCAGGTCATCTTGCCGAAAGTCGAGGTCAAAGACCACTGTCCCGTTGTCAGCGACGTGTCGTCTCTCAAGATCCTCGACGTCCGGTCTCTTCTCAACGTCAAGGAACCCGCAAAGCGATTAGTTCTGATGCCAAATTCGGTCGGGCGTCCATTGGAAATAATTCGCCCGCCGTCGCGTTCGATAATTCAAGAGAACACCTCGACGATGCACATCGACAATGACGCTTCGAAATGCACCGGCACTTGATAGCGCCGAAGTGTTGCCTCACCGAGGATTTCCAATTCCTTATCGCGACCCCTTACCGTGTTACGTCGATGCGGGCGCGCCGAAGTCTCCGAAGTTCGTTCCACGTGAGTTTTCGCCAAACGACTCTGCGCTCGATTTTTTTCTTGCAAAAGCGCACGTTGACTCGCGCGAAATGATTACCGTTATGTTAATACCGTGTATTTAATTAATCAATACTTTTATTGATGCAGCAACGAAAATATGATGCGGCTAACAATAATAAACGAAGCTTCGTGATCAGTGAATGAACACTTTCGAGATACTTCGTCCAGAAGACATTTATCGAAAACGAGTTTTTTGTTGTTTTTTCCCTCGTTAAAAAAAAAAAAATCCATCTTTCCATGTTTCCATATTAGCAATGAAATATCACGAAAAATATCGGAGAGTATTGTTGTCGTTTTATCCGTGCTGTGATTGGCTGTCGAACGAGTTTGAAGCTGACGCTCTTCGATGTGTCACTTTGGCCGTATAATAATTGCACTCCCTGACAGATAATCAATAGTTTTTATTTAAAAGAAATAACGGTAGTTATTTTGAAAAAAAAAAAAAAAACGGACACCGCCTTTTTTACTCGCGTTGTGTTTTATACAAACAACACATCGAAGTTTCGTTCGGAATTTCATTATTAGTACCGCTCTCTGTTTGTTAAGTTAAATTACGTATAAACCTTTCCTCAATTTTTCGTATATAAGATTCAATTTTTTTTAAAGTTAGATTTCTTTTCTTTGAATTACTGTTCGTACGTTTTTCTAAGCTTAAAAAAATTGTATCTTTATGAGATGGCACCTTTACCGAAACCGCACATTTCTTCCGATCGGAGATAGTATTGTTGCGATGAAAGTTTGGTAGGGAAATAATTAATCGTATGTAGCAGGTTGCCGTTTTATTATCAAAGTTTTATTGAATTCGGTGAAACACATTGACAAAAATGTTTGTAAATACCGCGTGTCCAATTAATCAATACTTCTATTGGCATAGCAATGCAATCCGATGCAATTAACGATAAACGAAGCTTTGCGATCGGCGAGTGAACACTTCCGAGGTATTTCGTCCACAAAATATTGATTAAAAAAAAGTGACGTTATTAGAGTTTTATTAAATTGGGTTTGACAGATAATTGACAGAAATGTTGGTAGACTCTTGATTTTATGTGAATACCGTGGATCTGATTAGTCAATACTTTCATTGACATAGTAACGAAACAGGATGCAATTAACAATAATAAACGAAGCTTTGGGATAAGTGAATGAACACTTTTGAGATATTTCGTCCAGAAAACATTTATCGAAACTACTGTTTTTGGTTATTGTTATGGAATTGCATCGGACTCCTGAGAAATGGTTTTCAGTCATAAGTCCGAACGAAAAATTCAAGGACTTTCAAGCACAATTTCCAGGACATTTCCAGGTTGTATTGGGACATTTATAAAAAATAAAAATATGAATATCGCGCGCGACGTACGAGGTAGTGACATTTAGTTCGAGAACCGCTTTTGTTTACATTGGAATCGGTTCAGAAAAAAAAGACTCATTATGCACGAATCTATACATATATATGTTTATCAGCGAAGCTGAGGTAGACATTTTTTTTAGCATATTCGCTACCAATATCCGTTATGAAGCAAGCTCAAATTTGCGGGCAAATAAAAAATTCAAGGTGAAAATCAAGGACATTCCAGGAGATTTTCAAGAACAGGTAAAATTCAAGGACAACCCCAGGACTTCAAGGACTTCAAGGGCTGTTGGACGCCATGCGAGAGCCCACATTTCTTCAGATCGGCGACAGTGTTATGACGACGAAACTTTGTTAGGTAAACGATTGATCGCAAGTTACAATTTGCAGTTGTGCTATGAAAATTTTATTGAATTCGGTGAAACACACGAATGACAAAAATGTTGATCTCTTTTTTTTCATAACCCGCAGATCCGTTCAAGATCGACGTTTCCTCCGATGATTCTGTGACCCTCGGGCCCTTATCAGTTCTCCGTCCAGTAGCGTACGAACATTACACCGGACAGGAGAATGACAAGGGACTTTGGGCCCGTAATAATCTTCCTTCCATGGTTTCTTCGATCTCCAACTGTCCTGCTCGTGAGTTGTCTCTTCCCGCAATTTTAGGCTCCATCACCGAACCTGCAAAAACACATTTCAATCAGTCCAAAAATCCACGCACCCAAAATCAGTAAAGGAAGTGAGGCTTCGCTTCGTCAATGGAACATCAAAATGGCGATTCGTAAGTTTCCATCAAACACCATTCTATTTTTTTTTTATTTATTTATTTATTTTTTTTTTAACTAACGAATTCCCATTATTCAAAACAACGTTTTACTGCGATCGCGCATGCACGCGTAGACGCTAACAAATCGGCGACCGCGGTCCGCCTCGGTTCGCATCCCATGACTCAGCGTCCAACAAGTGGCGGAGTTAGTATATGTAAAAGAAAAAAAAAGTTTCCTAACCGGGTTCCGAAAAAAGCTCATAATTCGTTTGCCTATTGCGCCCGAACGTGCGAGCCTCGAGAAACAAAACGAACGGGCGATTAAATATCGTGCGGTGAGTCAGGACTCGTGGACTAGTTTGAAGAGGGAAGTGGGATAGGAAGAGCGTTCGCAACGAAAAGTTGTGTCATCCGGACTGTAGCGCACGAAGCGCTGCGTCGACTGATATCGGCTCGCTGGCAAACACACGCCAACGGTTCTTTTTTTTTTTTTTTTTCTATGCCGATAAGACGCTCTTGTAGTCGTAAACCGATAAGAATACACAGAACAGCGCAGGGTGACCGTTTTTCCCATCCCCGCTCCCCGCCGACACCCCTCCCCTCCCGCGCACCTCCGACCAATTCGAAAACCAACAAACTTTCGTAGTCCGCCCGAGAATTCCGAGAAATTTTGGGGCTCGAAGCGGCGAATAGACCGATAGCACGAAAATAGAATAGCTTGTGTCGCCCAAGTGGAAAAGTTTATTAGCCACGGCCTACGATGACGATAACGCGACGCGCTTGCCGCCGGTCACGTGGCCGATGGAATCGAACACAATCGGACTTTCGACTTTATACCTAGCGAGCTGTGACGTTGCACAGATCGGATCGATTTTTTTTTTTTTTTAGAAACATTAACAGACCCCTCACCGTCGATCTCAGAACCCTAAAATATAGCGCAACTTGCTGAACATTTTTTCCTTACAAAAAAAAAAAATTACAGATTTACGATAATCGTTATAATTTTGAGTAAAAGAAAAACTGGAATCGAGTCGAACTCGAACCGCCTCAACGTTCTTATCTCACGTGACTCGCGCCGCGCATGCGCGATCCTCGGATCGTGTGACCGAGAGCCTCGAAATGTGCTTATCGCGTAGAGATGAAAAGAATAAAAGCACACTACACACGCACACACACACACACACATGGGCGCGAGCGCACGAACGAGCAGAGTCGAGAAGACGCAGAGCGACATCGGGCCGAGCCAGCGATCCGACGAGGCAATATCGACGCACACTGCTCTCTTCACTGCGTGGAGTGTTCTAATACTCGCCGCGCTAACGGGAGGCAGATGAGCGAGCCTGACCGAGAGAGAGAGCAAGAGAGATTTCGTCTGCTCCCCGTATATCCGTCCCGTTGAGAAGTCGGCGAGCGGCTCGCCGGACGAGCCAGAACACAGCCAGACACACCGAAGTCGTCCGAGCGCCACGGCGGTGGGGATGGCGATATAGAATTGGCGCGCGCGCGCGCGCGCGTCGTCGTCCTTGTGCCCGGAACACGCTGCACGCGTGATCGCCATCTTTTCGATCGCTCGTTTTTTTTATGCAATTTTTTTTTTCTCACGGCTCTTCAGGGCGACTCTCTTGCGACACGGGAGAGACGGGCAAAGTTCTAGGGATTTTTAGTCGCGCCGTGGTAATAAAAATATACGCGAGGCAAATAATCTTTTTTTTGTTCTGGTTACAACTTTAGTGTTCGAGAATCGCGTCGTACCGTGCGCGATTTCGATGATTATTTTTTTCGTACGGAGAGAAAATTTTTGGTACACGCCGAATAAACGCGCACTCGGTTCGAAGAGGTTTCTCGTCTCGGACACCGACGCGTATATGCTCGGTCGCTGACCTGTAACAACGCGATCGCTCGAGCGTTCGAGCACCGACTGAGGCGGGCTTTCCGTATCTAAACGTGCTGGGGCGGCGTAGCCTCGCAGCCGACGTCGCTCTCGCATACACTCGAGCGGAATCCACCGGGGAGCGCGGGGGGGGGGGGGGGGGGGGGGACGCGGCTTAAGGGAACGAGCTTGCTATATCCGTGTGATCACTCCGTTACGACGATAGTTCCGCGGTTCTTTCTTTTTTTTTCTCTCTTTCTATCACCGCAGTCTCCTCGTTTTTATCTCGATTTCCGTTCCAACTGAGTGATTTGGAATTGTACTTTTTTTTTTTTTTCTTCCGAATTGTTGTTTACATCTGTCGTCGCTCGATAGACGTTAATTTTCATTGTCGAATTCAAGTTGAACTGTTTTTGTGACCCCTGAAGATATCCGCGTGAGACAAAAATTACCTTCATTTCCGGTCCAGTCAATTCCGAGCGTATTGGAATTGTACTTTTTTTTTTCCTCCGCATTTTTATAGTTTGCTTCCGTCGTTGACTCGATAGACATTAATTTCCATCAATTTCCGTTGCCGAATGGAAGTTGGACTGTTTTTATGACCCTGATTATATCCACGTGCGACTACAATTGTCTGCACTTCCCGTTCAGCCGAGTGACTCGGAATTGTAATGTTTTTTTTTTTTTTTTCACCATAGAGCACTGCCTCGAGAAGGGCTTGCCAAAGATGAAATTTGATGTTCCACAACATTTTAGTTCACATCTCTCGGTTGCCAATGTACATTAATTTAATAGATACATTAATTTATGACCTTGAAGATATCTGCACGAGAAAAAATTTTAAGTCAAAACCGCTGTGTTTTGCATCGTACAAACTTCGCTCGGGCAAGTTCACCTTTAGAATAACATTCCAAAGGTGAACCATATTTTTGTCTCCCTGAATCATGGCATTGGCAAATACTTGCTAAACATGAAATTCGATGTGACGATATTTTTAGGGTCATCGATTTTTCGGTCTTCGAAATCAAAGCGAGCCTCCTTCGCTGTTGTACCATCCCATCATTTAATTCCCAGTGCCGAGAGTCAATCGCGCTACCGTAAACATTATATATCTTTCCTTCAAGGTCATTCTCACGAATTCCGTACACAGAGCGCGAGCAGTGATCGCGTCCGCAAGCATGCGTAGTAATCCTGGCCTCGTCGAAGCCTTCGATGTCCCCCGTTTGGTGATTCGAGAGATTTCCCTCTTCCGTAGGCTCACAGCGCCTGTGAACATACACAAAGGATCGTTATCTCCGAGTTTGTCATACTTTGCGAGGCGGGCTGAAAAAAAAAAAAAAGTTACTCGGTCGGAATGTTAATTCTTATAAGGCGAAAAGGGAGCCTGCCGTGGATGCACGACGCTAAGACGGTACAGCTTAACATACTTAATTACAGCTGCGTCGAAAGAATTAAGTTTCTTTTATATTCTCCACTGCGACAGCTTCGAGTAGTCTCGCTCGCTGTTTATTTTAGCCGGAACGAGAACTGGCGAGGGTCACGCAGAGGTGACACGACTTCGCTGGGCTAAACAAAATGCTAACCACTGTTCCATTGTATTCAAACGGTCACGATGCCCGGTTGTGTATCTCATTGTTGAGTTCGCTACCTTCCTGCTACGGTAAGAGGACAAACTCATTTAACGTTACACAGAAACCGTTAATTAGCGCATCGTGTCTAACAGTTTTTTTTTTAACTCCGTCAAACGGGATCACGATTAAAGATTATACGTAAATAGTCGCGAGTCCGATAACATTTCGTCGATGCCCGTGAGCTCTGTCGTGAAAAAAAAAACAAAAAATAAGAATTTACGCATCTCGATTTTTCTTTAGGAAATCGCGATAGAAAGAATCTTTCTATCTTTCGTTTAAAAAAAAAATAATAATTTACGCATCTCGATTTTTCTTTAGGAAGTCGCTGTAGAGAGAATCTTCTATCTTTCGTTTGTCATTAATTTAATAAGATTTTCAAATGTCATCGGTGTATTGAAATCTTTGGAGTTCTTGTTGTTTTTGTCCGCACCTGAAAGCGAGCAGACTCGTGTATTTCCGGTGCGGAAATACACGAGTCTGTTTCGCGTACTTCCGGCGCCGGAAATACACGAGTCCGTTCGTGTATTTCCGCGCCGGAAATACACGAGTCGAGAACGCTCGTCAAGGCTGTCGGACGAGCCTCGCAGCCGAAGCGTCGTCGAGAACGACGTTCGCGATTTTCAAAGTGTCCGTTAAATCACTAAGTTCGATGTAGTGCTCCACATCGGCCGACGATAACTATCGGCAGGATAAATTCTGACAATTGCGGAAAACGGCTGAGAATTCTTTTTTTTTTCGCCGTTCCGAATGGCCGTCGCGTCCTGCTCGATACATCGATCTTCGCGCATTCGTTACGCAAGATGGCCAACCCACGAGCTCGTCCGTAAGTCCGTAGAAATCCGTTTATATAAATACAGTGTTGACGTGAAGTTGAAGACGAATGGGCCGGTAACTGTTCGGTTCACAATTAGAATTTACGAAACGCTTAACCGTGACCGTGAATTTTGCGCACAACCATTGTCGCATCGATATCGTGTACACGAAGAGGTTATACAATTTCGTGTTTACCACAAAAGTTTGCAGTCACGTCGGCCACGTTCTGCCACATTGTCTGAACGCATCCACTTTCCATGGCAGAGTTCCCAATCTAGGAAAATAAAAACACTCGAAATAGGAGTTTTTTTTTTGTTTTCTTTTTTCATCCCAATTTTGCTCGCGAGAAGGAAAAGATCGAACGGTCAGTTAAAACGGAATTTCGTTCTCGTAGTCGCCGACGTTGAGGGAACGACGCGGCGTGAGTGTTTACGTGCGTTTCGAGAGGTTTGAGCTACCGAAGAGGGTTACAGTTTCGTGTGTAAATTTTCGCGATCATTAATCGACGGCATTTTTCACCGAGAAGCTTTCGGCTCTGTCCTGCTACAATTGTCTGAACGCATCCATTTTACATGGCAGTGTTCGCAAAGTAGAAAAATAGAAACAGGGTTTTTTTTTTTTTTTTTTTTTTTTCTCACCGCCGTTTTACTTCAGGATGAAAAAGATCGAACGGGCAGTTAAAACCGACGGAATTTCCTACCGGTAGTTCGGCGGCGTAGATGAAACGACGAAGTCCCAGTGATAACGTGCTTTTCGAAAAGTTTCAGCCACCGAAGAGCTTACAGTTTCGTGTATAAATTTTCGCGATTATCATTAATCGAAGCCATTGTTCTCCGGGAAGCTTGCACCTATGTCGGACATGCCGTGCCGCGCTGTATGAACGTATCCATTTAACACGACAGTGTTCCCGAGCCAGGAAATTAAAGACGGGCTCGAAATAGGGGATTTTTTTTTTTTTTTTGCGACAACAGCGACATTAACTCTAAAAACCTCCACCGACCTAACTTTAAAATCGACAAACCACTAATATTGTTAAAAAGAAAACAAAAAAGTTTTGCATTCATTTTATAACATTGTTTCATTGATGCATTAATTCATCGAAAATTAAAGTGAGAATGATTACGAAGTGAAGGGGGTATAAAAATTCGTTTGAAACAAACCTGGAGTGCCACAAAGTTGACAAAATTTGTGACAAAAAAAAAAAAAATGCCAATTGAGTCGCAACGCGATAGATGTTTTTCGCTGTTTTTACCGTATTTGTGACCCCGAACAAAAATGACAGTCATGGCACAACAGACGTTTCCTGGAACCGAAGAAGACGGTCATTTTTTGGTCAATTGACGTTTACGAAAAATGACCGTCACGGCACATCTCTAAAACGAACCGACACGCCCTACACTAATGAAAAAAAAAAAAAAAAAAAATTGTATGTGTTTCTGGGCCGTTCCCCGTTGGTTCTCAATCCACTTTAAAAACTGTAGGTTTCGGTTTTCCCAATATATATATATATATATATATATATATATATATATATATATATATATATATATATAAAAGTCACTACCTGGCCGTATTGTAAAACTCGCCAATGCTGCTTCCGCAGCCAATCCCGAGCACAGACCAACCAAAGCTGACCGAATTTCGTTCCGGTATTTCGCCGGCTCGGAGGAAAACGACGAAGCCCTCGACCGTTTGCCGTGCCGTTCGAAAAGTTTGAGCCATCGAAGGTCTTAAGCATATGGAAATGTGTCGTTGCTCCGGAGTTCCCCGGATCCCACGTGTTGACCCTATATCTTTGTTCCTCGTCGCAGCGGCGACCCCTCGAGCGCGCGAGCGGCCTGCGTCGCATCGGAAAGCAGCGCGCGGGGGCCCGTTCGCGTCGCCATTGCGTAATAATAACCAGAGAGCCCGATACAGGCGGAGCGTCGGGCGGGCGCGTATGTACGCAGGTTCGATAGTTATTGTACCATTGTTAGCTGTGCGGCAGATGGATCGATGATCCCGAGAAGAAAAGGAAATCCGGACGAATAGCATTAGTATAAAGGTTCGTCGAGTGGGCGCGTTACCTCTCTCTCTCTCTCTCTCTCTCTCTCGAGAAAGAGAGAGAGAGAGAGAGGCGAAGTCGAGAGGTGCCGAGTAGCGCGCAGCTGAGTCTGATTAAACCAGTGGCTGTACGTCAGGGCAAAAGCGTCCTTCCATACGACCGCGCGTCGACAGCATTATCTCCTTATTAGACTTAATTGGAAGGTCTGTACGATACACTCGTAACGTCATACCGCGTCGAATCGCCCGCTCGACAGTGATCGACCGCACAAGGGAAGACCCAACGGTGACTTAGCGAATTAATCAATTAGCTTGGAAAACAACAACAATCAAAAAAAATCACATTGGAACATTCGTCTCGGAAGGTTTCGCGAGACAATCAGCCTTGGGACTTCGATACTTGGTGTGGTTTTTTTTTCTTCTCTTTATCGTCCGCGAAGATCGAACTTTGTATCGTATTTTTCGATGTTGAAAACATTGATTATCGTGAAGATATCTGCATGAGACTTTCATCGAGTTTATAACGGCTGTGTTTCGCATCGATGTTTCGTCTCGCAAGTTCTCAGGAGACAGTCAGCGTTGAGGCTCTGATACTTGGGTTGGTCTTTTTTTTTTTAACTCCCGACTTAACTCAGGGCAAAATGGGAATTACGCGTTTCAGTGCGATGATCCACTCTTGGCGTCTTTTCGAAGGCGCCAGTTTTTTTTTTGTCGAAACGACAAAATATTACTTAAACAAATTTGACACATTGATTCTTTGTACGATGATCGATCTTTGTGAACAAACAAAATTTAAACTAAGGTGCCAACGCACGTAAATAAACTATATTCCGAAAAAACAAATTAATAGTTCGCGGTGTCATATCGATTAAGCCAATGAGAAACAAGAATCCTTTTCTTTCCATTGGTTGTGGTTGTAGTTTTCTCAATAGAGGAATAAAAAATATTTATATACGCGGTGCTATTGTTAGTTACATGATACTTATTACGTCGTCATTAAAATTTTTGTTGTTTCAAGTGGTTTACCCATTAGCCTAAAATTAATGCTGTGCTAATACTGTGTTCGAAGACGGATTATCCTCGTATTGTGCTCGCTGTTGTTGGAAGGCTTTTTCGTTATATTTTTATCAGGGTTTTTTTTTACGTTATCGGTGTTTAGTGCGTGATCAGTGTGTGAAGAAAATTATGCGATGCCGTGTCTATATTAATATTTGGTGCAATGATCACTGAACACAGTAATAAAAAAAAAAAAATTATCATAAATTACTCTCTTAACGTAACTTATTATTTTTCTTTTCTTATCGAGATTAATTGTTCTTTCAGGTAATTGATGCAGTGGCGTAAAATTGTTGGTGTTCTAATACTGTGTTCGAAGACAGGTCATCCTCGTATTGGTGCTCATTGTTGTCAGGAAGGCTGTTTCGTTTTTTTTGTTGTTTTTTTGTTTTTTTTTTTCATCCTCCGCATCTTTCCAACTCTATATCGTATTTTCAAAGTTTGAAATAATGATGACCGTGAAGATTTCTGCGATGAGACTTTCGTCAGGTTATCACGGCTGTCTTTTGCATCGCACAAAGTTCACTCGGAGAATAAAATTCGACGAGTGAACAATTTTTTGATTCTTCCTAAACGAGTGGCTTGATAGAGACAGAGCTGGCCAAATATCCTGAGTAACTTGACGTACGTATTGAAGTAGCGAGTACTTGAAGTACGCATTGAAGTAGCGAGTACTTGAAGTACTGTGCGCCGGATAGTTCTTGATTACCAACGTACTGAGCACTGTCAGAACTCAATTGCCGAAGTTTCGACTTACGGTGCGCCGGCTCGGTACTTGATACTTCGATCCGTACTTCAACTACTTAACACAGAGACTTTCCCGTTATGAAATTTGATATCATGCGGATATCTTCGGGATCGAAGAGTTCGATCGTCTCGGAAGAGTAACGCATTATTGTTATTTAATTCTCGGTTAAATTTAGCGAACTTTGTCAGGCGATAAAAGATTCACAATTTTTTTTTTCATCGACCCATCCAAAAGACAGAGGAACATTAACGAGACGGCGGATGAATACAGTGTGACCAAATTCTATTTTACTGTGGCCTCGCCGAGCTATCGATCCGGGTTCGTCAGCTGCGAGCTCGTAAAGCGAATCGATTTACATTGCTGATTTGACACTCGTCGAAGTTCTCGTGCGTCTTATCTTCCTTGGAGACCTGCACGATTTACAAAACTGCATGAAACGTACCGAAAATCTTTCGATCTACAAAAAAAAAAAAAAAAAACCCTATCGAATAAAATCAAATTAACGAATTCCTCGAATCGAGGTGGGGAAAAACAAAAAAAAAAACTCTGTCCACGATTCACCGCCGAGGTCACGCGCGAGCGACGTAAACAAAAAAAAGAAAGTGTCCGATCATTGTGCGTTGTGACCGCGGTCCACGCGAGTCTCCCGCTCGCCGTTCGTTACGCGATAATTGTTCTATCGAAGTAGGACGACGCTCAATAATAACGCGACTCGGCTGTTCAACGACTGACTGAATCACCGAATATGCCGGGCCGGGGATGGAGAGGAGCGGCGATACGCGCGACTCGGAGACACCCGCGTGTTACACAGTGTAGGAATCCACCGAGAGAAGCGGAGAGCGAAAGTAAATGGTGTGTACCGTCGGGCGGTTGTGCTGCTGCTGCTGCTGCAGCAGCGCCAGCAGCGCCAGCAGCGGCGTCGCCTCGGAGACCCCCCGTGGCTTATCTACGTGCAACCTGTGTATACAGCCTACGGCCACGAACGAATGATACAGTTTATATACACCACACGGTGTAAGCGCATTTGCTAACACGATCCGACCAGACGACAATCCACTCCGCCCTCGCCCCGACAAACTATCTTATCTTTATCGGCCCAGCTATAGACGCTATTTCTCTCGAACAATTTTCACCAATCAGATAATAATGGTACGTTACGGAACTAGTGAGAAAAACATTTCTCTGACGATTCGAGTTTGCAGCTGAGGCTGCGATCAGACGAGTTGAGAAAACGTTTTTCCCCCAAGAGATCGTACAAAATTTTATTTCACGAGGCATCAAAACGCCGATCTTGCGAACCATGAAGCGTAGCGAAACCGTCATTTTCCCCCACCGAGTCGTGATTATACATTACGATACTAGTGCCGAAGAAACTCAGTTCTGACGAGTTGAGTTTGCAATTGAGTTGCGGTCGCAATCGCACGAGTCAAGAGAACGTTCTTCGCACGAGTATAGTGAGAAATTTTATCTCGCAAGGTGCGAGAGTATAAAAATGGGGTTTTACGCTTCGCGTGCGCAAAACTGCCTTTTTCGCACCGAGCGCAAAATAAGCTCGCTTTCCGAAACTCGTCTTTTTCGTTTGTTCTTTTCATTTCTTCGTTATTCGATTTGCGTCTTTTGTCTTAGCGGGTGTTTTTTTTTTTTCTTCTCTAAGCTCGTCGACGATCGCTGACCCACAGCAGCCGGGCGAGTACGAGGTTTATACAGTAGAGAGCGGAGAGGCGTGTTTGAGGAAACCCCCCCCCCCCCCCCCCCCCGAGATAATGACTATGCAGCGGTGTAAGGTCAATGTTTTTGGGACTGTGGTCTGGCTGGGCTAAGAGAGCAGTTGCCATGCCAACGAGAAAGAGACGTGGCAGAGGGAGTGAAATAGGGGAGGCCGGCGAGAGCGCTCAGAAGACTGCGGAGAGAACGAGCGAGAGCGCGAACGAGGTCGAGGCAGCGACGGGCGAGGCGAGGTGCGGAGAGGCAGACCGAGCGGCAGAGACGTTAATCAGGAAAAACTACGACGCTCATCCCCCCCCCCCCCCCCTCTCTTCCTCCTGCGGGCTCTCACTCGACAATTGAATTTCGTACTTCCGTCATTAATAGCTGATTTAGGGTAAGGAAGATTTATCATTCTTTCGGGGGGGGGGGGGGGGGGGGGGTTATTACCGGGCCGAAGGGGGCAAAAAGATATCGCGATTAACCCCCGTTTTTTTCCAACTGCAGCGCGCCCGCGGCACGGAATTTTAACGCACTTTGTTTCACCTCTTAAAAGTTGCCACGGCGATTTGACGATTAATCCTCTCGCCACGGAATTTAATTCCTCGCCTCAAACGAAAATTCCTGTCGGCCGCTCTGCTTTTTCGTGCAGTTCTGCGCCCAAAAATTCAACAATCGGCGACTTTCTCCTTTTTTTTTTTTTTTGCCGCAAAAATTAGGCTGTATCATTTTGTTTTCAGAATTGTTTGAGTTTTCGGCTTTCGGTGAATGATTCGGAAAAAAAAAAGATGTTACCGTTAATGCAATCTTTCGTGCTACGGAATCAAACATGAGTTATAGAATTTTTTAATCCCCAATGATATTTCGCCTGAGTTAAATTCGCGTTGCGATGTGCAATAATTTTTCGCGGATTTTCTTGTTCAAGAACTTCGACCGGAAAAAAGAACATCGACAGAAAATCGTCCATAATTTTTTTTTTTTTTTGTACAAATAGAGTCGACCTTTCAAATTGGCAAAAAGTGTCCGATATCGTTGCGCGCATCCGCGTGTTTGGCGAGTCGCGGAGATTGCTCGACGCGATGAAATGATCGATGATCCATTAACCGTCCTTCCAAAAAGCTTTCCCAACTGCCGCCAGCGACGAATCCGAATGAAAACAAAGCCCGCCTATCTGGTTGTTTTTTTTTTTTTCAGGCTCCCGGAGATAGTCATCGTCGTCGAGGCTGACTCGAAAGTCCGCCGAGGAAAGCGCACGTATCAATTGCCGAGTTTTAGTCTCGACGAAGGGTCAGCGGAGAACGATCCGCAACGCTCGTGTCTCGGTCGGCGAAGAGGCATGTGGTTCGATACAGGACGAGGCAATTGCGCCCAATCTTTTCATTCGTTTGCAAATTAATGGTGTGCCTCGGTGACCTCGAGAGCGATATGTATACACACAGACACACGTCGCCCACGGTAACTATACATACAAACTGAGAAGTGGCTCTATATATATATATGTCCGTCGGTCTGTACGTTCTCCGAGGTTCTGTGAGATACCCCAGCGCCTTGCCGGATTAAGACGGGCCCAAGACACAAACAAACGGACAACTTTCCAAAACAAAACAGTACAGGCCCGATTAACCGGGAAGCGGCGAATTAACCGGAAAGCTGATCAACCGTGCATCTTTCGAGGTTTTTTTTTTGTTTTCTGCGCGGAGTGCCGAGACGTGAAAGAGGTGATGGACGAAAATCGATGGAAGTTCAAGATGCAAACCAATGTCACTGAGTACGCCAAAAAAAAAGACTAGCTTAATTGAGACCGGAACTCGTTCGGATTAACGGAAATTCGGAGAACAGAACAGTGAAGCTGTGTTGAGCGATATGGCGCTTTACATATCGAACAAAAATTAGAGTAGCCATGTATTGCACTCCTAAAGTAAAAATTGACATTATCGATTTGGGACCAGCACGATAATTTGGTTCCATGATCTGACGATGTGCGGTGGTCGTCACTACAGTAGAACCTTGATTATCCGGACCCAATTGGGACCGGAACTCGTTCGGATTAACGGAAATTCGGAGAACAGAACAGTGAAGCTGTGTTGAGCGATATGGCGCTTTACATATCGAAAAAAAAATTAGAGTAGCCATGTATTGCACTCCTAAAGTAGAAATTGACATTATCGATTTGGGACCAGCACGATAATTTGGTTCCATGATCTGACGATGTGCGGTGGTCGTCACTACAGTAGAACCTTGATTATCCGGACCCAATTGGGACCGGAACTCGTTCGGATTAACGGAAATTCGGAGAACAGAACAGTGAAGCTGTGTTGAGCGATATGGCGCTTTACATATCGAACAAAAATTAGAGTAGCCATGTATTGCACTCCTAAAGTAGAAATTGACATCGATTTGGGACCAGCACGATAATTTGGTTCCATGATCTGACGATGTGCGGTGGTCGTCGGTAGCCTCGGTTACTCGCTCGCTGTCGCACAGGACGCTAACGTACCGCGCTTGGGGTACCAAAATACCCCAGTCAGCAGTTCCCGTCAGAGATTTATCTTTATTTTTTTATTAGAACTATCGAAAGTAAGTTACTATTATGTCATTTTCACGTATGTAGTCTGCATTACATTTTTTAATAATGTTGTATGATTTCTTACAATTAAAAATATTTTTATAATATTATAATAACTATCATTGTGTTCTGTTGATGTATGTTGTTAAAAGACAGACGACATAGTGTCCGGATATTGGTGGAAGCGTTGCTGCATAACCGACCCAACAATCGGACAGTTCGAAGAAGTCCGGTAAGTATTGTTTCGCTTAAATATAATTTTCTCATTGATCTAATTGACAGATGGGCAAAGAAATGATTTTAGCTAATATGAGCTCATTGAATTCCTACATCAGAATTCTCGAAATCTACGATTGTCCGTAACATTGGATAACATACAGTGTTGGAACACAGGGAAGTGCCGAAAAACAGTGTCCGATGACTGGTACGTTTGGACTCTCCTGTTATTTTTTTTCCACGATTAAAAAGATATTTAACTTTCTGCGACTAATGGCTGTGTTTTGTAAACTAAAACCTATTAGCTTGACATTTGTTTCAGTTATTTTCACCAAAAAAATTGTTCCCGACCAATTAATAACTGCTGCAATCTGGGGATGCTCTTAACCGTCCGCGCATTGGTACCCTTAAGGTAAAAAAAGGCCCAGTTTATGACACTTGCACGCAGCTCTCTCACTATAAGCGTGTAAAATCATAGGGATAAACAAGGAGGACCAAGAGTCGCAGCTTGTGACTTCCCGAACGCGCGCTGCCCGTTGGCTGCATATCAGATGCTGGGGTGAGCCGACGATGCTGGAGGCAGGGTGGACCGGGACAAAACGGGACCGCCAAGCAATAAAACCCGTTGCAACGATACGGAAAGTATAGATCCATTGTTTTTCACACCAAAATTGTATTGGCACCGATTTTGAAAGGATAAAAAAAAAACAAAAAAAACCATCTGGGGAAAAACGGGGTACCCTTCGATTTGACTTGCGGCAACTTTTGTTAGCTTCATTATTACCCTATTTTGCCCCGCGTCGATATGACATTTCGTGTCCACGTCTTACCCCAGTCTCCCCTACCCCTGTCACGAGATGGGAGACTGTCAGAAACTGGGCACTTTACCTTACCTTATGTTCTCTGGGGGTCCGTCATACCCCAGCTCCTTGACCGAGTGTGACGCTCCCCAGGAACAAGCAAATGGACAACTTTCCAACAATATATTGTAACGATTATCGTACGCGAGATAGGATAGATGCATATTCCCGGTAAGCGGTCTTGGAGAACTGCTCGGACGATAAGACATTCGACGGACGAAGAACGTGAGACTTCGGAGCGAACGGTGAATCGAGTCGACAGTCAGTCTGCTTCGGACTTTGAGAGACGATTGACGTATTGACGTTTACGAAAGATCACGGCGCATTAATTCCTACTAATAAACGTTCTTATTATCGTTCTTTTGTAAACGGTTGTGTGTTTTCATTTACGGGAAACGTAACAATATATATATATATGTATATACGCCTCTTGAGTACTGTACGCTTCCAGGAGAAAGCGCGTCATCATCCGGCCGGTTCACCGAAAGAGCGTTCTTATCATTTCTACCACTGTGTGTTCTCTGGGGGGTCTATCGGACCCCCATCGCCTCGCCGAGTTGCGAGGTAACCCAGGCCTAAACAAATTCACAACATTCCAAAAATACATACATCAGCTATTAATATTATATAGGTACATATTTCATACATATTGTGACGCGACTAAAAATACCGCGTCAGAACGTTCCCAAAGCGTTCGCATGTTCTCTGGGGGTCGTCATAGCCCACCGCTTTGCCGCGGTATGACGCACCGCATGCGTAATCAAATTCACAACTTCCTAAAAAATATATATATATATATATACCAGCTATTAATATTATATATATTTTATATTTATGTTACTATATATTTATATGTAGAAAAATATGACACACGCCTCTTGAAGAATGTACGCTTCCAGGAGAAAAGCGCGTCATCGTCCAGCCGATCCACCGAAAAGTCGGATTCTTATCACTTTAGCTCTGTATGTTCTATGGAGGTCTATCAGACCCCAGCGCTTTGCCGGGGTATGACGCACCCCAGGCATAATCAATTTCACAACTTTCCAAATACATATATACACATATATATCGGTTCCCTAGCAAGTTGACGGACGGCTGTTTTTAGAAGAAAAAGAACTACAAAAACGGACCGAAAAACGGACACGTCCGTTGGGGAACGAAACGGAGCGCAAAAACAGTAAAACGTTTTTGGATCGGTGGTTTTTTGGTTGTGAAAACCGTGGAAAGGCCCGAACGTTTTTAATTGAAACTTTTGGCTGTTTTTTTTTTTAATTACAGTTTGTTTTGCTTTTAATTCTGTTTTTAATTTACGGTTGCGGCAACCGAAAACGGACCAAAGCAAATTTTTCGAAAAAAAAAAATGTTCGGTCCGTTTTCGGTTTCCGCAACCGAAAAAATACCAAATGCCAAAAAAACAAAAATGCAGTCCCTTATATGTGTTACATGTGTTTATAAATGTGCATATATAAAAAATATGACACACATACGCCCCTTGAATAATGCACGGTTCGAAGTAGAAGGCGCGCCTCATCGTGCGTGCGGTCTACCGAAAAGGCGTTCTTTATCGTCATACAGAGCGCATAGTCTCCTCGGCGCATCGGTGTAGGCCTCGAGTATATATTTCAACCGCGGTGTGGGGCGTCGTAGTCGGCGTCACCGAAGTCGCGGTTCGTCTCCGCCGTACGGATATAGTCTCGTAAGATGAATCCAGATTACGCTCCTGTGTGCGTAAAGCGACGGCGCGCCTATCGGTGGTTGGCTTTTTGAGACGAGAGAAGATTCAGTAAGCAGGTATACACACAGACAGCGCCGAGGCCCGCTGCAGCCTCCCGAGTACCCTTCTCCGCAGCCTTTCTCCCATTTCCGCCTCTCTCGTTTTCTCGTTTGGCCCCGTTTCTCGTTTCTACCGTATTACCGTCGGTTCTCTAACGCAACCCCCTCCCCCCCCTCCATGCCCGCCCTGCTCTCTTCATCTCTGCCACATTTGCCTCGGTGTAGCACTCTTGTTTCCTGCGCGATGCCGATAGTGGCTGCTTCTCTAGTGCCCTGGTCTCCGCATTCCGGATGCTGGGCTCCCCCCCTCTCCCCCCCCCACCCCCTCCAAGCGGCCCCACACCACGTTCTCGTCCACCCGGCAAACAACCCCCATCGTACACTCGTTACGAGACATCCCAGAAATATTCGTCGGCATTTCCGCTCGTACGAAAGTACCGAGTGGCCGAACATGGTCGTCGGTGGAAGGCGATAACGGTTCGTTGATAAGGGCATATAACCCCTGACTCGGTACCCCGGCCATCCAGAGCCAACCCCCCTTTTTAGGGCCACCGTCTCTCTATCACTATCGCTGTACTCTCTTTAACTCTCCATCCCCTAACCTTCTCCCCACTCGCTTCTCTACCCCCCCCCCCCCCCCCCCCCCCTGCAACGCTTTTAATATCTCGGCGCACCGGCGCCCGGCCTTTTTAATTATCTCCTACGGCTATAATGGAAGCTTGGATCTTTCCAGCTTTCGACGAAATAAACGTAAAAGCACGGATGTATACCCTTTACCGAGTGGCGAACATTGACGTGTAGGTTGGTATATATATTTTTTAGTGATTCTTTTTTTTTGCTTTTTTTTTTTGTTTCAGGGAGCTTTTCCTGCAGGAATGCGTGTTCTCCGGTATGAGAGTCATCCGTCCGTCCGTCCGGCCGTCTGTTCGTCTGTGCCGGGGCGCCGATGAGGACAGAATCGAGTTTGGTCGAAACTGGGAAGCGACACTCAGCGCCGCACAATTAATCGCTCCGTTATTCGTCGGCGTTGTGTATATCGGTATTTATGAGATTTTTTTATGAGCGGACAAAAAACTATTTTAGACATGTCTTGTAATATTGGTAATAGTCACGAGGGCGAAAAAAGTTTTTTTTTTTTTTTTTTTTAACGAGTGTGATTTTGGAGCACGAGCCGAAGACGAGTGATGTAATCACATGAGTTGGAAAAAGTGTTTCGCACGAGGGATGCACGAAATTATTCATGACAAGGTGCGAAAGTGACGATTTTACGCACGCGATGCGGGCGGAAAAGTCGCCATTTCCGCACCGAGTATGTGGGTGGTCGAAGCTGGGACTCAACACTCAGCGCCATACACTTAATCGCTCCGTAATTCGTCGACCTTGTGTAAAGCAATACATCTATTTTTACTGTTTTTTTTTTTTTTTTTTCAGAGAGCTGTTCCTGTACGAATGCATGCTCTCCAGTGCGAGAGTTATCCATCCGGTCGTCTGTGCGAGTCCCCGATGAGGAAAGAACCGAGTTGGTCGAAGCTGGGAAGCGACACTCAGCGCCATACACTTAATCGCTCCGTAATTCGTCGGCCTCCTGGCAAGTCCGTCCCGCCTCCCGTGACGGGTTTTAAGGACGCGGGAAGGTTATTGCATTCGAGCGGCAAAGGGAGTGCACAGGAGACGTCGCCGAGGAAGCGGAACGACAGGCTCGCCGAGGGAGAACGGTGGATTCTTCGCTTAAAAGGTGTCGAGATGACTTTTCGTCATATTACGACGTCTACGAGTATCTTGAAACCATTAGGCCTCGTCTTCCACGGACGCCCCGGGGCCCTCGCTCTCTTTCTCCAACCCGTCTCGTCTATCCCAGACTGCCGTTTACCTCGTCCTAGCAATTATTTGAGCAAAACTTCTCACCCCCACACTCTCACCCTCTACGTTGTGTCTAACGCGATGAGTAAATTCGTGAGAAAAATTTCATAATTTTCCGCGTCGTCTTTGCGAGTTCCTATTATAGTCTCGTTGTATTATACAAGATCTTTTTTTTTTTTTTTGGAGGTCTTGCTGGCTCGGTGAGGGATTCGCGAAGTAGAAATTATCGAAAGGGAGGTGGTCGAACCCGAAAACGCTGCTTTGAGATCTTCGAACCAAATTATAATGATTACAATCTAAATTTTGTCGAAAGAGTTTTCCCAGGCAATTTTTTCTTCGATAATTCGCGAGCATATTTACAACTTCCTGAAACACTTTGTTGATTAAAACAAATCCACAAGTCTCAAGGGTTGGGTCATAAAAAAAATCGTTGCTTCTGTTTTCATTTCCGTTCTCAGTTCCATTATTTTTCCAAGGTTACATTATTTTCTGCTGTACCCGGGCGAAAAGTGTCTTATCGCGATAATCATCAAAGAGCTCTCGAAAATCTTGGTTGTCAGCTCAGGGACAAATCGATGGACCAGAACTTACCGAAACGGAGGAGATCCAACACGATGACGGTACTTTGGGGTCTTCGATCAAAATTGCAACGATCATCAACTAAGCTTTCCCGAAAAAAAAACTTTTCCCAAATAATTACATTCTCAACAATTCGCGTTTCACACTTATTCCTTCATGGACCACTTATTCCGCTAAAAAAAAGAAGACAAAAAAATTGTTGAAAGTCCAAACTGGCTTATTATCGAAAAAAAAATCCATTACTTCTATTCTCGTCCTCGCCGCCCGTCGCACAATTTTTCCAAGCTATTCTATTCCACCCGGTCGAAAAGTGTGAGATATCGCGATAATTAACAGAGAGCATTGCGACCTCGCCGCGGCAGGGCAGACAATCGGGGGGGGGGGGGGGGGGGGGGGGGGGGTTGGGGTTCGGCCGGTCGGTCTCGCTGCGCACGACGACCCTGGCTCGCACTTCGCCTTCGTTCCTTCCTTTCGGGAAAATAATATCCACCACCTGGGACACTGCGCGTGCACTCGATCGCTTCGGGCCTCATTTACTAATGACCACCAGTTATATAGCTGCTCTCCTCGCGAGGCCACTTCCCTCCGGCCTCCCCGCAGATCAGCGCCTTCGATAAATTAAAACAATATTTCCCGTTCTCCAATTCGACCGCCCGCTCGATAGCTTTGACGCTCGCACCGTCGCCAGCATCACCGTTTTTCCATCCCACCGGTCGGCCCAAACACCGCCCGCTAATGTTATTACGAGCAGCGTTGAAATTTATAAGCGGCATGTCGGAGAGTCCCGGCCGACATATGGAGGCATTTTAATTGAGAGTCTGCTGGTTAGGTCATCACCGCCGCTCGGTATGCCAGCCGAGGCGTATCCGAACACATGGACGTACGAGAACCGCCACTACGTACCCCGGATGGAGAACGTGGGAGATATACGCCAACACGTGACGGACGACACTCCGTTAACCAATGGAAATTCAGGGCTTTCACGCTGCACGAGGAAATGCCTCTGAAAAATCTTGACGGTTCTCACGCGTCGTGCAAATATATATATATATATATTTTTTTTTTCGACGTTAGTCGAACAATTTTTTTTTCTTTTTCTTAAATTTCAATGCTCGGCGGCGAAATTAACTGGGGTAAAAATATCTGACCCAGATCCGCGTAAAGCGCGAGGGGAATCGAGAGAGAGAGAGAGAGCCATTAATCTGCAGCCGTTTATCCCCAATTGTTTCACCCAACTAATTCGGGGGATTGAACCGGACAAATTATCTATCCTGCATGGGTTTTTTTTTTTTTTTTTTTTTTTTTGAGGAATCGTTTTAGAATTCTTTTGGATCTTTCAAAGCTTGGGGAATGTTTCTGAAATATATGAAAATTGTGATTTGAAATATTCTGGCGAAATGTTCAAACGAAACGTTTCTTGAGTATTTCGGAAACATACTCAATCTTTCGATAGACATGTGACAATGTTTTGGAAAGACAGTGATAATATGTTTTGAAATATCTTTCACTTCGTCTCTCACCGAGAAAAGAAGAAAAATAATGAAGTTCATAAAATTTCCTAATGGATAGCGCAGATATACGACAAAAAAAAAAAAATAAATAAATAAAAATAAGTAAACACGATCCGTCCATACGGTAGATGAATAAATATTTTCCAGATTGGATATTGAAATTGCGAGTATAAACTTTGCAGGCAAAGTAAGTAAAGTGGCATTACGGAGGAGCGAGGCAAAGGCCGAGGGGAGAAGAAGCTTGGGAAGGGAGAGAGAGAGAGAGAGCGGAGAGCCAGGTTTCTCGGTCCATAAGCCCTGCCCGAGTCGGTCGGCTTCTGTGGCGACGACACAGCCGTGTACATGTGGCGTACAGAGTGCTTAGGTGGAAGACGGCGTCGAATGCTCGCACATTGCCGCAGCCAGGGATGAAGCTAAAAGAGAGCGCAGAGCTCGGAGCGGCTCGACGGGCTCGCGTCGAAGGTTCGGCGGATCTTGTACACGGGCCTTTGTTAAATATGGCCCGCGCGCTTCTCGTTCTTTTGTCGTCGTTGACAAAGCCCCCGGAGAATCCATCCTTCGAATGTGGAACAGCTGCCATCGAATGCCCGCTCCCGAGTCGGCCTCGCCGGGCCGTCGTGGTCTTCTTCTTCGGTTCCCTCCCTGGCGAACTTCCTATCCAGTTTTTTTGTACCCCTGTTTGCCTACGGCCTACCGTGTCCCGATGCAGTTTTTTTCCGCCCAACTTACGACGCTCCCATCCTCGACTACTGACCCCGCTTTGGCATTTTTTCTCATTTACTTTTTACTTATTTGTTTCGTAAATATGGGCGAGCCCAGTTACAAATTCATGCACTGAGAGAAAGATCTGGTAAATATCACTACATCGCTTGAGATTGTTATTGCACATGGTAGTATGGAACTGGTATGGTACATACCCTGTACGAATGCAATGGTACGAATGGTAGAAACCCTGGTGAAAATATTTCTATGACAATTTGTCTGAAAAACTCTGAACGGACCGTTTCAGTGATTTTTCTTTGATTTTCTCTGCTATATGTTAAATATCTCTGCCATTTTCTCCGCACAACCTTCGGCAGTCACAATATATCAGAGATATTCAGAGAAATATTTCCATGAAGGAAGGAACTCGATTTATTAGCACTTTTCGTAGATATAATGGTAAACGATTTTTGGAAAATCTGCGACTCCGCCATAGGGTATGGCCTAGTTTTCTACTACTTACTATGTGCTATAATTTTTCTTAGATGATCGGTAGTTTTTACTGGATCCTTCTCTTAGTGTGGGAAAGGCCATCAACCGAAATAGTGGACAGTGCGAGAGACCAGACGCCAGATCAATGATTGGCGAAAGCAAGAACAACAAAACATAATTAACGATTCGCAGAGAGTCTATCAGTATGGAAATAATGCAAGAATCCTCGACTACTGGCCCCCCTTTGGAATCGATTTTATTTATTTCATTTATCTATTTAGCAAAAAGGAACAGGCCCAATTACAACTTGGTGGGAAACGCCATCAACCGAAATAATGGACACTGTGTGTGATCAGTTGCCAGACCAATACTGAAATACTGAAGAATACTGAAAAAGTTGCGAAATAATAGACGAAAAGAAAAACCACAAAACAGTTCAGAAACTGTAGGCCAATTTCGAAAGAAAAAAGACTGATCAGTCAATTTATCTATAACGCAAATTTCTTGAGTTTAGTTGCTTCTCGATTGAATAGTCCAACGGATCATCGTGACCACGATTACGATAGAGTACTTTAAAATATGAGCCTGTGCCTGTTTGGCTCGGTTTTCAAACTCTGCAAAGTACTTTTGCGTCCGAGGTTTTAGGAATTATCGCACTGAGTATATTTCAGTTGTCTACATTAGATCGCTGCCATTATTGAGCACACTATGTGAGCGTGCGCACACTTGTTGCATACAAGAATCTTGTCACAAACGGTTTGTCCCGTATATAACTTAGATACATAAATAAACATATAAATAAATAAATAAAACATAATTGGTGGTTCACAGAGAACTCATTGAAGCTGTCCGTATGGAAAGAACGAGAGAGGATCGTTCTTAAAGCTTAACGGAGGGCCTCCGAAGAGAGGAACTAGGCCACAATAGATATTGTCCAACCCGCTGCAACGCTGAAGCCAGCTGTGGAAAGCATAGTTGGTGGAACGGGATGGAAATTTCAATGTTCCGAGTTTATCTCTTACGTTATTGAAGAACACGGAGCCAGCGAGTTGAACTTCCAGTCGACGAGGTTGTATAAGAATATCGAATCAGCTATTGTCCTGCGCGATTCCAAAGTGTGATTCAAGAATGCGCATTATATCGGCTCGTAATCGTGATTCCTTAATTAATTGTAGATATTATATCATTGTTTATTTGGTGTGTTGCAGACGATCGATGAGAACCGTTCAATTGGATCAACTTTGAGATCCAAAAATAAGGCTCGCTCGCAAATTAGCAGAAAAAGTTAAGAAGTACTGCAGTGGTCAGCATCGCGAAAATTTTGATCCTATCGAATTTCAGGCCTTATAACAGATGAGTCCGTAGCCATTTAACACGAAGTATTTTGAAAAAATTTTAGAAATATTTTTGATATTTCAAAATCATCCAAAATATTTCGGAAATATATGGAAATCATATTTTCAAGTATTCTATCAAAATATTTCAACGAAACATTTCTAATACATTTCAGAAAGATATCTAATAAATATTTAACCAACATTTAAAAATATTTGTACAATGTTTCAAAAACATTTTTGGGAAATATATCCGAAACATTTCAATGTAAGATTTACGAGCGGTTAAAAACATCTTTTTAAAATGTCTTAAAAATGTTTCAGAAATACTTCGTAATATTGGTAAAATATTTTCAATATCTCAAAAGAATCTTCTTCGAAACATTTCAAAAATATTTCCGTTCTGTGTGGTCATAGATCCAGTTCGGGCCTATACACTGTCGTTTCAACGGTATGGAAATCCGGAGAAAAGTCCCTTCGGCGTTGATGTCGGTAATCTGGTTATCAGCTTAAACGACAATCTTTCCTCGGAGAATTTTCATCGACCGCGTTTCTGATCAACCAAAAAGCGAAGCGACACACAGGACGTCGTTTGCTCTTCCCTGTCACATCAAAATTTGCTTTCCGACGAAAACACCGGAGATTCTAGCTGAGAAACCAGATTATCCGATGCTTCCTGTTTTAGCGACCGAGCCATTTGGGGTCATTTCGACGTTTGCTCCTCCGCCAGGCCAAAAACCGCCGAAATGAATTCTTACGCCGATCCGGCATTCAAGCGTGAGTGGAAGACAATTCCAAGCTTCGACGCCGAGAGCAAATATCACCACCGTGCATTGCGATGCTTCGCGAAGCTGAGCGTTCCAACTCGTGTGCGCGCCCGCCATCCTCCGCGCCTGCATAATGCATAAAGCTCCATCCGCGCCTCGCATTTCCAAAAGTGACGACGAAGCCACTCGGACGGTAAGAAAAGAGGAAAACTGGGAGGAACGAACAAAACGAAGATAAAAAAAAAAAGAAAAAGAGGACACCTCGAATCGACGTTCACGAAGAGCTCTCGATAACATTCCCAAAGAGTCTCCAATTCGCAACAATGCAACATCCTTGAATACCTTGAATGGGACTCTCGCTCGCCTGGCCGGTAATGGGCAAACTTTTTATTCGGCATGCGAAAAGAGACGCTACGGGAGAAAGTGAGAGAACCCGGAGAGAAACGAGGGGAGGTCTCGCTCAGAATAAAGACCCGGGCAGGGAGGCTTCGAGCTTTTAATAAATGATAGGGAAGCCCGAGGGAAAGGACACGCCACTGTACAATTTTGTGTACCTATAGCGTCGGAGCGTTCAGTTTTCCCGAGTTGATGCCTCTGCCTATATACATCCACATATATGCATCGCATATATATACACACACACATATATATGCTCGTACATGTGCATCGCGGAACCTCACACTGGGAAAACTTGTGACGCGTCGAGCCTATCGACTATTTCCCATTCCCACTGTGGAATCCTCAGCATTGCTTTCTTTTTTTTTTTTTCTTCCCTTTTTTTCCCCGCCACCTCGCTTTGTCTTTTCTCTGTAGAGCGAAAAGCACCGCACTGTCTCCATATAGAGCGTATCTTTTTGTACCAACGTCTATGTGTGTGTATATATGTATATATGTGTATATATATATATGTACATATATATGTATGTAACTATAGCATAATGCACTCGGCACTCGCGGCATTGCCGTAGGTTGTGAGTGGTTGAACGCAATCGTGAAAACTCCTCAACGGCCGCGGCGACACACATTAACGAGAATCGCGAGAAGGAGATGAGAGAGCGCTCAGCCTCGGTGAGGAGACGTATGAAAAGTGCTCGAAGCGCTTTAAGGCGGTTCACGCATCATCGTTATAACAGTCCATTTTTTTTTTCTGTCTTCTATTTACTTCTTTTTTTTTTTTTGGTCGGAGATGAATGCGAAAGATCGTTGAGTATCGCGATTATGTGATTGAGCGTTCGGGGCATTAAATTAATTATCGGGGGGCTGACGAAGGAGGCGGATCGGGCGTTTTAGTTTTTCTTCGATTCGCGACGATTTGAGTGCAGCGAGTGCTCAGCTCGGCGGTTTTAATAATGGGAAGAGCGCGAGCGTTATTTTTCTCCGGTTCTTTCACCCTCCGAACACTTTTCCCTTCGCGGGTGGAACGTTCGAGCTTTGGCCGAAGCTGCTCGGTCGTAATGAAAAGTAATGGAAAAAAAAAACAAACTATAACTCGTATTCAATTTTTCAACGACTGTTAATTTTTTTCCTGCCAAGTTTGGATAGCTGTTTTTTTTTTTCATCGTTATTTATTTTCACATTTGATTACGATTTTCTCATTGACCGCTAAATTAAGTATCGCGTAGCTGATGAAGCACATAGGGTGTTATAAAATGCCGATGTGCGAGTCGCGAGTCGAAGAAAAATAAAAAAATTTCTTCGAACCGCGACGATTTAAGTGCGGCGAGTGCTTGGTTCCTCTCTTTTAATATTACGAAGACCGTGAGCCTTGTTTTCGCTCGTTTTTCTACCCTTCGAACATTTTTCATTTCGCCCGTGGAACGCTGCAGCTTCAGCCGAAGCTGCTCGGTCGTAATGGAAAATAATGAAAAAAAAAAAAAAACAAACTGCCTCATATTCAATTTTGCAACGACTATTAATTTTTTTCCTAGGAAGCTCGGATAGCTTTTTTTTTTGTTCTTCTATGATCGTTTATTTTCACATTCATTTGTTATGGTAAAATATTGAGAATGATAAAGTGTTTGAGTGAGATAAATTTTGAATTTAGCCGCGCAGTGATGCGGACGGGTTTTACGAGTAATCTAAAATTTATGACAGACCATCCGTGAGCGCGTTTGATAAACTCGCTCCGAGTGTTGACCACACAATTACAGTCTATGACTGCATAGGTAGAGAGGCCGGCGTGTAGGAAGGCAAAGACAACTCACGGAAATACCGAATTAGGCGGGTTAGGAAGTCGCTCGGGCTTGCGGGCGTGAATGTTTGGCATTTTAATGAGGAAACGAGCATTTACCTTGCAGCTCTTGTCGATGCAGCACGCGTCGGCCTTGCCTCGCTCCCTCGGCCGCGCTCTTCCCTCGCCAACGGCGAACGGGTCACACACCGTGAACGCGATACGCCACTCGTTTGGCTTCCTATGTTTTTTTACCAAAAAAAAAAACTCCATTCGCCGTCCAAAGTACGTCATAAATCGTAATTACCTTCGTGAACTTTACTCGCAGTAAATCGCGTATCGATTTCCTGTGCTATTTATATCGGAAGTTGCATTTTTCATAAATTTTGTATTTAACGCCGCGTTTTTCGCCACTCTATATTTTCGCCGATTAAAATTTTATCCGGAGACGACTATTTTTTTTTTTTTTTTAATCAAAAATGTTATTCATATTTTTGTTTATTTTTTTGTATTCAGTGAAAGAAGTAACAATTTTATTGTTTGTTTCAGATAAACTCGGATTTACACAGTCCTCGATGTATTTTATTGACGTAACGACAATATTTTGAGTTTTTGTTGCCCAAAGTTAGCGGAAAAGAGATTTTTCCTCCGTATGCATGTGAGTATGAAAAAAAGAAAAAAAAAACATAAAAGTGGATTACAACAGCGAGTGTTCGTAGTTAATGTTTTGCATCTTGGATGAATTTCAATATTCTTTTGTTTATTTAGTAATAGGAATAACAAAGTCAATTATTTGTTTCAGATGAAACTAGATTTGCGCAGTCAGCGATATATTTTATTGGAGTAACGATAATATTTGGAATTTTTGTTTCCTGACAAGCAACGAAAGAGAGATTTGCCCTCCGAATATTAAACTACTTCAATTTCAATAGTTTACTTTCATTTCGATGATAAAGTGTACTAATTTTCCATCACAATTGTGCATTAGATTTAATGTATCAGTTTCTGCGTTAAAACTTCCAGCACGGTACATTAAATGAACAATTTTTTTTTACACTGTAGCTACAAAGTTTTGAATCCCGGATCTGCTTCAATCTTCGACTGCAAGTCTTTTCTGATGCATATGTTTCCATGGGGGAGGGGAATCGTGCCGTTAAGTCACCGCTTCCTCTTGGGATTTTATTAAACCAAATGCATTCGAGACCGACCGGTCCGCTCTCGGCACCGGACCGGAAGTCGAGCGGCCGATTGGCCGATGGACACGTTTTCTTTGTCGTTATACTTTTTATATGCCCCGAGAGTACGCCGAGCCAACTTATGCAGGCCTGCGACAATAAGGATGTCCCCGTAAAAGAGATCGGGCGAGAAACCGCCGAAGAAATCTCCCACTTTCAATGGCCTCGGGCCGCGTCTATTGTCCGGCAACTTATATACATCTTTATGTTCCAGGTTAGGCGAGGAGGGTGCCGGCTTCTTTCGACTTTTCTCGGACGAGAAATCCGGTTCCCCGGCTATTTTGCGATTGTCCATGCGCTCGCTTTTGCTCCTCCGCTTCTCATTCATTCGAGAGTTGGTAAAAAAAATAGCAAACTTTGCCAATTTGCCGGACTCTTTCCGATTGGACGGAGGAAACCAAACTCGCGACGGGGAGTGCAAGATTTCCGAACTCGGAGACATCGAGGACTAAATAGTACGGATCGATCTGGATTTCGGTCGTGCCTGGATTGGACAAGGCGTTTTTTTTTTTTACTTAAGTTTTTGGACTTTTATTTTTGTGCTCAAAATCAATAAGTGTGATTTGTGAGAATTTTTTCGCGGAGAACTGGCAAAATTTTTCGTTTTGACTGGTTCGAGTCGAAAATTCAGATTTCACCATGTTTTAGGTCCAAAAAAAGTATGAGCCAAAAGTGGATATTTAATGAGTCCGGGATTAAAAAACCTTCGCTCGGGGGAGTAGAGATTTTTATTGACGATATTTTTGCAAAAGAGCTCTTTAAACGATTCATAATAATTAATTTACTCGAATTTACAAACATGTCTCTGGATGAATATTCAATACAAAAATAATACACCATTGGGTCTACTTTGACGAGTCGCGCTCGATTATATTCGCAGCAAAAACGCATCACGGAGGGGCACTGTATGACATGTTCCCATTAGCTGTCCTGAATACCGCGTAAATTGAGTTTAATTATCAATTGATATTATTAACCGAACTCGTAAGATAATTATTAAAAATTTAAAAAATTTTAATTCGGCGATTTATGTGAATTTTTTTTCACGGAGAACTCGCAAAATTTTTCATGTTCATTGCTTCCAGTGAAAATCTAGAATTCGCTATGTTTTAAGCGCAGAGAAAAGTATGAACGAGTAGTGGATATTTTTGGAAGAGAGATATTTTGAACGATTGATAATAATTAATATAATCGAATTTACAAACATCATTCTCCGGATAGATTAAAAAATAATATAACATTGGGTTTGCTTTGACGAGTTGCGGTCCATTATGTTCGTAGCAAAAACGCATCACGACGGGGCATCGTATTACGTTTTCCCATTAGCTGCCTTGAATACCGCGTAAATCGAATTTAATCACCAATTGATATTAACCGAACTTGTAAGTTAATTATTAAAAATTTCCGCATGGTTAATCATACACCAGGACTCGATTAGCGGGCAGTGACACGAAGGATCGCCGACAGTTTGGGCAGAGCCGGGGAGTTAACGGTTGCAGCGAGGGCAAGTTTGTCGCTTGCGCAATAAACCCGTTGGCCCGCGGCTCGCATACGCTGTCACACTCGAGTACCGCGGACGACGTGCCGCGAATAAAACGCAAAGCTAAATTCGACACGCTAACCCACGACCATGACTTTGAGCCGAGGCAACGACACTAAGAATTCAAATTCGCCGAGCTGCACGATTTGTCCTGCCGCTTCCTTTCATTTATTTACTTAACAAAGAAATGTTATCAATTCAATAAACAAAAAGAATCTTTTAAACGAATAGATTTGTTTCTTATACAAAAAATAACAAATTTTTATTTTTAAATAATAAAAAATAAACATTTGTGACAAACATATTTTAATTGCACAATAAAAATTTGTCTCTATAGTTCACAGCTTTATTATTTTTTGCAGAACGAAGCGATGGAGCATCCTCATGGGCCTTGATTGAAACGATCAAGCGTCATTGCCTGCCGGAAAGAAAATTGAAGACTGGGAGAGAGAGGCAGCGAGACGAGAGAGAGCCGACCGTTGGAAAAGAAGCCGTACGCGTATCGAACATTGATTTAGAGCACGTAGTTGCTACGTCTCCAAAGTCGCCCACGGTTCTCTGTGCATACATCTCGTATCCGCATATATTTTCCTCGATCAAACTTTATTCGGATATCTTTCGTCGCTCGCTCGGCTGGTCCTATTCATTCTCGAATAGCAAGGAAACGAACATACTCCGCTATTGCATATAAAAATACACATATATACTATATATATACACACATACCATACACATACTATATATATATATATATATATGCATATACATATATTTGATCACAGCTCGAGAAATGAAGGAAAGTCGGTGTGTATAGGAAGGGCGGACGTAGGCAGGCAAGGGGTTCGAGGGTAATATCGGAAGCCCAAACGGTAATCGATATCGCGCCCATCTATCTCCCTCTCCGGCTCACGCAGACACGCACACACGCAGATGCGGCTACACACGATTCGACTGCCTCTCGACGGGGAGCGAGTCCTCCGGGGCGATCGTTGCTCTCGACATTAACTAAAATGTCACATAATGTCAACACCATTGCGGTGCTCCAATCTTTTTTTTTTTTTTTTCACGGAGCCCCGTTATTACACCCAACAGAGAAGTTCTTTCGGCTTGAGATTGGGCGCAGCGATTTCCCTAGCGTGCAGTATTGAGAGGGCAAATTTCATTCTTGGATTATTTATCGTCTATTTAATCGTCCGAAACACTCCGACGGTGAAGATAATCGTATTCGCGTCGTAAATTGTCGATCCGGTGTCCGCAAGAGCGGCGGCGCGCACGTTTGCTGCGCAACAGTCGCGGTGCGCATGCGCGGTAGATCCGCGCGAGCCGGAGTAGGGGAAGTTAAGTGAAGTAGGCGCGAGAAATATTATACGGGAGGGGTCGGTTGATAGTAAAAAAAAATCTTGAATTCGGGACGGAAAGAGGCGAAACTAATTAAAATTCTCTCGTTCTTCGGGGCGGGCGCGGATGAACGTAAACGAACACTTACTTTCTTCCGACTTTGAATTCACACTTTTCTTCGGCCCTCGCTCTTGCGCCGCATTACACGTAACTGTCTATCTGTTAATATAATACATATATGTGTAATGATGTTTTTTTTTTTTGCAGCACATCGGCCAACATCGAAGTAAGGCATTCGAGTTCCTTCGATAACGCGGCAACTATTCAACAAGTGAAAAGAAGAAGAAAAAAAGGGATCAACGACGGCTTCGTCGCGGCGCGCATGCGCGGTAGATCCGCGCGAGAGCAAGTCCCTAGGGTGGGGGAAGCTGAGTGATCGTCCATCAAACCGCGCGTACAGGCAAGAAACATTGTACGAGACGGCTCGGTTAATAGTCAAAAGAATCTCGAATTCAGGACGACGTTGCCTTAAGGTTTCAGCGAAGACCGACGCAAACGGTGAGAAGCGAAATTAATTAAAATTCTCTCGTCCTTCTGGGCGGGCTCGGGCGTTGTGGCGCGGTTTACCCGTGCAAACGAACACATCTTTTCTTCCAACTTTCAATTCACACTTTTCCTCAGCCCGCAATACCCAAATACCTATATGCAAATTTATACATATATCTATAATGACGCTTTTTTTTTTTGCAGCACATTCACGAACATCGAAGTAACGCATTCGAATTCCTTCGATAATGGCGCTACTAATTAATAAGTGGAAAAAAAAGAGAAAAAAAAAGGGATCGACGACGGTCTAATTACCGAGCCGGCGTGTATGTACTTTTAATTAGTCGTAGACTCGGGCGACGAATATATCCGTTCGTCGAATGGTGCTTGCCGAAGCGAATTCGCAATGGGCCTAGGCCCCTATTGAACGGAAACCGGCGCGCACACCGGCCACGCTCGGCTCTGTGTATCGTCGAAACGGAAAAGCCGCGTGGCTTTTCCAAGAGCCCGAAGCCTCGGACGGGGGGGAACGACGCGGAGGAGCGACGGTACGTTATGAGTTTGCCGCCTCGGGCACCTCATTTAATCCTCCAACTCGCTAACCTACATCCACACCGGCGCATCGGCCACATTCACCGACTCCAAACGAAACCACCCCCGCGACACGACTCTTTCACTTGACTCTCCCGTCGGCCTCTGTGCAAATCCCCGCCGTCGGGGATTGTCCATCGATTTATTCGTCGAGTGCCGATCCATCGATCGATCGACCTTTTTTTTTCGCTCTTGATACGCTGTCGAGTCTATCGCGGTGATTTTTTTTTTTCCTGCGACCCGAGGCATGGTTTTAGAAATTCGTTACAAAGTTTCGGTGTCTGCAGACGTGGAAAGACGCGTTAACGAAGAGTCGATCTTTTTTTTTTTTAATGAAAAAAAATTTCACCCACCGCATGTGACGAAACGAGTTCGATCATTTTCATGTCTTTGGCGAAAGGGTTACAAAATATTAACCACCCCAACGAGACATCAGAGATAGATTGGTATTGCTTCGAACCGTTAAATGAGCGTCTAATGACAAAAAATCTCCAATAAATTGTTTGCCCCCAAAAATCTCTAAACTCTTTGCATTTCCTACTCCAAAAAAAAAAAAAAAAAACCCAAGTTAATTTTGTTCGCCAATTTACCTCACAATTTTTTATTTTTATATTAAAAAAAAAAATCCTAGATATTTCTTCACCGAAAACCCAAGAATCTCTGAACTCTTTGCATTTCTAACTCCAAAAAAATCCAAATAATTTTGGTCATCAAGTTTTGGTCAGTTCGCTCTTTGGTCACCGGTGCGCGGTTCTTTCTGCCCGTTAAATGAGCGTCTTAAGAAAAAATCCCCAATAAATTGTTTGCCCCCAAAAATTTCTAAACTCTTTGCATTTTCCACTCAAAAAAAAAAAAAAAAACTCCAACTAATTTTGCTCTTCAAATAATCCCACAATTTTTATTTTTAAAAATCCTTCATATTTCTCCACCGAAGACCCAAAAATCTCGAGAAAAAAAAAAAAAAAAAGATGCCTCATCTTTTACCTTTGACCCGGAAAGTTGGCTTTTTGGTCACTGGCGCGCGGTTCTTCCTGCCCATCCCCCCCCCCCCGAGCGGGTAGATACTTTAAGGAACAACAGATCGTCCCTCGTCGAGTCTCGCCTGGACGTTAGGTGTTTCGCGCCGAAGGGAAACTATCGAGCCCGAAGCCGGCGAGAGTGGGAAAGACATGGAAGAACGAGAGACGGAGAGCGAAGCCCGGCGGCTATCGTTACTAACGACGCCATTGTTAGGAGCCCGTCCATTGTGCGTTGCATCCTGCAGCCTGCAACCGGGATTTTACCCTTTCGCCGTCTACGTCAAAGCCCCGTCCTCGGCCGGCTTTCTCGGCTGTATTCAAAATTTTACGCGTACACGAACCCACCTCGACACTCTCCTCTATATCGGTTTATGCGGCGTTTCAACCGGGACCAACTTGCGCGAACTTCGTTTCGGAGGCCCCACACTTTGCTACGCTCCACGGAGTTCGGCCTTTGCAAAGTGCAGCGCCTCATAATCAACGTATCAACATCGTTATGAACCATTCACCGACACCGTATACCGCTATATTTATACATATGTATATAAGCACTGTAAAAATGCATTGTAAATTTAATGCACTGGAACTTGAAATTTGCTCGGGTCGCTTACATTAATCAAAGATTAATGCACTTCTGTTTGTAATGTTAAAATACCAGTTATTAAAATTACAAAATATGTATATATGCACTGTGAAAATGCATTGTAAATTTAATGCACTGGAACTTGAAATTTGCTCGGGTCGCTTACAATAATCAAAGATTAATGCACTTCTGTTTGTAACGTTAAAATACCAGTTATTAAAATTACAAAATATGTATATATGCACTGTGAAAATGCATTGTAAATTTAATGCACTGGAACTTGAAATTTGCCTACGTCGCTTACATTAATTGAATATTAATGCCCTTCTGTGTGTAATATTAAAATACCAGTTATTAAAATTACAAAATATATTATTTACACTGTAAGAATAAAGTGTAAATTCAATGCACTGAAACTTGAAATTCCCTCACGTCACTCGCATCAATTGAACATTGCTATTATTTTCCTTTAACTAAAATACCAGATATCAAAATTGCAAATCCCTTGCCTGGCATTTTACAAAAAATTATCGTTGAGAACAACAATTTTGTAAAACTGCAACGCACATGTCTTTGAAATTTCATAAACAGTTTATGTAAAAAAAGCTTCCAATATCCTCAATTAATTTTTAAACATTTTTTGACAGTACACATATATATATATGTATGTATTTATGCATCATATATACATCTATTTTTGTATCCGCATATATATGTATACATCTGTACAAATGTATCTATTTTTTTTACATGTGTGCCTATATGTATATATATATATATGTATATATGTATATAACTGATCTCATCTCCGTCTATCGTCAGCATCCCTATGCTGCACGCTACTGCTGCTGCGTATGTACCTATCGATCGGTGGAGGCTCGAGGGGGGTTCTCGGGGCTCGTGGAAGCCGGCCCGAATCACTTGGCTGCACCGAAACTCTATAGGAGCCTCGACGACACAAGGGGTTAATGGCCGCTTGGACGTGAACTCGTGTCCTCCCATGAACGCGATAAACCACCCTTCACCTACCCTCCAAATGAATGATTTTCAATTTCTTTTTTTTTTTAATTTCTTTAATTTTTCAATTTTCAACCCCCCTCCACCACAAAGGTACGAAGATTTTTGGACGCGCGTGCGTGGGTTACACATGCACAGAGATGCCGTGCCGAGTCGCTCGGCCTCCGCACGCGATCGTACCGGGGTCGCAAGGTCGCAGGCGTGCTTTTCCGTCGCTAACAACTCACTTCCTTACCGACCAAAGCGGATCTGCGCGAACAATTTTTCTTTTTTTCTCCAAATTTTCAAGTCCCAAAATTTTTGACTTTTCAACGAAAATTTGATTTTTATCGATTTTTTTTTACACCGATTTATATATACATATATACATATATATGTTTTTTTTTTAAGGGAATAAAATGATCCGCGATGGAACTTGGAAATTTCGCCTCGATAAAATAATTTTTTTTTTTTAATTATTCATTTATTTATTTATTTTTCTGAGATACTTTTTTCGACGCAACTAAGCCACGGTAAGGTAACTCTGACATTGGGACTCACCCGTTAGGAGGGAATCTCGTGCAATTTCCTTGAGCGCCGGCGAGGCTCGCGACTTGAAACTTGATATATATATATATTTTTTTTTTTTGATTTTTTTAGAGCTTCAGAGAACTTCTCTGGATGCGTGAGGTGTGTCCTCGGCGTCCCACAGAGTCCCGTCGGTCCCGTGTCTCGGATTGTTGTGCAGGCCGACAAAAATATTGTACAAGTGGAAGCGAAGCAGAAGAAGCAGGCAGAGGCGAAGGCGGATGCAGGTGTAGCACGATATGTGAAAACCTCGTAACGGAGTAAGCGATACGCTCCTGTCGGACGAACTGAGCTCTCCCCCCCTCGCGCACACCATATATAGCACCCCCACCCCTCCAATAATTTCCCCTGACTTCGTCCCACCAGGGTTGCATCCCCTGAACGGGGGTTGCGGACTCGCGTGGGGGGAGACTTCCCCCTCCGTTTTACATCTACCTATGTATATCTGTGTATATATATATATATATATGTGTGTGTGTGTGTGTGTGTGTGTGTGTGTGTGTGTGTGTGTGTGTGTGTGTGTGTGTGTGTGTGTGTGTGTGTGTGTGTGTGTGTGTGTGTGTGTGCGTGTGTGTGTGTGTGTGTGTGTGTTTATATCTATATATATTTATATGTAGGTGGTACGTATATTGGAGCGTGCGGCTCCGATACCTCCGAGGTAAAAGAGAGATCTTTCGAAAATATGCGACTCCGTCTCGGAGCTCGAAAGGCGAGAAGCAAAAAGTGCGATTTTTTTTTGTTTATTAATCATTGTAGGGCTAAAATTTTTTGATTCTCAGAAACGCTCACCAATCTCTCACGGGCATTCGAGAGAAATTAATAAAATATATCGTCGAGCCATTCGGCAGTCGCGCAACATTTTTTTTTATTTATTTATTTTTTTTAATTAAATTAAAAATGAAAAAAAGGACGATTTCTTATGAATCACTGTATGGGTAACGTTTTTTGAGAAATATTCCGGGCTTGGAGGCTTACGTGCGATTCTCAAAAATGCTCACCGATCTCACGGGCATTCGAGAGGAATTAATAAAAATATATCGTCGAGCCATTCGGCAGTCGCATAACACTTTTAATTTAATAAATTAAATTAAAAATGGAAAAAGGCCGATTTGTTACGAATCCATTGTACGGCTAACATTTTTATCGTGCGATTCTCAGAAAAAAAAAAAAATTGTCAAAAACCAGTATCAATATCCCGAGAATTCGAGACAATTTTTCTTTAAATATCTTCGAGTCATTCGACAATTGCATTATTGCATTTATTAAAATTGAATTAAAAATAGAAAAAAAAGTGCGATACGTTATCAATCATTAGCCGATCGAAATTTTCCAAAAAATATTCCAGGTTCGGACCTTACGTGCGATTTCCAAAAAAAAAAAACTCCAAAATGAGTACCAATCTTCCGAGCCCTCCAGATTTTTTTTTTTTTTTTTCAAATTTCATTTCCACCCCCCACTTGCATCTAATTTCTCTAAAAAAAAAAAAATAAAAATAGAGAACGATAAACTGAATCGTTTTTTTCGGACCCATCAAATTTCTCCACGAAAATAATTTTAAAAAAATTTAAAAAATGAATAAAAATAAAGAAATAAAAAATAAAAATAAATAAAAAGCATCTTCTCTTAATTCATAAATATCGCCGGCTCGACGGGTCAACGACTGCGACACCCAGTCTGCGTTTTCCTGCGAGTCTCAGTGAGCACAAGAAGAAAGAAAAAAAAGAGAAAAAAATAAATAAAAAATAAAAAAATAAAAATAAAGAGCGAAGAAAAGCCCACCCTCCAGTTTTAGTCCTATAAGTCGAAGGCACGCGGTCATCATAAGTTGCCGCTGCGTTTGCCTGCCCCCTCGGACAGTTGAGTCTGGAATCGCGCTGCTCCAGAGCGAGAGCCCGAGATCTCCGAGGCCTCCGCCAGAGAGAGCCCGAGATGAAAACAAAAAAAAAAAAGTCTCTCGCAGAGTAGCAAAATGCAGCAAAGAGCGGGTACGTTTCCCAGGCGCGTAAGGGGAGAACCGAAGGAAAGGATCGTTGGTTTCTCCTCTCCTCCAAAGCGAGTCTCTCTCTCTCTCTCTCTCTCCGCCGCTGCTTGATTTCTCGATCCCGCCAGGTGCCAGGTGTAGGTCAATGTGGTCCGCTGGTGGGGAGCCTGAGGGATGCAGTTGTCATGGAGACCAGAGAAATTTCCACTCCGAGTGGGGACGCTCGGGATAATACGAGAGAGGCCACAGACATCGTTTACACTCGTCGTACTTCACTCGGTCGGGCGCTCTCGATCTTCGTCTCGCTCTTTCGCCGCTCTGGCATTGATCGCTCCAGCATGGACCACGCGGCCACCACCACTTTCCACCCTCGAACGAGCGTGTGTGTGTGTGTGTATATATACATATATACATATACATATATAGATATAGGGGTTGAGAAAGAGAGGAGCCGAAGTCGCGCGCTCGAGGCCGGCACTTGCGCCCTTTCGTCTCCCGTTCGCCAAATATATATATATATATATAAATATGTATATATTCGGCGGATAGGTATTTGTATATAGGTCTACGTCCGTGTAGACTGTGTCGGTGTATTGGCCCGCGAGGTGGGACGAATACCTATAACGCTGGGGCTGTGGCTGGAAGGGGAAAATTTGCACCCCTAGCTCGCTCTCGGACTCCTCGCGTGTGCGTCCGTGTATTCCCTTTCTCGCATCGGCCGGAGAAACCCTCTCGGCTCTCTCTCTCTCTCTCTCTCTCTCTCTCTCTGTCTCTCTCGCTCTCTCTCCCTCTCGTGCCGCACGCATTATATGGACTCTCCGCTATTCGCGGACGGGAGAGGAAGGCATATGCCGCACACCGAGTGTGGACCCGGTTGCTTATGCCGGGACGGCTCTCTTATGCGAGCGTGAATGATTCGCGACACGCCACCAACCGATATCAGCCAGTTTCCAGACACCCCCGGACCTCCCTCTATACCAACCCCCGGCAACCCCCCCGCCCGCGCCGGCTTCCCCATTCACGGCTGCATACCGATGCAGCCTCCGACCGTAGACTCGTGACTTAAGGCCCGAGGATTCTTTTTCTTTTTTTTTTTTTGGGATACGCGACGACGGGTATTTAAGAAAAATTCGGGGGGATTGGGGTTTTTTTTTGGGTCTGTCAGAGCTCATCGTTGGGTCGAGTAGAAACGGGATTTTAGATCGAAGAGTTCCGATAATTTCCGTGCAAGGTAATGATTATTTGCTCGAGTTAATGGAATCATTTTTTTTTTTTTTAATAATAATTACCAAGTGTAATTATAGATTTTTTTTTGTTTTAAGCGGTTGACTAGCTCATCTCTGCAGAGACCTGGGCCGCTCTCTTCCAGTTTCGCTCTCCCATTTTTTTCTGGGCCGCTCTCTTCCAGTGTAATTTTCGATAGTATTTATTATTTAAATAATTTAAATTTTTTTTTTTTATGGTAATCGGTAATCTACGCGGAAACATTCGGAACGCATTCGGTTGCTCCGTCAGAGTTCATCGTACTCTCCAACGGAAACGGGCATTTTACATTGAAGAGTTTCCATGATTTCTGTCCAAGATAATGATCATTTGCTTAAATTGACGAAACAATAATTACCAAGTGTAATTTATCCTTACTGTCTATGATGTTAATATTTTTTTGATTTGAATTTTCGTTTCATTGGCAATCTGCATCTCATCGTTATCTCGATATCAGCAACAAACAGGTGTTCTTAAATTAAGGGACTTTCGACAATCGTTACACAACGCACTGATTATTATGCAAAATCAATATAACAACAATTTAAATAACAACAACAATCACCAACTCTAATTATCCTTCATTGTTTATTATTTTAATAACTTTAAATATCCTTTTCTTTTCATAAAATTGCTATTCCATTAAATTGCAGAAGCACACCGAACGTTTCCGGTTGCGTCGCCGCTAAAAAAAAAAAAAAAAAAAAAGAAACATTGCGGTACATTCAAAACGGGAGTTCTCGATTTTCAGTTCTTGCGTTTGCGACACTACTTAACGTATTCTCGTGCACGAACCGCGAATCGCTTACCCTCGTCGCATAGTGGATACCTCTCTAACCCATCGTCGCGGTAGCGAGCACCACGGAGCGGGAGCCGGAGGAGGGGGGGGGGGGGAGGGGTGGGGGTGGTGACCAGCATTGGATTTTTTCAAGCTCGTGTACTAATTAAAAAATTCCACGGGAATTCAGATTCCGTGTGGCGTGGGTGGGCTATCTGCTATCCGCTATCCGGCGCATCCCCGCGAAAGCTCGTTCGGTTGCGGGCTCCTCGTACTACATACTCGGATGCTCCGCTGCATGTACTCCGATACCGCCGTACACTATATATATAACACGCGAATACGCTGTTAGCGAATAAATCCAATACGTGAAGCTTCCGGCTTGCCCCCACCCCCGATACCCTAACGCCCGTTTAATTCGTTGCCGATACCTTTCCACCCTACACCGATATCTCCACTGCCGCGCGGTAACGCCGGAGCCGAGCGCCAGTACAGTCATTGGCACTCACAGCTCGCGATCGTATTCGCGGATAAAAAACAAACAAACAAACAAAAAAAATCGCAAAAAAATCATAATTCTCGAGGGTGAAAAATACATGTGTGTAAATAGTGCGATAAACAAAACGACGATAGGACCTTCGACCGCGAGAATCGACGAACGGGTCGCCCATATTTTGGCAAAAAATTGTCTGCCGGCGGTTCGAAGAGCGGGAGAGACGCGGCTTGAGTGGCCGATCACTGTGCCGAACGACCCGCGTGCCTCACGCTCGTATTGGCAAAAACTCCAATACAACACCGGCCCTCGAGTCTCTCTCGCGTGCCGATAAATTTATCAAGTTTTCACCAACACCTAGAAATCTCCCCTATATATATATATATATATATATATATATATATATATATATATATATATATATATATATATATATATATATATATATGTGCCTATATGTGTGTATACAGGCAGGTAAAAAGAAAGGAAAAAAATTGAGTTGGTGTAAAGGTGCGGGTATGCAGACAATACACGCGCTAGGCTCGTTTATTCGGCGCGGTGCTACTGTTCGTGGCACTCCGAGCCGGTTACACACCCCCGCTCGCAGTCCACATTCTACAGACTCCCGTGGGCTGATGCCGAGGTCTCTTCCTCCCATTCTTTTTCCATCTCCAGTATTGCGTTGCTGTCTCGCAGGCTCGTCTCGGTCCTCGCGTCGTCCTCAACCCACCCCCCCACCCGCAACTTCATTACAACTATGATAATGCTATTTTTAATTCAAGCCCGCGAGGAATTTCGTCTCGCGCACACGGACACGCGCGCTCACGCACACCATGCGTGGACTCTGGCTCGTCGAGGAAATTAAACGAACGCTCGACAAGGCTCGACGCTGCATCGTTCGACGCATCGTTTCGACGTACTGCACATTGCGCTTTTACTTCTTTCGCAATTATTCGATGGCGGAGTAGATGGCACAGTGATTGGCACTCGGTCGTTATGCGTTTCATTCTCCGTGCTGCGAGGAAAGATCCCCAAAAATGTATTAAACAATTTTGAAGGGAATTGAAATGATGTAACTTTTTTTCAAGGAATGTAAACTTTTGAGACTGCCGACTTGGGCGTCAAAAGGATGCCAAGGTCCGCCAGTACCACTGATACAAATTTCAGAGCGGTGCATCAGGCCGTAACTGGGACTAAACCAAACCTAGCCAGGGCTCACCCAGTTCCCGATGTAACGCTCAAACATGTCTACTAGGTATCGAAGAAACATTCCCTTAACATCAGACACCAGTTATCCCAAGGTGCGCCCGCAGCACTGGCACAAATTTCGAAGCGCTGCATCAGGACCGAAGAAGATCTAGCACGGACATAGCCAGGGCATGACCAGTTCCCGATGTAACGCTCCAACATTGCTACAAGTTATCCACCAAACGGTCCCCCAACTATGATCTCAACGAAGAAGGGTTATTGTATCGTCTCACCGAGTTTTCATATTGTGAACAAACTAAATCATGTGAGTATCTTAATACTTATTTGACAATCGATAAACGTTTAACCGCGACGAATGAATTGAAATACCTGCATCGAGTATCGATAACCAACGGTCATCCATAAAACCATAAATATTATAGTGTAAAAGGTGAAGTTTCCGTCCCCGGTGTAAAAGGCTGCCCTACCTTGACCCCAAAAGAGAATCCAAGAGTGTTACGCTCTCACGACTTTCCGGCTGGACGTAACACCAGCCTGGAACTGGCCATTTCCCGGCGTAACGCTCCAAAATCACTACAAACTATCGACCAAACGTTTCCTCAACCATGACCTCAACAACGACCGCTCAGTTATCCGCAATTGCACAGATCCATCCCAACAGCATTTCCCAAAGCCGTGTCCCAAATCGAGGTCATGCCCCGTTCAAGAAATTCCCAACAAATCCGAACGAGCGCAATTTTTACAAAAAAAAAAGAAGAAGAGAAACAAAGTCCCTCCGACTTCGTCAACGAGAGGGGGACGCACAGCGGCAACAATGCTATTGGGTGTAACAAGGGTATCATTGCTTGGGCATCCATGCTCGTGTGTGTCGCCGGTGGGGGGGGTTTGGATATTCCGGGTTAACTATGTCGACCGTGGCTCGCTAAGGAAAACGGGACAGCAGTCGATTTGTGTTGTACAACGCGGCGTGCCAGTAGCCCATACGCAGATAGTGTGCATCGTGTATCGCGAGGGACGACACAGAGGAGCGGTGGAAACGCAGCGAGAGCAACCAGCAGCGAGACGAGTCCTCGTCGTATCAATTGGCGGGGCCAGAAAAGGGCCCCCCCCCCCCCCCCCCTTGGTCGGAGGGGGTCGGAGGAGGCGTCGATGATGGTGGTGGTCCCGTGCACGTACACGGTACTCTCGCCATCGCCAATGTAGGCCTATTGTTTTGCAGAGACAAAACAGGCCGCTCGCGTACAAAGTGGCTGCGCGTCGCGTTTCGTAGCGGGGACGAGGAGAGAGAGAGAGAGAGAGAGAGAGAGAGAGAGAGAGAGAGAGAGAGAGAGAGTGAGAGCGCGAGGAGAGGAGCCGGCTGTGATTCTCCGATGACGACGAAGGCAAGAGGGACGTTGCGCTACTCTCAGCGGGAGAATGGGCTTGTGTACTCGCGGATGGTAGGGCCACAACGGGCCCATAGCCAATGCACCATCGGGAGAGAGAGAGCGCCGAGTCGGATGGCGGAGGACTTCACCGTGCACCACAACCACCCGATGTTATAGTTCTGTGGAGGAGTCGTCGGTTTGATGCTGTGCCACACTGGTCCTGGGATCTCCTGACTCGTGGAGTTGCGCGAGCCAGGGGGCGGGGGATGGATGGAGAGCCGCCGGAGAATCACACTGCTATCAGGAGAGAGAGAGAGAGAGAGAGAGAGGGAGAGCGAGAGAGGGTAGTGGGTATTGTCTACAGAGCTAATCAAAACCAGCCCTTTCAACGAAACGCCATGCAGACCAGACTCCTCGCCAGGCAGAGCGCCGGGGCCTTCGCTTTCCTGGGCTCTCTCCTTTACTCATTCTCCTCGCTAAATACTCCGCCCGCCGCGGCGACCTACTACATGCTGTGGGCACTGTTTTATACGTGGGCGATCCTTTACCCCCCTCGACGGAAACCTGCGCAATACACGGAGAGCTGTCCGTGTACAAACGTAGCCGCGGAGAAGCGCATGGTTTGGGTACGGGAGCGTAAACACGTTCAGCACGTGAATCGAGCAACCATGAGAAATCGCTAGCGTTCGTCTTTATGAATATTTCAATGCCAATGGGCGGCGGGGGGGGGAGGGAGTCGAGAGCGTTTCTTCGGTTCACCCTCATTGCGAACCACCCCACACCCGCCCGGTTTCGCCAACGGTTTTACGCCAAGACGCGCGGAGGCTATTTCGAAAATTGCACCGGCCCCCCGACCGCGTGCCGAGTCGACTCTGGCGGGGGCTTTCATTCCGGATGGCGCCGCATCAAAATCGACTTGGACCTCAATGTCGACATTGACGAATGGTATGGAGTTTCCAGTTTCTTTTTTCTTGGTCCTTTATTTTTTTTTTTTTGGGAGAGGATTACTTAAAATTCGTCTGATAAGAGGGCTGGAACCCGGGCGAGTAATGTCTTTGGGGGTTACAAATCGGTCTGGGAGCGTGACGATCCAGGCGGAATTCATTCGACCTGGAAGACTCCATTTGATTAGCTTTTTCAGCCATCGGTTTCACTGTAATCAGGTTGGAAAATATGTTTTGTATGTATTGAACTCCTCCGCGGTTGAATCGGGCCACAAAAATGAAATTCCTCTTTCGATCATCTCCAAGGGCTGAAAGACCAAGGTCGATGGTTCGTTAGCGATTTTTGTTAACGCATCTACATGTGATCATTAAGACGTGATTACATGTAATTTACATGCAGAACTTCGGCAATGTAGTTCTGCCAGTACTCAATATGTCAGTAATCAACAACTACCCAGCGCTCGGTACTTCAACTACTTGTTACTTCAATGCATACATCAACAACCACCTACCTACGACTACAAGCATTTCCAAAATCAATACCACACCAATCAATCAATCCTGCACACAATTCACCAAGCGTGTACAAAATTTGAGCCCCACAGCTCGATCATCTCCCTAAGATACAGCGTCGACCGATATCCGGACGAAGAAGCGCCGGATTCGAAGTTTCACCGTCCTGAAGCCCGTGACTCGAGCAAAAAATTGTGAGAGCAAGATTTTCGTCCTTGCGTGGTTTCATGCGTGCTCCCACGGCTAATCGGCACGGGGTTTTCGCCCTCTGCGAATTTTTAGGCAATGAGGGAAAGAAAAGCAGTCCGGGAGCGCTATATAGGACCGATGCCGATCGTAGCTGCATACGACTCTCGTATATTAGACGGTATACGCGAAGCAAGCCCGGGCACACGGGATGCTTACGTGTATTCGATGTGTCAAATAAATCCACTATTATGGTATCCCATGGGAGTGCGGGCTGGTCCCCCCCTCGGAGTATATAGCGCCGTAGCCGAGGGATCGTATACGTTCGGCACTTTTTTTTTTTCTCAGCCACCATTCGGAGATCTCGTTCCTTCGACTCCCTCTCTCGATCCTCACACCCCAATCGCATCTTATGACTTCGCACACGCGTCTCTCTCGGTATGGATGTATCCAACGTATGTTCTCCGGCAGACTACACACTCCGCGGCATAAGTTGGCCAGCCGGCACGCGACCCTCCTAAACTTGGCTTCCGAGACCTCACCCCCCCGCCCTTCAAATCCCTCTCCTCCGGAGTCGCCTCATCCGCGGCCTCACTCTCCGTGAAATCCCTACGTGGCGATATATTTTTGTTTTCAAGAAATCTTGCGGGACTCTGATTCATCATCTCGTCGCGCCATACGTCACGGTTCACCGTTCGCTCGCCACCGTTACACCGCGGAGGTGTGCTTATTGTCGCAAAATTCATGACACACCTGGGATGATATCCATTAACCGGAGACTCATGAATACTCACGACTCTTTATCTTTTACTCCATCGTCATTCAATTCGACTGCGGACGATCGTTCGATAGAGTTCCTATCGAATTTCGTTAAATTCGACGGCAGTATATCAGGTGTACTTAAACATATCAGGGCACTCAAACATATGACCACGAATACACCAAATCAACGCTACATCGAAGAGAGTGAACACACTACCAACTGAGCAGTCGACAACTGCACTCAAATGAGCGCATACTTCAAAGGAGCGATTCTCGAGTGATATACACATGATTGATTACGGCAACAATAGACTATAGGCCATGCTACCCTTGAGGAGAAACCATACCTAAAGTGTCATGATAATGATCATGCTCGAATTACGCCTTCTTGGCATTGCATTGCCACCTAGCGCCTTTTATTCTCTCACAATAAGACATGAGCATTTGACTCGGTGACCTGAAGTAGTCTGATCCTGTGTTCAGTTGTCGAGTATTCAGTTGTTGGGCTCTTCAGATAGTGATATACCCATGATTGATTACGACAACAATATAGGCGATACTACCCTTGAGGAGAATCTATACCTAAAGTGTCATGACAATAATCATGCTGGAGCCATGCGCTCGTGCTATTGCATAGCGCCCTTTAATATTGTCACAATAAGACATGAGTATTTGACTCAGTGATCCGAACTTGTGTTGAGTTGTCCAGTATTCGTATCGGCGTTTTCTGGTGTCCACTTTTTCTTTTCTATCAATTCGGCTGCATCCGGCACGATCGCGAAGCCGCCTGGCGGCAGAGCGCCGCACTAGACGGCGCCTCTAGCGGCGAAGCGATCAACCACATTTCGAGGTTAGCTTCCCACAATTCTGACTTCCTATCGACGTAAACAGGCGAACGGACAGATTTTTCATTAAATTTCTTCGCGAAAAATCTTGCCTACGTGTATCACTGTAAATCCACTATTCTCGAAAGCTGATACGCGTTTGCAAACCATGACGAATCTGCCGGGCGAGGTGAACGGCGGAGCTAGGGGGAGTATACGGAGACGGAAAGAAGAAAAAGGAAAGAGAAAAGAGACAAAAAAAACGGGAGTGCTTAGCGAAGAATAAAACGAGAAAAATTGTCATTGTACTGAAGAGGTGGACGATTCCGAGGGGGTGTGCGAGGGTGGGCGGCGGGGGGGGGAGGGGGACGGGGGGAGTAAAAGAGAAGACCAGGCAGAGAAGCGCATGCACATAACAATGACAGGCGCTGACGCAGCTACGCTTCTGCTACAGATCATCCCTGGATATTAAAAAGTCGGTTTTCATTCGTCTATCGTAGTCGGGCCCGATACCGCCCGCGCGCAGCTTCCGCTCACGGTGCGGCTCTTCTCCGTTTCTCCCCGTCTTTTTCTATCTCCCGTGCAGTGCCGCACGCGCCCGGCCACCCGCCACCGCGGAAACAATGCACCCACCAGCGCCCCGGGTACTTGGCATCACGATGCTCCGGAGCAGCCCCCCCCCGTTCTTCGTCCCTTCTCACGCTACCGGTATACCCACCTCGCCACCGACAGCACAAGCATCGGCCCTCGAATTATTCTTCCGCGACTCTTCCCTCCTCCTTTATTCATCTTTCACTGCCAACCCACCCCCCTCCCCCCTCCACGGCCCCTGCCTATCCGCCGTCATCCCCAGCATAATCGAGCTAATCGTCGAAACGATTAGCGCCCCCCGCAGCCACAAGTACCCCACTGCGCACTCGGTGCCTCCTGCGCGACGCGGAAAATTGCGGAACCACCGGGGCACGTGCCCCCCCCCCCCCCCCCTCACCAACCCCCATGTACATGAGTTTCGTGTCATGCTAAAAATCATGCGGGGAAAATAAAAAAGGGGAATTAAATGTAGTATTGTCAACTTATTTTTGTCTGCATCTCTCATTTTCCTTGACGTCCCTCAGGCAGCCCGGTGGAATTTTTGGAATTCTGCATTTCTGGTAATATATAAGTAAAATAATAATGACAATGCTTGAAGTTATCATTGAAATTTTATTTGTTTGTAAATTAATTAATTAATCATTGTTTACTTATTATCGAAGTAATCGAAGAATTGTTAAATTGTGACTATTTATGGTAGCTTTCGTTTCATGCTAAAAACGTTCGGGCAAGAAAAAAAAAATACCGTCAATTAAATTTGAGCATTGCCGACGCATATTTTTTTCATCCCTCCTGCAGCTCGGCGATATTTCTAGAATTCTGCGTTAATATTGAAATATTACTGAAACGGTAACAACCAATGACCGTGTTATTGAAATTTCATTGATCTTTAAATTAATCGTTTGTCACTTATTTATTATCAAAGTAATCGAACGTTCGTTAAATTATTACCACTATTTTTTCCAATTCCCCTTGTAAAATCCTTTCTATCTTCGTTTTCATCTATATAAATTTCGCCGACTGTCCAAAAATTCGGTGTACAGATCTGAGGGAATAAAAAATGTCCATTAGCATCCTCGTGTTTCAATCCCTCCAGTGGCGCCTCCCCCGTATGCATAATCGCTGTCAACGGTGGTTTCCGCGCATCCCGCGCACCGAGCCGATGCGCCAACACCGCATGCACACCAATACCGGTACTTTGTATCGAATAATTCCGATAAGTATTATCGACGATTGAAATAATTGATGGACCTCGCCGAAGAGTTGCCGCCGCGCTTACCATTTAGGGGTGGCACATAAACGCCCCTCATATATATATACACACACACACCTATATATATATATATACACATATATACATACGCAGTTGCAATTTTCGAGTGGCCAGGATATAGCGAGAGGCCGCAGGGCTAGCGACGGTCCAGCACTGGCCAAGGGTGGCTCAGCGCACTCTCGTGCCTAAAAATGCCGTTGGGCCGAGATAGAAGGGGGTGAAATCGGGTGCGCGCGCACGCTCGTTACCTTCCGCCCCCTCCTCTTGTACGCGTCGATTATCATCGCACTTTAATTTCAATCCATATCAGTGTTTGGTGTACATGTGGCTCGTTTACTCGCCACCGAAACGGGTATTCTCGCGTGGTCACACACGTGAAGCGTCACGGTGTTTCCGTACATAGAGGCGGTACAGTAGAGGAGCCCTATAACCGGGCGGTTATACAGGAGGTAATGCAAATGTGACGCGCGTGTGACGACAGCGTGGCCGGTGACGTCTAGTGGGCTGCCGATGACGTTTACTGCTGCAACCACGCCCAAGCCCAAGCCCAACGAGGCCCCCCCCCAACAGCAACGGGAAGCGCGCGAGGTCCCGAAACCCGCGCGGGCTCGTATGTGTCCCTTGCGGGATCGTCGGGAATGGCTCGCCCCGATCCTCGAATCCCGATCCATCCTCCGCAGGCCTCGCGCGGACCTCCTTAATTATCTTATCAGCCAAGGACCCGGTCTGTCATGCGGCGGCGATACGAACGGCAATTGCAACGGTAACATGCACGGGCAAACAGTGCGAACCGCATGTTGGAACCGAGATCGGAGGAGGCCATAGAAGTTGGGGATGAACGAATGACCGCTGAACTGCACGCACGAAAGTATGCTAGGTAGGGTCGGTGACGACAACTCAATACTGTTTCACTGTGCTGACCTCCGACTGTAGGGATGGAAGTTTTTGCACGAATTCTCTTTCAAGTTGCACGCACACAAAACAACGTTTGCCGTTTTCCGTCACACAGACGAGTCGATCGGACCAGATCGGACACCGATGCGCGATCATCGGCCGATCACGGATGTGTGCGGATACGGCACGGTCCGTCTGTGTTACGTACGTCTGAATTTGCGGCCGGCCCTTTTTTCGGTCAATTGACAGTCACGCGATCGTCAATTGACCACTAAAAAAATCACCACACTGTGAAAACAGCGACATTAACTACGAAAACTTCGGCGAGCCCAACTTCAAAATTAACGAAGTAGCAATCTCGTACCAATCTCGTTGAACGGAAAATAATTAAATTTTGTATTCATTTTACAATGTTGGTTCTTCATTCATTAGTCAATTGATAAGAAATGAAAATACGAATGATTACGAAGTGAAGGAGGAAGAGAAATTCGTTTAAAATCAACCTTGAGTGCGAAAAATTGACCAAATTTGTGACCAAAAAAAAAAAAAAAATGTCGGTCAAGTCCCATCTAGATAGATGTCTTTCGCTGTTTTGACCCATATTTGTGACACCGTACAAAAATGACGGTCATCGCAGAAGAAACATTTTCTGGAAACCAAAACGACGATCAATCGACGGTAATTTTTTGATCAATTGACGCTTACCAAAAAATTAACGTCACGGCACATCTCTATTCGGAGCACGTGAAATAAATTGAACTCGAACAGACCAGAACAGAGAGGTTCATCTGAGAGTTAGGCTCATATTTGGAGAATCCAACTGTAATGAGAAGCATTGATAAAAGACGAATACATTCCGATTCATTGAATAAACTTTGAAGTGTGAACAACAGCTCCATCGAAGTCGAGCAAATGCCGGCTAAGCTGGTTACAAAAGTATGTTGCTACGGTCGATAACAAAAATTCCATTACATTTCTTCCAATTGCCCTGACCTCGTACACTTTGAAGCAAATTTTTGCACGAATTCTCTGGCAATCGGAAGCGTTCGGCGCTCATGAAATAAATTGACTATCATTCCGTGCCGTTCTCGATATTCCACCACTTCTGGGTGAAAATCACTCGGTCGCGATATCTTCGTAATCAATGCGCGAGATACTGCGGGAAAAGGGAAAATGTGCCGGGATGCTGAAAAGCCGAATATCCGAGTCTGGCTCTCGATCCTTAGCGCGGCGACGTATTGTATCCTGTTCCGTGGACGGAGAGATACGAGTATACGCTTTTACCGTTCGACAATGCATGCCAAATTCGTGAGTGTTGGTCCTTTCGACAAAGGCATCTTTTTTTCCCCGATAAGGCCACTCGTCTTTTACCCGGATTGCTTGAGTGTCGAGAGGAGTGTTGGAGAGTCGTTGAATCGGTGCGGTGCATCGATCTCACCTATATACGTATATATGCATACATATACATACATACATACATACACACACACACACACACATATATATATATATATATATACACACACACACATCTATATACACAAACATATATTATAGTCCAGTGTTCGACCAGCCGAGTGTTTCGTCGTCGAATCCACCACCTCTCCCTCCCCCCGTACGACCTTATTCAATATTTATACCCACCGGTTCGACGGAATACGCGACCGCGCCATGCATCTCGTCTCCTAAGTCGGGACTTCCACCTATCCTTCGTTCGCGCAATATAGCCCGAGAGAAAACCGTCCGGCGGCCGAGACGAGGATGAAGAAAAAAAAGGACGAAATTCGCCAATTGATACCCCCGCAGACGTGGATGAGCCCCTCCGCGAATGGCACTCACGGGAGTCGCGTTTCCGCCGCTGGTCATCCTCTACGGTACGTCGGTCGAGGATACCGAGATGGAGAAGCTCGGCCAGCGCCAATGTCCTCGTTGTTTCCCTTCCTCCGAGTGCCCCCCGGCTCGGCCGTACTCGGCCACCAATGAATTTTCCGCGACTTTAAGTCTGTCCCACGACGTCCCTCTTACCGGCCTACCGGCCTCCCCAAAGTCCCATTCGTCGGCCACCCCCGGCTCGTGCCGACGACGGATCGACCGGGCTCTTCGCGAAACGAGGACTCATTTTTTTTTTTTTTTTTTTTCTTCGGATTCGACCGGACAATGAGAGCCGTAGACGTGTTTTTTTCTTCTTCAATGGAATCCTGCCATTTCTCATTGAAATTTATACCTCAAAGGGAAAGGAGGCCAATTACCGGATCCTCAGGAGCGAAGCCAATGCAGTTCGACGTTACGAAGACCGAGTAAATTTCTTCGGACCAACATTATCCTGGATGCTCTTTGCCGACCGGAAACCCGACGCCTAGCTCGATATGTCTCTCGATCCGCTCCATCCGGCGCCTTGGGCAGTACCAATGGCGGATTCAAAGTCATCGGATGCTCCCGTGCAGATTTTGTTTGTTCCGAATTTACGTATTGGAGAGCCAATTTGAGACTTGTGATCGTGCAAAACATTATTTGAGCTACTGAACAAGGTTATTCAAGGTTTAGGGCTAAATTATTTGCTGTCGGCTGCATTTTGTTAACAGACAAGCGATATAGTATCCAGAAATTGGCACAAGCGTTAACGCACTGAGAAAAAATTCCATAGTGAAACCAACCGATTAACCGGTATCTCGATAATCCGGGGGCTCTTCGGTCCCGAGCGTCCCGGTTAATTGGGATTCTACTGTGCTACTACTACTTATATTTTCGTAATTAAGGGGGCATTTCCTTTTTTTTTTTTGGTAAAAAAAAAATCGATTTTTCTCCGACCGATGAATTTAATGAATATCAAAATATTCATTAAAAGATTAAAAATATGTGTGCCAAATTTTAATTTAAAATTCTGAAAAATTACAAAGTTACAAGCGGTTTTATACCCGCTTGCCGACTCACGGTTGCCTCGCCCTTTGTGACACGCGGCCGCGGTTCATAATTCGTACAGCATGATTTTCCCATTGCCGAATCTGGGCTGAATTCTACAGTAACTGGTTCTCCTGTCATCGGATACCGTTGCTACCAATGACGGTACTCTCCAAACTCGAAACTATGAGCTTAACGTTGGTTTCAGTTATTTTCACCAAAAAATGCGTTCTTGGCCAGCAACTGCCGCGATCTGAGGATGCTCTTCATCGCCCGCGCATCGGTACCATTGCCTTCCACATGTGTTGTGTCCCAGCAGTGTCCTGGAATCCTAAAATCGTCCGAAGCATGATTTTCCCATGACGCTTTACCCTTGCCGAGGGTTTTCTCGCCGCGTTGTCGTAAGGATCGTGTACGGGAGACAGGAACGGCTAGGCGACAGCTCGTTAGCCGTCGACCTTCCTAAGTGATCTCGTATACAATGAGACTTTATGCAAAGTGCATGCCCGCCAAGGTCCTCGCACCTTCGCGAGGTCCTGCCCTTCCATTTGCCTTGGCGGCGTTACAGCACACCCGAAGCGCGCGGGCTCGCTCGAACGTATCGTCAATTTAATCGCGAGTGCTCTCACCTTCGTTCCGCACCTCTTTCCCACCTGCAGGGCAAGACTGCACTCGAGACCACTCTATCGGGCAACTTTTGCCTTCCGCACCTTTCGCCACCTCGTCAATACACCACGCCGCGCTGAACGGTACTCTTAGTCCCCATCTCTATTACGTTACATCGATGTTTCCGTTAAATCATCTCCCGGTAACGAAGACACCGGAGACGCGGCCATTGGAATTTAATGCGAATAGATGCGTCGTCTCGTCATTAATATACATTGTCAAATCAGGAGTTTGATAACGAGCGACTGTCTACCGGCTAGCTCGAAAATTGCCTCTTAAATATTAATCCAGATCAAAGTTTGAGGCCGGGGCCAAGACTATCGGGACGGTGTGGATGACGTCCGCGGCGCGTCTTTGTGACCTGTCGTTGAACCACACCGGGGCTTGATTGGACTCTGGAGCTACGTGATTTTTATTAGGGTCCTTCGATCCCGTCACCGAGAGGCCAATTGCACCGATTGATGGCCCAGGCAGAGCGGGTCAAAAGGGACCGTTCTTCGTCTCAGTCGGTGGTCCGTTTTGCCCCAAGGTTCCGTTATGCCCCACCATTCACCATGCGGAGTCACGTCACTGAAATATACAGGAAATTTCCTGTTCACAGCCGTGTATCGACAATGCAGGCCCTCTACCATGTCAACCTTCTTCTCGGAGCTGATACACTATGCCAGCGACATAGGCGGTCGAAATTTGTTTGTCTCGTTTTACGACTGGACCAGGCCGCTCGACGAGCTTATTGGATTTCCGTACAATCCTGCGTACATCAACTGCGACGGGTACATCTCATCTCCGAAGCCAACTTCCCCAAAGCTGACCCTATTTTTCTCCTGCGCTTCCGGGCCTCCTCCGAACACTTGGTAATTCGCGGTTTTACGATGTAGCCAGAGCGGATAAACAGACATGTCGCGCAGGGGGTTCTGTCGGGGCGCGAGTTATCTGAGAAACGAGACGATTCGTTTGCGAATTCAACTCACAGCCACCTGTAATAATGCCATTTTGTTTTCCAAGATTGTCCCCGAGGAGCCGGCATCCAATCTCGGTCGCAAGCCTTCGGGAGGCGCTTCGTCTTGCTCACCGGTCTTTGGCCGCCGCGCCGCACGCTAACTCGGTCCGCCACCTACGGGACATATCAATTTGGAGTTCCAGATTCCGATCTCGTAGGAGACGCGGCGACGTTGCATCGGGCGTTGTCCCAACACGCCGGCTAGCCGGAGTTCTGGAATCCGCCAGTTATCTTTCTGCTTTTATGGCGCAGACTCCAGTATTACCGATACTGCACAGTGGCAGGAGGTTTTAAAGATCGGGATGGAGGTGTCGTGTTGCAAAGGGTGAGAATGGCAAGGTAAGACTGTAGTCCGGTAATGCGTCGGTGATCGAGGAAGGGACGGTCGGCCACACCGGAGGAAAGACACTCCGAGGTAAAAGCTCCCTGCTAAGGCCTACCGCAGGGACGTTCCAGACAGGCCCGGAGACGCGACCGGCAAAGGGGGGTTGAAAGAAAGGGCGAAGGAAAAGGAGTGAGCGAGCCGGCGCGCAATGAGGGAAGGAAAGTGCGCGCGAAAGGAATAACAAGCAGAGTCTCCGGGGAATGTGCACCAGGTGTCGGGTTAACCCCGGTGGCTTAGGTCTCTTGGATGCGCGTTTCGCGCGGCTGTAGCCTCCCGTTGCCTCGCTCGCACCCGGGGCTGAGTGCCGCCAAGTCGCAGACGAGAATCGCTATAGCCCAACATCCAACTTGAACTTCGTGGTGCACATCTGACCAATCACTCTGCAAGAGTGCTGGAACGACGGTCAAGGAAAGAGGTGACTTTCTTCGGAAGGAAGGAAGACCGCATTTTCTGGCTGAAAAGAGGAGACCGCAATGATCGGCGGTCGCGTTATTGTGATCGTCGTCTGGGTGACCAAGACGCTTCACGAATTGCCGAATTTGGGCGAAATTCTATAAGTACTGGTTCCGTGACCGCGACCAATGCTACCAATAACGGCACCCTCCGGCATTGCGACCACTTCCGATTCCATGAAGACACTCTTGAGGTGCACGGAATCCAACCCCGTCATTGGCTCCACGCATAATAAGTTCGGACGATATAGAAGTCCAAGTCGGGAAAAGAACGAGCTTGGAAAGAGTGAAGTGACGCATGGTTGGAAAGTCTTGACGTATCGGACTGTAAAAACGATACCCCCAATGATCCGCTTTCGTGTTATTGGTCTTCACAGAGTATTGTACACATACGTGTCCAAGACTCTTCATGAATGGCCGAATCTGGGCTAAATTCTATAATTACTCGTTCTCCCGCCACAGAATGTCGATGCTGCCAGTAATGGCACCCTCCATCCAGCAGTCCCATTTCGGCCTCCATAAGGACACTCTTGAGGTGCACGTAATCCATCCCCGGCATTGGCTCCACGCAATATTGCGCAATACCAGTCTGGAGGACATATAAGTTCGAAGCCGGGAGAAAGGAACGGCGAAGGATGGAGGGACGCGGCTGCGGGAATGCCTCGAGCATGCCGACCGCGAAGAGGCAGACGCATAGGTAGGCTTCGGCTGCGGGCCGAACACGCAGCAGGCATGGAGTTTCCAGGTAGCTAAGTAAAATAATAAAATACAACGGTTCTTTTTTTTTTTTTTTTTTCGTTCGTCGTCGTGTTCCTCCGCGTGCACGGGCCAATGGGAACGCCAGATTTCACGTTACGTAGTTGGACGCCGAGGGTCGCTAGGAGGGACCCGTAGGTGGGGCCTCCGAACAGCGACGCCCAGTCGAACAGGTGGAAAATGCAGGTGATACCAAGACCGCGCAACGCGGTAGAGAGCGAGACGGTGAGGGGAACCCACTCGGCGCCTGCACGTTTACTACCGGCAATACCGTACGCCCTGCTCCCCTCCTCAAATGTGGCTTTGCCTACCTAACCACTGTATATCTACTAGTCGTCCGCTACCAGCCACTAGTACCAACATCGCAATTACTCTTCACTCCGTCTCCACGTACGTACTTGACTATTTATCCTACGTACGTCCCGGCGAATGCACTTCTTCTCGTTTTTACGTTTTTTTCCTTCCTTTTCTTTCTCTCTCTTTTTTTTTTTTTTTTTTTTTTTTTTAAGCGATAGTAGTTGCAGTCACAGAAGGCTTTTTGCATTCCCCGCTACCTGAGGAAGAGCCCATGGTAGTAGTTCCAGGCATCGCGCAGTTTTCGATAACGGTAACACAAAAGATGAAAGATAAAAGCCGCGCATTTGCGCTCGTTTCCTTTGAGGCGGCATCGCGCGGCTGTGCTGCAAAAAGCTTTCCTCCCCCCCCCCCGACCGCGTCCCCCACAAACGTCGTACGGCCGGTTGAATGAATGGTCCAAAAAACAAAATGTTCAAATGCGGAGAGCCTCGGTGACGCGAACGGCGATGACTGGCGCTCTCGTTGGACGAGGGAAAGAATAACGGGGCTCCGATCGATAGGGTAAAGGAACTAACGGGCTCCGACGGCGTTATTCTGCGATTGTCAACGTACCGATTATAATAACCCGGGCCATGTTCCCTGGCGGAAAGCCCTCTCTCCGTCCCGCTCTCGTTTAGATTTTTGCGATAGAGTCGCCCTCGCTTGGGCACGTTCGCCCCGAACGTGTCGTCTTCTCGTTCCAGTCACTCTCGTCCCGGTCCTTGCATCGGTTATCTATCGAAAATTGAATCTCGATAGAAAATTGTCGCGCGCGTCTCGTGCCCGAAACGTTCGGGCGTCTTTGAAAAATGGCGAACTGCCGTGCGACAAATATGCCGAGGATAAAAAAAAAATCCCCCGACGCGGCTGCGGCATTCGATGATGCTTGGGTTCTCGCATGGACCGACTGAACGACTCGCATGGATTGGAGGCTGAACGAGTGTTTCAATTCCTTCGTCATTCTGACAAGTCTCGATGCAAGGCTTAATGGCGTATCTTCGTTTTAAAGTGGGAATCTCCCCAACCAATAATCTTACATAATGCAAGAAGATGGCCAACTAACGGAGGGGGGTTTTGCAAGGACAGTTTTCCGTTCTGAGAGCGTTCCGCCTATCGCCTTCCCTTATTTATTTTCTTCAATAAATTCCACCACTTGGACACTTTAATCCGCAGAAATTTCCGAGTGCCTGTCAGTTAGGCTCGCCTACTTATTGCTACTTAAGCGTTTTAATGGACAAGTTATTAGTCTGATATATCGATTTTTAAGCCGCCGTTTCCGTCCCATCCTCCGACGCTCCGTTGCCGAGCGAAATTGTCGTGTTCAACGAGGCCCGTTCCCGTTGTACTTGGGAATATCCCGGGGAATATTCACAATGGGCCAAAAATGTATTTCGCTGAACGAAACGCACCGAGGACTATTGAAATTCCGAGTAGGTTTAGTGTAGAAAAATGTTGGCCGCTAGGAGAACCCGCGTCGCGCCGGTGGAGTAGCATCTTTTGGTAATGCACAGCCGATATGCATCTACGTGCCTGCCAAGAGCAGGAGAGTGCCGAGCGTTTTCTCCTCCCCCCCCTCCCCCCCACCGTGGCTTATTAATATTAAACAGTACGTAACCGCGAGGCAACCGCGCAGTCTACCTACCAACCAACACCGACCTACCACTTTTTCTTCCTTCCCGCGAGCCGAAGCGGTCGAAGAATAGTCGCTTTGCACCCTCGATACGTAAGGCGGGATGGCGGTCTACACTTTTACCCCCGGACGATCTACTATCGTAGGCTCGTGGAGCTTCGATGCTTCTGGCTTCCCGGCCAGAGAACACTTTTAAATAGCGGAACAAGCAATACACCCTCGGTCTCGCGCTAAATACTTGATCCTTTGGCGGGCAAACGCAGCTCTACGTCTCCTCCAAGCCCCGCCGAACCCCACGACTCATCCCTTTCCACTCACTCGAATCGTCGCACCCCTCGCTTCGAACCCCTCGCACTTCGATTCTATTCGCAAAGGTCTATACGTGGCGACCATATTCTACACGATCTATTTATGCTGGGTTTTTCTATGTATATATATATATATACACGAGTTGAGTAAAGTAGTAGCTCGCGGTAACCATTTTAAACGCAGACGAGTCTCGCGAAGAGCTCTTGCGACTAGCAGAGCGCCTATGAGTTGGGTTTCTGAAGGCTCGAGGTCTGCTTGGTTGAGGCACTTGTTTTAGTAGCTCATCAACGGACGAAACTGTGAGCCGCAGAGTGCTTGAGCAATGTTCTCCGGGAACACATCTTAATCTCGGGGAATGTGGAAGATAACGGGAAGACTCTTGCTGGATGGATTTTAGGTACATTGACTGAGACGGATTGTTTTTGTTTTGATCGGCTATTTATTAATGGCATGATGACGATTATGGTGAACATGTGACCTCACCATCCGTGGTGACCCCCGTAATCTCCGTGATCTCCGTGATCTCCGTGATCTCCGTGACCGTGAAACATGCCTAACGGAGCTTTCACAAGGTCACCCATCTGCCCCATCGCACTAGCTGGAGCTTTCGCAAAGTGCCCCATATGTCCTATCGCATCAGCTGGACCTTTCGCAAAGTCACCCATCTGTCCCATCGCATCAACTGGAGCCTTAAACATATTTCCCAACTGTTGGATGGTACCTAAGTGCTTCATAATGCCTCCCAACGGGCTTACCATAGCACCTATCAACTTTGCTTTGTGACCTATCAAAGAACCAATCATCTTTGTTTTGTGATCCGTCACTTTATCTAACAACTTTTCTTTGTGATCCATCATACCACCTAACTTCTCTTTGTGCTCCATCAAGCCCTTTTCCAATTGTTCTATATGATCACCGTGTTCTCCGTGTCCGCCATGACCTTCGTGTTCTCCGTGTCCGCCATGGCCTTCGTGTTCTCCGTGTCCGCCATGACCTTCGTGATCTCCGTGTCCTTTATGTCCTCCGTGATCTTCATGTTCTTCAGGTTCTTCATGATCACCATGCCATTTGTGGTCCTCTTGTTCTTTGTGGTCTTCCGGTTCTTTGTGATATTCCGGTGCTTTGGGGCCTTCTGGCGCTTTGGGGACTTCCGGTCCTTTGGGACCTTCGGTTCCTCTGTGTCCTTCGTTCGGGTCTTTCTCACCACGACATTTGTAGCATATTTTATTCTCCATGTCTTTGGGACCGCTATCTTCATTACCTCTGTAGTCTAGGTTTCTGCGAGCTTCTTCTCCGTAACCGTCGCGCCCGGGTGCACCGGAAACCACTAAAAAAATTGCGTCTACTCTTAGTTATCAATTCGCAACGCGCGATACAATGTCGTGCCAAATCAGAATGGCTTAAGTGGTATGCTTGAATGAGCAAATCACGACTTTTTGATTTGTCACGCGACGTAATGACCATGATCGTCAAGTACACAAACAGTGAATACTACTTACTCTGCATGGACGTCATAAGAATTGCGGTACCCAGAGCGAGAAACGTCACGATGATTTTTAGCTTCATTGTAGCGGATTAATTTTTCTACTCCTCGGTGCTTTTACGATAAACGCCACAAGCTCCTGATTGTGTGTGCCCGATTCGCAATGGTCGAGATCCATTTATACGAAAATCCCTATTGACTCTGCGACTAAGCGTAGCTGCTAGTAGCTGGGAAAAACAACGATCCGAGAATTCAGGTGCTCGCGTGTTTATTCTCATAACAATACACGGATTAATGTTTGTCGACAACATATGGTGTGCGCAGCATTTTCTTGACCCCTTCGCTTGTCATTGACTCTAACGGTGCGTCAATGATGCGCTACAGGCGTCAGCGAATTTCCGTCACCGAAGCGGTTAGTCATTGAAAAACACAAGCGTCAATTTAGCTGCGCAAATTGTTAGTTGTTTTTTTTTTCTTTTAAAGAAATTAAATTAAATACATTTATTAAATCACATACGTTAAGTAAATAAGAAAAATTAAATAGGTTAAATAATCCGAACCGGGACTAAATATCAAGCACACGAAGAATTAATTGGACGAGCTTATCGACGTATTATTTTGGGCTTTCAAACGGTAACGAAATACTCTGGACAAAATCCTCGACACGATTGTGTCGAGCGAAAAAAATGTGTCTGCGAATCTTCCAAGCAAACTATCGACGGTCCATGTCGGTACATCGGGTAAGGAGATTCTGCACGTGTTCCGTATTCCTGGCGTAAACGGGCAAGCATCAACCGAGCGCAGCAAGCCAAGTAGCGCAACCGGAGAAACATGCCGACGGTGGATGAACAAGTGCGAGAGAGAAACAATAACAAACGAGAGGCAGGAGTTATCTGTAATGGAATAAGTTGGTAACAATGGAGTATTGTTGTAGGAGGCTCGCGGTTGTACGGCACGGTCCCGTTGACGGACATTATCGCCGGACGTCGCGTTTCCGCGTTTCCGCGACGTCCTGCCGCTGGTGCGGCTGCCGCTGCATGACGCCGCAACGCCAACACACCGTCAACCCAGAACACCAAGACGTCAGGCCATCCACAACTCAACTCCACTCCTACATATCCGCGAATCTATGCCAGCCGAGCTAGTAGTTTACCAAACGCTTGAAACGCTCTTCCATTCGCACGGTCTCATCATGCCAGAACTCCCGACGTCTCTGTGGCTCCTACGATCGCGGCGTGACTTTCTTATCACCCTCGACGTATGCTAATGAAGATTCTAATCGAGTTTCGCCGGGGGATTTTCATGGCGGTGGTGGAAAGGTCATCGGTTGAGACGTGGAGTGAAAAAAACATCGTCATTCGTGATGATTCACCGATCCATGATGCTCATGGAGGTCATCGTATGATCATGAAGTGGGAATCGTTGAAGCACTTGGATGAAATAAATTTGGGACGAGGCATATTTGGCTCCATTGCACACTTCAGCCTTGTTTACTTGACGATCGACTGGACCAACAATAAGAAAAATTATTGATTCATTCGGGTGGTGCAGAGGTCATCAGCTGAGGGACGTAGAATGAAAAGAACATAGCCATTCATGGTGATTCACGGAAGCACGATGCTCATGGAAGTCATCGTATGATCATGAAGTGGGAATCGATCGGTTGAATCACTTGCATGAAATAAATTTGGCTCCATCGCACATTCAGCCTTGTTTACTTAACGATTGATTGCACCAGCAAAAAGAAAAATTATTGATTCACTCGCGCGATGTAGAGGTAATCAATTGAACGCCATGAAGAGGAGAAGCATCGCCGTTCGAGATGACCACAGAACTAATCCTACAGTCATGAAGTGGAAATTGATCAGTTCAGGACCACTTGGATGAAATAAATTCGGCGCATGGCATATTTGCCTCCATTGTACATTTCCGCCGCGTTTAGTTCGATTGCACCAACAATGGTCGATTGCACCAACAAAAAAAAAAAAAATGACTCCATCGAATTCCATTCAATCGGGAGATGGAGAAGTCATCAATTGAAAGGCGCGAAGAGGATAAGCATCGCCATTAATGATGATCCACGGATCCATCGGCCCACGATGACCAAGGTGGTTATCGCATGGGCATGAAGTGGAAATTGATTGGTTGAACCACTTGCGTGAAATTAATTCGGCACATGGCATGTTCGGCTCCATCGCACACCTCAGACTCGTTTACTCGACGGGTGAATGCAGCAAGAGAAATATTATTGATTCTTTCGAATTTCCATTCAATTGCGTGGGCGCGATCGATTCAAGCATTTTGTTTTCATTTCAGACGTACGTTCCGATGACGTTGAACAGGTGCATTATGGCCAAGCAAGCGAGGCGAAAAAGAGCCGTATGATTAACGACCATTTGTACAACTGGACTGTATTGGCTCGATGGCCAGCCACCTCGAGCGGCAATCGAGTCGCGTAAAAATAAAATTTCATTATCACACGAAAGAGCTCACCGGTGAAAATGAATGATCAAACGAATGGAGCCACAGGTATGTAAATTTGGCACATTATTGTCTTGTAAATCCGACGATTTCCTTTGACTTACAAAAAAAAAACTTGTTTCTCTTTTTTTTATATATTGGAAAGAAAAAAATTATTAACTTTTCACTAGAATAAATAAGGTTTTCGGTCATTCCGCCACGCCCTTAACATAACACTGCAAAAACCTATCGCAAAAAAATAGAACGAAACGAACCCACAAAAAAAAAAAACCATCTCTCCATTTGCCCGGCTCTTGCCCATTAATTTTAATGCAGTTAAATAAACTCAACTTTCCAACTTCGTACCAAAAAGTCCCTCCGCTGCTTGGCAAGCCCTAATCCCCCCCCCCCCCCCCCCCGTCGACTTCAGCCCAAACACGATCAATTACGAACGCCCGTGAGTACACAGTTGTCCCGCGACTATCGAACGATTAACAATTGAAGTTGAATGATGGAGCCGGATTCATTGCAGTTACAGCCGCGCTTGTTCGGTTTCTCTTCGGCCCGCCTCTGGCCCCGCGCGAAATCCGCGGTGCGCTCTAAAGCTGCACAAAGAGATCTTCCCATCGCGCCCCCGCCTCGCTCGGGGCGGTGGGTGGCTGGGTGGGGTTTGGATTAAGACGCTGAGCCGATCTTCCCGTCACTCGTACACGGTTTTCCTCATTCTCTCCCAAACACACCCTCATTCACTCTCAAATCTAATCCTCCATCCTCGCCACCGTCGCTCCGTCTGCGATTTTAGCCAGAAGTCTGCAACCGCGCTGGAAATTTGTTTCCCGGTGCATCGTGTCGCGCGGTCGGGGGATTGGGATGAAAATTTTCCGGTTACATCGGGGCCCGGCTCCGGGCCTCGTCTGGCACGAAGCGCGCGGTGCGAGGCGCTAAACCGCGGCGACGAGAGGGATTCTCGCCCGAGAGGTTGTTCTCCCCGTAATAGAGTGCGGTCCGCTCTCACCGCGGGGTGATGCTGCAAAGCGGATTACAAAGCGTTCTCCACACCCTCTCGGGATTGTATATCAAAATCCACTGTGCGTTTCGGATGCGACGGAGGAGCGTCACGGAGATCAGGAGAGAGATCGAGGAGAGTACCGGCCGGGACCAGCCGGTGTTTTATGGAGTACCGAGAGACACGTCTAGGCATTGACTCCCGAAGCGGCGGCGGCGGCGAACGCCACTGTACGCGCGCCGCGTGTCTCGTTCTTCGACGACTGCAAAGTAGAGTGCGGCGCTGAAAGTGGAGAGGAGAGATGGAAAAAAATTGTTAAAAAAAAACAAAAAAAAACAAGAAAACAAAAAATGCGGGAAAAAAAGGAAAGTAGACGGAAACAGATAGAGGAGACGCTGAAGAGGTAAGGGGGGAGCAGCGGAGTGTATAAGTGCTCCGACTCGGCTGCCACGGTCGGAGTGAGGAGAGATGAAAGGCGCAACGCGCTCGAGGACACGAACGACGTAGGCCGCCTCCCGTGCCGTACATTTGTGCCTGTGAAGATAGCGAGATCCCAAAGAGTAAAAGACGGAAATAAAAAAAAAAAAAAGAAGAAGCGACGGGAATGGGGGAGAAAAAAAAAATACAACTCTCGCGAGCGAGTCTTCTTCGTGACGCGTTTTCGAACTGGATGTCTCCGGAGCCCCCTCGGGGCCCTCGCTCACGGTCCAACTCTCGCTTGCTTCCTCTCTTGCAGCCCTCCAGCGCAAACCGGGACGGATCTACTTCCATGTACACACGTATCTCGGCGTGCCCGCGAGCGCTCGCACTCCGTTCGGAAAACCACCCCAAACCCACCCCCCCGCTCCGCACACTCAGCCGCGGGGTCATTGCGCGCAGCCTTTTCCTAATCAATTACACGCGAGGGGGCGAGTGTTGCGTGTCACTTGACCTATGATTGTTAACATTTGCGGATGAAACTTCGATTGACCTGGCGCGGTTGGTGAATTTTGGGCCTGCCGGAGGTTCCGCTACCGACAATTCGGTTCGGGATCTTTGGGGGAAATTTTGGTGCGGCACATTCGGGTTCGCGGTCAGCCCCTGACTGGGTACTGCCAGATGTAAGGCGGCGGAATTGATGATCGAGACGTCTGGGAAAAATTTTGAAAATTCGAAGATGATCGTGAAGATATTTGAAATTTAGTGATGACTGTGGAAATATTGGAAATTTGAAGGTGATTGTGAAAATAATGAATACTTGAAAATGATTTTGATGATATTGAAAATTTGAAGATTATTGTGAAAATATTGAAGATTTGAAGATGATTGTGAAAATATTAAAAATTGAAAGATGAATGTGAAAACTTGAAGGTGATTGTGAAAATATTGAAAATTTTAAGATGATTGTGAATATATTAAAAAATTTCATGATGAATGTGAAAATTGGAATATTGATTGTAAAAATGCATGGATAACTTTGATTGCACAAATTATTGAGCTGTTAGAGGATTCAGCTACAAACACACAGGGTTCAGGATCTTTGGTAGAAATTTTGGAGCGTTAATTCCGGACCCGATTATTTCCTGGCCGGGCAACGTCAGACGCAAGGCACTAAAATAGAAGATCGTGCCTTCCGTGAAAATACAAAATTTGAAAATGATTGTGAAAATTGCACGGTTAACTTTCATCGTCCAGACGCGTTTTTTGAATTCCAGACCTGTCACAGGTTCCGCAACCGACACAGAGCTTAATGATCTTTGGTAGAAATTTTGGAGCAATCGGGACCTCGCACTGCAAGCCTCAAAAATTGACCAATAATTTTATATCCGCAAATATCCCAAATTTCTTTCTACTCCAAAAGATGCTTCGCTCAAAAAAAAAAAAAAAAAAAAAAAAAAAAAAAAAAAGATGGTTCTTTCTCGAAGATGGATTTTTCTAGAACATACAAAACTTTTTTTCACCACGCGAGTCGACTGTGGGGTAAATATGTGTACAACGATTTATTGCCAAAAGAATGAAATATGCGAAAATTCTTATGTTTGGATAAAATTGTTGAGCTCGTTCGGCATGGAAGAGTAAGAAGGGCGCGGGGGGGGGGGGGTGGAGGGTTGAAGTAAGAGGAAGAAAAAGAAGAGGAAGAGGCTAGAGAGAGGATTATTCCTCGAGGCTGTGAAACGGTGCTCGCGAGCTGAGGGGGTTGCGACGGCGAAGGACGGCCTGGAATTAAGCATCTCGCCTCAAGAGACTTCGAGTCACTTCAGCCCCGGTCTCGCTCGCGCTCCCGCGCTCCTCGTTCCTCTCTCATCCCCTCGCGTATACCTCAACCACACTCCAGACCGACACGGATTAAAATCTGCCTGCCGTGGCTTCTCTCGCCTGGTCTCGCCCACTCCAACCACCCCCACCCCCTCCCCCCCACCCGCCACCTACGCCCACCGTCACAGGCCGCCGTCGCCCTTCGCTCGCTCTTTTCCGGCGGGGAACGCATTCCATATTTAACCGAACTTTCGTCAATCTACGGCGCGATACATCCGATCGACACACTGGGAGATTTTCGAGATTTTTATTTATTTATTTTTTTTTTTGTTATTAATTCTCATAGTTTCGCACATCGATTGTGGCCATTTGTACAATTTAACAGCTAAACATTAAACGGAAGGCCGGTGAATGAAATTTGCACATTTCATCCCGAAACTTTCTTTTTCATCTCTTACAAGAAAATAATATTAATAATAATAATAATAATAATAATAATAATAATAATAATAATAATAATAATAATAACATCTTCTCTGGGAGAAAATAAGTTGGTTTTGGACTTCTTCGTAGGGGAAGGACAACGTGCAGAATAAAAAATAAATTGTTAACATATAAATGTTTCGTTGTTTTTTTGTTATTTATTCTAATATGGTAAAACAGCCAATGAATAGACAGGGCCAATGAAAGTCTATTAGCTGATTTTTTTGTCTTCTCGACTGTCCATTAATTGGCCGGTTCACCCTAGTTTCGCACAACGTGCACGAGATACGATTGTGGTCTTATGTACAATTTATTTGACTGCAAAATATTGAACGAAAGTTCAGCGAATCAAGCCTGCACGTCGCTTCGTCAATTTTTCTTTCCATCTTCTAATAAAAAAATAATAATAATAATAATAATAATATCATTAATACTTCTGGAAGAAAATAAGTTCTATTCCTCAAGTTTTCATAGCGGAAGATGTATGAGCTTAATAAAAAAAATAAAAAAAAATTCCCAACGTATAAATGTTTCTGTCTGTTTGTCTTTTAGAAAAAAAAAATATAGATGCCCGATGCGACATGTGAGGTGGCAATTCGGACGGGGAGAGGGCGGTAAAGTTCTCCGGAGGAGTTATGAGGCGTGCTTCTGCCGGTGGGTTTATGTACGCGTGGCACGGGATCACCATAAGGTGGGATATTCGGTGAAGGCTGTATTCACCGAGGCTCTCTTCAGGACCGCCTTTCTTTTCTCGGTGAATCCACCGTCGGGCTATCTCACTGTGCCGACGCTATGCCGTTCGCTGTTTCGGCACACGACGACGGATACGTTCGTCGATGAGTCTGCGAGTCCTCGTAAGAGGCGCCTCTATCATCCCGTGGGAGCTTCGACATCACCCGTTACATCCGAACTGTACGTATTGCATTATTACGCTATACAGCTAGATGGCTGTAGGGATGCGGTAAAACCCCTCCCGACTGGTCCGAAACTAGTGGAAAATCATTTGCAGTTTCCCCTCGCTCATTCCGCCTCCCTACGGCTCTTCCCGTCTCGGCCTTCTTTTTTTTTTTTTTTTCCTCTCTTCTCCTGGGAGAAATCGGCCACGCGCCCTAGGCTCGCACACTTCGCCTCTATGCTTTTACTCCATCGATCTAAAAAAAAAAAAAAAATAACGTCCGATCTTTATTGCTGTAGATACATTCAATGCCGCTTCGGACAACTGCCTCTGCGAGTAATAACGCTAATAACACCTTCCGGGGAGTTTTGTGATTCGACGTCGGGAATTCTTGCTGATGTTCGATGATAAATCATTGTTTTGTTTGTTTGTTTTTTTTTTTTTTATATCGAGATCATTAAGAAATCGTCGGTAATTGTAGCAATTTCGATGAGATTTGATAAATGATTTTCTTCGTTGAAATCGAAATCGGTAGGAGATCGCGAGTATATTTGATAAATCTGATGAGAAAGTATCTGGGGATAAAAACAGAGACTCTCACCACTCACATTTGTGTCAAAGCATTAACACAAATAAAAATAAATAATACCGATAATTCGTTTCTCTTACTCTGTATCGTTAGAATTTTGGGTAGCCTATATAGGAGCGAATTCTTGAGCGGTTTGTGACTAAAGGTTTATGGGCACTTGGAGTAAGTTTTCCTCGCCTAACGTTGCACGAATAAATGATAAAACGTTTGATCAGAAAATTAACAAATAAAAAAATTGTGGACCTTTGTCGACAATAACTTGTTCTAAAAAGTAGAAACTTTCTTTGCTCACTGCCTCTCCCTAAAGCAGAGATTCTCACTGGTATTTTTTTCCCCGCATTAACGCTCTTTTTCTTTACTTTTGCTTCCTCATAGATGAATCTTTGTTTTTCATCCTCTCATCCCAGCAACCACCGCCCTCCGATCGGATAAAAAAATAAAAAAAAAAAAAAAAAATCAATAATACCGATAATTCGTTTCTCTTACTATGTATCGTTAGAATTTTGGGTAGCCTATATAGGAGCGAATTCTTGAGCGGTGTGTGACTAAACGTTTATGGGCACTTGGAGTAAGTTTTCCTCGCGTAACGCCGCATGAATAAATGATAAAACGGGGGGGCTATCGGGGGCGTAGGCAGGGGGAGGGGGGTGGGGATGAGGGTGAAGTCCGTGGTATAAATTCCAGCTCGGTTGTCCTGTCCCGCTCCCAGGGGGTACACCAGCCTCTGGTCTACAAGCTCGTGCTACATATATTCAACACTACTCTACTCTATACCCTCCGGATCTTACCCCACCCCTCCCCCTCCAACCCGCCCCCTCTCTCAACCACTCCTGCTCAGCGAACGTGTAGAAAGTACTGCAGTACAGTGTTCGCGCGTATGTATTTCCCCCCCCCCCCCCCCACACACACACACACACACAACACAGCAACAAGCATCGTTGCCCCACCGACCACACTAACATAAGGGTTATATTTGATAGATACGGCCGAGCTAAGTGCTTATCGTATTTCTCGGGTCACGAGTCTCCATCCCTCTTTCCTCCTCCTCCTCGAGCCACCCCCGCACGCCTCCCTCTCGCTGCCGCGGCTTCCTCCCTTTCACTCGCAGACGGAATCGCCTTGAACTCTGACGCTGGCTCTCCGCTGCAACATATCCGGATCACACGGCCGTGGAAAGAAAAAGAGATAAGTCGCAACTTAACGCCGAAGGATCGCGGTATTAAGAGAGCTTTAGAATTAGCCCGACACTCGACCGCCGGGCTGATTATAGGGTACACGTGGTGAATATATGGAAGACACCGATTAACACGTAAATCAATGATATATGGACCGGTCCATATTCTCCACTTTTGGCCTGTAGACTTTTTTTTTTTAAATGGGTTTAATCCTTTTTTTTTTTTTTTTGCTTCCTCATAGAGGAAGCTGTGGTTTCTCGAAAAATAAAAATGTGGCGATTTTAAGGTTGGCGAGAGAAATAAGAGAAAATTGCGAGTAATTCTCGATGGTAGAAAAATCTGAAAAAATTCATGCATATTATTGGTACTGAAAAGATGAATTTTGCACAGTAATAATTCCTGAATGTTATTAACATATTAATCAAACAATTTGATTGTTTAATAAATTACTCGGCAAAACAACTTTTTTTTTTTTTTTTTTAAATGAGTCGTTCATTTTTCGGAATAGGTATGAATCGTTTTGATTTTTCGATTTTTTCACACATTTTTTTTATATATATATAAAAAAAAAATCAACGCTAATTGAAAAATCTGAAAAAATTCATGGGTATTCAGAAAAATTAATTTTTCATGGGTAAAGTATGAAATATAGAATGTTGATATTCGGTATGTTGATTGAGCGGTATTTATTGAATATGAAAATATTTTTTAAAGTTTGATAAAGGATGATAGTGGGAGTGGGAGGAGCCACGTATGTCGGTACAGCGGTGATGACATTCTTCGCTTGAGAAAGTCCTAAGTGCTGGATGGGTGATCTGAAGCAAAAAAAAAATGGAGCATATTTTTACCTTATACAATACTGTATACCTCATACAATGTGTATAAGTTGAACTAGAGTCAAGAAGAAAAATTGGAAAATTAAAAAATAGTGAGCGATCGAGGGGCTAGTTTGTTTGTTTTTACCAAAAATGTTTGCAGTTTTTTTTATTATTAAATAAAAACATTTGAACATTTTTCATAATTCTAGTTCAACTAATGAAGATATTTGCTGTAGACGTGTCTGCCGAATTTCATAAAGACTGCGCATCTGTGGCGTGTAGGAGCACCTCCGCAAACTCTGAAAATGTAATCGAGAAAAACGCGTTTAAAGTTAAACCGAAGTTTATGTATCGAATAAGATGAAAAGTTTCATACATACACAGTAAAAAATAATTGCGTAAAATCAGAATGCGAAATTTCGTAAAAATAATTTTGTTAAAAAAGTGACAAACGAGTTTGTCACTTTCTTTGGATATACGAACCTGTCCTTTTACTTTCTGCATCGTTGACAATTTTAGTTTGTACTTTTATTTGTCAAACTATAAAATTAACAAATAAAAAATTGTAGACATTTGTGGACAATAATCTGTTGTAAAAAAGTACAATTTTTTTTTTTTTTTTTTTTTTTTTTTTACTGTGTACACACTTTGCTGAACGCGTTCTTAAACATTGGCTCTTTCCGATACATGGACGAAAAAAAATGTTGATCCAACAAGGTAGAAACGACCCTTAATTTATGATTTTTTTTAACGATTTTTATTGAATTTTCGTTATTCACAGTTTTTTTATTGATTTGTTTTATTCGCATTTTTTTCAATCGTCGAATAGAGGAATTTTTATTTAGAGACGGTTTTTCGGAGGGATTTGATACATATTTTCGGTACTGTGTTTCAACTTTCTTTTTTTTTCAGAGTAAAAAAAAAAAATATCCCTTTTTCTCCCACATCGGCTCTTCCCGCAAATAATTTATTCAATACACCCCCGATAGTCTCGGAATTTTTCCGAGCCGAAGAAACTTTCCCCATAACGCCGGAATTTTATTTTTCGTTAAATTTTATTCGTATCTCTTTCATTCTCGAATTGCCGGTTTAAAATTCGTCGAAAAGTTTTTTTTTCGCCGTAAAGTGCATCGGGCGAGACTTGGCGTATCGGACGAGACTTAGCTTATGCAATGGGGGAACGAGGGGGTCGTGGTACGAAAGAATAAGGTGTACGACGAGAAAGAGAGAGCAGCGAAAGACCGAGGAGAGAGCGGCAAGGGTGGAGAATGAGCGGTGGCACGCATCTGTGCGGGCCGATTAGGGGTTCCGGGGGGGGGTGAAAAGAGAAAACCACCCCGTTTTCGCGACCGAGAGAGAGAGAGGGAGAGGGAGAGAGAGAGAGAGAGAGAGAGAGTGAGAGAGAGAGAGAGAGAGAGAGAGAGAGAGAGAGAGAGAGAGAGAGAGAGAGAGAGAGAGAGAGGAGGACAAATGTTCGCGGTGGCGTTTGGGAAGGGCGGTTCTAGGCAAAGCCCGTGGCGGCAGCGCTGCGCGTACCGCGTCACGCCACGGAGAGGGTTGCTTTCAATTAGGAGCCGGTAACTCTCCCGGGCATTGTTCATTTCACTCTAGATTTGTATTCACCGTCCGTTTGTTCCCTCGTATTTGCCCAACTCGCTGGCAAAAGCGTGCCTCGATGCCCCCTGTCGTCCAACTCCGCGGGACTCATCGTAACTCCTTTCTTTTCTATATCTGTTTTTTTTCCTTTTTTCGTTTTTTTTTTTTTTTTTTTTTTTTTTTTTCCAACCCTTCCCGATATATCGCTATTTGCAAAAAGGGGGACGAAGGCAGATCTATTTCCAATCGCCGTGGCAATTTTAAGTCCGCTATTCGTGAAGAGCTCCGTCTTTCCGGCTCGAAATCTCGCCTTATTAATTAACTCAGACGGTAACGATATCTGTGATCCTATTTTTTTTTTTTTAACCTCGAGTTTCCACTCAAGGTTACCTCCATTTTTTTGTTTGTTTTTTTCAACCCTTCTCTATGTATCGCGATGTACAACAAAAAGGGGGGACGAAGAGAGAACTTTCTCCGATTTCACGTCCATTATCCATGTACGGGGGAAATGGGCAAAATGGCACAGAGGGCCAAAACGGGACAGTGAGGGCAAAACTCTTCTTCGATCTTCACAATCTTACAACAATGTTTGAGCGTCTCATTTTGTCCCGACGAAACATCCGGTTTTTTTTTTAACCCGTTTTGCTCCACTTTGTCCAAAAGTTATTGGAAAATTGTGTCTTGTCTCATTATCCCGTTTTGCCCCTCCGTGCCACTTTGCTCCGCTCTCCCCTACAGGGGAGAGCGGGGCAAAATGGGACAGTGGGAGCAAAACGGGACGACGGGACAAAACGCAATTTTCCACTAAATTTTTGATGATGGCCGTGATGGAAATGGGCAAGACGGTCCTGAAGATCCGGATTTATGGGACAAAATGGGGCGTCAAAAAATTATTGGAAAGTTTAGTTTCACCTGCGCTGGCGCATTTTGGTCCCACCGTCCCGTTTTGCTCCGCTCTCCCCTACACCTTCGATCCCAATGGATGTCCCACCTCGAAAACCAGCCCGGTCGCTGACGAAATCTCTAAACAAATCTCTCGTTCTAATCCAATCTTCACTCTCAGCCAAATAAAAAAATAAAATAAATAAATAAAAATATACCCGTAAGATCGAAGAAGACCGGGGATTGAAGTTTCGCACAATCTTTAATCCACGAATGACATTCCACCTTGGCGTGGTCGGAGGCTGCGAGAGCGGCGCGGCATGCAGCCGTGACTTTCGAGGGGGCTTTGCGCCTTCCTGGCTTCTCGAAGCGATTAGTCGATATTCGTAGCGCGTTGAATATTAACGAGACAGTATAGAGCGCGCGAGGGTGTGCACGAGGCGGGGTTGGCTTAATCTCGAACGGCGCGAACAGTAACAGCAGCAAACACACAAACCCCCCCCCCCCCCCCCCCCGCCCCGCGAATTATACTAATTTTCACGTCGTGCAAGTCCGCGGCTTTCGAGTCCCTCGAAACTCTCTCTCTCTCTCCTCCTTCGCCGGCAAGATCTCCATCGCGCACGTACGCGATACGAGGGAGAGCAGTGGCTGAACTGAACGCGTACGCGAGATGAAATTTATGTACCTGTACGCGGAGCGACTTACGTACTTTATGCCTTTATACCGACAGGGCACAGCCAGTTCCGAATCGCAAGAGACTGAGCGTAGCGGGCGACACGCCGTGTGCTGCGAGCCTCGTAACCAAATCCTGCCCCCCCGCCCCTATAAATTGCCACTGCGAATTCGAGGCATTTCGCCCGATGCCTCATCGTGCAGGTACACATACGGCACCTGCACGGCTCTCCCTCGCTGAGCGTTTCGGCTCGGTATCGGCTGTGTTATTGTTATTACGCTTAGATTGCGAAGGCGAGCGCGGAATTTCCTCGATACGATTCGGCAAACACACACTTCTTTACACACACACACACACACACACACTGTTTCCGAAATTTCAAGCACATGTGCGGTGCAATTTTCAGAGTACTTGCACTTTTCATTAAAATTGTTAGTAATTTCATGCTAAAGATTTGTGATTTTGATATGTGGTTCTTTAATTTTACAAAAAAATGTGCATTAATGTTCAATCCGATGTAAGTAACGTAGGCGAATTTCATGTTCCGCTAGGTTAAATTTGGAATTTATTTTGATAAGTCTGTGCGCGAAGGAACGAAGGGTGCGCTCTTGTTCTGCTCTGTTAGGCTCTGTTAGGCTAAATTCAGAAATATTCGAGACAAATCCGCATGTATACGCAGTTTACTACTAACGTTTCTTGTCCAAACGTTTCTTGTCCAAAAACTAACTAACGTTTCTTGTCGAAAAACGTCCACAATTCTTTTTATTTTAATATTACAATTAAATCTTGTCCATTTTGCAAAAATCTCTGTTAACTTCACGAATACTTTTTTTTTTTTGTAAAATTAACAACAAAATAATTGTGGATGTTCGTGGACAAAACAAAGTTTGTTAAATGTACACATTTTTTTTTTTTTACTGTGTATGCGTTCGTGTTTTCTAGTCTGCTCTCAGTTTACCGTTTAGTTTTGGTAGAAATCTGCTCTGACAAGGGTTCGCTTGTTATCAAAACGGACGAAATGTATCTCGCGAAAAGAATCCGATCTATCGTTTGTGGTGGCAATTCAAAAACACCAACCAGCAGTCGATATTCTCAAATAGAGCGGCTAGCTGAGCGGATCTGCATTCAAGAACGCACCCGAGGCAAAATGGCACGGTGGGGCAAAACGGGGCAATGAGAAAAAACGCAATTTTCCAATAACTTGTGGATGGTGGCGACGATGGTACGTTGCGCAAAATGGGTTAAAAGTGAAACGGATGTATAGTCGCGACAAAATGGAGCATCCAAAAGTTATTGCAAGATTGAGTTTTACCCTGACTGTTCCCATTTTGCCCCGCTGTGCCATTTTGTCCCGGTCTCCCATACGGATCTAAAAATGGACGTTCTTGGATTTCAGTCTGCTCACAGTTCAGACTTTGGTTTTGGTGAAAAATCTGCTCTGATGAGCGTTCTCCTGTTATCAAAACGGAGGAAATTTACCCGGCTGAAAGAATCGGACATACCGTCGGCAATTTAAGAAAAATCCCACTGACAGTTGACAGTGACAAATAAAAGAGCGCCTAGCTGAGCAGATCAGCATTCAAGAACGCACCCGAAATGACGGTTCCAGATCGTTTCCGGTGTGGCGGCGTCCGCGTTGGCCACGAAACAAGCGCAGTCTTCGCTTTTTTTTTTTTTTTTTGCCAGTGCAATCTCGTGTGCCGTCGGTGAACGGGAGAAGAAACTCAAACAATCCTCGCTATGAATGTCATCCTCTGCCGCAAATAGCAGTCAATTCCTCGGTAATCAATTTTAATTCTCATTGACTTATCATCGAATTTTATTTAACTATTTATTTACTTGGAAACATAATTTTTTTTTTTTTTGTTTCCGCAACTTCCGAGCTCGATGACACAAAACGTCAACCTCCAAAAAAAAAAAAAAAAAATTCGCCGCGGCTAATTTTACTCCTCGCCGTCGTTCCGCTGCACTTCCGTCGCGACTCGAGGAAAAGTGGCTTTTCAACGTTATTCAAACCCCATACCGCGGCTCACACGACACTGCAGCTATTTTAATAACCTAATGGCTCTTAGGCGGTACATTACATTCAGCGACGTTCCAGCGCGTTATTATAATAAGCCTCGGAAGTCTCGTGTCCTTTTATTTATTTTTTACTTTTTATTTTTTTTTTATTTTTTTTTTTATTTTTATTTTTTCTATACTTCCTCTCCGGTGAAAGTTCCCCGTGGAGCGTAACCTCAGACTCGGGAGAACAGACAAATATATAAGCCTCGCTAGGCAAGCTCCTCCTACGGCAATTCTTTCGCTACCGCGAGTCCTTCCGAGCTCCGCCTTCCTGCTTCTTTCGCCCTTCGTCCCTTATCGCGACGAAGGTTTTGTCCATCTACCGGAATCCCATGCACGAGGCCGGGTTTTCGGTCTCGACGGCTTTTCGCAAGGCCTCGCTATAGGAATAAGAACGTCGGACGGTGAGACGCAGTGTCACGATCTAGAAACTTTTTTTTTTTTTTTTTCGTCGATAGCGAGCTCTCTTCACATCGCTCTATGTCTCCGTATATGCGAATGATTTTTGACTGAGTCGGTGGAACATAAATCATTAGCCAAAACATTGTTTTACCTGCGTTTTAATTCCATTTTTTTTTTTTTTTACTCCTTTGAAATTTATTAATTTATGTGAGACAAAATATTTTTTTCGTAAAGATTCTACGACTCTATTGTGCCTCCGTACATACGGAGTATGTACGGCTGAGACATTGAGACGTTGGAAAAAAAAAAATCAATGTTTTACTCCAAAAATAGCTTTATCGAATTATCTTTCCTTGTCGCTGCGGAGCCGGATTTTTATTTTTACATTAACATTTAAAAATGTATTAATTTATTTGCGATAGGAATTAGAATGGGTGAAACCGAGTGTCATGATCGATAAACTTTTTTTTTTCGTGGATATGAGCTCTCTCTCTCTCTCCATACGGCTCTATGCCTCCGTACATGCAAAGTCTTTTTGACTGAGTCATTGGGAAAAAAAATAATTACTTTGCTCAAAAAATAGTTTTACCGAATAGTATTTCCTCGTCGCTGCAGACCTGTTTTTTAATTAACTTTTTTTTAACCCTTTTAAATTTATTAATTTATGCGAGAGAGGAATAAGGCGGTCGGACAGTGAAACTGAGTGTCACGGATCGACAAGCTTTTTTTCGCGGACAGGAGGAACCATACGGCTCTATTCCGCAAATAAAAGTAATTTCGACTGATTCACTGGGGGGAAAAAAAAAATCATTAATTTACTCCAAAAATAGTTTCATCAAATTACATTTCCTTGACTGTGCAGCTCCCTGTTTTTTTTTTTTTTTTTTAATTTTGCTTTTCTAACATTTGCAAATTTATTAATTTACTTTCGATGGATCGAGTTCCGATAACTTGAAGCTTCGTTCGTAATCTCAGCCAGCCGAAATCAAGCGCTAAGCGATTTCCCGTACTTTTTTTTTAAAATTCCTCCATTTATCGAGAAGTAATAGCCGTCGCGCGGACCTTATTACGATGCAAGGAAAGCTACCGGCGATAATTCACCTCGCTTCGAGCTTTACGATCGGACGTTTTTAATTTCCCCACCACTTTCGCGTCTCTAAGACTCAAAGAGCCAGGACACGAGGGAGAGAAATAGCCGGTGAGACCGGAGGAAAAATGCAAATTGTGACACTCAAGTTATGACCGGCGAATGCGAATGGAATTTACGAGGCATCGTGATCGCCAGACTTCCTAAACAGTATCATAAAGCAACTACACGAATTACGTTTTAAACGCCACTTTAATCATCGTCTCGGCAAATAATGCTCCGTACGTCGTTCAAAAAAAAAAAAATAAGTTTCAAATTTTTATCTTTTTTTTTTTTTTTTTCAATTATAAATCTTGCTCTCTAATCGAGACATGGCGTGTTCTTTTTTTATGTACATAACGGGTTGAATTATCTGGATACTGGCGAACTTTGAATAATCTCCAGGATTCATAAAAATTGTGAGAAACAAAAACAATTTTTCAAAACACATATAAGATTTTGGGGGTGAAAATATGATTTTAAGATATCGCTTAAAATGCATTTTTTTTATCAAGGTTTATACCTCGATTGAAAAAAATGCATTTTAAGGTTAATGGTTTTGAAGGAAGCTTTATAGCTTTCTTCAAAACCAATCCATGGCATGTTCTTTTTTATGGGCATAAAAGTTTCAAATGTCTGTATATACCAGCTATCTTAGAATAATCAATACCTGGAAGACTTTCAGAGGAATCTCCTGAATCCTCGAAAATTGGGACAAACGTAACCAACTTTCCAAAATATATATATATAATACATAATACAATAAGACTTTGGGGTAAAAATTGATGATTTCAAGAAATCCCTCGAAATGTTTTTTTTTTTTTTTTTTTTTTCAAGATATAAAGCTTCCTTTAAAATCAAACTATGAAATGTTCTTTTTCATGTGCACAACGGGGTTGAGATATTTGCATCGCAGCTATCTTAGAATAATCAGGACCTGAAAGTTTTCCACGGGGAATCTCCAGGATTCTTTAGAATTGTGACAAACAGAAGCAACAATCCAAACAATACACAAGACATTCTCTGCAAAAACATATATCCAAGAAATCGCTTAAAGGGCATCTTATTTTTTGTCTCCTATGCAGAAGTACGAGTAAACCCGGAAGGATGGCACCATTTCGTGGACACTCGACTTCATCGTCGGTCTATCTGTCCTGTTTGGTCTGTGCGCTGTTCCTCGTATCTGGGACTCGCGGAGCCGAGCCGACGGCTCACACGAACCTCGGAGTAGAATCGGAGGAAGGCTCTTCTGGACGCGTAAGAATTCACTCGACGAGGGAAAGACCGAGAGCTCAGAGAGCATTAATTTCTTTGTCGAGCTTCGCGCCACCGAGCTTCTTCAGCCCTTCATCCCGCCCCCTCCCCCCCGCCCCCCTCTTCTCACCCTTAAACTTTAACTGCATGCGCCGGTTTCTGTTGCCTTGACGCTCGAGCGCCCTTATTCCGAGGCCTTCCTCGCCGTCTCCGTCTTCTTCGTCGTTTCGGCTTCTCTCGTCCGGGCTCTCTTCTCAATGCGCCGAATGACAAAATGACAAAGGGAGCTGGTCGCCCGAGCCCCGGGCCTCCGCCGATATTACCGCGTTTCTCTTTGGAAACTATGCGCGCGATCCGCGGGCACACCGGCATCAGCATCCGGACCACCGAACCCACCGCGCTCTCTGTTCCCCGTCCAAAATTCTCCCTTCCACGGTGATTGATTATTCTCATCCTAGTTCTGGCTCTTTCGGCAACTGCTGCAACCCGAGCGCGCGGATAACCGTGGGCCTTCGTGAAATTCATCTCGGTATCTCATTGCCGGGCTCTGGTGCGCTGCTCTCTCGGAGGAGCCCTTTTTTTTTTTTTGTCGAGGGCTGGGAAGTGACGCGTCTCGGAACTGAGTGTGCACTTGGTGGGAAATCGCGATCTTGGACAATTTTGAGGAATATTTCTTTTTTTTTTTTTTTTTTTTTAAGAAAAAAAAGATTTTTTCAAAGAATCTTGAAACGCTTTCTCGTACACTGTTGAAAATTTTTGTCTGAAAGTTCATAAAGTGTATATGAAGTTTTATGCATATAGAAAGTATATGAAATTTCATTGATACGTATGGAAAAATATTGCGTTACCGGTGTATTCAAAAACAATATTGTTTTTATAATATTTGTCATAATAACATAATATTCATATACGAAAGTCCTAATTTTCAATTGCATTTTTTTTTTCAATTTTCAATACAATATGCACGTATCGCATTTAAGATAACTTTATTGAGATTCAAATGCGACGTATATGAATTCTAATTTCATACAACGAGGTTTTAAATTCCATAATATTTTTATGAATTTAATTGTTATAAATAATTATAATTTTTATGAAAAGTGTACGAATTCGGTGGGCTTTAGTCGAGTCGTTTGTAAGTCGCGGGTCTTTAACGAGATAGATAGATAGATGGCATTTATAGAATACTTCGTATAGGACTTGAAGTCCTCTAGGCACTTACGAAATTAATACAAAAATACATACGAATAATTAAACGAATGTAAGAGAAAATAAGAAAATAGCAACGAAACGTAATAAACTCAAATATGAACAAAATGGTCAAGAAAGTTAAACTGCCGAACACGTAAGTGAGGATGGAGATACACAAATTGGCGTAAAAGTAGAGAGAAACAAAATTTAAGTGATACAGCATGGAGCTTATCGATATCAAACTTTTACCGTCTGGAAGTGGATTTTTGTTTAGAAAAAAATAAAATATTTTCATCTATTTCCAATTGGAAGTGTTGATTCAATTTAAAAGACGCGGATCTTTAACGAGACTTTAGAGATGCATTAAGGGGCTTTAAAGGAGAACAAAAATTAAAGAGATGTAACGCCACGGAGCTACCAGTATAAAATCTCTTCCGTAATAAACGTTCATTTCCGTCAGTAATTTTGTTTTTTTTTTTTTTGCAATTCTCAAATCGCATTAAACTGGACGTGAAAAAAAATTGCTTCGCCTTAACGAAAAACAAAATAAAATCGGTTTGTTTTCGACTCTCTTCCGATTCGAGCCGAACAGCGTAGGATTTCTGAACACGCTGAGTGGTTATGCAACTGTCAAGGAAAAAGAAAGCAAAAAAAAAAAAAAATACACTAAAATGGAGGAAAGAAAAAGGGGTATGTCGGTAGTGCGGCAGAAAAATATTATGTACCAACGATATAAACCACGGAACTTAATAACGATATAACATTTTCACGATAAAAAAAATTTCGCTTCTGTCAACGATTTTCTTCTGCAACTCCCGAATCGACTTAAACTCGACGTGAAAAAAAATTGCTTCATCTTAACGAAATTAAAAAAAAAAAAAAATGAAAAAAAATTAGTTTGTTTTCGCTCTTCGGATTCGAGCCGAACAGCGTATGATTTCCGAACACGTGTATAGCCGCTGAGTGGTTGTGCAACTGTTAAGGAAAAAGAAAGCAAAAAAAAATGAAAAAAAAAAAAATACACGAAAATAGAGAAAAGAAAAGCGGGGTATGTTGGTAGTGCGGCAGAAGAATATTATGTAGTAGAGGAGGATCCGATGGGCTGGCGTGACAAGGCGAGCCTCGCACAAGGAGCACCCGGGAATGAGATGCAGATTGCCAGAGGCCACTTCAGTCCCGCTGGAGGGAGTGAATTTTTAATAACACCGCCATACCTGCGGCACAGTGGTCTCTCTATGTAGATACCATTGTCTTGCTCTTGGGGACCTCTCACTGCGTGTAACGCGTGCGCCACCCCCCGGCCCGACGTTACGGCCGAGGAGAGGACACCGTTCGCAAAACGAACGCAATGCGAGCTTTTTCCACCCACATAGCCGGCGACACACCGTCTCACATCGCCAGCATCGCTGGCATTATTATAACGGCTCTCGGCACGACTCTCTCTCTCTCCCCTCCCTCGCTGAAATCCTTCCTGCGCCTTTTTGCTTGGCTCTTTAACAATTTTTTTTTTCTTCTTTTTTTTTACATTCTACGTATTGTTTTCACATTTCGTGTTGTTTTTTTTTTTTTTTTTTTTTTTTTTTTTTTTTTTTTTCATATCTTCTGGCAGCGTGACAGGGCCTTCGGTCATTCCGCGAAAATCGACGCAGCGAACAATAGCCCGGCGTTGAATAATTTTTTGGAAGACGTGCTGAACGCTCAGGAGGAATTGAAGTGGATCGACCGGGCGGTTCATCGCTCGGACACGCGGAACGTCGATTCCTCTCGTCGCAGGTATCCTCGTAACGAACGAACGATTAAAAAAAAAAAAAATTTGAAGGGTGAATACAAACAACTTTGCGCAGAAAAGAGATCGATTTTATCTTTTCTTTTTTTTTTTTTTTTCAAGTGTCAAATAATAACTATCTCGCGCAGGAAAGAAATCGATTTTGTATTCTTTTTTTTTTATGTGTTAAATAAAAACTACTTTGCGCCATAAAGAGATCGATTTTGTCATTTCTTTTTAAAGCGTTAAATAATAGTATATTACGATACTAGTGCGAAAAAACTTTTTCTGACGAGTGTGAGTTTGCAGCACGAGCCGATGGCGAGTGTTGCAATCACACGAGTTCAGAAAATGTTTTTCGCACGAGTTTCGTACAAAATTTTATTTCACAAGGTGTAAAAATGAGATTTTTCGCACGCGAAGCGTGTGCAAAACTCCCATTCTCACACCCCGTGAAATAAAAACTATTTTGCGCAAGAAAGATATCGATTTTCTCTTTTATTTCTTAAGTGTTAAATAAAAATTATCTTGCGCATGAAAGAGATCGATTTTCTCTTTTATTTCTTAAGTGTTGAATAAAAATTATTTTTCGCAGGAAAGAGATCGATGGAAAATCAAGGAGGGATTCCCACACGCCCCGAAGAGTCTACCTGGAGGACGAGGCGATAGCGAAACGGCAAGCGAACGAAGAACCGTCGTCGGCGTCGTCCCTCGCGTCCCTGAAGAGAACGGTGCTCGAGCTCAGCGACAGTCTGAATCCGCGGGGGTGCGAAAAATCTCGGGGGGAGTCCGGGACATCCGAGTCGAGAAGAAGATTACTGTGGTCGGAAGACATCGGATCCTCGATCGGCGTCGCTGTCGCCTATTACGATTACGAGGACGATGCCGAAGCCGGCTCCCCGGTGGTCAATCTTCCCCTCGAACGGAATCCTAAACGTGCATACCCTATAAATTCCCTAAGTCGATGCCGATCGATTAATTGCATGGCGCGATTAATTCGGGGCGGTCCGCGCGGTGCGGTCGAGTTGATCGAAGTTTTTGTTCGCAATTTCATTCGCGAAACAATTTTTTTTTTTTTGCACATTTCGGAACTCGATTTCGTCGACGGTATCGCAAGGAATGCCTTAAGGTAGTACTAGCGGACAATCTGAGCCCACATGAGTTCAGAGAGAATTGCGAATATTTCTCGATGGTATAAAAATCTGCAAAAAAAATCAAGCATATGGAAAGTGCTGAAAAGATTGATTTTGCATAATAATAATTCCCGAATGTTATTGACAGATGAATTAAAAAAAATTTGTTCGACAAATAACCGGGCAACATAACTTTTTGTTCATATGAAAACAATTTGTTAATCTTTTTGAATACGTATGAATTTTTTCAGAATTTTGTAGTTATTTTTGAAAATTACGTTTTTTTTTTTGTTAACGAAAGACGCGTTCAAAAATGACACGAAATTCTGAAAAAAATTCATACGTATTCAGAAAAATTAACGAATCGTTTTCATACAAAAAAAAGGTAGGTTGCCGGGTGATTGGTTGGGAAATTTTTTTTTTTCATCAAATGCAACAGAGATAGTTGCACTTTTCAAACCAGTGCCATGTATTGACATTTGGGATAAAAGCGAAGTGTGATCAGACGCGGCATTGAATTTTACTTAGCTTTTTTGCGAAATGTCTACCATCGCCGAATGCCATTCAGTACAGTTCATGTTACCAATGTCGATATTTCGCATCACCTTAAGACCGAACGAAACGTCTTCTTCCACTCTCGACTCTCGGTCGCTACCAAAAACTGCGATCGACTTTTTGCCGCGGCCATCTAAAAATCCGTCTACCATTAATTCGTTCCGATGCACCGAGCAGGCGAGGAGTCGCCCGGTCCGCTCGGCAATCTGCCCGTCAAAGTTCAGATACCGAAGAAAGACGAGAACGCCGAAGAGGAAAGGAAAGAGGAGCGCGAAAGACAGAAATTAAAGAACAAATATCCCAAGGAAGAATTCATAGGCGACATGACCGAGCTCAAGGAGGAAAGTAAAACGGTCAAAAAAAAGCCTCAAGTCCCACCGTCGTCCTCGAATTCGATGTACAACTCGATGGTCCTCAAGAGAATACCGTCAGACCCGGAATCCGATGATAGTGATTCCTACAGTCGATGGTGAGCATTTTTTTAATTTTTTTTTTTTTTTTTTTCATAGTTGCATGTACACTAGGGTGTTCCAAAAAAAGACATTTTTTAAAAAATTTTCCGTCAAAATGTGTACTTTGAAAGTACGGATTTTGATTTCAACTTAAACCTCGCGAAAGACGGTACCTGGAAAAAATCTTAAGAGGTGCCGCATTCGACGTTTTGCCCAAAAAATGCGAGACCTCTCAAACTTAAATTGTCAGCGAGCATCTTTCGCAGGATTTTTTTATCGATAAAAATACATAGTTCTACGGGGGTAGGGCTTAACTTTTTGTCATTTTTTGTATTAACGACAAAAAACTTTGATTTTTAAATTCGTATATAGAAAACTCTAAAAATGTCCATGAGCGTGAATTCCTTGAAAAAAAAAAAAAATGCTTTCCACCCACCAAACGTATTGATTTTAATTTGAAATTGAATTCACACTATTGGACATTTTTAGAGTTTCTTATATACAAATTAAAAAAAAAAATAATAATTGAAGAATATGTATTTTGGGTTCACTACAAAAAACGATAAAAAGTTAATCTCCCACCCCGTAGCAATACACTGTTAAAAATATCTGTTTGCAAATTCATAAAATGTAGATGAAGTTTTATGCATATACACTATCTGAAATTTCATTGACACTTATGTAAGAATACTGCATTACTTTGTTAATATTATAACATTATAATATTGTTAATATTATTCGTATAATATTTGTGTTAATAACATAATTTTCATATATGTATTTCATATTAATATACAGGTATTGCACTTGAGATTACTCTATGAAAATCCAAATACAATGTATATGAATTCTAATTTCATATACCAAGGTTGTCGAGCAGCTGACAAAGTTATTTCACATAACTTTGTATATTAAACGTGCTGTGAATTTCATAACATTTTTAACAGTGTATATATATATGTATTCCGATCTAAAAAATCATGTCGCGAAAGGCGGTCGTTGACAATTGTGTTTAAAAGGTGTCGAATTTTTTGGGTACAAACGTCGAATGCGGCACCTCTTAGAATTTTTTTTGCTGAGGACCGCCTTTCGTGAGGTTCGTTTTGAGATCGAAATCTATACTTTAAAAGGATGGGAGGAAAATTTTTAAAAAATGTTCTTTTTGAGAAACACCCTAATGTACACGCGAGGTAGATTGTGCAGCATGGTAGGATCGCCGAGGGAGCCCGACTCATCGTCCGGACGCCGAGAAAAAAATCCTGGCCACAACGGGGACGATTCATTTGGCGAGCAGCACGAAACTCAGGCGTTCGAGGATGAACCGGAAATCTCCGTCGAACGAACTTATCTCGTGATATCGCCGGGGGTTGAGAAACGATCGAGAAAGAGGAGCTTAGATCTCGTCGAGTCCATCGTCGACGCGGAATCCCCGCCGTCGAGGACGTCGGACAAGTCGGCGAGGAACTACTTCGCGCTCAAGATCACAGACGACATGTTCAAAGGTGGCGTCGAGCAGAGCAATCCGCTCGGCGAGGATAAGCCGATCGTCGAGAGGATCGAGAGCCCGCGCCTCTCTTCATCGTCGTCCTCCTCTTCTTTCTCCTCTTCGGCCGGCGGGAATTCTTTCGGCCCGCTGAGATCCTCCAAGACGACCAGCCCGGAGTGGAAGGTTATCGAGGTAACGGGGTAAAAGGGGGAGATGAGATATCGACTCGCCGCTGACGCGGTACGCGCCGGAGCCGGTGATGGAAACTCCGAGTTTTCTAGGGTTTTCATTTTAGAGCTGAAAGAAAAACAAAAAAAATTATAATTATGCGTAAGGAAATAATTGAAACCAACACAAAATTGTTTGTCATCGTTGATCGTTGCTCCATTAATCACTATTAAATTTGTTAGTTGGAAAATTGTAATGGCGAAGTAAAAAAGGGGAGATGAGATATCGACTCGCCGCTCACGCGGTACGCGTCGGAGCCGCTTGTGGAAACTCACGCGATTTCTAGGGTTTCGATTTTACAGCTGAAAGACATTAATTTCTCAGGTCATCGAGGAAAAAATTCACGAGCCGCAAAATTCGATGCATTCCGAACGAGGATTCGGCAGACGTCTCGCACAGATCTTCACCGACGAGTCACCCGGTCGTGTGAATATGTCATCGACCTTCCTGTTCCCAGTTGTGAATAGTCAATTACCCAATGCGACCACGATCCTCCCAGATACAGGCGCTACGAACGAGAGCCTTCCGAATAACGATCCTACCGAAGATCAACAAGGCGCTACCGAACGGGACAAGATTCGAGAGGTAAGATTTAAGTTTCGTCTTAATTACTTCCTTTCCAAAGATTAGAATGAATACTTTATTGTTTTGTCATAATCATAAATCAAATAAATTCTTCTCAAACAGGTGAGAATCACGGAGTCGGTCGAACACAAGAACTTTTCGACAACTTTGCAACCGCCGCCGAGGACGCATCATGAATCGTACAGGACAACCTCGTTATTGGAGGATTCCAGCGCGATCAGCGAAATCTACAATAACACCAGACTGCGAAGACACGCTCCGTCTTTTGGACACGACGACTTATCGAGACGTCCGAGGCACAGAGTTCATCACGAACATTTTCAAGAGGTGAACATTAATTAAAAAAAAAAACAAAAAACTTAATTCTTGAATTAACACTAAAAAAAACTCTTTGAGAGGCGTTAGAACGAGGAGGAGCAGAAGAGGCTGTCGGCCGACCCCGTCGAGGGTGACGCTCACCATAGAAAGCTGAGCGTTCTTCTGGCCGCGGACAACATCGAGGACGAGTCCCAAATAGACTTGGCCGTTCACGGCGAACTGGCTGGAAAAATTGTCGAGAGGATTTTCGAGGAGGTAATTAAAATTATTTTTAATTTTTAAAAATTATTCAACCTCGCATCCTCTGCTATGGTTATTTGCAGCAGAACTTACAATTTTTTGTACTTTTTATAACTTATTCCACAAACTTATAACTTATAACTTTTATAACTTATTCCACAAACGTCCGCAACTTTTTATTTGTTAATTTTCCAATCGCACCATCCGGACGTCAAGTTTTACAAACAAAAGTGCGAACTAAAATTGTTAATGACACGGTAAATGTGTAAGTGCACGTTTGTATACTCAAGCTCGAACAAACTGCTTTGGCGCTTATTTAACAAAATAATTTTAACGAAAATTCGTATTACGATTTTGAAGCATTAAATTTTTAATCGAAATTACTTTGTTACTGTGTACTTTTTGGGTGTCAATATTTTATCACCGGCAAGACTACGGCACCGGGTTTTCGAACCCGAAACCTCCCGACGCTTTGTTTTCGAAAGCTCTGGCCACGAGACCAAAGTGGTCGTCGCTTAAAAAATTATATTACACGTTCGCGAAATTATTAATAATTCTGCATATAAATACTCGATCTTGTTGCTCTTTTCTTTCCTGTGTCGCTTTTGCTTCCAGGATGCGCTAATCGTGCACCGCATGCGCGCACTCGTTAATATTCATTGTAAAAAAAGGGCGTCCCATATATTCCCAAAATAAATAAATAAATAATTATGAACGATAAATACTATTATATTATTTATAATAATAATATAATATAAAGGTGCAGCGTAACGAGGGCCTCAAAGTTGCTCTCGGTCCGGGTCTCTATCGAAAGCACAAGCCCCAAGAGTCGATGGCGCTCGACAAGATGTATCGCCAGGGTCTCGACGAGGATGAGGCAAGTCAAATTTGAAAAAAAAAAAAAAAAAAAATTGTCATCGTTTTCAAACAATCTACGCAATTTGCGGTCTATCGAATGGTCGAACGCTTTTCGCAGGTCAAGGAAACGGAGGCAATGATGAGGAGAGTGATGGAGCTTCTCGGGCGTCTCGTTCTCGACGAGGTGAGACGCAAAACGTGCGCTTCTCTGGCGCCCGATATGCGAGATTTCTTGCAGTGGAGCCTCGGTCTCGAGGAACTGGAACCCTTGTCTGATCAAGTAAACATATTTTTTTATTCATTTTTTGCGGATTAAAAAAAAAAATCTGACCCTAGTCTACAGTGTCCTCGAGCCGATTATTCGTACACCGAAAAAAAAGCTTTGGTAAGATCAAACAAGATTTGTTTGTATCAACTAAATCCGGCAGTTGCGAGTGGCGAAGGAAATATTTAGTTAAGTTGACTAAAAAGTTACATCAGCATAAAAAAAAAAAATAATTTCTCTGTCCCAACTAAGAATATGTTTGATCGAACAAAATAGACAATTATGTCGGAAAAGAAAACCATCGTTCGAAACAAATATCTAGTCACACAGAGGAAAAAAAAGATTGACTCAACTAAATCTGGAGTTGGGTCGCTGCGCTGTTATTTACGTTATTTGTTTCTAATTAATTTCATACATGGTTACATCGTGTTTCGCATGTGCAATTTTTGTCAGTACATCGCTGCTTATCAATATAACCCAATTTTTACAAATTATAATTCTGTATATCCTAGCGCGGCTCAAACCTCGAAACTAACGCATCCTGAGCTAGTACTTTACCACTGCGCTACAATCGCTCATTGATATGTGTAATCTTGAATCGGATATATAAGTTGTTCTCCATCTTGAACTTAGACTCACCTTCGATGATTTGACATTGAATTATCGAAACAACTTGAAAGTTCTTTATTGTGGGTGTAATATTTGTGAGTGACTAAATTGACGTCTTCTCGAATTGAATAAAATTATTTTCAAGATGACAAATGTTCGTATATATACGAACACAACGAATTACATTTTTTTTTTAAATTGACCATATATACATTCAAGTGAAAGTAATATATCTTCTGTACGGTGACAGTACATATGATTGAATCGAAAAAAAGTTGTTGATTTAATGCAGTTTGGGTGCACTTTGAACGAACGTTGTAATCGCAACAACTGCTATACGCAATTGACACAACCACACCAGTTTTATTGTTTCAACAACGGTGCAGCCTATTTAAAAATGCGCCTGGATTGATTCAAACCAATTTTCCGTGACCTCAGCTGTGAGGTTGACATTACCAAACTTTTTTTTCCATGTAGGTTCCGCCGTTGCCTCTGATTCCGAACAACCACCGTCACGACGCGACGGAAAAGGGACCTCCGTCGGCGGACAAGTTTCTATTCCAAAGCTCGCCGGACCGCGACTTGCACTCTGACGATTTGTCGGAACTCGAGAGAAAAGTGTCGCTGATAAGGAGCCTGATAAACGAATATCATTCTCTGACGGAGCGCGAGAAAACGAAAGTTCAAACGGTTCACGACTACCTGGTAATTCCGATCGAGCCTCCTCGCGTCCGTTATCGATTTTGTTTGTAAGTCGTTTTCATTGGATCTGTGATTCTGTAGGTCAGGCAATTGGCGCTGCTCATTAAATACATCGAGTCCAAAGAGACGGCTAATCAGGGACGCGCGAAGGAAAAAATTAAAACTGCCGGAGCGAGACTTCCGGCTGGAGGACAACAGATATTGCAATATCAGGGCTCCATGCCTAATCTCGCGAAGAACCCGAGAGGGATCTTCAACAGGAGCGAGCCCGAAGCCACCAGAACTAGTAATGGCTATTCGACGATCGGCGGTGGAGCCGCGGCTTTCACCTACTTCAACGATGCTTCCGGTAATTACTTGGATCAGAAAAAAACGCACCTTCTTGCACACTGAATACTAATATAATATTTTGGAAAAAAAAACAACTACGGATACTCGAGGTTTCTACTAATGTACGATTGTCCACTTAAACTTTTCAATAAGTATAATTGTAAGGAGTATTTTTTTATTTTATTTAAAAAAAAAACGAAAAGGGACAATAAAGAACACTTTTTGTTTTACAAAAAGTACTTTGAGTACTTTTAAAGTTGAAATTTTAAGTACATTTAACGTTGATACTTTAAGTGCTTCTGATTCTTTGTAATTTGTACTTGAAGTATTTTTTCGTACTTTGCCCACCTCTGCTACATGACAACAAATTTTTTATTGCTACCTGGGTGCACACGGAACATTAATATTTTACTTTGACAAAATGGAAAACAAAGATTTGAAGAAAAGAAAAATCTCGAACCCATGTCTCAATCTTTTGTGCGAATTTAATTTTCTCACTTATGAAACACGGCCCCATTCCGTACGGTCGAGACCGCGAGTTGACCATCACCATTGACGCATAACCATTTTAATTGACCAGATAAAACGGCTCGGAGGGGTGCGTGGTCGGGCCGAAGACGGAAGCAAGAGGCCCTTGACTCGCGACGGTTCCGACGGGAAAGGGTTAAAAATCATCCGGAAGACGATGCGACAGTCGAGTCACCCGAGTACAGTAAGCTGCTCCGTCGGATAGCCACTCTGAGGCGAAGGAAGCGTGAAAATTCGTGGGGATACGAGAAGCCGAGGATATACATCGGTCCATTAGACTCTCCGCTTCCGTCCCAGCCTCGCGTTTCCCTCTCGACCAGGGCTGACCCCGAGCAGCCAGCAGCAGCAGCAGCAGCAGCAGCCCCATTATCCCTTTCCGACCCGCCCGCAAGCTCATCGACACCCGTGAGAGGCAAAAACCGTCTGGAGGATGAAGTGTTGCTGTTGAACAAGCGGGAAGCTTGGAAAAAGGAGAACGAACGGCTTCTTGAGGAGGTGGCCTTTGGCAGGGACACAAGAAACGATTTGACTTCCGGTGACGAAAATACCGGGGAAAATTACCCCGATCGGGATCGAGAGCTAAGAATTAAACGGGCCTTCGATGCAGACACTTTTTCCTCGTCGACGAGCTCGTCCGTCGATGTTTCAATCACCGGCGACGATAAAATCGATCTTCGATCGGTCGAGAGGAGAATTAACGTCTTTCCGGTTGGATCGGAAGACGGTCGAACGACGATTGCCGACGGGTTTAAAGCGACGGACTCGACGACCGGGTCGTAAGGTGTGCGTCGGACTCTTGAGAGTTACAATGAGAGTTTCGCTCGCGAAGTATTTGCATGCCGATTGGAACAACGATCGAGTTAGTTGGACGGACATTAACTGTTAGATTGCTCGGTCGCTCGCCGCGCGGTTCGGTGCGACGCGAAATCGATTCTACAGCTTATCGGACGCTCGGACAGAACGGAGTCGTAGCGGAGTCGAGCTACCTCGGAGAGAATTAATTCGAGAATCGTGAGCCGTTTCGTCGATCGAAACTATGAGGGGAACATTGGCGATGCTAGTGCTGATCGTCGTTGGACACTGCCACGTTCATGGGAGAAAAAAATCTGGCCCCGGTAAGAGGACAATGAATTTGAAAAAAAAAAATCTACTTGAAATGGAAATACTCCGGAGCTTGATAGTGCTTGGAGATCCGGATATTTGTTTCGTACTCCAAGTACGTACTTGAAGTACTTTTTAGTACTTGCAGTACATAAGTACTTTTTTTTAGTACTTGCAGTACACAAGTACTTTTTTAGTACTTAAAGTCCATTTTTCGGGCCCGTACTCAAAAAGTACAAGTACATTTTGAGAACAGGCTCGCATTAAGGGTATTCGATGAGTAGCATGACATCCTGTTTTTATGAATATATGTTTATCTGTGTAATCTTTTCAATAAGTATAAGTTTAAGGGGAATTTTTTTTTTTACCGAAAAACCTGAATAGCAGATTAAAAATAGCCTTATAACAATATTTGTCAATATTACGATAAAAAAGATGTGAAGTAATTTGCACATGGTTTCCTCATTTATTACAATTTTGCGCATAGCTTTCCCTGCGAGGAAGTGAAGATCGATCAACAAGGTTTCTCATAAAGAAGGCTATGCGCAAAGTTGTAATAAATGAAAAAGCTATGCGCAACTTTGGACACTTTTTTGAAGCCTAGATAAGGCTAAACGCTATGAATCTAATTGCGAAAAGTACTTGAAAAAAAACCGTACTTGACAAATACTTTACATGAAATACTTTACATTCAAAAAGTACTTGACAAATACTTCAAGTACAAAAAGTACGTTTATACATTGACTTTCCACTTGAAGTATTTTTTGGTACTTCGCCAAGCTCTGAAAATATTCCGTATTTTTTGAAAATTATAATTTGCTTTTTTTTCAGATCCCGTATGTCTGCTGCCAACAGTTGCGGGTCCGTGCCGAGCGAGGTTCTTCCGTTTCTCCTGGGATCCCGAGACGGAGAGCTGCTCCGAATTTATCTTCGGTGGATGCTGCGGAAATGAAAACAATTTCGGCTCGATGGACGAGTGCATGGCCACGTGCGGTCGCCGTTAATCGACACGCAATGACCGAGTCCGCCTCAGGCATCGTCGGGAAAAGTGTTCCTCCCGCGAGGATCTTAACTCTCGAAAAGTTCAGCAGTAAAACAGGAGAATGTAAGCGAAGGAGGCTAAGAATCTCACGCAGAGAAGCGGCTAACCAATTAAAGCGGTGAAATCGGAGGCTCGTTTATGCAGGCAGATTCAACCTCATCCCGCGGGTATCCCTCACGCTACATCCGTTTCTCGCCCTCTCCTTCGGCAACGATGTTATTACTTATTCGACCCGTTTAAACCGTTTCTCGTTGAATTTATTTACAAATTCCGGTGAGCATCTGCCATCGGTTCCACCCTCCTTTAGCATCTCTTCATCCTATCTCTATAGCCCGCTGTATCGTTAGAGCTCGTACCGCGTTCCCACTTTTTTTTTTGTTCTACGCATTACTGTCCGGTATGCTGAACGCGCAAGGTGTAAGCACCGAGCTCCGACAAGATGAAATTAAGAAGACCCTTTTTCAAGAAACCCAATAACTTTTTTTTTTTCAATCGGGTGCTTTTTGAAATTGTTTCCTTCAGCTGTAAAGCGGTGAGCGTGAATTATGTCCTACGTACTTTGAAAATGCCTTTTCTCCCGAACCCGAATTCGCGCTGTGAATCCCGAACCTGGTATCTTAAAATCGTGTAACGGAGTTCCGTTCGCCTGAAGGCTCGAGAGTGACATTCGTGGGTTTAAAGGATCGAAGGAAAATTGTCAAGCTCCCGTCGTCTCGGCTTGAAGTACGACGAAGCGATGTCTGCATACGCGCTGGGACACACTCGTCGTCGTCGTCCCTCACTCTCATTTTTTTATTCTACGCATTACTGTCCAATATGCTGAGCGGGCAAGGAATAAGCACCGAGCTCGCGCAAGATGGAATGAAGAAGAACTTTCTCTCAAGCTCCCAAAAGAACCCGATAGAAAAAAAAGTTATTGGGCTTATCTAATAACTTTATTTCGATCGGGTGCTTTTTGAAATGTTCACCTCTCGCCGTAGTGCAGGTGTGAATTGCGTGAATTGTGTCCGGCATAATTTGAAGTGTCTTTTCTCCCGAATCCAAATTAGCAGTGTGCATCATAGCTCGGCATATACACTAGGTACTTGATGTACGTATCGAAGCACCAAGTGCATAGTGTATGTATTGAAGTACCAAGTTCATAGTGTATGTATTAAAGTACCAAGCACTTGATGAACGTATCGAGGTACCAAGTACTTGATGTACGCATGGAAATACCAAGTACTTAGTGTAAATATGGAAATACCAAGTATTTGACATGCGTATTGAAATACCAAGTACTGGAAAGTACCGAACACTGAATAGTACCGAAATACTCACGGCACCGAGCACTCGATAGTACTCCAGTGCTTAAAGTACCGAGTACTGGACAGTACTCGAAATTATCGAGTAACGAGTAGGAATCGACTACTTAAAGCACCGACCAGTGGATAGAGAACTGGAGTACTTAAAGTACCGAGTACTGGATAGTACTCGAAATTATCGAGTAACGGGTAGGATTCGACTAGTTAAAGCACCGAGCACTGGATAGTATTCGAAATTATCGAGTAACGGGTATGACTCGACTACTTAAAGCACCGAGCACTGGACAGAACTCGAGTACTTAAAGCACCGAGCACGGCATAGAACTCAAGTACTTAAAGTACCGAGTACTGGATAGTACTCGAAATTATCGAGTAACGGGTAGGACTCGACTAGTTAAAGCACCGAGCACTGTATAGTACTTATCGAGTAACGGGTAGGACTCGACTACTTAAAGTACCGAGACCTGGATAGTACTCGAGTACTGACGTATTGAGTACCGGTAGAACTTGACCGCTATAGTTCTCAGTATTGCAAACATACTCAGTACACGATACATCAACACGTACTTCATGTACTCATCGTATTTGCCAAGCTAAAGTGCGAATCGAGCTCTCCCGAACCTATCTTAAAATCGTGTGACGCAATTCCGTTCGCCGGAACGCTCGACGGTCGCATTCGTCGGTTTAAAGAAGCGAATGAAAATTGATAAGCTCCCGGCGTCGCGGTTTGAAGTACGACGAAGCGATGCCTGCATACGCGCTGGGACACACTCGTCGCCGTCGTCGTCGTCGTCGTCGTCGTCGTCGTCGTCGTCCCGCCGGTTGGATAGGTGAGCAACGCGTTCCAATGACAGATGGTATTTTCGCGTATCGCGATCGTTCGCCGGCCCGATTGTCCTCCCCTGCAATGCTGGCATACCGTCGCGTTGCCGTACCCTATACGTACCTCTCTCCCTCTCTCTCTCTCTCTCCTCTCGTTGTACAGTGTTGTTGGACCGCCAGCAGTCGCTATGCCATCAGAGTAGGCTATACCATTACGACGACAGACGACGATAGTGCCGCGGCGGAGGAGGAAGAGGTACACACAGGGATGTGGCATGTGTGGAGGAGGGGCGCAGTCATTGGCCACTCAAGCCACCGCTCCGAACCAGACATTGGCATGCCACTTCGTCCAGTGCAATACGTTTCACTGCTAAACAACATATCTTCTCGAGTTATATTCACCCTCTGGAAAACATATTTTCACTAACATTTTTTTTCATACCATTTTTTTTTTTTTTGTAATAAAAATATTTTTATTACTCATCGATTCGCGGGGAAAAAAATGGATTTTCGTCGCTCGAGAATAATTTTTTTTTTTGCCATCTCGGTAAGCGAACGCACTCCGAGCCTCTCTACGAGACGTCGACAGATTAACACTTCGTGCTTCGTAAATAATTTTTGTTTTTTTTTTGTTTTTTTTTTCTAATTCTTGCTCTTTTACACAATTGTAAATTCGGACTTGTTTCCAAGTTGATGTTTGATTTTTTTTGTTTGATTTTTGTTCTCTTCGCAGGACACACTCGTTCGATGCGACGCGGATGCGAGCCTGCGAGCAAATAATTAAGAAGGCGACGAACGCGGTCAGGTCGCACGGTCATGCGAAGCTGGTGAAACGGTCAATAATTGTTAATTGGCCGACAACTGTGCGGCCGACAACGGTGGATCCTGGTGAAAGAGGCGATTCGCCGAGCGTGGCTGTCGAGGCATCGTCGACATGTCGATACCAGGCTGGCCATAGTGACCATGCCCAGCACCAGCAGCGGCAGCGGCACAGCGGCTTCTGTCCTCCGATACATAGCGAAGCGATATAGCGGTAGTATCCTCGAGCACGCATCGAGGGGGCTTGGAGTAGCCCTCGTTCGACCGCTAAATGCTCAACATCCACGGCGGCAGCGGCATCGAGAATCGAGCCCCACCTACACACAGTCATTGACGATCGACTTGCCCACCCCCACCCCCGCGACTCCCTCCATCAATAATCCTCAATTATTGATACCAGCCGCATTTACCAGTCCCGACGACTCTCATTTTCCACGATCGCGCGTGTCACCCCGCGTGTCTCGCGCGCGCGCGCGCCTCGTCTCTCATACCCAATCTTCATTCGCGGTTCGTTCGGGGTTTTTTCCTTTTTTTTTCATATATTTTTTTTACCTTGTTTTTACATCTGCTTTTTTGTACTTTTTTTCTTTGTTTTTTTTTTTTTTTTTTTTAGTTTCTTCCTTTTCTCGTCTATCGGGAATAATGGGTTATACGCTGTAACCGAGATATCTCGCCGGAAGATATCGTCTTTTGGCTTGAAATTGAGAACGCACAATAGCTCTCGATTAACCGGTGACCCGAGCGCATAAACCCCTCGTGCAACCCCCCCCCCCCCCCCCCCCCCCCCCACCTCCACTCCCCCTCGACCCATCCACGGCTCATTCTTCGTATCTATTCGCAATTCCGGGACGCAGACTACCGGATGTACACCGTTGAGTAAGCACGGACGAGTGGAAGAGCATCCCCCGCTCGACTCGCCGTTCGCGGTGCGACGACGAACGCGAATCGCTATCGGCGGAATTTCCCTTTTCTTTTTTTTTTTTTTCAATTTTTCGTTCACTTGTCGCGTCGGAGAGTTGGTATTTAAAAATTCGAACAAAATATTGCGGTTTCATGTAGATTTCAGAGTTTGACCTGAGTCGATATTAATTTTCATATGGCGATGAGATTATTTAGAGAAAAAAAAAACAAAAAACAAAAAATTGACGAGAAATTGTTATTACTTTTACGGCTGCGTAAACATAAATGTATATTCGAAAGTTTCGGGAAAAAAATATCGCTTCTACGAAATCCTCGATTTATGTGCTCCAAGTATTTTGCACTCGCGAAGAGCCAAGACTTCGGCCCAACTTAATGTTAACTTAATGTTCCTGCTTTGCAAGGACTAGATAAAGCGGTTTTTTTTTCGGGAATTCTTTAGGAGGGAAAAGAGCAAGTGAGCCCAGTTAATTTAGAGGTATGTTTTAATGCGTATCTGAGCTGTACGAATTTTTTTTTTTTTAACACAAAAGAAAAAATTACTGCATAGTTATCGGCCTATTTACTGCACTGTAGCTTTCAATCGGCGGGAAAGATGCAGCTCGTAATTCTTGACCGAAAAAAAAAAAAAAAAATCAAATATATTGTCAATCGTAACATATTTTTCTTCTATGCGAGCCTCGGAAAAGAAAAAAAAAATCAAATAATCATAATTTTGTTCAGGTTTGAAAAAAAAAAAAAAAAAAAAATGTTTTTGAGAAAGAAAAAACAACTTCGACGTGCTACAAAAATGATATTTAAAAACTTTCTTAGATGTTTCAATGTTCTTTTTTCACTGTTTTCGATTCGCATAGAAAAGAAAAAAAAATGAGCTTTGCTTTAAGTCGACAGATCGTCAAATTTTTTCGTTATCACGGCCGCCAATTTAGAAAAATAATAACCAATAACGTATGCAGCCTTCCAATGCATTACTTTATTGTTTTGTGTTAAAACAAATTTTTTTCCTACAGTTCAAATACACATTGAAAAAAAAAAAACATACCTCTAAATTAACTCGCCCTCCTGAGATGTCCTGAAAAATCATGAAAAAAAAAAAAAAAACACTTTCAGTACATCTCGCAAAGTCCCCCGCTTTGATCCTCGTACGCCGAAGAAATTATAATCTCGAAAGAAGGAACACTGGAAAAAAAAAATGTAAATTTAATTTACAGGGAATTGAAATTTCCTTACATTATCTACATTGATTGAACATTAATGTACTTTTACCGTAAAATTACAATACGAGATATTGAGATTACAAAACTTTCGGCTGAAATTAAAAAAAAAAAATTCACAAAAAATACGAATTTTACTGTAAAATTGCAACGCATGTGTATTTGAAATTTCAGAAGAGCTTTATGTAAAAAAGCTTCCAAAACTGTTCAGTGATTTTCAAACAAATTTTGTTTTTTTACAGTGAAGAAAAGAAACCCCCCCCCCGAAAAGTTGCATCATTTCGGAGGGGAAGTGCTCCGCTGGATATTCCTTTCACGGCTGCGAAGCCGAAGATATACCGGTCAGAGATACGTGCATTTAACTTATTGCGAGTCACGCGGACTTTTCAGCCTTCCCGCGTCCCGTCTCTCGCCCGCCCACACACCCACGCATAAATATATATTCCAAAGTCTCGAAGAAAAGAGAATAGAATGGCAGAGGAGGAGGAGGAAGAAGAAGAAGAAGAAGAAGAAGAAGCCCGCGGCCTGCGGGCTAAGAAGCGGGCTGTTCGTCGAAGGAACGGCAGGACGTGAGGAAAGTGAGGGGCGAATCGAGAGTGAGAGGGTGCCGGATGATACGCGACGTTCCCCACCGCGGGGTGGCCCGCTCCCTCGAACGGCGTCGCCCCCGCGAGCCTATACTGCCGTTGAGCCGTACACGCTCGTACCCCGTTAATGGCACCCTCGGGGTATCCCCGGAGAAGCCTCTCGTATTTATTATTTAGCTAGATGCGAAATGGCAGAGGAGGAACTGGGGGGGGGGGTTTAGTCGGACGATGGGGTGTTCTCACCCCCTCTGGCTCCCGTGGAAGACGTGGAAGCTGCCGCGTCCCGGACTATAGAGAGACCCGCGGCGGCCTCTTCTTCTCGGCCTTTTGTAACATTCAATGCCGTCGGTCATTGACCAAGCTTGTACAATCGGCAGAAGATATCGATATTTCTTTCGATTCAGTTTCATTCCCATTGTTCGTTCCATTAAAACAATGTTTTACTTTAATGGAGAGAGTTTCAACCCTTTGGTAAGGCTGGGGATTTTTAGCTGGTTTGCGCGACTTTGCGGGGTAATCCGCGAGCCGTTTTAAGCTTATTAATTTCGTCGCGATAACAACGAGATACGCCGTTTGCGGTGTGTTAAGCGATCTGGGAAGTCTCAAGGGATTTTTGGAGCGTCAGGTCGGGCTCGGTCGGTATCGAGAAAATTGTAACTCATTTTTTTTTGTTTTTTTTTTTCAAACTCGACGAGCCTGGAAGGTCGAAAACGAATTCTTACGCGAGTCGGAATAGATTGTCGCTTCGTTTGAGAATGTTCTTTTCGCGGTTCATGCTCCGCGTCGTTGAGAAATATTAATTACAGTTTACGAGATCATTCTTTTTTTTGTGAACGATTATGCGCGTCAGTTGATTCAAAATATTTCGATTCAAACAAATTTTTTTTTTTATTATACCAACTAAGTACAGTAGAAACTCGATCATCCGAACCTTCGATTATTCGAACTGCAATTTATCTTAGCCGAACTTTTATTGTCCGAACAGGAATTTATTTCATCCGAACCTCTATTATTCGAACCATGCAGCAAAATTTCGTTGTTCCATATCGTCGAGCGTCACTTTGTTACCGGCGTGTGCAAATTTGCATCATGCTCTTATACAACAAAAAAATTGACGACTTTATCAAGAAGAATGCTCAAAGTAAGCGTTTAATAATATATTCCAAAGTATATTTTATATATATATATACTAGGGGGGCCCTGGGCTCGCAACCCCTTATTATTCTAAATACTCTATTATTATTATCTACTATATTATTATTCTAAAACGTATACCCATATAATAATAATGCTATTATAATAACCCTATTATTATAAGGTTTATCGTTTCCACACCACTATTATATGTATCAACCACAATTACCACAACGCCCCCCTGATTACAAAAGACCCCCTGACCCCATCCCCCCTCCTTCGGAATCCTCCTGGAAACACCTCGACCCCTGCCCTCCGACCCCTTTAACTCTATTGTAGACCCCATTAACCCTATTGTAGACCCCTTAATCCCATTGTAGACCCCCTCCCCCCAATTCTTCACACGGCGGCGAAATCTTTTTATATTATATATATATATATATATATAATGTTTGTATACGAATTTATACTTAAAAACAAACAAAAAACTCATATCCATTACGTATGTTATTATTATAATATTTTTTTTTTATTAATAACTCGATTATCCGAATAATCGTTTATCCGAACTCGTCTCGGCCCCAGTTGGTTCGGATAATCGAGGTTCCACTTTAGCGCCATTGTTTGTTAATCCAAAAATTAATTAATTTTTTCTCATTGTACTGCCGACAACGAGAGTCCGACGGAGAGTCATGGAGTCGTGAGGCTCGTCACGAGAGTGGCCGCAGTAAGTGGTGCGCGGACAGGGGGGCGGTTTGGTGTTCGCGAGGGTGGACGAGGGCGGTGGGAGGTAGTTGCCTTGTTCCCGGGCCATTAGTTCACCGCGCTGGGCAATTCGTCAAATCGGGATAAATGTAGTATCAATAATGCGGCGCAGCTGGTGGCGGCGGAGCATGCGTTTTCCGAACGGGGACCGGCCTCGAGGCCTCACCGTGGGGTTTTGCGCGTGAAGAAGGCGATCGCGGTTCGCCGGTGATCGGTCGCAAGGCGAAGGAGGAAAAAGGGGGCACCGCAGCGAGCCGGAAGGCACGCAACGAGAACGCAACTCCCGGTCAGGAGGGTTCCTGCCGTTAAGGGTCTCGAACGGAGAGCAGTCGATATACCGACGTGCACACCGGGGCCCCGAGGCTCGGCGTAGGATAAAAGGTGGCATCGGCCGACCCCTAAAAAAATTTCCGGCCAACAACCGGTGATCGGCAACACTTTTATGGGCGCTCCCCCGGATAGGCTTTGCCGATTATTAATCGTAGATTGGCCGGCGAGTGCGGAGAACGGAGAAACTGTGGGACGGGGAAAAAACCGACGGTGGGGCTAAGCGGAGGAAACTGCCGAAAGTCAAAGTCGATTATACACGGCATGTTCGCGGTTCGCTTGTCCCAGTGACGATTTATCACGATCGGCCAGTTGGCCCGAACGTCGGCGCGGCAGCTTATCGCTCGATGCTATCGACAATAATTTCTTTTTTTCTTTTTTTTTTTTTTTTTCTTCCCTCACTGCTTCCATGTCCAGGCAACTGTATCAATTTATCGCGTGCGGAGGACTCGAGGCTGAGCGTAGAGGAAATCGGAGCTCGGAGGGGCAGAGCCGGGCTTTCAGGGAGGCGTCGAGAGATGAGGCTTGCAAAATATTAAAAATTGCAAATGCTGCAACTCGATCGGTAACGAAAACTGTGCTAAACTGTTGTTGTCGACGCTTCGCGTGATTTCGGTGTCTTCGTGGGAGAGTCGAGGGAACGACGATGGGGTTCGCTTTTCACCGCAATGTACAAAGCTTGACAAGTGTTTTTTTTTTTTTTTTTTTTTTTTTTTTTTACCGACGGAGTCCATCAGCCCGCTCTCGAGGAGTTCTCGCGCCTCGAAATGTTCTCCGATGTACGCAAATCTTTTTTACCAAGCAGCGGCATTTCCTCTGCGAGCGGCGATGCAACTGCAAGTTGCAACAGAGCCCGAGTTCCTGGCGCCATCCCTTGGAGTTTCGTTCAATGGACGAGCGTCCACTGTCGTTTCTGGAGAGGAAATCGGAGCTCTCGGGAGAGCCGTGCCGCAAGTGCAGTGCATACATCGACACGAGAAGGTATAACAAAGTAAATTGAAAGATTGCAACTCCCGCGCTCGGTCGGTAACGAAAACTGCGCTGTATAAAAAAAAAAAAAAATGTAAATTTAATTCACGGGACATTGTAAATTTTCCTACATCACTCGCATTAATTGAATACTAATGTACTGTTTTATTGTAAAACGACATTACGATATATATTAAAATTGCAAATCTTTTGCATGATATTTACAAGAAAATTTCTATTAAAAATAGAAATTTTACTGTGAAATTGCAACGCATATGTATTTGAAATTTGAGAAACAGTTTGTGTAAAAAAAAAAAAGCTTCCAATGCCGTTTATTAATTTTCAAAAAAAAAAAAAAAAAATTGTAAATTTAATTCACGGGACATTGTAAATTTTCCTACATCACTTGCATTAATTGAATATTAATGTACTGTTTTATTGTAAAACGACATTACGATATATATTAAAATTGCAAATCTTTTGCATGATATTTACAAGAAATTTCTATTGAAAATATAAATTTTACTGTGAAATTGCAACGCATATGTATTTGAAATTTGAGAAACAGTTTGTGTAAAAAAAAAAAGCTTCCAATGCCGTTTATTAATTTTCAAAAAAAAAAATTCTTTTTACAGTGTGCAATCGAGCACGATTTCACACGCGAAAAAATAATTGTTTTGACGGGCTTACAGCAAAATATTTCATTGGCTTAAATACACACTTATTTCTGACAATATAATATAATATGATATTTATTGTGGCTGCTCGAGTGTATAAAATTATTGTTTTTTTTCTTCTTCTTCTTCTTGCGAACCGTATATACAACAACGTACAGTTAACATTTTATTAAAAATAATTCATAAACACAATCCCCTTGAACCGGCTGCACAAACCCTGCGAGCTAAATCCCACAGTATACAGAATCTGTACATAAAACTTAATGTTTCCAAGTGGCGATAATTCATTTAAATCAATTTAAAAATTAATTCTCTAATATTTTTCGCATGAAGTGAGGAGTTCGTCATTTAACTTTCTTTTTGACTACACACTTTTATTCTTATATTCGCCGGTAGCTCATTAAAATATATTTCATTAAACTAAAATGTTCATTCGTTTATTTATAAATTACCATTATTTAAAGCAAATAAATATTAACTTGCTTTAAGTAAATATTTACTTTATTGAAGCGAACACTTATTTGCACAATGTTTATTAAATAAATGATTTCTCTGTGTGCAGATCTGCCCGTGATTTCCGGCCAAACTGAGTTGGTGAGTTTTCCTGTGACAGTCGAGGAGACGCCGATCCATCGCTCTTCCCAAAAAAAAAAAAAAAAAAAATCGACGAACCACGAAAGAAACCTCTGTTACAGTTTCCTCTTACCGACCGAGCTCGTTTCGCTCTCGAGTATTCGCTGCGCCTCGGGATCTTTCTCAAAGTCCGCGAATCTCTCTTACCCCGTAGCGGGTCTTTTCCCAAGGGGGCATCGATGCACACTGCACCAGTTGCACCAGCGCCGGAGTTCCTGGCGCCATCCTTTGGACTCTCGTCCAATGCACTCGCCTCTCCTTCGTCTCTGCTGCACCGACCTCGAGGCTGCACCGACGAAACCGCGCTAGATCACACCGACGCAACCGTATGCATTCCTCAGCCGGATTTTCCCATCGTGTTCCGAGGCTTTCTCCTCCGGCGAGCATTCTCAATAAGGCCCAAAAACCAATGGCATTGTGCTTCCGCCTCAGCCTAAGCGAGGCTGCGGCGATTCATCGAACGCCGGCTCGCAACGAACGCGGATAATGCAAGCCTACTCGGTAATAGGTGGTGAATTTTTTTTTTTTTTTCTTCGAGCAGGTAGATAAACAGCAGGTAGGCCTTTGGCTAAGAACGAAGGCAAGAAAGGCGGTGCAGCGGGAACGAAAACCGGGGGGGGGGGGGGTGGGGGACTCTTCGGAGTAAGGCCATTGTCGGTGCCCCGACGGATCCGCACTCTGGCAAGGAGCATCGGGTTCAAGAAGAGCCGCCGAGGACTTTGCTCGGCTGCCGAGTCTCCCACAAAAGCGTGTGCGAGTCTGCTTTTCGCCTCTCTCGCTCTCCGGACCCCATTGGGTGGGCCCCTCTCGTTTTCGCTTCCCTTCGCCCCCCCCCCTCCCCCCCCCCCCGCTCGGTCCCCTCGCCACCGCCGGCAACTGTCCCGGTCGAGTCACCGAGAGCCGGTCGTGGGACCGAGGGCGAGAGGGGCCAGGGGGCAAAGACGCGCATTCCACAGCTGAACGGCCGGCAGTGAAGGCGCGCGTCGAGCCAGTTCGCACGCACGAGGCTCCTCCGGAATCGTCGCTTTGCCTTAAAAAAAAAAAAAAAAAAAAACGAACGATAAGGAAAAGATATTAAAAATTTTGAACGAAAGAGTGAATTATAAGCGAAAGTGTTTTTTTTAGATCGCACGCGACTTCGGTCCGGATGCAGTGAGAGGCGAGTTAGGTGATTGTTCTGCGCTCGAGCATCTTCTCCGGTCGAGTTTGTTCTTCGCTCGAGTTACGTGCTTGTTCTCCGGTCGAGTTAGGTGATTGTTCTCTGGTCGAGCTTGTTCTGCGATCAAGCTTGTTCTCCGTTCGAGCTTGTTCTCCGTTCGAGCTTGTTCTGCGTTCAAGCTTGTTCTCCATTCAAGCTTGTTCTCTGGTCGAGCTTGTTCTCCGGTCGAGCTTGTTCTCCGGTCGAGCTTGTTCTCCGATCGAGGTTGTTCTCCAGCCGAGCTTGTTCTCCGATTGAGCTTGTTCTCCAGCTGAGCTTGTTCCCCAGCTGAGCTTGTTCTCCAGCTGAGCTTGTTCTCCGATCGAGGTTGTTCTCCAGCCGAGCTTGTTCTCCGATCGAGCTTGTTCTCCGGCCGGCTTAGGTGCTTGTTCTCCGGTTCGCGAGTGATGCTGGCTCGGGATCGATCCGGGTCGTCCGGGCCCGCGAGTGATCGAACGAGCAGGATTCGATAGTCGAGGAAGTGTTTTCGGAGACCGGAGAATGTCGCAGGAGGATCGTCCGAGCGGAGGAGCGCTGCGCGAGGAGTTCGTTTTCCTGGAGCAGCAGCAAAGATCCTGTCGCTGCGCTGGAGTTCCCGGTGCCGGGAGTCCCCCTGCGGCCGCTCTGCAGAGTCAGGAGCACGCATCCCAGTCTAGTCTCGAGTTGCCCGAGGGCGACGGGTTCGTCGTCGAGGTCGAGGACTCGCCCGATTGCCAGCACGACCAGCAGCAGCAGCAGCATCGCCATCAGGAAATCGGTTTCGAGAGGTTCTCGGGATTGCGGACGAGCGCCGCCGAGCTGCAGTCCGCCCTCGCCGGCGTGAACTTCGCCGTCGACGGGGACGATCGGTTCGTTCGCGGGAGTCAGAAGATCGTCCGATGCGGCGCGAACAAGTATCCCGGAAACGGCGAGCCGGACGACGATTGCGAGGCTGAGGCTGAGACCTCGTCGGATAAGAATCCGGACCAGCATCCGGTCGGATTGGGTCAGATTCATCCGAGGAAGGAGCTCTCGTCGTACGAGGAGGAGACGACCCGCGACAGATCGCCGATCGAGCCCGCCGGACCGCTCTCGGATCGGGGAAGTTCGCCGGTCGCGAGGAACGACGAACGACCGAGCACCGCGGCCTCGTCGGTCTCCTTCGCGACCTCGTTGTCCTCGAACGAGGCGAACAACCCGAGGTCTCACGGCAGACAGGAGACCCACGGAAACGAGGCACACAATCGATCGCAATCGAACGTCCATCATCAGCTGCCGATCATCAACGCCTTCAACAACAGCCGCTCGAACCTCAGGCTGACTCGCGAGAACAACAGGGCGAACGTCGACGCTACCGGCGATGCCGAAGAGATCCATCGGGCGCCGACGAACGCTGGCAATGTGGGCAATTACAATCCCGGATTTCACGGGCTCCACAACGAGCATATCCTGCAGCCGATACACCGTCAGGCCAGCGTTGGACCGAAGGGCACGTTCGATACGATACAGGTGGGCGTTGGTAGGACATTGTGCTGCAAACACATGAGCGAATTACAAATTGGCCATGTCCTGGCGCAGTGCTGTTGCCAACATTGCCGCGACTGGCGGTCAGTTCTGAGCAGGTACAGAAACATCCCTGCCTTAATACTGGGCCGACTTTGGAATTATCATATTGGTCCTTAGTTCAATCGCCAGTATCGGCCCCTATGTTATCAAACGATCTTGGCCCAGTGTTCGCTGCCGATGTCGCCAATGTTGAACAAAAATTATTGATAAGCAATTCAAGAAAAATGTATTTGTCAATCTGCCCGACTCCTGAATACTTTTTTCTCATTCTACAATTGCTTTTTATCGTCACACATTGAAATCATTGGAATACATTTTTTGGTCGATAATGGGGACTCGAAGCCGTGACCTCAGGATTACTAGTCGACGCTCTTATCTCTCGGCTATGCACATCTTGGATGATTCTTCTTCGAATCTCATATATAAGCTGCACGTCTATATCATATTAACTTACCAATTGCTTTAAATTATCTGAGGTTTACTATTTCGTTTGTTTTATTTACATCTTAATTAATAATGTTGGTGAAACTTATACACTCAGCACTCCAGTACTGCAGATAAAAACTATAATAAAGGAATGTGTAATAATAAAAAAATGCATTCAGCAGTCGTGCAAATTGAAACAAAATTTCGTTGTTTACCAATATTTTGTGTTGAACTGTGTGTGTGTAAGTGGGGCAAAACGGTGTTGAAAATCCGGATGTATCGTTGGGACGATATAGGGCATCAAAAAAAATTGTAGCAAATTGAGTTTCACCTCCGCTGTCCCGTTTTACCCCACTGTTCCGTTTTGCCCCGCTCTTTCCTAATACGACTTCCAGAGGCAGTAATGAGCTCTGTTGCTGCCTAGGGAGCAATGAAACGGTAATGCGCATGCGCATAGGTTAATGATGGTCATTAATAATAATAGAGGATTTAATAATGGGCGGTTTTCCGGTCGTTTTGCGCGCAAGGAATGTGGTTATTTTAGCGAAGTCGAGAAAAAAGAAGTATATTTTAAATATGCATGCACTAAAATAAATAAATATGGGGCTGAATGGCTCGGTTCGATGGCCCTTTGCACAAGGTTTATAATTATTATTAGGAATAAAACTAGTATAAGGAGATAACTGTATAAATATTCAGCATTGACAATACATTTTTTTTACTACTACTACTACTAAATAAACAAATATATTTAAATATATGATCGGGAATTCCGTACCATTTCCGCGAATTTTTATATGACTGAACTAACTCTCAAAAGCACTCAGATTTTTTATTGGATTTAAAAAAATTGCAACACTAAAAAAAATTAACTTATTGATCGCCACATTCGAAAAATCTGAAAAAATTCCGGAAAATCGTGTGTCATATATATAAAAAAAAAATGGTATAGCTTGGGCACAAGTCAGCGGGCGTCGCCTTATATTTGTTTTCCAATTCTCTTCGACAAAAACGATGAAAAAAAATTAGAAAGAAAAATCAGTCGATTGTGGGTTATCGTTTGGCTATTTTCATATGCAACACTGCATTTTCGGGAATCTAAAAAAAGGATTCTCAAAAATGCAGTCTTGCATATAAAAATGGTTAAGCCATAAGCCACTGGTTTACTTCTTGAAATTTGTTTCACTGTTTTTGTCGACAAATAAGGTTCATTTTTCGAATCACAAATAATTACAAACAATTTTTAAAAATCTGAGTGCTTTTAAGAGCCAGTTCGATAATATAAAAAATCGCCGGCCAAATCCAAGGTCTGAAACGCTCGAAATGCTCCACACACAAAAATAAATAAATAAATAAATAAGTAAATAAATAAATAAATAAATATATTTAAAAAAATTAATAACGTTTTCCTTTTTAAGGTATCGGCGAGCAATACGTTGGAGAAGGGCAAGTGCCAGTGCCATCACATCCAGCAGCATCAGCATCAGCACCAGCAGAGGCTGCCGAACATTCAGCAGCGCGAGCAGATTCACACGCACCATCATCACCAGCATCGTCACAAGTCGATGCAGCAGCAGCAGCAGCAGCAGCAGCAACAGCAGCAGCAACAGCAGCAACAGCAGCAACCGCGTTCCCAGTCCCAACAGCAGCAACAGCAGTATCGTCATCACCACTATCATCATCCCCATCAGCACATCGGCCAGCAGCAGGACCTCCAGAGACAGCAGAACGATCAGCTAGTCGGTAGAAACAAACACGGGAGTGCCGGACTGGAAGACGATTCCGGGGAAATGATAGAGACTAGTCTGGGAACTCATCAGCCCCCGGCATTGCCACCCCGGCCGCCCCCCAGACCGAGCAGACGATACGAACAGAATGCAATCGCCGCCTACGATCTCGGCAAGTAAACCCGAGCGAAGAATTTTCCTTTTCCGAGCCGAAGAATTAATTAATCTTAAGCTTTTTATAATTTTAATCAGACTTCCGTGCTAATTTAAGCCAGGATTTCCTTGAGAAATTACACAAAAAAAAAAAAAACTTTCAGATGGTATTTTCCTATCGTCTCGATAGAGCTCAGTGGTCGATAATTCATTGCCCGTCGATTAGTTACATCGCCGCCAATCCCGATCGGACAAATTAAATCCGATGTCGAGCGTTTTCCGCCGGATAAGCAGAATCTTCGGACAGCGCTAGTTTCGCGCCCCGAATTGGTTCCCACTTTTGCCCTACCGTCCTACGCGCGTCTCGAAAACGCTACAGCTACACCGAAAAAAAGGTTTGGTAAGATCAAACAACATTCGTTTGAATCAGCGAAATCCGGCGGTTGCGGGTGGCGAAGGAAATATTTAGTTAACTGATAAGTTACATCGTCATTAAAAAATCATTTCACTGTCCCAATTAAGAATATGTTTGATCGAACAGAATAAGCAATTAACTTGCTTGCTTCATTCAGTAATTTTTTAACGCACGTGACCCGAAAACCTTATAATTATCAGTAACGACGTGAATGTGTCCTGTAACTAAACGAAAAAAACTTCTGTTAACAAATATCTAGTCACACAAAGAAACAAAAAACGTTTGGCCCAACTCAATCTGGAGTTGGCTCCCGATAGTGTTATTTACGTTATTTGTTACTAATTAATTTCATGCATGGTTACATCGTGTTCTATATGGTCAATTGTTATCGGTACATCGATACTTATCAATATAACACAATTTTTACAAATTAAAATTCTGCATATCCTAGCGGGGCTCGAAACCCAAAACTAACGCATCCTGATCCAGTACTTTACCACCACGCTACAATCGCTTATTGATATGTGTAATCTTGAAACGGATATATAAGTTGTTGCCTGTCATTAAATGAACACATCGAATCACATTTTTTTCGAATTGACCAAATATACGTTCAAGTTAAAATAATATACCTTCTGTATGGTAACAGTATGTACGATCGAATCGAAAAAAAGTTGTTGATTTAATGCAGTTTTGGTTCACTTTGAACCAACGATGTAATTGCAGTAACTGCTATACGCAATTGACCCAACCACACCAGTTTTATTGTTTCAACAACGGCGCAGCCTATTTAAATGCGCCTGGATTGATTCAAACCAATTTTCTGTGACCGCAGCATTACCAAACCTTTCTTTTCGGTGTACCCTACGGTAAAGGGGGCGAATATGGACCACCCCAATTTGCGCATAGATCAATATACATATATATTAGGATGTTTCTCAAAAAGGACATTTAAAAAAAATGTTCATTCCACTGTTTTAAAGTATAAATGTAGATTTGAAATTGAACCTCATGAAAGGCGACACTAGCAAAAAATTCTAAGAGGTGCCGCATTCGAGGCTTGTACCCAATAAATGCGGCACCTTTTAAACGTAATTGTCAGCGACCGCCTTTCGCGACATGTTTTTTTAGATCGAAATATATACTTCTACAGGGTGGGAGATAAACTTTTTGTTATTTCTTGGAGTGAACCGGAAATCCATATTCTTTAAGTTTTTTTAAATTTTTATTTGTACATAGGAAACTCTTAAAATGTCCAGGTGTGTGAATTTATTGAAAAAAATTCTTTCCACCCTCCAAAAATATAGATTTCAATCTCAAATTAAATCTCGCAAAAGACGGGCCGAACAAAAAAATCCTAAGAGGTGTCCGCATTCAACGTGTGTACCAAAAAAATTCGACAACTTCTTTCTTTTTTGGGTACAAACGTCGAATGCGCACCTCTAACAATTTTTTTCTAGGTACTGCCTAGAAAAAATTCGCGAGCTTCAATTTGAGATCGAAATTTATACTGTAAAAAGGTGAGAGGAAAATGTTTAAAAAGTCCTTTTTTTGGAAACACCCCAATATATAAATATGCACACCCCTTCGATTTCTTCTTATCAACGCCAGCACCATTTCTACATCACCGCCGAGCCCTCAAGAGTCAACCCTACCTTTCCACCGTCTCAAAGGCCCCGCTTCCCAACCCACCGTCGGTCGATCAGTTTCGTACCGATAACACTTTCCACCCTCGATACTCAACGACCACCCCTGCAAAAACTTATCCGACCCACCGTCGCGCGTTGGCAGCGTCGCCCTGATCGCCTCCTCGTATCGACCCTCGCCAGCCAAGGGTTGCTACAGTCCTTGGCCGTCTGGAGTCCCTCATTGGCAGACTCTCGACAAAATTGCAAAAAATAAAGAATAAAAAAGAAATTTCGAAGCCCATAAAAAAACATGCCAACTGCACATCTGCCCGCGTCACCCCCCCAAGGAAGAAAGCAATCCCGAGGAGCCTCCTGAGGAAAATTGTACTCTCCATCCTTAAGCAAAGTCTCCTCGTCCTCCGAGCTTTTTCGCCACTCTTCATCAGGCCGTTTCCTCGTCCCGTCGTCTTCCCACCCTCGAGAGCGCACCCCATCGAATTTCGCCACCCCTCGCGTCCTCCTCGCCCGCCCGATGGCATCGATCAATCCGGCGAAACGTGCACGCGTAGCACTCTTCTCGCGATTTCAATATCATCGACAGCGCAAGTCCTCGCCGCTACGCGTACCCAGTAAAGCCTTTTCCCCAACGGAGCTCGGTCCAGTGCTCGCTGAGCGTGCGAACATCGACGCCCGACGCGGTAAGCGAGAGCGCGGACCTTGCCGACGTTCTCTTCTCAACGCCGTCTTCGGCAGCGTGTCGCGGGATGATAAATCCGATGTGCCGCTTGAGGACCAGCCGGGGTGGACGATGATGAGTGCTTCGCTTCGACGGATCGCTGCTTCGGGAACCACCGCGTCGAGTTCGACTGGAGAAGACATCGTCGCCGTCGCTGCAAGCATGGAAATGAAAATTAAGAGACGGGAAAATCGTGGTTTCCGCCGCGAGGGATGAAGAGAAGACTTCTTTCGCGACCCTTTCGTTCCGGCTAGAAAATTACACGGGGACGAGAAAAAAAAAAATACGACGAGGCACAACAAACAAGATGGACGGATATCCGGTGCTGCAGATTGTCCGTTGTCAATTCGGTGGCGACGTCGCCGCGGTCAACGTCGGCGGCGAGAGTCCCGGTTACCCGTTTGCCAACGCGGGACCACACGCGCACTCACACTTGACCCATCAGGTTAACCACGCGCACCTTGCCGCCTATCGCTGCCCGACTTCGCATCCTTACGGTACGATGATCATCGGAGAAACCTCCCCCCCCCTGCCCCCCCTCCTCAACCCCCTATCCTCTTCGGCTATTGTTAGATCCATTCTTCGATAACTCCTTCACGAGTGGCAAATCAATTCGTCCTTCTCGTTAGAAAGATCTCGGTGCCGCGGATATTGCAGGGTAAAAGGCGGACAGGCTTATAACGCTCGTAATATTTTCATTACGTCCGATGATTTTATTATTATTATTATTATTATTATTATTGCACTGTAAAAGAAATGGTACATTAAATGTAATGTACAATTATGATGAAAAATTAAAGTAAATTATTAAGAATAAAGTATTTCCAATGTTTTTAAGACACTGAACATTAATTTTTCATCACATTTGTGCAATTAAATTTCATACGAATTTTGTTTACAGTGTGTAGCGAACTTACTGTCGATGCATTGAATGTAACAATTCTCGATACCCAACGAACTAAATCTTATCGCGTCTATTACTGCATATTGCCAATTGGCCATCGAACGCAGTCCCTCAGGAATATTGTTTATTTAATTTTCATTAATTTATTTATCAACAGGAGAGAACCCTTTTACCGAACAATATTGTCTATACTATATAGTACAATCAATATAGTGGTATTATTATTATTATTTTAATATCATTGACGACATTTGTGATAAATTTTCAAGAATTTCATTTTTTTTTTTTTTTTTTAATATTGACGTCACAACAACATTTTTGAAAGGTTTTTGTGTAACGGCACTTCTTGTTGAAAAGTTAGATTTTCTAACCGAAAGTGACGTTACAAAGAATGAATTTTATTTTTCTCTGGAATTTATCATTAATGCAGCTGGTGACAGAAACTGATGAATTAAGGACTTTGTCCGTTGACAGCTTGGAAAACAATTGACACGCAAAATCAAGTGCTATCAGGATCGTCCAGTGTATTCAGACTTTATTTATTATATAGGACCATTATACTGCTAACAATAGTAACAATAATAATTATTATTATTATGTGAGTCTAATGCAAAGAAAAAATTAATTAATTATATGCATACGTTTCACAGGTCCAAACAATGGTGAGGATGCGGGTTGTTGCAAAAAGTACGTGGTGCTCTGCTGTCTGTGCGGTGGACTCAGCGCCGCTGTCGGAAGTCTTTTCCTGGCCGTTCACGCGGTACTTTCCGCTCACACGGCGAGTCTGGCTCTCTTCGAGACTGTGCCCTCTTACATACCTGGAACAATGGTACATTTGAAAACCTTATATCAAGAATAGTTAAAGATAAACATTTTTGCAAGAGGAAAAAGTAAATAGTATAAATAATTAAAACCAAAAAAAAAAAAAATTGTATCTATACTTTGGACATCATTTTCAGTTGATCCTGATGGGTCTCTTTACCATTCTTCTGGCAAGGAGAAAGCATCGTTACGGTTTTTTGGTAAGTTTTTCCTGACGTTCTCATTTAATTGTTATTACTTAATATTATAGTATTATTGTATTATTATTATTAATATTATTAATATTATTAACCTGCATACATTTTGAAATGTTTTTTTATAATGCTTTTTGCCTGTAAACCCTGGCGAAAATTTTTCTATAACTTCTTATGCAAAACGTCGTCGAAGTTGCAACTTATCATGCTAAACGATAGCGAAGCTACAAATATCTATGAGAAAGTGCGAGAATTGGAAGATGCTTGTAGATAGTTGTACAGTATCGTAATAAGTTGTGAATTGACAGCGAGAAGCTAGTCGCGTTAAATCGTAGATTCTTGTAGTCAATCGCAGTTATTTGTACTATACGTGTTGTAGATCTTGGAGACTTTATCATAGAAGACGTAATATATCGTTGAAATGTCATAGTTTTTCGTAGTTTTTTTGCGCCAGAAAAAGGAGCAATCGTTAAATAATCAGTAATCATAATTAATATAATTAAGTTAATAAATTGTCAATGAATCGGTCGATCAATTAATATATCGTTGAACTATTTGGAATTTCTTCAGATGAAGATGTGCGGCTCTATCGGAGTCGTGTGCGCTCTCGTGTGCGTTCTAGTTACCGTTACGACGACCGTCGTGCACATGTCGAGATTGCAAGGCTTGCGAGAGTGCATCTACACCAAAATAGCCAAGTAAAATTTTTTTTTCGTCTCTTCATTCGATATTTTTCTCATTCGATATTTTTTTTTAACTCGAAGCTCTATGTCGAATTTAGATCGTGCACGTGTTACGGAGTTCATCAAGGCAAACCCACAGACCCGGGTGTCTTGTTCGAGGGAACGCCGCACTGCGAAGTGGTTCACGGCGCTCTGTACGATTGTCTGAGAGCCCTATTCGGCGTGTCCGTGGCCGGGATTCTCGCCTGTATCTTCTCCTGCATGCTCCTGTACCAGTTGCTCAGTCACGAGAAGAAAAAGATGTACTGGGAACAATTGCAACTCAGGTAAAGATGCCCTAATTTTTTTTTTTGTTTTTTGTCGACGGGACCGTACAAATAAAACGTTTACCACTGAGACGTCTCTTATTCTTCGTCGTAGGTGCAGGTCTTTGTACGGGCAAGGTGGAAGCGGAGCCGCGGGCGGAACGGCCGGAGGCTCTTGCGGCTGCTGCAACGATTGCGGAGGTACCAGCCCTTGGTGGGCACAGACACCCGGTAATTTGTACACGCCGAATCCCGATTTGGCACCGTTCAGGTATTTTCTTCATTCTTTTCCTTCATTCAAAATATATATATTTTTTTTAAATTTTAACTAGTAATACATTTTTATTACATAAGGGCAGCGGACGTGGTCTTCTATTATTTATAGACGGGTTGTGTGTCTCCAACGTGCCATCAATTTTTTTCTTTTCATAGTGAACGAAAACTGTATTTATTATTAGTATAAATTATAAATTTATACTAATACTAATACTAATACTTATATAAGTTACAAATAAACTGATGCCTTTACCTAACTTTATTCTTTGCACTTACAGCAGAAGGTGGCGACTACCATGGTCGCGTTCGCGTGGTCCAGCCCCAACGCCGGACTCGAATTACGGTTTTCACACGCAGTCTCGTGGGGCGGTTGTGATGAGAAGCAGCGGCAGCAGCGCCGACGCCGGTGACAACACACCGGGACCTTACAGCGTTCTCACCGACGATTCGCAAACCGGAGCTGCACCGTACAGCCTGATGAACGGCTCGAACAACGCTCCGTACCCCGCTTGCACATCCTCCGTGGCTTCCTACAGCCTCCTGGAGAATGGTCCGCTTCCGGCTCTGTGGGGTCCTCCGCCGCCGTACAGCGATCCCAACAGTCCGGCGAGACGACCACAATTGCTCGACGACCGGCGACCTCCGACCTCGGCTCGTCCTCCTCCGCCGACCGCGCCATCTTCCACGCCAGTCAACGTCTCCACCAACCGAATCGGCAACAAGAGGACCATCGACAATTTCGAAACCGGCAGTTGCGAAGGTAAGATTCATTAACCATTCGCCCATTAATCACGAGAGACAAGCGTGTAGCTCGGTGGATAAGCGATTTAATAGTTTTTTCTTTCGTTGACACAATCTGCAGAGTACAGACAGCGAGGAACGCCGAAGAGGCCGTCCGACAATTACGAGAACGCCGAGGAAGTACTATCCGCGGATCCGGACATGGAAATGGGAAACCTTCACCAGCATCATCCGCACCATCATCACCCCCAGCACCAGCAGGACGATGACACCGTCAAGGGTAGACGGTTGCGGAAGAGTCTGAAGGGCGTGGAGAACAGCGGATTCCAGCAGGAGTCCGGAAACGGTCTGTCGAAGCAGTCCGAGAGCGAGTTGTACTTCGGCGATGTGTCCTCCTGCTGCGGACCTGAGAGCAGTTTTTACGACTTGGCACTGGAAAAGGAACAGCAGTCTGGTAAGTTTTCATACCTTTAGGGGTGCAAGAAGGACGGTTTCGAAAACGTACTTCTTCCAAATTATACATCGTCTTCCAAATCGTACTTCTTCCAAATCGTCGAAATCGTCCCGCGCCGATCAACCAACCGTAAAACTTTGGGTTGGATTTGGATTGTTCTCCAACAATCTACCCCAACTCAACCAGATTGGTGCGCCAAACTAAATCTGATTCCAAAATTCTGGCGGTTGGTTTTCGGTTGATATTTCAAAACCATCGTTATGTGCGTTAAATAGAAAGTTGATCTACAGTTGGACTTTCCAAATGTAGACCAATACTAAAACAACATCAATTTCCGAGTCTATGCCGAAAGCACCGATAGCACCTCGGGGTTGAAAATCGGAAAATCGATTTTAGGAATATCCACCCGTAAACCAACCTCCCATCCGACACATATAACGGTTGGTTTTTTAATATAGCCGAAAAATCAACCTCTCGAAGGTTGGAATCAGAGGTGGTTTCGTGCGCCAATCGACCGGTTGGTTTCCAGATTGGTTTCAGGTTCGTCAGAGCGTGAGAGTCCAAAAGATAACTCTCGCAGGCTTTCATTGAAAACCAAACTCAGTTCCAAAACTCAAATAAGAGTCAGTTTATGAAGAACCCATGGAAACACGTCTTGCCGACCCATATGTAATGCGTTACCAACGACGGTCATTGACGCTAAAACAGTGAACCAATTTAACCCCTTATAAGTCACACCTCCACCCCCACTCTTAGGCGTTAACGTAGGCAATGCGTGGCCCTCACTCTGCGTCCCTTAGTCCTGTTTCGGTATAGTTTCGGGTGGTGTCATTTATAAAGGGTTAAAAACAGATTCGCCTCTCATATCACTGTGCGATATCAGATACCATATATATATACTTTTAAGCAGATTAAATAACTAGGGTAAATATGCGGAATATCGGCCGGTCCATATTTCATTGATTTACGTGTTAATCGGGCTGATCCATATTCACCACGTTTACCCTATACTTCCACTCTATAATTAATAACAATAATAATAGTAATGTTTTTAAAAAAATTGTAATTTTTTTTCTCCTTCAGGACCCGATCCCGGTGAGAGTCTGTTGGAGTATCCGACGCCAAGTCGGCTGGGAAAGCAGCGGCAGCCGTCGAAGCGCTCGCGACTTCCGCTCCCTCTACCGGCGCTCAATTCCGAGGGTTCGGTCGCCTCGCTTACCGACAACTACACCGCCCTCAACAATCCGGTAGGTGTCGATGAGGTCGGTAGGAACGCCTCGACGAGAGGACCCTTCCTCGCGCCGGACGCCCAGTACGAGGTCATAGCCCAGCAGACGCGCTACACGTATTACAATCCGAAGAGCGGCGAGCACGTCCTGGAGATACCGCTTCCGTCGCTCGCCTCTCTGGCGTATCGTAACAGCTCGAAGGATCAGCTCGACGACATCGACAGGACGAACGTCGGCGATTATCACAACGATTGTCAGAGGGTCGCCGAGCACTGTACAGTGGACGGTGCCTCGAGCTCGACGACGGTGGCGCCCTCGCCGTCGCCGCCCGTAACTTCGTTGCCGCCGTCGCCGGTTTCCCATTCGTCGAGCGCCACGCAACGCTGCCCGAACGAACCCGGCGGAAGCGCCATTCGAGAGACCACGTGGCAGCCCGATCAGACAAGGTCCCAGTCGGGCGAGGGCGTCTGCCCGGTCAATGTGTAATTTTAGAAACGGTGAACGACTCGCGATACGCAAGACAATTGCCTGCGGTGAATTTATCAATATGACCGGAAGGAAAGAAAAATAATCGAGAAATTTTGTTCTCCCTCTCGGTCGCTCGCTGCCACTCGCGAAGACGCTGTGTCGAAGCCCGGTGAATTTCGAACGCCCTGGCAAGCTGACGAACCGCAAACGGACCGAAAAACGACATAATGGACTGTATCTTTTTTTTGTTGGCTTTTGGTTTTTTTTTCGGTTGCGCAAACCGAAAACGAACCGACCATTTTTTTTTTCGAAAAACTTGCTTTGGTCCTTCCCCGGTTCCCGGTTACCGAAAAACGACCACGATCGTATTTTTATTCTGTCCTTTCGTTAAAAACAGAATTAAAAGCAAAAGAAACAAACATTTTTCAAACAGCCAAAAATTTGTATAGAAAACTTTCGGTCTTTCCTCGGTTTCCACAACCGAAGAAGGACCAATCCAAAAACGTACGGTCCGTTTCGTTCCTCAACGGATGTGTCCGTTTTTAGGTCCGTTTTTTAGTTTTAGTTTTTTTTCCTTCTAAAAGCAGCCGTCCGTCAACTTGCTAGGGCGCATCGGGCGTGAGAGGTAGAAACGAGGTCCAAAGTTTGTAGTCCACTGGATTTTTCGATCGAGTATGGAATATCCCTTTATCGGGCTGTTTTGGCGGTTGCGGAGGCTCGAAAGGATGTGAAACGCCTCGGTCGGTAACAGAAACTCTAATTCAATTTTTTTTTACATTTTTTTCTTTTCAACGATGCTGACTTCGTTCGGTCAAAAACATATTCTTATTTTCCTTTCGCACATGAATAGACATTCGCGTCATGCAAGCATTTTTTTTTTTCGACCCCGAAATGGTTGGCCAAAGTGACAAAAAAAAAAAAAAAAATCAATTACAGTTTCTGTTACCGACCTTTCGATTTCGTCTATTTTGTATGTACGTCAACGGTCGTTTGGCCGCCAACAAAAAAGAATCGAGAGCGGGTTTGTCTATCGCCTCCTTGCAACCGTATTTATGTACAAAGAGTATATGTGCGTGGGTCTGTGCGTGTCTGAGGAAAATAAAACTGTGTGTGTCTGCTTGAATCTTGCCAAGAGAGTCTCCGAAGTCTCCGCGGCGTGTTTTAGCGCCGCGTATTTTAATAATAATATCTATCGGTATGTTGCTGTTTATTGCGAGATTGTTGGAGGAACGACGATAATACGTAAGGATACGGGTACCTGCTCCGAGAATAAAAAGAATTAACCTTTGAGAATTATGTAATAAGTGGTAGCAGGATTGTAAAAAAAAAAAAAAAACTCTACCCCGCCCCCCATCGATGGACCAAGGACAATACCGTGTAATCTAATCGCCCACTTATCTTATCTAACGCCCAACCGAACCGACAAAATATTTTTCCCCTCGGACACCTACCACTCTGCTGTATTGTCATTTCCGCTGTTTCCACGTGGATTAACCATTTAATGTATAGAAACACAAATTGCCCAAAAAAAAAAAAATCTACCAACTCGCTCTGATTAACGGAATTCATGTAACCTTTCACTGAATGGTTAATTGCACTCGAGCTTGACGCCTCGGCAAGGTCGAATATAGGGATCTACCTTACCGTTTATCTTTGAGATAGAACTTCACAAACAAACATTTTCGGTGATAAATTTTCATGTACTTTGCCCTTGCCAAGGATCCAAAGGTCTTTAATCTCCGAAGAGGTCTCCCGAAAAATCAGGTTTTCCCTCAAAGGGTTAATCGCGTGATGAAGATGTCGATATTTTCCTGTTTTTTTTTTTTTTTTTTCTTTACTCGATAAATAAAAGCTACGTTTGTGAAATAATACCGCTGTCGACTTTATGCCCAACCCACGACATTTATCGGAGGAACATTTTCCTACCCCCTCACCCCTATTATCATTTCCGCTGTGTCCACGCGGATCAACCATTTAATTTATACAAAAAAGGCTCCGTAAAAAAAATATAAAAATCAACTTACTCGCCCTAATTAACGAAATTTATGTATCTTCAACTGAAGGGATTAATTGCACTCGACCTTGACTTCCCGGCAAGGCGAAAACATAGGGATTTACCCTAGCGTTTTTATCTTCGCGATAAAATTTCACATATAAAAATTTCTAGTAAATTTTCATATTGTCCTTGCCGAGGATCCAAAGACCTTTAATCCCCGAAGAGATCTCCCGAAAAATCACCTCTCCACCCAAATCGATTATTAATCGCATGATTAAGAATTCGATATATTCGTTTTTTTTTTCCCTTTACTCGATAAATAAAAACTACGTTTGTAAAATAATGTCATTGTCGAATTTATGTCCAACGTACGAAATTTATCGGATGAAAATTTTCCTACCTTCCGTCCCCCCCTCTCCCCTCCTCTATTCTAATTATCGCTCTTTTAGCGTAGATTAACCATTTAATGTATAGAAAAATCCCTAACAAAAAAATCGACCAACTCGCTCTTATTATCATTAATGGACCTTCTGAGGAATTCATGAACTTTCTAAGTACATGAAGGTACATTTACGGGATCAATTGCATTCGACCTTGAAACCTCGGCAAGGTCAAAACATAGGTATCTATCTCTTCGCATAGACAAAGGGTATCTTTATCGCATAGACAAAGGGTTGGGATCTACCCAACCCTTTGTCTTCGCGATAAAACTTCACAATAAAAATACCCGGTAGTAAATTTTCATACATTTTCTCCCCGCCGAGGATCCAAAGTTCTTCAATCCCCGATGAGATCTCGAAAAAATGACCTTTCTCCAAAGGATCAATCGCGTGACGATGTTGATATTTTCCTGTACTTTTTTCTTTACTCGACAAATAAAGAAGCCGAGTTTATGAAACAATGTCGTTGCAGAAAGCCCGACGTACGGAATTTATCGAACGAAAGTATCCCCCGCCCCTTCCCGAGGCCAAATGCTTCGCTGCCCTACTATTTTCGTCGGGTTGTCGACACAGGCCGTATCGTAGGTAAACAGTACGAATGTAAACAAAACATTGAAACATCAAAACATTAGAATGTAATAAAAACACAATGAAAACCGTTTATCTTCACGACAAAGCGTTACAGTTAAAAATTCTCGCTATTAAATTTTCATATATTCTTTTCCTGCCGAGTATCAAAACTTCTTTAATCCCCGATAAGATCTCCCGAAAAATGATCTTTCTCCAAGGTGTCAATCACGTGACTATCTCGATATTTTCCTTTTTTTTTTTTTTTTTTTTCTTTACTCGACAAATAAAGAAGCTAAGTTTATGAAACAATGTCGTTGCAGAAAGCCCAACGTACGGAATTTACCGAACGAAAATTTCCCCGCCCCTCCCCGAGGCCAAATGCTTCGCTGCCCTACTATTTTCGTCGGGTTATCGGCATGCCGTATCGTAGGTGAACAATACGAATGTCCAACGGCCGTGCGCCGCGAGTACGACTGAGAGCCACGACCGCACTGAAAGAACTAAACCGAGAGAGATATTTATCGCGTGACTAAAACGAGAAGGACGTATTTTCATAGTGTAGGGATGCGCGGGCTACGCCTTTATGGTGTTCAGTCACGCGATACGCTGCCTCGGCGCCATCAGAGCAGCTGTATGCGCGCGCGTTTGGGGCACGCGTCCCAACGGTCGCGGCAGCTGCCGCACAAAATCGTCTTCACGCTCGGCCCAACGAGAGTTCCACTCGAACGCCGACCTTCGCTCTCTCACAACGGCACTTTACTTCCGATAGAAAAGAAAGAAAAAAAAAATGTCTGTTTCTCATTTCAGTCACCCGATCACAGTTGCCCGATTACAATTTCTCGGCTCCCCGAAGTCACTTTTGTGCCTCTGCGCGTTAGTCTTCTTGACTCCGATGCGAAGCGAAGCTCGGTCGACGTTTTTGCACTCTTCGCCGTGCGCCTTTCGGTGCCCCCGTCGGAAGTCTCGGCGCGGCGAGCGTAGACGGTGGTGGGGAGACTCGGGAGTCACGCACCGGGCCCGTATTACGAGCTCCCAACCCCGTGACAACCCCTCGCTCTCGCGTAGCCCGACGAAGGAGCGCCTCGGCGCATCTGCCTCGCTCGCCGCTGCGGGGCCCTCTCGTTTCCGCTTCGTTCCAGCGCATACGGAGCGGCAGCGCAGGCATTCGCTTTCCAGTTACGATACTGCGAGTTTCGAAACTCGGAACTCTCGGTGCTTCTTGGTAAATTAAGAGAATCCGATTCGACGAGCGGAACTCTTGTTTAGTAATTAATTTTTTATTTTTTTTTATTTTTCGATACAATGTGCGCGAGAGCAAACGATGAGAGGATAGCGGCCGAACGGATATCGCCACCCTTCAGAACGGTCGTGAGCCTCGCACTGGAGACCTGGCAATCGGCACCCTCGTACGTCACGAGCGTCCTTCTCATCGTCGTTAATAATCAGTGACACAAAACGACACGATATCGACGATCTAAAGCGAATGAAACTTTGGACTTTTGTTGTTTGTTGTAAAAACGAGGTGGTGAAGGTTTGTGTGACGATTTGTACTTGGTGTTTATTGCAAAAGCGACACAGCGGGACCGGTGATGCTTTGTACTTAAGACCGACGTTAAATTGACTTTCTGAAAACAGTGATAATTTGTAGTTAACATCGTTGTAAAATCGGAAGAGCTAAAGCAGCGATCCTTAACACTTAACATCGTTGTAAAATCGAGATAGTGAAATCGGTGATGCTTTCTACTTGACATCATTGAAGAATCATCATTTGTACTTAACACCGTTGTAAAATCGAGATAGCGAAACCAGTGATGCTCAATACCAAACATCGTTGTAAAATTGAGATAGTGAAATCGGTGATACTTTGTAATTGACGACATTGTAAAATTGCGACAGTGAAACCGGCGGTAATGTGTGCGTAACATTATCGTAAAATCGACATAGCGAAATCGGTGATGTTTTACACTTAGCATGATTGTAAAATCGGCATAGCGAAAGCGGTGATGTTATACGCTTAGCATGATTGTAAAATCGACATAGCGAAAGCGACGATGTTTTACGCTTAGTATGATTGTACAGTCGACACAGGAAAACGAGCGATGCTTTGTACTTAACGTCATTATAAAATCGACACAGCGAAACCACTGATGCTCTGTACTTAACATCGTTGTAAAATCGATATAGCGAAAGCAGTGATGCTCAATGCCAAACATCGTTATAAAATCGAGATAACGAAACCAGTGACGCTTCCATGGAACAACAACAAAACTTACGACTCTGAATTACTCGCAAAAAGAAGAGTGTAAACACAACCGACATCGTGAAGATGGCTCACTGCTACACCAATCCGTCGTTCTGCAGACAATCGGAATACGTTCGGGAGGACCGGACGATCGACGAGTTGCCTCCACCACCGCAGTTTCAACCGGCTGAGGATCTTCCGCCCCCCTCGCCGTCGCCACCGCCGCCGCCGCCGCTGCCGCACGCCCAGCAACAGCAGCGCCAGCAGGTGGCGCTGCAGAATCGCGTGCTCTACAATGCCGGTCACGTGAACGCAGCCTTCGCGCCTGCGCCCCTCTCCGAGCAGACAAGCGTTCCCCGCATCGCTACGCCCGACAGATATTCCTACCTCGACGAGAGACGATCCGGCTCGATAAGATCGCAGGATAATTTCACGTCACTGCCGAGCGAACGCCGTAATATTATCCACGACCGGGACATACGCTCGAGATACGAGTACATCGTCGACGACGACGACGAGAACGACGAGGAGAAGATCGTTCTCGGCGAGAACAGTCGTGCCCGAACGCCGGACGAACTGTCGCGCAGCGGCCGAGCGGGATCCTCCAGATACGCTTACGTCGACAATCCCGCCAATTTGGGTAACCTTCAGGTTCAGCAGAGAGCCCGCGGACAGGAGATCCAACGGAATGAAAACTTACCGGAGGTTTTCGCTTACCAGAGGAGAGAAAATTCACGAAACGGCGAGGCACGATACGCACTCGTGCCGGTTAACTCCGGCAACGACGAACAATCTGGCAAGGATCACTCTTGGATGGCCGCTGGAAGGAACACTCTGGCGCCGCTCGTTCTGTGCCAGAGGTCAAACTCCACGAGAGGTGAGAGGAATCGTGAACTGGAACACAAAGCGTGCAATGCGATTTGCACAATTTTACTTCTGTAAATGTCGTAGAACGGGGATTGTAATGAATGGTTTGAAACGGGTTGGCGATAATGGGCGATTTATTCTATTAGATTACGACTTACTTTGACGGCGGTTAGTTGACGAGTGATGCGAAACACCGGAAGTCAACTCGAGACCCGCTGACAGAGTAGACAACTACTGAATACAAAACAATTACCAACCTAGTACATTACAACATGGGAACCTCCGTTTTTTTCCCCAACTCCACCGTTTTTCCGACGTTTTTCCAAAACTGGCTAGAAAATTGGAAAATCATCGTTCAATCGATCTTTATTGTTTCAAGTGTATAATCAACGTATTTTTTCCCCGATGATCACGAATATTACAATTATTTTATTCCCAACCCAATATTTTCCATTTAAATCCCAAAAATATGATTTTTTATGCATAATATCAAGACCTTTCTCACTTTCGACCACTGTACTAGATCTTTACGTACTAGATTTAGTTGTTATACATCCAGTCGACCTTCATCTCACTACCCCGAGGAAAAAGTACTTTGTCCTTTGTATTTTATAAAAGTACTTTAAGTACGGAAATTACTTTGTACTTAAGGTACTTGAGCTACTTAGTACTTGGTACTTTAAGTACTTAAGGTCTTTGCCCAGCTCTGTTTCACATCATTCATGAGGATACGAAAATTGTTCCAATCAGAGTCCAGATATTTGATATGGTCAGATATGATTAATATATGATCAAATATGATCAGATATGAATTCATATGGGATCATATTTTATCAAATATGAAACAAGACCTTATCATACAAGGACTCATTTTCATATGTGATCGTATACAGTAATATATTATCCGATCAAATGCATATATTACACAGATATAGACATATACTATACGATCAGGTTCATATCTGATACGGACATGGACATATGGCCACATATGATCTTTGATTTTGTTGCACTTCCCAATGTGAGGTGAAAAACCATATAAGAGGTCTTGAGAACATTGATTTTACATAATACTCTCTCAAAACACCTCAACACAAGTTTATCAATAAGTCTGAAAAGTTGTTAACAAATTGGTAAATGTTTAATGAATAATCGGAATTTTTTTTTATCATGTTAAATGAAATAATTGATTTCTCTGAATAGGATTGATACCTTTGAGTATCTTTCTGATTAAGAATTAATGTTGAAGTCCAATATATCTGAAATACACCTGAGATACAAAAAAAAATCCGTTGCTTGGATTGAACAGAAAAAATTAATGGCTTACCGACGATTTCCTTTAATAGGCCGTTACGCGAGGGTCCCCACTCAGGAAGTCCTGGATCCTCCCCTATTGCCGGACCGTAACATGCGAGACCAGCAGGTCATCCATCCGGACGAAATAAACTGCGTATCGCCGAAAAACAACGTTGCCACGCAAAAACTGCACGAGATCCTTACAACTCCGAGAAAGCCGCGTTCGAGGTCCGAAGAGAGGACGCTTTCGCCGAGCAAAAGGCAGCAGATGATTAACGCCGCCGGTCAACGAGGTGCGATGACACCAACGGGTTCACCGTCAGGTACTTGCAATTGCGATTAATACTTGTTATTAGAAAGCAACCGCCAGTTTTTTTTTCTTTTTCAATGCAAAAAAAATTGATTGAAATTGAAACGTTATCTTTCTCGAATGTTAATAGGCCGTTTCATTTCGAGTCCATCGCGCGCCGCGGCGGGCACTCCGAACGGCAGACGCGATCAGATTCAGCTAGTGCAGGCATCAACCCCACGCAGAGGAGATTTATCACCGAGCAGCGTGGTCGGTGGACCCCACACCTCGACGCCGAACAAGGAGCCCTCGGCACGGAGGTGTCTTCCCCTAAATCTGGACAATTCGACGTCGTCGCGTGTCCGAGACACGCGTGACTCCACGTGTCCGGCTAGCAACTGCGGCCGGCTTCGGTACCCGTCGCGAGGTCAAGGAAATTCATCGTCGTACGGGATCGTCGGTTCACCCACCGAACCGCCTCCTCGTTACGCTTACCTGGATGGGCTTTCCGAGTCTATACCGATGGTCACCGGATCACCGAGATATCAGGTCGTCGTTGGGTCGGACGAGAAGAGCGTGGAGAGCGCTTTTATCGCACGGACGGCAGTCGTAAGTGTTACAATCACTTTTTAGATTGACAAATAAATCTGACCTATAAATTAAGGGCATACGCCACAGTAAATCGATAAAAACGTACGCATATTTCGTGATATTTTTTTTTCGGTAAATATATGCTTTATCGATTTGATTTTTTTAGGGTGGAAGGGGGATGTATTAAAGAACATTTAAGAATCTTTTCATTCAATTTTATTGTTATTATTTACGTTTCTTATCGGTTGGCGTAAATATATTTTTGCGAAAGTTCGTCTGCGGTAGCCCTGATTTCGACATGCCATTTTATGTGAAACAATTTTTTTTAATTGCTTCTTAACAAATAATATATACGCGGTCCTTGACGAGGGGGAAAAATCGCAGAATGATGGCCAATTGAAAAAAAATATGGTTTTTACCCATTTGTCTCAACTTTTGAAATTCGTTAAATTTCGACATAAAAATGTAACCGAATATTCTTGGCACCATAAATTATTAGCAAATTTAAAAAAATACAAAAATTTTTTTGCAAAATCTTACTGTGGCGTATGCTCTCAAACTTTTGATTAAATCCATCAACGATTTTATAAATTTTTCAACAGGTACCTCCGCTTTCGCCGCCAAACAGCGAAGCTAATACGACGCTGGCGAGCGGAATCGAAAAGAATGAAAGACGAAACGCCCCTCTGCTGCTTCTTCTCGTCGGAATTCTAACTTGCGGCTTGGCTCTCTATCTTTCCTGGAGTCAGGGTAGAAGGTAAGCGCGTCATTGCACAAAATAATTAAAGTTAGCGAGCGAATCGTTTTTTAGTATATTAAAAACAAAAAATCGACTGATTGTACAGATACTACTTGGACAGTGCAGCTGGTTGCGGTGCCTGTTGCGCCCTGGCGGGAGCATGCCGGAGTCTGAGGAGGACCTGGACCGGATTGGGACTCGCGGGTTTGTCGGCTCTCAGCTGCGCGGGATTGTTGCTCATCGCGGCAAAAGCTCCAAGGTCCGGCACACCTCTCCACGACGTAACTGCCGGTGCACTGTGCGGAGTATCGCTTCTCGGTGCCAGCCTCGCGTTGCTGGCTCTCCTGTCGCCAAAGTGTAGCCTGGCGCGACACAGACGCGTACATTCTTGGATACCACGATTTTCTCCCTGAACTCAATTGTAACTTAATTTTAACTTATCTTCGTCCGATTATTATTATTATCGCATATTCGGCTACGCTGGCGAAAAAACCATTCATCGCGTAATAGTTAATGAACCGCGAGGCGCTTGGACGTATAAATCGGGCGAAGCTTAAACAAGCCCAGTAAACTGTATATCTATTAATGCTAATGCAAATCATATTATATTGTACATTATTACTACACCATATATTGGTAGTCTACATAGTCTTGTTTAATGTAAAATAGAATTTAATACTAGTATATTTTATCTTTACTTTCGTTTTTTTGTTCTCGATTTGAGATACATTGAGACAGTGCACGAAAAATGCAAACTATGGAAAAGGCATAGCTGATTGGATTGCCCGTCTCAGTATCGATTTTTTTAACGGAAGCACACATCGTTGCGTGGCAAGGTCGAACGCAACCATTTTTCCAGGCCAAAGTTAGACGTTGTAAGCGTTATAATCGCGTGTATCGCGATAGGTTCATGTAAAATTTACTGCCGCGCCAGTGGATCGTCGCCCTGTCGTGTACAAGTCCTCTCACACAATATGAATGCACTACGGAAATGACGATCGTCATTACAATGGCACATTTATATTGTATTGTACCTTTTCATAGGCATATGAGTCAAATCCTTACCCGGGTGTTCCTTGAACTATTCGTATATGGCGGTGGATACATTCAAGATGAATTTCAAATATATTAGACATGTTCTTTTAACCATTTTTCCGTGTTTCTTAATTCACGCGTTTCTGTTACTGCAATATTCAAGATACATTTTAGAGAACATTTTTAACATTTCTTTGTAACGTGATATCCGGTTTGAAAATCTCACTTTTAAGCCGTTCCAGCCTAGTTGGACCTATCGTCAGTATTCGCTATTCAACCGCGAATATAGATCTCGCATCATTTTAGGCACTTACTCCTTACATAAAAAGTGCCTATTGAAATCACTTTTTTTTTATACATTTCACTTCCATCGGACATCCGTGTTGCAGTCTATCTTCGCAACAAATGAATCGATGCAGCTGAAATTTTCTGCGCAGCACTGTTTCTTCATTGACATGAAGCCTGAAAAGTATTATACTTCGAGCCTCGTTCTTCGACGATATGTGTAGTAGTACTTCGTTCCTAGAGAATTTCCCAACGTTTCAGAGCTACAAGGAAAGGAAAAGTTGGTACCACTCCTCCTTTCCCCCGGCCGCACGTGCGATGGCGATGTCATATTGTTTTCATTGTGCATGGCATGTCGCACGCACTGAGCTATAAATTAGACTTGTTCTAATAAAAACGATAAAAAAGAAGAGGAAAGAAGATGACGGGAGGAGAAAAAAGGAAGACGCCGGGCGAGGAAGATCTTCGCGACCAGATTACTGTCGAAAATCAGGAAAATCGAGAACGAAATGCGCCTCATGAGGAAGGAACGAGAAGCCGAGAGGAAAAAAGTTTTGAGGCTGGGGCGGCACACTTAATACGAGTGTTGCGTTGCCGAAAAATGTTAGACGTGTTCAATTTACCTGCAAGGGACGCAGAAAAACTCATGGCAGAGCTGCACCACTCGCAGTGAAGTAAGCAGGAAGGCTTTCGTCAACACTGGACAAAGAAATGAGACCGTTTCGTGATAACGCTGACACAGATGATGGCTACACGATTCAAAGCTCTCTGATAAAGTAAGAGACGGAAAATCAATCGAGAAAATCGGTCAAGCACTCAGGACACCGGCACTGCCGGCCAAAAGTCTCTGCAGAAATCGAACGCTTTAAACTGGTGAGGCTCACTTGCCGAACCTAGATGAGCGGGCGAGCATTCGAAGCCCAACACGAGGTCGGGACAGGATCAAAAGAGAAACCCAAATTACACTAGGACCCCGATTTTTCCAATAGCGACGGGACCGACACCGCATATCTGCTCCCCACGTCGAGGCTTACGCTTCCGTCATCGCGAACAGTCCTGTATCGTTTACCCTTAGTCGCCCGCAACTAGATAAATATTTCACTCGTAAATGCGAACGTTTAGCGCCGCCAAACACCACCGAAGTACACCGCAAAAGCGATCCGGGATCTGCAAGTAGCGATCGATTCCTTACTCGAAAGAGGAGCCGTAGAACAGTGTGAACCCTGCGAAGGACAATTTCTGTTGCCGTATTTCCTCAGAGCAAAAGCGAACGGCTAATAGGTTTATTATAAACCTCAAAAAATTTAATGAGTTTATACTGACAGCCCACTTCAAAATGGAAGAAAGAAAATACTTGCGTTTTCAATGCCTGAATGAAACATTCGAATTCACATGTCTTCCTATCGGACTTTGCACGGCTCCGACGATTTTTACGAAAATTATGAAACCGGTCGTCAATAATCTGCGGAGGACCTGGGGGCACTATCGGCACTTGCTCTAATAAACATTGATAACATTCGCGTTGATAACATTCGCAAGCCGCATAAAATCGCAACCGCGCAAACTATAGTCGCTGGATCAAGAATCTTCTCAGCAAAGTTGGAGTAGACACAGAGATATTCACAGCATACAGCAGGAGACACGCTGCATCGTCCGCAGCGCTGCGGAAGGGGACGGATATCGGCACCATCATGAGGACCGCCGGATGGGCGGAGAACTCCCAAACATTTGCAAACTTTTACAATAGGCCACTAGTACAAAACTCGGAAGCTTTTGCCAGAAGAGTCCTTGAGGACGAAGAAAACGATATTTAGAACCAAAGAATACGTCAAAAATCATCTTTATATGTATATATAAATGTATAAATGGATAAATGTGTAATATGTGAAAAGCTCACCTCATCGCCTCATCACCTCAAGCTTATCTCATTGTATGAATTGGTAACAAATAAACACTTTGTACCGCTACTTGTGTACATTGCAATTGACTGCTACAGACGAAGATTGTCCCGGAGAATATCTACGTCAATACGGAGTCTCGCGTCTTCAGCGATAAAATGCGATACCATATGTTGTACCTGACGAAAAAAACTTCGTGAGGTACAGCATATTGTAATACGTAGCTTGGAGTGATGTGCGAAGGGTATATTTCTTCGAAGGGCCGACACTCAACGTCGACGTGTAATAAGAGCAATTTAAACGTCCGTCGGGGTTGTGAATATAAAATGAGAATCCATAATGCAGGAGAAAAGATCGTACGCCTGGAGGGGGGAATAAGCCCACGGTGTGCCGACCTCCGTGGGCTTGCAGCAGTAACGTTTGTTGGTTGCTCGAGTGACGATGGACTTATTTCAGCATCGATATTACAGAACGAATAAAATCCTATTGATGATCATCGGACAGTGGCCGTATCAGGATACTCGCGCCAGAAGCGGCATCCTTGCCGTTATTATTGTCGGCGGCACCAGCCAGCTCATTCCTCAGATAATGGCTATTGTGAAATATCATGACGACTGGGAGTTCGTTCTAAAAAGCGCTTCGCCATTAGTGTTCGTCGTAACGATCACAATCAGGCTCGTTTCTTCTATATGGAACGCTCAGAAAGTTAGTCGCAACCTCATAAATTGCTGCACTATCCCAATCGAGTCAATGGGAAGCCAATTTGTCAGCATCTTTGACGATGAACTATTCGATACGAACAGATGTTGATGCTGCTGAATCGTATCCGTATGGACTGGCAAGTATGGGGTCAGCGGCGAGAAGTTAACATTATGCACGGATACGCTGAACAGGGAAGGAAGGTGACGATTATGTACGGAGGTAATCGGAGTATAGCGAACGAAGGCCAAAAACGTGATGCATGTTATATAGATTAATCAATGTTGCGTACAGTCATGATTACTTCGACCTGCTTTCTCTTCGCGGCTCAGCCGGTTATACCAAAGATCATCGACGTTTTGCTGAAGAACGGTTCCGAGCCCGGAGAATTTGCATTCCCGGTCGATTACTATATACTCGATGCGCAGAAATATTATTTTTTCATTAGCATGCACGCCATCGTGTCCACAACTATTGGAGGTATTATCGTAAGCGCTATTAACTCTATGTTTATCGTTTGCGTGCAGCATGGCTGTGGATTGTTCGCCGCAGTCGGGTGAGTTCGCCGCATTAGACATTTCGCAACAGGCAGTTTTAATGCAACGCGTATAAAATGTTCAGGAGCAAATTGCAGCTAACCGGCGAAAATAAAAACTCAGCCAATAATGTAGAAACTGTGAATGATTCTGCCAAGAGGGACATGGATTTGGAACATGTAGTTATCTGCATCGGCCACCACAACAATGCTATCGAGTGAGTTCGTTCGGAGAATATTTCTAGCTTAACGGTTTAATGCTGCTAACAAATTATCAATTATCAGGTACATGAAACTCATCAACGCCACTTACTCATGGAGTTTCTTTTTTTATGTGGGATGTAACGTGCTTATGACTAGTATAACAGGATTTCAGGTAATATCAGCGATTTCTGATATAAATGGTCGTTTCAAATCGATGCGTAAAATAGCACCTTAACCTTTTATAAGTCACGCCTCTATCCCCACTCTTAGGCGCTACTCTTAGGCTCTTAGTCCCGTTTCGGTACGGTTTCAAGCGCTGTGACTTATAAAGGGTTAATTCAGGTTTTTAAGAAAGCCGAGAAACCTCTGGAAACCGCAACATTCATAACTTGTCTTGTGGCCAACATGTGCCATCTCTACGTGGAGACAAACTTGTCCCAAATTCTCATGGACCACAGTATTGGTATTCGCTATTCTATGTAAGTAAAATTTTTAAGAAATTTGTGGAGGGTCATAAAAGAAATCTTCCGTGTAGATACAACAGCCAATGGTACAGACTCTCGCGCACTGCTCAGAAACTTCTGGTTCTTATGACAATGCGTTGTAACGTACCTTGCAAGCTGGTGGCCGGTAAAATTTTAACAATATCCATCGAGAATTTCGTTATGGTAAGAGCCACCGTTTATCCTTCGAAACCGTATAGAAGAACCCTGGCATCCCATAAATACCGACAATCGATAAGGGACCATGGATCATTTTTATATTCCAGATTTTACGTACAACACTGTCGTACTTTACACTCCTGCGTTCGATGTAGGGACGTTTCAGCAGTAGTTGTACCAGACATTATACGCAACTGGCGGTCATAGTGGGTCGTAGTCAGTCAATCGTCAATGTAAAAATCAATTCCTGAAATTTGCGTGGCGATCATTATGATAAAGTTGAGCATATTTAGTAAATACGATTAGCTTTCTCTAAAGTTTTTCAAACCTATAGTAAATTCGATTTCCGATTCAATATTTCGAATGTTCCCCCCTTGGAATTGTGTCGTTTCATTCGGAGCAGAGATATTGCAGACGAGATCGGATTCAGATGGTCCTGGCATCAACCTCATGCAAAGAAGATTTATCAGTGAACAACGTGGTCGTTAAACCTCACACTTTGGCGTCGAACAAGAAACCCCCCGGACTGAGATTCTTCCCCTAAATATGGACGATTGTACATTGCCGCCTGTCAAAGACACGCAGGATAGCACGTGTCCGGCTAACAAGTGCGGCTGAATTCGTCACCCCTTGTTAGGTCAAGGAAATTCATCGTCGTACAGAATTGTTCGGTTTACGTCGAGACTGCGCCCGCAAATGCAAACTACGTGAAGGGCGTAGCTGCCGGATTGCACGTGCCAGTTTCGATTTTTTTTTTTTTTTATCGTAGCACACATGGTCGAGTTTCAAGGTCGAATGCAACAATTTTTCCAGGCCGACGTTATAAGTTCTCAGCGTGTTATCGCGATGCACGCGATAGGGTCATGTAAAATTTACTGCCGCGCCAGTGCGCCGTGGCCCTTTCATGTACAAGTCCTGTCACACAATATAAATATATGGTATACTTATATTGTCTAATATCCTTTCATACGCATAAAGATTTGATCCTTATGGAGCAAATCTTTATGCATATGTTCCGGGTGTTCCTTACCAGATAGAAAAATGACGGAACGGCGAGACGGAACGGTGGCGATACCAATGGGACGATACTCGCTTAACGGCACGTTTTTCTATCTGGGATTACTGCATCCCTATAGGTACCCGCGACCGCTGTCTCGACGGTCGTTCGACCACAAATACGACCGGTCTGTTTGCTCGCAAATTCGACCGCGAAACGATTGAAAGCTCGACCCAATTGCAGCTCCACCGGTGCACGCTGCACTACGAGCGGTTGTCCCGTATTCTTGGCGGAACTATCGTCGTTTTCTGTTTCGTCCGATAATTCATCTGGCTGTAGAAACGGTCGTTTTTTTTTTTTTAACAAATCGACCACAAAACGGCCGCTGACGCGATCGACGGCCTTGCAGATGGGGTCGGTTTTTCACGAATCGAACACATAACAGCCGCAATTACGATCGACAAAGGATCTTCCAGTGCAGTCGGATATCGATAAATCGTCGGCAGAACGACCGAAGATGCGATCGCATCTTCAGCTCGTAGTGCAGCGCGCAGCGGTGATGCCGCAATCGGTCGAGCTTTTAATCGTTCCGTAGTCGAATTTGCGCACAAACAGACCAGTCGTATTTGCGGTTGATACGTAGTCGGCGGTGCCGGCAGGGATTCTTTTCTGTCGCATGCTACATTCGAATTCCAAGTATATTTGAGTCATATCACACATGTCCTTTTTAACTATTTTCTCGTGTTACTTAATACACACGTTTCTGTTACTGCAACATTCAAGATGCATTCTACAGAAAATTAAAAAATTCCTTTGCAACACCATTTCCGGGTTGAAATATAAACCGTTCCAGCCTACTGAGACCTATCGTCGATATTCGCTGTTCAATCGCAAAACTATACCGCCTATCTTTTTTTATAATCGCTTGAGCATATAGTAAAATATCGAACTCGATTAATAAGTAATTGGTTGCAAAGCGCTTATCACACATTGCATCTGGTGACACTGTACTCGCGAACCATCGTGAGGGGGGAGGGGTGATTTTATCGATAGGTATTCGTATCCGTTGCACGAGGGTTCAATTCAGTCTTCGATAGGCCGTTGCAACCGCCACAAGTTTTCTCTGAGCAGTAATAACAGTGAAGCCATGCAGTTAACGAAGTTTTCGGTTCTTGTTGTGTTCTCGATTGTGTTCAGTGCAACGAAATTTCGAGCTAACATTGTCAGCGCAACGTCGAGTTCGGATGAAAGAACATCCATTCTGTTCGAAAACTTGGTAAGATTTTTCGGCATATGCCAACATATGAGGAGGGCCGAAATAGGACATATTTATATACGATACCTTAATATTTATTTGTAATACCAATTTTTTTTTTGTTCAAAAAATTCGATTTTTCGATAACTCCATTTGTAGATAGATAGATAGATATTTTATTCCACTGTATGGCTTTCGCCTTTTACACACCCCTCCTCTCCACGTCTTACCTGCTAATAACAGTTTTATAGCTTAACTTAAAAAATCTCTGCCAACATCAATTCCACCCCAGCCCTTATTATTAATCCATTCCAAAAACCCCAGAAAATAATATATATGTAAAGACATATAACCATTTCCAAGTATTTCAAACACAATTTTCCATCACATTCTAACCAATAATCCATATACATAATTGTTTTTGCCATCCCTTTCTCCCCAAAACACCGCTCGTCGTGATTGCCGCACTCGTCCAGCGGCTTATTTTAACACAAAGCTCGGTAAATTGAAAAGTTTCCTTCCGTCACTGGTTTGTAACATTTAACGATCCGTCATTTCGATTCCTTGTTTCACCCATTGTCATTCATTCCTAAACACCTTTTCTTTACAAAAACACATTCTTTTGTGGCTGTCGTACTTATTCAACCACTTATTCTACCCCAAAAATCAGCTTTCCTCTGTTGCAGCTTTCCATACTGTCATTTCTACCGTTCCTTTTCTTCAATCCTCTCACTGCCATTCCAGCTCTCCCATGCTGCCCAACAGTTAGCTGTTGCCACGATCTCGCGCCGATTGTACTGGTCGAGACGCCCCAGAATCTTCACGCCATCTAACGTCATCTTCCGTCAACTTCCTTTGCACCATTGCAATTCCGCAGTCCCATCGCTAGGTCCTTCCACTTTCCACGCCGAGCCGCCATCTTTTTTTTCCTGGACTAACCTCTCCGGGGTACGCCAACACGAGACGCTTCACCATTCCTTCCACAGTCGACCCTTTCCATCACCAACATTCCCACTTGTTCCACTGCCTGTTCCTAACTTTTCAATGAACTTTTCCGAAGCCTCTCCGATCAATTTTACCAGTACTTTCCAAAAAACCTCGGAGCTCGCCACGGACACGACTGCTTCTCTCTACCGCCCGTGGCGCCCCCGATAACTCCATTTGTATCAAACTATTTAATCCGGTACTTGGAAAATTATATAAATACAAACGGAATGAATATTAATAACAATTCAATGGGTTTCAGGCAAACATCATAGAATCTTGCTACGGCGACCGGATAGACGCAGTTGGCATTGCTGGAGATGTTCCGGCCACTTTTTTAAGAACACTGTCGGTCCGACAATTGATTCCTGTTGTTCTGATCGATGATACTGAGGATACGAGCGAACCGATACGTGTACCGGTAGAACTACGACGCAAACTACAAGTCTTCGTAATCAGAATCGAATCTCTGGAACACCTTGGAATCATCGTCAAGAACATGAAAAATACCATTTGGTGGAATCATATGGCTTCGTTTTTTATAATCGATCGATCATCGAGATGTAGAACAAGCACAGTTTTCCTGTTTCAAGCCTGGATTTATAACTTAATTAATGCAAAAGTGATTTGCTATTACGAACCAAGTACAGGAATCGTGAGTTACAATCCTTACAAGAATCAGGCGCCATATGACTGGGAACACATCCAATCCGTCGCCGGTGTGAATGGCCATCCTTTCAACGTGTTTCTTCGGGAGTATCAACGTAACAAGGGAACATGTGTCGACCTTGATTTCGACAAAACGAAGGACACGGCGGGCTACGCGATACGCGTAGAAGGACAGTACAACGACCACGAGTTGAACTGGAAGGACCATAAATCCTCACTCAGGTTTATGACTGCAAACGAAATAATTTTGCAAAGTGTTTTCCGTGCTCTAAACGGAACTCCGCACTATATGGGTCATCGTAAATTTGATGGTCGCATCCGTGGAGATGTGCGCAGATACCTCGGTTCGCTGCTGTTTACATGGAACACTGTATTAACAGCTTATCCACACACAAACGAAGGATACGTTGTTATATCGAACTTCAGAGGTCACAAGTCACAGTTGGAGAAAATTCTTTGCGTAATCGATCTCCATTCGCGGATTGGCTTGGGTGTTGTTTATTTGATCACTCTGATGTTCCTCAAGTTTTTCGTCGGTCAGGCTCTGCTACCGGTGCTGCTTAATCTTACTCGAATAACCTGCAACACAGGTTTTCGAAACTTACTGAACGACAATGCCACGAGAATTTATCTCACGGCGCTACTATTTTTTGTGGTGACGATACAGGGTATTTATCAGGGTAACTTGGCGTCCTTGCTGACGACAGTGATTCCTCTTCGAAATCCTAATACGGTGCAGGATCTTGTGAATTTAGACTACAAGAAGATTTATATCCGCGCTGCGGATAAGCGTATTATAGATCATCCAGCCCTTCGGGAACGTTGGGTAGAGCTTGACCCCGCCAGTGTCAACTATTGTGCTACCGAGGCACATCGCGATACATCGACTGCTTGTATAGCTTATGGACATGGTTCGAACATTGACCAAGCGAGGAGCTTGAAGATGCACGTGAGCGGCAATGCATTCTCAAGGAATTATGCTTGTTTCGCGATTCGATGGGATTGGCCCCTCGAACAACGATTCAATGTAATACTTTCGAGATTGGTAGAGGGTGATCTGCTCGATACGTGGGAGTCAAAGTGTGACCCAATGGAATTGTCCGAGTTCGAATTTGACGATGAGGTAAAGAACAATAAGGCTTTCAAAATCATAGAATTAAATGAATTGACTTTTTCATTTGTTATTCTTGGGATTGGTATAGTATGCTCTATTGTAACTTTTATTGTTGAATTAGCAGTTCATCGATTTCAATCGAGAAACTCGAACGTAAGGTCAATGTATCCTCGGGGTGTTTGCACAGTGTTATCTTAACTACCTGTTGTATCTTTGCAACGACATGCTGCCGCATATCTTGATCAATAAAGTGTCACACCGAAGTATTTCAGGTTATTTGTATTATAATACGGCAAAGTGCCGACTTTTTCAGACAGTGGTTAAAATAGTTTACATCGCAATTGACTGCTTACGGAATAGAATATTGCCACGGAGAGTATCTACGTCAACGCGGTGTCTCGCATGTTTTCATCGTGAGGTACAACACAGTGTAATACGTACAGCATAGTGTTAGCGTAGTGTCAGCGTAGTGTCAGCGGAGGTTATTTCCTCGAAACGCCATCAATCGTCGCCAAATTCACCCCTTAGATGGAAGTGAAATATCGCGGTCGGTAATGAAAACTGTAATTAACTTTTCTCAAGGATGGTCTTTTTTTTTTTTTTTTTTTTTTTGAGGAAAAACAAAATTCGAGATGGATGCGCACGGTAATTTCGCGGCAGTTCCGAATTTCATTTTTTGTTCTCAAAAAAAAATTAGCACCATTGAATAAAGTTAATTTGAAAATTGCAACTATCTGTCTCGCACGCACAGTGGCGCTAACTTCGTATAGCGGCGCTGATGATGTCTAGTCATGAGAGGTCGTCACAAACGTTAAACACAAATTTTATTTATTTTATTTATTTTATTTATTTTATTTATTTTATTTATTTTATTTATTTTATTTATTTTATTTATTTTATTTATTTTATTTATTTTATTTATTTTATTTATTTTATTTATTTTATTTATTTTATTTATTTTATCGACCTGGAATAGATCAAAGCACGCAATGCGAAAAAGTTTGTGAACAGTTTGTGACTGAAAAAAAATGACGGTCATTTTGTAGACATTTGACCGATCTACAAAAAGACGGTCATTTTTCATCACTAGTTGTATCTTGGCATCGGGAGACGGTGTCACATCTCTCGATCAATAAAATACCACATATAACGTATCTCACGTCATCGCAGAGACAAGTACACGCAATTTGTCCTGCTTCGGACGTATTTCCGTAATAACACGGTCGACAAATGAGATTTTTATACCGGAAGATATATCCTCTAGCATGATTGTTCCGTTAGACCGACGAATGATAATAGACTCATGTCCGATATTTTGTGACCGTCGATAACGAAGGACTCTCGGACTCTCGATTATTACGCATCTGTTTTATTACGGCTCCTACGATTTCGGTCTGGTACCACATGGTCTGCGCGTATGCACTTGTGCGGACCGTCAAAAAAAAAAATACATAAACCAGCGGCGAAACATCGGTGGGCCTGGAACCGGGCCCGAATCCACCCGCAAACGTCAACTGCCGGTATAAAAAATAAAACTCACTAAATGGCAGCGAAGTTGCAACAGTTCGAGCCGCCGAGCTCGGCGAGCTCTGAAAGGTAATTTTATTATTATTCCAATGTGCATCTGCAGAAAATTATTTTCCACCATTTTTTAACCTTGTGTCACCTTGCTGCACTCTTCTGTCACGCGTTGACACGCAGTTTAAAACAAAAGAAATACATTCGCTTATTGTCAATTAATTTTCAATGATCTTATTTATTTATGGTCGAAAAAAATTAATTACCGTCCTTCTCTCGGATTTGTTTTTTTTCTTTTTTTATATCATATTACAGCGACGGCGACGTATGCTTCGACGAACGTTCGGTGTTCCTTCCTGACGATCAGGAAATCGATCACTACAGACAGGATGTCGTTACCCCCACTCCGCAGTCCCCAAGACCGCCATCCACGGGTGAGCTTTTTGCCAGGCGAACGATACGCCGTCCAACGCTCATAATTTTTTTTTTATAAAACTGGAAATTAAAAATATATATATATTATGCAAGAACTGCTACCACCAGGCTCGCAGAAGTCACCCAGGTCCAGGAGACAGCGCACTACCAGTCTGTCGCAGTCGAGCAAGAAAACGTCCGCAGAGTCCATCCTGAGAAGCAAGAACAGAACTATATATACAGCTGGCCGTCCTCCCTGGTACAACTTTGCTGGACAGCAGGTTGAACCTTTTGTCATAGGTGTGTATTCGCAGGTAGCTCGCTGCAAAGCTGCAAAGAAAATATATTATCCAATTAATCTTCTACATACATTGTGCAAAAAAGAAACACAGAAAATTGCACATTGCTTACTAAAAAAAATGTCTGTATCCACCTAAAGTTATTAAAGAAGGTCTAAATCAGAGTGTGTCTGACACGAGAATTATCTTTCAGGAATATGCGGCGGCAGCGCGTCAGGCAAGACGACCGTGGCAACGAAGATAATCGAATCACTGGATGTGCCATGGGTCACCCTTCTAAGCATGGACTCCTTTTACAAGGTCACATTCGCAACGAATCTTCGTGATAAGTCTGTTAAAAAAAAAAAAAAAATTGTTTTTTTTTTCAGGTCCTGAACGAGAAGCAGCACGAACAGGCCGCCCACAACGAATACAACTTCGATCATCCCGACGCGTTCGACTTCGAACTCCTCAAAACTACGCTCCAGAGACTCAAAGAAGGTCGTAAAGTCGACGTGCCAATTTACAATTTTGTGACGCACAGCAGAGAGAACAGGACTGTGAGTGTCCATCGGAAAAAAATAAACAAATCTATCAAATCAAACATACGAGGCGGAAATGCGTGAAACGGTTTTCTTTTCATTTTCAAGAAAAAAATGTACGGTGCCAATGTTATAATATTCGAGGGAATCCTCACCTTCTACAATGCCGAAGTACTGAAGGTAAGACTCGGAAGCAACATTTCTTCGCCCAACCTGTAATTTACCAAATGCATTATTATTATTATTTTAGATGTGCGACATGAAAGTATTCGTCGACACCGACGCGGACGTGAGACTCGCCCGTCGCTTGCGCCGAGACATATCTCAACGTGGCCGAGATTTGGAGGGTGTTCTGAAACAATATTGCACAATGGTTAAACCATCCTTTTATTACTACATAGCTCCGACGATGGTTTACGCCGACATAATAGTTCCGCGTGGGGGTGAAAACGAGGTCGCCATCGAGCTTATAGTTCAGCACGTTCACACGCAGCTGCAGCTCAGAGGTTTCAAGCTGCGCGAGAAGCTCGCTCACTCGTTCATCGGTCAGCCACTGCCGACGTCGTTGTTCCTATTGCCAAACACGCCGCAGATAAAGGGCCTTCACACGTTCATAAGAAACAAGTACACGTACAGGGACGAATTTATATTCTACTCGAAGAGACTGATACGACTCGTTATCGAGTACGCGCTCTCGCTTTTGCCGTTCGAGGTCAGTCGTTATTTATGTATCACGCAATGATCGATATTATAGCAAGATTTTACGAGTGAGAAAAAAAAAACTAACGCAGGAAATCACGGTGGAAACTCCGCAAGGCGTGCCGTATCACGGAAAGCGCAGCGCGACGAACAAAATATGCGGCGTTTCGATTCTTCGAGCCGGCGAGACGATGGAACAGGCTGTTCGCGATGTCTACAAAGACATCAGGATCGGAAAGATTCTCATACAGACCAATCTTCAGACCGACGAGCCCGAGGTGCACTCAAATTTTACCACTAAATTTAATCCAACGGGACTTTTGACATTGGCGTACTTGCATGAAGAAGATTTTCAGTAAAATGCCCCTCAATCATAGGAGACACTCTCAATAATCTTTTTTTTTCACGCAGCTCTACTACCTCAGATTGCCAAAAGACATCAAGGACTACCGGGTAATTCTGATGGACGCTACAGTGGCGACCGGTGCGGCGGCTATGATGGCGATCAGAGTACTTCTCGACCACGACGTCGCCGAGGAAGATATTCTGTTGGTTTCGCTGCTCATGGCCGAGTCCGGTGTACACTCGATCGCTTACGCCTTTCCCCAGGTCAAGATCGTCACATCCGCTGTCGATCCCGAGATAAACGAGCGATTTTACGTACTCCCAGGGATCGGTAACTTCGGCGATCGATACTTCGGCACAGAGCCGTCCACGACCGAAGAGTGATCGCGGTTCGGTTTATAATAATCCAGGGAGAACTGATAATTTGTTCGCTGTAAATATGAGCTTATCCTATTTTTTACGCATCGACGTAAACGCACGTATGGTCCAGCGTTTATTGTGGATGCGCGTGAGCGCTGTCTCGTGGATAGTGCTTTGGAACGAGTCCGCTAAATAAATTTCTAATACTTCCACCGAATGTGTCGACGTGATGAATTTTTCTGGTACTCTCCGTAATACCCCACACTCGGGGCTCAGGATGCGTTACGTTAGAGAGCGTGCGAAATTATGGAATCCCCCCGCTCCCCCCGCCCCGCAAAAAAAAAAAATCTACGACGAAAAAGTTGTATTTACTCGTTAACTATTTAAGGCAACATGTGTTATCTTTTTGTTCCCATTGCAAAGACTGTTTTTAGCAGAAAGCAATGAAAATTATGCAATGAAAACCGGGAAAACGGGGACAAGGGAGGGAAAAAAAATCTTGGTCAGGGAATCGGGGAAAAGTCAGGGATTTTCAAAATTGGTCAGGGAAAAAGTTAATTGTTGCCGAACCTTCTATAAACACATAAGGAGTAAATAAAAAGGAACCTTAAAAAAAATAATTGAGAACATTTAGAAAAAAAAATTAAAAAAGCGAATTAAACATTAATACAATAAGTAGGCATTTTCATTTGCATCATAATTTTTTTTTACACAAGTCGTTAGAAATTTGGTCAGGAAAATTTTTTAAATGGTCAGTAAAAAGTCAGGAAAAAGTCAGGGAATTTTTTTCCGTGGGAAAAACGGCCACCATGAATTCTCTCTTCAGCATGTCGTCAATTTTTTTTTTGTATTAAACGAAAACTGTATTCATTCTTAGTATAAATTGCGTTCGATGGCGGTAATTGGGCCATTTACCTTACGTCGTAAGGGAAGTTTTCCCCTCACAGCGAGATAGCTTAGAGAGAGAATTGAGGGGAAACGCGATATTACGGAGACTCCATGGTATTTTCTTTTTCTTATAAGGGTGTCGTCCCTAGACCGGTGCCAGCGATTCCACCGGCTTCGCCGACGTTGGGTCGGAGCTGTCGATAGCCCCGAGAGCTCGCGCGTCTCGAACGGCGCCAATTTTCCAAATTACCGCTCGGCTGACCGAGCAAATACGTGATGAGCCTATCGAGGGCGGCGAGATCTTCGCTCGTGTTCTCGACGTTCGGCAGACCGTCGGCAGGCCGGGACATGCCTTGAACTGGCTTTCCGTCCCTAGCTCTGACGGATGGGTCGTCCTTCAGAGCCGCCTCAGCGACGCCGAAAGCTCCCGCCGGCAATCCCAGGCGTGGAGCGATCTAAAAAAAAAAAAAATCGAAATTTTAACGTACGCTTTTTCGTCAATTTTATTCACGCATCATGCACAAACAAATCGTTTACCTCGTCGGGTCCGTGCTGGCCGTAACTGAGTCTTTGAACTTTTCGGAAAGTCTCGTCATTGATGGCCTCCCGAACGGCCTCGTTGAGCGTTCGCTCGAGAGCGCGTTGCTTCATTTTGCTGAGACCTTCGTAAAAGCTGGAAGAAAAAAATTATTCGTCGATTCTGTTCGAAAGCTGGTGCAAAAAATTTGACGCGTTACCTAGAGTCGATCGAACTATTGGCTCTCGAGTTGTTCTTGTCGCGAACTAGGCGTATATCGTGTTCCCAAAATCTACGCAATTCCGGCGTCGAAGTGTACGGCGCGGCGACTTCTTTTATCTGGAGATCAACACAAAGTATTAACGGGACAATGTCTCGAGACTGTTTCGAGTACTTCTTACCTTCAGGACTATTATCGCCGTGATGAAGATGCACATGACGTTGATGAATGTTAGACAAGCGCTTATTATACCGTTGCAAAAAAATTCAACCGGCAAATAATCCGTGTAGACGTACACGTACGAGCTGTTGAAGTCTGTGTAGGTTTCTCCTTTGATGTGGGGCATCTTTATCGGCCTGTATATAAGCCATATACACCCAAGAGCCCAGAAAAGCCCCTGAAAATTATCCAATGTTTTAAAGTGACTATAATTTTGGTTTTTTCAATTTATCTTTGCATTCAATTATTTATTTTTGCCGGCTTACGCAATTGACGACCGGTGGCAAAAGAGAGGCGGAAATCGCGACACCGATGAGTGGTCCATTGCTTCCTTGAAGAAGCGCGACGGCCACGCCGGTGCCCGACGGTAATGCCCATAAAACGCCCATCCACAGCGATCTGTAGTTTCCTCTGCAACGAAATCGTAATACGAGTTTCTATAATGAAGCGAGAAGAGATCGAGAATTGATCGAACGTACGAAACATTTTTTTTTATCACCTGCCCTTCATCTCATCCGTAGGCCAGTCATTGTATCCCCAAGGCATCTCCGTGGTGCCGAGAATGAGTCCGAAAATGAAGCCGAACAGTATGGAAACGAAAATACCGAGCATGAGACTTTTCAGCCCGACGAATTGAAGATCTCGGTCTGCTATTATCGTGCCGAAGGTAAGTGACATCACGGGACCCTGGATAAAAATAACGAAAGAAATTATAAAATAGTACATTACGATACTAGTGCGAAAAATACTCCTTACGACACGCTTCGAGTATTTATGCAACGTTTTCAGTATTTATGTAACGCTTTATTGAAAAACACCACTTTATGTCTTGCCCGGCTCGGAAAATGTTTATTTCATAAGGTGTGAAAATGGCGGTTTTACGCATCCGGCGCGTACGCAAAATCGTTATTTTTCCACCTAGATGTAAAGAACTTCATAACTTTATACGAGCCGGTGCAGCATAAATTTCTGCGTTTTGCAGCTTTTCGTCTACGTTCTCCGATGAGTGTGGTTGATCGTGATTACTCTCTGACAATGAATTATCTTGATTTACAGACGCTCAGTAACAGGAGAGTGAGGTCCGATTCAATTTTTCTTTACAAATTAGTCAACGGTAAGTTCAAATGTCCGACATTATGTTCAGCCCAGGTTCGTGGAGCTGTGAGAGCAACCAGGAACGCTGAAGTTTTTCCGGTTCCCTTCTATTGAAGAAGTTACACATTCTCGCGATTGCTTCCTCGCGTCACGAGACTGGGTAATTCTTTTGCGGTGGGCGTTAAACTTTTCGAAGTCTCAATCGCTTCAAAAGACAAATCATCTTATATTTCCCGGCATGGTAAATATTTAATGTTCGGTCCTTGTTCTTGTTGCCGAATGCTTGCACGACTGTATCAGTTACATTTTTCATTTTCTGTAATTCAATTTACACGACTTTACTCCTGTGTTCTTGCGATTTGTCATTGCATGGTTGTTTGGATGATGGTTTCGTAGTGTGCCGTTGTTATTTAATTGGGTATAAACATATAATAATTCAATAAATAAAATGCATAAAATCAATAATATAACGGAATAGAAGACTTTTGTTTCGCGTACCATCAGCGGCGAGACAAGCATAGCTGCGACGACGTTCGTTGCGCTATTCTCGACGAGACCCAGGGCAGCCAGACAACTGGAAAAATGTATCCATTGATTTTTATTAATTTTTCTGGTAAATTATATGAATTTTTATAATTAAAAAAAAAACTCACTCTGCTGTTAACACGAGCAAGACGTAATCAAATGTGAGATCACCGCCGCTGCGGACGCCGTCCACCACTTGTTTCACCGTTAATTTTGATCTAATTGATTCTACGAACGCTTGCCAGTTGTTGTTTCGTATTTCGGCGTCTCTGTTTCTGTAACATACATGAGAAAAAAAACGCAGAAGAAAATTATTTTAGCAAGTAGGATCTCTTTCAATAAGTCCTTATCAGATCAGATCACGTAAAGACTTACCTCTGCGCGATATCTGCCCTGATCGCCAAAGGAGTGATGCTTTTTACACCACTATAAGTGCACTGGGTTGGTATAACGCTGAAAACATAAAAGTTGAAGATAAATCGACGAACATTTTCACAGCCATATAAGTTCTTTTATTAGTCGCTTACCTGACGATGGAGTTCATTCTTGTTCCGATGCCCATTTCCGTCAAGCAGTGCAAACAATTTTCGCATGGATCGCCCGCTGGCACCGGAAATATCACCTCGTAATACATATTTCCACGATCTTTGCACCATACCACGTGCTCCACCCTGAGCTTCTTCAGTAACTCGTCCAATACCTTTCGCGCAAAAATAATTTCGTACAATGTTAAAAATCATATTCTGCTCTTGACACTCAAATTCAATAATCGAAAGTATTATCTGCTTCCTTATAGAGCAAGCTTTGTTTTCATGAAAAAAAAATGTTACGAGATTTTAAAGAAAATGTGTTTAGTGTTCCAAAACATCGAAAAATCATATTTCGAATAAATGTGTGGGTGAGACCCAAAAAAATGTTAACTCCTATAACTTGAAAACGGCTTGACCTATCGAGCTGAAATTTCTACTGTAGGTAGAGAGCTAAATCCTCGATTATTGGTTAAATTTCGATCAACATTTTTTCAACCATTAACATTTTTCGCTGTTTTCAACTTTGCTAAAAAACGCACGCTCGCTCTTACAATTTTTGAGCTATCGGGCTAATAAGTTGTATACAAAGGATCGTATTATCGACCGATGAACTCTATTTGATTTGGCGAGTACCGATTGAGCCGTTTAAATTTTGTAAGATTACAAAGTTTTAGAATTATACGCAAAAATCATTTTCTCTTTCTGACGCGAGTTTCCGTATCAAATATTGAGCTAGGACTAAAATAAGTGGCAGATTTTTTAGCAGTAGGGACCAAACACATAAGTCCCGAAACGACGAATAACTATAATTTTTCTAGAGAATCTTTGCAGTGAATTATTGCCAAAATCAGTGATTTTTTCTATTTTCAAATAGCCATAATATTTGCACAGATTTTTGTTTTAACATCAAATCTTCCTTCATGAGAAAGCCAAATAATCACCGAAAATTATTTTTCATCGCAGTTTTGTACATAAAAGTAGATTAGATGAACTTTGCAAAAACCTCGATTTCATGCTTTCTTTTTTATTCAATTGAGATACTTGCAGTTTCCATCGGCACGAAAACCGGAGATTTTCCTCGACTCGCGGAAGTTCCGGACGGTGCGAAGGCGGGTCCTGATCGCAGTCTCTTGCGCGCCCTCTCGATTGCCTCGTCGTCGGATACCACGGCGGCAGTCGGGGGATCGACGTCGTCGTCGGAATCCCCGTCGTCGAGAGTTATCAGATGAGCGCGATTCTTGACTTCCTTCAGGCGCAGATCGACCTTCGCCGATTGTCCAGTTCTCGGTACCACTTCGTCCCTCTTCGCGATCTTCACCGGGACACCGAAGACCAACTCGTGCTCGTACGATAGTGTGGGTATGCACACGAGAAATACCACACCTCCCGGCATCCTCGATGATTATTTAAATTTTCTTTGTCAATCAATGTAGATTTGATGAAGGCACGCTCGCTGGTCGCGAAACACTGACTATCGGAGAAACAACTATCATCCAACTATCGAGGCATTAATTTCCTTAGCCAGTGCTAAAGTCATTCGTTAGACGCTATTATCGCGTTCCTATTGCAACGCCCGAGACCTATTTTGCTTCCACGCTGAAGCTCCGCGACGTTTACTCTTCTCGCTAGTTACCAGTACAAAGAACGCAGAGGAATGACAAATTATTAAATTTATTTAACTATAAAATCGAACATGAGAATTATCCATCGAGGGATTCAACGTTCTTCTTATAAATCTACTTAGTCATGTATGCTGCTGTCGGTAATGTGCAAAATCTATTTTTCTAACGAGGCTACGAAAAAAAGTAACATTTCGCGTTCGATACATTGACAATTTCGTAAACTACTTTGTACTAGAAATATTATAATCCGAGAAAATTAAACTTTGCTCATTACCGTGCGTTTTACTTAATTGCTAACTTTGGTCCCGAGGGAAAAATATTCGCTGAGTTAATCAATGTATTAAACTGTGCAATAGACGAAACAAAATTCTGCCTCGAGAACGAAAATGAAGTGTAAATTAACCCTTTATAAGTCACACCGGCCGAAACCGTACCGAAACGGGACTAACGGACGCGCTTACGAGTGGGAATAAAGATGTGACTTATAAAGGGCTAATAAGTCAAGTATTTCAACGAGGAACAACGGATAGCGAGGCAGAAATTAAATATATATATATATATATATATATATATATATATATATATATATATATATATATATCTCATTACAAACAAGCCGAGTGTATGTCGGACGATAGATTTGTGGAGATGAAAATATTTCGTTACATGTTACTTCTCAACGATCGACGCAAATAATTACGCTACGCGATAACCATAATCAGACATTTGGTGGTCGTGGTCTCCAAGCACTTTAGCATTATCAGTTTGTTATGGCATAAGGAAAAACTCCTAACCGTTGAGGATACTTTTGCGGTACTATTAAATCTTAATTTCTATCTTTGAACCCGTAACCCGATTAAGGCGATGGCAAAAATCCTCCGACGATAAAACAGTTTCCAGTCCAGGTAAAATTACGTCATTCACGAAACTACCGCCTTACTGTCGAAAAGCCAATTATTGCATGACAAAAAGATACCCTGTGCTTTGCTTTCCAATGTTACAGACGTTGAATTAAAAAAAAAGAAATACCCGCGACAAAAATTGTCGATAAACACATAACCTGTAATTTGTTATAAGAATTTTTTTTTCAAGGTCTCCATTTCATCTAAAAGCGAAGTCATCCGTACGGGTTTACTTAAATCTCCTATCATGTAAAAATGAGCTTTTCCACAAAATTGCTGTGCTTTCGTGTTACAAAACGAAGACTATCGATAAATCAAGGGAAGTTATGGGTACCTGTTTTACCGACGGAGGACCGGGGTATCAGTAACAATATTAATTCGATTTAATAGTCGAATTAATAGGTAAATCGACGGTAATCTAATCAGATCGTCAACTCTGGTCTATCGGATCATGGCTGAGGTCATGATGTCCGGAAGAATTCTGGATGTGTGATCGGCATTCGATGTTCCCGGCTCGACATTCGTAGTTAAATCCTCGAGCGTTTTTCCCACGAGCCTCGGGTCCGCGTTTGAATCGTCGTCGGTTTTTCCGATGGACGCCAAGTATTCCTCGACTTCGCGCTGCAGAGCTATTTCCTCCTCCTTGACCTTTATTCTCATCAATTGCAGAACCCTCAGTCTCGCGTTAATTTTTTTAACCATGCTGTTACGAGGATCGCCGATCTTGGCTCCGCTCAGTCCGCTGATTATCGAATCCATGACGCTCGCCTCCTCCTTTACGGCTTCTTCCGTTTTCATTTTTTCGACTTTTCCTGCTCTGATTTCATCGGGCGTCGGATACGGCGAGGCTCTCGGCTTCTCCTTCGTCTCGCCGGCCAGCCACTTCCAGCGCTGACGCTCCTTCGCCTTGAATTCCTTCTTCTGCTTCTTGCTGAGACCCGGCGGCATCGGTCGCAGTACAGTGCGAAACTTCGTGTTGTCCATGGCGTCGTAAGTACCGTCCGCGGGCTCTTCCTGAAGGACCAACAAATCTGTTTTACCGACCGATCGTGAAAAAAAAGATGGACAATTTTATCATTTGCGCACTTACATTTTCCCAGTAAGTATCGAAAGTCGGCATCGTGTTTATCGGCTCCATGGGAACCCCTTCGATGAGCTCACGCTTCGGCTCGAAATCGCAACCCGAACCGACTATCGTCACTCGATTGACGCAAGTCATTATGTGCTCCTAAAAAAAAACAGAATCCAATTATTTATTTATTTCATTCACGGAACAAGTCCTCTTATATAGCTGCATTATAGTACAGTTAAATTCAAATGCAAAATGTAAAAATTGTTGTAGTTTAGTTGTGGGTTCGTACAGTGTTTTGAAGATACAAGAAAAATAGAACATCTAAACAAAATAAAAGAACAAATATTAGGAAATTACAAAGAGAAATTTGGAAAATGAGTTAATACAAATAGTTGTTCATATAGAAGGACTCGAGTAGAGTGAACTTGTACACGTGGAGATTTGTCCCTTAAACAAGTGAAAATTATCGTGAGGTATAAAATTAAAATGCGGTGTGCGAAGGATCTCCGAAATTAATGCATTTTTAGAGATCGCTACCAACTGTTTAAAAAATTAAAAATCTAAATTTACCTTCTAGCCACCCTGCACTTCCAAAGTATAACGAATAAGAAAAAACTCTGTGAAATCCCTATGAAATCAAAGCATTTTTAAAGGTCGCCATTAAGAATTAAAAAACAAAATTTTTCGACAATTATAGCTAGTAGTTACAAAATGTTGTAGAAGATGAAAATCCGCCGCGGAAAAATAACCAAATATTTCATTTGGAAAGATGTTCGTTGTATCAAAAGTTAAATTAAAAAATCCGAAGATTTGTCGTTTCTGGTAAAGGGAGTCGACAAATTCGTTTAATGGTCAATGAGGATAAAATATCTCTATCAACGAATGAACGAAACATTTTAATTACCTAATTTTCTTCAACAGCTGAAAAAAGAGTAACTTTGTTTTTTAATCCTTGGTAACGACCTCTAAAAATGCTTTGATTTCATAGGGATTTTGCAGAGCTTTTCCTTATTCGTTATACTTTGGAAGTGTGGGGTGGCTCCAAGGAAATTTCGACTATTTCATTTTGACTTTAAATTTATATGTTCTGAAGTTTTTAATTTTTTAAATAACCAGTGGCAACCTCTAAAAATGAATTAATTTCAGGGACTCTTTGCACGTCGCATTTTTATTTTATACCTCACGATAACACAGGGTGGCCTCTAGAAAAGTAAAAAGATGTCATTTTAAAGACCACCCTAGTGTACATGGAAAATAAAAAACTAGTACTAGTGCCCTCCTACACACATAAAAAAACTAACATTTTTCATCAAAAAAAGAGCTTTCTCTATGAGGAAACAAAATCCAGATAATCGATAAAATTCCATGAGATTTCCAGGTTTCCAGGATCTCCAGAATCGTTAAACCTGGAAATATATTGTTGCACCATGTAAGAATCCACTCCATGAGTAAAAAAGAAAAATCGTTATTTACAAAATATCTGTAAAAGTACTAACAGATTAGTTAAAAAAAAAAAATAGAAAAAAATAACGTACTTCGATTTCCATCCGATTGATGATATGCAGCGGATTGAACGGGCACTCGACTTTTCTCGGGCTCTTCAGAAACTGCTTTTTGCAACTTATCAGATGTTGTTGCATGTCCTTCTTCTTGGCGTAATGCGTCTTGTCGAGCTCGCATAGTTCCCAAAGTTCTTCGTCAAAATTGTCGAATATCCTGGAGACGTGAAACAAAGAGAAAAAAAAAAAGAAAAAAACACGCCAAAAAAGCGTGTTCCAAATTAAATTCAAGGCAAATATCGCACAAAAAATCGGCGTCGTTACATACGAGAACGGAGGTTATACATTTCTTCGCTTTTTTCGGGTCCTTCCGATCTCGATCGCTTCAGCGACGATCTCTTTCGTTTCTCGGCCCGACCCATTGCACTTATTGTTTGTTTTCGTTTCTCTTTCGCGACTAAAATTTCACCGCGAAAGATAATGAGTTCGCCGAATTAATTTGCGGACAAAGAACGCCGTCGCGGACGTCGAAAAGTGCTTAGCTTGTTGATGTAAACAGAAGCGACGCGTATCTCGGCGCGTCTCCGGCGGCCAACTAGCGTCAGCGGTCTTCGTTGTTCTGCGTCTCGAGCTCCTCCCCTTCGCCAACGACACTCTCGCCTGTTGCGCAATTTGTTATTGTCTACGGAAGCCGGGGAGGGCCACAGACGCACTGTGACACTGCATATCGAAATAATTTCATGCAGACATACTCTGTCGGTATATTCATTTCGGCCCGCGAACAGAAAATCAAAATCAAAGTCGATGAAAAAAGATACTTAATTAATACTCTTAACTTTACATAAACAAAACTAAACTTTCAGTTGCGAACTGTTGGCGACGGATTATTTGCGATTTTTCTACTTTCAAGGTTCCTATCACGATGGTAAAATAATAAAAGAAAAAACAAAAATGTGTTACATCAAAGAATATGGATAGCATCGAAGAGTACTTCCCATAGCCCACTTGAAGCCAAAAAGTTGGGGTGATGTCGACGAGCTTATCACTCCAGTGGTAAGATGTCGCTACATAACGTGCGAGTGTGTATTGTACATGTGGCCACATGTATAATACACACTCGCACGCTACTGTAGCGACATCTTACCACTGGGTTGATAAGCTCGTCGACATCACCCCAACTTTTTGGCTTCAAGTGGGCTACGGGAAGTACGCTTCTATGCTATCCATATTCTTTGGTTACATATCGCGTGACTAAAATCGCAGGGGCGTATGTTCTGTATATATATATATATATATATATATATATATATATATATATATATATATATATATATGAGATACGCCTTTATGATTTTAGTCACGCGATATATACATAATAATAATTGTTATTAATACGATTCGGTCGTGGCCACGGATTTGGCGGGCCTTATTGCGTGTTGTATCGGTACCGAGTGGAAATCTACGTATTTTAAATGAATATACAGACAGAGTATGTCTGTATTCAACGAATATGCAGACAGTGTATGTCCGTATTTAGTGAATATACAGACGGAGTATGTCTGTATCCAACGAATATACGGACAGTGTATGTCGGTATTGAGCAAATATACAGACAGTGTATGTCTGTATTAAATCAATATACCGACAGAGTATGTCTGTATTAAACGAGCATACCGACAGAGTATGTCTGCATTAAGCAAATACACCGACAAACTATGTCTGCATGAAGTTATTTCGATATACAGAGTGTCACAGTGCATCTGTGGCCCTCCCCGGCTTCCGTAATTGTCTCCGCCTTTGCCGGCTTCAACCGTTTCCCGCTCTCCTAAACCTTCGAGGTTAACCCGATCGTCACTCAACGCCGTAAACACACGTGCGGTTTCGGACGACTCAAACAATTGTTGCACCGTCGATTGTTCGATCATCGTTTCTCGTAGACTTTTTTGTATCTCCCTCAAGATGGATCCCGACGACGCGGAACAAGTGAAACAATTGGAGATCGCCCTGTTGACGAATTTTCAAAAGATCGAAGGTTAAGCATCTTTTCCTGTTTTTTTTTGTTTCTATTTTTTAATTTTTTATTAAATTAAATTTATTATTGTTTACAGGAAGTAAGTTTTCACTTTTTAAATACGCTTCTATGTGAAATGCTCTTCGTGTAGATGTGTATTAATCGATGTTATTTTCGAAATATACTTGCTACCGAGACTGGAAATCTAAAGGAAGAGGTGGGAACTCATAGAGACGTACAAATTATTAAATGTGCATTGTGCAATTAATGGGCTCGACATTTTCCAACCCTCGGAAAATCCGCATCTTCATGCACACAGGATGAAATTGGAGACGAGACTGTACCAAAGAAACTCGTGGAAACGTACATTATCGAACAGGGCTTCGAATACATGGAACGCATTACCAGCCGAAGTCAATGAATCGGAGACAATCCACCAATTTAAAAATAGAGTCGATAAACACTCGTCTACTTAATGTTAACTACATGATGTAGATTTTATGAGCTGTTAACTTTCAGACTGTTGATACTGTTAAGTGTTAACTTTTTTTCTGTAAATGAATAATAGTAATAATAATAATATTTGTTGACTCAGCTTTGGTCACATTCACCGGTAAGACATTCCATGTGTTCTCCACTTTATTGCACAAAGGCGTTTCCATGGGTTTTTGTCAAAAAGGCTCTTTGCCAGCTTCAGTCGACGAAGACGAAGATTTGGATTTATTGCCTGATTCAATAGCGTGTTTCTGTGGATTGTACAGTATCCGTTCAATAATTTGTACACCTCTACGAGGTTGTCTGGTTACAGTTTGTTTGGATTTTTATGTTCAACCTAGCTGGTTGCTCCGTGTATTCGATGTTCTGGAGTCTGTGGTGTAATTTTTTTTCGCTTGGCGTTGGACTCGTTCTATCATCCCCATATCTCAACTGAAATAAGGCATTTCATTTTCAAGTCTAGTAATTCGTGAGATGGATTTGAATCCATTTCTCAAGGATCCGCTCTCGTTGCTGGACAAATATGTGTTCAAGAGCAAGTGCCGTTGCACACAGAAGATCATCAGTTTGCTAACAAAAATCTTGGCATTGTTTGAAAGATAATGAAAAAAAATGCATTTATTCTGTTTCAGATTCAGATTTATTACATGAAATTATATTGCGGTGCAATTTCTTCACATTGGTTTATCATGGTGGCTGCGGTCAGGGAAAACCAGGAAAATCGGAGAAAAATCATGACAAAAAAACTTGGTCGGGGAATCAGGGAATTTTAAAATTGGTCAGGGCAAAAATAAATTGTCAAACCTTCTTTAATTAAATAATAATCAAATTAAAAGTACATGAAAGGAAGCCTTGAAAAAAAGTTGGGAACGTTTTGAAAAAAACAAAATTGAACTTTATACAATAATTAGGCCTTTTCATCTACATCATTAATTTTTTTTAAATCAACGTCGTCAGAAGTATGTTCAGAGAAAATTTTTAATTGGTCAGTGAAAAGTCAGGGAAGTCAGAGAATTTTTTCAGGGAAAAAACGACCAGCATGTTTATATTAGGCTCTTGTTGATGCAGCGGGTACCAACACGAGTGTGGTTCTAACATTACCTGCGCGCATCAGGCCCGAGGGATAGAATCAATAAAAAAAATAACACAATATATAGTAATGAAAAAAAACTAAACAATTTTTTTTTATAAATATTTAAATTTGAATTAAAATTAAAATCTATAAAAAATTTGATTGTAGTTAAAACATATTTCCGCCCGAGGAATTTTGTAAACGACGGCGTAGATGATGTACCACTTGTGTTATTTTCAGCCGACTTGCAATAAGCAATACAATTTTGAACTTACAACTTACTTACATTTAGGCTTGCAATTTTTAATGATCTCCTTCCTCTTTCAGATTTCCCTCCGACGGTCCAGGAACAGGGAATCCTTTCGGGTCGCTACGGAGAGACACTGAACGAGCATTTCGAATCGTTGGGCCTCGAGGATCTTCTGAAGGATGGAGATTTGCGAGAGAAGATTTCGAGCTCCGTGGAGTCCGAGTCGAAGTTGCCGCAGGAATGGTTCGGCGTTGGTATCGCTGCGCTCTGCTACTTCGTCCAGTGCAACTGGACCGGTCCCGAAGACGGGGAGGACGTGTCTTGGCTCGTACATCGGAGAGACGAATCTCTGCGAAAATTAGCTCTGTCCGATCAGTGCAACGACAATGTAGTCAAGCCGGAGCTCCTCTACTTTGCCAAAACCGTATTTTCCATCCAGCGACTGCACAGCCGTTTCTCCACGTGCTTGTGGTGGCTGCTGAGAGCAAATTTTCTTCATCAAATAATCCTGGACGAGGTGGACAACGCTTTGCTGGAAGAGTCGGCAGCTCTGGTCCTCCTGGTGGAAGAGTCCGAACTTCTGCTGGACGGGACTCTGAAGACGTTGTTCAACGTCGAAGCAACCCAGCTGTACTTGCACTACAAGAGAATTCAGTGCTCCGAGAAGCATCTGGGGATCGCCCAGAGCACTTCTCAACTGAGTCTCGAGCTCGTCGGGGCGATGGGGAAACGCACGAAGTTCCAGCAGGAACCGAAAGCCCAACTTTATCTCAGGGCCGAGGTGGCCAAGAAGATATTTCCGTTCAGACCGTCGGTCGACCTGCCGAAGCCGTTGGAATTGAACGACGAACTGAGACTGGAGAGAATAGAATTCACGGAGACGAAAGAGAGGGCGGCGTTGGGATCCGTGGAGGAGTCTGTTGTACTAGCTAAATGGTAAAAACAATTATGAAACACAATCGTCGAACAATCGTCTAAATGGTACAAACAATTATGAAACACAATCGTCGAACTGTAACTTCAAAATAAAAAATACCTTTACAATGTTTTCCAGTTTTCAGCTGCAGCTTTCGCAACCGAGGGACAAACTCACGGACGAAGAAATCATTCCGTACCTGAACGTGAGCTTTTGTAATTTAATGCTGCTAATTATTGTCAATGCTCTGGAATATTTGAAGAAATTGTTGGAAACAAAAACAAAAATCACTGACTGATTTTCAATTCAGAATGTTATAGAGTGTACGAAAAATTGGCCGCTGATGATGTCGGCCCTTCATCAGCGATGCATAATGGAATTAAGGGACAAACGAACCGTGGAAAGGGCAATGGCACAGGCTGAGAATCTTATGGAATTGTTCAATAACGCCAAACCACCTGTTTACTACAGAATAGATCTGTTTTTCGCTAGTGGAATGAAACCCTTGTGGACCTACAAGCAAATGTTGGCCGACGCGATGCTCAGCTTGGGCCTCGTCAAGGGAGCTCTCGATATCTACCTCAAGCTTCATCTCTGGGAGGACGTTATCGTTTGCTACACGATTTTGGAACTCAGGCACAAGGTATTAATCGGAGCTGAGCACATTACCAAAAAATACTTCAAGTACTTTTGTATTTCAAGTATTTCTCAAATACTTTTGTACTTTACGTATTTCTTAAGTACTTTTCGCAATTAGGTTCGTAGTGTTAAGCGTTATCTAAGCTTTAAAAAAATGGTGCCAAGCAATTTGTACATGACTCCGTCATTTATTACAATTTTGCGCATAGCTTTCTCTATGAGAAACTTCCTTGAACAATCCTGGCTTCCTCATAGAGGAAGCAAAATGTATTGTATAAAATAACTAATTGACATTTTTGTAATTCGTCGTTTTGAGACTATTTTAATGTGTTCGTCACGTTTTTTCATTTAGAAAAAAAATTCCATTAAAAATTGCATAGAAAAAACAAACAGGTTCCCTTCTCCCTTTTTTTTACAGAATTTTTGTTAAAATACATTAAAATAAATCAATTCCCGCGGAAATTATATTTATTGAACAGTTTAGATACATAATTCATTCATTCATAGAAATAGGATGTCATACTATTATCGAGTATCCGTAATGCGCACCTGTTCTCAAAAAGTACTTGTACTTGGTACTTGAAGTGTCAAACAAGTACTCGGTACTTTAATTACTGCACAGCTCCGGTATTAATTATATGTTGCTTCTCGGTAACGCGAAGGGTAAGACGGAAGTGTGTCAATTGTTTTTTTTTTTTGCATCGAATTAACGTTTGTTACTGGGTCTTTGCAGTCCGCGGAAATAATTCGTCAAGAGTTAGCCAAGAAGCCGACGGTAAAGCTGTGGTGTTTGCTGGGCGATGCGACTCAGGAGACTGAACATTACGAGACGGCGTGGAAGTTGTCCGGCGAAACGAGCAGTCGAGCCCAACGGCACTGGGGTTTCTACTACTTCTCGAAACAAAATTACGAGGAGGCAATACCGCACTTGAAACTCTCCGTCGATCTGAACAATATTCAAGAGAACGTGTGGATAAGACTCGGCTTCGCCGCGCTCCAGGTCGAAGACTGGAAATTAGCGGCTACAGCGTACAGACGTTACTGCAATTTGGAACAAACGGTTTGTGTCTTCGAGCGGCAACAGTATATTATGATACGAGGGAGGAAGGTGCGCGATTTTCGCCGAGTGTGAAGTTTGCTGCCCCAGTGAATCGAGAGTAAAAATCACACGAGATGAAAATTCACTCCGTCCCGTGTAGCACCCGATACTTTTTTCCGACTTTGTTAAAATAACCACGTTTCTTGCGTTGCAAAATCGCCTATTATTCGCCACTATTATTTTCTATTATTCGACTATTATTCGCCAATGACTATTTTCCGCCCGTGTTGCATACAAGGAATGTGATTATTTTAGCGAAGCCAGAACAAAATATAATATAATTCTATACTTTAATCGATCGCTCTCGCGAGATTGAAAATTCATGTGTGTTACCTTTTAGACCTTCGAGGCGTGGAACAATTTGGCAAAGGCTTACATAAAATTGGGCGACAAGCCGAGAGCTTGGCGCTCGCTTCAGGACGCGATAAAGTGCAACTACGACCGATGGGAAGTTTGGGACAATCTTATGGTGGTCAGCATCGACGTGGGACATTTTTCAGAGGTTCGCACTAGGATTAAACCGTTATTTCGTAATTTCCCGCAAATGGAAACAAATATTATAATTTTTCGTTTGCAAACAGGTGATTCGTTGCTACCATCGGATTCTGGATCTCAAGGGACAACACGTGGACGTTCAGGTGCTCGGCATTCTGACCAAAGCCATAAAGGACAACAGAAATGACGCCGATGGAAACGCCTCTCGAAGATTGCTGCAAAAAACGCTCGAACTTTTCGGTCGTATCACAGCACTCGTTCTAACGAATGCCGACGTTTGGCGTCTCTACGCTGAGCTCACCGTTCTCAACAACACCGAGCTCGACAGTCAAAAAGCCGCGCAATACTTGCAGAGAGCTTATCGAGCGTCGACATCTGATCATCGATGGTTTCAGAGCGTTACCGGCACGAAGGAAGTTCTCGATCTGTGCTCCGAGCTCGGCAAAACCTATCTGAACTGTTACGAGAATGTCTCAATAGCTCAAAAGAGGTCGATGCTGGGCAGTGCTAAATTGTGTCTTCAATCGGTTCTATCAAAGGTCAGGAACAAGGGACTGACGGAGGAGGAACCGATCGCTAAGCGAACGGCAAATTTGGAGGAGTTGTTGAAAACTATTACAGGCGAATTCGATAAAGTTAAAGTTACCGATTAAGTAGGAATTTCTTTTACGGTAAAACTTCGGCTAATCGGTCTGAGTTAGCGCTCCAGAAAACTCTTAAGCGATCAAGCGATATTTTACTGTAAATTTAATGAAGAATATTTAAGTAAATGTCAGCTTGGATACGTGTATTCATTGAGTGAAACATCTGCAAGCTACAATATTAAAAGTTACCGATACGGATGTATAATTTAAATAAAACACTAAAAGACGTTGAGTCGTTATAGAAAGTAATCAAATTTTCGTAGCCTGGTCGTCGTACAATTAATCTGGTTTTTGTTGTCCCGTTAGTGTCTATTCAGTTATGGATTTTTAACAAAGTCGATTAGATTTTCGAAGGCAAACTCGTTACTTGCTGGGTGTAGGAAGCGTGTCGTTACACGCCGCCTCCTTGCCTTCGTGGCAGCAAATCGCGGCCGCACTCTCCAGACCCGTGAATCTCCAATCCTCGGCATCGCAGGCTTTCGTGTAGACGGCGACTTTCAAATTTTCCACATGCCTGTTCAACCTCTCGCAGATCAGAGCCGGCGCTCTTTCCTTCGCACTTTGAGCCTGCGGGTTTAACGAGGAAATGAAAATTTAATAATTCATTTTTTGTGATTCACGCCGATGGGACGAAATCCCCGAAGGCGAAGAGATGTACAGTAGAACATCCGTTATCCGAAGTGCGAATTGCTTTATCAAAATTTATATTATCGCAACCATGGCGAAAAATTTCGACGTCGTTTCATCGTCAAGCACTACTTTCTTGCAAGCGCGATCAAGCCAGGTACGATCAAGCTTCGGGGGAAAAAATTGTTTACATGTAGAATTTTATTCTTCAAGTGAACTTCCCAGAGCGAAGTTTGTGCGATCCAAAACAGATCTATTATAACTTGATGGAATTTAGCCTCACACAGATATCTTCAGGGTTACATTTTTTTTATGCTTACGTCAGAATGTTATTTTTTATCTTCAAATTTGTATTGTCCAAATAATCTTTAATTCGAACCTGCCCAGACCCAAATTAATTCGGATAATCGAGGTTCTACTGTAATCGCAATCCAGCTTACGAGCGCTATGCAGAGCTGCAGACATCTCTCCGCTCCCTCTTCGTCGCACGAGACGTTGTACTGAAGAGCATGCTCGATCAGCGGTTCTTTCGCAGTTACGGAAAATACTGCACAGTTGCAGCCGCCCTGAATCATTTCCGCCGAACTAAAGAAAATAACGAAATTTCGAATCGGTTAAAAAAACTCGTCGCTCAGTAAAATCCACACCGAACATCTATCGCCGCATAGGACGGGAATATTTTTGAAAGGTTGTAATGATATTTTATTGAAATATCGAAAAAATTGTAGAAATATGAAAAAAATATTAGTGAAACATTTTTTGAAACATTTTTTTGTCCGCTCATAAATCTTGCATTAACACTGTGGCCGCGGTCAGAGAAAAAAATCTTGGGCAGGGAATCGGGGAAGTCAGGGAATTTCAAAATTAGTCAGGAAAAAAGTATATTGTCGCCGAACCTTGTATAAATAAATAAGAAGTACATAAAAGGAAGTCTTCAATAAAAATTGGGAAAATTATGAAAGAAATAATAGCATTTAACATTAATACAATAATTAGAGATTTTCATTTGCATCGTTATTTTTTTGTAATAGAAGTCGTTAGAAGTTTGGTCAGGGAAAAATTTTAATTGATCAGTGAAGAGTCAGGAAATTTTTTTCAGAAAAAACGGCCACCATAATTAAAATGTTTCAAAAATCAAACATTTCGCTGGAATGTTGAAAAAACATTTCAGCGAAATGTGAAGAATGGCATCACTGAGCCAAATTTCATATACACATTGGCTTGAATGCGGAAATCGTAGAAATATTTCGGTGAAAAATGAAGTTAAAAACATTTCAATTATTTTATCACTATGTTCCAAAAATATTTCAAATGTGTTGAAACATTTAAGTTTGTTTATGAAATATTTAAGAGACCTTTCGTTAAAATATTTTATATAGAATATTTCAAAATAATATTTTCATATATTTTAGAAATATTTCATAAGATTTGTACGATTGAAAATATTTTATTAATGATTAATGATAATGTTACAGTGAAAAGCTTACCGAGCCGTGCGAAGGCAAGCCACCAAAAAGCTGGCAACGACGATGAAGTTCATGACGATTGTTAATATAAAGGATTATTAACCGAGCACTGATGTTATCGCTCGACAAGATCCTCGACTGTGGACTCGTCGGAAGAAGTGACAATTACTCGATGGAAGTCAGTTAATATATTGATTCGCCGATCCCTTCCATTCGCCGGTGTCGTACAATCGAAAAGTTATGATTCGCATAGCGCGGAGCATTGTTTCCGTCTTTCTTTTTTACACCAGCGTTCACTGTCGACGAGCGTCTGATGGACATCCTATCTTGTAACAGGAGAGTTTGCATAAACTCGAGGCGCGCATCGCAACGGATGCGAAGACAGAAACAAAGCTACGCTAATTTACCACCCGTAAATTCAACTACTGCGAGTAACTGGTATATCATTACATTTATTTTCTCATTTTCAATATAAATGTTAACCTTTTTTTTATGTTTTAAACGTGTAATCGGTAGATTCGACAACTACGAGTAACTGGTATATAATTTTTAATAATTTTTTTAATTTTCGATGTAACTTTTCATATTTTTTTGTTATATGTTAAAGGACAATTGATTTTGTCGCTGATTCTCGGAGTGTTAAACGTATCCGTTCGACTTAATGGTTGCCTGCACCGATTCAGAGCAGCAGACGCCGGCGTATCTGAAAAAGAGGGAAGAAAAGAAGTTGGCGTTTTTATTGATTTTTTTTGTTTGTATAGAGACACGGAGTCACGTTCGCGAAGCTTTGAGTACTGACGATCCCAGTTTGCAGAAGTGGCTCCGGAATTTTTGCGGCGAGCCCAGGACCCGTGGATCCGGGCATTCGGGAAGATAACGGCATTCACCTGGCGCACCGTCCACCGCATCGGCGCACGATCTCGGCGGCGGTCGATTCTATAAAATAAAATTAAAATTAAACCTCCGTTTCCGCCCTAAAGGAGCGCCGTCCGTCGCCGTGCGATGCAAGAAATGTGACTATTTGCACAAAGTCGAAAAAAAAAGTAGCGTATGCTACATGGGAGGCAGCGGATTTTCGCCTCGTGTGATTTCTGCCCTTGCTTTGCTGGGGTAGCAAACTTCACACTCGGGGAAAATCACGCACTTCCCTCTCTTGTGGCATAATATAGTATTTCGACCGTAAGTGACGTCACACAACCTGCTGGTATAATGGTAATTACGCGTAGTAAACGAACCTCGCTCACGCCTAACGACAAGTACGTGTACATTCGTCCCTTCTTGTTGTTCGTGATCGGCAGCTTAGCGTAACCGTGCTTATCCCTTATCTTCACGATCCACGGAAACTCGGCGAGAGGATCGAATTGCTTAGTCTCCTCGGGGTGTTCTCCACTTTCTGGAAAAAAATTGTACATTACGATACTAGTGCGAAAAAACTTTACCCAACTAGTGTGAGTTTTCCGCACGAGCTGTAGTCGAGTGTTGCAATGACGAGAGTTATGAAAACATTTTTCGCATGAATATCATTCAAAATTTTATTTCTCAAGATGTAAAAATAGGGGTTTTACACACGCGACGCCGTGCGCTAAAGTGCCATTTTCGCACCTAGTGAAATAATTTTTTTTTTTTTTGCCGATCAGTTAAATATCAACTCGTTAGAAAAATAATATTTCCTTTACCCGGGCTTATCGAGATCCTCTCTACTATGGTGTCGTTGTAAACGAGGTTCGTAACCATGGGCATCGTATAGTTTAGCTGCAAAAAAAAAAATCAACGACGGATTAATTAAAATTTTTAATGACTTTTTTTTTGTCTTTTCTACCCTCAAGCAGATCTCCAACATCCTGTCCATGGGTTTCAAGGAATCGTCGCAGCGCGTATCCTGATGAGTTTCAAAGTGGTCATGCTCGATCTCATCACGGAGTTGACTCAGGGTTAGAAAGCCCCAGATTCTTTCGACCGTACCAGCCGACAACGTTCGATTCGCTTTGGTCCCCACCATGTGGCTCGTCGACGTTGCGTTCGAGTATTTTATCATCACGCTGTCGTCTGCAAACTTTCGTGTCTTCTCCGCAGTTCTCTGAGGGTAAGGGAAACACCTCGATTAAAAGAGAAATTTTTATTATTTCGGAAACGCGTAATGCGCGTACCTCGCATCTGATGACAGCGTAGCGTCCCAAGGCCGTTACGTCAACGTACAAACTCGACTGTTCGGGATAAGTCGGATCCAACATACCGGCAATTATCACTTCTTTCCCTCGATGAATCATCGGGAACGATTGCGTCGTCAGAGTGGCTGTAATCACCTGAAACCCGACGATTTCAGGCAATCGATTATAGTTGCACCCGAACTCTAAAAGTTTTCTCTTCATGGGATTATACACCCGCTGGAACTACCAACCTCCCTGCCAATCCTGGCTACAACTGCTGACTGATTTTGAGTTTTATTTGATTCTCATTTGACTCTGATTTGATTTTGCTTTGTATTTGCTGGAATTTGATTTGATTTTGTATTTGCTCTGTACTTGCTCCAATTTGATTTTGCTTTATATTTGCTCTGTATTTACTCTGACTTTACTCTGTATACTATATTCTTAAATGTATTACGTAAACTGTACCCAAACTATTCTGTACTGAAACTTCTGCACTTTTTTGTTATATGTACGCTTATCTGTGTCGCTTGTTCCTCAGGGATTTACCCCAGGAGACAATGAACCATATATATATATATCTATATTATTGCTTCGTACCTGCTTCGAGCTATACTTGAAGTACAGGTCTTTGAGTATAGGTGCCTTGATACTCTGGAAAAATGTTACCAATTGATCAGCAGCGTCGATGTCCTTGTAGATGTGTTTCTCGATGCCATTGGTCGCCAGTGCGAATCTTCTCAGCAAGCCCATGTCGGCCTCGCCTCCGAAACCGAGCGCGAACATTGTTGCTCTGCAATTCACATAGCACAAGATTAACATCACCATTTTTTTTTTTTAGTAAAAAAAAAATATTGCAAATAACAGATTGATTTTTTTGTTATACTTTGTATTATGATTTTGATCTTCGACCATTTTCAAGATAACATCGTGATCGTAACTGGGACCGTCGCTCGCATGACCGTCAGTTAGAAATATAATGAAAGGCTCGGGATGAGGCTGACCCGTCGGAGCCGGTGGCAAAGCCGAAATATCCTTCACCGATTTGAATCCCATTATCAGAGCGTCGTACATGTTCGTGAAAACCCGCAGTTGCATCATCTTCACTGATTCCTTCGCCAATTTTACGTTGCTTGGCGTCGCCTGCATTTTTCGTAGCCAAAGAAACAATGGAATTAGTAAATCACACGATGAAGAAAAAAATTATTGCGATTGCAAAAATGCTACTTAAAAAAATGTATAAGACAATTTTAAAATCATTTTAGAAATAATTTCATTCTTTCAAAACTTGCGAAATATTTCTGAAACGTATGAAAATAATATGTTGAAATATTCTATAAAAATTTGCCAACGTGACGTTTCTCAAATATTTCAGAAACATACTTAATTCCTTTAACACATCTGAAATATTTATGAACCATAGTGATAACAATTTTTCAATATTTTTTATTTCATGTTTCACCGAAGTACGTGTAAAGAAACAATTAAATCAATAAATCACTGGAAGAAAAAAATAAAATAGTTGGGTTTGCAAAAATGTTATAAAAAAATTTATAAGAAAATCTATACTTCAGGATTAAAAAAAAGAAATGAATAAATGCCCGCGAATTACCTGGTAAGTTTCCAAATTTCCGGGCCACGCTGTTTTGCCGGATTTCATTCCCCTTCCATCGGGTCCTACACCGACGCCCCGATAAATTGTGTCCCTCGATCGATCGTAAATGTTCATAATCTGAAACCGGCGTTAAGCGTCGTATATCCGAGTTAACTATAATTGAAAGCGAGCCGATTATTCTTCGATGCATGTTGCACCGACAATAATAATAACAATAACCAGCAGTGTGGACTGAGATATTGGAACGATGGCAAGGCGGCTGCCGCGTGAAACCGTAAGGTGAAACGTCGATTTCACGCCCACCTCGCGTGTTTATTAAATATTCGTGATTGCCTGCTATTCTTTTTTATTTTTATTTTTTATTAAAAATTTTATTTACGACTCGTACAGAAACGTCGAATATCTTTGTTTGACGCTTAATTACAATAATGCAAAAAAAAAAATGCTCGTGTTATCGAAGTGTAAAAAAAAATAATAATAATAAATTATTCAATAAAAAAATATATCGTTAGAAAAAAAAAAAAAAAAAAAAACAATTACAATTCTCGCGGTCTCGTTTGGTACGGAAGACTCTCGGCTCGTTCGATCGAGCCTCATTATTTCAGCCGAACGAAAACATAATATGTATATCGAAATATTCGCGAGAACTCGTGATAGTCCACTATCAGCGGTCCATTGGTTACCGTCACGCTGAGAATAAGTCGCGTACGCGATTGAACTGCGGTCCATTAAAACTAAATAAATAAATAAATCGAACCGGTGGAACGTGAGGATATCGCGGTTTCGCCCGGTGTCTTATTTAGAAAATTTTTCACGGGTGTCGAAGCGCGAAACCGATGGAATCGTTTGCTATGTCGCAAAATTTTATACTCCGAATGGTATTTCGCGGCATCCGCGACAACTCGTTGACTTTTCACGCTTATAAAAAAAAAATAAATAAATAAAAAAGAAGCTGGCAAAGAAAATTTGAATGGAATCGATTTTTTTTTTTATATTCACTCACATTTACTTCGTCCGAGAAATTGATTAGAGTAAAATTGTCCATCGGCTGAAGGGTGTCGAGAATATAGAACATAGCGGTTTTCAGTTGTTTTATCGGATCGCCTTGCATAGAGTCCGACGCGTCCAGGATAAAGACGACGTGTTTCGCTAAGGGCGGCTGATTCGGAGCGGCAAAGAACTGAGCGAAGTATTCGTTTTGCCTCTGAAAATAAAAGATACGATTGATGACGTATTTTTTTCCGATGGAGAAATAATTAAATAATAATAATAATAATTACCACGACTTGCCCGCAAGGATCCTGATCGTGAATCACGTCGTACATGAGCTTCAATATTCCGACAATACCGTGCTTGCTTAATTTACCGAGTTCACCGGAAATATTTTTCTGCTCGGCAATCGTCGGGCTCCAAACCACTTCCGCCAGACCGGGCTTCTCCTTGATTATGCAAACCATCGGATCGTCTGTATCCGATTAAAACAATTATTACTTAACACGACAATCTGTGATCTAGATGAATAAAATTAATTAATGCTTCTCTTATCTTCATTATTTTCGTTCTTTTATATTTTTAATTATTTTCTGATGCTTCAATTTTTTGGTTGTAATATAATTAAATTTTAAGTTTATGATTTGTTATTTTCATTGTTGAATTTTCTGTTGCGACACTTTGTTTGTCAGCGGTCTTTGCATGTTTTTGGGCACGTTATTTTTACGGGTCGTTGCTTCAGGACACGAATAAAGCAACACTATTCTATTCTATTCTATACTGTTTTATATGTAATTCTGAGGAGGAGGACAATATAATGAAATAATAATAATTATATAAAAATATAATTATTTTGACAAAAAATGGCTTATTCTTCGGAGGACTACGGAATTGTTTTGATTAAGGAAATCGCTTTCAGAAATAGAAATTCAAAGGTTTTCCAGACTCACCGGTGTTGTCTGAGCCAAGGGCGGTGGTTTTGTGTATCATCGGAGTTTTCAGAATAGTGAGATTCCTTTCCTCTTGAATTCTCCATCTCACCGACAGATCTTTGATCCACTGAAGCATATAATTTAAAACCAATAAACAAATCGCACATTGAGTTCAACTAATGTGCTTGCCAATTCAAATAAATCCAAATACAATAAATAAATTTATTTAAATGAATTTAAATGTCTAAGGATTGTCTATAATAAACTCGCATAGAATATGAATACCGTTCGAAGAAATAAAAAAAATTAACCATGTTATTGTGGACGGTTATTGGCACGGTGTAGACCCCCAAATTTCTCTCCAAAAGGTACTCGTAGATCACCGTGTAGTTCAACGTCCCGTCTCTCGGTACCCAGACGGAAACCACCACCGCGTCGCAGTCTCTCGTCCTGAATGCGAAAAAAAGGATTATTAACCGTACAACTCATTACTTAATTTTTTTACCTTCAGACGCATGACTGGGGTCCGAACACACCCCACGCTTTTCTTGATCATAAAACCAGTCCTGCGCTGATAGACAGATTTTCTCATACATGATTTTCTTCGTTCTTTCATTAGGAAGAGAGTGGTGTACGAGAAATCTGATTATATTTACATTTGGTTAATGAAAAACCCGTTCGAAGACTGAAAAAAATCTTTTACAGTTTACCGGTTTTTGTCGGTTACTGTAAAAAAAAAATTTTGTTTGAAAATTAATGAACGGTATTGAAAGCTGTTTTACATAAACTGTTTCTGGAATTTCGAACACATGTGCGTTGTTTTGTATGTTTCTAGCAAAAGATTTGTCATTTTAATATCTGGTATTTTTATTTTACAAGCAAAGTACATTAATGTTCAATTAATGTAAGTAATGTTAGCAAATGTTAAGTTCAGTAAATTAAATTTACAATTTATAGCTTATTTTTTCGCGTTCGCATGGCGTGCATTCGGACCCAGTCATGAGTTGTAGGGTTAACTGTTAATCTTTTTTTTTTGGTTTTTTTCTCAGTTTTGCATTATCACTCACTCGACGAGAATCGTTCCAACGTTTTCTCCGTTAACCGAAGCCTTCGGTAAAGCCGTCGTGCTGTTTCTTCCCTTCACAACGGCCGTCGTCGTTTCACCGTCCACGTTTCTGAAGACATTGAATCTTAAGTAAAATACCATGTATAAGCGATCGAAATAATTATTAAAAAAAAAAAACAAAAAAAATTAAATATGCTCCTACGTCTCGAGTTTCGTGATTAAAGCATTGTGCGGCAATATAACGTTAACGTTGATGTCCCTCGTTTCACCGTGATTCTTCACCAATCCTGTGATCGTCGTTCTCGCGTATCTCGAACGAACCGTCGTGTCGTAGTGCAGACTCTTCATTTCCGGTTTTCTCTTCATTTTTCTCAGCTGTTCCTCCCACAGTACTCATTAATTTAACAATGTTGTAATTATTTTTATTGATTCGTGCGGAGACAATAATTACCTGAGGTTTTACAGACGGTATTCTGTCGATGCCTTCGTACTTCTTTATCTTTTTCTGCGTCGTCTCGGATATCGCTTGTTCACTGAAGATCATGGGATGACCGGGAAGAGTCTTTCGCGATTGAGCGGGGAAAGTGTTATTTCTCGAGGAAGAAATTTTACGATTTTTCGTGTGTTTTCGACGATTTCGACGCCTCTTTTGTTTACTCTTCGTCGATTTCGTCGATCTTTCTGTTGTTTCTTTGAAGTCCCCGAAAGACCGTGCTGGAAAGAAGCAATGATTCGTGAGTGAACAGCAATATTTCTTCCTCACATGAGCAACTTTGCTGACGAGAAACATGCGGAAACCCCGAAATCGCGCTTATTGATTTTTCACAATAATTTACTTCATTTTTGCTTCCTCATAGAAAAAGCACCGTTTTCATGAAAATAAAAAATTGTCGAGATTTTAATGAGTACGCGTTGAGAATACTTCAAAACATCGGAAAATCATATTTAGAAAAAAATGTCTGGATGTCTATGGATATGTCCTTAGATCCGAAAAGTGGAAACCCTTGCAAGTTGAGAACGACTTGAGAGCTACCAAGCTGCAATTTCTAAGGTAGAGAGAGACGAAAATCCTCAATGTTTGGTTACATTTTTAGCAAAACGTTTTCAATCCTTTAAGATTACATTTTTTTTAACTTTGTTAAAAAAAACTGTGCGCACAATTTTAAAAGTAGCTTTTACAATTTTTGAGCTATGAGGCAGAAAAGTTGTACCCAAAGTACACATTCGACCGATGATTATCCTATTTAATTCAGCGAGGATTGATCGAACCGTTTAAATTCTACAGGATTGTGAAATTCTTGAATTTTACAAAAAATTTACTAATTCCTTTCTGACACGTGTTTCCGTGTAAAATTCCGTGTCTAATTGAGCTAAGAGTAAAATAAGCGGTAGATTCATGATCAGTAGGAAAAAATACATCATGCGTAGCCTCGAAACGACGAAAAATGTTAACAAGACAACAATTTCAATAATGAATCTTTTTAGTGAAAATTGCAAAAATTTGTGATTTTTTTGTATTTTTCGAATAGCCACACATTTGCTTCCGGATGAAATCTCGAAAGCCCATCAATTTCAAGACGAAGCTTCCTCCACGGGGAAGCAAAAGAACCACGGAAAAGGATCTTTCATAGAAGCTTTGTCCACAAAAGTAGATTTAGATTAGGAAGTTTTGGGAAAAATCTCGATTTTTTTCTCACTCACATTGCGTCGAAATTTTCCCACTCTGATCAACGATCGTTCCATTATCCGGATTTTCCTCTTGATCAAAAAAATCATCGGCGTATCTGTACCCGACGTATCCATTGCCGTTGTCCTTCTCGGATGTTTCTTCATCATCGTCATTTTCCTTCTGCAGCGCCGGAATGCCCTTGAGTTCGTCGTCGTCGTCATCGAGAGCTCGAAAATTTGGTTTCTCGAGCTCGTCGAGCTCCTCCCCGGACTCGGCGAATTTTTCTCTCCGGAAGTCCTGTGGCTCTTCGGAGTCGTCCTTCGACGCGAGTTTACTTCGGGGACCTTCGCGACCTCCCCGAAGACTGTCGAATATATCGTCGATGATTTTCGCCGAAGAATTCGACGATCCTTCGTTCAGCCCAGTTCTCTTCACTTTTTTCTGTCCCGTTGAAATTTCTGCGTCCACTCGAGCTGTTCGTTTCACGTCTCGAAGACCAACGTTACTCGCGAAGCGAGGATTCGCCTCCTCGTCGCTTTCCGGAGGATCGAAGAGCCTCGTGGTCGTCGTATCGTCTGATGTTCCATCGTCGGCCTCGACCGGAAGCGTTCGGTAGTTCGGAATCTTGTCTAAGTCTTCGAGAAACCGAGGAGCCGGCGATGTCGTTTCTTCCTCGTTGAGAATATCTAGAATCCGCGCAACGGGCCCAGCCACGGATATTTCTTCTTTTTCTTCTTCTTCGTTGTCGGAACGGTAAGACTGAGCCGCCTGCTCCGGATTGTCCGAGAGTCGTGGATACGACTGTCTACGAACGTTAATTTGCTAAATTTTATTTATTGTATAACCAATATTGCATAAATGAGTGATTTTGCATATATTTTTTTTAACTATTTCTTTGCTTCTCCATGGAATCTATGGCAAGAAATACACAGGATGAAGTATATGGCGGGATTGAAAAAGCTATGTAAAGAGGTATCATTCGGATTTTCTTGAGTAAAAATCCGGTGCAAAAAAAAATCAGCAGCGCATAATTTCGGCACATTTATATCTCTACAACTCACAACTCTACCAGAAAACATCTCTGCCATATTACAACTCTACCAAAATCTCTACCACTGAAGAAAAAAAACTCTACTTGCAATTGAAATGAAACTCTCCCGAAATAGAAATAAAACTCTACCGGAAATGAAACAAAACTCCACCGGAATACAAGGCTACACGGTAGCACTGTCTTCCGGTCGTTTTATTTCAATTCCAGTAGAGTTTTTTTTTCTTCAGTGGTTGAGATTGTGCTAGAGTTCTAATACGGTAGAGTTGTAACTTGGTAGAGTTGCGAGTGGCAGAGATATAAATGTGCCATAATTCCATACATTTTTCCCGCCGAGCAACAGATCCGACAAAGTGAAGAGCGACGTTATTTTAACATAATAATTTTTTTTTTAAGTTGAAAATTGAAATTGTCGTATCGCTCTCTCATAATGTTCCATTATTTCCAAAGTTTCCACTATGACAAAGACAAGAAAAATATAGAAAAGGCTCTCTCATAGAAGAAGCTTTGCGAACAATTGAACATTATGAGAAAGCGATAATGAAAATTTCAATGTTTCCTTTCCTTTTTGTTTTCTTAATTTTTCGAAAATCGATTTTAACTTTCACCGAGATTACCAAAAAATATGATTGAAGCGCCGTTCGAAATGGGCAGTGAAGCTCATACCTGACTGCCGGATGAGCCTCGGATGCGGAATCGTAACCGGAAGCTCGACGAAGAAATATCGCAAAGATTATGAGATGGGAGAAACGCCGAAGAGATCGGAGCAGCATCTTTCCTATCGTGAATCGCTCCAGCGAGGACGCCGTGCAGAAAAGCGGCACGATCGATCATCTTGGCGAGTTTATATTGCCAAGAGCCCATGCGCTATATCAAAATCCGGGCTCGAACACGTTCTCACATCGGATCCATACGAGCGCGTGGCTATTCGCGCTCGGCAATTGATTACGCACACTCTCTATCTACCGCGTCGAGCAGTTGGTTCTGCAAAGAAAAAGAAAAACATATTTTTATTCCGGACTCGAAGCAGCCGAATCCTAACGACTTTTTTGTTTGGTATTTTTATTTTCATATAATCGATGAGAAAATTTTGGAGCATTTTTAAGCCAAGCAGACATTGTAGGTAAAACTGTGATGCTTCAAAATTCTTGCGAAATTCGCGAAATGCTAGAATCGTTCGGTTTGAAAAGTCGTGCAAAATCCATCACGTTTACCTTGATATTGTCGATGGAAAAAAAAGAAATCACAAATTAAATGTTCACATAACTTTTACATCGATCTCTTGCCGATGCGCAAGATTGCTAATCATGAAAGACAATTATGAAAGAAGAAGCGCGAAAGAATTATGAAAGAAGAAGCAACGAGCAAAATTGTTTTGGAGCATTTTTGTTCCGACTTTAATAAATAAAATTGGCATTGTCAGTGTCTCCTCGGTCGATCCAATGGACGAAAGTTTCGAGAGTTATTTACGATCAGCAACGTGCATGATTCTTTAAAATTCTCGCAGAAGTCGCGAAATGTTAGAAGCTAGAATCGTTGGGCTTAAGAACTCGCTCGATCGTTCGTTTTTTTTTTTTTTTTTTTTTTTACGCCAATGCAATCCAATCTCGAGCCGCGAGTTACCTGCCTCGTTGAAACCGTAAATAAGCTCGGTAGTTTTAACAAACAAATGTCGATTAGCGAGAGAGACCGGTCTCGGGCGAGGAGAGAGAATCGGCAGTGAGAAAACTAGCGCACGTTCCCTCGTCGACCCGCGTGATCGACAATTATTTTATTATTGTTTTTTTTTTTTTTTTTTTTTTTTTTTTTTTAAGAGCTGTATCGCTTCTCACTCGTCGCGGATCGCTCTAAAAAATCTTTAGTGCATTCCTCGACAATGCTGTACCTTAAGCTTCTTCTCGTGCTTTCGGTCGTTTCGCTGCGAGGATTAGACGCAGTCTCTCGCGTCGCCTCCATAAGAGATGTCCGTCACGACTTCTGCAAACTTCGTCTGGCACGACAAATTGGTAATTAATTTTGTCAATAACAAAAAAATTTATCGTCGCTCCACGACTGTATTCAATGTTATTTTTCCCACGGTGATTACGAATCTGACAGTTGTTTTGTTCACAAGCGAATATTTAGTGAGTAATATCTCGTCCGAGGTACAGTACAAATTTTTCATGAAATTCAAAAAATTCAAAATGACATAAAAATCAAAGGGTTCGATCGATTCTCGCGAAATTTGAATATGATCGTCGGGCGATTGTATTCCATCTACTAAGAAATTCGAATAGCTAGAGTGCGCACAGACATTAAATTAAATTATATTTATTAAAATATAATTAAATTTATTGTCAAAAAAAAAAAAAACAATGAAAAATAGCGTACAAAAAAAGAACTGAACTTTTTTTTTTTTATGAAATTTTTGAAGAAACATTGACTATCAATCACACGTGCTGTGCGCACAATTTCACCCCAATCTCGCGAGACATTCTCGAGTTATAACGATTTCAATTTCACACGCGCACACGCACATTTTTTGTAAATGTGATTTTTTTTTTTTATGTTTTGGAACATTCTGAAGACTTTTTCATGAAAATCTGTAAAACTTTTTTTTTTTTTTTTTTTTTCACAACAAAGATTCCTCTGTGAGGAAGCAAAACTGTATACTTCTTTTGGCGATTGGATCTCTTATCGTTGCCGTCGTCGTGAATCGTCGATAATTTCTTCCAGCGCACTCGCCGATCGAACCGTCGACGACCGAGTCCTTCGTCCTCGATGACATCGAGTACAAGCTCTGCAGATATCGCGTCACCTGGGACGAGGCACTCGTCTTCTGCTCGAGCCACAAAGCCCATCTTGCCACCCTCGATACCGAAGAGAAGACAGCTTTCGTCGTTCAAGCTATCGCTTCCAGCAATTCCGGTGGGTCAAAACGTTCGTCTGAAAAAAAAAAAAAATTTATTTAAATTACATATATATATATTAGGGTGTTACTCAAAAAGGACATTTTTTTTTAACGTTCGTCCCACCCTTTTAAAGTAACGAATTCGATTAAAAATTGAACCTCGCGAAAAGCGGTTCCTAGCAAAAAAAAATCCTAAGTGGTGCCGCATTCGACGTTTGTACCCAAAAAATGCGGCACCTTTTAAACGCAATTGTCAACGACCACATTTCGGGAGGTATTTTTTTTTAGATAAAAAATATATACTTTTGGAGGGTGGGAGGAATTTTTTTCAACAAATTCACCCTACTGAACATTTATAGTTTTCTCTATACGAATTAAAAAATCGAAATCGTTTGTGTTTATTACAAAAAAAAAGACAAAAAGTTAACCTCCCACCCCGTAGAACTACATTTTTTTCATCGATGAAAAAATCCAGCGAATGGCAGTCACTGACAATTAAGTTCGAGAGGTGACGCATTTTTGGGATACAAACGTCGAATGCTGCACCTCTTAGGATTTTTTTTCTTGGCACCGCCTTTCGCAGGCTTCAATTTGAGATTGAGATCTGTAGTTTAAGAGGATGGGAGGAAAATTTAAAAAAACAAAAAAAAATGAATTTTTTTGACACACCCTAAAATATATATATGTGGTGCATTCAACGTAATGAATTCGCGAGAATGAATCGAAGTACCGGATATTAAGCGGCGCTGGAACGTTCTCGTCACGCAATCGGCAAGGCTCAATCGATCGTTAAACGGCTCAACGCTCGGCGCTGCGACTTTATTTTTTCAATGTCGAGTCTGAACTTTTTCACGTTTGAATGTCGTCGTCGTGGAGAGACCTTGAAAAACCATCGTCTTACTTTTGTTCTCTACTCTTTGCCACAGTTTCGGAAGGTTACTGGATCGGAGCGAAGAAATATCATCGGGGCTCGTGGACATGGAATTCGAATCGGCGAAAGCTCAGTTTCGAGAGAGATTTGATCAGCAAAATTGCTATCTGGTATCCTGGATACGAATCCAGCGACGTTCATTGTCTGACGATCGATCGAAGCGGTCACGATGTGCCGATTTTTATATCGCGAGATTGCAACCAGCAACGCCCGTTTATATGCCAAAGAGGTATCGAATTTTTCTTTGAAATCTTAACAATATTAATTTTGGCATTACATTTGGCGAAAATTGGTCTAATCATTTTAATTTTCTATGAAATTCGTGTATTTTTTCGAAAAAAAATGTGCATTTTTCGGGACGGTTTGTGCACCAAAAGTGTCTGTGAGAGTAAAATAATTTGGAGATTCGTCGTCAGTGGGGAAAAATACATAAAGCATAAGTCTCAAAACGACGTATTACCCAAATTTCAATTAGCGACTCTCCACAAATACATTTAACGATAAATGTTGACCGTATCAATTTAGAAAAAGGGTGCAATGCAATTTGCACATAGCTTCCTCATTTATTAAAATTTTCCACATAGCTTTCTCTATGAGAAAGTTAATGAGAAAGTTCGGCTATCGATTTTGGCTTTCATAAAACTAAATCGCTCAAAATGTACAGTATAATTCATTGAGGGAAATCGTTAATTCAAATTTTGGTAATTCGTCGTTTTGGCGTTCTCCACGAAGAAGCCAAAATCGATGAACGAACTCTTCCGTAGAGAAATCTATGTGCAAAATTGCAATAAATCAGGAAGCCATGCGCAAATGACTTTGAACCGTTTTTAAAAACTTGTCGATGCTTATTTAGACAACGAGCGAACGATCGACAACAAGATCCGAATGGTAGCCGCGTCACGGATAGGTGGCCAAGAATTCAGATTGTATTCCGGAAGAGCGACCTGGTCCGAGGCGGTCGTGCAGTGCAGGCAGGAGGGTCTCCAGATCGGTGAAGTGAAGAGCGTCGAGGAAGCGCGAGCCATCGCAGTCTTAATGCTGCGAAACAGACCAGGTAAGCTTTCGGTAAGCCTGAAAGTAAAGTATCGTAAACAAATTTATTTTACTCTGAGTCTCACGTGATGCGGATCGGCTAAAAATTTGATAAATTTCAACCGAATCGCTGTTCTTAAGGTAGTCCTTGCGAATAGTGTTCACTTCACTTAAGTTTCAGAGAAATGAGAGGGAATTGTAGACACTTCTCAATCGTATAAAATTCTGAAAAAAAATCAATTGTATTAAAGATGCCGAAAGGATTAATTTTGCATAATAATAATAATTCTAAAATGCTATTAACAAATTCATGAAAAATAAAATTGTTCAACAAATATCCCGGAAACCTAACTTTTTTTTCTTCATGAAAATTGTTCGTTCATATTTCTGAATACGTATGAATTTTTCAGATTTTTAAATTCACCTTGAATTTTCAGTTTTTCTACACGTTTTTCTCATATAAAAAAAAAAAAAATCATAGTGAATTTGCGTGAATTTGTGTACTTCCGGTCTCCCCGAACGTTTCTTCTTTTTCTGTACTCTTCGACCGAGTCGCCGAAGTACTTTGCTATCCTCTCTCTTACATCCAACGGTATTCTCAGCTTCTTCATTCTGTTCCGAAGGTGCTCAGCAAGTTCCTGCAGATTGACTCGACGCTCTGCGAAGCGGCTGTTGGTGTTAAGTTTGTAAATTAGCTGCCGATTTACACCAGCGACATTCAGCAGAACGTCCAATACATGATTTCACTTCACATGCGTTCGATTCAAGTAGGCAGACGGATTGCTCAGAACTCAATTAATCGAAGCGTATGCCGATTTTTATATGAGAAATTACACATATCTGTGACTAATAGCAATAGCTGTTCACATGACTTCAAACTACCGTAAGACCTACTTACGGTAGTTTGAAGACCTTAACTCTTCGCTGTTGCGAAAAAAAAAACAATGAAATTCGAAATGTCGACAACAAGGTGGGGTGTCGCATACCTCAAAATTCAAACAAAAACATGGAATTCCTATAGAAATTTTTTTTTTTATCGCCAGACGGAATAGAAAGCGCGTGGATCGGCGGATACACGAGAAAGGATGAACCGGGAAGTTGGCGTTGGCTAGCATCCGGCGAGAGGATAGAGAACAATGGCATGTGGAGAGAAAATTTTACCGACCCAGTGGGCGGTTGTCTGTTGTTGGACCGTCACGTGTGCGAATCGCCGGTCTACGTCGGGACGACCTGCGACCGCAAGCGGGACGTTCTGTGCCAAAAGCGTAAGCCCCGTTCGTGTTTTTAAATCACACTCTGCGAACAAGGATGTTCGATAATTTTTGTCGAATTTACATCTTTGCTTTCAGCAGCTAAGAAGCGCCTCAGCAAGTATCCCGTCGCCGTCATGGTCGAGGATTGTCCGTATTGGGTAGGTTTTTATCCGCTCGCGTGGTCGGACGCGAAGCGATCGTGCGACACCGTTAACGCCTCATTGGTCGTTCTCGATTCGCCCAATACGATAGCTCGTATGATGAACTTGATGCTGGACAATCGCGCAGGTAAACGAGACTCGCGATTTTTTTTTATATATATATTTTTCGTCCATTCAGATGAACGTTGAAGATTAAGTGTGTTCGTTATCAGAGTTGATGAGATCGAAGCGCTCGTTTTGTGTTCGTTCAGTCGGAAGTAATGCAGAGCTTCCTAGAGCTTTGAGTTCCGACAGAGGAGTCAACTTCACCGAGTTTTATGTATATCTATTTTTTTCTATGCTACCGACCGCTAAAGAAAGTGGCTATAGCTGGAGTCGAAACGAGCCCGAAAGCGTGTTCGTTTATCTAAGGAGTCAAGATAAGCCCGAAAACGTGTTGGTTTATAAATTCGTGCTCTTACACATATGTGTTATTCAATTCGGCTCGCCCACGTAACAATTTTTCATATGAAACGAATGAGTTGTCCGTTGGTTGACTTGTGACCGCAAAGATGTCGTCGACAAGCAGTATCGCATGTCCCAAAGTAAACTTTCGGACGCGGGCAGCTTAAGGATAACATCTTCGAGGTCATAAGTCAACCGACGGATAGCTTTTTCGTGACATCTGAAAAGTTGCTACTCCGGAGGGTTGAGCAAAGGCCGAACGCGTGTTCGTTTTTGTCTCTACAAGCGCTTAGAGTGTAGGTTCACTACGATAACGAACAGATCTATGGAATGATACTAGACCTATTGGTGACCGATCAATATAAAATTTCTTTGTTCAAGAGTTGCGTCACATATGGACCGATGGTATTCGCGACCGGAACGCCGGCCATTGGCAGTGGGACTGTACCGGCGAGCGAATACCCGACTTCGGCAAGAGCTTCGTATCCTGGTGTCCCGACGACGGTTACTACACTGACAAATTGGAGTGCTTGAATCTCGACCGAGTAAACGTGGACACGCCACTCGTCTACGGACTGTCATGCTCCGAAAAACAGCCCTATGTCTGCCAGCCTCGTAAGCCTGACTATAACGCGGCTACACCACTGGGCCACTTGTCCGGGAAACGATTGAATGGCACCAGCCGCGTTTAATACCACTATCGGTACCCGCGACCGCTGTTTCGACGGTCGTTCGATCGAAAATCCACTGGTCTGATTGCGCCTAAAATCAACAACAAAATTATTGCACGACCAACCGATTGTAGAGCCATCGGCCTCGAATCAAACTGGCAAAGAGGTCGATTTTTATTGTTCCGACCGCGAAACAACTACCAATTCGATTGGACGCTTGACTTGCTAGGTCAAGTCAAGAGGTCGCTTGACTTGCTAGGGATTGTACCGATAGGGTGACTATATTAAATTTGACAATGGGGAAACAAATGATTACATAATAATTTATATAATAATAAAGTTCATATCGATTGGACACTCACACCGATGACACAGCGATCGCACTGAAAAAACAGCAATGGTTTTTTTTTTTTTGTAAAAACGTAATCGAACAAGCAACTGGGAAAGCCACAAATGTTCCGAGGGAAGCTTATGGTGCGGTTGGTTTTAATATAACCACCATTCGAACTATCGTACAAACCACGGTCCGAATAAACTCTAGCGAGCTTGCAACACAGTGGTATCGTCGTCAAAACTATCGCTGAAACCAAGCAAGCGCGCGAGCTTCGTGAGCCAGTAATAGGGGAGACCGGGGCAAAATGGCACAGGGTGGCAAAACGGGACAGTGAGGACAAAACTCAATCTTACAATAATTGTTGGATACCCCATTTTGTCCCAACGATACATCCGGATTTTCAAGCCCGTTTTGCGCCGCGGACGATCATCGCCACCATCCAAAATTTATTGGAAAATTGCGTTTTGTCTCATTATCCCGTTTTGCCCCGCTGCGCCATTTTGCCTCGCTCTCCCGTAATAACAAATGGAAAGTATATTATTTTTCTTGATTTTAGGTATCGGTACCTGCGTTTTTCACTCGCCGCCAACGACCGCGTCGACCGAAGATATCCCAAGAACTACGAAATTCACAACTCCCCTTTACGATGATTCGGGACTCCTCCCAATGTCTAAAGTAACAGCGCCGTATCCAATGGAGAAGAATAATTACGAAGCGATACAGACGGCGATCGACGACGACAACGATCACCTGACGAACTTGCTCCAGTGGAAGCCCGCCGAGAGCGTGACCGAAATGAATTCCTCGACCGATCATCATCATCTCGCCGAGTATCTGAAGCCTCTGTCGGGATTCACGTTGCCATCTCTGCCGCAGTTCGGCATCAAAGTCGTCAGCGCCGCGGAGACCGCGCCAACCACGAGACCCACCATCGAGAGCAAAAGGAAGAAGACCAAAAATTATCCGGCCATGGGTTCCTCTTTTTACGGAACAACCCCGTCGATTTTAGCTTCAACGACCTTGCCCGCTTTCACGACGAGTAAAAGGATTGCCGTCGATAATTACCGTAAGTCCTCCTCGAGATTGCCGCCGAAGCCAACGAATGGCAGCCTCACCTCCAATATCGCCGGATACGTCGAACCGACGATCTCATCCGTTCCAATGAACATCACGACTGCAAACCTTTCTTCAAAAACTCAAGTCGTCCTCGGTCCCAAGCTGGCTCACTCAGTCAAGAGTTCAACCTCGAACTCCACGAGCACCGCGCAAATCGCTTCGACCTCGTCATCTCTGCAGCCCGAAGAACCGTCCTCGTCATCCGCACTCGACGACGAGCGCGCGAAGAAATACTCCGTGAAGACAACACGAGACTTGAGCCCACCCAACTCTACGAGAATCGCTGCGACCGCTACAACGAAGACTCCGGACACGACGAGTAAAAACAAGCCCGCCTACTCGTTCCGAAGAACCGGAGGAGTCTCGACTATGAAAGACTTCAAGGACACCCAACCGAAGCCCGTGATCGTCGAGTCGTTTCCGGTGAACGCCGCCCGGCCGAACACCACGCTCATGCCCCGAGGAAGACAAAAAATTCGCACCACCACCACCACCACGACGGAGGCGACGCCGTACGACGCGATAGACGCCGATTACTACAACTACGAAGTCGCGGACGAGAGCTCGAAGGGAAAAGCGACGACGGATGAGGAGTCGAGGGAGAGCGTCACCGAGTCGAACGAATATTCCGAGGATTACGAGACCGCGACGACGTCCGGCAGGCTCCAGACGAAGAAGAAAACCAAGCAGACGTCGTCCTCGAGCATACGAAAGTTTCACACGACGGCGAGGAGCTTTCGACGGACGAAAGTTTCCAAGGAGAAGGTAGCGGCCGAAGAGATCGACGATGATGAGGACGAAACGGTGGAGGATGAGGAGGAGAACGGCGTTGCGACGACCGCGACGATCGACAAGTCTGTTCCCATTGCGGCGGAGCTGTCGAAGAATCTGGAAGCCGCACTCGTCAACATCATGAGACAGAGCGCGGAGAGGAGGAAAATTGACAGAGTCGATGGCGTCACGACGTTAATGAACGCTGGTGAACGTGAAGCTAATTCGAGCGTCGAGAGAAACACGAAGTCTTCGAAAGCCTCGACGAGCGTGGAGAATTGGTCGCTCCGTCCTTACTACGGATTCGAGGGACCGATGATAGTGGCTTTGTCGGAGGACTCGAATCTCGGCGGAGAAGTTGAGAGAATCGGCGATGAGGGAAGCGGCAGGATACGAGAATTCAAGCTCATCGGAAAAATGATGAGCGAAAATCGTCTGACGAAGAGCCTCGAGACGGATAGATTGATCGGCAACGAGACTCGTCGGCTGATGAAGAATCCGGCTGAGACGGCCGGAAACGGAAGTCCTGGGAGCGTGCACGGTGTGCCGATGCCGGGTTTGCCGGTTATTCGGCCCAACGATCCGAATTCGTTGGTGCAACTGGGTCGATACTTCAAGAACAAGTTCTCGGGTCTCGAGTCGGACGGAAGGTTGAACGTCGAGCGGATCGTCAGCGACGCTCGGCGACCATCGATCGTCGACAACGCTCGGGACGATCGTTTGGTCAACGATCAACGAAGATATCCGACTTTCGGTCCCAACGAGCGTCGGAGAATGCGTTACAGACCGCGTCCCGGAGCCAGGGAAGACGAGACTCGAAGAACAGCACGTCCGGTCGCGTGGGAGAAGAAACGAAGACCATTCCAGGAGTCCGATTCGGATTACTACGAGGGCAGAAGGCTTTATCCACGAGGTTACGATTTCTACGGATCGTCGACGCGACGTCAGCCCGAAAGAAGAGACGAAGATCCGCGGAGGGAGGATCGAGAGCGACTGGGGATTGCTTGGCCGGAGAGAAATGTCTCCAATACGGAGCTCTACGGCTACGACGAGCGGAGTCAGGTCGTCTCGCCCCGAACGTTTCTAGCTCCCATAAGAACAACGAGATCGTTCCACGATGAGCCCGCGATACGTACAAACGAACCCTCGAGACTCGAACGCTTTCCGGACTTCAGACTCTCGAAGTTGGTGAAGGAAGTAAAGATCGATCTGGACCAGAGGCTGTTGAGAAGGTATCTCGAGGGCTTCGCGAGGAAGCTGTCGAGAAAGGATAACGTCAGGGAGGACGACTGGAAGAGCACCTGGAGACAGTTGCTCGGTCAGATGTTCACGGTTCTCGAGAGAATGAACATAAACGTTAACGGGGACCTGGTGAAGGTTCGAGTTGGCAGCGACGACCGGGAGGACAGGCTTGCCTCATCCACGGCCGCTGGCCGCTCGAGGACACCGGACTGGAGGTTCGCTCCGAGGAACCAGCGAAAGGAGCCGAAGAGGCTAAACGGAAGCTCGAGCGTGGCTAATCACCGTCGGGTCTCATCGAACAGCTTGGAGAACGGAAATCGGGCGGTCGTGAAGGATTCGAGATCACTCGACGGACGAACGACCGAGAGTTACCGACGGTACGCGTACGACGATTCGGCCACGAAGAGCCCAGCCGAAGATCAACGAAACTTCGGACCTCGAGCGCAATCGGCCTTACCGGAAGTGAATGTTCTCCGGGCGATCTCCAGTGGCCGCAAGGGAGCTGGCACTTCCGCTCGTGAGGAGAGAACCGCGAGACCTCGCCTCGATCACCAATTCACTCCGCGCCATGTCGGCAACGGTCTCCAACGGGCGAATTGGTTTCAGCCCAAGTACCCGAGTTTCAACAATTCTTCGATGATGGTCGCTTCATCTCCTTCCCTGATACCGCAGCTCTCGACGGTCTTCGGCTACCAGCCTGTGATACCTCAGCTTCATCACAGAATCCTCTTTCCCGGCTGGAGCGGAATCCGTCTCGTGGATCGGATCAACCCTGCCGGCGAAAAATCGGCGGTCCTGAAGGGCGAATACCTGCCGAGGGGAACGTTGTCGAGGATCGTCGGCAGCGAGCACAAGAACGATCACTTTGGACCATCGAACGATCGAACCGGCAAGTCGACGACCTCGAACCCGAGGATGGAGAACGCATCGACGAGTCCGAGGGATTCGCCCGATCGAAGGATCGCTTCGAGGCACGGAAACGCCTCTGGAACGGAAGATCGTCATGACGAAGAATGGCGATCGGCAGGTGAAGAAATGGAAAGGGACGCATATCGAAACGGCGATCCGTCGAGGTATTACGAGCGTTACCTCAACGAATCCGAGATCCGGAGGACGGAGAGCGATCGAGGCGACCTTCCGGAGGAAGACGCGACGGAGGAAGACGCAAATCCTCGCGAAGACTACGAGCAGAAGACCGTCTGGTCGCCCGCTCATCATCTCACGAAGGCCCTCGAGCTGAGCCTCCTGCGGAAATTCGGCACGAGCTCCTCGAGCTCGCTGCGATCGAAGAATCTCGTCGCTAGGAGTGCGATGAACTCGGAAACCGAGTCTCGGGGACGAGCTGGTTACGTCCGAAGACGCGGAATCGAGGAGAGCTTCGAAAGGCTGAAGGAAGAGCCGTCGATAGTCAGTCTGCGAATGACGATGGATCCGGAGAAGTCATCGAGGACGTTTCGGCAGTCCGAGGACTCTCGGTTTGCGGAGCGGAAGCCTCGGACCGTCGAGCTGAGGGTTTCGTTCGCCGGAAGGGAGGAAAGGGCGAGCTCGGTGACGGAGAAAATCGAGGCCGATCGGACCTCGAGAGAGGATCGCGGAGACTCGCCGACCAATGGGACGCTGCGCGGATTCTCGACGACCGATCGGCGCTCGAGCGCGAGAGCCTCGAAGAGACGATCTCGAGGCTTCGTCGACAAGGATCGGCGGCGCGCGCTGATGAAGAGATTGCGCGAGAGGAGTCGCGATTTTCACTCGGCTCGTTCTCGGTCTTATCCGCGGACCGGGGAAAACGGCACTCTGAGAAAAGATCGACGCGACGAATCGGCGAACGGGATTCTCTCGCCTCGAGATCGCAAGTCGCGGACGATCGCTGCAGGCGGAAAGAATCTTGCCGGTTACGAAAATTCGTCGAAGGATCGTCCGGTAGTGAAGCACCACGTCGCGACTGTCGTCAGAAGCTTCGACGAGGATCTGACGGGGAAGGGGCGGGAGAAGTGGCGAAGGGGTGGACCGTACGGCAAAGAAGTTGGGGTCGATTGGACCGGTGAAGCCGCTTCGCTCTTCACCGACCTGAAGGAGAGCAACGACGAGTTTACTCTGTACATCGATCTGACGCTCGGTCGAGTGGGAACTAAGACGAAGAACAAGGGGCGGTCGAGGGGATAAAAGAAAAAAAAAAAAACGTGCCTTCCGTTCGGTTTCGGAAGAACGTCATTTCTTTTTTTTATTTCGGTGTCTCTTCTAGGTATTATCGATTATTGACTGTTGTTCTTATTATTATCGCCGTATGTTTTCTTAAGGTGTAAAAAAAAGCTCGGGTCCGAGACGAAATACACGGATAATGAAAATTAATTGTACTTGCTTGCGATAGTGGATAAACGCAAGGATGGCGATTAAGAGGAGCCTTCAGAGGAACACGAGCCGAAGTCCAGTGCTTCCTGTGGTACGAGTGCGATCCACGTAACAGTCTTCGTGTAATGTTTGTTATACCACTTTTTTTTTTTAACACATGCGAAAGTACTACTTTCGTGCCTGCCGAGGGTGGCGTAAGAACTACCCCTTTGCTTCTCACCCGCGAAAGCGCGCGATGAATAGTACATTACGACACTAGTGCGATAAAACTTTTTCTGACTAGTGTTAGTCTGCAGTACGAGTCGAGGGAGAGTGTTGCAATCACACGAGTTTAGAAAAACTTTTTCACACGAGAATTGCAATAGTTATTTTCGCTACAAGGGCGAGAGAGATCGATTTTTCTCGCCCGTGTCACGAACCGGTTTTTTCCCGCACTAGTGCGGGGAAAAAACACGGCTCAAAAGCCGAGCAAAAGCTCAAAAAGCTTTGAGCTGTAACTCATGCATGAAAAGTGCTAGTTGTGGAGCCTGCCGAGTGTAACGTAAGTGGAGGTTTACAGCCAATTGTACTACAAATATTACCCGGCGCATGCGCTCATCGGGCCGATTTCATTAATTACGCACGCTTCCTGTATTTTACGCACGCATCTCGTACTTTACGCACGCATCTTGTACTTTACGCATGCATCTCCTACTTTACGCACGCATCTTGTACTTTACGCATGCATCTCCTACTTTACGCACGTACCTTGTACTTTACGCATGCATGTCGCACTTTACTCACGCATCTTGCACTTTAGGCGCGCATCTCGTACTTTACGCACGCTGTCACGACTCGAGAATTTATAGCCGTACCGGCGCGCTATCCAACGTGTTTGTCGAATTGCGCGTCGACAAAGTGACTGCCTGTCCTCATTTCCATCCCGACCAGTGCTCAGGCCCAAGGACGATAACGAATTAACAATAGTAAAGTGAATGGAAATAATCGTGAAAGCAAAAAGTGCGATCGAGACGATACGACAGCGGAAACACGCGAAGCGACAAAAGTGTAAAGAATTTATTGCCGGATAAATCAGTCTGAATATACAAACCGTGCAACTATACTTTCATCGAGTGGCAAAATCGAATCGAGTCTTTTGACGTATTGCGAATTCTTTACATTTTTTTTGGAATTCATTTATTTCTTACTTGTTTTTTATATGAGAAGTAGCACTTCTCATGCGTGCGTTGCAAAAATGAGTTAACCATCCTATGACAATGGACAAACACGAGGATGGCGATGAAATTGCTCGGCGAGAGATTGCCCTATGGCAAAACCAACGCTCTGCTGGTCTCCGGATTAAAGCTGTCCACGAAAGCGGTCCATTGCTCGGTCCAGATCGACATGGTTCGATTCTTCTCCGCGTCGCTCAGACTGCTGTACTTTATAGAATTGATGGCCAGCTGCTTAAGGGAACGGATATCGGCGTGTGCGGACATAATGCCGATAAAAGCCTCGTAGAAGTCGTAGCTCAGACCACTGGCACGCCACAGGCCGGGATCGTCGTTCGACACGACCACCGGAAAATCGTCCACGAACAGAGCGCTGGCCGGATGATTTCTCAGGTCCTTAACGAGACATAGAACTTGGTTCGATATCGGCGATATTTCTATAGCAATCCCCTTGTCCTTCACCATCTCGAGGACCTTTGGATGCTTGACCAGAGCGTATCTAAAATAAAAATAAAAAAATAAAACATAAATTTAACATCGACCTCAAAATTCGCATAGAAAAATCGGTGCCACATCATTTCGACGAAACTTCAATCGGACGAATCGTCGCATGGCCGAAAGTCATCGGTCCTAACGCAGTTTATCCGAATCGTCAAACTTCCGAACTTTATTTTTCCGAATCGTCCTTTCAACGAATTTCACTCTTCCGAAATACTAAATGGCCGAACGTTATTTCTCCAAAACGCCATTTATCCAAACGTCATTTCTCCGAACGTTATTTGTCCGAATCGTTATTTATCCGAAACGTATAATACTTTATAACTGGAAAGGAGCACGTATAAAAATAAATAAATAAAAAATCTAGTTTTGTGATTAGGTTGATTGGCGATTCGGATAAATGACGATTCGGACGAATGACGATTTGGCGAGTTGATGTTTGAAGGTTTAACCATTCGGAAAGATGACATTCGGTGAAATTATTATTCAGAAAAATGACGATTCGGAGAAATAATGTTCGGACAAATGACGTTTTGGAGAAATAATGTTCAGCCATTTACTATTTCGGAAGAGTGACATTCGTTGAAAGGACGATTCGGATAAATGAAGATTCGGACATTCGACGATTCGGAAGTTTGAGGTTTCGGATAAAGTGCGTTAGGACCGGTGACTTTCGGCGATACGACGACTCGGCCGACTGAAGTTTCGGCGAAATTATGTGGCTTCAAAAAAAAAAATCACCCTTCGAGGGGCGAAAATATCTATCTATCTACCCGTGACCGATTCTCTTTGTGTCGAGCAAAACGGCGTCGAGCAAATTCTCATCGATGTTCGTTCCGCTCCAGTTAGTCTCGCCGGCGTGAAAGAAGAATGCTATATCGTCGGCGATCGTCCGTATTTTTTCGATCCAAGTCGTAAGCGGTGTATTTCTGTCCTCCTGTCCGACGAGATCGAAGCCAGCGAAGAAGTCTGGCATCGTACGTTTGAGTTCCTTCGCTACTCTGAGATACTCGTCGAACTGGACGGCATCGGCGGTCTTGGGAGGTGCGTAGATGAGTTTCATGCCGACGAATTTCGGATGATCCCTGACGAATCGTTCGGTGACCTCTTTGTACATCCGGGCGGTCTCGACGGGGCCGTGCTCGGTGCCGTTTAGTTCGTACAGACTCGGCAGAGTCGATCGAAGCTCCATGTAGAGAACGTTGTCGTCGTGCAGCTGTTTCAGTCCCTGATAATAATGATCCTCGTAAACGGGTTTGTAGGTCAGCATCGGTGTTATGAATCCGAAGATCTTCATGAATTTCGTCCACGCTGCGTCGCCGTTGTCGTAGTCGTTTCTCGTCGACGATGGATCGTACATCGACAGCTGCTTGTTGATCCTCTCGTTAACGATTCTCGCGGAGGCCGGATCGTTGCGCACGTCGCTCAGGAGCTTCCAGTCGCAGGCGTTGTTCGGCTTATCGAAGAAATGAAGGGACAACGATTCGCCGGGCTCGCTGCCGGACTCGCATACGTAAAGATTGTCGCGGTACGTCACGTTGAAGACGAACTCCTGGGACGCTATAGTTGTGTCGTGAGAGTGCAGGACAGCACCCTTCGGCATCCTGCGGATCAGCTGGTAGACCTCGGAATTCTCTATGTCGTCCCTCACGTCCATGAAGTTTCTCGACGGTGCGAATTTCGAGGGGGACCGGAAACCTGAAAATCATTACAATTAATTAAGTTCATAAATCATTACAATTAACGGTTGCAATTAATCGTTACAATTGATAGTTACGATTAATCGTTACAATTAATTAATTAATACATGTCAATGCAGTAAAACTGTGGGATAATGGCATTTTTAAAAAATATTATTAATATGGTCCGAAAAATTGGACTTCATTTTTTCTAAAAAAAAAGTCCATTAGGAAGCTATCAATGTAAATTTTTATTGTGCACATGTAGTCTATGACGCCGAACGAATCAGGTTTTTTGTTCCCCACGGAATACTCCCGTTCGATCATCCGAACGGAGATTATAATAATCTATGTATTCTGCGCCTAGTTTACACCAGTGACCGATGTTCGTCTTCGATAGGTCATAGATAAAAAAAAATCTGGGCTTGTTTGTCATTGGAAATACTGCTTCGATGCTCAATAAAAAAAAAAAAAAAAACTTCAAATGATTTTTTTTTACATTATCATTATGTGTTCTATAGCTATGTATTCAGGAGATTATAACAATCTGTATATTCAGTGCCCAGCGTACGCAAAGATGTTCGCCTTCGACAGTTCAGAGATTTAAAAAAAAGCCGGTCTTTTGTTTGTCATCGGAAATACTACTTCGATTCTCGACGAAAAAAAAAAATAATTTTTTTTTCGCTCTATTAAATGAATACTTTTATTGAAAATTTGCTAATCTGCTTATAACACGTTGAATCCATCATCGGCTGTGACCTACACGGCAGTAAAGAGTCTCCGTGGAGTGCGCGCGAATCATACATTTTTTTTCGTCACACGAAAAATTTTATTGGAAAAAAATGCTGATCTACTTATCGCGAGTTGAATCCATCATCGGCTGTGTCCTACACGGCAGTAGAAACTCGCCGTGCAGTGGCAGTAACAGTGCCGACACTCCCCGGCCAAATAGCTGACAAACGTTCAATTTGTTTGGAACGATTGCAGTGCGAGCGAAGGCGCGGCTTCTCTATATCGGTGCAATTAAAGATCAAAGGGGGAAAAAAATATTCAGACACTACTCAATTATGCTGACTCGGACTCACAACTATAAATCTCCATAATAACGTTCATCATGCATTTTTTACTTCTCCGAGAACACGTATCCGCATTCTAACTCGCATACGTGCATTAAAAGTGTATTCAAAAAATGGTTACATAAACATTCAAAGTTCATTTTTCAACAAAGAACAGAACTCTATAATTATTTGTTTCCACCTACAGCATAAAAGTAGAAAATAAAACGCAAAGATTTCTTTTATTACTATTCGATAATGATAATAAACGAAATAAATAATAAATTAAATAAATAATAAACGAAACGTTAGTTATGATTATTTTTACAAGCGTCACTGAATAGTTTTATTTTTAATTAAAAATAAAACGATTCGGTAACGCTACAAAAAAAATACTAACAATAATTGCCGAAAAGTTAGTGTTAATGTTTACGTTTTATTTTCTAGTTTATTACTGTAGATGGAAATATATAATTATGGTGTCATTGTTATTTGAAAAATGAATAAAACAACATTTTTCATGTTTCTTTTTGTTGAATTTTGTTTGAATAATTTTTTTGTTAAGTTCAATCGATAAAGGAGTATATTGGGAACAACTTTTGTCTCATAATTACTGAAGCTGTTTTCAGTAGTTTTACCGAAATCGTGATAACATATGAAACGTGCTCGTTTACTACAAACGGCAATAACAAGATTGTTATAGATAAGATCAGAATTAAAAAAATGTATTTTCCCACTTAACTTTTCAAGTGCCGATCGCAAACCACCGGGCTTTCTATTAAGTACAAATACACTACGGATGTTAGTAACAAACTGTCTTCTGCATTATAAAAAAAAACACTTCAAAACGTACCTTGAAGTGTTCTTTTTTGATAATGCAAAGGAAAATACGCCTCTGAATTTGTAGATGTCTGTACAGATGGCTTTTAGCACATTAACTTGTTATTCGAATAGTTCGAAAATTGCGGCTTGGGAAATTCCACTTCCTCGTTGAACAAGGTACGTGAGGAATTAATAATGTTGACATACATGCTCATCAGGAAAACATAAAGGAAACTGTTTAGATTTAGTTGTATGTTTTGGTCTTCCCAACCTCCCTGGTTTTCTTCATTCCGAGGCTAACGATAAAGTGAACCGAGACTGAGGTTTTTAACTAAAAAATTTTTACGAATAAATAAGCCTTTTTTGAGTTCCACAATAAAAAAAAAAAAACAAGTGACATACATGCTTATAAGGAAAACATAAGGAAAATATGAGGAAAACATAAGGAAAACATAAGGAAAACATAAGGAAAACATAAGGAAAACATAAGAAACATAAGGAAAACATGAGGAAAACATAAGGAAAACATAAGGAAAACATAAGGAAAACATAAGGAAAACATAAGAAAAACCGTTCACATTTCGTCGTATGTTACACGCAATCTTTAGTAACTGAATTTTCTGTCTTCGAAACCTCCCTGGTTTTCCTTATTTCAAAGCTAATAATAATGTGAATCGAGACTGAGGTTTTTACCTAAAAATTTTTCACGAATAAATAAGCCTTTTTAAGTTTCCAAATAAAAAAGCAATTGATTGCGAAATGTGTAGCGGTGCCTTTCCAGAATGAAGCGTTTACATAATACGGTAACGCATGCAAACCTTGGGAGAGTTCCTCGCGTTTCGCCGACATCAGAATATCGTCGACGATGCGTTCGCCCGGTTGAAATTGAAGACGACCGCCGAGAGCGAGTTTATCCTCGGCCTCGATCATGCTTGCCCGCTGGGTCCAATAGTTGTTCGTCGGTAATGCCGAGACTCCGCCGAGCATTACAAAAAATCGTAGGGAAAAACACGCCCACATGGTGTATTTTTGTATCGTCGACGACAACATTTTAACGAAGATATTCGACTTATTCCGTGCAGTAGGAGAGTCCTCAGCGAACGATGAAGAATTTAACGGAGAGAGTTCGGTTTAACAAAGCCCTGTTTGCCGGCTCGGCGAAGACTGATTGTCCGTCACGCGTTCGGTATTCTGTTTGCCACGGGCCGTGCCTCCATGTGCGCCCCGCTTGGACGCGCATGCGAGATTATATATCTTCGATTATTTCACGCATCATGATTATTATCTATTCGGATGGCAACTCACAATCCGAAGATTGTGAATCGCCGATCTCTCGGGTGAATCGTTCTGAAATAAACGGCTTCGAGGAAAGTCCTCGTTTCTTCTTTTTTTCATACGTCCCGATTGCTCAATCGTGTGGTTGCGTGGTTCTACGCCCGATCATAACGAGCCTCGCAATTGCGGTTCACCAATCGGGAAATTAAAAAAATGATATTTAAACAGATACAAAGAAAGAATAAATCATCATAAAGCAATGGAATAATGCGTGGTATTACGTCGGAATTCCTTGATTCTCGAAATATGTTGGAGTAGTTTTTTTTTTTTTTTTTTTTTTTGAAGACGTGTAATTTTAGTTCTTTGGATGAAAGCTTCGTACAAAGTCGTTCCACTGTTCGCCCCAGACGGACAGAGCCCTGACCTTTTCGGTATGTCCCAAGCTACTGTACTGGATGGAATTTATAGCCAGCTGTTTTATCGACCGTAGATCGGCGCGGGCCGACATGATCCCCATGAAGGCCTCGTAAAAGTCGTAGCTCAGAGCTCTGGCACCCCAATAGCCTGGATCGTCGTTGGACACGACCACAGGAAAATCGTTCGCGAATAGAAAACTCGCCGGATGATTTCTCAGGTCTTTGACGAGCCTGAGAACCTGATTGGATATCGGACAAATTTCTATCGCTATCTTCCTGTCTCTCACCAGCTCGAGAATCTTCGGGTGCTTGACCAAAGCGTATCTGGAAAAAAAGGAAAGACCTGCATTTAAGATTTTCGGTTATATTGATTTTCATTTATTTACTTGTTTTGTTAATATCGAGCCCTGACTTCAATTCCGATGTTCTACTTCAAGATTCTCGTGCCCGATGCCTTAAGGGAATGCTGGACCCGTTTTTGACTCCTTATTTATTTAATGTAAAGTTTATTCTATGAAAGGTCCCGTCTGAGCTGGGCAAAGTACCAATAAATACTTCAATTACAAAGCACAAGTGACCACAAGAACTTGAACTATCAAGTACTTTTTGTACTTGAAGCCCTTCCCAAGCACTTTTTTCAAATACTCTTCGCAATTGGGTCCGTAGCGTTAAGCGTTATTTAAGCATAACAGAAACCCTAGCAGGTCAAACGACCATTGAAAACGACCGCGAAACGACATAAAAAACGACCGGTCCTTTTGAGCCGTTTTGGCGACCACCGTGCGACCAAAACAAGGACCAAAACAACAAGTTTTTAGGTATCGGCTTGGTCGTATTTTCTTTAACGACGTAAAAAACGACCGAAACACGACTGACCCACGTTGCAACAGACGTTACCTCGGTCGTTCTTTGGGGTCGTTAAGGGAAAAGACGACCACATCTAAAACGGCAAAAATAGTCGTTTTATTGGTTTTGTTTTATGGTCGTCAAAAGGGCGCAAAAGGACCGGTTGTTTTTTTGATCGTCTGGTGGTCGGTTGACTTGCTAGGGAAGGTGCAAAGTAAATTGCACACGGCTTTCTAATTGTTAAAAATCGTCAATTGAAATGTTCGTAATTCATCGTCTTGATACTATGATTAATCTACTCTCAATTTCGTTTCATTAAATAAAAAACCGTACAAAAATGCCATGAAAAAAAATATACAATACCGCGGTTGGTAATAAAAATTGGAATGAACTTTTCTCACGAATTCTGGCATTCACGATCAAAAGAAAAGTCTCGTCGAAAGGTGAGGCCGTCGAACGTGCACCGCTCAAACGTACACAGGTTCACCGTAACACAACTGAATCGTACACGTTCACGAAATTGCACGCGTCGTTCAAGCTTACAGGACGAATTTGTAGCGAACGATTTTTCTAACATCTTCCATAACGTACACCGCAAATTTACAACACTCGAAAAAACTTTCGCATTTGAAATGAACACATTAAGAATTTAACAACATTACTTTTGAAGAATCGCGAAAGTTTGTAACAGACGTTGAATCTTACAACCGTGCAATCTTCCATGGGTCAAGAGATGAAAGCGAGCGGATCGAAAATGCCGCTGATGAGAGCCACTGCTATTATGCAGATTAAGTGGACTTCACAGAAGGCAATGTTCGCACGGTAACCCTGTGCGCGACACTGCGATTCAATGATCAACAAATAAAGCGTACGTTTTTCCGTAGGCCACGTAAGTTTGATTAAAATCTAACCGAAACCGACTTTTGGTAAGGATATCCTGAAAACTAGCTCGCTGCCCTTCGAGTTCCGAGCCTGGACGCCAATTTTTTCACAGACGCAGACAATCCAACCACTGACAATGCCGGTATTCAACTTACCCATGACCGATTCTCTTGGTATTCAGCAAAACCGCATCGAGCAGATTGTCGTCTACGCCAATTCCGTTCCAGTTCGTCTCGCCGGCGTGAAAGAAGAACGTCGTGTTACGCCCGAGCGTCCATAACCTGTCGAACCAGTGCGACAGTGGCGGCGACGCGTCCTCCTGCCCGACGAGATCGAAGCCGACGAAAAAGTCCGGCAACAGTGTTTTCAGTTGCTCGGCCACGCCGACGAATTCATCGAACTTCCGAGGATCCGCGGTCTTGGTCGGTGCGTAAATGAGCTTAACGCCGACAAACTTCGGATTCTTTCGCACGAATCTCTCCGCCACGTTTCTGTAGATCCGTGCGACGTCGATCGGACGATACTCCGTGCCATTGAGCTCGTAAACGGGATGAAGAGTCGCGCGAAGCTCGAGATAAATAACGCCGTCGTCGAGGAGCTCTTGGAGACCCCGATAAAAATGTTCCTCGTGAACCGGTCGGTATTTCAATATCGGCGATGTGAATTCGAAGATTCTCTCGAAGTTCGACCAAGCGGCGTTGCCGTCTTCGTCCGCGATGGCGCCCGACGAAGGAACGCTCATCGACAGCTGATCGTTTATTCTCCGGTCGAGCGACTTCGCCAGCTCGGGATTCCTTCGAAGACCGCTCAGAAGCATCCAGTCGCACTCGTCGTTGGGCTCGTCGAAGAAACGAAGTGCCAGCCTGTCCCCGGAATTTACGCCCGTTTCGCAAACGTAAAGATCGTCGCGATACGTGACGTTGAAAACGAATTCCTTCGACACGATCGCCGAGGCGTGAGAGTGCAACACCGCGCCCTTTGGCATCCTCTTTATCAGACCAAAGACTTCGGAATTCTCTATGTCTCCCGAGGACTCTAGAAAACTTCTCGACGGTGCGAACTTCGACGGCGTCCGGAAACCTTTCGTGTTCGACAGAAAAGAAAAAACAAATATAGGTTCGAGGAACATAGACTTTTGATAATAAGAGAGGCGAATGAAATTTGCGGATCGGTTTCCTCGCGGACAAACCAACCGAAGAACTTTGGGTTGGATTTGAGTTGTTTTCTGACGATCTGCCTCAAATCAGTCAGTGCATTGGTGCGCCAGAGCGAGTCTGATTTCAACATTCTGGACGTTGGTATTTGGTTGATTTTTCAAAACCAACATTTATATTTGTCGGATAGAAAGTTAGTTTACAGTTGAACTTTCCCAAAACAAAATGAGTTTCGACTCTATGTTGAGAGCACCGAAATACCTCTCGCTTCGGGGTTGGAAATCGGGTTGTTTTGGGAAAATCCCAACCGTAAATCAACCTTCTATTCGACACACAACGTTTGGTTGTTTAATATCGCCGAAAAATCAAACTCTCGAAGTTTAGAGTCAGAGTTTGCTGCACTGTTTTGTGATTCTGCTTCCTCATAGAGGGAGCTTTGTTTTCATGAAAAAAGTTTCATCATGATTTTGAGATTTAAAGAACATGTGCAACTGCTCAAAACTGTGATGAACTATTTCTCACGGATTGTAGGATGTACGGTCAAAAGAAAAGTCTCATAGGAAGCCGAGATGACATCCGCTTCCGATGAGACTTTTCTTTTGACCGTACATGCGAGAACGCGTGAGAAAAGTTGATTGCAGTTTTTGATACCAACTGAGCCCGGGATGGACGGGGAGGGAGATGTTTCATGGTTTTAATCAAAACTTGTTCAGAATGTTCCAAAACGTCGGAAAATCATATTTAGAAAACATTTTTGTGTGTGTGTGTGTGTGTGACCCGAAAAATTGAAACTCTTATAACTTAAGAACGGCTTGATCTATAAATGTGTTTTTTTTTTCATAACAAACAAAAAACAAACAAACCTTTAGCGAGTTCCTCTCGCTTAGCTGCCATCAGGATGTCATTGACAAAGCTCTCGCCCGGTTTGTACTGCAGACGACTCCCGAAAGCCTTATCGTCCTCATCTCGAAGAAGAGCCGCTCGCTGCGCCCGATAATTTCCCAAGGTCGTTGCGGAAACGCTGCCGAGCACGAGAAACACGAAAAATGGCGCTAAAACGCCACCGACGATGAGTAGCGTCGACAACGGAACACAGTCTCGTTCTATCATGATATGTTTTTATATTTATACGAAAATTAAAAAAAAGAAAAAGCCCGAGCGACCGTGAAAAATTCACATTGTTCCATTAGTTGAACTAAAAAAATGTCTTTAAGGGTACAAAAAAAATCATTACTGATAATAAAAGTAGAAACGGATAAAGTTGATGCGAGGTCTTACAGCTGCGTGCTTCCGCGTGACGAAGACTTACTCGATAGCTGTCCTTCGCCTATCGGATATCGAGCTTACGGTGCACTCGAGCAAATTTAAAATCTGGACAGAAGAAAAATCGATGCCCGAAGTGCATTCCATCATCGGAGACCGCGTTAGGACAGACAAGTGTAATTATTCGCAGAATTGCAAATTCCGAACGAACTTCCGTGTTCCCCTCGACAACGAATTGCTTCCATCGAGTTCAATGCTGTTCTATTACATTTATTATTACTTTTTTTTTTTTTTTTGCAGTATAAATAATATTCGTCATTTATAAATTCGTTAAATCGTTAACAATGCATTTGGATTTTGGTGTAAAAAAATTGAGCACCCCTTAGTGTGTTCATAAAACAGTATGAACGATGCGAAAAATCTTTTTCTCTTAAATTCCTAACAGATGATTTATCGTAAAGACCGAAAATAATATATTTATAATAATTTGTTTCTTTTTCATCTTCTAAGAAGTGACGTTTGTCGGCTCGAAAACTTTTCGTTGCCGATTATGTTTCGTTTTAGTTTGTTCAATGTGACGAGTGCGTCGGTGTGCGCAATTTGCAAACGGGACGGGGCGATGCGCCGCTCGCTCGGTCGGTAAAACAAGAAGGAATAATTATTTACCGATATTCTATACTGACCTACAGCGTTTTCGTTAAAACGGAGAAAACGAATTTACATGAAAACGGCGAAATAAAACTATCTTGTAAAACATTGATTTTAAATTACAGGTGCCTGTTTTACCGACAGAGAAAAAGTCTCATCTCCTTAAGGGACAAGGGTGAAACAACTCAGTCGGTAACAAAAATCTGTAACGAATGCGATTCAGAGACCGTGAACTTTTCAGGAAAAAGCAAAGCATTAGCGGATTTATAATTTAATACAGCGTCCGATGATGCTTTCGTTTTATCCGAAACGTCAAGCGGTTTTAAATGGCATTGATTCGAAAAATGCATCTATCTCTCTCGCATCCATATGTCACGTGGTACATCTTTCACTTCGCCCTAACAACCCTGACGACGCTTTCACGTCCCTCGATAAATGCAAACTCTCGACATTCCGTACGATATCTCAGATATCCTGTTACGTTTAACGTAATAAATAAAATCAAATGACGCGAAAAAAGTGGCTATGCGCCCCGTGCACTGGACAAGTTGTGCATGTGATAATTATAAACGGAATTTTCTATAAGTAGATACGATAAAGTCGAAACTAAGAAAATCGCTCGTCGCACATCGTTGCAAATATAATATTCTTTGATCCGAAGCTGATACAATATAAGTACACTAGACCGTGTGACTCACAGAGGCCTGTACGATCAACGTTGAAGCGTTTAAAAAACTGGTCTTACAATGCCATTTTTTTCTGTCTTTCTCTCTAAAACGACTAATATACAATTACTGAATAAGTAATTGCGAAAAATACTCTGTATTACGGGGAGGGAAATACAATTGGTATATACGGTCTTGCGGTAAGATTTTGGAGAACGTGGATCAAGCGAGAGGAAGTCCGTCCCGTCTGTCCGTTCTCACAACTCTTTCGGCGAATTTAAAATCGACGAGTTGTTGGTTTCTTTTTACGTACGATCAAAACGTGTGCGCGAATTGACGCTTAAATTATGATCCAATAAGTTCCGTTCTCGATCCATTTTAACGTTGTAAATTGTTGCTTAATCGTCGAGTCAACCTTTCTGGCTCGCCATATTTGCAAGAACTACATCTGTCGCGTAGAGAAAATATCTCGAATATACACACTGCGTATGGCTGAGCGATTGTTCCCAAATTTTTTGTTTGTTTTTTTTTTCAGTCGCTTTCGAAACATTGATCGTTCAGAGGTAATTGCGGCGCATTCCTCGTCTCCTCGCGGGGACCGTGAGGCCGACTCTATACGAATCTAAGGATCGTTTCCTTGTGTATGGTTTTTTGTTTTTTGTTTTACTTGAGGCAGAGGAAGATATTTTACCGATCGATTCTACACGGTGAATTCGGTTAGGATCCTTTGATTCGGTCCGCATGGACCAGGGTCAGCGAGCCCACCAACGAAACTACTGTCCGGTCTAGCCATGTTATCGGGTCCGGGTAGATGAGGCCTCCCTCGTAAAAGCCCAAATGCCCGCCGTGGGCTAACTCGACGTACAGAACGTTGCTGTGCTTAGCTGCAAATATTAAAATAGAAGATCCGAATAAGCTTTTGTTTTTCTCTCAGTGTCAATGGAGCGTACATGGACCGTGTAAAATGATTTGTTTTTCCCGACTGCGCTAAAATAACCTCATTCCTTGCGTGCAATACAGGCGCAAAATAGCATATTATTGACCGATGATCATTATTAGCATGTGCGCATGCGCAGTACAATTCCGTTACTCCCTAGGGAGTAATAGGGCTCATTACTCCCTCTCGAAGCTCTATTCGTCAGTAATGGTCAGTAATGGTCGTTGGCGAATATGACGATTTTGCGACGCAAGCAATGTGGTTATTTTAACGAAGCCGGAAAAAAAATATCGTATACCACAAGGGAGGAAGCGCTTTTTCACCTTGCGTGAATTTTTCAAACTTCACACGCGGTGAAAAAACGCACTTTCCTCCCTTGTGGCATAATATACTATTTTTTACCTGCAAAGTCCCGTATGGGTAACAGTAGCATTTCTGGGACGAGCGGATCGTCCAGAGCATTCACGAAGACCATTGGTGTCACGATATTGTGGAGGTAGTTTATACTGCTGCTCCAGTGGTACATGTCCGTAACGGACCTGAAATTGTGAACCTGCCAACAAAAATACGTGCGTCTTGAAATTTTTTATCGCCAACGAAGTTTCGATTACAGTCCGTCCGAATCGGTAATGGCACTTTATTACACTCGGTGCGAAAATGACAGTTTTACGCACGCATCGCGTCCGCAAAACTCCCATTTTCACACCCCGTGAAGTAAAATTTGGTACGATACTTGTGCAAAAAACATTTTCTGGACGGCGATTGTGATCGTGAAAAAGTTTTATCGCACTAGTATCGTAAATTACTATGGCGATACAAGTGCGGTAAAACGAACGTTATACGCAGGTTGACAAGTGGTCGAACGCGCCGGACTTCAATTTTCTGCAAAAAATGGAGAAGATGTGCCACTTTTCGAGTCTGTGAGGCGTGTGCATGAACTGGAGTTTCTCGTACTAGTGCTAGAAATAAAATTATCGTACGAGAAGTAAAATTAGTGTGCGAGAAGTAAAATTAGCGTGCGAGAAGTAAAATCAGGTTGACGTGCATATGCGCAACGCCATTACAGTACGCCTTACTATGAAGTATCACTTTTGACACGCCTTACAGGCACCAAAAGTCGTACTAGTCATTACATTCATTGCAACAATAATAGCACATTTCGATACGAGTGCAGAAAAACTTTTCTGACGAATGCGAGTTTGCAGCAGGAGCCGAAGGGCGAGTGTTGCAATGACACGAGTTCAGAAAACGTTTTTCGCACGAGTAACGAACAAAATTTTATTTCACGAAGTGTGAAAATTGCACTTTTTTAATTTTGAATTTTCGCATGCGAAGCGTGCGCAAAAACCGCTATTTTCCCACCGAGTGATAAAAAATAAATTCTTATCAGGAGCAAATTGTTCACTCACTTTTCTCGTGTAAGCCTCGTCCAGCTCGGGCAGCGTTGCCGCCGAGATTATGTCCCTCTCGATGAGACCGTGTCTCTGCTGTACCTCTCTCGACAGAAGTACGTCCTTGTGTCGTAAAATGATATTCTTCACTGATTCCGTCATTATGTAGAGGTAGAAGCGTCTAAAGTTTGTCCAATTCAATAGGAACTTTGTACCCCTGGAAAGAAATAAAAATAAAATCGTGAGCATAATCATTACGGCTTGCCGGGAAGCAAGGTCGGTTTAAACTGCCGCTGCGGTCTTGTTCGTTGCTGGTATTCATGTAACTTACTCGATCGCGTTGTAACCCTGACAAATAGAGATGCCGCCGATTATCTGTGACAATGTTTTATCACCCCGTTCGCCGACGTACTTCGTCACGAGATTTCCTCCCAAACTAAATCCAACGCAGACGATCCTCGTCCCGGCGTGTTTCTCCACAAGGCTCAGCAGCATCGTGTGGTAATCGTCCGTGTGGCCTGTCCACAATTAAAGTTCATATGAAAATTCATATGGAATTTCATAATTAAATTTCACATGGAATTTCACCGTATCCAGTAAAAAGTCTGCAAAATTCCAGGACATTCAAGGACAATTTCCAAGACATTTCCAGGGCATTTCCAAATTGTGTTGAGACATTTATAAAAAAAAATTAAAATATGTATACCGTGTGCGACGTACAAAATTACATTTAGTTCGATAATCATTTTCACGTTCGAATCGGTTCAGGCAAAAAAGTACTCACTATGCACGAATGTATATGAGGCATTCTTTTTCAACTGGGCCACTTTTTTCGGTCGACCTCTCAGAGGTTTGTTTTAAATGTGCCAGTCTGTAGTACTGCTTGAGTCGGTCAACTGCTATTTTTTTTTTTAAGATTTCTAAAGTGCCACCGTTCACGATTTACGTTTTTCTTTAAATATCAGTATATCTAAGAAAATATTGATCACTCTAAAAATTCTTAGGAACATTAATTTGTTAATTTTTCATCAACTTTCGAATAATATTAGAGTCATGATTTTCCTGATATAGGAAAGTCCATTTTTCGTAAAAAAATGGACTTAAAAAATCTAAAAAAAAAGCACAGTTGACCCACTCAAGTAGTACTACAAATTGGCAAATTTTAAAAAACATCTGAGAAGTCGCTCGAAAAAAGTGGCCAAGTTGATAAAGAATGCCTCATATATCAGCGAGACGGATATACACATTTTTTTAGACCGTTAGCTAGTAACATGCATTTTGAAACAAGCTCGAAATTGCTCAATTTCGAGGAATAAAAGATTCAAGTACATTAGGTGAAATTTAAGGACATTCCATTGCATTTCATAATTATACGCATCAAAATAAAAAAAATACCAATGAGTCATCGACCGAAGTCCTTCAGTTTAATCATAAGGCACATTTATATCTCTACCACTTATAACTCTACCAGATAACAACTCTACCGGATAATAAAACTCTCCTGGAAGTGAAATAAAACTCTTCCGGAATTGTAATAAAACTCTTCCGGAATTGTAATAAAACTCCACCGGAGTTTTATTTAAATTTTGGGAGAGTTTTATCTCAATTCCGGTAGACGTTTTTTTCTTCAGAGGTAGAGATTTTGGTAGAGTTCTAATACTGTCGAGATATTTTCTGGTAGAGTTGTTATGTGGTAGAGATATAAATGTGCCATCATAATTATATTTCACATGAAATTTCATATGAAATGTAATGACGCAATTTCACATGGAATTTCATATAAGTTTTTGTTGGGAAAAATAATGGTTTTATTTTTAAACTGACCATAGGTGAATATCCTGGGGGCAGTAACTTTCACGCTGGAAAGTGCTCCAACGTGATTGAGAACCGCGCACCGATATCCGTGGCATTGTACGAAGTGTACAAACGTCCGGATGTAAACGCTCTCCGAGCTGTTGCCAATTCCCGGGCAGATAGCTATCGTTATGTCGTCTGGAAAGAAAAAAAAATAGATAAAAAAAATTGAACACAAACCGTTTTTATCGCATTTAATTATCAGACTAACTATTTATACTGACCCTCGTGGGCGTTCGTGAGTGGTTGGTAAAGATCGTAAGTCAATGTTGTCTCGTCGGGTAGACCTATGACGACTCGCTCCCCGATAGGCCAAGGACATCGCACGCGTCCTATTATGCTGTGAACGATTGTTTGAACGTGTCCACTGAAACCCCATAATCGTGTAGGCTTGTACCTGTGTGACAAAAAAAAAAGTAAAATAAAATTAGGAATTTTAGTCAGCGAAACGAAGGTCCACTGAGTGGACGAGCCGAACAAGTTTGAATTGCTCATGCACCAATTTCTTGCATTATTGAAAGACAAAACGCAGTTTATTATTATTTTGTTTATCCTTAACATTTTTTTTTAGAGAGTTTAGTGAACACGTGTTCAGAATGTTTCAAAAACATCGGAAAATCATATTTAGAACAAAATTTCTAGATATATATATGTGTGTGTGTGTGTCAGACCTGAGAAATTGAAACTCTTATAACTTGAGAATGGTTCGATTTAAGAAACGAAAATTTCTAAGGTAGGTAGAGAGGTAAATCTTTAATGTTTGATTAAATCTTTAGCGAAATGCTTTCAGTCCTAAAAATTTTACGCGCTTTTGAAGTTTGCTGACAAAAAAAATCTGTGCGCCCGCCTATGTCTTACAATTTTTTTTAGCTACCTGGCACAAAAGTTGTTCACGAACAGACTATCATCGACCGATGATCCCTGTTTAATTTGACGCGGTTCGATGGAGTCTTTTAAATTGTACGAGATTTTGAATTTTTTTAAAACTTTACAATAAATGTGTATTTCGCTCTAACGCGAGTTTCTGTATCCAATGAGTTAAGAGTAAAATAAGTTGCAGATTCGAGATCAGTGGAAACAAATACATCGGCTCCGAACAATTATAACATTTATGGGGAATCTTTGTAGTGAATATTTCTAAATATACTGATTTTAAATATAATCCAAATCTAAATATAATGATTTTTTGCAGTGAATATTGCTAAATACAGTGATCCTTTGTACTTTCAAACAGCCAAATATTTGAATCGCTATTGTTTTCCATTGCCGACGCAGCTCCCTCTATGAAGAAGCTAAACAATCATGGAAAATGAATTTTCATAGAAGCTTCGTACACGAGAGTAGATTAGATAAGGAAGCTTTGTGGAAAAACTCTTTTTTCGTCATACTTTTATAATTATTTTTGTTTTTACTCCCTATCGAGCGCGCTGTCGGGTCATGCAAATGCAGAACACGACTCTACAGACGAGTTTCAGAATCGAACGGGCCGCATCATGAATTCTTAATGGTTCGCGGGATCGTTTAATACTTTTTCAAGGTCTCGGTCGAGCGGCCGACGTCGTTTATCGAACGTGTGCTCACGAGCATGCTCCCGTTCGCTGTGTTAACGTGCGTCGGGGCGTGAAAGAAGTTCAACACACACGCGACAACGATAGGTCAACGATAGAGGGACGCAGTTAGGTGAGCGGTGTGGGACACGGTCGTTATGATTGGAACGTAGGGAGCGAAAATTCTCGTAGGTTCCACTTGGCCCAGTTCCACCGATCCCACGATTGCGCGATCGATCGCAGCTCCAATCGCCACCGATATTGCATGCGAACCGGAAGCCAACGACAACATCCGGTCGTAAAATTCAATTCGGCGGTTTCGAAATTTTTTTTTTCTCCGACACAATGACACTGCAAAAGAGTGTACGTTTGAAAAAGGCAAAGGCCAACTTTCAAGGAAGAGTGGAATAATTCTGGACTGTAAAAAAAAAAAAAAAAAATTAATTTGAAATTGAATGCACTGGACTTGCAAGTTTTTATGCAAAAACCAGTACATTCAATTACAGGTACAATTTACGATGAAAAATTAATATTCAGTGTATTCAAAACATTGGAAATACTTTATTTTTAGTCATTTACTTAAACATGGTTGGGACGAAATTCTCAAACTGGACTTCCCTGACTTTTCCCGGATTTTCAGAGAAAATATATTTAGGTTTTACAGTCTTTTTCAGTCTTTCCACTATTTTCAGGGCACGAAAGGACAATTACAAGTAATTTAAAATATAATATTCAATGCTTGTTAATATATTAAACTCAGTTCACAATATTAAAAGTTCCCAAGGAACATAATGTCACTACATAGTCATATATGTGCTGTATATGGTCGACAAGTTTGTTGAAACGAAAAATGTAAATGTCGTGCAACACTGAATTAAACGAGACATCTGATTGAAAAAATTTCCGGGGTTTAAAAAAAATTTCATTACTTTTCCCTCACTTTTCCAGCTCTCAACAAATCCCCTGACTTTTTCGGTGTTTCAGGTTTTCCAGGTCCGTGGCAACCATGTTAAATTTTTGCTATAAAGGTACCTTCATTTTTATTATTTACTTTAAGTTCAATGAACGAGTATATTCATTTTTCATAACGATTTTATATTACATTTAACGTGCCAGTTTTTGCATACAAACTTCCAGTCCGGTACATTAAATTCACCATTTCTTGTAACAGTGGTACACACTGTAAAAAAATTATGAATTTAATGTAACGGACTGGAAATTTTTATGCAAAAGCTGACACATTAAATTTCAGGTACAATTGCTATGAAAAATTTATGCTCAGTGTATTGAAAACATTGGAAATACTTTATTTTTAATAATTTACTTAAATTTTTAACTATAAAGGTACCTTAATTTTTATTATTTACTTTAATTTCAATGAAAGCGTATATTCAGTTTTCATCACGATTTTACGTTACATTTAATGTGCTAGTTTTTGCATAAAAACTTCCAGTCCGGTGCGTTAAATTTACGATATTTTTATCTTACAGTGTTTTCATGCAAAAACCGGTATATTAAAATTACTGTGCAATTGAGATGAAAAAAAAAAAAAAAATAATATACTTTTTTATTAAAATTTAAGTAAATTATACAAATCAAAATACCTTTATAGTCAAATTTAAGTAAAAAATTATTTAGTATTTCCAATGTTTTTAATACACTGAATATTAATTTTTCATCATAATTGTATGTGAAATTTAGTACACAAATTTTTGCATACAAACTTCCAGTTCGGTACATTAAATTCATACGAATTTTTGTTTACATTAAACTTTCCAGCCACCGCATTAAATTTCCAATTTTTTGCTTCCTCACCTCCTTCCTTCCTCGCTTCAGAGGAACCTTTTTTTTTGCAGTTTAAAAAGCTAGAGCATCCAGTCCGGCAAATTGCCAAACGGGCGAAGGGTCGAGTCCCGAAAAATCTAGCGGCTTCGCGGACCGAGCCGTTCTCGAAGGTTATCTAACTTACCGATGACTCTATAATTAACCGTGTAAGGGTCGGTCGCCAAAGACGCGATTGGTTTTTCGATCAAACCCAACGAAATTCCGTTAAAAAAAAAAATTGACATCTAAAAATATTCACCAAACTAATCACGAAAGCTAATAGTTACGGGGACATTGCATCGGTGTGCGGTGGAAACTATCTAGAATTCTTGTTTGCCGTCAATCACGATAAAACCCCGAGGAAAACGCAAGTTTATGTAAAACGATAAAAACGTACAACACAAGTGCGAGCTTTCGTAATTCTTATCTATCCGTTGGCCCCGTCTAGGTTCGCCGGTCTGTACTATTGCAATATCTACAGTGGTGTCTCTACCTCGAGCACGTATCGATCTAACCCACCCTTATCCTTGATTACCTCCCGGTAATTTTCCCCTCGTGCATTGCGATGAATCATGAAACTAGCGTCTTCGCTACGAATATTCGCCCGCTGACTGAACCGTGCACAATCGTCCAAAAAAAAAAAAAAAAAAAGAAAAGTCCACTCATGAATGTTTGCGACGCTATTTAGATGAACGGGAGAACGAATCGTTTAAACTCACGGTTCGGCGATATCGGGAGCGATCTTGAGAATGGTCGAGACGAATGCCTGATCCTGACAGTAGAGGACCGGCTTCAACGCAGCGCTGTTTACGTTCAGTATCCTGAATAGGATTATCAGAACTACCGCGAATACAGCCAGCAATGCCGTGGACATTTTACTTCGAACTTTTCTTTGTATATGTTTATTTATATATTTTTTTTTCTCCCAACTTTCCTTGTTCCACGAACGATCCTTAGTTTCGTGTGTTTATTTTTATTTCTCCAGCTCGATGAGGATTCTCGTTGGTGAGATTTTCGTCGAGGGGACGGGTTGGAGGGGAGAGGGGAAGATGTTTCGATGGTGAATTCCACTCTCGATGGTAGTCGGGCGGCGAAACGTGCCGGCCCACTGGGCACGATAGCCCCAGCAGCCACACACGGTACGCAGTCAGCGGCGTTCACGCGCGCACACACACACAACACGCACGCTCGCACACGGACGAGCCTTGGCTGTTTTAAGCCTCCGGTCTCTCCGCTACGACTTTGTAGTACACACGGAGTGAAGAACTGAGGCGAGGAAAAAACAAAAAAAAGAAGCGATAAACGATGATCACGAGAGTTCGGCGTGTCGGTCGAGAGAAAATAACGATTGCTCTTTAGATTTCGATGGGGAAGGACTTAACGTTTCCGAGCGAGTCGATGAGTAATCATTAGTCACAGGAATCGAGCGCGGGGAGTTCAATCATTTCGCCGGTTTTTAACTGTCTCTCTCTCTCTCTCTCTCGCGAAGATTGTCACATGTCGACTAATGTCTGACGCGTTCTCGATTCCTAATGCGGGAGACTCCCGTAGGTATGCGGCAACGCGCTACGGGCGAGTGTGCGTGCGATCGGCTGTACCGTTGCCTGCCATCGGCCCGTTTACGACCGACGTTATATACCTTGCGGCTGACTTACACGAATGCACGGACGGAGGATCGCGATCATGTGGCGGCTTGTTGGTGAGCGATTGGGCGGACGATCGTGTCGCCCTTCTGCGAATGAACGCGCGAACTTGTCGAGGCGAGCGACATAGGGGTTTCTTATCGACGGAGGGTACAAAGTCCCGTCACATATCAGGATCTATAATGAAAAAAACGTAAAAAAGAACGCTTGGAATAGTCATTTTTGTAACACATGCGTGAAAAGTGCTATTTTTCGTGCCTGTCGAGAGTGGCGAAAGTGGCGCTCTCTAGTCAAGTATACTGTAAATTGCCGGCGCATGCGCAATAAGTAGTCTTGCCGTACATCGTCACGTATCACGATCTATAATAGAAAAAACGAAAAAAATAATGCTTGAAATTAGTCATTTTTGTAACCCGTGTGTGAAAAGTGCTACTTTTCGTGCCTGTCGACAGTGGCGCACGCACTGTACGCCCGCTTCAGCGTGCGTAAAATACGGCGCATGCGCAGTAAGTAGGCTTGTCGTGCAGCGCCACAATTAGCAGTCGTAGCAGTAGCACTTCTCCTGCATTCATTGAAAAATAGTATATTTCGATACTGTGAATATGAGGGTTTTACCCACGCGAGGCGTGCACTGTTACTATTTTCTAACGCATGCACATAAATCCCGCTTTGCGTTCCTGCGATGTAAGCGTAGAAAGATATTTCGCATCGCGTGCGAGAAAAGTACTATGCATGCGTCCAAACGCAATATGATTTTTTTTTTCACACTAGTGTGAGAAAGTAACTCTCTGGGCAGACTTCTCGAAAAAACGAAAAGCGTGACTTTCGTGAATTTCTTAGGAAAAATTATGTGAATGGCATGGGCGCATTCACACGAGTCCTGACGCCTGTGAATGCTACATTTTCACACTCGTCAAGAACACTTTCCCTTTCTACGGCTTTGTCATACAAATAACTATTATAGAGTATCCGCAGTTAATAATCGACAAACTGGCATATTGTATATAAATATATCGTTTTATAATTATTCATTTCAACATTGTTCGTAAACTTTTTCAAGTACAACTTTGATGTCCCAAATCGCACTATTTATACATAGGGAGTGATTCGACGAGCGATTAGCGTTTTTGTATCGATCAAACAAACAGTTCGCATTAGGTGTGTTAACAATTAGCCCATATTCTTTGATTCGTGGACACGAAATTATTCACGAATATATTCTTCATCGTATATTGATTAAACAAAGCGTACGTTGCTAGTGGCGATCAAATCGCGTTTCACTGTTATTCTCGTGTCCGAGTCGTGTTACACTAACATTTCACTGAGCCTCGCGTGAACAGCGAGCGGCAGTAATGCCGACGAAAGGGAAATCGAAGAAAAAGACCGGCGGTAACGGCAATGGCAAAACCGCGGCTAAAGGAACGAACGGCAAAGGCGGAAAATCTGGCGGTAAATCGAAGAAAAGTTCCCGCGGCACGAAACGCAGCGGTGGCCGTTCGAGATTCGCCATGGACATATTCAACGAGGAAGTCATGGAAAACGCTTACTACACTTGTCACAACGTAATGGACGTTCTCAAGTGCCGAGGATTTCCATGGCCCGAGGCTCAGAAGAAAAAGAAGAAGGGAAAAAAATAATTGTGTCACTAAAGATTGACAAATAAAAAAAATGAAGAAATTTTGTTCGACGTATTAAAGGTGTTCGACTGGATAGAAAACCCATAATAATCCCTTTTTTTCTTCACTTTGGCCCGGAATGTTACTCTTAATGATACACGGGCCTCACAGCTAACCATGTAAATATCATTGGTCTTAAGTCGCTGCAATAATTTACTATATCGTAAAAGGCACTTTGGTGCGAGAATTTCAGTTTTTGATAAAAAAAAAAAAAAAAAAAATTGAAAATAATATGAAAAATTGTATATCTACGAAACGAGCTTATTGGCGCAGAGCTTTCTTGCGTTTCTCGCAGTAAATCGAAGTGTCGAACGCCTCTGAGTGAACCATGTACGGGCCGTTGAAGACACAGTGCAAAGTGACGTGCTCGCCGTACTCCAGGTCCGGCAACAGCTGGAATCGACAATGTTAATGAGCGTCTCGTTATTTTTTCATTTCAAAGCTTCGTGGATAGAAGATATATAGCACGAAATATACTTTTGGTGTGATCAAGAAATACTGAGAGCTGTTGTTCCTTTCCGTTATTTGGACGATTAACTCGAACACTCGACGCTCGTTGCTGGCATCCATTCCCTATAAAAAAAAAAATTGGAAATGTTAAAAAACCGAGATCTCTGAACAGAGTTTTACCAAACTGAATAACGAAAATTGTTTAATGTCGCAACTTCTGTTGAAAGATATTTTTTTTAGCCCACTAACTCAAAATTTGCAAAAACTGAAGCACGAACCGTGGCAGCCGCTTTTTCATTGTCATATTTGCATGAAAATCTGGGAAAAGAAGTTCGCAAAATCAAAGCTTCCTCTATGAGGAAGCAAACATTGTTTGAACTGACTTTCAAAAAGTGTAAAGAGTGTTGATAAACTTTTGGAAATTTATGTAAATATGAAATTTTCCATGCCTGGTTGATTTCATCAACGCAACGGAACGGCACGCTGGACAATTCCTGGAGAGCGATCATGTAGACAGCAGTGGTAACCGCTCGTTCACCACCGCTCTGTCGCTGTCTCGTCAGCTCTTGCAATTCGTCGGCGTCGCGAAACTTCACCCTGATCTTCAGGCCGTACTGATCGAAGTCGTTCTGCGAAAACATCAAAAAGTTTAGATATACACTTTCACAACTTAACCTAAAAAAGAAAAAACCGAATATAATGATCCCTCAACAAACTCACTTGATGTTCGCCTTCTTTGAGAGTAACTTCTCCCGCGCAGTTCATAAGACCGAAATACGTGCTGAAGTTTCTATTAATCCTATCGACGAGCTCTTGCAGCGGGGTGAGCCACAGCGGTCGCAGCTCGTTTATTTTCTCTTCGAGTGTCCCTTGCTCGCAGATCATCCGATCTATCTCCTCCGTCAGTCTTTGAACGTTGGCTTGCATTTTTTCGTAGTTTCGAAGTATCTAACATGAACGGATAATAATATAATTACTTTAAATTTACTACGAAGTACGGGAAGTCAGTGATCGTGTATATTGAATTCTTTACCGCTTCGCCATCCGCATTTTCCCCCAGGCAGTAAAGTTTGGCCTGAGCCGCCTGATGTGCGGCCTCGATCTCGTCGAGCGTAACGGGCAGCTTGGCGAAAGCCAGGTTGAACGTCCTGAATTTGGGATTCTGCGGATTAACTTGTCCCGTAGACAGCATGGCTTCGTCGTAAAGTTTCACGGTCGCTTTGCGCAGCGGCGCCAGCTCGCTCTCGAGCCTCTTGAAAGTCTGCTCGGCGAGCGCGCATTGGTCACGCAGATGCTGCGACTCGTTCACCTGCGAGGCGTAGACACGCTGCTGCAAATCCAGTTCGAACTTCATCTGCGCGTTGTCCGTTATGGACTGGAAACAATCCGACAGCTGGGCGTTGTACTTGGCGTAGACTTTCAGTTGACTCGCCAAAGTTTTCTGCAAAGTTTTTTTTTCGAGGTATTTAATTTTTGTCGCACCGGCTAAAGACAAACAAATTTATTGGCCAAATATTAAAAATGCATGTTCACCTGAACGTCCCGGGCGGCGGCAGCCTTAATGTCCTCGATGCTGGTTCTCTCGTCCTGCAATTCCTTGATCTTCTTTACAGCGATCGATATCCTCGAATTTAGCGACTGAATAGTTTGGGCGTTGCGCTGTGCAGACTGCTTGGCCGATCGGAGCTCGTCCAGCTCGGCGTTCGCTTGTCTCAGTCTCGCGTCCTCCGCTTTTACGTCCTCCGCGATGCGCTCTTTGCTCCCGGTCAGTTGCTCCAATCTGGGGAATAACAAAAATTAATGAGAAATTAACGTATCGCAAAACTGTGGGGAAACGATAGAATTTGTAAACTCTAAAGTCGCATACTTCGACTCGAGTCCCCGCAATTTTACTGTGTCCATAATAATCGACAGTGATCCATTGCTCGAGACACGTGAAACACGGGTCGAACGCGCCTTCGAGTACTTCGAAACCGACACCGCGTAATAGTTATCCTCTGGAAGATAAGCAAAAAAATATGTCGTTTTTATTTTAAAACCTACTCAACTCTCGTGTGTTTATGTGATATCAGATGTGCATGGGGCATTCCACGTCAAGTCGAACGGTCCGAAAGCTACACTCTCTTAGATCAAGATGAAACTTCCAACTTGATCTACGAGGATCACGGTTTTGGGCCATTCGACTTAACGTGGAATTCCCCATACTTTCATTACAGCAGATTATATCCATTGAAACTTTCTTTCTGTAAACATTAATAATAATAATAATAATAATAATAATAATAATAATAATAATATTTTCTTATCGAACGATGATTTTATCGAATACTCACGGCTAAAGAACTGTCGTAAGCCGGTGGGAATCTGCTCGACGTTGTCTTCGACGGAGCGCGTACCGATCGGGATATTAGTTATGTTGTACATCGATATAAGGTACTTCATAATAGTCTCGGGGGCCTCGACGAGACTTATCAGATAGTGCTGAAAGCCGAACTGCCGGATATTGTCGAGCGGTATGTAAGGTGTTGTATGAACGTTCTTCTGGGGATCGGAGTGCACGACGTTTATCGTCAACTTGAGCTCGTCTCTGAGATATCCCATGAGCCGATTCATGTCCGACTTATCCTCGCAAACGAAAGCCACCAGGTCGCGGAGTCCGAAGATATTCTCGAAGTATTTCGAATATCTGGCGTCTTTCACGTGGATGTTGAGTAACATCGGTTCGTGAATCGTCGACGTGAATTTGTCGTGATTCTGACGCAACCACAGGACACCCTTGTGCGCGTCGGGGCTGAATCGTCGAAGAAGCTCCAAACGCTTGGCATCGACGTCTGTGGCTACTTGCATCTCTCGCTTGCACCCTGAAAGTCGAACGAATCCAATTGTATCGTCTTGTTACTTGTGCGATTGTAAAGTTGTCCGAGCGGTAAAGTCCTGCGAAACGTGAGTTTGAGAGAAAATTTCGAACTTCGCGATGAGATAAAAATCTGAAAAAATCAAGTACATGAGAGGTGCTGCAATGGTAGTTTTTGGGAAATAATTCCAATTTGTTACCAACAAATTGAAGATAAAAATCATTATTCAACAAGTTACCCGGCAACTTAATTATTGTCCTTCATAAAAATGATTCGTATATTTTTCTGAGTACGTATGAATTTTTTGTAATCTTTGAAAATCGCGTTTTTGTCTATGTCCAAGCTGTGAAAAATGTAATGCTCAAAGATTACAAAAAATTCTGAAAAATTCATACCTATTCAGAAAAATAAACGAATTACCTTTATGAAGGAAAATAGTTAAGTTGCCGGGTAATTTGTTGAATATTGATTTTTATCTTCAATTTGTTAATGACAAATTGGAATTATTATTTTGTAGCACCTCTCATGTACTTGATCTTTTTCAGATTTTTATCCCATCGAAAAGTGTTCGAAATTTTCTCCGAAACTCACGTTTGGCGGAACTGTGCCGCTCGAACTACCTTAATAATGGAATATTTTGAAGTGACATCTATTCGGATCGTTCACCTTTAATTTGATCGTTGATGACCTCCTCCTGCGCCCTGGAAGCGTTTATCTCCGCAGTTAATTTATCGACGACGCGTCTCTTCTGACCGAGCTCCTGGCCGACTCGACGATACGTGTCGATCAGAGCTTCCTCTGTAAAACATCAAAATAAAAAGGCATTGTTTAATCTGCGAGGGAGGAATTTTCTCCTTTTTTTCTTTCGGTTTTATTTCTCCCACCGGTTCCCACGTCGTCGACGATGACTTTCAGATCGTTGTCGAGCTTATTCTTCTGCTGTACGACGACGTTTATTTCTTGATCGCGATTCTCCTCGCTCTGTATCTTGTGCTCGCGATTCTTCTCGATTCTACGAACCTCGCGCTCCATGTTGTGCACATCCTCGATAAAGTTTTTGGCTACCGACATTTTGCCAGACAGTTTTGTGTTCTGTGTAAAGAAATCGTACGATTACAAATTGTTCACTGATGAGCCCGAACAATTAACAAGCGATTAACAATCCAGATACAATCAAGCAGCGATTATGCTAATTACAAACATACTCACGTGCGAATTCATAGTTTTTTTGAGCTTCGCGATGTGCGATTCCAACCTGCCTATCTTATCATCTATTGGCCTTAATCGTTCGTTGAGCTTCTTCATATCGGCCGCAGCTTTATCACGGTCCACTTTAGCCTGCAACAGTCGTTATTGGTTCAGTCCTTGTTAATGTTTTTATTTATTACATTATTCTTTTTTTTCGAGTCTACGAGAAACAACGGATTTACCTCGCCCAACTGTTTCCTACTGAGATCGTAAGTTATCCAGGCTCTCTTCTGCTCCAATGTTTTAATTTTCTTGTCGATTGCCTTTCTCTCCTTTATATTGCCGACCGTCTCCTTCATCCCTTCGTACTTTTGTGTCTCGGATTCCAGAAGACGCGATTTGTTCGCCAACATCGTCGTATAATCTCTTTCGACTTTTCGCAACTCTTTCAGTTTATTGTGATACTCCAGGAGCTTCGGATCACCGACCGATCTCTCCGTGTTCTCCAGCAGCTCTTGACAATTCATCTCGGAGAAACTTTGCACCTTGTCCTGGGGAAGAAACTGGCAGAGATTGTCCACCTGAAAAAAAAAAAAAAAAAATCGAAATATTATATTATATTATATTATTGACCGGCAAAGCCTTCTTTACACATATAAATATACTTTAGAATCTAATACAACATACAATATAAAAACATATTGCAATCAACGCATCGACATAAAGATAGATTGATTGGGAAATAACCAAGTTTTTTTAACTAGGCGTAACGCAAGATCCTGCCTGCCACTGCCTCCTTAAAGACCGCTGGAGATCCTTCCAATCCAAGATTGACCAGGCAATTTGCCTGGCGCGCAAGTCTGACCACGACTGACCCCGCTCCACATTCGGAGTGCACTTGCACAGTGAAAAAGGCACCAACGTTTCTTGTCCACAAACGTTCACAATTATTTTCATGTTAATTTAACAATAAAATAATTGTGGACGTTTGCGGATTGAAAGAAGTTTGTTAAATGTACAAATCTTTTTTATTGTGTAGGGTGTAATAAAGTTCCGGATGTTCCGAAAGGATCTAGCAGGTGCAGTATTATATAATATACTATATACATAGTGTATATTATTCAATATATATTATACTGTATTATATATATGTACAGTTATTATTATATTATATATCTTTCGATAATATAAAAAGATTTTGCTGTCATCGCTGTGTTAAGAATCTGGTGAGTGGGTCAATAATAGGGTCAGTGGGGTCAATAGCAGGCATAGAAGGGTTCAATAATAGGGACATGAAGTTGGCCAATAATAGGACTGTGAAGCAAAGGAACTTAAAACAATAAGGGCTTAAGTCTATAAACAGGTGCGAGCGCACGAGCCACCAGCTAGACTAGAATTTTATATTGTTGTTGTTATTATTATATTTTATAAGTCGCATCGGTGTGATAGATATCACACTGATGAGAAACTTTTCAAATAAAATTCATAAAGTTTGAAATATTTTTCTTGCCAAGCCCCAGCGTACGACAAATTCGCACAAAAAAGTATCGTTTTTTTGTGCAAATTTGTTAATATCAAAAATATTTCAAACTCTATGAATTTTATTTGCACCGTTAATGTCGCAGCTTCGTCGGGACGATCGACGAAGCCATTCAGAGTACAATTAACGAAGTTGTTTACCTGAATATTCAGATCCTTTATGACGGCCTGAATGTCTTTCTGGTGAGCGCGTTTTCCATTGAGCATCCAAGTCGTTTCGTTGTTCCTGTTGAAATTGCGAACGATGACTATGCTCTTGTTATTGCTGTCCTTCAGTTCGATCTCGATCTTGGCGTCCTGACAGTCGGTCTTCACGTAGTCGCTTACGGTCGACCCGCGTCCCACGAGTTTGGGTTTGCCGCACAAGCCCAGAACAATCGCGCAAACTACGGTGGATTTTCCAGTGCCGTTCGGACCGATCAGCAGGTTCAAGTTCCGTCCTGGCTTGATTGAAACCTTGTCGTATGTTCTGGTAGGAATTATAAATAGTCGACTGATAAATATCCGACGAATTAATGGAAAAAAAAACAAAATTTTTTTACGAATACTCACACAAAATTTTCGAGATAAATACGCTTGATAATTCCTCTGTTCTCGGCGTTCATGATGCTGGCTTTTGCGATGTCCCGTCATACGATTTATCTAATAATTCTGTGGGAAAAAAAAAATTACGATAAGTTATCCAAGCATCTTCGACCTACACGACACGAACGAACGTGCACAAACAAGAATAGAGTTGCACTAACCTGCACGGCTTGCACCAACGGACAGAGACGATTCTTCAGTGCGGTTCGGACCGATTCATCCGCGCAATTATCGTCGAACAGCTATTTCGTGGGATCGAACATTTTTCGCGTGACTTTGTAAGAGAGTGGTGTCCGAATCAGGGAAAAGAAACGCGAGAAAGTCGAACTTTGTTTACGATCGCGAGGAGGACAATGAAACGAAAAATATAAACACAACGGTCAATGTACCCGCGCAAATTTTCGTCGAAGGTAAACACACGTGTTGCTGCGAGGGATCGAGAGAGCGCGACCGGCACGTCAAAGAAATTTTTCGATTGAGCTTTCGTTTATTACTGTCTGTCGGTAAATCATGGGAAAGCATAAAGATTTTAAAGCACAGCCTTTTCTTCACGGATTCGAGTATTATTTTGTCAAAGGTGGTGAAAAAAATATTTGGAGCAGATTGATATCTTCATATAACAACGTGTAACTACACGTGGGTTTGATTGTATTCCGAAGTGTTTTTTCATTTTATATTTTTCTCGTCGTTTTATTGTCAGTATCCACAAACTGTAATCAACTTTTCTTGGGGGTTCACGCATGTACGGTCAAAAGAATAGTACTTTGCGATACTAGTACGGAAAAGCGGTCTTTCGACGAAGGTTGTGAAGTTGGCTGCACGAGCCGGATCGAGAGCTACAACGGCACGAGGCGAAGCCGAGTGATGTTTGTAGTTCGAGAGGAGGCGAGTGCTGCCGACTTCCCAACCGCCGTCGGGAGACCGCTTTTTCGTACGAGTATCGCATACTACTTTTTGTGACAAGTGCAAGAAAATTCCCGCTTTTCGTGCCTGTAAAGTGCGTGCGAACAAATAGCTACAGTGCTGCCAGCTGAGTGTGTGCGGACGTAGCTAGGATGTGAAAAAAGTGTGCAAAAAAGTAGCTAGAGTGTTAAAAAAATGTGCGCAAAAGTAGCTAGGATGAAAAAAAAGTAGCTAGGATGTGAAAAAAACGTGCAAAAAAGTTTTCGCGCATCCTCCGCTAGAAAGCGCCAGTTTCGCCACACTTTACAGGCACGAAAAGCGCGGGACTTTTCGTGCACGTGTTACAAAAAGGTCTCATTGAAAGCGGATATAATCTCAGTTTCCAATGAGACTTTTCTTGTAAAAGTGTATGCCAGAATCCGTGGGAAAGGTTGATCGCAGTTTTTATTACCGATCACGATATTGCACATGCTCTTAAGTTGTGTGTTCCTCAAACCTCATGTTTTTAACTTATCATCCTAGTTTCATACATACAATTTTATAATCACTGTATTGTGTATCTTTAGTCATAAGGTTGTTCGGCTGGATGCTCCCAAGACCACCTTTTGTATACTTTGTATACTGCTGCAATAAAAAAAGTAAACATAATCTCGAGCTATCTGGAGTCGTGAATTTTTGCTTGTTGCACCGATCGTAATCGGTAGTTGCGGTGTATAATTTATATTTTACGAATCGTCAAATCGACGATCGTGCGAAAAAAAATTTTGCCCTAGACTCTGAAGACCTTGAGCAACCTGACGTCGATGACGTTCATGCCGACAATAGTGCCGCTAACTTATCATCCTAGTTTTCATACTTACTCCAATTTCGAACTTAGTAGAGTTTATTGCTCTCAAGACAATCTTTTGGACACGTTGTTAATAAAAAAAAAAAAAAACAATGACGTTCGTGCTGCCAGTAGAGCCCCTTTATCATCCTTGTTTCATACTTACTCCAATTTTGAGCATAGATATAGTATATATCTTCAGTCGGCAGGGTTGTTCTGCTAGATGGCGCTTGTTTGCTCCCGAGGCCATCTTTTGTACACTTTGTATACTTCCTCAATAAAAAAACCAAAGTAAACATAGCCTCGAAGTATCGCGAGTCGCGAATTTTTGCTTGGTGCACCGATCGTAATCGCCAGTTGCTGTGTATAATTTATATTTTACGAATCGTCAACGATGATCGTGCGAAAAAAAATTTGGCCCAAGACCTTGAGCGACCTGGCGTCGATGACGTTCGTCCTGACGATAGTGCCACTCATCTACTGGTTCGAGCTGTGGGTAGTTTTGCCCGAGTTGTACGAAACTGGCACCCTGCCCTACTTTTGTCACTTCGTCTTCGGACACTTTCTCATGATAAACATCGTCGGAAATTTCACGTTCGCCGTACTGTGCGACACGAGCGTGCGACAAATCGTCGTGCCCATCGAGACGGCGAAGAGCGAAGACGGCTGGAGACTCTGCGCGTCCTGCGAAGCTCTGGCTCCTCCCCGCTCCTGGCACTGTCCTACGTGCGACACTTGCATCCTGAAGCGCGATCATCACTGCATCTTCACAGGATGCTGCGTGGGACACTGCAATCATCGTTACTTTCTAATGTTCATTTTTTATCTTTTCGTCGCTACGTCTTACGCATTCTTCTACAACAATTACTTTATCTGGAACAGAGTCGAATTCGATTTTCCTATGTCGATGGTTAAAATAGTCTTTCCGCTGGCAATCTTCGTCTTTGGCTTCGACCCTTCGATTGAACAGTTCTATCTCATGCTCTACATTGTCTCCGTTGTGGGAATGTGCTTCACCGGCGTCCTGTGCGTCTATCACTTTCACCTCACCCTCACGGGCAGCGTCTCCGACGAGAGGGCCAAGGGAATTAAAAAGTACAATCTAGGATGGAGACGAAACGTTGTGGAAGTATTCGGAGAGAGATGGTATCTCACTTGGTTGCTACCTTACGTCACTTCAAAATTGGCTCACGGAGGTGTTTCGTGGCACACGCAAGACTCTTGGAAACTCGAGAGCACCAAAACCAGATAATGTTTTGGACCTTTATTTTTTGTTGCTGTTTTTCTTAAAGACTTCAGAATTGTTGCGAGATAGATCCCGAATTTGTGAATACTTTTGTTTGCATTCCAAGTGCCGTGCGCTTGTACTCCGATACAGTATTAACATCGATGAATAATAATTTGCAGCATTTATTGATTATGATTGATCAATGAAGGCCACGATTCTGGATTTTTAAGTGCTTGTTCTGTTATATAAATTCTTCCTAATGTAAATATACTTGTAACTATGTAATTATTGTAACTACAGTTTAATGAAGATAGTTTTTTTTACATGCGTGCACCTAGTCAGGTAGAGAACGAAGAAGACTCTATTTGTTGTTACTCAAAACACCGACAGGACGAAACGGTATCGACTACGAAAATCTAGTAATCCAATTTTTTTACCCTGGGAGACAAAGCCACAGAAGAATTCGTGCTGCGTGCTGGCTGCTGTATGGCTGCGGTACAACGCACCGCAGCCAGTCTGAGTGATTACTAATGTCTGTGAAACGATGAAAAATTGATGTTACTAATCTGCTAAACAATTTGTGTACATCCTTCATATTCAATAAATCACATCGGCTCACGTCAATCGATACAATAAAAGACAAAACGTGTCGAATACAGTGATGTGATAAAAGTTGCTTTCAAACTTGTGGAATGTGATTAATAGGTTCATTTAAATGTCGCTTCGATTGTCAATATTCAATATCTGAGAGACATTCTTTTCGCCTCGAAAATGTATTTTCTCGCAAGTGTATATCTTCATTGTCAACTTTCTCATCTACTTACTGTCCATTAATTTCTTTTTTATAACATTTTTCTAAAAATCGTAATTTCAGTTCCGTTTTTCAAAATGTATATTATGCGGTGAAACGCGCTCGCGTCAACGTGCCGGTGAGCAAGGCTCAATCGAAATGCAAGGAAAATTGAAGTATGACTTTGAAGATTCATTGTAACCGGAATTTCCTGGAAAGTCGCAAAGGTTGGGCGTAATAATACGGATACGGAGAATTGAAAAAGAAATATAAACAGGGCGTCAGTATATTTGGGACGTGCGGCTTGAGCCGAGGCACCGATATTCTCGACCTCGAGCGTGTCACAATATATATATATATATATATCTCTATAATGTAAAAAGATTTCGCCGCCGCTGCGTCAAGGATCGGAGGAGGGCTGCAATGGCCACGGAAAAAGTTACCGGGAATCGAACCAGGGACTACTACTTTGTGAGTCGCACTGCGATCCACTTGGCTACCACTCACCCGAGAGACGTGCACCCCTGCACCCAGCCGCAACCGGACCTGAACGACGTGCCAGTAAGGGGCACTATGAGAACCCCGAGCGGGACGGCCCTACGCGAGCATTTGGAGATTTTCCCCACACGCGGTCAGACGCCACGCGCAGCAGGGCGACAGTAGTGGGGACGCCGACAGGAATATATAAGGCCGTGCGCGGCACTAGAAAATCATTCTGTATTTCATGCGGTGCGGAAATAGCAGTATACAGTAAAATCCCTGTTTTCATACCTTGTGAAATAAAATTTCATACCTTGTGAATTAAAGTTTCGTACCCTGTGAAATAAAGATTAATACCGTGTGAATTAAAGATTGATACCTTGTGAATTAAAGATTAATACCTTGCGAATTAAAGATTCATACCTTGTGAATTAAATTTTTTTTTATTAACTCGGTTGATTACAACACTTGCCTTCGACTCGGGCTGCAGACTCGCACGCATCAGGAATAATTGTATCGCACTGGTATCGTAATGTACTATTTTCGACGGCGACGTTGCGATTAATCGATAACTCTTGAAAGAAACTCAGAGCCTGTAATGAAATGAATTGTGTGTATTTTTAACTGAAGCAATTTCCAACTTTTCTTGAAAAGTATTTTTTTTTGTTTAAATGTCATACCACGCGATCGATCTGCGAAGACGTTTTAGATGGTGACACGGCAGCGTTGGCGGGATTCCGGCGTTGTACCGGGCTGGCAATGGGACGGGACTATGGTGGGTCGGCAATTCACGGATGTATCCATGACGCTGAGTAGAATTAGTATTATTGCAGTGATTAATAAAAAAAAGTAAAATGCCCACCAGGTATCTTCGTAACTCTGATGTTACCTCGACGCGCTTTGTTTTTTTCGGAATGAATATTTTCTCTGCCGACAAGATTTGTTAGTTAAGAGTGATTAACAAATGCCATGATTCGGCATTTGTACAACAATTTAATGCAGATATATTTTTTACACGCGTACACCTAGTCAGGTAATGAATAAAGAAGACTATATTTATTATTACTAAAACCCAGTCGATCGTCGACAGTTCGTGCAATAAAGGACCAAAGGGGCATCGACCACGACAATCTACTCAGTCCACTTTTCTATCTACAAAGCCAAAGCTGCAGAAGAGGGCAGCATGTCAATTTCTATTAAACTTTTCCTCATACCGAACACAGGAGCGTAAAGTATGACAGGGATGTATGTAAAATCTGGAATATTAAAATGACGAGTGGGCTGATATTCGACGGACGCTAGAATGCTTTCATGCAGTTTCGATAATCGAAACCTTACCGTGACGAAACTTTTGATTGACATGGTAGAAATTTTGCCGACTGTCAGTCTGCATGGTACATTACAACGCATTATGATCATGACTAAAAGCTTCTGAGCCGACCGCGATAGCAAGTACCATTCGCCGTTGTGGCTGGCGTGGAAGAAAACTTTTCTTTTTATGTGGACTCTCCATCAGTTTCGGGACCATTTACTTACATAGAGTTTCGAATACTGCTACTGTGATCCATCAGAATTTGGGACCAGTAGCTCTCCATGTAGAGATGTCCCATATTACACACAAGGTAAATTACGAATCTCGCGTTTTCTCGAGGGTCCTTCAATTTTCTAAGGATCTGAATTCATCGGGGAAAAAAAAAAAATCTGTACAGCGACTATCAGTGTCCCAACCGACTTTTGATCAAAACTATTAAAGGATTCGTGTTCGATGCCAAAAATACAGATTAATTTATGACGAGGCAAGCTTTACCTGAAATCCTGCAATGCTTATGGTAAGCATGTTGCATCCCACCAGAAAAAAGAAACACCGGGAGTAAGTCGCCTCGATGAGCTCCGTGTACCTGACAATAGTGTATTTAAATAGTCAAGCTAGAATACATTATCTAAACAACCTTACTCGATAGCGTCGTTGTGTCGGTTGATGCATGAAATTATATGTTCGATTTCCACGTCTCTTTCGTTCGACTTACAAACGGATTTTTCATTATCGGTTGATATTTTATTAACGGCGGTTCGCTGTAATTTGTTCCTGTGTAATTTTCGATGACCTGTTGTTAGACGACATATTAAAACATGGGTTTTTTTTTTTTTTTAGGAAAAGCTCTCTTCGACTCACCCCACAGCGGCGAACAATCCACAGGTGTGTTGAACGTAGACGATGAAAATAGCGTTGATGGCGATTGTGATGATTCCTCCGACTGTTACGCACACTACGGAGTATGCGCTAATGTAAAAATAATATTTCTGCACATCGAGTTTATAATAGTCGACGGGTAATGCAAATTTTCCGGGCTCAGAACCGTTTCTCATCAAAACGTCGACGATCTTCGGGATGACGGGTTGGGTCATGAAGGTGATGCTGGATGAAATAATCGTAACTGCGGGCAACGTTGATAATTGATAAATGTATAAAACATTTATGAACATTCGGGCGACAACTCACCATACTCAAATTACCTATGTAAATGATCGTCATCTTTCTTCCCTTTTCAGCGTATTCGTGAATAATATGAATTTCTTCATCCTGACCCCACACTTGCCAATCCATACGAATACGATCCAGCAGCATCAACATCTGTACGAATCGAATAGCTCTTCTTCAGTAATGTTGATCAATTAGCTTGATATCGATTCAATTACGGTAGTATAACGATTAAAGAAAATATAATTAACCGTTCCCGAGTTCCATATCGAACAAGTGAGCTTGATGGCGATCGACGTTTCAAAAATAAATGGCGAAGCGCTTTCCATGAGGAATTCCCAATCATCGTGATATTTCACCATTGCCAGTATCTGAGGTACGATCTGGCTTGTTACGCCCAAAATTATAATGACAAGAAGGGCGCGTCTGACGCTGGCAGTCTGATACGGCCATTGTCCAATGATCTTCAGCAAGAATTTATTCGTTCTATAATATCTATGCTGAAAGAAGTCCATCGTAACTCGACCGTGAATAAACTGTTACTGGTGCTCTCCACGGAGCTGAGCCCTCCAAGCCTTTGCCCCCCTACCAGTTTCCCTGTTCGTCTCATATTATGGATTCTCATTGCGTATTCAGAAGTGGATAGACGTTTAAATTGCCCTTCTTCTACACGTCGGCATTGAGTGACAGCGATTCGAGGGTCGAGCGCTCGCGCCCCATACATTTTGCTACGTAGGAAAACTTAACTGCAATTCATGTATAATAAACAGCTGTGCAAAAGCTAAAAAACCTCGAGTGGACGTGGATATTCTTTGGGATAATTTTCCACTATGTGGCAATCAATTGGAAGATATTTTTACTACCGCCAGAATAGAGGTAACACATGTATTGGACTTGGACATCAAGTGGTAGTTACTTCTCAGTATTTCGCAGCCGTACGTGTTGATCCATTATATGAGAAAGCATCCGTTTTACACGGAAATGTACAGAATTTACGAAAAAAGTTGTAACATCAGAGCAAGTAAGCACAGTAGGTAACATTGTATACATTAAGTAAAATAGTGTCCATTTTTATATGTTAATAATCGTCGGTGCGAGAATCCGATATTTGTATTACGGATTGTCGAGCTTGCGACCCAGGATTGTCCGGGCAATTGTACAGAAACTTTCGTACAAGTATATTTACTATATTAAGTATTGTACAGAAACTTTCGTAGAAGTTTGTACAACTTTCGTAAAATTGTTCTACATCGAACGTAGGAGCGTAAAGTCTTGTACAACTTTCGTAAAATTTTCCTACATCGAACGTAGGAGCGTAAAGTACGACAGGGATGCCTGTAAGATCTGGAATATAAGAATGACCCATGTATTCTGCCGAGACCCTTGTACATAGTGCTACAAGGAAGGAAAATGCATGATTCGCGCCGAGTGTGAGGCGTGCCCTCATACAAGTGCCAACGCTGACACTCCGATTTTGCTAAAATTACCATTATTGTATGCCTGCAACAACGCGATCGGCCAATTCATAGCTGTAGCGATAAGGAGGAATGGGGACTGACTCAAACAGTACTGTTGAGTTATTCTCAAACAGTTGGTTATACACAAACTTTCCCACATAAAGTAAGATTAAATTACACATTTCACTAAGCACAGAGGGGGTCTAGAGGCGCAGCCCCTGGTGGGGTGCGGGCAGAATCCCCGCTGGGAGTCAACAGAGCAAGCCCCCCCCACTGATACAAAAAAAATACTAACTTTAATACAGATAAATCCGATATGTAATGACCGAAATATATGGGAGCCATATTTCCGGATCTGATTTTCTTGGGGCCAGTTTTCCGGAAACTAAATTTCATAGACTCGATCTCAAATCAGAGCTCGAATATGTCTTCGCGGTACACGCAGCGTCAGGAGCGACTTTAACTTGAAGCTTGTCTTAGAGGACGTCTTCGCGGAACACCTGGACTGCCAGGAACGCCTTCAAGGCAATCTCGACTTGGAAAAAATGTTCGTGATACCCCTGGACCGACAGAAACACTTGTAATTAAAGCTCCACTTAGACGAAGTCTTTGCGGTACACCTGGATCGCCAGAAATGCCCTCAAGTTATGCTTGATGTCGAGCGGGAGGAAAGAGCAGATTTTCACTTCGTGTGAGTGCTCACATTCGGGAATAATCGCGCACTTTCCTTGTAGCGTAGTGTAATGTACTATTTTACCGTCATGAAGCATCTGATGGACAAGGTAGACATATTCCCGACTGTCAGTTCGCAAGGTACGTTACATCGCATTATAATAAAAACCAGAAGCTTCTTAGCTGACTGTGATAGCCTGTACCATCTACCGTTGTATCTGCACGGAAGGGGTAATTTTTTTACGAGGTCCCTCCACCGGTTCCCTGACGATTTACTTACACGGAATAGCGAATACCAATACTGTGATCTATCAGAATTTGAGACATGTAATTCTCCATGTACAGATGCATCGTATTCGCAATAAGAAATGTTACGAATCTTGCGTTTTGTACAGGATCGTTCGCTCTTTTAAGAATCTGAATTTATTTAATAATTTCATTATCAATACAGAAGATTATTTGTCGTGTCACAAATTTTACCTGCAATCCGACAACGCTAATGATAAGCATGTTAGTTCCAACTAAAAAAAAGAAACACCACGAGTAAATTGTCTCGATGAGTTCCGTGTACCTAATCATAGTTGATTTATTAATAACATTGAACAACGACGCCAGATATTTTATCTGAATATTCTTACTCGATAGCCTCGTTGTGTCGTTTAATGCACGAAACAACATGTTCGAAATCCATGTTCCTCGTATTCGACGTATACCCGATATTTTCTGTCTTGGTTGATCTTTTACTTGTACTGGATCGCTGTAATTTGTGTCTGCAAATTTGTGTCGATTCTTATGCACCGTATTAAAATTATGATCGACACGGGACCTGCTCGATTTTATGACATTTAAATGGTACAATATGCAAGTTCATTTGTGGGACCTCTCCGACGATGAATACTTTAACGTTGTTGTCACCGATCGTATAACTAGTGATTGAACCCACTCGCTTGTAGATTGGAACACGTCCATATTGCGTTACGTGTACTTGAAAATTGATATGTGCTAGATCTACCCGAGCATCAAAGCAGATCAAACGAACACAAAAGGGTTTTCAGGATGTCGCAATAAATTGTCGATTTTTCATGGTCAATACATGGTTGATTTTTGAAAAGAGAGAAATATCTTTGACATACCCCACCGCGGCAAATAATCCACATCCGTGTTGCACAAAAATGATAAGCCTCGTGTCGATGGCGTTTGTGACCAAAGCTCCAAGAGTTACGCACACGAAACAATGCATACTGATGTGAAAATAGTATTTATGCATATCGAAATGATAATAGTAGACGGGTATTGGTAATTGCCCGGGCTTAGAACCGTTATTTAGCATAATGTCGATCATCTTTACTACGACCAGTGGAATCGTGAAGAGAACGTTGGTCGTAATAACCATAACTGTGCGCAACATTGATGAATCTGGATAATTTTGATAACCTTTACGGTTACCACTCACCGTACGTAAATTACCTGTGTATACGAACGACATTTTTCTTCCTCGTTCAGCGTATTCGTGAATAATATTAATTTCCTCCTCCTGACGCCACACTTTCCAATCCGCGCGAATATGATTGAACAATTTCAATATCTGTATGTACAAAATAATTTTTCATTAGTGATGTCAATTGATTAGTTTATTCTCGAGTAGATTACGATATTTTCGAATTTGCGAGAATATATCTAACTTTCTGCGAGTTCCATGTGGAAAATATCGCCTTGATGGCGAGAGCTACTTCGAAAATGAATGGCGAAGCGCTTTCGAGAAGGAATTCCCAATCACTATGATATTTCACAATGGCCATTATCTGAGGTATGGCCAAGGTCGCGGCAATAGTACACAGAACAGCAAAAAAGCCACGTCTGACACGGGTACTCTGATATGGCCATTGTCCAATTATGGACAATAAGATTTTATTAGTTCTATAATATCGATGATTAAAGAAGTCCATCGTGACTCGCTCGTGAACCGACTGATACTGCTGCTCTCCACGCAGCTGAACCCTCCAAGGGTTTACCCCCACCCGTTTTCCTCTATTTCTCATATTATGGACTCTCATTCTATATTCAGAAATTGATGGACGTTTAAATTGCCCTTCTTACATACGTCAGCGTTAAGTGACAGCGATTCAAGGGGGTACGTATGAAAATTTAACTGCATTTTACAAAACATAGACAACTCAGCAAAAGCTACAACACCTCGAGTTCACGTTGATATTCTTCGCGATAACTTTCTTCTACGTAGCAGTCAATTCGAAGATATTGGACTTCAGCCTGAAGTCGTAATTAGTTCTCTACTTACGTTCTGTAAGTAGGATATGTAGGACTAATAAGTAATATGTAGGACTAATTCGTAGTCCTACGTATTACTTATTATATAGAAGAGCATTCCTCTCGTACAGAAATGTACACCGAAATTAAGGTTTGGTAATATCAACTTCACAGCTGCGGTCACGGAAAATTGGTTTGAATCAATCCAGGCGCATTTAAGTAGGCTGCACCGTCGTTGAAACAATAAAACTGGTGTGGCTGTGTCAATAGCGTATAGCAGTTATTGTTATTACAACGTTGGTTCACAGTGAACCAAAACTGTATTAATTCAACAACTTTTTTTTCGATTCAATCGTATATACTGTCACCATACAGAAGGTATATTATTTTTACTTGAATGTATATTTGGTTAATTTGAAAAAATGTGATTCGATGTGTTCGTATATATACAAACATTCGTCATCTTGAAAATGATTTTAATCAATTCGACAAGACGTCAATTTAGTAATTCACAAATATTATACACACGATAAACAACTTTCAAGTTGTTTCGATATTTCAATGTCACATCATCGATGTTGAGTCTAAGTTAATGTCGGAGAATAACTTATATATCCGTTTCAGGATTACACATATCGATAAGCGGTTGTAGGGTAGTGGTAAGGTACTAGGTCAGGATGCGTTAGTTTCGGGGTTCGAGCCCCGCTAGGATACATAGAATTTTTAATTGTAAAAATTGTGTTACATCGATAAGCAGCGATGTACTGATAACAATTGAACATATATAAAACGCGATGTAAACATGTATGGAATTAATTGGTAACAAATAACGTAAATAACTGTACTGGGACCCAACTCCAGATTGAGTTGGGCCAAACTTTTTTCTTCCTTTGTGTGACTAGATATTTGTTTCGAACAAAGGTTATTTTTCGATATAATTGTATATTCTGTTCGATCAAACATATTCTTAGTTGGGACAATGAAATGTTTTTTTTTTTTAATACTGATGTAACTTTTTAGTCAACAACTAAATATTTTCTTCGCTACCCGCAACCGTCGGATATGGTTGATTCAAACAAGTCTCGTTTGAACCTTTTTCCGGTGTACAGTAGTTTTGATGGATGTTATAACATCGGAGTAAGTAAAATATTGTAAATTCATTTTAATAATCATTGGTGCAGGAATTCGATATTCACATTAGGGATTGTTCGACCTTTGCACCGTAGGGATTGCAATCCAGTATTATCTGGTCAGTTACATATATAGAAGGTCTCGTATAACTTTCTTCAGATTTCTCTATACCGAACGTAGGAGCGTAAAGTATGACATGGATGCTTTTAAGATCTAGAATATAAAAATACTCCGTGAATTCTGTCGAAAGCTCGACGGACACAGAGAAAAGTTTCTTTTACCGTGACGAAACTTTTGGTGGACAAGGTAGATATCTTCCCGACTGTCAGTTCGCAAGGTACGTTACATCGCATCATGATCAAAATCAGAAGCTTTTGAGCCGGTTGGGATAACCTGTACCATTTGCCGTTGTGTCTGCGTGAACGAAATCATTTTGTACGAGGTCCTTCCACCAGTTTCATAACCATTTACTTACACAGAATAGCGAATATCAATACTGTGATCCATCAGAATCTGGGACATGTAATTTTCCATGTAGAGATGCGCCATATTTGCCACAAGAAAAACTACGAATCTTGTGTTTTCTCCAGGGGCGTTAGCTCTTTTAAGAATCTAAATTTATTTGATATTTTATCTAATAATTCGGACGATTATTCGTCACAAGCATAATTGGCAAATTTTACCTGCATTCCTACGACGCTAATGATAAGCATGTTACATCCCACCAAAAAAAAGAAACACCACGAGAAAATTGTTTCGATGAGTTTCGTGTACCTAATCATAGGCGATTTATTATTTAATAAATAACATTGAACCATCGCGCCAGATATGGCATTTCATCGTTCTCACTCGATAGCATCGTTGTGTCCTTTGATGCATGAAACTATATGTTCACAATCCGTGTCCCTTGTGTTCGACGCGTACGCGACATCTTCAGTTTTCGTTGAGCTCTCATATTTACCTGAACGACGTAATTTATGCCTGCAAATTTTTGTGGTTCCATTTTTATGTGCCATATTAAAACCATTATCAACACAAAGAAGAACAACGATGAGGCTCGGGTTCGCACGCAGCGGATCTGGCTTCGACCCGGCCCACACCACGGGTATTTTTTTCCAAGTGTTTTTCTGTGATCTCGGCGGTTGGGTTCCCACCTTTTATAAATATGTGCCCGAAAAACCACCTCTGAGTGAGCAAGTCGGCTGCGGACGGAACAGAGTAGCGTGGAAAAAAAAATGAAAATACGGGAAAAATTTGTTGAAAATATGGTAAAAAGTGGTAGAGCAGTGACAGGATAGAGCATACCCCATCTTGTTACTACAACAATGGGCAAAAACTGCCACGAGTATACTTCGGCAATGAAAATACAAAAAAATAAATAAATATAACCAATACGGGCGCTCCGTGTTTTCATGAAATGTTACCCAACAACTCATGACTGGGGTCCGGACGCACCCCACGTGAACACGAAAAAATGAGCTTTTTTGTAGATTTTTCCAGTTCTCAGTCTTCGAATGGATCTTTCATTAACTAAAAAAACAATAACATCATCAACAATTCATTCATAACAATAAGATCTTATTTCTTATACGCCATTCTCTTCCTTATGAAAAAAACGAAGAAAACCATGTATGAGAAAGTCAGTTTATCAGCATAGGATCGGTTTTATGATCAAGAAAAGTGTGGGGTGCGTTCGGACCTCAGTCATGTGTTTGAAGGTAAAAAATTACGTAATGAGTTGTAGGGTTAATTTTGATTAATTTACAAGTTAATTTGTGGGACTTCTCTCTCGCACACGGTAATTACGCTTCTTTCCGCACTCCAATATCTTAACGGCATCGTCATGGATTGTATGAATAGCGGTTGCACTAGCTCACTTGTCGTTTAAGTCAAGTCAGTCTTAGGTTGCATGCACTCGAAAATAGACTTACGCATCTACTCGAGGATGACGGCCAGTCAGGGCAACGGAAAAGGTGTAATCACGATTCCGAGACATATTATGTGACGTGGAATTTTCAACGGAACAACATTTTTTTACGTACCCCACCGCGGCAAATAATCCACAGCCGTGTAGCACGAAAATAATGAGCCTCGAGTCGATGGCGATTGTGAGGAGAGCTCCGAGAGTTACACACACGAAACAATGCATACTGATGTGAAAATAATATTTCTGCATATCGACATTATAATAGTAGACGGGGAGAGACAATTCACCGGGTTCAGAACCGTTTCTCAGCATAATGTCGATGATCTTTGCTACTATCGGTGGTATAGTGAAGAGAATGTTGGTCGAAAGAACCATAACTATGGGCAACATTGATAAATCCAGACAACTTTAATAAACTTTTGAGCTATCGCTCACTGTACGTAAATTACCTGTGTACATGATCGTCATTTTCCTTCCCTGTTCAGCATATTCGTGAATAATCTTAATTTCTTGCTCCTGACCCCAAACTTCCCAATCTGCGCGGATATGATTGAACAGTGTCAACATCTGTACGCATAGAATAACACTTCGTCAGTGATGTCGATTAAAATTAGGTTGCTCTCGGGAAGATCACAATATTTCGGTATTTGCGAAAATGGATCTCACTTTCTGCGAATTCCATGTGGAAAACGTCCCCTTGACGACCAAAGCCAATTCGAAAATGAATGGCGAAGCGCTTTCGAGAAGGAATTCCCAATCGTCACGGTATTTCACAATGGCCATAATTTGCGGTATAGCTATGGTGATGCCAATGGCAATCACTGCAACAACAAAGCTACGTCTGACAAGGGTACTCTGATACGGCCATTGCCCAATCATCGTCAATAACAGTTTGTTAATTCTGTAATATCGATGTTGAAAGAAGTCCATCGTGACTCGACCGTGACTTAACTGCTACTGCCGCTCTTCGCGGAACTGAATCCTCCAAGGTTTCACTCCCCAACCCGTTTCCCTGTCTCTCTCGCCTTCCGATATTATGGATTCACATTCTGTATGCTGAAGTTGATGGACGCTTAAATTATCCTTCCTCTGCACGTCGGCCTTGAGTGACAGCGATTCAAGAGGTATCCGCTTCGCGCACCAAACGCTTTGCTACATATTCTTCGGGATAATTTTCTTCTATGCAGCGGTCGATTGGAAGATATTTCTACTACAGCAAGAGGTATTTCGTTTTGGTCTTTAAAATGAACTGAATTACTTTTCAGTAGTTCGCAATCAGGCATGTTATCCATTGTATAAAAAAGCATTGCTCTCGCACATAAATGTACAGAATTTTGGAACGAGTCCTCATAGCATCCTAGCATGGCGATCCACCCGCTTACGATTAATCATGTGTCGTAATACTGTTTACATAATTTAGCATTGGCAATTAGTAGGGTAAACGTGGTGAATATGGACCACCCCGATTAACACGTAAATCAATGAAATATGGACCGGTCCATTTTTCCCACTTTTACCCTACTGCCAAGCGACTCTAAGTTTTAGACGCTTAGTGGTGCGAAGTGGGGGGGGGGGGGGGGGGGGGGGGGGGGGGGTAGCGTTAGAATCACGAGATGGTTATAAAAGCCCAATATCGCAAGTTTAATGGAATTTAATCGGAATGCCGAGGTAGCGTGTAAGGAGATATTGTGTATCGGGCCATATCGTCGCTAAGAGGATCGTTGGGTGCGAGTTAATTTTTAATAAAACGTCGGAATCGACATACCGCAAAACGCATACGTAACGTTAGATCTGAATTTAACTCAAACCCAAAATAACGGAACAACTTCGGTACAGACCACCCGGCATCGCCCTAAATACTCGAAATTCAGAACAGAGACGTAATGAATATCCGTTAACTCATGATCGATAACTATTCTTACCTATGGTCGTTCTTTGCCCTTCGGATCCTTTCCACTGCAGTGGCTACCATGGGTGGAGACCAACTGTACCCCTGCCAAGTCTACATAAAGACAGGTCAACACAAAAGGTACGCACCAAACGACTGTACACGAAATCAATTCTACACCAAATAACCGTGCACTGAAAACCGTACGCAGCTCAACTATACACGACGAAGGGTCTGTACAAAAGTATATGCATCAAAGACTGTACACGAAATCAATTCTACACCAAATAACCGTGCACTGAAAACTTTACACCGACCAACTGCAAAAGATGGACACCGAGCAGCTGTACACAGGGGAAAAAAATACGACACGACGAAAGTTCGACACCAAAAATTCGACACGGCGAAAAGTCGATACCGAAAACTCGACACCACACATCAGGCTATTGTACACAACTCCATATAAAAATGTTCAATTGCCTACGTGTACAGTCTCTTGGTGCGCACTTTTTGTGTAGACCTGTCTTCGCGTAGACTTGGCAGGTGTACAATTGGTCTCCACCCGAATCTCAATCTTGTAGTTTATATCTCGATAACTTGACTCCGCCGCAAAACTCCAAAAAGTAATTCGAGAACACTAAATCGCACTCGCCGAAATACTTAAGCAGAATACTTGAGCACTCGCGAACGATAATTGAGTCGTGCAAAAATGATCGGGAAAAGGTAGGCTTCGCGAAATTGAAGCGGGTTCGGCGCTGGCGACGATGCAACGGGAGTGATCCAAAAATAACATACGTTAAAAACGTTAAGTAAAATGTTGTTAATTCTTTTTTCAATAATCGTTTGTGGAGCAATCCGATGTTAGCACAAGAGATTGTTGAGCTTGCGAGCCAGTATTGTTTGAACAGTTATACAGCATATCTTGTATAACTTTTTTCAGATTTTCTATACTGAACGCAAAAACGTAAAGTATGACACTGATGCTTGTAAGATCTGGAATATAAGAAGGACCCATGGATTCTGTCGGAATGTCGACGAACACGGCGAAAAGGTTTATTTACCGTCGTGAACGTTTTGATGGACAATGTCGAAATTTTCGCTACAGTCAACTGGGAAGGTACATTACATCGCATCGTCACGAAAATCAGAAGCTTCTGAGCTGGTTGAGATAGCCTATACCATCTACCGTTGTGTCTGCGTGAAAGAAGTCATTTTTTACGACGACCCTCCGCTGGTTTCCCGACAATTTACTTACATGGAATAGCGAATATCGACACTGTGATCGATCAGAATTTGGGACATGTAATTCTCTATGTAGAGATGCGCCATATTTGCCACAAGAAAAACTATGAATCTTACGTTTTGTCCAGGGTCATTCGCTCTGTTAAGAATCTAAATTTATTAAATACTTTATGTAACAATTCAGAAGATAATTCGTCATAAGTCGCGAATTTTACCTGTATTCCTATAAGGCTAATAATAAACATGTTACATCCCACCAAAAAAAAGAAACACCACGAGTAAATTGTTTCGATGACTTTTGTGTACCTGGTCATAGTTAATTTATTAATAACATTGAACCATTCCGCCAGATATATCGTCACAACATTCTCACCCGATAGCATCATTGTGTTCTTTGATGCACGAAACTATATGTTCGAAATCCATGTCCTTTGTATTCGGCTTATATGCGACATCACATGTCTTTGTTGATCTTTCTTTTTTGTCGGTTCGCTGTAATTTGTGCCTGTAAATTTTTGTTGATCCATTCTCATGTGCCACATCAAACTATTATCAACGATACAGGCGCCGCTTATCTTCATGAAATTTAAATGTTTAAATTTGCAAGCTCATTTGTGTTGGACTTCTGTTGCATACAGTAAATATGCTTCTTTCCATACCTAATACCTTAACTGTATAAGTAGTGGGTGAACCCACTTGTATGTACATTAGAGGACGTATATATTGCGTTGCCTGTTCTCAAAAATCGATAAACGCTAAGTCTACCCGGGTACAAAAGCCAATCAGGCCGACGGAAATGGCGTATCAGAATTCCGAGATACACAATGTGACGTGGCATTTTGAAAAGACCAATCTTTTTTACGTACCCCACCGCGGCAAATAATCCACAGCCGTGTTGCACAAAAATTATGAGTCTCGAATCGATGGCGATCATGACGAAAGCTCCGACACATATGCACACGAAACAATGCATACTGATGTAAAAATAATATTTCTGCATGTCGAGATTATAATAGTAAACGGGAATTGGAAATTCTCCGGGCTTAGAACCGTTTTTCAGCATAACGTCGATCATCTTTGCTACGACCGGTGAGAACGTGAAGAGAATGGTGGTTGAAAGAACCATAACTGCACGCACCGTTGATAAATCTATGTAACTAATCGACATTTGGTTTACCACTCACTATACTTTAATTACCTGTGTACAGTATCGTCAACTTTTTTCCCTGTTCAGCATATTCATGTATAATATTAATTTCTTCCTCTTGACGCCATACACGCCAACCCACATGGAAATGGTTGAACAATTTCATTATCTGCATGTACAGAATAACTCTCCATCAGTGATGTCGATTAATTACGTTGGTCTTGCCTTTTTTTTATTAATTGATTAAGTAGATTACAATAGTTTTTGCACTTTACGTGAATAGATCTAACTTTTTGCGAGTTCCATATAGAAAAAAAAACCTTGACCATGAGAGATACTTCGAAAATGAATGGTGGAGCACTTTCAAGAAGGAATTCCCAATCGTCACGATATTTCACAATGGCCATCAACTGAGATACGCCTAGGCTCATTGCAATAAAACTCAGAATAGAAAAACAGCCATATCTGACACGGCTACTCTGATACGGCCATTGTCCAATCATGGTCAATAATATTTTATTAATTCTATAGTATCGATGCTGAAACAAGTCCATCGTGTCTCGGCCGTGAATAAACTGTTACTGCCGCTCTTCACGGAGCTGAACCCTCCAAGGGCTTACTCCACCCACCCGTTTCCCCGTTTCCCCATATTGTGAATTCTTATTCTGTATTCTGAATTTGATTGACGTTTAAATTTGCCCGTCTACTACACGTCGGCGTTGAGTGACAGCGTTTCGAGGGATATGCACTCTGGGCTCTATACACATTTCTACGTACGAAAATTTAACAGTATTTCACGAGCCATAGACAACTCTGCAAAAGCTACAAGACCCCGAGTTGACGTAGATATTCTTCGGGATGATTGTATTCTATGTGGCCGTCGATTGGAAGATATTTCCACTACCGCCGATACAGAAGTATAACGTCTTGAATTTGGACATGCAGTGACAGTGACTTCTCAGTATTTCGCAGCCGTATATGTGATCTATTGTTTTAAAAAAGCATCCCTCTCGCACAGAAATGTACAGAAGTTTCGAAGGATGCTCTAGCATCGGAGTAAGTGGACACAACTAGTAACATTACACAATATACATTAAATAAAATGTTGTCCATTATTTTGAATAATTGTTGGTCTAGGAATGAGATATTAGCGTAAAGGATTGTTGAGCTTACGATCCAGTATATAATACGGGCAGTTATATACAATATGTTGTATAACTTTCGTCAGTTTTCCCTATACCGAACGCAAGAGCGTAAAGTATGACATCGACGCTTGTAAGATCTGGAATATAAGAATGCCCCATGGATTCTCTCGGAATCTCGACGAACAAGGTGATAAGGTTTTTTTTACCGTCATGAAGCTTTTGATGGACAAGCTAGAAATTTTCCCGACTGTCAGTTCGCAAGGTACGTTACATCGCATCGTCATCAAAACCAGAAGCTTCTGAGCTCGTTGCGATAGCCTGTACCATTTACTGTTGTGCCTGCACACATGATGTAACTTTTTAACGAAGTCCTTCACCAGCTCCTCGATCATTTACTTACACGGCATAGCGAATGTCAATACTGTGATCCATCAGAATTTGGGACATGTAATTCTCCATGTAGAGATGCGCCATATTCGCCACAAGAAAAACTATGAACCTTGTGTTTTCTCCAGGGTCGTTAGCTCTTTTAAGAATCTGAATTTAGTTAATATGTTGTCTATCAATTCAGACGATAATTCATCAGCAGTCAAAAATGTTACCTGAATTCCTACAACGCTAATGATGAGCATGTTACATCCTACCAAAAAAAAGAAACACCACGAGTAAATTGTCTCGATGAGTTTCGTGTACCTAATCACAATTGATTTATTAATAACATTGACTCGTCAGACTGGATACTTTATCTGTATATGCTCACTCGATAGCATCATTGTGTCCTTTGATACACGAAATTACATGCTCGAAATCCATGTCCCCTGTGTTCGACGTGTACGCGCTGTCTTCTGTTTTGATTGATCTTTCAGTTTTTCCTGATCGCTGTAATTTGTGCCTGAAAATTTTTGTCGATCCATTCTTGTGCGCTATGTTAAAACTATTATCAACACGGTCGCGACTAGTTTTCACCAAACTTAAATGTTATAATTTGAAACTTCTCTTCCATACAGTAAATATGCTTCTTTTCGTACCCAATACTTTAACGTCACTATCATGAATATAAGTAGTGGGTGAAACAGCTTGCCTTTCGCTTAGAGCAAGTCAGTCTACACCTTGTATGTACTCGAAAATAGACGTAAGCATCTACTCGGGGATGAAAGCCAATCAGGCCGACGGGAAAAGGTTATCGCCCATGGCGGTTTCGCCAATTGAACGAAAATGCCCGATTAGCGGGTCAGTGTTGGCGTAACGATTCTAATACCCCAACTTTCGTTCAATGTTCGGCCGAGTATTGGTTTGTCGATTTGAGGTCAACGTTCGGCCGAGCATGAATTCACAATCCATTGTTTTGCCGATATTAGGCCGATGTTCGGCCGAATATCAACCCGCCAATCGTCGGTTTTCCGATGCGACACCAACATTGGGCCATCAACCGGCGGCCAGCGCCGCTAGATGGCGCCAATCCAATTTATTTCTCACAAGTGAAAGTGTACCCGGGCGTCTATATAAGGAGCATGCCAATGACATCTTTAATTCTTACAAAAGATGCTTATTATTTTTGGGTTCCGTGCTTCACAGTCAATAAATGCTTAGGCAGTACATCGACTGAGTACGATCGCTTTGAGAGTTTGCGCAACAGAAAATACACTAAATAAAATCTCTTACAGACATGCGAAGCTCAAAAAAAAAGGATCGGGATATTTCAATTTTGACAATATCAAAAAACCGTATGGGTAAAACCATTCTCGACCTATATAAGTAACCTATAGAGGGACCTACATTGAAAACCGATCATCGGCCAAGCAACGTGAATGACCTTCGGGCCAATATAAGCTGTCACCATAGGTTGCCGGGCTTATCATCCACAAGTCTCGATAGATAATCGGGCAAAGCTTGCATGCCAATAATCGTGGGCTTCGAGCTTGGCCCGACAGTCGGCCTCGTCCGTTCACCCTACACGGGTCACGATTCCGAGACACACGACGTGACGTGAATTTTTCAAAAGAGCAATGTTCTTTAACGTACCCCACCGCTGCAAATAATCCACAGCCGTGCTGAACGAAGATAATGAGCCTCGAGTCGATGGCGATTGTGACGAAAGATCCGACAGATACGCACACGAAACAATGCATACTGATGTAAAAATAATATTTCTGCATGTCGAGATTATAATAGTAAACGGGGATTGATAATTCTCCGGGCTTGGAACCGTTTTTCAGCATTACATCGACGATCTTCACTATGACCGGTGGGATTGTGAAGAGAATGTTGGTCGTAACAACCATAACTGTACACAACATTTATGAATCTCGATGAATATATGAAACTTTTTGGATACCACTCGTCATTCATAAATTACCTGTGTACATGATCGTCATCTTTCTTCCCTGTTCAGCGTATTCGTGAATAATCCTGATTTCTTCCTCCTGACACCACGCGTCCCAATCCGCGCGGATGTGATTGAACAACATCAACATCTGTATGTGTAGAATAACTCTTCATCAGTGATGTCGATTAATTAGGTTGCTGACGAGTAAGACTACGATAGTTTTCGGTAATTAGCGACAATGAAATCTCACTTTCTGCGAGTTCCATATAGAAAAAAGGACCTTGACGATGAGAGCCAATTCGAAAATGAACGGTGAAGCACTTTCGAGAAGGAATTCCCAATCATCAATGTAATTGACAAAGGCCATCAGCTGAGGTAGTCCCAGACTCACGGTGACAAAAGCCTGAACAGCAAAGAAGCTATATCTGACACGGATACTCTGATACGGCCAATGTCCAATCATTGTCAATAACATTCTATTAATTCTATAATATCGATGTTGAAAGAAGTCCATCGTTACTCTACGACGAATCGACTGACACTAATGCTCTCCATCGAGTTACAAATTGCGGCTTACTCCCCACCACTTTCGTTGTTTCTCCCCACCAGTTTCTTAGTTTCTCTCGTATTACGAATTCTCATTCTGTATTCACACATTGACGGACGTTTAAATTGCTCTTCTTCCACACGGCGGCGTTGAGCGACAGCGTTACGAAGGGTGTTCGTATCGCCTTTCGTACCACATACACTTTGCAACGAATCGTAAAAACTGTAGAAAATTCCAAGACCCCGAGTTTATGTTGACGTTGAAATTCTCTGCGATAATTTTCTTCCATAGCAATCCATCGAAACGTAAGGAATCTGCACAGAAAATTGAGATGAAGCGAAAAGACTTTCGCTGTGACTTCTTGAAATTTGTCTCTCATCGTAGTTCATTGTAATTGAAGAGGAAATATCCATTTGACCGGTCTATTATTTATTTGTCGTTACGATGCGGAGGTAATTTCATTAGATTAGTCTAATCAGTTAATTAAACAGGGTAAGTGAGAGAGCAGATTTTAAATTGACTCGTAGCGTCGTATTATCGAACTTTGAAGCGGAATAAATGCATAATACTAAAGTTATTATGTACGGTAGAAATGAATACGAAACAGCTTGGCTGAAGGACTCCGGTCGATGCGTGCGCTTCGACCTGATGCTCTGCTTAGGATGGAGGGTGGAAGTTGAGCGCGGCGGTTGCCTGCGAAAGGCGCTCCGCGAGTATTTCCGTCTCTATTTTGCTTTGGAACTCCGTTAATTTTCGCTTTTCGGGGGGCCGCTTCGTTGCTACATATTTTTAGTCTTACTCACGTGTCTATTTATTTGTATTTGTTCATTTGTATTTTTCATCATAACTTCGATTCACTTTAATATTTACAACTTAATTTAACCTTTACCATAACTTTAATTTACCTCTCTCAATTTGTAATATTGTATTTAGTTATTTTCATTGTGAAATTCTGCTCCACTTTTTTCTCTGTATTCGTCGTATCCTTTGCAGCTCAGTGGCTTCGCACCAGGACACGAATAAACGACGCCATATGTTTACGAACCTCTGACAATGTACATTGCCGAAAGCGAATGATGAGGCTTCGGTATTGATACGATGTAACATTGTCTATATTAATTTGTTGCACAAAACTTCATTCGGTTTTTCAATAAATTCGATCTTGCTATTAGTTTACTACTTGCCACTATACTAAACGGCAATACTTTGTCTTTTTTTAGAACACTTTGCCGCCGAGTATTTAGTCGAGGGAACATTTAGTCCGGCGTATCGACAGTGGCGTAAACGGCGTAGAGTTAAAGCATCATTGACAATGAGATTAATGAATTAATGAGGAACTCGCCTTACTGGACACTTCGAGTATGATCAAGTGTTGGTCATTGTCACAGACGTTTCCTCTACGGCTCATCTCTATATAATCCACCTGTGACTTTCATGCCCGCTTGGTGGGGGTTGTCAAAGGAGAAAAAAACCAACAAAAAAACATTACATCTGACACTCGGAGGCCGATGATTAGTGTTCTATCGAAGCGATAAGTAGTGCAAGAAAGTATCGGCGATAAAAAGAATTCACCGTTGAAAATGGCCTCACCGGCACCGAAGTCTCCCGAACAGTCGGAGAAGAATCGAAAATACGACAGGCAATTGAGGTATCCCCATCGGTTGATTCTACTTTAAGGTTAACAAAAGAAAAAGAAAAAAAAAAGAAAAATTCTTCCCAATTTCGCGGCAAAGTTTCGTGAAAAAGGGTGAAAGAAGAGAAATCAAAAAAATTCGATGTACTTCGCGTTTTTCGAATTTTTGAAACTTTACTGTACAGTGTCCGATGCGCTTGATCCGGTATTACTAAGAATTTCAGATATTCTTCGCAGGTTATGGGGCGACCACGGACAAGCATCGCTCGAGGCGGCTCACATCTGCGTCATAAACGCCACAGGACTCGGCACCGAGATTTTGAAGTCTCTCGTACTCCCCGGCATCGGAGCTTTCACCATAGTCGATGGGAAAAAAATAACCCACGAAGACATCGGAGCAAAGTACGTACAAAAGTTTGTCGTCTCCGTACGTGCTTTCAATCGTTAAAACTCGCTCGTCGGTCTCCAGTTTTTTTCTAGATCCGGACAGCGTCGGCAAGTCGAGGGCTCAAGTCGCGACTCAAATGCTGCTGGAGTTGAATCGCGATGTCAGGGGTGACTACATCGACGAGGGACCCGAACAAATACTCTGCAACAGTCCAGAATTTTTCAACAATTTCACAGTAGTCGTAGCCACCGCTCTACCGGAAAAGTATGCAAAGTAGATTTTCATGAAAAAAAAAAACATTAAAATTAAATTAAAGTTCTCGGCTGTGCTGCGCAGTTTGTCTTTTGCCTTTTGAATAATCGAGCTTCATTAAAGTAAAAATACTGTGCAACAGTCCAGAATTTTTCAACAATTTTATAGTAGTCGTAGCGACTGCTGTACCAAAAAAGTATGCAAACTAGATTTATATTTTGAAAAAAGGTGCAAAGTAATTTGCACATGGCTTCCTCGTTTATTACAATTTCAATTGAATTAGACCGTGTTTAGTCATTTATAACTCAAATTTAAAAATGTAAAACAAATAATCAAAGGGTCATAAAATCTGACTGCTTGGATAGATTCCTGCCAAATTCAATATCAAAGGTCTGTGATCATAGTATTAGATTATTATTTTTGTATGCTGTTTTAGGACGATAGCTCAAAACTTACGCAAGTTAGAACTGGCACACCCTTTTTTTGAAGACATTTCAAAACCGCGTAAAAATCTCGAGCCGGCCTTCAATCTTCATGGAAATTGGACTGCGGGAAGAAAAGTGGCCACTCTTCTAGTGTACCAAGTTTCAATTCGCTATCTCAAATCCTTTCTGAATTATAGTCGTTTTAAGCGATGCAACTCGGACACACACGTCAGCTAAAAAATCAAATTTGTGTCGTCTAAGTACAAAATTGAACTCGTGAAAAAAGTTCTTGGCTGTTGCACAGTTTGCCCTTCACCCTTAAAATTATGCATCTTGATCGAAACAAAAAAAATATACATCCTGAAAGTGCTAAATTTGCTAGTGGCTTCCTTGCAATTTTCTCTGTGAGAATGTAAAAAAAAAATCACAAAATGTTTTTCCATTTTTCAGACCTCTGATAATGCTCTCAAGAAAGTTGTGGGATCTGAACATACCTCTGATAGTTTGTCAGAGCATAGGATTCATCGGTTACATGAGAGTCCAGGTGCGAGAGCACACGATAGTGGAGACTCATCCGGACAACGAGTTGCCGGATCTGCGTCTGGACAGGCCTTTCGAATCGCTGAAGAATCACTTCGATGCTGTCGACCTCGACTCGATGGATCTCAAAGATCACTGTCACACCCCGTACGTCGTTGTCCTATACAAGTATCTTGAAAAATATATCGCCGAGAACGGTGCTGTGCCGAAGACGTACAAGGAGAAACAGCTTTTGAGAGACCTCATAAGAGCCGGTATGAGACAAGACGAGCAAGGAATGCCTGTCGGCGAAGAGAATTTCGAGGAAGCTATAAAAGCCGTCAACACCTCGATAGGAACGACGAGAGTGCCCTCGTCGGTAACGGAAATATTGAACGACGAATGTTGTGTAAATTTAACGGCCAAGGTTGGTTGAAAGAAAACTTTTTTGTTTTCGATCGATGTTTTTCGATCAAAGAGTTTTTCGATCGATTTGAGGAAATTTCGATTTTTTTTAGAGCAGTCAGTTTTGGATCGTCGCGAAAGCCGTCAGGGACTTTATGGATAACGAAGGCTCGGGATTGTTGCCGGTGAAAGGGGCGTTACCCGACATGACTGCCGATAGCGAAAAATATATTACTCTCCAACAGATGTAAGTTTTCATTTATTAGCAATTGCAAACGCGTCCGGATGGACGTCGCACCGTCGATTATATAAATCGGAGCGGGAGAAAATACAAAAAAAAAAACTTCAAGTACAAAGTATCTCAAGCATTTAAAATATCAAATTTTTTGTAATTGAAGTATTTCTTAAGTACTTTTCGCAATTAGGCTCGTAACGTTGCGCATTATGTAAGCTTTAAAAAAGGTGCAACGTACTTGTCTTCGGTAATGAAATAGTAAAAAGAAAGACTTGTGTACTGCAAGCAAGTACGTATTTGATATACCAAACAAGTAGTCGGATATAAATCAACTAAATCGTAGAATATAGAGTACAAATATGCAATGCTTCCAGTTATCACAAGCAGGCACTCGCCGACGTGGAAGCTGTTTGGCGACACACACTACAATTACTGCGACAATTGGGTCGACCGTCGGACGCTGTATCGGAAAAAGATGTAAAACTGTTCTGCAGATACGCCGCGGACTTGCACGTCGAACGGGGAACGTCCATAGCGGACGAGTACGATCCAAAGACTATAAATGCCAACGACATTGGTAATACGAAATTCATTTTTTTTTCGTCTTTCATGTATGCAACACCATAGTCGAAATGGATGAATGGATTTTTACCCTTTTTCTCCAGCTCAAAGTCTGGAGAATCCTGACAGTATGCTCGTCTATTACGTGCTGCTGCGAGGGGTCGAAAAATTCCAGGCTGAATATAATTCCTATCCTGGCGAATTCGACGATCACGTCGAACCGGATATCGTTAAGTTGAAGGTGAGTTCAGTCAATTCTGTAAAACCATTTCGTAAGAGACGCTAATATTAACAGCTTCGAATACTTCAGGCGTGCATATCGAAACTGCTCGGAGAATGGGGCTGCGGTTCCCTGTCGAAGGACGACTACGTTCACGAATTCTGTCGTTTCGGCGGCTGCGAGCTGCACTCGGTTTCGGCCTTCCTGGGAGGTGTCGCTGCTCAGGAGACGATAAAGTTCATAACGAGCCAGTACAAACCGATCCATAACACGTTCATTCACGATGCGGTTACCTCAAACTCCACGACTTTCTTCTTCTGACGAAAAAACAGTATTTGTTTAGATACTTAAAGAAATGTTTATTTGACTGTGAAGTTCATAAGAAATACTAAACCAGCTGATATCGACTGCTAAAACATGCGTTACATGTACATGTGTATGTGTGTGTGTGTGTGTGTACGTGGAATACTTCATAATTGTCTCAATCGGCTTGATTCGTTTATCTCGAAAAGTACAAAAGTATTTTCTGCCTTTATTTCCCAGTACAAACGGTAATCGTTATCTGGGTTAACTTAAATTAATGCGGAATCGACGCTCGCTTTCTGACGTCATGAAAATTCATTTACGACGAGTCTCAAGATTCGTGGTTTATGAAAGTTATGAGAAGTTAAATCGCGGAATACGTTTCATAGGCGGAAGACGTTGACTATCGTCGACCCCGACCTCGGCTGCGTCCACCTCGGCCTCCGCGCGCTCCACGTCCTCCGCGGCCTCGTCCACGAGCGGCTCCTGAAAACAATTGAATCTCCATTAAATTTAATTAAAATAAATCTATATACCGTATGCGCTTGGAAATTTGCAGTTCCGAAACTTCGAACTTTTCGCTCAACACAAAAATTTGGTGAAGAAATAGTTAAAAAAAAAAACCAAAAAAATTGGATACATTTCGTGGGATAAATTTTACCATAATTTTGTCCTTTTGGCACCCATTTGTTAGGTAAAACTCGCCGAAATGACTTCTTGTTAATTTATGATGGTGGCGAAATTGCCGTTGCCACAAAATTTTAAGTATGTATAGTTTTCTTACAGCGTTGAGAAGAAACCTGCCAAATTTCGAATTAATCTAAACATGCATTTAATTGAAATATATCGCGTGTGTAACAATTCTCATGAACCGGCCAGCCGTTTTGCATAAAAGTCTAACAAGAAGTTGTAGTTGAAAAAAGTTGAAAAATAACATTTTCATAGCGCTTCCTCATAAAGTTGAAAATTGAGATTTTTATATCGCTTCCTCATAAAAGTTGACAATTGAAATTTGCATATAGCTTTCTCATAAAAGTTGGAAATTGAAATTGTCATATTGTTTTCTCATGATGTTCCTTTATTCGCGAAGCTTCCTCTATGAGGAAGCCATAAAATACAAAAGATGCTTTCTCATAGAAGAAGCTTTGCGAATAAAGGAACATCATGAGAAAACGATATGGCAATTTCAATTTCCAGCTTTTATGAGAAAGCGATATGCAAATTTTAATTCTCAACTTTTAGTGAGGAAGCAATCTGAAAATTTCAATTTTCAACTTTATGAGGAACCGCTATGAAAATGTCAATTTTTTTTAACAGAAAATACGATTTTGCAGCAGAATTTTTTTTGAACCTCCAACAAAGCTTCATTTGCTTAAGGGACAAATGTTTTTTTACTAACATTACCAAATGTATATGAAACCTTACAGGGTCAATATTTGCTGTGTGACGATTTATGCAAACTTGCTCCGACTTATTTTTTCAAAGTTAATATATTCTTCTACAATAGTAAAAACAATCTTTCAGCGCAACTTTTGCCCGACGAAGCTTCATTTGCTCCAAGGTCAATTTTTTTTGTTTATTTACATATCATTGAAAAAATTTTATTTTCAATATCTATGCTGTCTGACGATTTATTCAAACTCGCTCCGACTTATTTTTTCAAAGTTAATATATTCTTCTTCAATAGTAAAAACAATCTTTCAGCGCAACTTTTGCCCAACGAAGCTTCATCCGTTTCAAGCTCAATTTTTTTTGTTCATTTACCAATGATCAAATAATTTTAATTTTCAGTTTCTACGCACCTCTAGCAGCTTCCTTCTTCTTGGCTTTGGCTTTGGGTGTGTCGTCGATGAGTAACGTTTCCAGCGGAAGAGGATCTGGAAGTATGTAGTACCTTATGTTGTTTCCGCGCAAGCTCAGTGTGTCCAGTTGCACGGGATCGCGATTTTTTATCGTCATTTTAACGGTTTTCAGGTGGGTGTTCATCGCCACGTCGACACCTGTCGAAACAGAAAAGTTTTACGTTCGGCAACAATTTCCCGTTCGTTCCGAATTCTAAGTGGGCAACGTATCGGTTGCGTTTGCAAACAAACGGCATTGAGGTTACGTTAACGAACCTGTGATCGTTCCCTGTACCTGAGTACCGTTCTTCAATTCTATCGTAACGGTCTCATGACTGAGCTTCATAAGAAACCTAAAAAAATAAAAAGCAAGCACACATGTAGGAGATGTTTTTGGTGAGGAAATTTATCGACGCCTACGAATCGAGCGGCTGCGGCACGAATAGGTTATAGCGTCCGTCGTAATTGTCGTGTAATTTATCGACGGTCAAGCGTAAATACGCGTCTCCGCAGGCACACGATAAATAGACCAAAGCCCGATGCGACTTCGTCGCTATAACTACCTCACTAGCTTCATGATGTTAATGGATTATGTATTTTTGTATAATTATCTTGTACACCGGCAAACTTTCATAGCTTGGAAACCTTTTTTTTCTTGGACGAGAAAATTAGCTCTCCCGCGCAACTCCGCCACCCGACGAAAATGGCGCTCGCGAAGCGCCAACGCGAACGCTTTTTTTTATTTGTCGTCTGTTATTCATGTTCGAATACCTCTCGGTTTGTGTCGCTTGGGAAAAAGGCGGTTGATCTCTTTCGTACCCGGTAGCTTCAGTGTTATTTTCTTATATTTTATTTTATTTTTAATTGAATTCATTTTGACGCATTTCTCCTCTGTAACCTGTTTATAGTAAATTCTAATTTGGAGCGCAGAATAATCAATTATACAAATATTGAGAAATCATACACAACAAATACATTAAGACGAAGTTTATAAAAACCCTGGCATTAAAAAAAAATTCAAACAGTTGAACTTAACCCTTTATAAATCACACCTCTATCCCCACTCTTAGGCGCTGCAGTAACGCGCGTTGCTATGGTAGCGAAGAGTGGGGATAGAGGTGAGACTTATAAAGAGTTAACTTCAAGTGTACGAATTAAAAAAAAAATCCGAGTTTTTCATGAACTACGTCTTATTTTATTAATTGTTATTATTTATATAATTAATTATTCTGAGCTCAAAATTAGGATTGGGGGGGCGGGAGGGGGGGGGGGGTTAACGGGTAGCATAAAACTGGATTTGACTTATGTGTCCTGTTTATCAACTACGACCGTATTGCCCATCTTTTTAAAAGCCCCGAAATCCAATGTTGCGAATTGATTACCAAGTCTGGTAATTCACGAGATTTGGCATTTCTGGTCTCTGATAGCGAAATTTCTGGCAATAATTGTGCGACCCTGTTGCTCATAGAATAGACTCGAAATACTCGAGTACTTTGACGTGGGTCTTTGAGACCATTGCAGCTTGATGACGTGATATTTGTGAATTCATGAATGTTTATTATGTATTAATTCTTCGAGGGTACTAAGTAGTTGTGTAACATCCTCTCAGAGCAATAACAAAGCATTTGATAGACGCAATTTTATCGTTGACGCGTCGTGAAACGAGATTCTGAAAGAGTAGCATCGTGTAAAACTAACGATCTGAGGTGCTTTCGATTTGGCGTTTTTTTTCGTTACTATAACTGCGCATGCGCACGGTCGGTTGGTAAGAATTCTCAGCAAAAAAAGCGACCGTGCGCATGCGCGCCCACGTTATAACAACGAAAAACGCCAAATCGAAAGCGACTCCTGTCGAACCGTCGAGTTATGAAGAGAAGCGAAAAAAAAAATCGGTATGCAACACACAGTTTTCGATAGATGGCATCTTGTCACGAAAGAGATTCCGAAAAAGTAACATAATCTAAAAACGAAGAAAGTCGAATCGTTATAACGAAAAGAAGAGAAAAAATTCGAATGTAGGCGGGCTGGATTCGTATCGAGCCGGCCGACGGCAGCGCCACTCGCGGACGACAAGCGCGACACAGTTCCAACCGTCGAGTCTCGTAGTTTCCCCCGGCAGGGTATCGTCGATTCCGCAGCGCTCTCCCCGGCCTCGCCAGTTCTCTCTCTACCACCTCACACTTCGCGGAATGAAATTCCAATATGGCAACCGTAGTAATGTCTGCACGAGTCAGTGTGTCGGAAATGTTTTGAATTCGTTGACTAATCGCGACGACCGGTCGACGTTGCGCTCATAGGTTAGTAACGTCGAGGAACTAAACTGTGGATTATTGTCACAGTCGCAAGGCCCCCACCACATCTGCATCAAGTACGTGTTGTTGTCGGTGATACTCGCGATTCACAATCATCTCCCGAATGAAATTCGCGATTTTTTTGTCATCGTCAATTTTATTTTTTTTATTTTTAAAAGGCGCAAAAGTACCTAAACACAAAGAACGAAAAAATCCAAACAAATACGCGATCTCTGCTCGAGTTCGACGAGAAGCGAGAAGAAAAGTGCGAAGGTACCGCCGAGCTCCGGGTTAAGAGATTTTCCAGCTTAAACAGTTAAAAAAAAAATGTTCATCTCTCTTCCGAACAAAAAAAAACCCGCAAGTTGAAAGAAGGTTCGCGCTTTGACGTTAGCGAAAACAGAGTCACGATCGAAGCGAGCGACAGATCCGCGTGTTTCTTTTCTCTTCCGCGTATCTCTCGTCCGTTCCCTTGGGATGTAAAATATCATGATCGGTGCACGAAGTAGCGCGAACTGGTGAAGTAATCCAGTTGCGTCACTGGCCAGACCGGTGACGTACGGTTTATTCTAAAATCTCGATCCGTACTCGTTAGTTTTTTTTTTTTTTTCTCTCTCAAGATCCATCCGAAAACATACCGAGGTAAACGTCCCAGTGGTCGAACGAAGCGTGCCTGCGAGAGAGAGAGAGAGAGAGATCGAAATACGATTTTTCATGAACGTTCAGCCACTTTCAATTTTGCCTCGACAAGACGCGTCTCGCTAAGACGAGCAATTAATTCGCTCGGGGCTCGGCGATAGTTTTTCGGTGCTTTGGGTGGTTTACTCTTGAGTTCGCATTCGACGTTAAACAGGCCTCGCGTGTGCGCGTCCCTTTAGTGTTAATATTTCGCATGAACTTGAATAGCCACACGGGAGAGTGAATGAGGCGTGGAGCGAATCGAGCATGTGACGCGCGAAGTTGTGTCTCTTTTATTTTTCGCATATAAAAGTTATAGTGGCACATGTGTGGCTGGCTTGTGTTCGGTCGTGTGTGGCTGTGTGTTTGCGTGCATGGGCGCCTCCGAGCCGCTGGGATGCGTGAGATTATTTATGAATGTGTGTGGGAGAGAATGAAGAGTGTGCGCTTGTGTGTTTGTGTTAAAAGTGATTTAACGTCAAGAGAAACGTCCCTCGTGAAGACAACCCTCGCGGGAGTTGCTCCTCCCGAAGGAAGGGAATCTCCGCACATCGCCGGCTTCGGGCGACGATTTTTCCCAGACGTCCGACCAATCGCGCCAACCGTCCGGTAAGTCGCCGTGACCTTTGTTGTTATTATTATTATTTTTTTATCCATCGACTCTTCGGAGAAACGTTCCGACGGCTTTGGATGGTTGTGTTGGGAGAAAAAGAAATACAGGCCGATTGTCTGCGAAATGTAAAAGTCCTCGCGATAGATGTTCTCTTTTTTTTTTTTGGGACAGTTTATTTTCAGTGAGCCATGGAAAAAGTTTTTTTTTTTCTCTTGGTTTCTTTGTACGTGCGCCTTTGTCGCATGTTTTCAGGGTAGTAAAGATAAAATTTATTCTACCAAGGTTAAATTAAGGTTGATTAAGAGAAATTCATTACGGCGGTGACCGAAAGTTTACAAGTTTGACGTGACGTGCGGCACGACCTTTGTTGTACCGAAAGTCATGCGTGAAAATCCTGCGCAAAATGTATATAGACCTGACCGATACACTATATATATATATATACACACACACACACACACACGTGCGGAGATATACATAGATGCCGTGACCTTTTCACAGGTCACGTGCTTGAAACGCACCCGGTATTTTTTTCTTACAAGGGATATTCCCGTATCTCGTGGAGGGATTTTTTTTTATTTCGTTGCTCACGAGCGACCGAGGGATCAGCTGAGCGGACCGAGCTGGAAATCCGCTATTCGTTTTTTTGCCACACGGTCGAAAAATAATTCGGCGTGAGAGATGAAACTTTTGTGTTTTTTTTTTGTTTCTCCCAGTAAGGAAAATTCCATGGTATTTGCGAATTCTATACATTTTTTATTAAATGGGCTTATGGTGCGAAATTGCGAATAAAAAGAAAAAGTAATTCGCAGAGATGGGCGGAACGGACCGGGGGAAGGATTACGTGGCGCGACATAAGATCACGATGGCTTATTTGGTTCACGCTTTTGCATTAAAAAGAAAAGAAAAAAAGGAACGCGACTCTCGCGATTTCCATACGTTTTAACGAATGAAATTGGTTGCGCTACGAAATTGCGAATAAAAAAGAAAAATATATTCGCAGAGATCGGTAAAACGGACTGGGGGAAGGATTACAAAAGAAAAACAAACCCAATTCTCGCAAATTCTGTAAATGTTTTTATATCACTCGATGTGAAAAAGGCAGTTTCGCGCACGCTTCGCACTCGTAAAACTCCCATTTTCACACCATGTGAAATAGTCAGAAAAGTCAGAAAAAGTTTTTTCACACTGGTGCCATTGTTTCGCTCGGTGCGAAAATTGCAGTTTTGCGCACGCTTCGCGTGTGTAAAAACCCTATTTTCACACCTTGTGAAATAAAATTTTGTACGATACTCGTCCGAAAGAGGTTTTCTTAACTCGTGTGATTGCAGCACTCGCCCTCGGCTCTTTGCCGAAAACTCACACTCGTTGGACAAAGTTTTTTCGCATTAGTATCGTAATGTTCAGTACATTACGATACTTTTTGTATACTTATTATATGCACTACGGCAGGAAACCTGCGGTTGCTTTTGTAAAACGAACCGGCGCAAAGGATTACGTAGCGCGACCTGAGATCTCGATGGCGTATTTTGTACACGCTTTTGTAAAAAAAAAAAAAAAAAAAAAGAACCCCCATTGTGATTTTAGTCACGCGATGGGTGTGTGGGTGAACGCGTGCGTACGAACGATCGCGAACGTGAGCGAAACTCACGCGTGTAACGTCCGATTCGGCCGATTGAGCGTTCGATTATTATTCCTCCGTCGATGGCTTTGACGCACACTCCATATAAGTGGGGTAAACGATGGATGTTTAAAATAACGCCGTTCTATATGTAGATTACACTGTGCAATACTAAGCTCCGCGGTAGCTACAGGGAAAATTTTAGTAGATCTATCTAAAAAAAAAAAAAAAAATCACGATAATTTTCATAGAAAAATCTTTTCGATTCGATAGACAACACATTTTTTTTCTATTTTTTTTTACACTGAATCATTAATATCTGTTAAAAAAAAAAAATTCCGACGATACAACAACAATAAAATAAAATATCAAAAACAAAATACAAAAATCTTACCAAGATGGACACAGAAGAAAACAGTTTCCAATTGTTATATAATTCGGGCCATAATCCCTCTGGGAGTGAAACTATTATCAATTTAATTCATTTTTTCTTTCACGAACAATTAATTGATAATCCTATCACGCGTTAATTAAACGAAAAGTTTCTTTCTGGTGTAGATCGAAGCCGCAACATTTTTTTCTCCCTCGATAAATCGTTAATATTAAACCCGCGCAAAACCGTTGTCGATACTATACACATTCCGTCCTTCATATAAGTGCGTCACATATGTAAAAAAAATCAAATTAAAAAAATATATATATATATATATATATATATATATATATATATATATATATATATATACACACACATATCTGCGCTGCGTATCCGAAACCTATAGTCCATCGAGGTATCTGCAGTGGCAGAGCCGGAATTCCGTGCAGAATATACTAAGGGGGGTGAGCGAGTGACAGAGCCACTCGAACGGCGAGAGATTGGTCGAATAGCGACCGCGTACCGCGCGAGACGATTCTCTCTTGTCCCTTTATCTACATCCTGCTAATTATCACTTTAATCAACGCCTTTATGCACTCAGGGTCGTTGCAGATATCAAAAGGCATATAACTCAACAATAACAATGACAGCAATGGCGGCAATGATAGAAATGATAACAATGATAACAATGATAACAATAATAACAATAATAACAATGATAACAACGATAACAATGATAACAATGATAACAATGATAACAACGATAACAATGATAACAACGATAACAATGATAACAATGATAACAATGATAACAATGATAACAATGATAACAATGATAACAATGATAACAATGATCTTCGTTACAAGTGATAATTAAATCGATTTACTGTAGAGCTATCAGAGGGAAAATTAGCACCTGTTGTTTATGTAATAACTTCTATATTTTATAATATCTATACCACTGGTGAACGTGTATATTATTTGGGGCGTGGGGCTTGGCCCCGTTAAAATAAACAAATAAATAACAATAATAACGACAACAATAATAAGATGTTTGTATTTCAATATCGAAATGTAAACCGACAATTTCGTATCGCGTCGGAGTAGATTTGTTTTTTTTTTTTCCTCTGGTATCTCGTATCCTTTGAGAGATCGGTGACGCTCGCGATACACCGATTACCTCGTTTGTGTATTAATACCTTCCTGTCTCCGTTAATAATTATTGTTCCCCGTCGATGGTATCGCGGCCGAGCGATCGGTCGGTCATCGTTTCGAGGACGCAATCGGTCGTTGTTTGCGTCGGTATTAACGTCACTCGTGCGGGGGACGCAATGTGAAATGTTAATTTTTCGCTATATGCACGCATCGGTCGTAGAATAACGATTTAACGAGACCGAAGCACCTACGCTTCGATAACCTCGTCACGTTGCCGCTTACGGAGAAACCAAAGACGTCATAATCGTTCCGTCGTCACCGTCGCGTTTACATATATGTATATGTATGTATATATGCAGCGAGACACTCGCATAATAGCCGGCACACTGCGTCCCGGTAATCGGATCCGGCGAGGTGTAACTAACGTTGTTTCGCTTCGCGGACGTTTAAATCTATACACTTGCGTACACGGCACTCTCTGTGTACACCGAGCGAGCGCCTCACCGTCGGCTCTTCGATGCTCAACTTGGAAGAAGTAATCGGCGATGGGCTTGTATTGCGCTTGAACAGCGAGACGCTTGCATCGCCGCCGCTTCGATGTTTACGCAGTATGCGTCTACAGTGGAACGTCGGATTGTCCAAACCTACGTTAACCGAACCGCCACTTGCTTTATCCGAGCAACGGCGCAAAATTTCGATGCCATTCGATCGTCGAGCGGTACTTTGTCGCAAGCGAGATCAAGCTTTTGTCTCGTGTCTTTAAGGTAGTCCTCGAAAATAGTGTTCACTTCGCATAAATTTCAGAGAAATTAGAGGAAATTTTAAATACTTATTGACGGTATAAAAATCTGAAAAAAAAACGAAAATCAAGTGTCTTAAAGATGCCGAAAAGATTGCTGGCTGACAAAGAAAGTTTTTTAAATTTCAATTATACTTTCAATTATTAGAATTCCATGTGACACTGAAACAACGACGGCATTTCAGAGACCGAGATTGAATTCGCCATGCAGACATTTTTTTTTTTCTTAAAAGTTTCTTTTATAGAAAAAAAAAAAAAATAAAACAAATTCTCATGGAGGAAGCTTCGTTTTAGCGAAGATTTTTTTCTTAGCGATTTACTCACGTGCGAAAATTTCGAGAATTCAGCAGATTGAAGTTTAATTTGAATGAAAGAATTTTTAAAAAGTTCCTCCAAGCAATTATCGAGTTGAAAAAAAAATTGATATCTTCCTTTGTTGTTTTTTTTTTTTTCTTCAGCTTCCCTCGACAGGATAATTAGCGTTACGTTGTGTGGAACGGAGAGCGATTACGCGCTTCCGCCACGATTAAACGCTCGGGCGGCGACAATAGAGGAGAGAAACTCGAGCGGGTCGAGGAGGTTTGTTATTCTTCAATTTGCCTCCGCTCAAGGTCAGCCTCGCCCCGTCGCGCGTTCTCGTATTTTCGTTTCATCTCGGATTCAGTTTCATCCGTGATTCGATAGAAGTCTAATTCACGGAGTCTCGAACCCGATTCGACAGAGAACTTCCTCGTCATTCTTAATCTCACGTATTTTCGTTGCCCGGTGCGCTCCAACTTGGGAGAGACCGGGGCAAGAGGGTTAAGCGGGGCAAAACGGGACAGTGAGGGCAAAACTCAATCTTACAGCCAGAAAGATAATTCATTTGACGGCCACTGTTTATTTGGTTTAGGTGATATATTTGATTTAAATAAATATTTATTTAAATAAAATAAATGTTTATTTAAATCAAATAAATATTTATTTCAATCAAATAAATATTTATTTCAATCAAATAGATATTTATTTGAATCAAATAAATATTTTACTTGAACCAAATGAACAGTGGCCGTTAAATAAATTATTTTTCTGGGTGTAATTTTTGGATGTCCCATTTCGTCCCAACGATAGATCTGGATTTTTAAACCCGTTTTGCCCTCGTCATTCTTAATCTCACGTATTTTCGTTGCTCGGTGCGCTCCAACTTGGGAGAGACCGGGGCAAGAGGGTACAGCGGAGCAAAACGGGACAGTGAGGGCAAAACTCAATCTTACAGCCAGAAAAATAATTCATTTGACGGCCACTGTTTATTTGGTTTAGGTGAAATATTTGATTTAAATAAATATTTATTTAAATAAAATAGATATTTATTTGAATCAAATAAATATTTTACTTAAACCAAATGAACAGTGGCCGTTAAATAAATTATTTTTCTGGGTGTAATTTTTGGATGTCCAATTTCGTCCCAACGATAGATCTGGATTTTTAAACCCGTTTTGCCCCACGCACCAGCGTCGCAACCATCCAAAAGTTATTGGAAAATTGCGTTTTGTCTCATCCCGTTTTGCCCCGCTGTGCCATTTTGCCCCGCTCTCCCCTAACATCCGTTGATTCCTCGGCTGAAAACTCGCTAATTAAATCCTCGACAAAGTATCGACGATGAAGCAAATGCCCGAGAACTGTCGAAATTCCTCGTTCGGGGAATTTTAACTTCGCACCGGGAAATCTAAAGTCGTTTCGTCGCCATATTTCATTCTACTCGAAACCTTCGGCTACTTAATTCGATCGGAGGACGCGAACATAACGAAAGGGGGAAAACAAATCGGAAAAATTATACATTGAAAATTTATTTTTTATTTTTTATATTTTGGGTTTTTCAATATTTTAAGATACTTCTTCTTTCGCATCGAACATTTCATTTTATTTAAATATCACACATATGAAGTATCTGAAGTGTGATCAAAATTCGTTCGATTTCAAAATGTTAAAAAAAAAAACAAGAAAAAAACGTATATATCGAAAAACCCATTTAAAAAAAATGTCTTGTATTTTGAGTTTTTTTTTTTTTTTTTTTTTTTTAAATATTTGATTTATTTCGCATCCAACCATTAATTTGATTTCAACATCACGACACCTTTGAATTTATCTCCCTATGATGAAAATTTGTTCGATGTAAAAAAATGTTTGAGCCGCCCACATGGTGGCCGCGATCAGGGAAAACCGGGAAAACCGGGAAAAGCCAGGGAAAAAAAATATTGGTCAGGGAATCACGGAAAAGTCAGGGAATTTCAAAATTGGTCAGGGAAAAAGTAAATTGTCGCCGAATCTTCTGTAAATAAATAAGGAATACACGAAAGGGAACCTTAAAGAAAAAAATTGAGAACATTAAAAAAAAAAAAAAACAAATAATCGAATTAAACATTAATACAATAAGTAGGCATTTTCATTCGCATCACTAATTTTTTTTTTGTACAAGTCGTTAGAAATTTGGTCAGGGAAAATTTTTAATTGATCAGTGAAAAGTCATGGAAGTGTCAGGAAATTTTTTGTCGTTGGAAAAACGATCACCATGGCCCAGTTTTTCAATGATCTCGGTACTAAGAAAACAATAAAAAAAAAGTAATGTTTGTTTGTTGTAAAGTAATGTAATGTTTCCCCCTCCGGAAATATCACCGAGCTATGTCTTTGGCAAGTTACGACGAGAAACGCGGCAGTTTGAGCGAGGTAGGGACGAAAGTTGGTGAATAAGAAAGAGTCAAGTCAGCCCGATAAAGCGATAACGCTTCGTTGCATTAATAGGGCACTATCGACGGTGCTTCGGTCTCTCCCCGGAGTCTCGCTTTTGCTTGCCCGGAAGTTGGTCGGGCAGCATCAAACACGAGCGGCAGTGCGGCACTGAGATTCGACGAGTCGCGGAACATCGCGGACAATTCTCGGTCCTCTCCCTCTTCCACGTATCCGGACACGTTTTTATTAAGGGATGGATTCATGAATCTCCCGCTTTGTCGCATCCGCATACGGCGAGGGAAGCCCCGAATTAAAGTCTGGGAAGTGCTCCAAAAACGTTTGGAGCACTTCCCAGACTTTAATCGTGAACATTGTATAGGCTTATTTCTTATTGTTGTTGTTCTATCACGGAGAACGTGAAACTCGGTTGGTAACCATTTCTCTTTTTACCGATCGGTATCTCTGAAAGCTAAAAACGTCTTTAAAAAAAAAGGTCGAGGCAGTTGGAAGAGTTTAATTGTGGGAATGTATAGTCTCATTTCTCATAGTTGCTGAAATACCGAATGAAGTTCAATGAAGAAGCACGTGAAGCTCGATCGGCAACCATTTTTTTTTTACCGATCGGCATCCGAAAGCTAAAAACGTCCTAAGAACAAAAAACAAAAAAAAAAAAAACGTTTGGAGCACTTCCCAGAATTTAATCGTGAACATTGTATAGGCTTATTTCTCATCGTTGTTGTTCTATCACGGAGAACGTTAAACTCAGTTGGTAACAATTTCTCTTTTTACCGATCAGTATCTCTGAAAGCTAAAAACGTCTTTAAAAAAAAAAGGTCGGGGCAGTTTCGTAGAGTTTAATTGTGGAAATTATATAGTCTTGTTTCTCATAGTTGTCATTCTATCACAAAGCATGTCAAAATCATTCGGTAACAACTTTTTTTTTTTACCGATTCGCACCTAAAAGCTAAAAACGGGGACGAGACAGTTCGTGGTTTAGTCGTGGAATTTGTATAGGCTTATTTCTTATAGTTGTCGTTCTATTACGAAGCACATCAAACCCGATCGGTAACAATTTTTTTGTTTACCGATCGGCACCTGAAACTAAAAACGTCTCGACAACCAAAAACTGTCGAGGTAGTTCGTATAGTTTAATTGCGGAAATTATACAGTCTTATTTCTCATAGTTGTCATTCTATCACGAAGGACGCCAAACTCGATCGGTAACATTGTTTTTTTTTCCCGATCGGCACCCGAAAGACAAAAACGTCCCGAAAACCTAAACCACTCTAGGCAATTCACAGAGTTAAACGTGGAAATTACATAAGCTTTTTCCTCATCGTTGGTGCTCCGTCACGAAGCACGTGAGACTCGGTCGATAAGAATTTTTTTACCGATCGGCAAGCTAAAAATTCATGAACAGTTTTTCTTACCAACCGCTGTAATTTTCAAAATAACGCCGGATTAAAAAAAAAAAAAAACAATCATTAATGTACTATAAAATGATTAAAGTAATTATCAATTAAAAATTATTAATATAATATAGAAAAGAATAAAGCAAAAAATAAAATAAATTAAGAGGAAAAGAATGAGACAAGAGGAGAACACTCGAGCCCCGAAGGAGTTTGCCAGCCGGCCGTCGGTAGTGTAAGATGTGTGTTTTCATTAAGTTAATGACGACGCGCACTCCGCCCAGAGCGACGGGCGAGAGGAGCTGGACGGCACCGAAAGACACGTAGCTCCGACTAATACCCGTTACATATAGATATGCGTTGTATTAAAAAATCTCGGAAGCGGGTCGGAATTGAAGTACACACTCCGCGGGCCGATGCTGGCACGATTCCGGCACCTAATTTTGTTTAAACTCGTGCCAATTTTATTTAGCGTGCTAAAGTCCAATTAGAGGCGACACTCAGGCCCGACGAAAGAATAATCTACCTAACGGAGAGATTTTTTTTTTTTTTTTTCGGTATTTCTTTTAGATCAAAGTTTCATCGCGAACACGTCGCACGAAGTTTTGGGTAACGTCGCGGAATGCACGGCGCGAAGGGGGTTAGTGCAGTGGTCGGCGGAATTGCGGAGGGTCGCGCGAGGGATTTACGCGCTACCGGGCGGATTGGCTCGCCGGGCGAGATCCTCTCGCACGAACAATCCCCGCCGACACTTGATACACGACCCGATATAATCCCGAGTTCCGTAAGATCGTTCTGCGACGACGCGAGGCTCGAGAGTCGCCAGAAGGTCGGAAATAATTAATCGTTTATTGCCATTTCACCCTTCGGGATGACTTTTTCTTTTCTTCTAATTGGACCCCAGTCGGTCCCCTCTCGTAACGATTAGAGCCGAGAAAGTAGGGTGAAAATTAAATTTGCGGCACGTTTCGTCTTCTTTTCATTCTGCGGAGAACAAAAATTCTATAATTTTTTTTAAATTAAGTTAGAACTCGAGCGTCGAATAAGAGTTGTGTTACGAAACTTTTGAGGTGTCGCCATTTGAGTTTTGACAAAATATAAATATGCTGAAGCATTATTTTACATTTTTACATTGTATGACACTGGGGCTGTAGGCACACTCATATCTCCACCAATCACAACTCTACCAGATAACAAGTCTACCAAAAAACATCTCTCCCCAAACAACTCTACCAGAAAACAACTCTACCGGATAATAACTCTACGAAAAAAGGCAGCTCTAACAACTCTACCGGATAACAACACTACCATAAAATATCTCTATCATATTACAACTCTACCGTATTAGAACTGTACCAAAATCTCGGCACATTTGTATCTCTACCAATCACAACTCTACCAGATAACAAGTCTACCAAAAAACATCTCTCCCCAAACAAATCTATCAGAAAACAACTCTACCGGATAATAACTCTACGAAAAAAGGCAGCTCTAACAACTCTACCATAAAATATCTTTATCATATTACAACTCTACCGTATTAGAACTGTACCAAAATCTCGGCACATTTGTATCTCTACCACTCACAACTCTACCAGATAACAAGTCTACCAAAAAACATCTCTCGCCAAAAGACTCTACCAGAAAACAACTCTACCGGATAATAACTCTACGAAAAAAGACAGCTCCAACAACTCTACCGGATAACAACTCTACCATAAAATATCTCTATCATATTACAACTCTACCGTATTAGAACTGTACCAAAATCTCGGCACATTTGTAACTCTACCACTCACAACTCTACCAGATAACAAGTCTACCAAAAAACATCTCTCCCCAAACAAATCTACCAGAAAACAACTCTACCATAAAATATCTCTATCATATTACAACTCTACCGTATTAGAACTGTACCAAAATCTCGGCACATTTGTATCTCTACCACTCACAACTCTACCAGATAACAAGTCTACCAAAAAAACATCTCTCCCCAAACAAATCTACCAGAAAACAACTCTACCGGATAATAACTCTACGAAAAAAGGCAGCTCCAACAACTCTACCGGATAACAACTCTACCATAAAATATCTCTATCATATTACAACTCTACCGTATTAGAACTGTACCAAAATCTCGGCACATTTGTATCTCTACCAATCACAACTCTACCAGATAACAAGTCTACCAAAAAACATCTCTCCCCAAACAACTCTACCGGATAATAACTCTACGATAAAAGGCAGCTCCAACAACTCTACTGGATAACAACTCTACCAGAAAACATCTCTGCCATATTACAACTCTACAGTATTAGAACTCTACCAAAATCTCTACCACTGATGAAAAAAAAAACTCTCCCGGACTTGAAATAAAACTCTCCCGGAATTGAACTAAAACTCTCCCGAAATTGAAATACAACTCCAGTAGAGTTTTATTTCTTTTTTAGCCTAATAGCTATAAAATTGCGAGGGCCACAGTGTGCACGGACATTTTCGAAGAAATTAAAAATGGCGTACAAAAAAAAACAACTGAACACTTTTGGACGAAATTTTTTGACCAAACGTTAAGTATTAACCACACATGATGTGTGCCAAATTTCAGCTTGATCGGTCAAGGCGTTTCTCAAGTTATCGCGGTTTGAATATTTCACGTCGGATTCATACACACACACACACACACACATGCACACATACATCCGGACATTTTTTTCTAAATGTGATTTTTCGATGTTTTGGAACATTCTGAACACGTTTTCATGAAAATCTGGAGACATTTTTTTTTCACCATAACAAAGCTTCCTCTATGAAGATGCAAAAGCACATTTTTTAAAACATTATTTTTTTTATTGTAATAAAATAAAACAAATAAAATAAAAAGAAATAATTATAATGCAGAGAGCCACCTCGCGGTGAGAGCTTTTTGAATGGGAGGCGTCGCAGTTCGCGAATTAGTTTCGCACGAAAATGATAAGAAATAGGGAACAGCAGAGTCTACGGTATGGTCGAGGATTGTTTATTGGTGTCCTGGGAGTTATTCAGCGGTTCCCTCGGGACAATGATGCGGCGCGATGCGCAGTATTGTTGCCGTCTACGCGGGCACGAAAACACGGAAACGCTTCCACGGTGAGAGTCGGAGACTTGTGTGTTAATTTCGCGGTGACAGCGAGACGTTCTCTCACCCGTCGCAAATATTCGCACGATAACCGAAAGAGGAAAAATCCAAAAAGTTCGACGAAAATGTTGTCACGCGAATTATTATTTTTTTTTTGTATTTGCTCGCGAATAAGACCACACCCAGAAAAATAATTTCTTTGGCGGCCAACGTTCATTTAGATTGAGTAAAATATCTATTTGATTTAAATAACTGTTTATTTTTATTAAGTAAATAGTTACTTAAATGAAATAAATATTTATTTAAATCAAATAAATATTTTACTTAATCTAAATAAACGGTGGCCGTCAAATAAATTGTTTTTCTGGGTGCGAAAAAATCGGGAAAATTCAGGGAAAAAAAGATCTTGGTCAGGGAATCAGGAAAAAGTCGGGGAATTTCAAGATTGGTCAGGGAAAAAGTAAATTGTCGCCGAACCTTTTATAAAAAAAATAATGAGTACATAAAAACTGAGCCTTACAAAAAAAAAAAAAAAAAAAAAAAATTGAGAACACTTAGAAGCAAAAAAAAAAATTGAATTAAACATTGATACAACAAGTAGGCATATTCATTTGCATCATTATTTTTTTTTTTTTTTTTTTTTTATACAAGTCGTTAGAAATTTGGTCAGGGAACATTTTTAATTGTTCAGTGAAAATTCGGGGAATTTTTTTTTCAGGTGAAAAACGGCCACCGTGTAAGAGTATTTGTTCGAAAAGCACGGCTCGACGAGGAACAACGAAAATAACAAAATAACTTGAGTGTCGAGAGGATTTTCGAGAAGACGAGCAAAGAGGGTTTGAAGCGGTTCAGCGCTGACATGCAGCACGCGTAACCTTGCCCTAGGTACCCTTGGGACTGCGCGGTCTTTGCCACACACACACACACACACACACTTATACAGATATACGTAAACCGCGTGTGAAACAATTCTGCGAACCGCGGCGGGGTGGGGAGGGGGGGGGGGGGGGGGGTGAAGAATAGACCAAGAGATAGAGTACGTTCTTAATTAGTGCGAATACCGGCCGGGCTTAGTTACGCTTTTTCTCCCCTCTGCGATAAAAAAGATAAAAAAAAAATTATACTCGTCGCGCAATTGCTTTAAGCCGTGATAAAAACTCAAGATTGTGATTAAAAAACTTGTTGAAAACCGTGATAAAACACTTGAATATTTTTAAAAAATTGAAAATGTTTAAAACTTGAAAACTTGGCACATGTACATCTCTGCCAGTCACGACTTTACCAGATAACATCTCTACCAGAAAGTAAAAAACCTTTACCGGACTTGAAATAAAACTCTACCGGAATATAAGGTTAGACGATAGAGAATTCCGGTACAGTTTTTTTTTACCTCTGGCACTGATTTTCGTACAGTTCTGATATAGTGGGAATGTGAATGTGCCGAAAATGAAGAAAAAAAAAATCACAACTAAAAAAAAATTCAAAATTAGAAAAAATGTCAAATTAGAAAAAATGTCAAAGTAGAAAAAATGTCAAATTAGAAAAAATTTCAAATTAGAAAAAATGTCAAAGCAGAAAAATTTTCAAATTAGAAAAAATTTCAAAAAAATAAAAGAGAACACGTAAATGATGAAGTTAGCACGCACGAGCGGACACGGTAGAGTGGTCGAGTAGTTGTTGCGCGTGTCGCTTAATAAATCCGGATTATCCGGAGGTCGGGGATTCCCCGGACGGTTTCGCAGCTGCCGCAGTGCTCGGACAGTCGTTCGGCTACATACGCTTCGCAGGTGTTCCGCAAAGAGTTTGCCTCCGGCTGTGTAACGCGTCTCGTTGATAGGCAGCACGTAGAGCGACGAAGAGGAACGGAACGGGGCTACGAAGAATGCACAGTGGGACTGAATTAATAATGTGCACGGTTATGTTAAGCGCCGACGGGTGGATTGTAGGGGAGAAAACCGTGCGGCGACATCCTATTTCTTTGAACATTCGCGGGAATGTGGGAACAGTTAAATTTTTCATGGATCAAATAATCAAACCGCGTTGCGGTTAATTTTTTTTTTTCTCACGGCTTTTTTACTGCTCGAAACATAAATCCGAAAGTAACACGGAGACCCTGCTGCGTCCAACTCGGTGAAAAATTCAACGAGAAGCACTTCCGACCATTTCGAAATACAGTTTATTATTTTTTTCTTAGTGTTTACATAAATTAAACATTTAAAAAAATAAATAAATGGGATAAGGCATGGCGATATGGCCGACCGCAATATATTTTTTGCCCGCCTGCGCTAAAAAGTCCACATTCCGTGCCTGCAACGGGGGCGGAAAGTGGTCGATTCTTGACCAGCGGGCCGAAAAGTAACACATCGGTCCGAAAATCATCGCATCGGGCCGAAAAGTAACGGCGTGGGCGGAAAGGTAGCGACATTACACAAATAAATAAAAATAAATGAACAAAAAAAGAAAAAGAAAAACAATGGCGTCTAATGGGCCGATTCGAAGAGTTCAGTGGCAAAAACCCGACTTCCCGTTACACCCTGGCGGGGCTTTTCTCGGAGGTGCTCGAAAGTCAGCCCTGATGAACTCTCCCGACGGAGAACGTAACACGAACGCCGAGAACCGACGAGTGGGCTGGCCTTATATATCATCCACTGGGAGTGCAGTACAAGTCGCGAGTAGTAAAACCCGGCTGCAGGTAGCCCAGTCCAGCCGCGGCACGGAAACTCGTGGCGCATGCATGAGGCTCGCCATCCGCCGGAGCGGAGCCGTTCAGAAGGTGAGCATCGCTCGGGGATCTCGCCGGTGAGAACGGGAGAAAAAAAGACCTCGAAAAAAAGAAGAAAAAAACCGAACGGCGGAGTCGTAAGCTCGAGCGCCAGCTGGAGAGCAGTAGCGAGCCCTAAAAAAAAAAAAAAAAAAAGAAAAAAAGTGTGGGGCACTGCGGCGCGCTGCGTCGCCAACGCCAAGTTCAACAACGCCCGGGCTCTCTCGTGGGCAATGTAGAACGAGCGTGTGAGAAAGCGAGGAAAAAAGAGACGCGAGAAAGAGAGTAGAAACACTTCCCCGCTGGCTCTTCTATCGAGGTGTAGTTACATCGCCGACGATAGCCTTGTGCGGCGGATATAGATCTGCGGCTGTGCGGCACGCGTTCACGTGTGTGGACGTGTATGCATGTGTGTGTGTGTAAAAAGTAGATGAAACGCTGTCGAAGGTCTCTGGAAAGGGAGAGATAAAAAAAAAAAAGAAAAAAGAACGAAAGACCGAGAAAAGATATAGAGTGGGAGATTATGATAAAATACATTGAGAAAAGAAAAAAAAATGAATGTGTGAGTGCGTGAGAGGAAAAAAAAAAATTAGGTAATACACGCACTTTGCAGGTATATTGTGTATGAATAGGAGAAGAGGACGGAAAGCACTGAAGCTCGGGCGGTCATCCGCGTGCCGGATAGCTCGTCTCTCTGGAATTAGGAACGGGGTGCTAACCTTGATTAGGGGGCAGTTGAGAATTTTTTTTTTTTTTTCACCTCGCTCGGCTCCACGATGAATTATTCATCGAGCAATTTTTTTGTTAAGCGGCGAAGTGGATGGGAGACAATGTTGGGTCTTTCCTAACAGGTGGACTTTGTCGGGAGATTCAAGTTAGGTAAAAATGAGCTAAACTGATAGCTGTACGTGTTGCAGTACATATTGGTGCGTCCGGAAGTGGATACATGGGTTTGAGATAAATGTTCTTTTCATCTTCGAGTGGACAGTATGAGAGATTTTTGCAGACATTGACTCTTCAACAACGCACCTACGAAAACTTCATCTTTCTAATTCCTCTATCGGGAATAGAAATACCAAAATTAAAGAGAAATCGCGATGAGGTCGCAGTTTCCTCAAAGGTCAACATTAGTCAATTTTTTTTTATTGTATTTTATTGTTTATAATATTGAAAACGTTTCGGGTTTTCGTGCGAAGGAGCTAGAGGTATCGTACCGCCTGGTTGACGGCCTTGAGCTGCCTAGAGTATGAAATTACAGACTGATACGGTACATTTCGTTGGATGAATAATCGAAGAATCAGTTAAGAGCGCTCGCCAGACATGGAATCGTGCACTGGGCGCGACTTTGGACAGTCTTCAAAGGATTTATTGTTCCGATTCTATAATTTATTTATTTACTTATTTATTTATTTATTTATATGTCGACGGGCGATGCCCTTTTACACATTAGATAGTCATTAAATTTGAAACATTCAATATAACTATAAAATTAAAATTACAATAATTTAATTCATATATGAAAACGCATAATTCACATATATAAGCATTTGAAAATTAGCAAAACTGAAAATTCGATAACGTTTGATAGAGGTATAAGTACTATAGTGATCAACACTTAGAAACTTAGAAACTTGTGTGGTTTATTGAATGGGTAGAAAAACAAAAATGGGAGAGTTGACGTTTGATAGAGTGAATTTACTTTTATCTGGCCTCGATAGCAATCGCTCTAGTCTGTGCGGTCGTGTGCTCGACCCTTCATCGTAGGAAATTCATTGAGTGAAGAATTTTTAGTGATTACCCTCGAGAAGCGAGGGGTCAAAAGGAATTTGGAAATGATTTTTATGCAATTCATGCATGAAAAGCGCTACCTTCCGTGCCTGCTGAGAGTTGCGTAAGTGGCGCTCTGCAGCCATGAGTTTTATAAATTTCCGGCGCATGCGCGGCTCTGCTCCTGTGCGTGCGATTTTTTTTTGGCGTGCCATTTCGGGAATTTATTGGAAGCTGCTCGTATTTTATTGCAGGCTTGCTGTACAGCGCCACGATCAGAAGGCACGTAGTAACACTTCTCCCGCATTCGTTACATAAAATATTATGCAATACCAGTGCCTTGTGGCGAACATCATACGCGGACTGTGAAGTCAGTCGCACTCGCCGCACTCGTACCACAGGGCGCCCTCGCCTTCGGCTCGTGTGGTACTCGTGCAGCTCGTGCGACTCCACTTTCACAGCGTGCGTATAAAGTTTGCTTTACCGCACTTGCATCGCAAAGTACTATAATACAAGAGTTGACTGGCAAGGAATAACAAAGTGAAGGAGTTGAGTTCAGAAGGAAGGCAGGCTCAACCGAATTTTTTTTTTTTTTTTGCAAATGTGCTGCAGTGTAGTTATGTCGGCTACGGACGCAATGGAAGTTGGGTTGGCTTAGCTGATTGACGGTGGGGAGTGCAAGGGCGGAATTGGGATGGAGTTTCGTGAAAACCCAAAATCGTATACGATGGAAATGAAACAGCAATAAAAAGTCTTTATTTACAAATGAATCCAGAATTATTTTTTTTTGTACACGGCTAAGAACGTTTCAAAGTCACACCCTCGACACTCCGAAAGGTGGGAAGGTTAATGAGACGTATATCGATCAGTTATTCGATAGCCGAGCCATAAGGGCGTTTATCGCTGGGCAGGGCTGCTTACACAGTGAACCGTATCGCTCCCATTTTATTATTATTATTATTATTATTTTTTGCCAACCCGCAGTACAGGGAGACACTTGCCCTTTTCCGACGTAAAGTTCCGTGCGACCGCGCCGTTAGTTAAAGATCCGCGAGTACCCCCCTCCAATGTTTGCTTGCGCCGGTTAGGATCTTCAGGTGAAGAGAGCCGTAGGTGTCCCAATGGCTGGTCCATCGGTTAGATCGTCGTTTGCCAATGACCGCGCGGCTCGGCGAGCGCTAGAACGAGACTCGCAACGCGCCTAGCTTTGCCGTCTCGCCGAGGACGAGGGTTGGCCGGCGTCGATGGCAGCCCGCCAGAGAGCACCGACGCTGACATGTATGCTCTACCGAGCCTCCGCAACCTCCGCCTTCCACCTCGAACGGGAACCGCGGGACGAGCCTCTCGCCGAATCGTTATCAACGGAATCCCGGCTCCCCAGCAGCACCCCGTCGAGCCGCTTCTATTGTACGCGTCGCGAAATCTTTGCCCGTAACCGTGCACGCGCCCCTATCGTATTTCGTCGCACGGTGTATGTGGGTTGAACGGAATTGATAACTGCGGGATATTAGTTTCCTATCGACAATACATGCACATCGGGGAACATGGGAGAGTTTTATGTACCTGGAGATACTTTTAATTCAGGCGGATAATGAAAAAAAAACAAAAATTAATCAAAAATGGAGATCAAAGAAGATGGAACTACCAGACTCTCTGATGAAGAGCTTAGTTTTTGTTCTTTTTTCAAGGGTGGCGAAACTTTGTCCAATGGAAATAGACGACTGGGGGTCTGATGGAATGTTACGTCATTGGATAACAAAGTGGCGGCGCTCTTGAAGGAATAGTAGTTGTTATCTATTGACAATACATAACATTAGGCACCTGACAATAGGTAACAATTTTTTTTATACCTAACTTCAATCTTATCACGCATATTGCATATTGCCATTCGCCTTCGAACGAAGTTCCTCAGTCAATTAAGGAATAGCGTTACAGTTTTAATAATAGCATTACAGTTTTTTTTTTTTTTTTACCGACCGAGCACGGATTAGGGGGTAACTCCAAAAAAGTTTGCATGAAATTTAATGTAGCGAATTAGAAGTTTTTAATGCAAAAACTGGTATATTAAAATTTTAATGTACGATTGTGATGAAAAATTTATTTACAATGTATTGAAAACATTGGAAATACTTCATTTTTAATAATTTACTTTAAATTCACTATGAAAGTACTTAAGTTTCATAATTCACTTTAATTTCAGTAGAAAAATATTTTTTTAATTTTTCATCGCAATTATAAATTAAATTAAATGTATCACTTTTTGCATAAAAACTTTTAGTCCGGTACATTAAGTTTGCGATTTTTTTTTTTTACATTGCTGGTCGAGCTTTGGCATTACCTCGATATTTACTTTTATGAAACTTTTTATACCATTATTGTGATGAACTTTTTTTTTCTTCAAATTTGAAGCGCTAAAGCAATTCTATTTGTTTTTTTTCTTCAATTGATCGGAGAATTGATAGTTAGTGGTCAGAAATCGAGACGACGATATCCGATCGGACGACAATCGGAGCCCGGAGCAATTTTAGCTAACTGCTTGTCGAGCCCCGCTACGAAAGCCTCTCTGCTATTATTATAGACGTATAAATCGAGTTGTCCGACGAGGGGCATGTATAGGTGCAAAAATAATCGGTCAGTACGTAGCTCTCTCACCTCACCGCCGGGAAAGTCGTCGCGATCACGGTAACACTGTGGTACATGGCATTTCATATGTACATTCAATATATACGGTATATGTACAGTCCATTGTAGTTTATTTACTACATAATGTACGTCTTCGGTATTCACCTCCCGGATCGAATTAGTCACGAGTTTATCGTTCTTTCTATAATACGACGCCTATGTACATACGCTCGATCGAACTTTTATGAAACTTCCGCGGTTGTATTGCTTCCGCGAACGAGTTTCCGGGGTGCAGCGTTATATCCGACGCTCTTCGGGTGCTGTTGCTTCCTTATAGAGGAAGTTTTATTTTCGTGAGAAAATAAATTTAAAATATAAAATATAAAATATAAAATATAAAATATAAAATATAAAATATAAAATATAAAATATAAAATATAAAATATAAAATATAAAATATAAAATATAAAATATAAAATATAAAATATAAAATATAAAATATAAAATATAAAATATAAAATATAAAATATAAAATATAAAATATAAAACTGGAGGATTTTGCTCCAGAAATATGTCCTTAAATTTTATCAAATTTTCAATAGAAATGCACTTTTTTTGCAATGTATCTTGTTGCACATATGGCCTTATTGCAATGATCTTTGGCCTCCAACTTGCTCGATACTGCGTGCCAGCTTTATCGCTGTTTATTTCTGATCATCCAACCGGTAGGACAGCGAGTGACCTGTACCTTTTAGATCGAACAACATTGTCATTTTTCTCTACCTCCGTCCCTGCCTCGATGTAACGACAATGATCGAACGTTTTGGCTCGTCGTCAGTCGTTGACGCAAGATGGTTCGAAATATAAAACCCATCGGAATACTTCTCGCGCCAGTGTGCTGATAATCTTGGCCCTTGTGCAGCACATTTTTCGACTTGCGTGCGAAAACGGATTACAGATTTCGTTGGCACATTTACTTCTCTACCATTCACAACTCTACCAAAGAAACCTGCTGTAACAATTCTACCAGAAAACATATTTACCAAAAAAGGCAGCTCTAACAACTCTACTAGAAAATATCTGTATCATATTATAACTCTACCGTATTAGGTCTCTGCCAAAATCTCTTAGAGATCTCGGTACAAGCTTTACGAAAATCTCTTAGTTGCACGTGGTAGAGTTGTAATATGGTAAAGTTGCAATATGGTACAGTTGCAATATTGTAGAGTTGTTATATTGTCCAGTTGAAATATGGTAGAATTGCAATATGGTAGAATTGCAATATGGTAGAATTACAATATGGTAGAATTACAATATGGTAGAATTACAATATGGTAGAATTACAATATGGTAGTATTACAATATGGTAGAATTACAATATGGTAGAATTACAATATGGTAGAATTACAATATGGTAGAGTTCAATATGGTAGAGTTGCAGTTAGGTAGAGTTACAATATGGTGGAGTTGCAATATTGTAGAGTTGCAATATGGAAGAGTTGGAATAGGTAAAGTTGCAATATGGTAGAGTTGCAATATGGTAGAGTTGCAATATGGTAGAGTTGTAACATGCTAGAGTTGCATTATGATAGAGTTGTAATATGGTAGAGATGTTTTTTGGTAGAATTGTTATATGATAGAATTGTGAGTGGTAAAGATGTAAAAGTGTCATTTCTTTATGAACCGAGTACATTCCAAGTCGTCTCAAAATCTCTCCACTGAACGGGGATCAAAATTTCGTTAACATTCACAAAAAAAAAATGTTACAAAATTTTATTGTTTCAAATAAAATATCAAAATTAAAAATTCAACGATTACAGATTCCGTTGCCGACCGAGTGCATTCCAAATCGTCTCAGACTTCCTCCACTCGGGGATGTTAAAAAATGTTGTTAACTGCATGTTTCCAATACTTCCAACTTTCACAAAAAACGATGTTACAGAAAATACAAATAAAAAAGGAAAATAAAATCGAACAAGACATAAAGTTTCCTCCTCGCGATGATTTCGCAAGAGCTCACCGCAAAAAAAAAGATTAAAAAAAAAAAAAAAAAGAAAAGAAAACCGCGGCATCTGGTTCTCCGCGGTTTGACACGGTTCGGTGAATTTCTCGCGGCCAGCGCGCGACTTTACCCGCGGAAATCTCGCGCCAACTATCGAGCTTAATTATAATAGCTGAGACGCGCAGTACCGGCCTCTCTTGCTCACTGCTGCAGCGGAGACGAGAGTCGGGACGAAACGGCCGAGAGTAATTGCGGCATGACGTTGAATCAGCTTGCTTTTCTTGGCTATCGGGGAAAATTGAAGCGTTGACAATGAGTGCCGAGGATCATTGAGCGAGTTTCCTGTACGGCAGTGTTTCCCGGTGATCGGATCGAATTAGCCGACGATCGACGGGCCAGTTTACGTCGTATCGTAACGTCAGAGAGCCCATTAGCCTTGCGATCGTCGTCATTGCTCTAGACTCGACTGTAGAGTAAACGACGGGCTGTTTTTTTCTTTTTCGTTTCACATGACCCGAGATAAAAATGTACGTGATTTTATCCGGGTGTTAATTGTCAATAAAAATGATAAAAATTTCTGTAATTTTATCCGGAAATTAATTCTGATTTTAAATCACAAAAATTACCGTCATTTTATCGATGAATTAATTTTTAATTAAGATGGAAAAAAAAATACTGTAATTTTATCGAGGACGTAATTTGTAATTAAAATGGAAAAAAAAACAAAACACTGTCATCATATCGAGGAATTAATTTCGAATTAAAATGATGAAAATTATTGTCATCTTATCCAGGAATTCATTTTGAATTAAAATGATAAAAATTACTGTCATTTTGCACAGAAATTAATTAAATTTTTTTTTTTTTTTGTATTGAATCGTTGACAATAGAGCCGAGGAGGGTTGAGTGAGTTTCCTGAACGGCTGAGTTTACTGGTGACCGGATCGAATTAGCCGACGAGCGACGGGACAGTTTACGTCGTATCGTAGCTTTAGGGAGCCCATTAGGGAGCGTTAGGGAGTCTTGCGATTCTCGTCGTCTGTCTAGGGTCAGCTCTTGAGTCGACTACGACCCCGTTTTTCCTTTTAAATGACTCGAGATAAAAATTAGAGAATTTCATTCGGGAATTACTTTTGAATTAAAATTATTCGACGCGACATGAGCATAAAAATGACTGTCATTTTACTGGAAAATTAATCAATTTTTTGAATGTTATTTTTAATAATATAAGAAATTAGTTTTTACATAGAAATCAAGGTAGTTATGTCGCTTCGCGCTCATTTCGCATGAGTTCGAGAGAAAATAAGAGAAAATTGCATGTACTTCTCGATGGTATAAAATTCCGAAAAAATTCATGAATACTAAAGGTAATGAAAAGATTAATTGTGCATAATAATAATTTCAAAATGTTATCAACAAATGAATCAAAAAATTAATTGTTCAACAAATTATCCGGCAACGTAACTTTTTTTTTTTTAATGAAAATGATTCGTTCATTTTTCTGAATACGTATGAATTTTTTCAGATTTTTCAGTCAACCTTGATTTTTTTTTTAATATAGAAAAAAATGTGTGAAAAATCTAAAAAAAATTCATACGTATTCAGAAAAATTAACGAATCATTTGCATTAAAGAAAAAAAAAGTTGGTTTGCCGGATGATTTGTTGAACAATTAATTTTTTGATTAATTTGCCAATAACACTTTGAAATGATTATTATGCGAGATTAATCTTTTCGGTATCTTCAATACGCATGAATTTTTTCAGATTTTAACGTCGAGAAGTACTTGCGATTTTCTCTAATTTCTCTCGAACTTAGGCGAAATGAGCGCGAAGCGACATAGCTACCTTAATTCATTCAATAATAAAGAAAAAAAAAAAAGTGTATTGCCGTCGAACGACGGTCAGAAATCGGTTCGACCGAAGCTGCTGAAAAAAAAAAAAAAAAAAAAAAAAAAAAAAAAAAAAAAAAAAAAAAACGATCATTTCGCATCGCTGTCTGCACACTCGCCTCGCAGCCACTCGCAGGGAGCAAATGTGACGGAAGATGTCTCGCTAACGTTAAGGCCGTCGCCAAAGCGGATTTGCTGAATCGCCACGAGCTCCCCCGTGCTCACTAGGCTCGTCGATAAAATCGCTAAAAAAAAGGGAGGATTACTGCTTATAGCTTTAGCGCGGTCACACGCTCGGTGGGATCGAGACCGAGCCACAAATACTGTGACGACGACGACGACTACGACGACGACGACGACGACGACGACGACGACGACGACGACGACGACGCACGCGGACGGACGACATCCCCCTCGCGCACCTTCGACACTCTACGCGCGCGCCTTAAGTTTATTCTTAGTTACGATCGTTGGCACGAAAGTTGCGGAATAATAAAAATAAAATAAAAAAGTTTCGCGGGGCGTAATAGAACGGGAGGGTCGTCGAAGTTTTTTTTTTTTTTTTTCATGCGCTATAATAGCACGCGACGAACGGGCTAACAAGAAAAGTTAATTTTTTTTCTTTATTTTTAGACGAACAAAGTTGGCAGTTTTTTTTTTAGATTTTATATTGTGCTGATTAAAAACTTCGGTCTGGCGAAAATTATTCGGAATTCGAGAAAATTGCGAGAGCACTCTTTTCTTTTTTGTATCTCTCGTGGGAAATTTTTGTCTCCGATGACTTTTTCAAAAATATTTTTGGGAAATAAAATTTTTTTATTAAAAAAATATTGATTTTTCTTCGGAACTCCTGTGATTGCAGCATTCGCCTTCGGCTCGTGCTGCAAAGTAAAAGTCGTCGGAAAAAGTTTTTCTTCATTTTACTTCGCAAGGTGTGAAAAGGGGAGTTTCGCGCACGCGAAGCGTGCGTAAAACTGACACTTTCGCACCGAGTGCAATAAAAAGTTTAATCGCACTAGTATCGTAAATTACTGTAATGACATTGGAATTTCGTGAAAAATCGACGAATCGACATTTTTCTTTCGTTTGATCTCGCGAAATTCGTATTTTCGGAGCGAAGTGGATCGCCTTTGCAGAATACCACTACCGTCCTGAAATGAAATCGTTACGCTTGTCCAAACAAATAGAAAAAAGGCTTTCATCCGGAGCTCGCTGTCTTTCATCCAGAGCTTCCTTCCGCTTATGGCTTTGTTCCCTCGCTCTTGCTATATCGTTTGTAGCTCGAACTGGAAGTCTGCCAATTTTATAATAAACCAAAACTTTACAAAAAAAAAAAAGTAAAAAAGTAAAAAAGTAAAAAAGTAAAAAAGTAAAAAAGTAAAAAAGTAAAAAATGTCTCAGAGAGCAGCAGCTGTGCAGTTACGTGCTGCTTTAGCGCTCGTAAGAACAATATCAATATAGCGGCTGCGATAGTAGCGATAGCGATAAAAGTGGCATGTGTTTGCCGCAAAATTGTGCCCGCGGATCGATCTTGCCGGGGGGGTTGGCGCGTATTCGGTTAGCCTCCGGGTTCGGTGCGTGACGCCGAAGCCGGAGGTCTCCCCGTTCCGGCGTCGCCGTCGGAGCTTCCAAGTGGCCGTCGGTAAGGCAGGTTTCTCCGACACTATAAGTGGGTACCGTTCAGGGCTTGGCTTTTCTCCCGGAAAGTCGGTCGGAAAGCCGAAGCGAGAAAACTAGGGCAGCCCGACGGCCAAGGCGAGATTCTTGCCAACAGCGCATCGCGGTCGGTAAGGTAGGGAATCGGCTGGAGACCCAATCGAGCGACGGTACTTCGAGCCGGAGGTCGGTCTCTACCCCTTCGTCGAACCTCGAGGTCACCAGATGCCTCGAAAGGTTATTCTCCAAAACTCCAGGAGAATATCACTTGATCGTTACCCTTAGCGGAAAATGTTCGTTCCGGAAGATTCGATTGTGGGAACATTTTTTTTTTTTTTTTTTTTAACTTGTGATGAAAAAAATGTAGATAAAGAGAAAGAACTGAGACGATGCTGTTTCCGCTGAAGGCACATAATTGTTGTGTGCAAAATATTACCGACTGGGGATTTCTGTCAAGTATAGATTCAGAGGGTCGAAAAAAACATTTGTTCTTAATTTTAAGTTCTATTTCATTTTCATGAAAAATGCAGAACTTTTCGAGGGGACACACTTAAACTTACTCGCTGCCCATTTTTCTCGCCGTAATCTATTAAATCGCCAGAATATTCCTTGATCGGTTACCCTTAGCGAAAAATCTTCGTTCCGGAAGATTCGATTGTGGGAACAATTTTTTTCTTTTTTGTAACTTGTGACGAAAAAAATGTAGATAAAGAGAAACAACTGAGACGATGCTGTTTCCGCTGAAGGCACATAATTGTTGTGTGCAAAATATTACCGACTGGGGATTTCTGTCCAGTACAGATTCTGAGAGCTTTTTAAAAAAATACTTGTTCTTCATTTCAAGCTCTATTTAATTTCAAAAAAAAAAAAAAAAAAAAATGCAAAGTGTATATAAAAGGACTTCTCGAGGGGACCACATTTCAAATTACTCCCTGCCCATTTTTCCGCCGGAATCCATTAAATCGCAGATGAAAAAAAAAAAAAAAAAAAAAATGACTAGAATCTCCATCGTGCCGCGTTTCGTCTTCGGGCATTAAAGCTCGTCCGCGTGATAGTCGTGACACGCGTGCGCGACTGTCCTTCGGGGAGTATTTCACCCACCGGGATGAATCGTGCGCATAACAATATAATTATAATATTTTCGTAGTTCTTCATTTTCGTCGAGCAGTGCATTAATTAAATTGCCTGTTACGCGAATGAAATAAAGAACAGTTCATAATTAACCCGGCGTATAATGTTATGCGTGTTAACTTTCACAAACACTCGAGACCGATGCGTACACGTGAAAAAAAAAATTAAAAATTTAATTACAAAAGTAATTTTCATCCCGTAAATTACGCACCATCCCACCGGCAGGATTTTCCACTGTCTCAAAGCCCTGGCGGTCATTCCGACGTCCCGTTGCGCCGGAAACGAGAGAATTTCGGAAATCTAATCATCGACTGCAGTGTACCGTAGCAGAAATAAAGCCAATCGGATAACCTATTTGATTTGGCTGAGTTTTCGCGTTCGGTTTCACTTTGCTTCGATGTTTAAAGCATATACATAGAGGGAGGGCTGGGCAATATGGAACGCCAGGACAAAATTGACCCCCATTTCGGATAAGACTTTATTTTCGTGCCACACAAAAAATAGTAACCTCGCAATGATATTATTTTGGTACCGAGGTTTAAAATGCACATAGAGATAAAGCGGGTAAAATGGACCTCCATTTCAGATAACATTTTATTGTTCCGTAAAAAAAAAAAAAATGGCAAACATGGTCCGTTTTGCCCCAAATTCTCATACATATCTCATACATACGTGTGTGCGTGTGCGCGCGCGCAGGTGTGTGTGTGTGTGTGTGTGTGTGTGTGTGTGTGTGTGTGTGTGTGTGTGTGTGTGTGTGTGTGTGTGTGTGTGTGTGTGTGTGTGTGTGTGTGTGCGTGCGTGCGTGCGCGCGCGCGCGTGTGTGTGTGTGTGTGTGTGTGTGTGTGTGTGTGTGTGTGTGTGTGTATATATTGCATATATATCTATATATTGTATATATATATACATGCCTTACAATGATACGATTCGCCCGCTCGATCCACGAAGCTATGGTACGCTCGTCCATCCCGATAGCCATCTCTGGTATCGCAGTATTAATTTCCTGGCATTAATTCGTTTACCTCGCCGCGCCCGAAATCAAAGAGCAAACGTTCTCTCGCATTCCAAACCGACTCTTTCCATCCCGTTCTCTCTCTCTCTGTCTCTCGTGAGAGAACAGGAAAGCGTGTTCCGGGCGTCGGATGTCTCGGCAATTAATTTCACGGCAATTGAACCCTCGTCGTCGACGTTCCGACAAAGTCTCCCTCAGGGCGAAGAAGTTCGTGGCGAGTCGCTTAGTCTCGCGACAGCTAGGCAACGGGATATCATTTTATTTTCGGAGTCCGGGAACGAGTCGGGAATAAGATATCGGACGGACAAGCTCTTCTAGGTCGGTCGCCGTAGTTTCTCCTTTAACATTTTCGATAGGAAAGTTCTTTGCCCCTTTCGGATGGACCGATGAAGTTGGAAACTCGGAGAGGAATCTCGATTCCGCTAGTTGGCCGATGGCTCGATTCCTCGTCGATCTTTCGTGTGTGGGACTCGTTTCGGCTAGTCACCGAACGGGAACGAGGCAAAGTAGGTCCTCGGTACCGTTCGCTTTGGGGGGGGGAAGAGGTATGAAGCCAACTTTTCAGTCAGTTTGAAATTGAATCAAACTTTCTTCGTCGATGTTTTTTCAATCCCGGTAATTACGTGTGCGACTGCGCATTCGAGAGTGAGGGAACATTTATAGTAATCGCGGAAAAAAAAAAGGAGACAAATTTCGTTGACAATTTTCGCTCGGATAATCTCTTCGAGTTTAGATAATTAAGAAATCACAGATAATCAAGAAATAAGAGGCACAGATGGCGAACGATGACTCGCAGAGTTAAAAAAAAAAATGCAGAAGTTTTTTTTTTTTTTTTTAGAAAAATTTAATAACTCCAGTTTCGTCAGTTTAATAACTCGTCGTGTCGCCCCTCTGGGACGGCTCTCATCGGAGGGCCTGTCGGATGCCATTAACGGCGATCCGCCGGCTCGGAGATCGTCGTTCGCCGATTTTACACCCTGCGATTGAAATTCTACAGACGCGATCGGGCGTGCCGAGCATACATTGGTGTAATCATCGCGTGCGTTCGCGTGTACGGTGTAGTAATTAAGGATGTTTGGCCAAAACGCGTTTCTGCTCCATCGCTATGAAACTTTGCTACTTTGCGGGCGACACACTGAATCGTTCGCAATTTTTTTGCAGATTTTCTTACTGTCGTTCTTTTTTTAGGAACATGTAAGAAAGCTACACAAGGTGCCGTCTAGACGAATGACCATGAAAATTTGTGGATCTGCAAAAAATTAACTTTGTCCAGTCGTGACGCCTAAATTTTCGACTTGGGATGAAAAATCTGTAAGGACTTTTTTGTTCGTTCTTCAATTCTCCAACAATGTATTCTCTCTGCATTTTTTTTTTTTTTTCACTTTAGGAGCTCGTTTTTGTACATTCTATATTTCGGCACGCTGCCATGATTTAAATGATGAACTAAAAAAAAAAAAAATTCTTCAGACTTTTCTCACTTTAAATTCTACATCTTATTTGAACTATGTAAATAGTTACTTGAATGACATAAATCTTTATTTACATCAAATAAATATTTTACTTGATCTAAATAAACGTTGGCCGTCAAATAAATTATTTTTCTGGGTGCGCTCCCGAGTTTCCAGAATTCTTTTGTTTTTAGAAAAATTTCACAACTCCAGCATTTCCGCATTTCTCGAGTTATTACCAACTCCCGAACGGGTCTCATCGGAAGGCCGATCGGATCCCATTAACGGCGATCCGTCGGCTCGGAGATCGCCGTTCGCCGATTTGACACCCTTCGATTGAAATTCGACAGACGCTCCGAGGGCGTCGAGCAGATATAGGTATACAAGCCCGTTTGTCCATATGTACATATGTACGGTGTAACTAAGGCGCGTAGTAATTGCCCGGCTGGGGGGGGGGGGGGAAAGGGGGTGTGATACGTGCTGCGGTATCTCACGAGGAGTGGAACGAACACGGTCAGATCGGTATGCAATGTGGGGGAGACCGGGGCAAAATGGGTCAACGGGGCAAAACGGAACAGGACAAAACTCAATCTTACAATAATTTTTGGATGCCCCATTTTGTCCCAATGATACATCCGGTTCTTTAAACCCGTTTTGCCCCACGTTTGCTACACGTTTAAACATTTCTATTTGAAAATTCATCACATGCATGTGAAGTTTTATGCATACAGGGAAGAGCGGGGCAAAACGGGGCAGTTAGGCAAAACTAAATTTTTTCCCGACTGCGTTAAAATAACCACATTCCTTGCGTGCAATACGGTAAAAAAATAGCCTATTATTGACCTAATGCTCCCGGGTCAGTAATGGTCATTGGCGAATATGACGATATTGCGACGCAAGAAATGTGGTTATTTTAACGAAGTCGGAAGAAAAATATCGTATAGCACAAGGGAGGTAGTGCTTTTTCATCTTGTGTGAATTTCTGCCATCGCTTCCCTCGGGCATCAAACGTTACGCTCGGTGAAAAAACGCACTGTCCTCCCTTGTGGCGTAATATACTGTTTTCAATAATTTTTGGATCGGACAAGGTGGCAAAACGGGACAGAAAAGCCTGATGTATCGATGGGGCGAATTCGCGCATGCAAAAATAATTGGAAAATTACGTTTTGCCCCGCTGCCACATTTTGTCCCGCTCTACCCTACAGCATATGAAATTTCATTGACACGTATGTAAGAATATCGCGTTACCGGTATATTAAAATCAATATTACTTGTATAATATTTGTAATTATAACATAATTTTCATATACGGATGTCTTAATTTTCAATGCCATTACCGGTAATTTTAATACAAAGGTATTGCATGTAAAATTAAACTGTCAACATTCGAATACAATGTTATGCGAATGCTAATTTCAGAACATTTCCAACAGTGCGCCATCGCCACCATCCAAAAGTTATTGGAAAATTGCGTTTTGTCTAATTTTACCGTTTTTCCCCCCCGCTGAGCCATTTTGCCCCGCTCTCCCCTACTCGAAGGAGAGCGGAGGACGAGAGATCCACTCCGGCCAGGTTGGACAGTCTAAGAGCGAATCCTTGTAACGCCCGACCGTACTCGAGGTCGGTCTTGCGCTTTCATCCGCACTCCCGTCTCTACCCGCTGCGCGCGATGGTCCATTTTGCACCTCTATCAGCAGCGACCGAATCCCCGAAGCGTATATTCGACCTCTCGAGCTGCGACCGCGTTCCTCGCTCTTCTCTCGGCCGGAATGGCTTTATAGCGCCTCAGCGCCACTCGGGCATCCGGTCAGCCGGAATTCCTGCGGCTCGGTCGCCGAGAAAAAGGGTCGTCCGAGAAGGGACTAATTAATTCTCGGCTGGAGACGACGAATTAATTCGCTGTCGGAGGGAATTTTGGGGTGAAATGCACGGGCGGACCGGAGAGTCTCGCAATAGCGATGGAGTTTGATAGAGATATGGAGGTCAAAGCGAAAAGGGAGCATGGAAAAAGAAGATGGTTGAATATTGGCAAAGTCATAGTGGATTCTCGATACCTTAATACGCTGAATGCACTCTGCCCGAGTAAGCGAAATATCGGAAATGGATTGCAACGGAGATATCCGTAAACTCGCGTGGATTATGTTTTGGATATTCACTCATGTGGATTATATTTTCTCGGAGCCAGTCTTTGGTACGGTAGATCCGGGCAAGATGGACCATTTTTTTTTACCAACTTGAAGCGAGACGTAAAATTGAAAAAAAAAAATGTTTATTTTCAATGGCGGAGCTGGTCCATTTTCCTCCACCCTTCCCTTCGTTCTGATATCCGTAATTCTGGTCAAGTGGAGTTGGAAAAGTTTCTCGGTAACCAGAGAAGGTGATGGCAAGTCGTAGCAGCCTTACAAGAAAGAACTTTTTATATATATATAAATATATAAATAAATAAATATATATATATATATATATATATATATATATATATATATATATATATATATATATATATATATATATATATATATATATATATATATATATATATATATATAAATGAGAATGAAACGAGACGAATAAGGGGACCCGCGAAGGAAGTTCTCCTTCCGCTTTTACACGTGACGGTTTACAGAGTTGGCTCGTCGACGAGCGGACGAGGAGACATTCGCGGAATACCAAAGTGGTCCCAGGCGAGAAAGAGGCTGCAAAACCGGAGGTTGGAGACGCTTCTTTCCGGAAGTACGAGAGAACCTTCGTTTGTCGCCGTCGGACCGGTTTTTTCAATATCTCTTTCTCACCTTTTCCACAAATACATCTTTCGTCCCGATTCTCTTCGGAAAATAAACTTTGTCGTCGACAAAGAAATTATCTCACACCTTAAGAATGTGACAAATTTTCACCGGGGTATCCGTCGCATATGAAATATTCCATACCTGAAGATGCAATGCAGACGAACACGCAATGTAGAAAAGATTCGTACATTCAACAAACTTTTTTTATCCACAAACGTCCAAAATTGTTTTCTCTTTAATTTTATGAAAAAAAAAACATTTGTTACGTTAACAAATGGTTTTGTAAAAGGGGCAAATATTCTTTCCGTTAAATTAACAAATATTTTTGTAATGTGCGCCACATTTTCGTTTGATAAAGTTGAGAAGAAAATAAGGCACACGTACCAATATGGCCTGACATTTAAGACGACATCTAACTTCCAACCGAATTTTCGCTATCGTGCATCGATCGTTTTCACAAATCGCGGTAGACAATCGCAACGTTTGAGTTCAATAAAAGTGGAGTTTTTTTCAATTCCGGTAGAGTTTTATTTCAATACCGGGAGAGTTTTATTTCGATTCTGGTAGTTTATGTCATCAGTGGTCGAGATTTTGGTGGAGTTCTAATACGGTGAAGTTATAATACGGTACTTTTCTGGAAGATTTGTTATATGGTAGAGTTTTTAGAGCTGTCTTTCTTGGTAGAGTTGTTATGTGGTAGAGTTGTCAGAGCTGTTTTTTTTTGGTAGAGTTGCGAGTGGTAGAGATGTAAATGTGCCGAGGGCTCAGATGAGTTGGGAGCTTTGTATAATGCGGAGGCTCGGTCAAGGTAGACGGAGCGGTGCAATCCCGCCAAACGTGAGCTTCACAGAAAATTTCGAACACTTCTCGATGTGATAAAAATGTGAAAAAAAAAATCAAGCATATACCTTTACTATACATGAATTTTTAAAGATTTTTATACCATCGAGAAGTGTTTGAAATTTTATCGAATTTTTTTCGAACTTATGCGAAATGAATACCAAGCTACCGTAAGGTAGACAGAACTACCTTAATCGAAGGTCGGATAAGCGGTATTCTACAGTGGTGTGCCATTCGTCCCTTGTTTGACGATCGAAGTGTAAGCGGTCGGAAATCGGGAAGGATGCGCGATTCTAAGTAGAGCAGATCCGCGGATAGTCAGACACGGTGATAGAGTGCGCAGCGGTTTGGCGGCAGTGCGGTGAGGCGTGCAAGCGCCATGCCCGGTAGCAAAGCCGGGGATAGGTCGCAGTTGAAAAATTGGAGCCATTACACACCTGTGCTCTCCGAACAAACAAGCGATTCTCGGTGGCGCTTGGTTTACTTCATTCCGATCCGCAATTCGGGCCCGGAGGGTCCCGGATCGCGGGCAACGGAGATAAAGCACGGCGGTACATTAGCGAACGGGACGCCCGGAATTGTGGTCTCGGTACCGACGATATTGGCCCGCGGGAAACTGACGATACGCAGTCGGCAAACACTAGAATTCAGGGCTCGTTGCATCGGCAAGGTGGAGTGCCTTGCGGACCACCGAGATCTCGTAATTACCGGATCTCTCGGCGATTAATGTATCGGTCGGCCAACATGCCGAGTCCGCGGGGCAATCGGACCGAATTGTCCGAGCGACGACGAAATTGCCGACCGAATGCAACCCGATAACTTTCGGATCGCGCAACTGCATCAGCACATCCTACTATCCTATACTGGACGACGTGAGCCTCCGGATGACGGCATCGATTGCATGGATTTTTTGATTCGCATAAACGGGCTTTTTGCATTTTCTTGATTCGCGCATCACACACTTGACCGTTAAAGTGTCATTAAGAATTATCATCATTGTTTCATCGAAATTATCGAAATCGTGAAGCCAGTTCTCGTAGCCAATTGGGATGATCCGTTTCATGAGCAAGATCGGCACACCGAAACCAAATGAAATGAAATAAGCGCGAGCGAGGCGAGCGCGTTGTTTGCTAGTGTACCAAAAAGCTTCCTCTATGAGGAAGCAAAACTGTGCAAACGGCAGCGCCATTCGTTTGTTACCTTACAGATATAACGAGTGGCCATAACACCGCGTCGCCACTTCACCTTTACCTTATACTCTTATGGTATGTCAACGAATATGTAGCTGACTATTCGTTAGGTCACACGATATTAGTTAGGTTTGACAATAGACAAACGAATGTCAGATAAAAAGTCTGGATAAGACTTTCAGAGACGAAAGACGTTTGACACTTGATACTCGAGATACATAGCCGTGATTATTATAATAATATCCGCCCAAAAACCTAATACGCGAGTTATTCATTCCCACAGTCGTTACAGTGTTTACTCAAACTAAACGGGCACGACCTACCAATACCAATTTTATTTAAAAAAAAAAACAAAAAATCCTCTCGGTAATAAATTTCTTCCCGATTGGAATGGGAAATTTCCGTAAAAATAATTGATATTCCGACCGTGCCACAATCGATCTCGTTTGCCGGGAATCTATGTACGTCGGGTTACGTCGATCGGGGTGAGAAACGGTAGAATGGAAAGAAATGCTAATGGCTTACCCGGTTTCTTCAGCTTCATCGGCCAAAGTCCGTGAAAATCTTTGGGTAACTAAGAATCCGCGGCAGGGTTTTAGCCGCAGTTCGAGTTTTCCTCGCTTCTCGCGCGAATCTTCCGACAACCAGGGCGTCCCGGTGCGCTCGGCTGATTTAATTAAACCGAGCTGCGCCGGGTGAGACTCTGCCGGAGATCCCTCACGGTTAATGAGTTACTTTTAACGAGCACGAAAATTCCACACTCCGATTATCCCGATATTTTTTAGTAACCCGATTTTGTTGGACAAACTTGCTTATCGTTATCTATATTTCTACCGTCGTATTAAAAAAAAAATAAGTCATATGGTCGATCACCGTCCCGTAGAGCCGATTTTTAGGATCCCTTGTCGAAATTTTGCGTCCTCTGGAGATTTCTGCGTGTGGATCTTGAGCTGAGCTTCCCGAATTAATCGGCTCCTTACTAATTAACCAATTATTGAAGGGCGGTGGGGCGGCCGTGGAGGGGAGGAGGTTTGCTGAGCGCGTAGAGGCAGTTTGTCACGATGGTAGTTCGCCACGCCTCTCTCCGTTATAGCTTCCCGTTTTGCTCCCGAAGCCCCCGTGGCTCCTGTCGTAGGGTCCCCTCTTCGAGGCGGCACGACCGGCGGCAGCATGGCTCTGTAATCCTCTCTCACTGCCGAGATGCTAGTTACGTTGCGACACGCTCAACGTTTTGGGGCCACCCCAGCTCCCCGACTGGTGGCCCTAATCGATCACGAAGTTTAATTAACGAACCTAATTTAAAGTTCGTTCGAGGATTGGGCGCGGTCGGGGATTCACCCGTTAACCACCCGAAATTCCGTCACCAGGAGTTACACCATCCGGCCCTTGAGCCTCCCGGGTTTATGCGCGAATCTGGCGATTGTATGTCTGGTCTTTTCCATCTTGATATAACATAACATAATATAATAGAATATTCAACTTCAACTTCGAAAAATGCACGAAAGTGGACCCCCAGACGATGTTTCAGGAAACTATGCGAAATCGACTTTGTTGAACAATCCACTGTCGATCTTAACTGCGCCTTTCAACTTAGAACGCAAATGAACAGGCGAAGACGACCTATGGGAACTGCAACATGGAAACCCCGAAATTATAGCAGAAGAAAAGAAAAATGTAATTGAGAAATATAGAAACAATTGCATTAGGAGAAACGTTTACAAAAATACTCAACTTAATATATAACCCACTGTACCGAAACACAAGTGGTCGGTATGGGCGTGTGGAATACCAAACTTGGCGAGTACCTACAGCGAAAGCAAGAATTATCGCAGAATTAAGACTAAGCAATAAGTCGAGGTTGAAGCTCTCCGACAAAATGAATACACATGTAATAGATAAGACCGAAATATACAGCATATGTAACACCGAAGAGCACGAAAACCTAGCACATGTTTTGTTGAAATGTCCACTATATTCTCCCTTGAGGGAACACTGTATAAATAAATACTTGCGGCCAGAAGTTGTGGACAATAACGAAAATTTGCAAACCCTGCTAAGTATACAAAATGCCACCCAGTCAGACAATATTTATTTATACGTGAGCATTGTCCTCAAGCTTAGGTCATCCTCAATGAATGAATAAACTCTCAACATAATATATCTAAAATAATCTTAAGTGTACGAAATAATTATTAGTCGTAATACTAAATCCATGTAAGAACTACAAATAACAGCGCTTATCATGATAAAGTTCACAAGAAGATTCCTTTTGTACAAACACTATATTTTCCAAAACAAACATATCTATCTATCTAATTCAATATAATATCATAATATATGTTGTAGTGCGTTACATAGAGACCGGCTAAAACCTGACCAGGGCCTGGTCGGGACCCAGTCAGGATGTTACGCTCTGAAGTTCTTACCTGCAATGAGGACGTACTCATTGCTTGCACCCGTACCATTTAATTGAACCCACCCGAAGTTGGATAGTGTTGAATCAACTTTGGACGATACTCTTCCGTCTTTTGGTGTTCCAAAAGCGAGGCAAATCTCCCGATTGTTTCCCTAGTGTTCCCCTTTGGTACCATTTATTTATAATATAATATAATGATATATATTGCGGCACGTTACATCGGGACAGACTAAGACCCGACCAGTGTCTGATCAGGATCCACTTAGGATGCAATACTCCGAAGTGGCTATCAGAACTGAGGACATTCTCACACCACGTACCCATGCCATCAAATTGAATCCAAACACCCAAAGTTGGATGGTGTTGAATTAATCTTGGATGAGAGTCCTCCGTCCTTTGATATTCCGAAAGCGATGTTTAATTTCCCCGTGGCCCTTTAAAGGTTTCGCCGAGGCTACCGCGAGGATCGTCCAATCCCTCGCCGCAGCTTTTCTTCCCCAACACCTGCGGTGTATCCGCGCGTTTGCGGCCCGGGATTCCGCTCGGTAGGTTGCCCTGAGGTCTGTCCTCTGCTCCCCTTCACCGTCCCGCGGCTTCCTTGATTGTGGCCGGGCAACAATTACTGCCGGGGTGGGCCGAGGGAGATCCACAGGGCCGTACGGATGGCCCCAAAGACGAACGAGATAGAGTTGGCGAGCGAGGATGCGCGAAGGACACGCTGAGGGATCACTTTAGCGAGATCCTTTGATTCTCATCCTATCAACGTTACCAGCCGCACGAGCGTGCGAAGGATCGTCAATTTCTGACGGTCCTGAAAGCGTTTTCACCCTAGTGGGAATGAAAGATAGGCCCGGTGTAATGGCCGACGTTGGCCGAACACGAGCCAACGCTATGCCAATACCGGCCCCTTGTGGCATTCCCACTGGGGCACCTTCGTGCCGGGTCTCGGAGGAGCGTGTGAGTCGCACAGTGTTTCCAATCAGAGAATCGGAATCTTTTTTCCTCTTGGTTCATTTTCCTTTCCTCCCATCTTGGTCCATCGGTGGGATCTCTTTTTTCATTGTCTCTAGACGATGCCCCCCGGAGAATTACCCGTGCGGCACGCATAGACGACCGCCGAGGTATGAGGGAGCGAGGGCCAAAGAAGCCAGGGTGAAAAGGGGAAAAAAAATTCTCCAGAGCTCGGCAATTTCTCGATCGGAAGAGGGAAAAAGATGAGAGTCGGCGGGTAAGGGATGAGGGAAAAAGGGAGCTTTGGTCGGAGGTAATCAATCGGGGGAACCGCACCTTGCTCCGCTACCTTGAGCTTTGAACTGCCGTGGTTAAAAGGAGAGAACAAACTTTCGAGCTATTTAATATCGGAGAAATTCTATTTAATATCTTCGGGTTGGTCGGATCGGGGAGGGAAAAGGTGAAGAATGATTACTGTGGGATCGAGCAACGATCGCGGGTTCTTGATAAAAAAATGTGTTTAACGGGAGATTTATTTATCACTGGGAAAGGGCTCTTTCGAGGGATCGATTAAACGAGGGTATCGTCCATTGTTCGCCACAAAAAGGGGTTTCTCTTTTTTTTTGTTCTTCTCTCTGGCTCTTTTTTACTCAAGGATAAAGTGCTGAAATACGGTTCGTTTTGCTTTCAGTGGGGTATTTCGCTCAAACCACTAAAGGGCGTGTATTATCCACGCACTATCGGTGTAGCGCTGAAAGCTTTATCCGATCTCGGCTCTCATTGACGAGCTGCACGATGAAGCAGTCGTTCTTTAAAGAAGATTCGAAACTGCGGCTTTTGCCGTTTACCGGACGAGCAACCGCTTTTTACCTGTCGGAGCTGAACGCTCAGCCCGACCGGGCTGGAACTCACTTGTCCCGTTTAGCCAGAGGCACTTTATCGAAATTTATTAAATGAAGCTTGAGTGAATTATCGCAGGTTCGTAGGCATGTGGTAGCGAATTTCGCTCGGAAACTCTCTCGAGGACCTTTTCCCGTGAAACATTCCATTTTATCCCAAAAACCTTCATATTCCACTGCATTGCGCTACGCCAATACCAGTGGTTGTATGGCTCGCAGTAGCTACTGGTACAAATTTCGGAGCGTTACATCAGGCTTTGACAAGGCCTTGTCAGAGGTCGCCACGTAACGGTCATAAAAATTGTACCAGGGTAAAATGTAGGCAACCCATTCCCGGGTGGAAATTACGGAGAGTCATAGTAGAGAGATAAATCGTCATGGTTACGGTACTCTGGTTGCGCTGCCTCACAATTGCATTAGCCAGTGCATTCAATCCTGAATGTACTTTCATCCTCCTGGCGACTCGCTTGGTGGCTTTGAGGACGTAACTCATCGCTCCAGCTCGACACATGACACGGGTTCCAGGGTCGGAAGCAGCTGCAATTATCGCGAAATCGGACGTGTGCTGGCTTGGACATGAGGAACGGGTGTCCTAGGTAAAAGCGCCCTACTACCGTAGCCCTGCTTCTCGTCCAGCTTGGGCTTCTGCGGATTCCCTCCCGTAGCGTGGAAACCGCCGTTGCACGGTACAGAGTATATCTGGGAATTTCGGAATAGCTACGGGGGATCTCTGTCGCTCCGACTCGTGGTCTCTTCAGCCGGGGGAGTGGAAATACGGACGGCGGCAGCACCGCTGAGGATACTGCGGACCGTAACGCGGTCATGGCCAGGAAACGTCGCAGTTTCGAGATCCCCTACGCGCCGGTAGTTGGCCAATATGTAACGGGAGGGGAAACGCAGCTGCGAAGGACGAAAAGTTTTTCGAGGATCCCTGGAAATGGGAAAAGCACGGCGATTGCTACGGATACCAGGTCCGACCCGAAGACCTTCAGCGGTAACGTGGCAAAACCTTGGAATAAAGTGGAAGAGAAGCGGAGGTGAACGAAGGGATGAGAGCAGAGAATATTCGATCCCAACTATAAGAGACTTGAACAATTTCTTTGTTGGACCAAGCAAGCTTCTGGCAATACCAATTATGCGCTTTCAGCCTGATAAGGAATTCCTAAACCGGCTGTTAGGAAAAAAAGGTTGCAGGACGCCCCGGAATCGCCGCGTCTCGGGCCTAGAAATTGAACCTCCTTGTGGACATCGAATTATGGAGATGATAGGAAAAACTTCGACCATAGTAGTCACCAGAGCGGTAAAAGTGTTGATGCCGACGGCAGAGAGGTCGTAGCGACTATCCATATGGCGCCACGGTCTGCAATCGCAATCCTGTTTCATTTACGACCGTAGATAGCAGTAACGGTCTTTTTTCCTACCGTTCCCGTTCCAATGCCAAACTTGCGTTCTGCCCGTTCCCGTTCCAGCGCCAAACTTGCGTTCCCATCGATCGGGCGACTCGCAACAGCGCCCATGCCACCTGAACTTTGATGCCGAGAGTGCGAAAGATGCCGTAGGAATGGAAAACAAGTATCCAAGAACCATTTGGAACATAAACAGCACTGTGAGATGCCAGAGCTGTGCATAGCGCGAATGGGGAACAAGCCTCGTGGAAACTTGTTAACTTAATTTATACCAATGCTGTAATATGCAAATTGGGTTGTCGGAGGATAGTGAGGCTCTTAGGCGGTGCTGCAGCAGTACCCAAGGTGAGGGCAGGTTGGTACAGCAGCAGTACCCAAGGGACAAGGGTTTCCAGAATCAGTAGAATACCAACGCGTGCGTATAAGTTGGCGGAGTTGAGTGCGAACAACCGCAGATTGGTCGGCGAATATTCGTGTTTGTGTAGGGTGCGAGTATGCGGTTTAAGGATGGAAAGAGCTAAGGCCATGTACCGACATCCTCCAGGATAAACGGAGGCGGAAGGTTGAGCGCGACGGAATGATCGGAGACGCGGACGGCTTGGAAAACCCGACGGGGATGTCAATTTGCATTTTAATCTGATATCCGATAATTATGCCGTCGGATTTGCTTGAATGGGATGGCTCGTGGGATAATCCTTCCCATTCCCATGTGTAATTTCAATTTCTGGACGTGTGAAGTTGAGCCTACCGATGTTCCCCTGATTGCGTGCACTTTTACCTCGGTTAGTTTTGTATTGAATTGGTACCCATATAGGTTTTGCCGTTGGGTCGGACGCGGCCGATTGTCGGGCCAGTGTTGGCGTGGCGATTGTCGAATTCCTAATATTCGGCCAATGCTCGGCCGAACATTCAGTCTCCAATCATCGAGTTGCCGACTCGCGGCAAATGCTTAGCCAGATATGAACGCGCCAAATGTTGTTTCGCTGATTTAAGGCCCATTCTAGGCCGAATCTTCACAAACCGCTCGTAGGTTTACCGATTTCAGGCCAAACTTCGGCCGAGCTGTGAATCACCAATTGTTGGTTTGTCGAAATGGTTTGTTGAAATGACGCATTCTTTAATTCTCCCAAAAGATGCGTATTATTTTTGGATTTCGCATTCCATAGTCAATAAATGCTTAGGCAACACATTGACTGAGTATGATCGCTATGAGGGTTCCCGCAAGATACCATATAATCTTTCATAGCCATGGGAAGTATAATAAAAAAGGAGATATTTCAACTTTTACAATATTCGAAAAGGTGTACATTAAAACCATTCTTGCACTATATACGTAATCTGTAGAGGGTCTACATTGAAAACTAATTATCGGCTGATCCTCTTGATCGACTGTGGGGCCAATATTGATAACCACTATTGGCAAGCAATTATCATCCAAGGCTCGCTCGATGATTGAGCCAAGCTCGCTTGCCAATTGGCCAGACCATTGGCCACATCCGATCACCCTGCATGGGTATCGAGCGGATGCTGAAGTGCTTGACATCGAGTCAACTGGATTATAACAACCGGATACAACTTCCCTTGACTCGGGACTTCACCTCTGTTTTCTTTCCTGTCCTTTCTCGCCCAATTGTTGAAAGTCGATGCAACGTGGATGGCCGGGAAGGTCCCTGGGTGTCAGCCAGTTGCATCCATCTTAAGGCGGCGTGATAGAGTGGAGACAAAAAGAACCCTCTTCTTCGCTTCTCGCTCTTCGGATTCCTTCCCTCTTGGGTAGGTGTTTGTTCTCGAAGTTCAGGAACAATGGGAGTCCCGCGGAGGAGGGAAGGAGAGCCGATATGGGGACATCGAATGGATGTTGAAGTGCTTGACATCGAGTCGACTGGATTATAACAACTGGACACGACTTCCGTTAACTCGGGATTTCATCTCTATGTCCATTCCGTTCTTTTGTCGCCCAATTGTGAAAAGTCGATGCACGGTGGTTGGTTCGGAAGTTCTCTGGGTGTCTTCCAATCGGATCGACTTTAAGGTGGCGCGATAGAGCGCGACGAAAAGAACCCTCTTCTTCATTTCTCGCTCTTCGGATTCTTTCCATCTCGGATAGGTGTTTCTTCTCGAAGTTCGGAGACAATGGGAGTCTCGCGGAGGGAAAGCGAGCCGTAGCGGGGTGAATTGGCGAAGAGCCCGGAGGGCTAACTCTGGACTTACGAGACACGACGACTTCGCGAATGATCTTGTGAACCTAAAGGAAAATCGGGGTAATCTAAAATGATCGTGTAACATTCGAGCAGTCCCACTTTAACTGTGGGATTAGATCATGATAGGGATTAACGCTCCTCCTATAAGTAAATAAACGATGGAGGGAAGCGAAGTACAATCGCTCGACGAGGGGAGGGAAAACAAAGCCCGAGCTAATTGCGTACCCGACGAGATGGGACGAGATTCACCCAGAATGGATCTGAAAGTTTTCCGACTGAAAATGAAGGCGGGTTAGGGGATAAACGGGGAAACTGAAAAATAGCGATGAAAAGGTATCCGTCGAAAATTTCCGCGGCGATATTTCCTCTCCGCACTCGATTCTCGACGACGTTCGTTAAGCTCGGAGCAATTAAATTCACCTCGATGTTGAATAGTCGAATGCGCCCCAGGAACTCCACGAATTTTATCGTCAACCCTCTGGCGACACAGCTCTCACATAACTGCACCGAGAACAGTTGACGAGTCTTCTCCGATCCTGATTTCCTCGTCTCCCAACTTCCGTACACTTGTTGCGACGGAAAAAACGGATTTGCCCCGATTGCAAATAGCTCACTGAAAGAACGAGTTTAATTAATCTTCATCCGTCCGCTGCTATGCAACACACTTTTAGCGTGCATTCTCGTGAATAATTAGCTTCTGGCTTTTTTTTTTCTTCATAATTCAGACATCCAACGTCAAATAAGCCACTCCATTTTAATGGATTAAAATCGTAAAATGTTAAGAAATAAGTCCCGTGTTTCAAGAACATCGATATAATTTGTTCGGATTTTGAAATCACATATTTTATTCTGAGAATTAATAACAATTTTCTTTTATCAATCTTCAAAGTTCCGAAAATAAAAATAAAAATGTAATTCTCAAATTTCTCACGGAATATCTCTCGTTGCATTCGCAATGGACGAAAAAACTTTTCCATTGGACGATTCTGCGGCTCGCTCGGGAAAACTAACGAGTTTCCGAGAGACTTTACAGTAGTGAACTGTTTCACGCCTGAGACTTTCTGATAACCACGAGAGCTTCAAAACAGTTTCCCGTATCGTGGCCTCGTTCCCGGACTCTCCGCACGATTCCCGAAAAACCCTCCCCACCCCGACCCTCCGTCCTCTCATTGTCTTTTCACATCTCTCGACCGGATTGCCAAGAGCGTCGGACGTCCCTCTCGACATAAGCTGATTCCCGCTTTCCTCCACGATCACGAAATTCTACCCGCACGTGATGCTCGCGATACGGATCTCAATATTATGTACACATACGTGCGCAGGATCCTTTGAGTTTCTCTTCTGCTCTCTTCTCAAGTTCTATACAGAAACTGCCCCAAAAATTGTTTGCAAGATATTATTATTATTATTATATTATTATAGTATTATTATTATATTATTATTATATTATTATTATATTATTATTATATTATTATTATATTATTATTATATTATTATTATATTATTATTATATTATTATATAATGTTTTCAGATCGACAAAATTGAAGAACAAAGAGAACAAAAAAATGTCGACCACGATGCCGAAGCAATCATCGAAACGGTGAGTAAACTTCTCCTTTGTACTCAACCGTTCAGTATTGTGCCGATAGGCTTACAATTTTCTCGCCCGTAGGTGTTGCGATTGATTGATAGTCGAGAGTATCGCGCTGGTCTGTTGAAAGTGGGGTGCGTCCCGATTTATATACATCGTCCCTTTCTATACATTCCGCGGCCCGACCGCCAGAGGCCTAAACTCAACGTCGTATTGTGTACAGACGGTAGCGGCGATGCGCGCACCGCGTCGTCCTCCTTCATGATCGCCGGTTATTCGATGGCCGGGACGACGATTGATCGCGCCACTTATCGCCCCTCCCCTCCCCCTTAACCGGAGGCTTTTATCGCGAAAGCCCTCTTCTCGGCCGATCCGCGTGATAAATATCGAGGGAATACCGAGAGTAGCGAAGCCCGTCGGCCAGATATATGCACGGACGATTCCGCACCTCGATTCCGCGCGCGGATCCTGAAACGAGCGACTGCATCTAGAGCGCTGTCGAGGTGGGCAAAAGCCACGTGTGCGCGTGGGCTTTTGCCCATCGGCAACGGCTTCCTCCCCACGTTCGTGTCGGTGTACGGCGCGCCGGAGCACGACCGCAACCACTGCCGACCGTTTCTACTTGCCCCCGCGCTCCCTAATGCACGGCCCCAAATTGAGGGCAAGTAGAAACGCCCGAAAGTAGTCGGCCACACGAAAAGGCCTCACGCACCCTGTCCGCCAACCTACGAACTCACAACGTATCAATTTGCCCGTTTAACAAATTCCCGCGAATACGCGAAACACCTTTTTTTTTCAAGTTTGATGCTTTTGTCGAAAAAGAAGAAGAAAAGTAATGAAGAATTCCGCAAGTCGTCCATTGTATAATAATAATAACAATTATATATAATAATAATAATTATTATATATAATAATAATTATTATTATATATAATAATAATAATTATTATATATAATAATAATAATAATTATGACAATTTTATTTTAATACAATAAAACTAATAAGTGTTCGTAACCTCGATATTTGTTTGCATTTTCGGGTGCTGTCCAACTGAGGAACAACGTATATGAGTGCCAAACCCTTGCCAAATGTACCAATCCGAAAATATTTGCTCTCAAAGTTGAAAAAAATGTTTGCTCTTTCGCCTCTGAAAACAATTTGTGCGTGAAATATGTCCATTTATTCACACGCGAGTATGCGAGTATACGTGAGCACTCCATTGTATGCTTTTTTTTCACTCATATGCTCCAAAAAATTATCAAGTTATCTCGGTAGTCGCATTGAAATTCCTTGCAATTCACTTTCGCAGTTCGGATATCGTATCCTCGGGGTTGCACGGAGTGGTTACGGTATTCGGTAGGGCGTAAGGAATTTCAGAGGCGCGACCCAGGAATTCGTAGGAGGCTTTGCCGTATGCGTTTTTGTCCCGTTTCAACGAGCCCGAGCATTCGCGTCGAGCGCGAGCCCGTATAACACCTTAACACCCCGGGAGAGAGAATAGCATTCGAGGCATTGCATTATACCCGAGTCGCTTGGCGCACGCGTGGCCTTACTTCCGGTACCAGACAATCCTCTTTCCCGCTCACTGTCTCCGCACGCGAGCGGGCGGTACGTGTTACGGCACTTTAATCTCTTCACATCCGACTCGTTGCTGTGCACACCGTGTCGTTGCTTTCTATCTCAAACCCTCCGACCCCGCCCACCCGTTAACGAGGGAAAAAAAAATGCATTTTCTTGCGACACTCTCCAATCTTGGTTAGAGCTACCCGTTTTTATCAACTTCGCCAGTAACCTTGCTACTTAAAAAAAAAAAAAAAAAACTCCAGATTTAATTTCTACGCATAATAAATAATTATAATAATACGTACAATAAATAATAAACAATACATAAAATAAATAATAAATTATACACAAGAGCTGTGAGACAAGCGCATAGTGCGGTTCAACAAATGGCGAATAAAGCTAAATCCTAAAAAATCAAAACTCATACTGTTCAACCACAATATATCCGAACATTGCCCGTACATCAATATATACAATCGCACAGTCAAGCCGAGGCCTTCCGTTGAATATATATACGAATAAATATTGGCAGCGAACTGAACTTTAATTCTCGCACCAAAAAAATGATCAAGGCCGAAACCATTGCCCAGACTTACACTTACTTTACACTTACGGACAGTTACTTTTGACAATTGACCGATCGCAACAAAAAAAAAGGCTACCATAATTTGCCTACTGCATCGGTCAACGTCCGTTGGAATATATAAATCGGCTACAGAAATATACAAAAACCGCCGGAAGCACATGCGGACTCACCAAATTAAGATACAACCGATAATCCACTGTACTACTCCTCAGATACGTTGCTTTACGCAAAAACAGTTGTGCAACTGATCATTGAAAGTGCTCGAGTCAGTACAAAATAAGCGAAATTAAAAAAAGATACGACTATGCATTCACACACATGTGATATTATTTATTTGGCTATGTATTTTCAAGTAACAATAATACATTGTAACCGTTAATCAAATCGTAAAGCGCTGTGGCCAATGCATCGGCAATAACCAGGCTGTAGGACTTCGATCAATTGCTAACTAACACCATGAGGCATTGTAGTGTTTAAAAAAAAAAAGAAAGAAAAAAAAAATCGAACGCGCATTGTAAGGACGGTCAATAAATGTCTTACTGCTGCTATTAATAAATTATTCGTACAATAGACAATGAATTATTATGCGTACGATAAATAATACTTGCGACAAGTAATAGATAACACGTATTATAAATAATAGTGACTTAAAATTTTTTTATTATATTCGTTATACGTGCGTGACAAGAAAATTTGGCCTTGACAATTCCAGGGTTGAGATAAACTTCGACCCCGAGCCAAGTATTCTTTTTTTTGCACCCTCAGTTTTTCGATTTGCCGGCAAATCTCATAATCTACCGTAAAAACGTGACTGCAACTTAATGAACGAGCAATCCCTCGGATTTCCGGATGCATGCATGCGAGATCATCCGCACGCGCCCTTCGTTCGCAAACAGTCGGTGACGTAGCCCGCGGACCGATAGTTAGCCCATACACAGCATGAAAGCGACGAGCTCGCGTTCGCGTTCGCGTGAGAGTTCGCGTTGCGGGAAAGCCGCGAGACCGGCGGCACCAGCAGCCTCGCCGTCGACGGTTTAATGGAGCGTACACGTTATAACACCGAGATGCGAATCTTTCGATCCCTTCGTTGCACCGCTGAACAACGATGGTGAGGCGTGGCAAAGAAACGCAGGAACTAATGCATAATAATAAAGCTCTCACTTATTATGCCTCATACGCTCGAGATCCTATCTCTTCCAACCCGCGAAACTCTCTTTATTTATTTTTTTTTCTAACTATGATTATAATATTATTATTGTGACGTCACGGTTTGCCTATTTAACGTTGCTTTCTTCATTTCGATTAGCGAAATCGGCTACAGAAGGCGGATTTAGGGAGTACAGATTCGGTTTACACTTGGTGAACTGATTAAAGCACAAGCTGGCGGAGTAACGTTTTCGTACAGAACTTCGGTGACTTACTAACTAGACTAGAAGAGGACTGTACTTGTACGTTTATCCGTCGAAAAGCATGGCCAATGGGGGGGGGGGGGGGGGGGATTTGGGCGTCGGAGTGTTCTGGAAAAGGCAGGTAGTGTGGAAGATGCTGGAAGCAGCTGTCTAAGATTCTAGGAAGGTCAGGCGATGCTGAGAAAAGTGGAGTAACCTGGCTGGCCATAGCTTTACTTAACGTATGGGAAGATCTTTGGGAAATGGAAAGTACACTGAGAGAAGGAACTAGTAAAAAAACGTACCGATCATCTAAGAAAAATTACCGTAGTTTATGGTCGTACGCAACTAGGGCGCCAAATTCGGTTTACACTTGGTGAACTAATCGAACCGCTTATCGAAGTACACATTGGCAGAGTGACGTTTTCGAAAAGTGGAGTAACCTGGCTGACCATAGCTTTACTTAACGTATGGGAAGATCTTTGGGAAATGGAAAGTACACTGAGAGAAGGAACTAGTAAAAAAACGTACCGATCATCTAAGAAAAATTACCGTAGTTTATGGTCGTACGCAACTAGGGCGCCAAATTCGGTTTACACTTGGTGAGCTAATCGAACCGCTTATCGAAGTACACATTGGCAGAGTGACGTTTTCGTGCAGAACTTCGGTGAGTTACTAACTAACTGGACTAGAAGAGAATTGTTCTTATGCGTTTGTCTGCGGGAAGGCATGGTCAATGGGAGAGGATTTGGGAGTCTGATTGTTCTAGAAAAGGCAGGTAGTGTTGAAGATGCTGGAAGCAGCTGTCGAAGATTATTGGACGATTAGCCGATACTGAGAAAAGCGGTGTAACCTTGCTGTTTCCAGGTTTACGTGATTTATCAGAAGATCTTTGGGAAATGGAAAGTATACTGAGAGAAGGAACTAGTGAAATCTATCGATCATCTATGAAAAATGAACATAGCTTATCGTCGTACGCAACTAGTGCTCTCGATCTCGCTCATGCGACTCTCCCGCTCACTGATCTCACCTATGGCGGTGAGTCTTCGATTTTTCAAGAAGTTTTACCATAATATCTGCAAAAGTTTCTTATAAATCCGGTACTTCCTACCAGAGGTAGCGCCCTAGTTACCTGCTACTATGTCCTATGGAAAAATCTCCCAAGCGATAGTGTCATATTTATTAGATCCTTCCTTCAGTGTAAGCGTTGTTGGGCTTTTCGGACAAAGGACAGGATGCACGTGCACGTCCTTGCGGAAGGGTGCCGCGGCGGGAGTCAGAGAGCGGCTGGTGTCGTAAACTGTAAGAGCGAGAGCTGAGGAAGGATACGGGCAATGAAAAGGTGATGCTCGGGCTGGACCATCGTTACATTACTATTATTATTATTATTATTATTATAGTAATTAATATTCGCCAGCACCGATTGTTATTTAATTTACAATTTTCATTTTTTCACGTCTCAGCGGAGAAAAGTATGAGCGAGGAGAGGGAAGGAGTTTGAAATAAAAACGTGAAACGTGACTCTGTCGCGAGAAGGCAGAGAAAAGCTCCGAACCCGACGGGCGCAAAGGAAAGGAGGTTCGAGCGGAAGCTCGTGAGGAGACTCGAAATGAGTTGCGAATACGGACATTTTTTCTGTATTTTTTTAATGTATTAGCTCCCCCCCCCCCCTGAAAGTTCTTTCCGGAGCAGCGGGAGGGGGGAATCGTTGAATATTAAGAGGGCGTGTGGGCAAACCATCCCCGGAGAATTTATTCATGCGGAGTGGTTGTGTAGAGCTTTTATTATCGACGAGGTCTGGATGGAGGGTACACGGGTACCGGTACTCTGCGCGTCTGCTTATAGTACGGTATCCACCCCGATTTTCTTTACCCGCAATTTATTTTTATTGGATTCTTTTTTTTTATTTTTTTTTTCATTTTATTTTTATCCCCGCGAACAGGGAGGGTCGATGTTTCGCGAATATTTCATTTCAGTAATTTCCATTGCAAAGCCCGAAGCGGGAGGAGCACGATTGCTTTGTCGTCAATCGCGATTGAAACGTGAACGGAAGGAGTGGCAGAGAGAAAGGGGCGGTGGGGGGGGGGGGGGGGGGAGCGGGGGAAAGCGTCGAATACAATGTCCGTGTCAGATAGAGTCGAGCGCATTAGTGCACGGTACGCCATTCGAATCGACAGAAAGAAACGAGACTCGAACAGTTTTCCATTGAAGCGATATCGAATTGAGAGGAAGGCGAGGCGTTATATTGCCCGAGATAAAAACCCACCGATAAACCGAGGGTGAAAGATGTTTATACAGAGAGCAAATCAGTAAGGATTAAATAGCGACTCGGTAGCGCAAACTCGAGTTGAAACTTGAAATGATACCCATGTAGAAATTTCAACTAATTTCAAGTATAAACGTAATTTACATGGTCAGTCAAGTAGAAACTTAAGTTTCAAGTTCAGTCACGAAGAAACTTAAGTTTCAAGTTCAGTCAAGTATAAACTCCACTTTCAAGTTCTGACATAAATTTAATCAAATGTAAACTTAAGCTTAAGAATAAACGTCATTTTATACGTTACTCAATGTTAAACTTAAATTTCGGCCTAACTGAGGTTCATACTCGACTGAACTTTGAACCCAAGTTTGGACCTAACTTAAGTTTACACTTGACCGAACTTTGGACCTACGTTAAGCTTGGATTTGGTTTTGTGGATCGGTGCGAAACTCTGGCAAGTTGATAAACCGCAAACGGCCCGAAAAACGCACACGTCCGTTGGCGACCGAAACGGACCGTAAAAATCGACAAAGCGGACTGTACATTTTTTGTTGGCATTTGATCTTTTTTTTCGATTGCGGAAACCGAAAACGGACCGAACATTGTTTTTCTAAAAATTTTCTTTGGTCAGTTTTCGAAAAACAGCCAAGATCGTATTTTTTATTCTGTCCTGTCATTAAAAACAGAATTAAAAGCAAAACACACAAAAATTAAAGGACTTAGCCAACATTTTAAATACAAAAACGTTCGGCCTCTTCTCGGTTTTCACAACCAAAAAGGGACCAATCCTAAAACGTACGATCCGCTTTACCGTTTTTGCGGTCCGTTTCGGTCCCCAACGGACTTGTCCGTTTTTCGGTCCGTTTTTTAGTTCTTTTTTTTTTTTAATCTAAAAGCCGCCGTCCGTCAACTTGCTAGGGAATCGAGCCGGCTCACAAGCTATTTATAGTCCAACCTTAAGGGGACTCGTCATGCTATTATTGCCACGGAGTACTCATGCGTGCAATCATAATTCCGTGCGATCCCCCTCGCGACACGTAAACCCACGCGCCCACATACGCGAAGCATGCGAAAGAGGTGCCGCGCCGGCGGTGATAACCGCACGGAGACCCCGGTGCACGCGATAGCGATTAATCCCGAGAAATCGATGCCACGCGCCCGAGTGAACGGCTGCTGCTTTTCTGTTCTCTATATCCCGCAATCTTCAACCTCAAAATCGTCGTCGTCGCCGTCGCCAGCAGTTTCGCCTTCGTGACTTACGCGTTATGTGCTCCACTTAAATTCTGCCACGGCTTCGCTCGGGCTTTAATGTCGGCTAAATCGAGCTTGCGAAGATTGCGGCGCGACTCGAAAAATCACAAACCGATCATGTACGCGATAGCCCGGAAAGCACACACACACACACACACACACACACACACACGTTGCGATAAATTGGAAACGTTTCGTTTTAGCAGAAACGAGAATGGGGAGTGTTTTTTTTTTTTTTTTTTTTTTTTTTAGACGACGCGAGGAAAGGAAGAATTGAAATGGAGTTGTTGGATGAAGGGTAGCGAGGCGGGGTAGGAAGATGCGATGAGAAAGAGGAAAGCGGAGGAGCGAGGGAGGAAACGCCGGCTTGGCCTCTTCACTCGCTGCTCGGTCAACTGAGAATTACGAGAAACTATCGCGACAGCGTTAGGAGCGAAGAGTTTCCAAAGGTTTTGAATTGGCAAGGACGACGACGACGGGGAGCCGAAAGGGTGCGACCCGGCCGCGGTGAGGAATCGAGACGGTCGGATATGGAAACCCGCGGCAGAGCACTCATGCGAATTGGAACGCATCGTATAAATTTATAGAAGTTTCTATCCGTTACTCTATGCGCTCGCGTCTTCGTTCGAGCGCGTTGCCTACTTTTTCGTTGCGGCTTTTTAATAATACAAAATAAATCATAAAAATAAAAAAAAAAAAAAGAAGGGCACCTCCGTCATTCCGTCTTGCCGAACTTGTTAGTCTTGCGTTGACGCTCGGGCGATTCACTGAGAGAAGGATCTGATAGAAGTGACCGGAAATCCGGTAAAAACCGACGAAACTTTCAGGTTATGCGAACTACAGCGGCATCTTGGCAAACGTTCGCATTAAACTTTACACAGTCTCATAGCAAATATGCTACTCTTTGCTATCGCAGATATTACCCGAATTTCTGCTAGAATGTAAGTACTTCTTACTTTTTATGAATTACTCAACAATACAAGTACTTCTTACTACTTATGAATTACTCACCGATACAAGTACTTCTTACTAATTAATATTATACTTCTTACTTTGTGTGGGTTATATCGGTGTATTGTGTCGATCAAATTTTATAATGTCTACATACATTGAACAATTTGATCGACGACATTCCCAGTTTTTATCCACGGAATTCTTAGTTTTATCTACGAAACTTTTAGTTTTATCCACGAAATTCTTAGCCAGTTAAGTAAAATTTTGCCATCCAGGCTTCTGAAAAAAAATCAAAAATGACCATATGGGTTAGATAAAAATTGCTAGGGCCCCTATGAAAATGTCATATGTCGCTAGTGGACCATGTTTCCTGGTCGAAATTTACCATATGACTCGGTAGTTTTTCCGAAATCCTTCTCTCAGGGTCTTCACGAGTACTGTCAATTCTGTTCGGTGAAAAAAATTGAAATATTGCAAAATTAATGAATGAAAAAAATAAAGACATTCGTGTGCAAGAAACATTTGTTAGATGCAAAAATGGTTTTTTTTTTTGTTGTTGCTGTATTTCGGAGCCGTGAATTCCATACTGAAGATCCGAAGCATAGACGGCAGATAGAAATGTTGGGAAAAAAAAAATCTTTCGGCTCTCCCGTAACGTTTCGCGGAGTGAGAGGTCGTTCGCGACAAAAGCGACTCGGGGGAGCGAAGTTTTAGCTCGTGAGGGTTCATAACTTCAACCGACTACGGGCAAGGACTGTAAAGGCTCGCCGGGACGAAGGAATCAAGCTTTTGTTCTTCGGTTACGCGTTTCGAGCGGAGCTTCTTCGGGTCCCGGTTTCTACGGTGTCCGAGCTTAACGAATACCGTACAGGCCGAGCGTTCTTCCCAGTCGCAGCCGAGCCGGGAACGCTTTGTCCGAAGCCCCTCGGCTGCGATGCAAGTATCTTCTTTTTAAAAAAAAAATTAAAAAAAAAAAAACATACACACACACAATAAAAAAACAATGCCACGACTTCGCCCAAATTCAAATTTTCCTCCTTTCATTTCCGAAGCCCAAACTTTGAGTGCCACTTTTGCGACTGCGGCACTCGGTACCAAATTCTTTTTAACCGTTTACCTTTGAACGCTGAAATTACATTTTGTTTTCAGTTTATTTCAATATGCTGTGATATTTTTTAATTTCTATTTTTAATAACTGATGCAAATTGTTTACGATGGAATTTCATTTTCTTAAAAAAAATTATTATTTTCAATAGTAGCACCACGTCAAAATACTCCGTTGCGGACCGTCGGGGCAGGATTACACTCAGAAAAATAATTGATTTGACGGCCACCGTTTATTTAGATCAAGTGAAATATTTCTTTGATTCAAATAAATATTTACTTCATTTAAGTAACTGTTTACTTAATTTAAATAAATATTTATTTAGATCAAATAAATATTTTGCTTCATCTTAATAAACGGTGGCCGTCAAATAAATTATTTTTTTGGGTGTAAATACACACTGAAAAAAATGTTTGGTATTCCCATTCGATCAAACATATTCTTAGTTGGGACAATGAAATTATGTTTTTTTTTTTTTTTTTTTAATGCTGATGTAACTTTTTAGTCAAGTTAACTAAATATTTCCTTCGCCACCCGCAACCGCCGGGTTTGGTTGATTCAAACCAATTTTGTCAGATCTTACCAAATCTTTTTTTCGGTGTACTCCGAGTGGTCAAATCTTCGAATGCAGATTTCTTCGAATAGGCAAATTTCCAAATTTGTATACTATACTCGAAAAAGCTTTTCCTACCGCTGATAACATACATATACGAGGGCGATATCGTTTTCGGATTTTTACTATTCGGATTTTTAATAGCAAAGATATTGGTTTTTCTCTTCGTAGTTCTAAATTTTCGAGTTTTCACGTTTCGGAGATTTAACTTTTCAATTTTCTGACACCTTGGTCTTCCCGTTTGTTGATTAAATGATTGTATGGACTTCGTATTTTAACGCTTTCTGATGATTTATTTCGAAATAATTACACATTGGTTACTCTCTGTTCGGAGTATTAAATCATCGAGCAATTGGCTATTCACTAATAGTTTTTCACGATGCTGCAACGTTTTCGGAGTCTTAAGCTTTCTGACAATTGAAATTCGATTTTTGTTGCCGTAGCTATTATTTATTGTCGGTTATGACTTTTCGATCGATTTGTCGAACAATGTCAATTGTTCGAATGAAAATATCAATAAATTCCGTGGTTTTATTGACTTTTTCATCGCCTTAATTTATTCTTTATCATCATTAAATAATTTAGTATTTCGAGCTCGAAATTAGGATTTACTGGTTACAAAGGGAGAAATCATAATATCAAATAAAATATCATAAAATAGAACATAATAAAATTGGAAATAATAATAATGACAATAGTAAATTATCAATGAATTGCGAACGACGTTGAATTACAGTCACTGCCGCGTGCAATGTAAATGTAGAGTAGCAGTGCCCCGAGCTACGTGTGAGTGTTTTGCTTCGATGGCTCGATGTTTCCATTAGGAACACGGTAATGCACTATATCACTTACCAAGTCATATAATACAGGGCTACCGCTCATTGGTAGCGCGCATCCGGAGCGAAACCCGACTGAGCTGGATTGCATACGGTAAGTAAAACAGACTTCGATACCCGCGCACGAGCTTCGGATTCGTCCCGCTCCAGTCATCATCTATCGAGACGGCGATGTGTTTCAGGAAGCTAACAAACTCGCGAGTTTCTGTGCAAACTCTCGTCGAGACAATGCCGAGGTGTCGCAATATCGTTTTCACGTCGCCGCAAGCTCGTCTTGCATTTCTCCGTTCCGCGGCGATTCGACAAACGCAGTTTCGAATAAAAATTCGATTTATCAAACTCCCGTCTCTTTATTGCGATCCAAAGTAAAACAATAGTAATATCGCCGGTTGCAATAATAAAAAAAATTGCAACCGGCGAAATAATTTATTTGATAAGAGCTCTGCAAATAAATATTTATTTAAACCAAGCAAATATTCATTTAAATCAAATAAATATTTACGTAGACCAAATAAATATTTATTCAAATCAAATAAATATTCAGTGAAATTTTATTGGTCAGAATGTTTGCGTACGTTTGTATATCTACCACTCACAACTCTACCTAAAAGCATCCCCACCATATAACAATTCTACCGGAATTTAAATAAAACTTTGCCGGAACTGAAAACAAAAACTCTACAGGAGTTTTATTTAAATTCCGGTAGAATTTTATTTCAATTGCGGGAGAGTTTTTTTTCTTCAGTTGTAGAGATTTTGGTGGAGTTGTGAGTGGTAGAGATATAAATGTGCCGCGCAGAATGTTCAGGATTCCTATTGCTGTGTGCGTCGGAAATTTGTGTTTGGGTCTTACATTTGGTGATCGGCTGTTGCCATAAGCTTGTTTCTGGTGTTTTTGCTTCTAGCTGTATTTGGGCGATCTAAGTCAGAGCTTAGTAAGTTGATAAATTCCTTTATCGATGTTATCTGGAGGCTTAGTAAAGTGGGAGATTTGAAGGATTGTGGAGGGGGTTCTTCGGGTGTCTTATCTTAAATTATTGAATTTTCTTAGCGTTATTGTGTGTGCGGTGAGGATATTTTACTTCGCTGGGTTGTTGCAGTTGAGAAAAAGGCGTTGTCCGTACTCGAGCAGTGGTCGGCATATGCTTTTGTAGATTTTTGATGATTGTTTTATGGTGATCAGTTTGGTACGACACGTAATGACGTGGGGTGAAACGGGTTTGAAAATTCGGATGTATCGTTGAGACAAAATGGGACATTCAAAAATTATTGTAAAATGGTTTTCTGCCCCCGCTTCGCTCGGCCATCAAACTTCGCACTCGGTGAAAAGACGCACTTTCCTCCCTTGTAGCATAACATACTATTGTTTGCGGGGCGCCCGTCAAAAAAATGATTTTTCTGGCAATGCTTCTTTGTATGTTTTAATTTTTTCCACAGTCCAGTGATTAAGGCCCCAGCAACCCTCCGCATTTTCTGCGGCCGCAGCAGCGGTCATCAACATTACCACAAAAGCGCCCATACCCCCCGCCCCCTTCGGAAATATTAAACCGTGCAGAGCGTGGCCCAGAAAGAATGAAAAAAAAAAAGAAAAAAAAGTGTTCCCGACTATCCTCGAGCTCTATCTCTTGATACATATTTAATGCCAACAATTAAAAAGTACGTGCGATAATGTAAAATGCGAGCGGCGACGCCGCAGCTGGACGCCCTTGCGGCCCGTGCGGTCTGCAAGCTATTTTTTTTTTTTTAATACAGCTCTCCTATTACCTTGGGTCACGCATAGCCGGCGATATTTTCGCTTCGCTTTTTTTTCCTCACCCCCCTTCTTGCGTGCGGTTTCAACCCTCCGCCCTATTATCCGTCCTCCTCTTGCCATTTTCTCTTCCCTTGTATCTCCCGCACGGGCCTCGCACGCTCTCCCGACTATAAACAGTATCGTTCCCTCTCGGTCCTCCTTTATCTCATCCCTTACCGATAGCGTCTCCATCTCGCTTTCGCCCTCGCGTTTTCCTTTCCACCCCCCCCTCCCTCCGCCGCCCCCCTGGACGGCGTCTATAAAAGCTCGCAGTTGGTTTCTCCCTCGCTCGCACCCCACGGTGGGGATTCAGCCGTATAGCCGCGTCCTGCTTCGCTCAGACCCTACCCTTTTCCTGCGAAGCATCCCACCGGCAGCGGCAGCAGCACCGGCACCAGGGGTTGTAGAGCGTACAGCAGAGGTCTCCAGGTGGGTGGAGATCGATAGCACCGCGACCCAGCTTTACCCGAGCGCGAACCGGGAACTGCTGCCACCAAGTTTTCCGCGGTCTTATACTCACGCTTACTCGCATACCGTGTTTGTTTGTACATCGGTCGAGGGTGGTTCGCGTCTATGATTTCTTATACTTTTTTTTTTTTTTTTGAAAATTTTAACTCCGTGACGTCGAAGAACATCGGATAATTTTTTATCCATTTATTTACGGGATAAACTCTTTTGCATGTACAATTTAAATGAAAAATCCGTTAACTTTATGGTAAAATTTCACTCGGCTAAAGGAAAATATTGAGTATTAGTTTTTCGTTTTATTAAATAAATTGAATAAATTGGGCTGAATTTTCAGTGGAGTTGGTACCGCAGAAAGATGAATTTGGATTCTAGAATCTTAAAAAAAAAAATGTACCCGAACATTTTTCGGCATCTTCTCTGGATGTTAAAAAAAAAAAATCAGAAATGTTGCATGGGTGAAATAATCGGTCAATTACCTCCGGCAAAATGTTGTCTCTGACTGGCCGTATGCAACGATAAATCAAATATTTGCGTGTGGGAAGCGAAATATATCAAGAGGTTGATTTTCAATCAACCCTCTCGACATACCCATTGAACGGCGCTTAAAATTGATGAAGGAGCGAATGATAATTGCTAATTGCGTGATAAGCGGCAGCGTTTTATCGTTTCTGCCCGACCATCCACGCGCCGTTAATCGGATGAGTAGAGCATCTCCTGAAATCCATGGTCGAATGAAAATTTGCGTATCGTTAGGCAACGAGTCGAATCAATTAGTTGAACGACCGATTTATCGAGGACCCCAAAACAGCTTCGACCGAATATCGAACGACCTGTTAATGCGAAGCGGGTTCTTAGTTCCAACAGCGATTGAGGGAGCTTTGGGATCAAGGCATGACTCCGGATGGTTCATCGTCGTTACGATCAGATCTGGGAAAGCTTCCGTGGCTTCGCGCTCCGAGGGTCTCTGACTTTGAGAAAGCTTTCTCGAGTCAGCAACATCAGCATAAAACTGGCATTAGCTGGCAGGATCAGCCTCGGACACAAAAGCCGTGTGCTTCGGCGCTCCAATCGATCCTACTCATGCCGCGGGCTCGTTTTCGCCGGGAGGGTGAATCATGAAGTAAAGACCACTACGATTCGCATACATTCGCACAAAGCTAAATAGGAAAAGGATAATGAAGAGTCTCGTGTTGAAGCAACGGTCGGTAGGGTCGATCAATCTTGTCGGTCCTATTCCAAATTTATGAGCGATTTATTCCGTTCTTTTTTAAATAAAATTTCTTATACAGTAGAGCCTCGCTTATGCGACCCTCGATCAACCGAGTTATCCCGAGGCGCCCAACTCATCCGAGTCCTTGCTGTCAACCGAATTGTAGGCTCGGATAATACTCAAAACTCGGGTGAAACGGATAAAGCAGCAATCCCCACTGAGAACAAGAAATGGTTGGATTGAGCTAATGGTGACATACTTTCAAAAGTGTATTTCGTTGGTACAACAGAAATGTTTGTTTCAATTGAGAAATTTTGAATTAAGTGAAGAAAATTGTTTAATGAAACAATGCATTATTTGCACCAAACAAATAACAGCTTTGAACGTATGTCACCGCGCGACTTTTGGTTAATCCAACCAATTTATTTTCGAATTCTGCATTCAGAAATTTGACCTTTCGGAGAAATGTGCATTCGAAGATTTCACCACTCGGAGAGTGTACTGTCGGCAATCTGGCAATCTGGCTTGAATTTCCAAAATGAATCTTCTCGAAATCCGAATTTCGCGCATGTGATCGTTCTTTGAACTGAATTTCGGTAATTCAGGCTTCCGAAATGTGTTCCTCATTCCTCAAATTCAATATCGAACTTGTACGTTTTATCCGAGTATTAAACCGTCTTGTTTTCGCATATCGTAATCACAGTTTGTTGGGAAACAAGCATGGAGTTGACGCATACCTTTGGAAACTTGGTCTTTTCTGGAAATTTAATTTCGTATTATTGTTCCTTCGTAGCCGTAATCATCGTACGACTTTCGGTCGATTAATCTGCCACAAAATGTATCGAGTGAGATATTTCGATTCGAGTTTTTGCGCCTTGGAACTTTCAACATTCGTATATTTAATCCCGTCACCCTCAAAGGGTTCAAAGGGTAATTCAGGGATCCCCTTGACGCCAGGGTCCTCTCATCTTGATTCTCGACTGCTCGATTCATCGAGAACGGCTCGGTCGGTAATGTCGTATGGCCGGTAATCGCAGGCTCTCGCCTACGCGAGGGGTTAATTAGCCGTTGCGTGTTCCAAGACTCTAAAACGCACCGGTCTATCTGTGCTGCCATCTCGACTGTCATTAAAGTTACAGAGCCTCGTTTTAAATGGTTACACAAAGCATAAAATTTCTATTACATCCTCAATGGGTCAATATCTTGTTGCGAAGGTGTTCCAAATTGTTGCCATCGCCTTCAATTTATTTATCACAATTGCGGGTGCTTCCAGCGACAAAAAGAAAAATTAATCAATTAAGAATATTAATTCAATTGCAGTTAATTTATTGAGACATACTTGTTACGAAATATACGAAAGCAATTCACTTCCCTCGTCAATGTCAGTGCTTGACGGCGACCCGGCAATTCACTATAGGAGTACTTCTGCACACACCACTATAAATACCGTGCAGAACTTTCTAATCGCAAAGGAATTATTCATAAGGATTCCAATGTAAATACAAAAGGAGCTGTGTCGTGATTTCAGCAGTCGCATGCACCGGTTCTGTTCGTTACTTGGGTTCTCTGGTCTCGGGCTCGAACGGATAAAAATCTCACGAGTCCGAGGATACAGATTCGATGCTACTGTCGTCGGGAGCGTGGAGCTCGGTGCAATTGGAATTGTTGCCTGGGGACAAACATGCCGAAGACGACGATCGCCGATCCGAACGGCGCTTGTTGTAAGTGTCGTTACAGTAGAAATCCTCTTTTCTCAACGCGCTCCGAACCAGGCACTCTTGCCATTTTCAATTTCCCGTACACCCTGTCGCCGGCGAATTTCGGCCATTTGTGTGAATTACCACAGTCGGTAAAGAAGGCGGGTAACTAATTTTTTGTTTCGTCTTCAAATTCTCACCTGAAGGTGGATCGATTTTTTCGGAACGACTCCGTTAGCGGTGGCGAGCGGGTCGAGGAGGGGGTGCAAAGTGAAAACGTTGCCATGGCAAGGAGTTAAGCAAAGTTTACAGTTCAGTCGAGCGAAGTTAAGAATAGAGGCCTCCGACTGTATATCTATATAGCCAAGCATTAATACCCGTCGGTATTACCGACGCGTCCAGCGCCGGCACTGCCGTCGATCACTTACTTGTAAAAGTACGTGCATACTTCGTTCCGCAATATGTTATAATTTATAAATAAATGGCAAGAACCCAGTTTGCATAGTCGACGGAAGAGCTACTTTTCTCGTCTTTTATTCCGGAGCAACGAAGCGATATATTTTATTCATAAGACATGCGCCAGACCGGCCGCTCCCGTCCTCCCTTGATTCTGCGGAGTTGTGTGTTACGTTTGCACGAGAGCAAAAGTATAGAGTACATTGCTATTGCAAGCAGCGTCGACCGCACGCTCTGTCGGAGTCGCGGTGGTAATTTTAGTTGAAAATAGTAGTTGCCCTGCAACCAATAAAAGTTTAAGGTGGGATTTCACGATGAAACTATTCGAAAGGCAACATCCTGTTAAAATTGTGAATTCCTTAAACGGCCAACAAGAAACCGAAGTTTACATTACTGTTGCAAGCAGCGTCGATCGCACGCTTTGTTGGAGTCGCGGTTGTAGTTTCAATTGAAAATAGTAGTTGCCCTGTGACCAACAAAAGTTTAAGGTGGAATTTCACAATGAAACTATCCACAAAGCAACCTTCCTGTTAAAATGGTGCATTCCTTAAACGGCCAACCGGAAACCTATGCTTGCATTGTTATTGCAAGCAGTGTCGACTGCATGGTCTGTCAGAGTCGCAGTGGCAGTTTTAGATGAAAATGGTAGTTGACCTGTGACCAATAAAAGTTCAAGGTGGGATTTCACGATGGAACTACTTAAAAAGCAACATCTTGTTAAAATTATGAATTCCTTAAACGACCAAACAGAAACCTACGTTTTACATGCTATTGCAAGCAGCGTCAACTGTAGGATCTATCAGAGTCGCAGTGGCAGTTTTAGATGAAAATAGTGGTTGGACTGTGACCAATGAAAGTTCAAGGTGGGATTTCACGATGGAACTACTTAAAAAGCAACATCTTGTTAAAATGACGAATTCCTCAAACGTCCAATCGAAAACCTATGTTTGGTATTCAATTTTTCTCACAAGGCAAATGGACGCGTCAGAACCGGTAAAGCCACATCCGCTCCACCACGGTCGGGTTTTCGCAATCAGTCGACAAAAGTAAACTAATTGAACCGCACAAGCCAATTAGGCCGAGTTTCCTGACGACCGTAGAGGTGGACATGGCGCGCTCGCTACCCGTTCCGGAACGTGTTTCGTTAAAAAACGAAACGGAAAACTCAAAACCAAAAAAAAGGTGAAAGCAGCAATCCAGAACCAATTGAAAGTTTGTGGGGCAACTGTCGTTAGCCGTGAAATTTCACACGTACAATCCACACGATTCCACGCGAGACAACAACGGTGGTGGTCCGAGTCGCGGAATGAGTTTGGACGAGGATTGTACGTGTTCGGATTGCAGAATGAACGGAATGAATTGAGCGACCGAATAAACTTTTGCGGAAAGCAGCTTCTCCCGACGGACAGTGAAGGAGAGATGGAAGTGACGTGGTCGGGCTCGTCAGTCGTGGATGGAAGATCAGGAAAAAGACGCTTCACTCTGGAACACGAAAAACCGAAGTACAAGCCGAACCTAAGAGAAACGAGACTCGCGCTTGGTGGGCCTCGGTGGCATCCAACTTGCTGGTTTCTGGAGCCAGAACAATAAGTTTTTCTAGCCTGAAGAAAAGCTATATTTGTCGCCCACTTTTTTAGCCTGAAAGCCTGGTAAAGATTGCCCCATGTAAAGTTCCTGCCAAAGATCCCGTTGGGAACTTTTCAGGAACACTTCACTTGGATAACTAAAACAGTGATGAAAGTGACGTGATCGGGCTCGACAGGCGTAGATGGAAGATTGAAAAAGACCTCTGGCTCTGAAATCCGAAGAACCAAATTCTGAAATCAAGAGAAACGAAACGCGAGTTCGGTGGACCTCGGCGTCATCTGACGAGTCAGTTTCTGGGGCAAGAGCAACAATTTTCCTTGCCTGAGGAACAGCAAAAATTGTCGAACGCTTCGTCACCTAAAGCTCTGACAAACATTGCTTTCATTGGAAATTTTTCATCGACACTTCACTTGCGTAATGATAACATTGAGTTTTTCACCCCTAAGTAGCCGCCACACGCCCGCGCTTCCGTGCACGCTTCGAGTACGTGCCTCAGGTGTTGTGCAGCCGTAAAAAAAAAAAAAAAACGACAAGTTTTTGTCGCCGAGAACAAGCTCCCTCGAAACTTTCGACGGGGCGTCTCGTCACGTCCGCTCAATAATTATAGAGCTTGAAAAATTTGTTCCTCACGCGACGTCGTTTCCCTTCTTTCTCTCTAATTTTCCACCGCCGCCTGTAACATTACCCCCGGGTAGTTTATTTGCCCGAGAAATTTCATTTGATTGTGAGGGAAAAGAAGGGGGGGGGGGGGGGTAAAAAAAGTTAAATTAATTTAGTTGCTTCTCAGCCAAAGGCCACAATTGTGTGTCGCTACTTCGCGAACTATATCTGGTTGTTTCTTTTTTCATCGGCCCTCGCGTTCGCGTTTTATCGATTCGGTATTTTTTTATTTTTATTTCATTTTGGGTTTATTGTTATACCCAGTTGGCGATTCTCTATTGTCGAATTCGAGAGAGCCTTCCACCGGGGTGAACAGTGTATTTCTATCTTTTATTCGCATGCAACATGTTTGTGCCGGGTCTGCGCTGGCCCGACCTCTGCGGCGACGAAAATACGCTCGACTTTCAATCCTTGTGTGTATTTATCGAGACGGTTTTCGTCCTTTGTTCGTGTATCGCAAAAATGATAGTACCGACTGACGATAAGGTAGCGATTATTGTACAGTGAGCTCGAAGCAGATTCGTCCCATCCGTTGAATTTTTCTAAAAATCCAAACGATGACCAATCTATACAGTGAATGACGTGTGCGCACCGGCTTGTTGATCAACCTGACGAGGTTCGAAAATTCGTGACAGTTTCGATATCCACCGTCCAGAGTTCTCTGCATACCGCATCAAACACTCTCTGTATCACTGTGCGAGGTGTGACGGTTCGATGGATCGTTCTACCATCGAACCCGGGAATTCGCTTACTCGACATCGGCGAATATTGAAAGCGTGCTGTCCGCTCGAGAGCGTCGTACTTCTGTCGTTTCACCGATGACGCACAATGGTCGTTGATAGGATTTGGGGGTTTTTGCTATTAGTTAGTTAAAAATTCATTTTTCACCGCTTTCTCCATATACTCTCAACGAGTCGATCTGCAACATTGAAAATATTTTTCATTGAAAACGACCGAGTCGAAACGCACTAAGAACTGGTCGTTTTCGAATTGCGTAGTTTGCAACGACCTCGAATGAATTGCAAGCGACCGATGTAAACATTTATTTTCCCCGTTTTCGCTTTTTAATTTTCGAATCAACGAAAATGTCAGCATTTCGCCTCTCTTCTCATTTCGTACAGCGCTTTGCGGGCAGTGTTTTCTTTTGCATGAATTTCACGAATTTCAATTTCAACTATTCTTCAATTTCAATTTTCGAATAAACGAAAATGTCCACACTTTCCCTACCTTTCACATTTCGTACCGTGCTTTGCGCGCAGTGTTTTCTTTTGCATGAATTTCACGAATTTCAATTTCAACTATGCTTCGATTTCAATTTTAAATGTTATTGTTTCCCGATACTCTATACTGGGCTATTGTTCGCCCGGTAATAATTTCCATCAATCGAGCCCCCCCCCCGCGTTTCGGCACATCAAACACCGCCGCGTTCTGCATGCGGGTGTTTGCATTCACGACGGTCCATTATATACTCCACGTTTTATTATTATTATTATTATTATTATTATGCATATCAATTTTCTCGGTACATAACCGTGTTCTGTTGTCGGAACGTTTTCACGCGTTATAATCTGCGGATCCTTCCATTCCGGGTACGCGCTGGGCACTCGGCGATGGGAAACAGTATCTCCCAGCTGGATGCATATTCATGAGGACCGACTTGACGACAGCCCTGGCTCCAAAGTTACGAGATCATTCGGTTAGCCACCGCGCTTGGAACCGTTTACACAGTCCATTCTTGCATTTCACCGCTGTTACACGCAAATTCTCATCTCCTTTCGAGTTACTCGCTGAATGCCCTCGCGCTTTATTCGCTGTGCTCATATTTACCCAGACCCGAGTTCCCACCTTCCTCGACGATCTTTTTATTTCTTTTTTTCTTCAAACTTTTTTAAATCACTGTTTCTAACGACCCACATCGAAAATTAGCACGGTTACGTACGTGTTTGGAAATGTTTTCTGCCACAGTTGTTTCGACCAAAAAAAAAAAAATAAATAATCAGGAGAGGCGGTGGCGTCTCGATACATATGATATTATACATTATATTATATTAAATGCTGGGGCGTCTGGTGGGTCGCGCGCTGCCGTTCAGTGTCTCCAAAAGTTATTTAGAATAGGGACTTGGAGTAATTAAACCGGCGCAGGCAGTCCACCCCTACGGTGGCCCGAGGCAACCCCCGACCGGGTAAACCCAGGTTGGGGCGGTGGTCATTTGATGCTAATCTTCTATCCCTGACCCTATTATTGAGCCCGCTGACCCTATTATTGACCCTCCCCGACCCCGTTATCAACACACCCCTCTGACCCTATTGTTGACCCCCGACCCCAGTATTGACCGCCTCTGACGCTTTTATTGACCTCCTTTGACCCTATTATTGACCCCCTAACACTATTATTGAACTATTATTGAACTATTATTGAACTGTTATTGAACTGTTATTGAACTATTATTGAACTATTATTGAACTATTATTGAACTATTATTGAACTATTATTGAACTATTATTGAACTATTATTGAACTATTATTGAACTATTATTGAACTATTATTGAACTATTATTGAACTATTATCGAACTATTATTGAACTATTACTGAACTGTTATTGAACTATTATTGAACTATTATTGAACTGTTATTGAACTATTATTGATCTATTATTGAGTTTTTCACGATACTTTGAATGAATTAATTAATTCGAAATTAGTTAAGTAATAAGGAAAAAATCTCATTGCATCGAATAGAAAAATTAGCGTTAACATGAAATCGGTTTAGTGAATTCAGTCTCCGACCGCAGTCGGCATTTAAAAATTCACGAAAACTGCTTGATCGATATAGTAGTTCGTGCATTTAATATCTCACCTTCTCAAGAACACCGATTCCGACCATGGAGCAATACAGTTCGAGAGAATCGCGCAGTAAATTTATTCTAGGTCAAGAAATGCCGCAGCTAACTTACCAATAAATATTAATGAACTCCTGGCCCTATTATAGTTCACCCCTCACCCTATTATTGACCCCCCGATTCTTGAACATGGCGACAACGGCGACGGCGGCGAAACCTTTTTATATTATAGAGAAATAATATGTCTTATATCATTAAAAATATAATACATATATAGTACAGTGTCCTTACCGTGACCTTCGACGACTGGAGATTACGTATGAGATCCTTCAGTTTGTTTCAACGAACCGCAGACAAATAGTTACATAGTACACGACACCAGGGTCGAAAATTTTTTCTAAGGTCAGAAACACCGGAAAACCGTCAACCGGGATGATTAAGTCCCGGAAAGCTCCCAAGATTGAAGGTGTATGTCGTCCGATGATAAATGATCGCGTGCGCAAACCCTCCTCCATTCAGCGACATCCATTAATTTGAAACCCGCCGAGCCAAAAATTATCCAGATATTTTCCCCCGAAGGAATCTTCACCAGAGATCCTGGAAAAAAATTAAAAAAAAAAAAAAACAAAATGCCGATGGTAAAATTTCATCCGCCACCGTTTCTTTGTTTTCCATTCAGCAACACTATCCGGCTGTCGTGACGGAAAAAAAAAGAGAACCCATTACAGAGGATCGAGATAATGTACTTAACGTAAGGTCGTTAAGGGGCGTAAAATATTGTTACCATATCTATGGGAGCTACCGGCAAAAGCTCATTTCGAAAAGTTTCGTCATGCGAGGACAGGCACGCGAGAGAGTCGTGACTGCCGAATGGGGGTTTCTCGCGGAAGACAGCCAACGAGGCCGTCTCTCGACATTCATCACCGGTGAGCGAGTTACAGGGAGGATACACAAGTACAGGGGCGCGCCTCAGGCCGGCTGCGGAACCCCCCGGAGCTGTAAAAGCCGCCCGCGCCTGAATATTCACGAGCTAGTACCAACTTGACGAGGCTGACAAAGTTGGCCGATCATTGACAAAGCCCCCGAGCGGAGGTACCGGATTTCGGAACGAGACGGGAACGTGGAAAACGCCGGAGGTTCCTGGACGAAGGGAAGCTCTTCTCCCTCCCGACGCATCAACAAATTTTCATCCCCCACGACGGAGTTCCCAGCGTCTCCGCTGGGACACTTCACTCCGCTACGGTTTCACTCCGAGAGTCAACAAACCGAGGGAGAATCCTCCCAACCGGCTCTCAGGGCAGCAAAGCTTGCGCCGGAAAAGAGAGATCGGGAAAAATTCACGGAGTTTCCGGGAGGGATCGTAAATCCTCATTACTCTCGATGCCCTCGCCGCTTTTCCCGATGAACGTTCATATTTTATGGTTCTCGTAAAAGGGTTCCGTTTAATCGTTCCGAATATCTGGCGAAAAGAACATTCTCGGCGTTGAAACAACATTCAAGAGCTCAAACAGCTTCAGTCTTTCCGGAGCGATTCATAAACTTCGATGAAAGCTCTGGGGATCTAACAGTTTTCATTTGGACCCTACATCCACCCGGGAATCGCGGAAAAGCGGGAACACGGGAAAAAATTGCTTCTTCCGCATCGATGCCGGAGGGAATTTAACTCCGCGAAACTTGCTTAGCATTCCCCGGGTGAATCGCGCACACACTGTGTGGTACGACTTATCTTTGCCTCGGTGCCGAGTAAAAAGCAATGGACTTCTTTCCGCAACGCTGTTTGCACCGAGTCAACTTTCTCATTTTTTTTTTTGCATCATTCGTATGCAACGTCCAAATAAAGATCCGGCGACCTGACCTTTGTGGCAAAAGGAGACCAAGGATTGCATAAACGCGTTCAACTTTGCGGACGTTCTTGCGAGGATGCAAGAACACCATGCGTGATAGAAATCCTGAAAGTGGTTTTCTTTTCTTTTTTTTTTTTTTTGCATAGAACTCGTTTCTTACAGATCCTGCTACCAAAATACTCTTATTTTGGTTGCGGGATACGTTTTTGGGATTCATTGGTACGAAATAAGTGGGAGATGTTCCAGATTCGCTCGCTTTCTCCTCCAAAATTCCGGTAAAAGTAAAAAAATATCCATATCCCGGTACGACGCAGAGGCGGTGGGTATCAATTCGGCAAGAATCCGACGCTCCGGCAGCTGATCCGCTGACGGGGGGCGGAGAAAACTCGATTGGAACGCCACTGTAAACGAATTGAGGAATGTTATTGAGCGGAAAAGTGTGAGCCCGATACCTCATCGATAAGTATAGATCCTCGAGAACTCACTACTCCCTGTGCCAACATTGACCTTTCTGATAAAAAATAATGGAATCGGCACTCGGAGTTATAACAGTTGAGGAACATCGGAGGAAAATAAAAAAAATGAAGGTACAGAGGAAAATGAAGCGGCTTGAGCCTTGGGAGTACAAAGGCAGCCTGGGAAGAGGTCCGCGGTAAGGGGACGCAATCAGTTCGAACTGCGCTGAATGGGGTGCTCGTTTCTACGGCAGCTGGAAGATTGCTACAGTGGAAAGTGAGGGCGGGAAACGTGGAAACGTAAGTAAACGCGTCGTGGGCCTAAGGACGAAGGGTTCGTAAAGTATAACTTACGCTTGGAGTGTATGGCGCCGTATGACACACAGAGGTGATACCTCTGCCCGGGTTGGTCCTCGGTTGAGTGCCGTATTGGGAAATCTTGAGTTATGGCCTCTCGTAAACTGGGATGGCTCTGATACCTCATCAACCCTTGCGATAAAACTATACAATTATCTGCAGAAGTGCCTTCCAAGTAGGATACCAAGATATTCCCGCCAGCGCGAGAGAAAGTCATGATAACGATGGAGAAATGGAAGGAAATATGGAAAGGGGACCACAGGGCGTCTCCTTGGAAACCTAGATGGAGGCGTCAATTTGGCCATTGGTGGGGAGATAAGAGGTGCCCGGATAAACGTTCCATCCCCGTTTGTGATCATCATTCCACGTCGCTTGATCTCACCCAATTCTCAATCTCTCCCAGTCTAATGACGAAAGTCATCTGCCTCGCCGTTAACATGAGGTCAACTATTAAAACCATAAGAAACAGAAAACGATGACTCGAAATACCAAAGCCCACGTGATGTTCGCGTTGTCCAAAAGACGTTTTCCATGTCGGTCATCGAGTTCGAAACGGATTCCCGCTCTTGGTCGATCGAGGAATCCCTACCGCACAAGTTCATCAAGGGTTCACTGTCCGCCGACCATTGGATGGCCCTTGTCAGAGCGGACGCCACTGGACACTCGCACCCCGCGCCGCTGAGTCGTGTGTCATCCATTGAAACAACCCCTGACGCGTTTCGCCTCGTGTTTATTTATAAGCGCACAATCGCCTATGCAAAGTTGCTCGACCATCGCTCCGAACTACTTGTCGTTTGTCCCCGCGCATGCGCGCTGATTCGGTGGCTCAGGCGTCAGGGTACGACGTGATGACGGCATCGGTATTATGCGCATAATGTGCTCGCCACTGTTGCTCACCTCCCTCGGATTATGGGTGTCGGACAACGTCGCCGTCACCGTTTTCACACAGTTCCGTGCGCTTGTGTTCTCTCAAACCCGTCGGATTTTCACTGTACATCCGTTTCCCTCGCGTTTTCCCCGCGGCTTCGCGCTTCCTCCCTCGTCGGCCTCTAAAGCCCCGACAGAAATAAGGGAGGTGGGAACGTGCTTCAACACCGCACCTCGGCTACCCCCGTCTTTCGCCCGCATTACATGGGGCACGGATTCAGCCCTGAGTGTTGAACACCGACGTTTCTGGGGCTCGCGTGGGCGGCACACTCAGCCTCCGCGGGACTCGAGTGGAAACTACCCGGCTCCAGGGCCAAATCAGGCAAGTCTGTGTCGTGAAGGTTCTCAGGAGTGCACGCATACCCGTGCCATTTACTATTTTACTACGGTAACGAGCGTCGGCTACATAACAGACTGAGCGAAAGGGGAGGCTTATCGCGAAACAGCCGAAATTCCACGGCCATTCCGTTGCGAGAGTCGAGTCTTCCATCCTGGTTCCATGTCGGTTCTAACTGGCGTCGTGTTGCCAACCGTACTCGACTCGTTCATGTAACCGCAAGTAAACTTTGCGCAATTCGTTGTACCAGCCTGATTGGGATAATTCCACTATGATTAATGGTAGTTGCTGCATGCCCAATTGTATCGTACATTTAACTCGAGAGTCTTATAACGCGAAACAAGTTACGAAAGGTGGGCCATTATTATTATTATTACCATTATTATTATACAATGGAATAGAATATTTATTATGCATATGGAGGAATGCAATGATTCATAATGCAACTGTAATACGACTGATGAAAGTGACGATAGAATTATCATACAGTAAAATAAAGCCTAAACAAAAAGTTTCTTATCCTTCGAGAAATACGCCTTAAAGACAACAAGAAGATCGTAATGAGCTATTTAACAATGAAAGCCCTAAGTGTAACGCAGTTTCACATATAATAAAAGAGGGTTTTAATGTCGCCCAGATCGTTTTGGCCTAATCGAACTGTGAGATTCTCCTCAGTCTTGAGATCATTGCTAAGTCTATTCATTAGAAAATGTATTAATAATGATAATAGTAATATCATTATTATTCTGTCTTATTATTAGCCTGCAGCTTGCAGAGTTATCTGGTAAAATCAACTTTCCTTCTCGGTTATGTTATAACAGTCCGAAATATTTTACATTATTTTACTCGTCTTTCATCACTCCGTCGCATTCGGAGAACTCGCCTCGAGCGAGTTTCCCCGCAATTGGTATGAGCCGGAGGTTTCGGAGTCGCTGTACTATATCCACCACAAGCGCTCTCCGTGTGCTAATGCATATTAACGAGTAACCGGCGGCCCAGTCGCTCGCGAGCGATGCGAAAACAGACGCCTCGATTCCTCCTCTCTATACTTTCCACCGTTCTCCCTGTGTTTTTTTTTTCTGTCCATAAACTTTGCACGCGTTATACGTATGCCCTGGTCGGGGGGTTTCGTTGGTTTTTCCAGTGCGTTGCAAAATAAGCCGAGCGAAAACTAAAATGGGCGAAAAATTGGAGGGTCCCTTTTTCATTTTATTTTCAAGATCCGCTGAATATTCCATGACAGTCATTAGGGGAGCTTACGCGTCTGGGTATCGGTTATTTCGTCGGAAATTCGATTGGCGGAAGTGTTCACGTTTTCGCAGGGTGTGACGCTGCGTTGCGATAGAGGAAACCATTTAGAAGCGGAAAAACTGCATGGATCGTTGACCACAGATCGATGCCGCCAGGTTTCGTTCTATCCGGAATTTCAAAAATTAATAAAAAAATGTAATCAATGAAGAACATGTTAGGAAATTAAGAGAAAGGTGAAAATTGATATTTTCACAACGCTTTCGCATCAAAGTTTAGAGTTCAAATTTTTATAACACTTTCTCGTAATGTCCCTTTATTCGCAAAGCTTCCTCCGTGAGAAAGCAGAAATCTTAATAAATTAGGAAAATGTTAATACATGAAGACAACTCTAATAAATTAAGACAATATTGAAGAGAAGAGCTTTCAATTGCACAAAAAATAATCGATTAACCATGGGTTTAGGGTCTTCGAGACGACATCGTTAAGTTCTCGCCCCGCCGGCGCGCTTGCGCCGTAAATAACCTCGTGAAATTTGATTCAGGCTCCTCGTTCGAGTATGTAACCCATGAATCTCGCAGGAGCGTCAATGTGTTTACCCGTCTGAGAGATGAGGAGCTTCCGAGAGGAGTGCAATTTCGATGGATTCCGCGGAGTTGTACTGATGGAAGTAGAAGTACGGACGGAAGTGAGCCCGATGAAAGTGTAGCTCGTGTTGCATCGAAGTTTTCCCGAACAGACTTTCCATCGGGATCTCGAATTCCCCGACCACGTCGGAAACTCGGTCGGGAGGAAAGCAACAGAGACATAGAAGGGTTGCGCGGTGCGAAGCAAATCGCTGGGAAATACCGTTTGAAGTGTATCGGCACGCTGAAACCACTTCGGGAACTAACCCTTGACTCTCACTCCCATTGATCCCCCATTATTTTCATCCCTCCCCTACGGTCCATGGAACGCCCGCACAGACTCTGCATTAGTTTTCTTCGAGGTTCAACGATTAAAAAAAAAAAAAAAAAAAAAACCATCGTTCAAACTTACGGAATCCCGCGATACATTCGCGACTCGATCGGATTCGACTCGGAGAGAAAATAAAATAAATGTTTTTTTTTTTTTTTAGCAAAACGAGCAATTTCAAAAACCTGACCTATACAAACTTAAGGATGCATCACAGATACATTCCCAACGAAAAGTGTAATGCGATCAAAATTTCAGTACTTCACGAGAAGACGAACATCCGAAAAAAATCTGCCGCATTATGTATTTCAAGATCTTTGATTTTGCATAATAATAATGCCATGAAGTTATCAACAAATCAATCGAAAAATTAATTGCTCAAATAAAAATCAGAATTATATCGCCACAGCATGTATCGATCCGACAATATGTCGAAAGAAAGAACAGCGATACCAGGAAAATCGCACGTTGTATTATACGGGAAAAATACATTACGTCAAATTGTCACCTTTGCAGTTAATCATAAAGAAATTGTAAACGAATACAAAAGTCAAAAATGAAATATTTAAAGTCGTTCCTTATCTTTTATTATCACATGTAGTGCAGGTAGCATTCGATAAACGTTATAATTTAAATCCTCTATGAGAAACTGTCAAATGAAAATAATACTTTTTTTTTAAATTGTGCATATCGCAAATATTGGCGTAAATCTCTCGGTTAATTTAACCATATAAATAAAATCGTACTTTTTCTTTTGTTTAACCGATCAACTTGAATGCAAATGATCCTTTTTTTTATACTGAAAATTTTTTATAATTTCAAACAGCAACAAGTTTCATACTTCGGGATCTGCAGACATTTTTTTTTTTTATTCTTCATGACTGATACGTCGATAAAGCAGAAAACTGTATTTCTATGGACGTGAAAGTGTCGCGGCGGCAGGTTCTTAAAACGGATTTACGGCTCGACGTCGTTCGCGGTAATAAAAGAAAGGCATAAAGAGAAACGTAAGCTCGTACGAGGAGAGGAGATTGTGGGACAGGGATGCGAGGAAAGGGCGAGTAGGGGATCGGTCCATGTACCGACCGGAATCTCGTCTCGCGACGAGAATTCCCACGAGAAATCAGAGCGCCGGAAGACCGAGGCTCACGGCTCTAATCGCGCGCCTTACGTGCTGCATACGATCCTCCGTTTCCCTTCGGCTGCAGCTTTTCGACTTTTGCCGGTCCATCATCAATTCCATGACTACTCGACTCGGATTACACGCGTACTCCGTCCACTTGGACCTTGGACACCGCTTGATAGCCCGAGCAGAACTGCTATTAGCGCCGCTCCGTGTCCGTTCATTTCCCGTCGTAACTACTGGCCGTGCGGTTCGTTCAGCCGGACAGTAAAAGCGTCGAGACTGGAAGAGAATCGTGATCTTTAATAGAGACGAACGCAACACCGTCACGTATAAAAATAGCCTGCGCTCGGTATATTTTTTTTTCGCTCGTCTCGGTCCCTCATTTATGCAGATCGTTTCGGCTTGGAGTGGAAGCCATTCGGTTCGGTTTTGGTTTAAAAAAGCTGCAAAGTAAAGTTCCACGAGGAAGCCATGCGCAAATTACTTTGCAGCTTTCTTGCTTAATCGTTTTTTTTTTGTTGCTAAAAATCGATTGACGAATATTATTGTAGAGGCAACTATGGGCAAAATTTTAAGAAATGATTGTTACAATTTTGCCCTTAGTTGTCTCTATCGATTTTTGGCAAAAAATCGATTAGCAACATTTTTGGCAAACCATCGATAAAATATAATAATGGTCGACTTTTGGCTCCACGTAGAGGAAGCTGTGGGCAAAATTGGACAAAATTAAGAAGTCATATGCAAATTACTTTGCAGTTTCTATCGTAACATTGCAAAATTTCAACATTTCATAAAATTGAAAATAATTAACCGAAATTTGGATAATTCCTCATTTTGAGGCCATGTCTGATGTATTTTCCCATACTGACGACTGATCTCAAAATTGTTTTAATCCTAAAGCGAGATTCGATGCACACATTCGAGTCGGACATGAAATACAAATTTTCCGAGAAATTCAAAAATTTCGAGTGGTCCTAAAATTTCAACGGTTAGATTCATTTTCGCCAAATTTATGACCAAACGTCAGTGTTAGTCCATTCAATTGGAAAATTTCAGCTAGATGACTTCACGTTTACTCGAATTGGATAGTTTTTTTAGTCACAAAAAAAAAAAAATAAACAAAATCGAAATTCCATAAAATTTGGTCGCTTGAATAGATTTCGAACAAATTCGATGCCGAAGGTCTGTGATCATAGTGATTATATTTGTATGCAATTTTAGGACGATAGCTCAAAATATACCCAAGTTGGAGCAACCACACCCTTCTTCAGACATTTAAGTATCCGGACATCAGCTAAAAATTGCATTTCTCGACGTATTAGAACTATTTTAAGTACTCGGACATTACAATCTCGATTTTTTTATTTGTTCTTTTACGAAACCATCCCTTCCTCTACGAGAAAGCAGAAAATAATTGTAAAAAATGATTATGTGAGTTTACAGTTGTGTAACTGTTGTGGTGATTCATTTAGCGGAATTAAAGTACATTGATTTTTTAAAACTTAACAACTTTGAAGATTAGAAAAAAAATAATTAAGAGGTATCCTTAATTTTCCTGGCACTATTGTTCTACCGTTTTTCCCCCTAATTTTTACACACTGGCTCTCGATTAGTGTACAAACTGCCTAAAAATGGACTATTCAGATGTGACGTTGTATCGGCTATGGGGAATTCAATGCCGTAGTCGCACCCCATTTTTCTCCGATTTATCGTTACACTTGTCCTGTTTCATCTTCCATTCGTGAATTTTCATCCGAAATCTTTTCTTTGCCTCCGCGAATTTCGTCGAATGGCTGGGAGTAAAGTCTTCCGTCCCGGCGAAGCCGAAAGGTCGCCCTGTAATCCGTCCGAGTATCTTTCCCTCAAGGGTTCTCTTCCATCACCCTCGTTTCCAACCGACCCACATACCATCCCGTCCGTGCGACCGTGTCACAGTGTGGATCCATAGATCGTCGCTTCCTAAGCGCCGTTCTATTTCCGTGGCAATAACATCCCCCGTGTTTCCGGATTGCCGGGTACCGGTCGGTTTCTTGATCCGCGGAGCTGTATCGCACAACTCCACCCCGGAACCGTGCCGGTTGTCGAGAACTGCCAAGCTAAAGGTCATCCTGGCCCCGGGCCTGCAGATATCACAATCCACCCCATAACCATAACAAATTATCGCGATAATATGAGGGTGAGCCGGTTCGTCGGGTTCATCGGCTATGATAACGGTTACCAGCTATCGAGAATGCCTCCCCGATATTACACGGCTGAAAGCTGTTACAGCGGAGTTTAGTTTGCCTCCACTAAACCCTCCCCTCCGGCGCCCTGAAATTGACTTAGCGTACTCGTTACGGAACTTGGTCGGTTATTCGGTAAAGTCAGTCGGTACGCCTGACCATTACTCAAGTGGCCCTGTACAGTGCAAAGTAACTAAACCGTGGATCGCGTAACGCTGTGCCGAGGAAAAAGAATGGCGCGAAGTTACTTCATGAAAGACTTATACTTGATGGCGAAAAGATTTTCTCGAATGGATCATCGGTTTACTTACTAAAAGTTGGGATGAATGGAGAAGACACTTTGCGTCAGTGTGGCTTTAAATTCTGCAGATGAAGTTTTGGAGCGTTGCGTACCTTGGCAGGGTCGAGCTCAGATTTAAGCAAGGGCACCTTTAGCAAGTACTCGAGGTCAAACTTAAGCAAAAACAACGCGAAACTTAAGCAAAAACACAAAGTCAAAAGTAAGCACAAGCGCAAGCTCGAGCCAAAACCTTAAGGGTCATCGAGCTTAAGTTTGAATTAAAGTAATGCCTGTAACTCTCCAAACCCGTCGTCACCCGTTAATCCCTTTAATCTCTCAATTAATTGCCGCTGATAGTAAATTTGATCTCTGGAAACTGCCCTTTGCCGAACAACTCTGGTCCGTCACGAAACATTAGAACGATGACACGAGGCGTTTGTGCTCGGTCGAGTGGCAGACGCCACAGCCGGAGTGACACGAAGAGGTTCATCCTTTCGACCCTCGGTCGACGTGTGTCGGTTTCCGTGGTTCTTGAGGGATTGACCGCTGACCTAAAGGGAATCAAGGCCTCGTTAGAAGACGGGACGTCATACATCCGAGCAGCGAGAGTTCCTTAAGCTCTTCGCCCGTTCTCCGCCTCGTCGCCGTCCGTTGGCTCGACCGACGGACCCTCCCCGCTAGGACGAACTAATGCCAACGGCCTCAAACTATGTTGTCCCAGAGTTTACACTCCGGCTCCTCGCGGGCTCTCTATTTCACTCAGTGTCTCGTCCGGCCGGCCTTGCCACGGTTCACCGTGTGTTCCCGCGGTTTGCACACTCCGCAAACTCACTGCATAGACGGATACTTGGCTTTTACATCCGACGGGCAACACCTGCGCGGACGTTCCGCCGAGAACGCCGCGCACGAACGAACAACTTCTAGGTTATGTCAACACACGTCGCTAGGGCGCGCAGAGATTTCGACCTAATTCGCACGAAAAAGAAAAGTGCACTATCGCATACACGGCTAAAAAGTGGACAAATTTTCCCTTTGAAGTATTCTTCCAGAGGCTATAATTTTCCAGTTACGAGGTGATAAAGATCGGAGCTCTCCGGTAGAGCGACGACGCGCGCGCCATCTTTGGAGCGGCCTGATTGGCTCAAACTTTAAAAGCTTCTAACTCACGAACCGCGGGTTGGATCGAAATTTGCTAAAGGAAAAGTTTGTTCAGTTTTTGATTGGGAATACGACTCTACCTCTTGCTTGCGCTTTTTTTTAAATATTGTGTATGTACGACGTAGGTACATGTGTGATGAGCGAAATTGATTTTACGTACTCAGAAACTCCGCATACGAACTGACCGTACTGCAGACCGCGTTCGTTCTTGCGGAGAGTTTACCTTCGCTCGGGGAGTTTGTTTTTACGACGTACATTGTGTTTTCCCCGGACTGAAGTGAATAGCCAGCACGCGCCCGCAGCCCGGCTAATCCGTCGACTCGCGAGCTCGCGAGCTACTGCAGGGCGAACCGCGCTGAATGGTATATTAGCTTTTCAAGAAAGCCAGTGCATTTCTTACCCCAGTCCGCCTCGCAAAAAAATGCGCATCTTTTACACTTTATTGAGCTGAATTTTCACCCACCGGAGAATCCTGGCGAATAAACCTCTTTCGTACGCTATGGCGTTCATGTTTCTTTTCCCCGCCCGGATTTAATACGAAAACATGTTTTTTAGCTCTCGACATTTTATTTTTATATATTACTGCGCAATATATTACTGCGTTTTCGGAGCTCCGAAGAAAATAAATTTCCGTTATAAGCAAATCGTAAATCAGGACTTTTTTTTTCATTTTTCATTATTTTGATAATTGAGCCTCGTTGGAGGATCATCTTTTCAGGGCATGGTTGCTGCACACTGATCGAAATAAATTCACATCCACATGTATTTCATTTTTATTCTTTATTTATAATTGAAAAAATGTCCATTTTTTTCATTTACTCGCAATAAATAGTGGCAGTAAAAGAGCATTTATTGACAATATCGTGTAGTTTATACAATATCTTTTACATATCTCTGTAGGGTAAAAGTGGGGAATATGGACCGGTCCACATTTCACTGGTTTACGTGTTAATCGGGCTGGTCCATATTCACCACGTTTACCCTATGGTAGTTACGTTCACATAGACATTGCCAATGGGCCATCTACCGGAGTCATTCGGCTCAAGGTTTTCACAATACTGTCGCGGACTTATTAATTAAATCTTTTGCTTAGTTTATTAAACTTATTACTGTATTTTGTTATTTTACTTTTGATTGTCTGAATTATGCACATATACAAGTATATGATTTACACTTGTATTTGTGTGTTTTCTGGGCCCTCTATGTCGGCCATTTGTTGAAGCTGTTGGTAGATCGTGTGCTCGACTGATTTGTATTTGCCTGTTATCTGTTGTTGCAGTTGCCTGCATAGTGGCTCAATATTTTTTAGTTGGTTAACGCGCAGCAAATAAATGAATAAATGAATAAATGAATAAATGAATAAATGAATAAATGAATAAATGAATAAATAAATAAATGAATAAATGAATAAATGAATAAATAAATAAATAAATAAATAAATAAATAAATAAATAAACTCTGACCTTTTGTGAATCTCACAGAAGTAGACAAATTTTTAACCCACATAAAAGATGCAGTGACTTCGAAGTGGTACCAGTGAAGTACTATCGTGCCTCAAAGGCTCAATGGATTTCGATGTATGTCGAGCGCACTGCAGATTTTTGAAGCGGTCGTTCCGTGGCTAGAATTTTCTCGAGTCTTCGTTTTACATCGTTTTATGCCCACCTCCCGATCGATCCTTTCGTCCGAGTGAATTCGCATCCCTGGAATACTCTCCACCGACTGCGGCTTTCGTGTTGGCCGCGGTCCGGGCAATTCTGACTCTTCGATCCTGAGACCCCGGTGCGCTGGGGGCGAGTCTGGAGCCTGCAGGACGGAGTCTGTAGCGTCGCGCCGAGGACAACAATACGACAGGTCGTCGACGATAAGGGAGGTGATTCGTCCGGGCACGAGTTTCACCTCCGGAATAAATGGCACACACGTCGGTACAACCACCCCCCCCCCCCCCCCCCCCCCCCCCCCCCCGAGGGACGAGAAAACGGTCGAGAAAGACCGGAAATTTTTTTTGTTACCCTTTCACGGGCGGTGGAAACTTAGTTATTTCTGTCGAGAAAAGTCTCGAACAGTTTTAGGATCGGCCGAGATATTCTCATTCGATGGTAATTTTATTAAAAAAAAAAAAATGAAAGTTTTTTTTTGAGTCGAAGCTTCGTTTCAATTAACGGACTTTCGGCCCGCAGAAAAGCGGGCTAAGGCCAGGCCGGCCATAAATCCCTTTGGCACGAGCGAAGTTTGCACATAGATGAGAATGAAAAGAAAAAAAAAAATGAAACAAGGGTATATGGAAAATTTGGACAAACCCTCGAATTTATTATCACCGCGTGAGCGTGGGCGTTGTGCCGGTTAAGTTTCTCGTCGAGGGAGGTCCGAGCTGCGAGTCCGGTGATGCGCAACGGACGCTCGGGGAATTTAGATTAATGTTTGTTAATGGTTCTGTTGGTTTGCGCGAGTTGTTCGCAGCCGGTAGTTTTCTCAGGTCTCCCCGGTCAGCGGGGATGTTTTTAAACATGCAAGTGTTCTTTTTCTCTTTTCCCCTCGCAACTTTAATAGTCGACAAATTTATGATTAATGATGTTTTTTTTTATTATTTTTTGCGTCCTCATAGATGAAGCATTTTCGCAAAAAAAAAAAAAAAAAAATGGCGATTTTAACGTCAGAGTACTTAAACTAGTCTAAACGTCGGGATTTGCAATTATTAGCTGACGTTTGAATGTATGCGTGTGTGACAGACTTGCATCGTTCAAAACAGCTATAATTCGGAAAAGGCTTGAAACAGCGAGTTGAAATTTTGTACACTAGAAGAGTGGTCATGTAGAATTGAAACCTGTTTCGAGATTTAACAAGGCTTTGAATTTTTTGAAAATTCTCCGTCGTAGCTCTAACTCCTTTAAATTTTGAGCAGTCGTCCTGAAACTGCACACAAATATCATATTTTTATCAAATTCCTTTCATCAGATTTTATGAAAATTTCGATTGTTTTGAAACAGTCCTACAAATGGTCCAATTCGCGTAAACATGGAGGCGTCGAAATGAAATTTGACACGGAAATGGACCAAACTCTGCACAATACTGTGCAACGTTTGGTATCTAATTTAGCGAAAATGAATGGAAACCGTTTAAATTTTATAACACTTTGAAACTTTAGAATTTTTCCGGAAAATCTCCATTCAATGTCCGACCCGACTTTACTCGTCAAATGTTGCTACAGGAGTAAAATAATTTGGGGATTCGTCATCAATGGGGAAAAATAAATAATACACGGCCTCACAACGACGAATTATCCAAATTTCACTCACCAATTGTCTACAATAAAATTGTTTCGCAACTTTTTTCTTCTGGAGATTTTCTTATATTGCGAAAAAAGGTGCAAAGTGAGCTGCAAAGTAACATGGTTTCCTTATCCATTGCAATTTTGCGCATAGCTTTCTCTACGAAGAAGTCAAAAATCGACCAACGACCTTTCGCGTATGAGAAAGCTGTCGGCAAACATTTTTTTTTTTTTTTCGCTGCAATAAAAATCGGCGGAGCTTTTGAGGGAAATTTAATCAGGACAGTACATTGTGAGGCACAAAACCGCGTCGAATGCGTGAATGAAAACGGGATTATTGCTCGAGGAGAAGGAGGATGAGTGTGCGCTCGTAAGCTCCGGCGCATTCAGCTGGAGCTTCACAGCGCTGTTCGAGAAACACAAACCGTGAGAACGGGGTTTCAAGAGTAAAGCGAGGACTTTGAGAGTTTAGCACGGAGTGAAATGCACCATTATTGTTACTCGAGTGATGGAAAGCGAGACCGGGTCGGAAAATCATATGCAGATCTCTACTCTCCGGTTGATGCTACTCGTGCCTCGTCTCGCTTCATCCACTTCACAGCGCTTCTTTTTTTTTTTTTTTTTTTTTTTTTTTTTTTTTTTTTTTTTTTTTTTTTTTTTTTTTTTTTTCTCATCCTCGACGGAGATGCGAGGAGAAACAGAATTCCATTATGTACGATTTTCACTGATATACAGCGAAAGAATAATGCCGAGGTCATTATATAGGATTTCATTTATGTAGGATACAGGGAAAAATAAATACCGAGGTCAACTCGGTAATAAATTGAAACAAAAAAAAAAGAGAAATAATGATAATCGAAATAAATATCGCTAATAAAAAAAAGAACGAAAAAAACCTTTTTGATAACAACGAGCACAATACGAGTCTTCGAACACAGTGTTACCACACCATCAACTTTACGATACTGCATAAACTACTTGAAACAACGAAAATAATAATGACGAACGAAATAAGTGTCGTATAACTAACAATAGTACCGCATATATGCATTTTTTTTTATTCCTCTATTGAAAAAAAAAAAAAAATACAACAACTAATGAAAACAAAGCTTCCTCTATGAGGAAGCAAAAAAGGACTCTCGTCTCTCATTGGCTAATCGATACGACACCGCGAACTATTAATTTGTTTATCGGAATATGGTCTATTTACGTGCGTCTACACCTTAGCTCACTTTTTTTTGGGTCAAAAACATAGATCATCATACAAAGAATCAATATGCCAAATTTGGTTGAGTAATATTTTGTCGTTTCGACAAACACTGGCGCCTTCGAAAAGACGCCAAAGTGGATCGTCGCAGTGAAACGCATAACTCCCGTTTTGCCCGAAGGGCCGTCGGGAGTTAAACATCTCTCGTTTCTGAGTATAATTGAGGAAAGTTTTGAGTTACTTTTTTGCAATGAAAAACACATTGCCTGCCTCGTTGTTATGATCGATTATCATGCATCATTAATTATCATTAATAATGTGCGTTGTTCGCGTTGTTATTAAAACGTAAAAAAAAAGATTAATAAATAGAATACAATAATAAAAATTAAATATCGAAAATCCCGAAAAATAAAAACTTCGAATTTCACGTTTCACGTCATGTTAGGTATTAGAAGGAGCGAATGAAGGACAGAGGATGAGAACAGAACAGTGTGGTGATTAAACGTCGAATTCATCGCAGATAGCGGAAGGAAGGAGTCCGGCGCGGATAAGAATAAAAATTAAATATCGAAAATCGCGAAAAATAAAAACTTCGAATTTCACGTTTCACGTCATGTTAGGTATTAGAAAGAGCGAATGAAGGACAGAGGATGAGAACAGAACAGTGTGGTGATTAAACGTCGAATTCACCGCAGCTAGCGGAAGGAAGGAGTCCGGCGCGGATAAGAGAGAGTGTGTGACCGATAGACAGTTCGCTCGTACGACCACGTCCGAAATGACTGAGCGCAAAAAGATAAGATCCTGAGGAATTATTGTAAACGGGCGAAGAAATTACCGACGTCGGTGACCCGCGTGTGTGCGTTATTGTTTGCTTAATGATGATTCACACATGCATTCTCAGCCAAAAGTTTAATTCGATCAAAATTTCGGTACTTCGCGATATGCCAAAAATCTAAAAAAAAAAAAAAAAAAAACCACTATATTATGACAATACCTTTGATTTTGCATAATAATAATAATGTCAAAAAGTTATTGACATATAATTTTTTAAATAAATTATTTTACAACAAAATCAGAAAACAATTAATTTTGAGAGACAACGAATTATTTTGTTTGTATTACGTACATATTTATTTGAACTTATTGACCCGAGCCATTTAGTTGATTGAAACGAAATTTGTTTGAGTCAATCTCGTTTTTTTTTTTTTTTTGGTCAGTGCAATGGTCAATTTTTTATTTTCACGTTTCGTTTGCAGTCGCTATTGTATGTTTTGGGTACGGCGTCCTTAGGGGGTTTGCCTCAGGACACGAATAAAAACGACACTACTCTATATTTAATTTTCTTTTTTTTTTTTTCACCATAAGAAAGTTTCCTCCACGAGGACACAAAAAATATCCTCATAGCCCTTAATTGAGACTGCTGCCTTCAATCCAATTAAAAAGCGCACACGCGAACGATCACTCCCAAAATAAAGAAATAAAAAATTCGAAAAATGTTTTTCAACACCGTATAAACCTTTGAAAAAAAAAAACGAAAAAACAAAAAAAGAAAAAAAAATGGTACTCAAGCATGGACATTCAGGTGCAGGTGCACTCGCGCGTTCGGCGCTCGAAAAGTCGATATAGCATGAACTATCGTAAGCGCGCCCGTTGGTCTCTCGGTACGGTTCTCTTGGCCGGCCGTAGAGCGAAGCGTCGCGGCGCCGGTGGCGGCAGGCGCCTGCCGTTTAGCACGCAGGATCAGCGCTGGGGGAGGGAGAGGGGGCGGGGGGGGGGGGGGGAGAACAGCGAATGAGAGAGAGAGAGAGAGAGAGAGAGAGAGAGAGAGAGAGACGGAGAGGACTCCGGTGCCGCCTCGGCCGCTAGTAGGTCCGCCGCTCTCGACGGAGAATAACGTGGTCGCCACTCGCGATAAAAACGTTGCGAGCTACAAAAACAAAAGCCAAAAGAAGAAAAACAAAAATACATCGATAAAATTGTTCGAAAAAAAAAAAATCTTTTTTCGAGGCAAACAAAAAAAAAAAACAGCGATAACAAAAATAAAAAATTGCTTCAAGTATGAAAATCGCTGCGACGATAATCAAGGAACTATTGACGGTGATGTTCGGAGAGGTGAATTGACGAGTTGCAGACAATTTCTCGAAGTGGGCGAGAGAAGATTTTTGGAAAAAAATAATAATAATAATAATAATAATAAATCGATCGCGAATCAAGGCTGCGGAGCGTGCAGTGGATCGAGTGGGCAAACTCGGTGCGACGAGAAAGGTCGTATGAACGAGCCAAGGGTCGAAACCACGGTGATAAGTGGTAGGTGAGAAGAGGGGGAGGGGGGGGAGAGGCGCGAGTGAGTCGAGCGCGAGTGACAAGAGCTCGGCGGTAGCGTTGATAGAGGGAAAGATATCGAGGGAGGGGGAGGAAAGGTGGAAAGAGAAAGGGCAGGAGGTCGCGGCGAGTGGGAGAGTTAAAGAAAAAAAAAAAATAATAATAATATTAATAATAATAAGAAGAGCGTCAGGAAAGTCGGAGGCGACATAGCAGCGTGAGGTTGATGTCCCTGACGCGAGCCAGTGTGGATTTTGGTCGCCGTCGCTCCCGTCTCAACGCTCGCCGGCTTCGTTGAATCAAATTTAAAAATCCACGAATTTTGTGGAATATTCGAATTAAAAAAAAAAATTGAAAAAACGATTTTTAAAAAATTGAAAAATTGATTTTTAAAAAATTGAAGAATTGATTATAAAAAATTAAAGTGCTCGTTAGAGAGTATAATGTTTATTGTGTGTGCGTAGATAGTTGTCGGAGGGAAGAGAGAGAAAAAAAGATAAAATTGTGGGAGGAAAGATTCGGGTGTGAAATTCGTTGGTTCGTCGAGTATCGTTCGGGGGTCTCGCTGAGAAATGTTCGACTGTTTTTGAGGAAGAAACGACAGCAATAATATCTTGTCGATCGACGATCGACGGTAATCAATCGTCGGGTGTAAGGATTGAAAGAGGGATATTTTTTTTTTTTTTAAGGATCAAAAAATAGAAGAGCAAAGAAGTTCTCGTGAATTTGTTTTTGCCTCGTCTGTAATACACACGTGAACCTCAAAGATTTTGTTTGTTTGTTCGGTGCTTGTGCTGTGATTGGTTAAAGATCGTACGAAATCGAAAGACGCACGAACAGGTAAGATGGCTCCTTGTAGTTTCGATATTTTATCGATCTCCGGCATGCGGCGAAGAAATTTAATACCGGGACGTTTAATACTGGAAGGCCTTTTTACCGAGGATTCGTTAAGAATTTACCGCAAGTAAAATTGGCCCGAATTGCCAGTTCGATATTTTATTGCTTTCTGATGTGTATCGAAGAAATTTAATACCGGGATGTTCATTACTGTCGGGGCTTTCTACTAAAGATTTATTGAGAATATTCCGCAAGGAAAATTGGCCTACATTGCCGTTCACATTGAGGGATAAACCACAGCGAAAACATAAAATATTCTCTTATGGAGAAAAAAAAAAAAATTGATATTTCAAATTAAGTCGGAATGAAAAAAAAATGTTATAAAAAAAAAACATGGAAGTATTTCGGAATTGAATCGGTCTTGAAAAGAACTCCAAATTACACCCTTCAATCTGCCGTTTAGATTTTCAAAGGGCGGATCCATGACGCTTTAAAATAATGGAAAAAAGTCAAAAAAAAATATCCCATCTATTTAGAATAAAATAAGGAAATGGGTAATTTTTGTTCTCCAATACAAATGTCTCCTCTGTGTAATTAAAGTTAGCCGCTCCGTCATGCGGTTCAAGTGCGCAAAGCCGTGCAATAAATCAATTCACGCAAAAGTTGGTCGTTTCGAAGTGCCGTTGAATCGGATCAGGTTAATATTTCAAATTGAAACGAGTACAAAAAAAAAAAAAATTAAACACGGATGTATTTGACAGGCGAACTCGTTTTGAAAAAATCCTCCAAATGATCCCCCTCAATTTTCAAGGGGGAGATCCAAGACCCTTTAAAAGAATTTAAAAAAAAAAAAATGATTTTAAAAATCCCATTCATTTACAATAAAATAAGGAAATGGGTAATTTTATTGCAATGTCAAAGTGTCCTCTCTCTGTGATTAACGCTAGTCGGTCCGTGCAGCTCGAGTGCGCAAAGCCGTGCGATAAATCAATTCGTCCGAAAGTTCGTCGTTTCGGAGTGACGTTGAGGCGGATCGGTTTGATTTTCCTGATTGAGTCGAAGACAAAAAAAACATAAAAATAAAAAATAAAGCACGGATCTATTTCAGCATCGAAGCCGCTTTGAAAAAAATCTCCCAAATTACGCCCTTAAATTTTCAAGCACCCAGAAAAATAATTTATTTGACGGTCACCGTTTATTTGGTTTAAGTAAAATATTTATTTGATTTAATTAAATGATTACTTAAATTAAATAAATATTTTTTTAAATCAAATAAATATTTATTTAAATCAAATAAATATTTTACTTAAACCAAATAAACGGTGGTCGTCAGATAAATTATTTTTCTTGGTGAGGGTCAGTTCCACGACTCTTTAAAATAATTTTTAAAAAATGCTATCTATTTACAATAAAATAAGGAAATGGCTGCTTTTATTCGAATATCAAAGTGTCCTCTCTCTGTGATCAACGCTAGCCGTTCCGTGCAGCTCGAGTGCGCGCAAAGCCGTGCGATAAATCAATTCGTCCGAAAGTTGGTCATTCCGGAGTGACGTTGAGGCGGATCGTGAGGGATAAACGGGGATAGCCGGGACGAGCGAAGGCAGCTGGAGAGAGTCGGAGTGAGGACTGACGCGATCGAATTACCAATCTCCAATTCGCCACCGCAACATTCGAATCCGATTTAGGAATTCGTGGGAAAATCTGGAGTCGCGCCCGTTGCATAATTCATAAGTTTGGTCTAGGGTATTCGTATATGAGGTCGCACAACGAAAATCTCCTTTTCTCTCATTCCATTTCCTCTTCCGCCTCGGTGCTTCCTATCTCGTTTCGTTACGGTCTCCGGAGCTCCGAAGAACCCGACTTTTGCGTCACCCGGGCCCAAAGGGGAATCCCCGATGCAACCCCGAAATGCATGCGCACACGATCTTTGTCCATCGTCCTTGTTTCTTTTTTCTCTTCAACCTCAACCTACTTCACCTCGAGCAACCGTGCAGATGCAAAATGTCGACAAACGTGTCGTGAATTCATTCCCATCAAAACGTATTCGATTGAGTAAGCCTCTGTCGTTTCTGTATATATTTGCCATCCACGTGAAATATCCGTTGGTGCGATTGGTTAAAAAAATTATTTTTTATATTTTCTATTTCTTTCGTTAGATATATATATTTTTTTTTTTCGAATTAAAAAACGCTTACTTTTATTTCCATTCGCCGCAGGACGAACTTGTTTCGAGTCTTTTTTGTTTCTGTACATATTTTCCGTCTACATGCAATATTCGTTGGTGCGATTGGTTAAAAAATTCTTTTTTTTATATTTTCTATCTCTTTCGTTCGATATTTTTCGAATTAAAAAAACGCTTACTTTTATTTTCATTCGCCGCAGGACGAACTTGTTTCGAGTAAGTCTTTTTTTGTTTGTTTCTGTACATATTTTCCGTCCACATGCAATATTCGTCAATCCGATTGGTCAAAAAGATGACTTTTCGATTATCTATTTTTTACGTCCGATATTTTTCAATTTAATCAAAATCGCTCATTATTTTTTTTTTTTTTTTTTTTTTTTTTTTCTCTCGCCGCGCGACATACTTGCATCGAGCAAGTCTCTTTTGCCTCTGTATATTCCATCTCCACGGAGTATTCGTACGTCCGATTGCTTAAAAGATGATTGTTCAACTCTTCTATTTTTCACGTTCAATATTTGTCGAATTAAAAATCCGTCATTTTTTTTGTTCTCTCTCTCTCTCTCTCTCTCTCTCTCTCTCTCTCTCTCTCTCTCTCTCTCTCTCTCTCTCTCGCCGCGCGACGAGCTTGTATCGAGCACGAGGTGAAATTTTTATCGAGAAATCGATAGACCCGACCGGCCCCCGCTCCCGCTCTCTGCCTCACCCCGGAAAAGAAATGTAGGACTGGTAACCCCGACTCGAGGCCACCATTCGCGAAATAAAAAAGAACGAAAACAGACCGAGAGCCGCAGAGAGCTTTCGAGAGAGTGAGAAAATGGAAGAAGGTTGGAAGAGACCGATAGAACCGAAAGAGTACAGAGCGGGATCGTCGATTTCGCTGCAGACGCTCGAGGCCGAACGTCGGGCATGCCATCGACGATCATTTGTCACCCTTCGACCCTCTTCTCTTCTCCTTCCCACATTTCATAGCATTCGCGACCACAAAAAAAAAAAAAACAAAAAAAAACAAATCTAGTAGCAAACTATTTTTAACCCCCTCACCGACTCAACCGACCGATTTATTTGCTTTTATCCTCTCATGGTTTTGCTTTTTCCAACAGCGCTATAAATCCTCCGAATTGTTTTCCCATTCAATAATAATCGCAATGAAAAAAAAAAAAAAAAATGAAAATAAAAATAATGGCGATGTGTTACGGAGCACAGGTGAACTAAACGCTTTATTTATATAGCATTCTCACGTGGATAAACTGTGAAACCCGTTTGTTTCCTCGAAGCTCGCGAGAGTCGCAGACACTCGGCCAAGTCTGACCGGTTGGAGACGTTTTCACTTGTTACTTCGCGGCATCGAGGCAGAGGCCGATGCGGTCGTACTTTTTTTTTTTTTTCGCACTGTGATTCACTTGCAACTTGAACGACGGGAGTCACCGTGAATCGGTCGAGAGTCACATTCGACAATCGCACAGTAAAAGCGTGCCTTTTTCTTTGTTTCATGAACATTTCTTTGCTCATTGCTATGTTGTCGTAAAAATCATAGCTGTTTTCGTTAAAAAAAAAGAAAATAAAAATAAAAAAAAATAAAAAATAAAAAATAAAAAACGAATCGAGATTTTAATTCGGGCTGTACAGTCGAGTCATCTTGGCCGGCTAAAAAATCTTATTCGTCTAATGGACATTATAGTCCGGCCGACTGAGCCGTCTTATTCGACCAAGAGCGTTCGGCCTGCGAAGAATTAACCGCAGTTCAGGAATTGAAGGCCGGTTCAAAATTTTACGCCATTTTGAAATTTTTGAAATAAGATCCTGCATAAATGTTGAGCTTTCGCCCTAAAACTACACACAACTCCATGCAAACTGCTGTGATCAAAGATCAGCAAAAGACAAGAAAAAAAGACAAAGTATTGATTTTGGGTAAAAAAATCTATTCAAGCGATTAGATTTTACGGGTTATTGATTTTTTATTAATGGCTGAAAACGGTTTAATTCGAGTAAATATGAAGGTATCGAGCTGAAATTTGACACGGGGACGAACTCACACTGTCCAACGTTTAGCATTAACGTTCACCAAAAATTGATCCAATCGTTTAAATTTCACGAGATTTTTGACATTTTTGAATTTTTCGGAAAAGTTGTATTTTTTGTCCGACACGAGTTTATGCATCGAATTTCGCTCCAGGAGTAAAATAATGTGGAGATTCGTCGTCAGAGGTAATAAAATTAGCCTCAAAACGCCAAATTTCGAAAATCTCAGTCATCGATTTTTCACAATAAATATTACGGAAAATTTTGATCGTTTCAATTTTCTTTTTTTCTTTTTTTACTTTATGCAAGATGCGAAAAGGCGAAGCCTTGATCGGGCACAACGAAACGCAAGACCGTTCGGAGAGCTCTTATCCTCTCGGGATCTTTATCCAGCAGATCGATAATGCACCCGTCTATATATATATACCCATATATATATATATATGTATTCTCTGCTTGTTCAAATACATTATTCCGTACGTCAATAGAACGGCGATGCGATAATAGTCATTCGCGCCTGGCGAGTGCTCGACGGAATACGAACGACCTCGTCTGGCACGGCAACTTAGCCCAGACGATCGGACTCTCCTAGACGTCCGTCGTATCTTCCTCACTCGGATTTTTCACTTTGAAAACATTGCCCGTAAATAAGATGTTTTTTTTCTTCTTCTTCGACTCAACAATACAGTAGAAACCCGCTTATCCGAGCTAATGTGGCAAGAGCGTACGTCGGGTAAGTGAAATCCCGGATAACACGGATAACACACGCGATTCAAACTTGTACTACTATCATATATATTTCAAAAATAACACCACGTCATATAAACATTAACACTATTAGTTAATTCAGTTATCTTTTTTTTTTTTTTTACTATAATGATAATTTCGTTAATTAAGGATAGCCTGCCAAAAGTCCTTTTTGTTCGATCTTGATCAAAATTATGTGGTCTACAGAAAAGAAAGTAAGCTTTGTTAGTATTTTTAAAGATTTTCTTTACGGTCTAGTTTTTTTTGCACAGTGACTTCAAAGTTACGCATTTTAACATGGGAATGATCGGATCTAATCTCAAAAAGGATACAATGTAGCGATTTTCTCTGCCGATTTCTGTTAAAATGAAACAAAAAAACTATCCGCCCAAAGACGCATACTTCACTGCAGATAGTGTTCAAATTTGAACAGGATTTACGGTCTTGTTTTCAACTGCCGTTAAAAAGAATGAATCTCTTTCTAGGACACTTTCGTTGAATCCGCTTTCTGTCTCGCACAGTGACTACCGCATTCAGTTAATTCTCTCTCCCGTACCACCCCCCGCCCCCCCCCCCCCCCTAGCATTTCTAGTAAGGATATCCTTAACGTTAACTTAACATTATCGTATATCATAGTCATGTTAACACAACTGAACATAAAATGAACATCCTCAACATTAATTTCATGTAAACATCTGCCATTGACTCTAAAATCGGAACTGCGGTATTCGTAGCTCGCAATATAAAGCAAAATTGCATAAGTTTAAGCGCGTATGCAACAAAGTTGCCCCTATCCGAGTCTTTTACCGATCCCTTTTATCCGAGTCCTCCGTATTATCCCGAGCCTACACTCCCATTAACGCGGAGAACTCGGACGGATTGGGTGCTTCGGATAACGCGAAGGTTCGATTAATCGAGGGTCGGATAAGCGAATCGAGACTCTAATCCGGGCTGGACAGTCGAGCCATTTTGGTCGGCTAAAAAAATCTTATTCGCCTAATGGACATTACAGTTTGGCCGGCTAAGTTTGGGGTGGGAAAAATTAGCCGCAGTTCAGGCGGCCATTAATTTTTATATGTGGTTTACATGGAAACTGATGAAATCAACGAGACATTTATATCATTGGCACATTACGTGCTTTATTTATTCACTTCTGTACTAGTATTGTCGTCGGGAAACGAGAACACGCTGACAGATGAGCGAGCTTCTACTTTAATCATAAAATCCAGCATTCCTGTCGGTAGTTTTCTACCTCATCGACGTTTGTTCCTTTCCGCCGAGTCTCTCGTTCTTCGGTGCCTCGTTACGAATGACCGGGCGCGTTCGCAGTGAGGATGGGAATATCAACGAGCGTTTTCCACGATTCTTTTATCTTTTTTTTTCTCGTTCGCCGGTCCACTCGGAACGGTCGACTCTGACGTCTGGCTTAAAATCTCTCTCTCTCGAAGGGGGAAAGAAGAATAGGTAATTGGCCGCTTCGCGACGCTCGCGAAGCGGTCGGCATTACAGATTCTATTCTGAAGCGGATGACTCGCGGACCGCTCTGCGGCACCGAGAGGCGGAGAACGCGAGGAAGGGCTCCGCCGGGGAATAAAACCCTCTGAGCCTCTCGCTTTTCTACGGTAGAGTGTACTGGCGTTTTGTATGGCTGAGGGGAGAACGGCGCAGCGTCGGCCAGCTTTTCATACCGGGCGAACCAATTTTTTATATTCCAATTTTTCATTTTTTCTCCAAAGCAGATGCGACGATTAGTCACAACTCGGCTCGTTTCATAAGTCGAAACATTGTTTCGGAGAATAAAAAAAAGAATCGTGCTTATTTTTTTTTTTTTTTCTGAATATTTACAACGTTTTTTTTCGAGTTCTCTGGAGCACTTTGGATATATTCACACTGTCTCGTTGAATTATCTCTCTCACGCGGCTGAATTGCCACGAAATTTTTATGCCACTCACTAGCGGAGCGATGCATTTTTTGTTTTTAATTCCAGCATTTTTTTCAATTTTTTTTTTCAACCTTTTTCCATATTCTATTTTAGGTTTTTTTTTGGGGGATAAAGTTTCGGATAGACTTCAATTTTTTGTTGACGTAAGTTTGGTATGAACGGAGCATCGGTTAGTTGGTTTTACAGTGATTTTTTAAATTTTTTTTTTTTTTTTTTGCCTCTCTATCATCAAAGGACGTAGTCATAGACCTGCCGCCCAGTTTCCCACTAGTTAGTGGATACCGACGTTACCGAGGACGTTAGTTACGAAGCCGCAAAAAAGCTTTTCATACCTCAACTTTTTCTTCTTTTTTTTTTTCTTTCTCTTCTTCCCCCGGCTCGATCTTCCTCGGGGAATCCACACTCGACTTCCACTCGAGGAAGGCCCGAGCGGAAATCATTAACCCAGAAAACGGCGGAGCCACGAGAGAAGGCGAGTGCAATGGGGAGGGCTGCAGGTGCAGGATGAGCAGAACGAGATGAGCGCGCGAGGAAGAAGAAGAACAAGAACAAGTAGTCGATAACAGACTGAGAAAATTTTCACCGGTATGCATCTGCTGCGCGAATTCCGGCAGGGGAGTAAAAAAAAAATAAAATAATAAAAATTCAACGAATACATAACGCGTCGCTGCAGCGTTTATAATTGGAGTGTCGCGAGACTCAACGCTTATTGCCTGCCGATAACATTAGAATTACACTTCGATTAGCCATTTAATCCCCGCGGCGATTAGAACCGATATTCGAGGTCTTAGGAAAAGCGGGGCAAAACCGACTTATTTAATTTATTTAAAAATTATTATCAAACATTATTCTTCATTTTGAAAATTATTCAAAATATTTTATTTTTAATATAAAAATTTCAGAATTTATAACTTGCAATTTTATAACTTAAAAATACACATTTTTTTAAATAAAAAATTCAAATCTTTCAAATAAAAAAATCTTAACTCTTTACATTAAGAATTCAGATTTTTTAAATAAAGATTTTTAACTTTTAGAATTAAAAAACCAAACTTAAAAGTTTATTGGTATAGTATTTTATTGCTTCTAAAGGTACAGAGACCTTATAGCAAGCAAGCAAGAGACCTTACAGCAAGGGGTCCAAAGTTCATTTTACAATAAATTAACATAAAACATAAAATTAGATGTGTTACTGTTTCGTCTTCGCGCAAATTGCATAGTACACAGGTTTGTTGCGTGTCTATTTTATACACCGATTTCTCTATCCTTGTGCGAAAGGCGTGGCTATGATTCGAAGTTTTGCCATTTCGCAACGTTTTGTTAGAGAATTTGTGTTTTGTTCATGCAGCTTAGGTAGTAGGATTTCAAGCGCTCTAGAGTTTAAACAGTCAAATACGTTAGTTCCCTTCAAGATTGGTTCGTAACTTTTGAAACCTTCCGCAGTTTTTCCTTCCCATCCGTCTGGAGCGAAATTTCCCCAAAGCCCTGGGTATCCCACTTTGAAGAGAAATTATCTGATCTAGTCGCACCGTTTAGCGATGAATTGCAATTTGGTAACGTGGTTAAACAGTACATTCTATTGAAACATATGTTGGGATATCGGTAGTCTGGTATTCTGAAGATCTTAATCAGCCAGAACCACCCTTGAAGCGTGACTTTATATTCAATTTTAAAAACGCCGTTACCAATCATAGCGCGAAGCTTGGAGTATTTTTTGGCAAATTTAAAAGTTAGTTTTCCTGAATAATGTAATTCCGTGTTCATTTGAGCTGTGGATGGATTTAATTATTCCTCGGTGACTCTTTCGGCAGTCATCTGCCGACAGTCCACCGGAGGCTTTCTATTCATCGAGTGCGCGCCGGTAGCCGAAGCTGGAGCTGGAGCTGGAGCTGAATTCATAAGATCGATGAGACCGTACGATTCGCGGATCGAGAGAGGAAGTGGGAAAAGAGATCTGAGTTGAGGGGTTGGAGTCTGAGCGGGAGTGGGCCCACCTGCCAGTGGGATATTGCACGGCTCGAGGATTATCCGCGCGTAACGAGACCCGGAACTTTAATGCCCGGGGCGGATCAAGATTGCTCGATTATTCCAAAGTAATTTTCCACGCGGGCCAGAGACCATGGAAGAGACGCGAGGCCTGCCTCTGTGGCGAAGCCGTAGGTGCAGCCTCGCTGAAACAGCGTCGAAAGCTCTATACCGGGAGGATTAGACAGGGAAACGATGAAGCTCTTACAAGATATTACGCTGATCGCGTTATAACAGTTAAGCAATTTTAGATGTCGGCGACATATTTATAAGAAAAATTATTAACGCTAAATGTACACCCAATGTTTCATATACTGCATACACTGTAGAAATAAATTGTAAATTTAATTTACTGAAAATGAAAATTTTCTTACGTCACTTACATTAATTGAACATCAATGTACTTCTATTGTAAAATAAAAATACGAGATATTAAAATTACAAATCTTTTGCCTTAAATTTACGAATATTTCCATTAAAAATACAAATTTCACTGTAAAATTGCAACGCATATGTATTCAAAATTTCAGAAACGGTTTATGTGAAAAAAAAACTTCCAATACCGTTCATTAATTTTCCAAGAAATGTTTTTTTTCACAGTGGAGGGTAAAAGTGGGGAATATGGACCGGTCCATATTTCATTGATTCACGTGTTAATCGGGGTGGTCCGTATTCACCATGTTTACCCTATGCAAAAACTTCATGTACATTTTATGAATTTTCAAACAGAAATTTTTAACAGTGCACAGAGTGACCCTCACTCTCTCTGCCCATCGCTCTCTCGCCCACTGCGGCTTTCGCCCCTCACTTCACTGCCGACCGATTTTACTCACAAATACCACCTTGTTTCCCCGCGGAATGGCACTTTTTCCATTTTCCCCTCTCTGCACTTAATGCCGTGCACCATTCATGCACAGTTTCATATGTGCAGCACTGACGATTTTCTCCTCGCTAATTTTTCTTTTCTGCTTCTTCAACCAGTCTTCGACTTCTTCTTCCCTCGGCGTGCAATCGTCCACGATCCATATCGACGTGTTCGCTTCTTCACAACATTCACACTTACACTTCCGTCACGAGCTGCATTGTCCTCACAGCGACATGGCTGCGGATTTAGTCAGCTTCTCATTTTTCCCCACTTCCATTTTCCAGAATTCCATCAGCCTCCACTCAGCTTTATTCACTGCACTCGTTATCTCCCCGAGTATCTCCGATTTTCCCCTCTATGCGCATTGTCAGTTTGTACTCCGATTTTTCCTTTTCCTACTACCACACTTTTATTATTTGACACTTCTTTTCGATGAACCGTTGCTGCCGATTTAAGGAAATTGGAGCGCTTCGCAATAGACAAATGAGTGCTACGTTTTTAATGTCGTTCGTACAAACTTTTAAGCATCTATTGATTATAGTGGATGGTTGTTTGTATTACAGCAGACTTCCTTAACCTGTAAATACAATTGGTTTATCAAAATTTCCGAAAAGGCAACTTATTTGTTCACTTTTGTCGAAGAATAATCCGCAATTTTTCCTCGATTTTGATGTATCACCGTTCATTTTCTTCCTTCAAAGATGGTCTACAAATTCACCATTCGGATATTCGATACTGTTTTCCTCTTTAAAATGGCAGCTGTTTGTGTTTATGAAGGAATTTCGTCGACGGATAATCAAAAGGCTGTCAATTTTCAAACGGAAAATACTATCTAGTGTGTAGACGGTGAATTCGTAGAGCATCTTTCGAGGCAGAGAATGAGCCATCGCATGTGAAAATCGAGCAAAAATTACGGATTTACCTTTGCAAAAATCTGAACGAATATGTAACTTTTCGAAAATGAACACAGCCCAGTTAATATTATGGCAAATCCGTTGCGATTAATGTTTTTATAGCTTAAGGATATCTGCTGTAGTACACACAACCATCCACTACGATCAATAGATGCGTCAAAGTTTTTATAAACGACTTTAAAAATGTTGCACTCGTTTGACTAGTGTGGAGCGTTCCAACCTCCTTGACGGAAAAGATTCTGCTCCCCTCTTCATCCGCACTGTTCCAATTCACCTCTTCACCACTCTCCTGCCCTTCTTTTCAACTTGAACAGAATTAAATCATCGATCGGACATGATAGTTGAAGCTTTCGCCACAGTGGACTGAACTGTATTAAACATGACGTTACATTCTTTTTAAATTAAAAAATATTCAATATTATGTATATATAGTATGTATATCGTGTAACTGAAGGCCAAAGGGCAGACGAGGAATTTATGTCAGCGTAGAACGCCCTTTGTCCTTTGACGGCACGATGAATAAACACTTCCTCATATATATGTAAACGTTTTCAAAGGAGCCTCCTCTGTTTTTCAACTATTAATTGTAACAACGATTATTAATTATGGCAAATAACTGGGAAATCAAATAGAATTGAGAGAAAAGGTTCATTGAAAAAAATTTGTCAGATAGACCATGAATCGTTATCACGTCGTCGCGGACAAGTTCATCCGATTCACTGTCCGGCGGAGTGTTTGCCGGTCCGTTAACGCTGTCGATTCGATTTATATCGTGGGAAAACGCGCCGCCATATCTCACGTCAATAATGCCCGCACGGCTGCCGTCCAGTCGGCTACACCCAGCGCTTAGTCGTTTGCGTTATAATCGCGACGATAATGAAGCCGGTGTATCGTTGAACGGATAATCCGAGCGGTATTCGCCGGTGTCCCCGCGCGCAGACCAATAACCGTCAAAAGGCATCGCCGATTATGCGATATCCCGCTGCCGGACAGCCAGTTAAATTGCACATCTGCTGCGACGACTACTGATAACGTCATACAGATAAGTGGACCGAGCGAACATCCCAAAACCGCTAAAGAGCCAAACGAACATTTTGAGAATCAGCGAACAAGATTTGGACATATATAAAACCGTACCAACTTTAATCGTTATAGAGACATTTTTTTTTTTTTAATATCTTTTGTATTTTTATTTTTCTATTGAATTTCAATGAGCGTGAAAAATAAAAATAAAATCTCTAAATTTCTTCATTCTTCAAAAGCCTGTGAAATAAAGTTAGGAGTTTTATTTTTATTTTTGGTGGTCATTTAATTGAATAAAAAATAAAAATCAAAGGCTTAAATTAACATACAATTGACGACTACAATATTCGACCTTCAGAAACTGGTGTACAGTGATTTATACGAATATAGCAATATGCAATTACGATACACCGCAACTACATCGAGGGTATTGCGACAGCGCACCGTAATACGAGTCTTCGTACGTGGAGCACGTAATGGACACGTGACTCGCGGTTTTGCGAGAATTTCGTGATCAAAGCTTCTCGGCGCGCGAGGGAGGAACAGGCAGATAGAGAGAGCCAGTCCCTGCACTCAATGCCGTCCATTGTTCCGGCTCCATTGACCTCCCTCATACGCACACTCGGATCGCGGTGAGAGCAGATGAGTAACATTGTTACCTGGGTCTTTCATTGAAAGAAAGAAAAAAAAAATTGAATTCCGACATTATTCGGATATCGTTCGGTATTCCCAAAAATGATTCGTTTGCGAGTCAAAGTCCGAAAATGAAATTGGCATGTGGCTTCCTAATTTTTGTTCCATCATCCGAAAAGCCTTCTCGATGAGGCGGCAAATAAAACTAACTGACATACTTCAGCCTATTAAGTAGATCATGTTGTAGAAAATGTTGCGCCGGCCATTTGACGTCCTTATGGATTGTCAAATGAACAAACACTAGTAGTTGTGAAGGTACAAAATCTAGCCCGGAAAGAAAATTGTCTTCTGCAGACGTTAAATTACAATAAAAATGACTCAAAATTGACCATTGTAGAAAACAATGTCGATCATATCTCAGTTAGAGATTATTTAATTTATATTGAAATAAATACATAAATCTGAGGGCCAACATTCATGACCGAGACGTAAAAACGTGTTTTGGAGATTCGCATCGTCCTTTCAACGGTGCCCATGAATGGATCGCAGCCGTAGAAGATATCATAAATTCTTCGACATCGACCACTGCCCAACAAACTTAACTGACCCACATAGTTACCGCAAAGGGAATTTTATTGCCAGCCTTTCGTCATTGCTGAACGATGAAAATGAATGTATATCGCCTCCCTCATCGATATCGCAACCAGCAAGACTACTTCGTTCCAGAAGGAGTGTTTCCGTTCTCTAACTCGAGCTCATCCATCACCCCTTTCATCGGTCAGCATTGTTTGTTTGCTCGGCAAGTTCTGCGCTGTATTAGCTCAGCGCACGGGGACTCTTGGAGCGTGGCTGTGGGGGCTCATTGTGCAAATGAGTGCGTCGTTAATATCCCGCGTGTGGATTGAGTAATGCAGCACACGGCCGGTCGGTGGTATGCCATAACTTCGCAAACTCTCTAGACGCGCTCTCCAGTTGAATTTCCGAGCGGAGTACGGACCCAGAGCGACGTGCGGTCGCCAGTGTCTCGGAACGATGCTGGAGCCAACCGCACGAGGCTGAAGCAGCATGATGAATCTCGCGCATTGGGTTCACAGGCGTGTGTCGATGGACCCGACAAAGCCCTGTGATGAGGTCCGGAAATTAACTGATAACGCCTTCCGAAGGTCTCAAAAACGCTTGATAAGATCCTTATGAGGCCCTAATGAGGTTCAGAAAAGGGCTGATGCGGTCCGGATAAAACCTGACAAGGCTCTGATACGATCCGGTAATTATCTGATAAGGCCCTGATAAGGTCCGGTAACTACCTGATAAGATCCGATAATGATCTGATAAGATCCGTACAAACCCTGATAAGACCCGGAAAAGAACTGATGGACGGCCAAGAAATGCATAGTCCTGCCGATAGGGGAAGCACTACGCGCCCAACCTCGAATGTCCTTTCCGCCAATTGGCGAGCCAGCCCAGAGTTCGTCGCGACACCTCCCAAGCCGCCCAACTAACGCCGCGCTACAATTACCCCCAAGGTGATTAATTAACACTGCGGCACGCTGATGCTTACCATTGTGTTGGACCAGAGCGCACATGGGTTAATTCAATTTGGCCGAAGCTCGTCTACTCCGCCGAGAGCCACGTAGACGTTATTCCCGTTACACCGTTGGATTCGGATGGACATCCGAACCCAACTCCCCTCCAGTCTGGAACTGGAACTAAAATATCTCAGTTCTTTATTGCCACGCTGCAGTTTTACCGACCCTATTATTGCCTCGCTAACACCCTGCCAGAAATCAGCCGCGGAGATGCGGACGTTGTGATTCTGACGTACGTTATAACCGGGTCACAATTATCGGACTTCTTTTTTTATTGTTTTAATGCCGACTCGGCCGCTCGGAATTACGTGTATGATTGTGTTAAGTCTGCCGATGAATAAATCGTTCGGTCGTTCGACAATCGATGAGTCAATGAGGGAGATGCGACAAGGGAGTTAGCGTCGAGCCATCGGAATCCGGGGGTCATTTTTGGACGCCGGGTGAATAAACGATTGGCGCCTCGATATTCCGATAACAAGCCCGGCACAGGGGGGAACTTTTGCTGTCGGTGGATTCCGGGGATAAAAAATAAGGTGATTGGGTGGAGGCCAGCATGTTCGGGCAGAAATGAAATCGTGTTCGACGGGAACAAAAGCTACCAATCGGTGCTTTCCCAAGTTTGGGGTGAGGAATTCGAGCCGCAGGGGTGGAATTCGGCAGGCCATCGATTTCCCAGACGCCTCGCACAGAGCCGTAGAAGACCGATAGAAATGTTAGGTCGTTACATTGGAGTCCGGAAATAAAGCCCTTACAGTGCCTCGAGACGGAGCCTTATCGGACCTTTTCCGAACCTCACGAGGAGCTCTTGAAACACTTTCAAATTTATGACTCCGAAGATGTATGCATGAGACTAAACTTTATCAAGTTATAACGGCTCGGGGAAGTTCACTCAGGGGATCAAATTCTACGAGTAAACAATTTTTTTTTTCTTCTTCCTAAAGCAGTGCATCGTCAGAGACTTGCCAAGTACACTGTAAAAATTGTCCGTAAATATAATATACCGAACAGCATGAAATTAACGAATTCGGTCTATGAATTGTACGACATCGACGTTTGAAAATTACAATACCTGAATATTAATTTGGCCACTAATGGATCGGTGCATGAAAAAAGTAAAATAGTTTCGTAAATTTTATATTTAAATTGAAATCTAATATTTATCTGTGGATAAATTATTTTTCTGGATGTAATATACAGTATATTCATCCGAGCTTTATATACTATTTTTATATTAATTTTCAAACAATTTTTTTTCTTTACCGTCTATGCAATTTGATGTCGAGCATATATCTTCGGTCATCAAAGTTTCTACGAGGGGACACTTGAAAACCCGTCTCCACTCCCACTCATCCTTCAACATGGATCGCTTTCCTTAACTTCCGTTGGCCATTAAAATAATTATACCCGAGACATCGCCCGCAAAGATTTCATCGTCGGAAAACACAAGAAGTTCCGTACGACTCGATAGCGGCCCGTCGGACAACGCCTCGACGACGAATCCGTCTCGTTATTCCCGGCGCGTATCGATCCCTCTCATTACGATATTATTTTCACCGTCTCGATATCACATTCGTCAGGCAGTTCACGTGCGCGCTTCTCGCACGGTTTCCTGTCGTCGTACGCTCGTTGCGGCATCAAATCGATTTGCCGTGCGTAACGACCGACGGCCGGTGGAAGGCTTTCTCGGTTCACAATACAGCATGTATGCTACCGCAATCCTCGGTCTATCCAAATGCGGCGAATCGTAACTTTCATTCGCGCCGCAAACGTGCCCGACTTGTTCTCTCCTCTCCGTGCACTTTTCTTTCTCTTTGTACGTGCCGAGAGAGCGACGTGTCTCGCCGACTGTGCGATACACATCACCAGAACGCTTGCCGAGACAGCAGACACCCCGACGATTTCTTCGCTCTTCCGCAACGAATCGAACGCGTAATTGGTCGCGAAGCGTCGAGGCACTTCTGGTACCATCTTGTCTCTCGTTAAACTCTTACGACAGACGGGGAAAAACCCTATCACCAAGAGTGGACAATAAAGTTTATCGGTCGAAGCGGTATCTGGGGTTAATCGTGTGATAAATTTCGTCGGTGAGCTAGAGTCGCTGTTCGCTTTAGTGACTAATTGGTCTAAACGGGCGGAATCCATCGTGACCGGAAGTTCGAAGTGTTACATCGGCTCCTGACGATGTAACGACTAGGCCTCCGCAGGCCCTGATGTAAGGCTTCGAATTTATATAAATTTCGTCGGTGAGTTAGAGTCGCTGTTCGCTTCAGTGGCTAATTGGTCTAAACGGGCGGAATCCATCGGGACCTCGTCAGATCCCGATGTAACGCCGTAACAATTTCTGCTAGGAATCTAGGATTCTGCTGGGTAGTAGAAATTTTAGGGCCTGATGGGACTCCGACCAGACCTTGTTTGGGCCTCGTCCAGGGCCTTATGTATCGCTCCAAAATGTCTCCAAAACAATCAGAGTATGGTCAACGATTGGCTGTTAGTCGGCAGCAGGTTGGCAGTCGATTATCAGATTTTGACTAATGCCCAGTATAGGCTAAACTGTCGATTGATAATCATTCCGATGTTAGGCTCGATAGTTGGCAAGACCTGGCTGCCTACCAGATTTGCCCACCAAATCCTACCGCCGAATGCTTCTTCATTACTCCAACTCCCTTTATTATAGTTTTTGTCTAAAGTACTGTAGTGTTGAAAGCCCAAGTTCCGACAACATTATTAATTAAAATGTACACTTAACGTAACGCTCCAAAATTTCTACATTGTCACGAGGCATTGTCAGGGCGCGATGTAAATCTCAAAAAATTGTCATGGGGCCCAAAAATTCTACTGGGGGCTTCACTGGACCCATTTGATCACAGACAATTATTTGATCGCAGGAAAAGCCAATTAAAATCTGTCTAAAGTGTCTATTAGAGTCGCTGTCGTAAATCGTCGACTTCTTTTGCCTCGCGCCTTAAAGACACCCGGAAGTCGATATTTCTTGGGGCCGGTTAGGAGGTGGCATCGGTTAACACTCACGGGGCTTCAGCGATCGGGTCGTGTCAGCCATGGATAACTCCTATCGGGGAATCTCATGCGTGCGGAGGAACTCTCGTCGTTATGGCGAACGAGTTTGTCTCGTGCATTTCGCAGCTCGTTCGTTCGGCGACGCGGAGGTGAAAGTATCCGGGTCAGACGAAACCGCGGCGTCGCACTCGAGACAGTCTACTGTCTCTTGCAACACACAGTGACATCCCCCCTCCGAGGGCCGGATGAGACTTCTGTGTGTGTACACCCCGAACTGTGTCGTAGGTAGCGTAGGTGAGCGGCTCTCCCGTCTCGAAAATGCCCTGCCAGCTATTACCTATCCAATAAACTTTATTGCCCAATTCGCGAGCGACGTCGCGAGACACCGGTAGTTCATCAACGTTTCCCGATTTTTCTTCTTTCTATTTTTGTTTCATATAATACTGACACACTGGACTCGTCGTTTCTCTCTTTGTTTTCTTTGTATTTTATGGCCTGTTCGTACGAGCAATTTCGTTGGATGCTTCCCGCCTACGGTGTCGGAATACAGAAATTCTTTATTGTCACTGATATATGATTCTGTCAGGTCTTACACTGCACGGAAAAAGTGCATGCGAAAAGTATTAAAAGTATTAAAAGTATTAAAAGTATTGAAAGTATTAAAAGTATTAAAAGTATTAAAAGTATTGAAAGTACACTTTTTTCCGTGGGGGTAAAAATCGCGCTCAGATATCGTAACATTTTGGCGAATAAGGTATCGCGCCTTAAGAGGCTTTTTCCGAGCGGCGAATCCTCGAGGATACCCTAAACTTATACTTCGAACGGGCCATAAATCCTCGGGCTCAATTTGAATACACGAGACTCCATCGGGTTCCGGAGTCCTTGCAGTGTCCTGTGCTTACAAGTTGTAGTCCCGCTGTTCGAAATCGAAGGCAAGCCCACACCGGAGGCGAGGAACGCTATAATCCATATATCGTCCCGAAGCTCCTCGAGAGCTTCGGAGCCGTAAGCCCCGCGCGATATTTCCGTAGCTCGCACGACTTCCTCCTCGGCTCCCATCTCCAGTTTATCCTCATCCATCCCGTCCCGATATCTTGTCTCCCCGCGCAGTAAACACCGACGTACGCCGCTCTCGCAGCGAGTTTCCGATCCGAATCGATCACAAAACGATCCAAACCACTTCGGACCACTCCGGACCACTCCGGACCACTCCGGACAGGTTTGGACGGCCAGCGTATATTCGCACGCTCGTAAAAGCAAAGTGCCGCCGATGTAGACATCGTGCTCGACGCAACGATTAAATTGCAAGGGGCGCGTGCACAAGGGGTGATGCATCGCCTCCGGAAAGGCGCACTGCTGCCCATATCCAGCGAGCAACAATTTTCGCCGGACTCGTTGTCCGGCGGAAAACGAAAAGTGCTGAATGAGCGAGAAAAAAATTTTTTACCGCGCAGGGATGCCGAAGAGTCGTTTCGGCAACGTTCACCTCGTTACGCCGCCCACGTGCTACGGTAAATTACGGATGCATGCCGGAAACTGTAATCCTTGGGTGGTTTATCACACCCCGTTCAGAGACTGCCTCAAGTGCATTAGTCTTTCTTCTAATTAGTCCATTATTTTTTTTTTTTTTTTTATGTGGTACGTGAAAGCGGAACCTCCGAGCGCGAGAAACTGCCCAAACTATCCTAAATTCTGAGTATCGAAAGAACAAAATTTCATATGCGCAATTTTCGATAAGATATATATTAAAATTCTTGCTGATGTTTAATTCGTAGTCATACTTTTTTTTCATATCAGCTACTTTTGAAACTTTATCAAGCTGTTAATGCAAACAAGCTGTGTAACGTACCGTTTCACGGTTCGCGATGAGGGACGCACACGTGACGGCATAACGTGCCTTTCAACGGAGCTTGCCTAGCACATAACAATAATGGTGATAGGCAGAGGAGCCCGCACCCTCCCATTTGCGCTCAGACAATAAACTTCGTCGGCCAATTAGCGGTACTCTCGAGTTGCAACTTACGAGGAGTTTACGGGCAGCACGAGCTCTTCCCGAGCGTATAACCCCACGTGCCGACCCGTCGGCCTTATATCTTACGCTCGCAACGAAGTTTCATGCGTTATTGCGTCTATTTCTACCGACGTAAAATAATAACAATAATCACTATTATTATTTAATCAGATAATATTAACAATTATTATTATTCTATAGTATTATAATATTAATAATAATAAAGTTCATGTCGATTGGACACTCACACCGGTTCTCGCAGATATTCACGAACACTTACAGATACTTACAAGGACGCTCGCAAGGATACACGCAAGAACACTCGCAAGGACAATCGCAAGGTAACCCAGAACGATACCCACAAGGATACCCACAATGACATTCACAGGGACACTCACAGGGACACTCACAGGGACACTCACAGGGACACTCACAGGGACACGCACAGGGACACTCACAGGGACACTCACAGGGACACTCACAGGGACTCTCACAGGGACACTCACAGGGACTTTCACAGGGACACTCACAGGGACACTCACAGGGACACTCACAGGGACACTCACAGGGACACTCACAGGGACACTCACAAGGACACTCACAAGGACACTCACAAGGACACTCACAAGGACACTCACAAGGACACTCACAAGGACACTCACAAGGACACTCACAAGGACACTCACAAGGACACTCACAAGGACACTCACAAGGACACTCACAAGGACACTCACAAGGACACTCACAAGGACACTCACAAGGACATTCACAAGGACACTCACTCAGATACTGCGAGCGCGCGAGCCAGCATAGCCGCTAGTAATAATAATAGATTATCAGTGATAGCAATAATAATAATTATTATTATTCTAAATTGATACCACATTGGTTTCATAGCAATTTATGCTCTTACGCAGATCGATCGAGAGAAGGTGTTTTTCGGTCTATTGTACAAAGGGTCAAGCATCAAAGATTTATTATTCACGCGTGGAGGGATAGATGAGCAAACGGACGATGTGCGGACCCGGTCCGGTAATTTTTCTTGCCGTATGTCAAGCCCGAAAGTGGATAGCACGTCGGAGGGGGCGCGAGGGTTCTCGCCGAGGGCGCCAAACTTATGCGGTTCTCGGGAAAGGAGGGTAGAAATAAGTTATACGTAACAACAGCGGCACACGCGCAGGGTCGGTGGAGGGTTGGAAGTAACTCGGAAAGTATTGGAGGAAGTCGGTGGCGTGATGGAAGCCGCGGCTTCGGTGACGAAGACGGGGGCGAGATTGAAACCTCCGTCGGGTTGAGCGAGCGGCTGAAGAAAAGAACGCGACGAGGCGGACGGTCGATTCCCTTCGAGGGAACGCACATCGTGACACGAGCTCCCGCACTATGAATTCTTTCGGTGGCCATCCATCGATAATTTGGATCTTTGTATTCTTTAAACATGTATTTGTTTTTAACCTTTAATTATATATACTTTTACTTTTAATTGTATATATATATATACACATTTATAAATATACATTTCAGTATACACTCATGTGTATACTGAACTTGTAAAAAGGGCTTGTCCAGTTTATAAATAAACATAAACACGAGCGTTACCACTAGCGATATGTGACATTTTTACAGGGGCCATTTTTACTTATCCCATATGGTAATTTATCCTTGAAGGCGCGTTGGCAAATTTTGCGTGTCTGGTTAGGAATTTCGTGGATTAAAACTTAGAATTCAGTGGATATAAACTGAGAATTTCGTCGATGAAATTTTCTTATGTATATTACATAAAAAAATTTGATCAACATAATATTCCGATAAAAAGCCAATAAGAATAACTTATATTCTGTAAAAAATTACGTGGTATTCGGGTAATATCTGCGAACAGCGGAAATTGCCATATTTTCTAGCTGAATGTGTTAAGTTTAATACGAATGTTTCCCAGGATGTCGTTATAGTTCCCATAAACCTTAAAGTTCCAGATTTATGGATAATTTCTACGAGATCCTTCTTTCAGTGTATTTGTCTATCGAACCAAGTAAAATGCGACAATGCGTGGCTGTGCCAATTTTTCATTTTATTTATTTATTTATTTATTTATTTATTTATTTATTTTTATTGTTTCAGTCGCCACAATGGGCTGCTTCGGAAGCAAAGACAAGCTGAGCAAGGAGGACATGGACTTCCTCAAGTCGCACACACGATACGACGAGGCGACCATCAAGGAATGGTACAAAGGCTTCAAAGTAAGTTATGTCATATTATCAAAATTATTTTCCATTTTTTTTTTTTTTCAATATTTACGAATAACCTTGAGAATAATACACGATGCTGTGGATTTGATATTTTTTTACCAGTTCGTTAAAACGTTCTACAAACATTTTTTTTTTTCATTCAAAAATGGCACTTAATTGTACACTCGAGTCAGCCGACCATCCATTATGTAGCGGGGCGAAGAAAGCGTATACAGTTATACAAGACACGTCCAGAGGCCGGCGGGTGATTAAAAAATTAATTAAGAGAGTAATAAAGCGACTTTGTTGTCTCGGATTACGTTCTCGCGCCCTCTCAAGGCGTTTTTTTTTTCTTTCCATTTTTTTTTTTTTCGTTCGCTGCAAAATGGCCATAACGGACGGGCAAACGCCGCGTCGGTTCGGCTCTCCACGTTAGTTACCGAAGCTTACTGTATAGGCGAGCTGGAGTGAACGGGCAACGAGGCGAAACGGGCAGTTGGAATAAAAATAATAATTCGGTGCAAAATTCGGGCACCACGTCGGAAAATTGTAATTTTGTCTCAACGGAAAGATAAACGGGAAAAAATTATTTATAATAATACAATTCTGTCCGACCGACTTATTTATCGTCATTGCCGTCCTGCCAAAATTTTATTAGGATTGAAACAAGAGGAAAGCTTCAACGAAGGGTATGGACTGAAATTGACAATTCTTCGCTTTTGTTTTTACACAATTACAATTTTGTACTCCCTCCAAGTAACTTTTCCTTGAACTTCTGAACTCTGCTCTGCAGTGTGATTCGAGGAACGACGATTTGTCGTGAGACTTCGCTATAATTCATTGCCCCATCGACAAGAGACTTCACCGCGTCTGCCATGACAACGTCACTCCGTGACTGTCAAATCGTCGTTCCATCGTGGGTTTTCACGATGTTTCCTCTACTGTTGTAAATAAACAGTACAAGCAACCACTTCACCGGAACATGAACCTTGAACCGAAAAAATTACATACTTACGAACTTGCTAAACATTTTTTCAAAAAAAAAAAATTAATTTCCTCAACAAATTTACGAAGAAAGTTCTATATAAATGTTTTAAAAAAATTCTGATTCGATCGATATATGTGTTGTTATTTCCGTAAACAATTTGACTGATTTCCCGCACTTTTTTACGGAAGGGACATCAGAAAGCTGAAACAAGTAGTTTATAAGAAAGTTAACACGGTGCCCGTTTTGGCTCCAATACCTATTTTCATTAAAGCTGCCCACATTGCTCCTTGTCCGTTTTGCCCCAATCGCCCCTATACCTTCCAAACTGAAACTCTGATGTAGCACTTTGCAGTTTTACAAAGTCACAAGGTAGAGCCTCGTAAGGGCGTGCAACGAGCTGACGTAACGAGGGCGAAAAGAATTCGGCGGCCTAGCAACATGCGTCGTACCGGAAATTTAAATGCTGAACCCCCCCCCTCCTTCGCCCGCCGGCAAATTTTAACTTGCCACAAACGTCCAAACTAGATCGGTCCGGATAGGCGTCCACGTAATTGCGATCATCTGGAAAATCGCATTGAATAACAGTGTTCGCTGAATCGCGAGCTTTCCATTCGACGGTGATAGTCGGGGGGAGTCGGTGGAGGGGGCGACAATTGTCGACGAGAAATAAACACGGTACGCATCGCGTACCGTATCAGCGACGCTCGATTTATCCTGGAAATATGAATTTTTTATAAACTCGTCGTGTACAAAGACCGGGGCTCGACACTGACGCGGCAACGCAGCGAGGGTTCCGTGCGGTGCAGAACGATGTCGAGCTGTCCGTCCCGCGGCTTTGGCGAGCCGTCGGGCGATAGCGATTTTTATCGGGCACGATGCTTCGAATAATCGGCTTGTCAAACGCAATTTGTGCAATTATTCTCTTGGGGCAGCGATTATTCGCTGCGCCGGTAATAGCCGACGATATTCATCGCCGCTTTTATCCGGAATGAAAACTACAACGACGTTGAGCCCGGCATATTGCGAATGTTAATATTGTTAAATCAATTAAATTTAATTATAATTGACATAGCAGTGATACCAGAAAGTGTCTGAAAGCCACTTGTCATGTGGATACAACGCGATTGCACAAAAAATTTTAAGATTGTATGTGCAAGGGTCGATACGAGCGGTGAATCCCTGTTTCGAGGTGGCCAGAAATTTCTCGAGCTATGTTCCTAGCGCTCTGGAGACATACTAAACTATAATTTTGCTAGTAAATCAATATTGCACACTATAGTTGGATCTTTCGAGAAAAGATCGGCGCGTAGTAAACCTATTTTTAAAAAATTTCTTCCCTAAATTGGATAATTTCTCCCGGAAAATGGGTGAGATGGCCACCCATCTTCCGGGGAATATGGAATATGGCCACGTCGATGGTCGTGGGCCACCGCCTGCAATAGCGGGGGGGGGGGGGGGGGGGGGGGTGGCCATCTCACCCGGATATTGCGGGCCAGATGGCCACATCAATGGTGGTGGGCCATCGCCTGCAACAGCGAGAGAGAGATGGCCACGTCAGTGGTGATGGACGATCACCTGCAACAGCGGGTGGCGGCCTTATGGACTGGATATTGCGGGTGAGATATCCATGTGAATGGTGGCCATATCACCTGGATATCGCGGGTGAGATGGCCACGTCAATGGTGGTGGGCCACGTGGCCTGTCCGGGTGATATGGCCAGTAAAACTACTTTTCTTTTTAGTTTAGCATCTGAAACATTTAACAGGTGTTTATTGTCTTTCTGTAGGTTATGTAGACAACATGAAATATATTTAAAAAATGTTTTGTGCGATTTCGATCCTTCTCTAGGCTTAATTGACTACCAGTATTACTGTGGCGATGTCACCCTTAGTGTCCGGATGAGACTGCCCATCGCGAATATTTATTTGCAGAGCTGCAATTTAATCACGCATCGAAAATATCGAAAGTTCAGAGTTAATGACTTTAGTTTAATGTTTCTTGAGTTGGTTACAACGAAAATGTACGAGATTTTTAAACGTTGAACCTCCAGTTTTCATTGTTTAAAAAACCATGGCCATGTCACCACCGACTTACCCTATAAAAAAAAAAATATTCTCAATAACACAGAAATCATATGAATTTGTACGGAGCAATATGCAGCGAGGTGAAGAGATATTGTGCGGAACCTCCGCGTCGGCCTTCCCTGCGCCCGGCACGCGATTCCCCGAGAATTAGCATCTGAACAAAGCCCTCGGAGAGCGTTCCCGAGCTGCCCCCCTGGAGAGATATCGATTCCGTGTATTTTAATCCGAGGCGTCCGTCGGTTATTTATAGCTTGCGTGAAACACATCCCTCGTGCAACAACGGATGACCCGATGGGAGTTGTCCGCTTCGGGGTTCCTTCCCAACTCCGTTCCGCACGGTTCTCCTCCGCTCTGCCAGTAAGAGCTCTTTCTTTTTCCGTTCCTCTGTCGCTACTTTCCACCCCTTCGTTCGAGCCACGAGCAACCCCCGAAACTGGCCAGCCAACCCAACCGGATACCCCGAACATGGAGCTTTCCCCTTGGTAATCCCCAATTCCGGCCGCACTCCATCTTAGCGGCTTCCTCCATCCCGCCTTTCTCCGTCTCCACTTTAACTTGGGAGTTTCTGCTGAACAAGACTTCGTCCTCTTTCGCCGGTTCCCATTTCATCCCCCGCAGCCCTCCACCCTGTCGCGAAGCGTCTCCGTATCTCGATGCCTCGAGGGCCAAAACCGGCGACCTCCATCTTGGGCTCTTCACCGATAACAATCCTCGCAAACACTGTACACCATTCAGAAGTCTCTTTTCAGCTCTTCCCCTCCCCCCTCGCAAAAGAGACCTACAGTTTGCATAAATTATTCATTATACATTCATCGACCGTGACCGGATTAAACCTCCTTCTCCACTTCGCGTTATCTCGATGGCTGGAGGACACGCGTCATTTGAAGCGACTGTTTCGCTCGGTTAAAAGAAAATGGCCAACCGTTTAGAACCGCCATTTGTATGGTAATCTTCTCTGGTTGAATTATCAGCGTTCCGGACGCAGAGTTGGGTGTGCGTCCCAACTTCTCCGTCGGCTTTGTCCTCTCTAATTGCGAGATGGAAGACAATCGGCAGAGTCTCGGGTTCGAGATACAATGGCGCCATTAATTCTTCGGATTGTTCGGGAAATTCTCTTAGTCCATTGCGGAGTATTGGTTCCCGATAGCGAGGCGCGTCACGCACAGACGCATCGGGCTAGGTTCGTTAAAGAGTCTCGCGCCTCGCGGACACCTTCGCACGGTTCCACGGAGTGGCTGGAATGGAATGTTTTTTTCCGACACCGAGTTCCGAACCTCGTCGCAGATTGTTGCGAAGAGACCTTCAGACGCAATCATGGAGAGCGATTTTTTTCTCCTTTATGTGCGGAAATGAACGGGGAATATGATACAATACCACGGTATGTGAGTGTATGAGATGAGTCCACAGTCCAGCCGTCGCATCTATGCAAAAATGCTCTAAATATAGAGTTCAGCACTCGGCATCCGCATTCTGATACGTGATCGTCAATGGTTGATAGCGCGAGAAACTTGGTGGATGTGTGTTTTCCGCACACCAAGATATGGCTCCCATCTGCTGACAACGCTTCGGCGACTCTTCGCTGGCATGCGATCTTGCTCTATCTGATCCGCGGACGCAACAACTACTGTATCTTTCTTGATCTGTGTCAGCGGTTCCGTCGTTTGTCTTTTTGTTGCCTTCTTGGCTCGGGAGTCACGCGTTGGGAGCTAACGACATTAACGCTATCTCTCAGATCGCTCCGCTTACACGATTCACGGAAGGAGAACAAAATTAGGCCCGCCAGAAGTGGTAATGATGACGGAGACCCTTTTACCGTATCCCCCTCGACCGTCAGGTTGGAGACTCGGAGTCTTTTTTTGATAATCAAGTCACGTTAGAAGCAGGCCATTTGACAAACGGGTTGGTACGTTCTGGCAGCGGAACGAATAGATTGCACAGAACCAGGGGAATCCCCGAGGCAAGATGATGAATTTTGCTATCGGTGAATCCAACGACCGCACCCATTGCCGGGTTTTCCCCACTTGTTTTTAGAACACGGAACCTTCCTAGTCATCCAAAGGAAAGTGGGTAGGACTGCAAACTCGTCGCACGAATCGGTTGATTCAAGCGATATCTGCCAATGAAAAGACAACTACAAGCCCGCCCTCGTTTGCGGGAACATCGGAGACTAGAATAGGCAGACCGCACTCTAATAGCTGCCACTTCTTCGGTGGTTTCCGGCCCTGGAACACTTTTCCATTTACGCCATGCGAATCCTCTTCAACTATCGTACTCGCCGACTCACACATCAATGGTCCGGTGCGTGTGTACACGTGAGCGAAAGACACATGAACGCGTTCATGAATCCCCGGTGTTTCGTTCCGTCCAACCGAGCTACCGTAGTCTGCTGCACAGGGTGCCTTTATTGTGAAAACTGGGGCAAAACTTGCCGGCGAGCGTTGAAAGGGAAGCTGTGCTCGGTGCACTGTTGTTCGACTGCTTGCGGAAAGGAAAATGCGTGGGGAATAGGAGTTGTCGAAAAAAAGGAGACATGTACCGATTGAGAGGTAGATCCATCGCGGAACGGTGAATTCTGTCAACGTGAAAGATCCTACAATTGGAAGCGTCTAATTTACTCCGCGTGAAATGAATTGGACGCGGAATTGATGGCAGAGCTGATGGAAGAGCTGAGAGCCAGGCAGCAAGTAAGACGTCGGAGGGACGCGTTCGATTTTTATCTCAACCCAACGATGAAGAGGTAGCGCGGTGGCTGGTGGTCTTCTTAAAAACCCAATCTTGGTCTACGTGTCTGAATTCTTGGATCAAGAAGTACCGAGGAATTTATCGGTACCGTGACACATAAGCTAGCTGGAAAATGGTCGCGCTACGGCTGGGCCGAAGGCCGGGTCAATCGCAAGCTGGGTTGGGGTCGATGGTAGCGTCCATTAATAATCGTTTGGCCGTTGCGTCCGGGTCCAGGAGTATGTTCCAAAATCCCACTCTCGTACTCCATAGCAACCTTCCAGCATCCTTCCATTCCAGGTCAAATAGGACTTTGAGAATGTTCCCTTAGTTGACTCGGTTTGTGTTCCTAAACCTATTCCCGCATGCTGAAGTACCGTTCCAGCTCTGTTTGCCGATCATCGAACGGCAAAGTCGGAGTCTCCTCCGGACGTTTGACGAACTCCTTCCCACAGTTCAGGTCGGTCAAAACGTCGTTCCCAGGCTCGCCGGCTAGACACGGGTCCGGAGATCCAGCTTAACTTGGATATCGGAAACTGTTGGAAACACTGTTAGTCACGTTATAAACGCCCATAAAACCCCTTGAGCCGGGTCCAACGTTCCCTGACGGGTCTACAGAAAAGTATTTAAAAAACTCTCCGGTTAAAAACAACCATGCACACTTCGACTCCGCTATCATCGTCAGAAGTATCGATCACCCAATGATACCCAATCGGTTCGTCGCAGCGGGTCTCCGATGTCTCACGAGCCAGTAACGTTTGTCCCAATCGAGCCTCGTTAGCTTTGGCCCCGCTCTCATTTCCCCTATCATTGATTGCCCACTCCCGAATCGATTCGCTCCTTCCACCCTCCGTCTTGCTCGCGGAGTCAGCTCGATGCGAGCAGAGTAGCGCCGGAACGAAATTTCCCAATCTTTTCTGGCAGCTCCAGCCGAGCTTCTGCGGGTCCTTTTATTGTCTTTAGGGAAGCTGATTTCAACCCTCCTTATGCTGGTGCCCTCGGGGTATCGCAGTTTCGTCCCTTCTCTTTTGGGTACCGGACGAGATCGTCCCGCGAGATCGTCAGCGCGGTATGGAACGGGGAGAACCTGGCGTACCTACAACGACGATCAATATATACCCTCGGAATACCTTCGACCTCCCCCCCACGGCATCGGAGGGCGGCGCGCCGGGGAGCCGGCTGGTGTTTTATCGGCCGCTCTCCCCCTCATCCAGTCATGCAGTCGCTACCTACCCTTCCTAACCCAGCCAGCTACCTTCGAGAGTGTGGCCTGCAGGAAAATATTGCGTTATTCTCGTCTCTCCTCCGCGTTCATTCGATAGCGTTGGAATATTGTAAATTCACCTACGGACATCATCTCGGTACGTGGAAAAAGAAACCTTTCGGAAAAGTGCCGAAAACACGAAACCGGCGCATGCTATTGTTTGGCAATTTTTGTTGCGTTCTTCTTTTATCCAAAAAAAAAAGTATCGTCCCGTATGTCTCGGAGGAAGCCAAATTTACGATGCCCCGGAGGCGCCCATCGCAGCGACTGGAAGATGGATGGAAATTCGGGCGTCCGAACAATGGCGATACGTCTCAATATTTTATCGTCGAGTTCGAGAACCCGACCGACGCATGAATCATCCTCGATGCGCCCGCCATGTTGTTTCTTCTTTCTTTTTTTTTATCGCAAACTCGCTCGTCCGACAAGCGCCCGCCTGTTATTTTTCTCGTTCGCGGTTAGCAGAATTATGGGGTTCGCGACAGCGTGTGGATAAAATCCCACGGTCGATGTTTTCGCCCGTTTCCAACGCGCACGCTTATTAATCAGCGGCCCAGTCGCGAAAGCCGATTCGACGCGGAACTTCGAAATCACAGAGGAGACAGATGTGTCATAAAAAAAAATAAAATAAAATAAAAAAAAGAGCGAAGAGTCGAAACAGTTGGAAAGCTCGCAGCCAACAATACCGATCGCCAACGCGCGCTCACCCTCCTCCGCGGTTCTCTCCGTCGGAACGAAACTCGTTCGCGATTCATTTTTCATCGGAAATTTTATTAACGATCCTGCCAGGTCGTCCGTTGGAATATAACGAGAGTGCTGAAGGAAGGAAACCGAGAAGGGAATTAAAAAAAAAAAAAAATGAGGCTGAGAGTAAAAAGCTAACGACTCCGATCTCTTTCAACGGCGCTTCCTCTCGGCCGACTACGCCAGCTTCGAGGAGTCTCCTTGAGTAAAGTTTTTTACGGGGATAGCGATTAAAGTAATCGCTTTTCTCAGCGATGGATCAACAGACATCTCGAAGAAGCTTTGAGGAGGATTCAGCGAGGCGAATCTGGACGAGTCGATCGGAAAACCTCGCTTTGTTGGTCTGTCGAGGATAATCGAAGTCGGTAAATGCGAGATCGGCATTCATCGAAGCGTGCTCGTGTTTACCGTTGGGACATCGTCCTGGAATCTGGGAGCTATCGAAAACAGGCTTTCCGGATGTTCCTCTAAACCGGGACCTAAGCATTGCAAAGCCGATTTGCCGATTCGAATCGTGGAGGTAAAAAAGCATCGAACAGGAGGTTCGAGTTACAGGGATCGTGTAAACACCGTTACCTCCGTTAAGCGACTTTGGCCGAAGCGAATGAAGATGATTCTGAAAAGTCATTCTGCCGGCTGATTGGAGCGAAGATTTCGTCGGAGCCGACGATAATGTCGGATGATCTCGTTCTGGATGGGAAAACGTTGCAAAGCCGATTTGCCGACTTCATTCGCGGAGGTAAAAAAGCACCGAACAGGAGGTTCGAGTTACAAGGGTTATGCAAACCCGGTTGTCCACGTTAATCGGGATTGGAGGGAAGATTTCGCCGGAGGCGGCGATGATGTCTGGTTGGGAGAATGTTGCAAAGCCGACTTGCCGATTTGACTCGCGGAGGTGAAAAAGCGCCGAACAGGAGGTTCGAGTTGCAAGGGTCGCGTAAATCCCGTTACCTCCATTAATCGACTTTCGGCGAAGCGAATAGAGCATGATTCCGGAAAGTCATTTTCCCGGCTGATTGGAGGGAAGATTTCGCCGGAGCCGTCGATAATGTCGGGCGAGGGTAAGGAGCGGGAGCCAAACGGCGTTTGGGGCGGGGGGGTCGCAGGGGGATGAATTTAATTGACTCGGTAGTCCTCCCACGAGGTCATTAGAGGCGCCGTCCCGAAGTTTGCGGTACAACCCTGCAAACTCGTGTCCTGCCGAGCCCCCCGGTCGGCCCTCCATGTAGACATCGATACAACCACTCCCTCTGCAGACGGCACCGTGGTGGAAGCTGCGTAACTCGCGGGCACGTTCCGCTCGCCGGGTAATGAATGGCCACTGTGGTTCCCAACGAGAATATGTGATACCGAGCCAAAAACCCATCCGTGCCCTCTTCGCAGCGCTGAAACCCTGCAAAACACGCACGAGAACGCCAGAATTGCTCGGTCCAGCACAGAACAACAAGCTTTACGGGTTTTTGTTCCGACTTCTCGCGCCGATTGCGGCATAAATTTCAACCCCGAATCTCTCCGCACGTCCAGGCAAGTACGGAAATAAAAAACACTGGGCGGGAATACGCGTTTGCGGTTTAATCGGGCGCGACAGAAGCGTTCGTAATGGACGGACGGACGGATGGCTCCTGACTCTTCTCTCCCGCTCGTCCCAGCAATTCCCCCGATTGTCTCTGATGCCGGGGGCGATTACGTCAAAGCTGAGATACTCGAGGAGCACGGTCTGTCTGTTTGCAATTGTGATTATACTGGCTCTATTTGCTCAGTGTTTTTCGGGTAGGGAAATCAGGGAGGGGAATTGTGGACAATACAAACACGCTAAGTTCTATATTTATTCTCCGAAGTCCATGCGACAATTTTGTCGGTATTATTGAATTAATGCAGTCGGGCGGGGGGGGGGGCTGGGGGGGAGGGTGTCTGTGGTAAACTTTTTCTTGTGGTTATTTTATAGTTTGCGCCTCACCGTTCTTCCTCGGTTAATTTCTTTCGTTTCCTGGGTTTTATCGTTTGGGGATCTCTTGGGTATCCTCGTGGATAGTTCAATCCAGTGCTTTTGTCATTGTTCGAACATATTCTCGTGGTTATTTAATGGTTTGCGCCTCACTGTTTTTCCTCTCTCAATTTCTTTCGTTTCCTGGGTTTTATCGTTTGGTGATCTCTTGGGTATCCTCGTTGATGGTTGAACCCGGTGCTTTTGCCATTACTCGTCTCCATCGTTCGCGTTCGCATACACCGTCCGTTAAATTTTTAATTCGCAATGTCTTCGGGGCTGGCTCAACGCCACTGGACTCGTATAATACGAGCGCCACGTTACCGTACGTGCACGATCGCTGGGACCCTCCATAATCCGTCTCGGGAGAGCGGGGAAAAAAAAAAGAACGCCGAGGTAACTTGCGCACCTTGTGGTTACCGTACAGTTTACTTTACCGACACTATAACTGTGGCACAAGCGTGCTGGTACAACGTTCGTGTCGCTATAAACCGTCGCTGAACGTTATAAGAACTACGTGCTCCGAGCTATGCGAGCGCCCCGAGCGAAAGAAAATTCGATTCATGCACTATTCATGCGTCGCCGTATAATGCATCGGATAAGAGTCCTCGCTCCTGTTATTGACGGATCGGGATAAATAACTGGATTATCAACGATCGCACACGCTCCAAGTCACAGTCAACTTTTATTTATTTCTTTTTTTTGTTATTATTTATCCTCGCAACACGAATCTTCAATTCCACCATGAATCCGATATTATTTTTCGCACACTTTATCCTTCGGATAACGTGATTTTTTTCTGAGAAGATTGTTCGCTTAATAGTATTTAAAAAAATACTCCTCACCACGAATGTGTGGCTTAGTCGCGGTTACGATGAGATATTCAAAACTTCGGTTTTCTTTTTATTTAACTTTTATCACAACAAGGATATCTTTGCAAATTAAGTATTCGGTTATCTTCCCCCGACGGATTTTAACCTCTTACAACATTTTGTAACTATTAGCAATAATTGTCGAAAACTTTGTTTTTTTTTTTTTAAGGAACCAAGAACAACATTTCGAGACTCCAAGGAAATCTCGAAATTTTTATTTTTACTTTAAATTTAGATGTACCGAAATTTTTGATTTTTATAAAAAGCCGTTAGCAACCTCTAAAAATGCATTAATTTTGGAGACACTTTTTACACATCACATTTTTATTTTATACCTCACGATAATACGAGCTGGCCCATAGAAAATTCAAAAATTTTCAATTTATTTGTCCCAGCATCCGATTTTGCCTCGCTCTCCCCTACTATGCGCTATGGTAATTTATCTTAGATAATCGGTAGTCTTGACTAAATACTTTTCTCAGTGTATAGACTTATTCTTCTGATACTTGTATTCTTATATACTTATTATTTCTTTTCGTAAATCGTTTCTTGCAGACTTAATTTTTTGTCTCTTACGTTTCCCTATATTTTTCGCGTATTCTTATTTTTCTTATATTCTTATATTTAATATCTTCTTATATTTTTCTTATTATTATATTATATATTTTTTCTTGTATTTAGGACTTTTGCATTGTACGGTTTGTTGCGTTTGTATCTCGATGGACGATGTTCTCAGGGCGCTCAGGCCTCTGAACACGAAATAAAGGAATCTATATATCTATCTATCTATATCCGAATCTCCATATTCGTTACGATGTATATATTTTTTTATTTCACTCGGTGCTTAAAGTGCAGTTTTACGGACGCTTCGAGCGCGCAAAACTCCCCTTTCGCACCTCGTGAAATAAAATTTCGTACGATACTCGTGCGAAAAACGTTCTCTTAACTCGTGCGATTGCGACACTCGCCTTCGGCTCGTGCTGCAAACTCAGACTCGTCAGAAAAAGTTTTTTCGCACTAGTGTCGTAATGTACTATTTTAATAAACCGTGAAGTAAAAACTGCGAGACGCAAGTAAACGTAAGAACAGCACGGCCCGCGGCATGACATAAGAGTCGGCCAGTTTTCTCGTACTCGACGCAAACCTCTCGTGATCCGGCCTCGCACTCACCCTTCCCAGTGTCGCCGTGTCCGCGGGGATGAAACTGGAACGTGCAAATAGTAGTCTCGTCGACGGCGTTGTCGTCGTCGTCGTCTGTACTTCACGGAGGTACACGGTCCGACGTTACCTCGTCGCTTTCAGTGCGAGGGAAAGCGCTTTTCCTTTGTGCCCGCAAGCTCGTCGTCCCTTGCACGAGAATATACGCGCCCGCTACTCGGACGTGCAGACCCCCCCCCACACACACACACACGCGCGCGCGCGCGCGCGCACACACACACACACACACACACACACACACACACACACACACACACACGCCACACACATCTCCGTGGCGTCGAGCAAAGCTTTCACACCGGGAGGGCCCCGTCCGAGCTCCCCAGTATATTCCACTAACTGAAAGGAGGAAAACACGACCTGGGGACTAATGACATCGAATGACGGACTTGTTAGCGGCTAACATATCTCCGGTTACATTTTAACGAGCGGCACCTTTTTTTTTTTTTTTAATGCGCCACTGAGTGGATCTCGTTATAATGATTTCTCTCGACGACCCTTTGATATCATTTTTGTTTTCAAACTCCTTGTCAATGATTTTTTTTGTCGCCGTTGTGTCCTGCAATGCGGAGGCTTATCTTGAATCCACGTTTTAGATTTTAAGCCTTTGTACAGTCTGATGACGAATTCAGGATTTGGATCATTAAATAATTTTTTTTAACTCGCTACTGGTAGATCTCGTTATAATGATTTCTCTCGATGATCCTTTGATCTCATTTTTTTTTTTTTTTTTCAAATCCCTTGTCAATGATTTTTTTTGTCGCCGTTGTGTCCTGCAAAGTGGAGACTTTTCCTGAGTCCAATTTTTCAGATCTCACCCCTGTACGAAGTCTGATAACGAAGTCAGGTTTTGGATAATTAAAAAAAAAAAAAAAATCATGATGAGATTCGTTCTAATCTGAAAATAGGAAAAAAAAGATGTTATTTCGTTAGGATAGCGAGATGTCCCGAATAGGATCCGTGTTCGAAGGGGAGCGCATCGGAACGTCCTTTGAGCGCTCGGCTTTGCGTTACTTTCAATGGTTAAACGAATGTAGGTCGAGCCGAAGCGCGAGCGGAGACTGGAGCAGAGAGTTTATCCCGACGAGTTCGTCCATCCGGTCACTTCTCTTTTTCTTCGTCTCTCGTTTTTTTTTTTTTTCTGTTTTTTTTCGCCCTCCATTATCGAACCCACGCGCCGGGCACACGCCAAAGGATGCAAAAAAAAAAGTGAAAGAAAAAAAACAAAAGTAAAAAATAACGACGTGAATAAAATCTAGAAATAGAGATTCTCTCGTGCCGTGGAGCCAGAAAAGCAGATTTCGCCTTCACGGCTGAGAAGCTGCGCTCGTTCATTCCGGGTATGTGATTCTCTTACCTGTTATCCGGACAAAAAGGGCTGCGAATGGAAATTCGCGTCGTTTCACATCGCCTTAAGTTTTTTTTGTTTACAATTTTCCAATTTTTAACGATATTATTATTTTCTTATCGAAAAATAAATGAAATGAAAAGAAATATAGCACGCAAAAGACGAAAACTAATTTGTCCCTTTGCATTCGGTCTGCTTTCAGCAAGACTGCCCGAACGGTCGGCTAACGCCAGCAAAGTTCGTCGACATGTACAAAATGTTCTTCCCGTCCGGTAACGCGGAGGAATTCTGCGACCACGTTTTCCGCACATTCGACATGGACAAAAATGGCTACATCGACTTTAAGGTAAGACATTTTTTAATTAACTTTATATATATATATATATGTTTTATTTTATTTAAGGTACTGAAAACGAGTACAAACGATTACTAAATTTTCACAATTGTTCAACCGAAATGTTGTGCATTTGTTAACAGTGAGGGAAGTCGATTTGTGTTACTGGATGAGTCAACGAAACTATTTATAACGATGTTCTTACAAATACATCTGCTGATAAATACAAATTTCCATGACGATAGTTTTGTTGAGTTATTTCAAAGACGAATCCTCATTTTTCAACCAATTGTAATGTTCCTAAAACATTAATTTTGTTCCTAAAACATTGCTCTAAGAGTTCGCCAAGCAGATTTATTTATAGTGTTGGCCATTTAAGTGCTTGCGCCACAGTAAATGGGTAAAAACGTGCATTATAAACTATTAGAAAATTTTTTAAAAAATCATAATTTTACAGTGACATAAGCCCTTAAAAATGACAGCGGTTTGTTTGCAGGAACAAAAAAAATGCACTGTTTAAGCAGTGGGCCGTGATTGTTAAACGGCCAAACCTACAATAAAATCTACTTCATGAATTCATAGAGCAAAGTTTAAGAAATAAAATCAGCCGTGGTACATTAAAACCGCCAAAAAAAAAATACGGATTTTGTTTTGAATAAACCCAATAAAAAGTACTATCATGAGAATTTGCATTTGTCAATTGTTGTTCTCGCAATGCAATCGTGATTAATATTTCTCTCGGTTGAGGACACATGCAATAAAGAAATCAACCTCCTTCACTGTCAATAAATGCCATACGATTTTGGATACAGAATTGTGAAAATTTAGCACTCGTTTGGCTAGTGTGCCACGCAGTAGCTACCTTAAAATAGCATTTGAAATGATTGAATGTTTAAAAGGACGAAATGTCAAATGTCAAATTTAAAAAAAGTAAATTTTTTTAAACAATAAAAAATAAAATAAAAATCGAATGCCTTGTCGGAATTTATCGCGATTTACGCTGGTTAATCGGATAACCGATCAAAGCCGTCGGGTCGTCCATTGATGTGACTCGATACACTCAATGCTCCGTTCACTCCCGTGATCCGCGGAATTCCCTCCGGTTTGCGAAATATGTGAAATTCCCGTCAGCCGGCGCTGTCAATGCTCAAGTATCTCGCGGATCGAGACCCCGAGCGTGCGGAAACATGGCCATGTGACACAGGCGCCGATTGCTATAATGCTCCGTGATGGAGTGAGATTGTCGGGCGCGTCGTTCCGTTGCGTTTCGACATTCAATTTCCAAGAAGCGAATCCCCGAGTTCGAACAATAGACGCTTTGTCGGCGCGACCCAGAGCTGTCTCCGGAAACCCTTTCGTCTCGGGGCTTTCGTCATCTTGCGCGAACAATCGATGACAAAGCGCGTCTCCGTGCGGCCCGCGATGCTTGTTAGTGGCAAGAGGCAAAAAAAAAAAATATTTGCGCTCTATGATAAATCATGTACAATTTATTTGGTAGATAACTGTTTTACTTCACAAGTTTTTATTTAAATTTGAACAAAATTTCGAGTAGAAATTTTCGAGCGTCACATCGAGCCCTGATAGGGTCCTGACAAGGCCTCATCAGGCCCTTGTCAAGCCTGATCAGGATCCTATCAGAGCCCGATGTAACGCCGAAAATTTCTACTTGGGAATAATGACAAGTCGATCGGAATTTTGTAATAATACAGTCATTCACGCTAAAAATTGGTTTATTCAATATTTAAGATTCTTTCAAGAATTTAAATAGAGAGATGATTAAAGAAAACTATCAGTACCGCGTCATAAGAGAGACTTTGCTAAAAAAAAACCCAATTGGGTTAAGATCATACCAAGCGAGCAAAAAATGACCAATCATCTATGAAAAATTACCATAGCGCATAGTAGTACGGCGCCAGCGCGCCACCTATGGTAGAAAGTCTGAGATTATCCAAGAATTTTTACCATAATATCTAAGAAAAATTCTCATAAATTCGGTACTTCCTACCATAGGTGGCGCTCTAACGCTCTACTACTATGTGATATGGTAATATCTCCCAAATGATATAGTAATTTTTACTAGATCCTTCTCTGAGTGTACTCTATTTTTTTCTTTTTTTTTCATGCGGTAGTTACGACCACGCTTATCGATAAACCGGGAGAGGAAGGAAATTAAAAAGAGACGTTTTAGAGCGGGGTGAAGGACGACTGGTGGGGTGTCGCCGGTAAGCGATGATGTCGACCTCGAGGTGCTCGGTGAAACGGGCTACGCGAAAAAATGAAAAAAAAAACTTGTAATTTTAAACATAAAAGAAACATGGGCGAGTGGCACCGGCCGATCCCTCGGTGCACCCCGCAGGCGACGTCGGGATATGCTCGAGGGTAGTACACCATCTTCGTACTAACTTGCATGTGCTCACGGTGGAGAGTACCGTACGGGGGGCATGTATAATGTGGTTGGTTAGCCAACGTCTTCGCGCACCTGTGCACAACACTCCATCCCTCTCCGGCTCCTTTTAACGAGCGTGCTCTCGGCTCTGTTCCTCTCCGAAGGCTGTGCCTACTTCTCCGAGTCTGATGCACGGCAACGAGCCATACATATCGATCGTTTCTTCGCTCGGGGGCACCGGAGACCCCGGAGCTTCGTGTGCATCGCCTGCATATGCGAGAGACACGTGCAGATGTGTTTCACGCATACGATAACCACCGTGCCGTCGTCGGCCGCTGGGTACACATTCAGAAATGACCGAGGTACTCCAAATGAGCTATCCCGAACCGATTTACGATGTTCGTTGACGCTGTAACTTTATTTACCTACTTTGGAAATTACCGTTCCGATAATTGGGTGGGGTATCATCCAGATAAATCCTTTAGGAGAGTCTGGTAAACATTTCCCTGAAGAAATGGAGACTGCCTCCGCAAATGGTCAAGATATGTCAAGGAGACAAGCAATAAATCCTAGCAGAAAGAACAGATGAAACTGGTGAACCAGTCCAAAAAGCATTCTGCGCCAGCTAAAAGGATCAGACTGGTCTCAATGGTTTTGGTTTCATGTGCGTAAGGAAGCAAATCTAGATTCATGACAGCCATCCATCGATTCCTTAATACGCAGCCGGGCACCTACCATTCTGATAGCTTAGTGGCGGAACCATTCAAATAGATTCGTTAGGGAAGCCTGGTGGAATAGGCATGTCCGCAAATGGTCAAGATATGTTAACCAAGAAAGAAATCACTTCTACGAATAACAGATGAAATCGGTAATCCCATCCATATCGTAATCTTGGGCCAGTTAGGAAGATGTTTTGTTTTGGTTCCACGGGCGTAAGGAATCAAATGAAAGTTCATGGCAGCAATCCAACGATTCCTTAAAACTCAGCCTGGGAGCTACCATTCTGATAGCTTAGTGAAAGCACCATTCAGATAGATTCGTTAGGGGAACCTGGTGAAAATGTCCCGGGTGGAATAGGCATTATCAAGAAAGAAATTAATTGTATCGCGAACAACAGTATAACGAACAACAGAATAAAACCAGTAACCCCATTCAAGAAGTGTTTTGCCCCAGCTAAAAGGATCAGATTGGATTCAATGGTTCTGCTTTCACGTGCGCTAGGAGACAAATCAAGGGGCATGGTGCATTCTCCATCCTCGAAAACCGGCCCAGTCACTGGTACCAATCCCCCGATATCATACCGGAAGTTAGACCCCAACTAATTTTAGAGGAAAACCATAGAAACGTTGTTTTCTCCGCTACAATTGCCGTCATCTTTTTCATGGTTTCTCCAGCATCCCACTATCTTTATTACCCTCGAATAACGGTACACGGGATCGATCAAAGGTCAAGATACGTTAAATAGGAATGAAATCCATCCAAAAAGTGTTCTGCACTGGCTAAAAGGATCAGATCCGACTCAACGGTTTTGCTTCGACATGCGTTAGGAGAGAAATCAAGGGTCATCTTGGTGTTCTCCAACCTCGAGAACCGGCCCGCGGACGCTGGTACCAACTCTCTGATATCAGAACCTTTTCCTCCCCAGTACCGGAAGTTCCCAACTAATTTCAGAGGAAAACAATAGAAGCGTTGTTTCGTCCGCTGCAATTACCGTCATCATTCTCACGGTTCCTACAGCATCCCGCTATCTTCATTACCTTCGAATAACGGTACATGGGACAGGTCACCAGTTGCAGGACAGTCTATGATCGGGAATGCCGGGACTTCGTGCGGTATGAAAGCTCCATTATGTGCCAGCCTCGCCGGCGTCGTGAGTGCGGAGGATGTGAGAGCGGAGGCGACCATCCCGCGTCAGATAAGCCGGTTCACATTGCGCTCGGAAGGTGAATGGGCCACTGGAGGACTCCAGATAGCGAACCGTCCTTGAAATTCTCCCGTTGCCCGGCTCTCACCAGGACGAACGTCATCCACCTTCTCCACCTCCTATCGCTTTCCTTCCGTTTCGTCAGCTCATTCTTACACCCCGCTACGATTCAGGAACATACTCCGAGATCTCGCGCGATCCCCACGTATTACCATCGGTGAAAAGGATCGTTTCTCGACCTCCAGCTTCCATTACTTCACTTCCCGTCAGCTCGCCTAGAGAGCTTCGCGGTGATGGAAATTTTTTGTTCTTCAACCTTTTCCTGCGGACCAGTCGGTTAACTCACTTCTACCTCTCGCGTGCTCCACGTAACGCCCGCCGGGAGGATCTTGAGCCACTCCAGACTCCGCGGTGAAACTCGGCTGTTTTAACAGGCCGACCGATCCCCCGGGTATTGTCTTCAGTCTTCAGAGTCCATTCCATTTCTCCGCGCTGTCTTCGCTCCTTTTAGACCGGGATCTTTTTTTGGGTCTCCTGCTATCTGCACCTGGACACTAGGTGCGGCATGACCTGGCGAAGGTTTAGGCTGGTCTTCGTATCAGGGGTAAAAGACGAGGTAAATCTTGTTCGAGAATAAATCGAATACAGAAGCTTCAATGCCGGCTTTTGCTCAACTTTTTCCCTGCCCGATGATCTTCTTGATCGATACGGAAATCGATGATCCAGAAGGTTTGTAAGGTCGAAAGGGGCATCGCTTTCGGGATCATTTACCAAAATAAAACTAGTTTCTCTCCATAAGCGAGCGGATTGATACAAACTAGATACCGGGTTCGGATTTCGATATTCCCTGCAGCCTCCTTTTCATCCTCCTGCCCGCGAATTTCGAATACAATCGCTACAGCGATTGTCCATGATTTACGATTTTTCCATTTCTCTGCGCTGTATTCGCTCCCTTTAGACTGGTATCCTTTTTTTGGGTCTCCTGCTATCTGCATCTGGACACTAACTGCGGCATCGCTTGGCAAGAGTTTAAGGTGTTTAAGGTGGTTATTTGTACACGTATTGTTGGTTCAATCAAACGTGTGTCAGGAAAAAAGACAACGTGATTATTTGCTAGGGGGTCAATTGACTGGAGATGCTTTAATAGCGGGCTTCGCTCAACTTTTTGCATGGCCGATGATCTTGTTGATAGATATAAAAATCAATGATCCAGGAGGTTTGGGAGGTCGCGAGATGCACCACCTCGCGAGCTGTCGGTGTTGTTGAGTGCTTTTTCGAAGAGTCTCACCCGGTGATTCCGTCCCTCCTTGACCTTCCACTCCGCCGACTACTCTTTTTACCTGCCTGCAGTATTCAAGCATCGAGTCTGAGGGCTCGTTCGATCGGGGTCATTCGAGAAGCGGAAAAAACAGAAAGCGCCATCAATGCAGGAATAGTAATTCTGACTATCTCGTTTGAGAGATATTACCATAGCAAATAGTAGTAAGCAACTAGGGCGCCAACTAGGGTAGGAAGTACCGGATTTATAAGAATTTTTCGCAGATATAATGGTAAAAATCCTTGGAAAATCTGAGACTTTCCGTCTAGGTGGCTTCCTAGTGCTTTACTACTATGTGTTATGGTAATTTTTTTTTTTTAGATTACCGGTAGTTTTTACTAGATCCTACTCAGTGCAAAAAGAAAAATACCAACTCTTTTCACAGCTTCATTTAAACGCGAAGTTTGAAGATTGACAATATTCGCATATTCGCTTTTCCAGCATATCCGCTGACAATTATCCTGCCTGAGGAACATTTTTGTCGGTAAAAAAAAAAAATGGTGGCTCAATAAATAAACAGCAACTGTGACACCCGCATCCTTCAGCCGATATAATCGTATTAGAGAGGTATTAAATTAAATCTGATAAACGGGCGGCGTCGTTTCGCAGACTAGAGAACCTTCTTTGCTCCGCTATCTTGCACCCGACAGACGATCCTTTGAAATTCTCTGCAACACTGCAATTAAAACCGGCGCGTAAAGTAACGGGGGAAGACGAGTGTGATGGTACCAGCTTTGAACCCCATTCCGATATATCGTCGTTGATTAAAGTTACCCCGTTAAGTTCCAGCTGTTCGGCGGAGCACGAATCCGGCCCGGCCAAAATCTCTCTCTCTCTCAAGCGGCCCCGATTTACACTTTCGTCAAAGTTTCCGCAAATTCCTTTAAGGGGGTAGCGGGCTGAGTGACTCGCAGTTACTAATACGACGACGATTACGAACCGCAGAAACTCCTGCGATTTCGCAAAATAAAACTAGTTTCGAGCCGGTCGATACGAACTGGAGATTGCGTTCGGATTTCAATATTCCCTGCAGCATCCTCTTCATCCTCCTCACGCGAATTTCGAACACATCCACCGTCCCGCTACAGCGATTTTTCACGATTTACGATTTTTTGCATCCCCTTCACGTACGAACGAGAGGTAGTCGTCGAAGCACTATCCGGAATTAATTTTGCTCCTCTAATCCCCCGAGGGTGTAAAAAAAAAACAGTCCAACATCCAGAAGGTATGGAATTCGCCATTTTCTTTTTTTAATTTTTGCCCTTTTTTTAAATTATATTTGATTATTTTTTTTTCATTTAACAGCACATAGCGAGGGTTGGCAATTTCTGTACATCGAGTCAGACTCGAGGGTCGCAAACCAACCTGCAGTACCGTAGTTCAAATTTCGGATGTCGGATGTCGTTATTTTGCAAATCGATAAACGTGACATTTGAACTTCGCAGTTCGAGGGCGTAAATTCGCGGTCGGTCGGGGCAAACCGGAAGTGCAGGAAATAGGAGCGGCCAAGGGGAATGGAAAGATCGATTGCAATTTAACCCCGGCGTGTATTGCTTCCACGCTAGTATACGATGCATACTATTACCCAAATATCTGCTGTCAGAACTGCTCATTAAAAAAAGTTAAGAAATGTAAAACAGACCAAAAAAAAAAAACATTACCAGTCGAGGTCGCAACGAACATTAAGACTTGACATTGCTTCACCGAATATTCCCATCGCGCATGATGCAAACATCTACATAATAAAGGTCATGCCAATTGGGTACTCACAGATATTCACACGAATACTTACTGATATTTGCAGATACTCAAAGTAACTCACAAATACTCACAGATACTCATAGATACTCATAAATACTTACGGATATTGACAGATAACTTACTGATACTCACAGGGACATAGAGATATACTCACACGGATATTCACAGATACTCACAGATAGTCACACGAATACTTACTGTTACTTGCAGATACTCATAAATACTTACGGATACTCATGCATACTTACAGATACTCACAGATACTCACGAATCCTCACAGATACTAACAGATACTCATAAATCCTGACAGATCCTCACACGGATACCCACAGATGCACACAGATACTGTGAGCGGGTGAAGCGCCCGAGGCAACATAACCGCTATAGTTAAATGTAAATCGATGTATCAACCTAACTAATGCAGTACAATGCCAATGTACCTCCTCAAATGCATATATTAACCGGACAGTCGTGAAGACGCATGTCTCGCTGGAAGGGAACGGGGCTTAAGGCGGGTTCCCATTATCTCCCTGGAAACGCGGGCACGCCTTTCCGGAGGCAATCCTCTCCGCGTGTTAGAGTCTAATACCCCGTTTTAGTGCCTCGAGAAAGCCTCTGGTTTACGAGTCCGCGGACATTTCGGATGCATAACGAACGATCTATCAACTCCGCAGCGTCATGAAAACTGCGGCACGTCCAACCGTACGATTTATTCATGTAAATATATGCTCTTTTTATCGGTGAATTTATTTGAGAAACTTTTTTTCTTTTGGCTCGTATACAAGACATCCGTTTTGCTCTCTCATCGTTGGCGAAGATTGTCTGTGGTATATCTCGAATACCGGTCGTTTGCTCCTGCGGCCGATAACCGGAAGGGCGTAACTTCGGTACTTTGGCGCAGGGCTTGGGCCTCTTTGATTCTCAGCCGCCGAGATGTTACATCGGTGTATACACAAGGTCGGTATTCCGAGGCGTGAGAATTCCAGCACCGGAAGCGTCGAAGGAGTTGAAACATCTGGCTAAATATTCCAAGCACGAAACCAACACACTTTGGACCATCCTCGAATAGCCCCTCCTTTTAACGTCGCGGGTGCGGGGTGTTTTCTTGTTGTGCGAGGGGGTCTCTGAGGAGTGAGGAAATTCCGTCGGATGACGGAGCGTGGGTGAGAGACGGAAAGAACCTTTTCTTCTCATCGTAAACCGTCGAGTCATTCCTCGGTCGATTCGAGTTTTTCAAGCTTTGCGTATAATTTGCCGAGCGTCGAGAACGCAGATCATCGTTGGTTTTACTCTCATGGTTAACGAGTCGTATCTTCAACAGAGATAAAAATGATGAAAGTTCACAAGTATCGTGGTACATCAGGGTGATATGGCTGAGCGGGTGAAATGGCAATCTGTAATATATTTTTTCAACGTAACGAACGAATTGCGCTGCCGTTCGCACAGTTTTTAGTGTACGTGGATTTAATGTGACTGCATCAAAAAATTATAAGAATGTACGCGCATGGATCAATACGAGCGGCGAATACCTATTTCGAGGTAGCCCGAAATTTCTCGAGCTATATTTGTAGCGCCCTGGAGACACACTAAATTGTAACTTTGCCGGTAAATCAATATTGCTCACTGTAGTTGGATATTTATGTTTTAAGAAAATATTGGAACCCAGTAAAACTATTTATTTAATTTTGTCATTTGTCATCTTGAAAATGATTTTATTCAATTCGCTGAGACGTCATTTTAGTCATTCACAAGTATCATACACACGATAAACAACTTTCAAGTTGTTTCGATGTTTCAATGTCGAATCATCGAAGTTGAGTCTAAGTTAATGCCGAAGAATAAACTTGTATATCCGAATTCAAGATTACATATGTCAATAAGCGATTGTAGCGTACACCCAGAAAAACAATTTATTTGACGGCCTCCGTTTATTGTACTTAAACCAAACAAACGGTGGTTGTCAAAAAAAGGTACTAGGTCAGGATGCGTTAGTTTCGAATTCGAGCCCCGCCACGATATATAGAATTTTTATTTGTAAAAATGGTGGTTGTCAAAAAAGGTACTAGGTCAGGATGCGTTAGTTCCGAGTTCGAGGCCCGCCACGATATATAGAATTTTTATTTGTAAAAATGGTGTTATTATTGACAAGCAGCAATGTACCGATAACACTCGAACATATAAAACGCGATGTAACCATGTATGGAATTAATTAGTAACAAATAACGTAAATGACAGTACTGGGACCCAACCCCAGATTGAGTTGGGCCAAACTTTTTTTTCCCTCTTGTGACTAGATATTTGTTTCGAAAAAAGTTTTTTTTTTCGATACAATTGCTTACTCTCTTCAATCAAACATATTCTTAGTTGGGACAATAAAATGATTTTTGTTCCGATGTAACTTTTTCGTAAACTTAACTAAATATTTCCTTCGTCACCCGCAACCGTCGGAATTCATTGACACAAACAAATGTCGTTTGATCTTACCGAATCTTTTTTCGGTGTACAATAGTGTAAATCCCTCGGCCCCATATCTGACCTTAAAATCCCGCGATTTTGGAGATCAAGTCCCTGCGACTCGATCAAGCAAATTAGCCGCCGATCATTAGCCACCCCGACAAAGCATCAAAGCCACCGGCAGTAATTGGCTTACATCGCCGTGTCTCAATCGTCTTCAGTTATTTGTCTCCCCCCCCCCTCCGCAAACATCCGGGCCGTAAAGCTCGGAGTTGACAAACGTGCGTTAGTCGGCTTAGCGAAACGCACCGACGAGTGTTCACCGGAGAGCCGTAAAGTTAAACAGCCGGAGCCTTCGTAGAGTGACAGAACCGGCCAACGGCTCCCCGTAGGACAAACGTAATGGCAAGTCTCGTTGACGCACGTAGCGCGCCGCCAATAAATTTGCAGTTCGCCGCCACTGTCATTAACAAGAAACGAGCAGCGGAACCGAGTCGAGCAGCATGTTGCTCCACGCCTGGTGTTCGAAACGTTCGGCACGCATACCCGTCGCTCGCACGCTCTTCCCGGCTATATAAAATCCTTTATGGCACTGTATCCAAGCTATGTCGTGCACAATTCAAGAACCCGAGAAAAAGTTTGCCGCTCGGGGGCGTCGCAAGGGTCGTTTGTCGGGCGTGAATTATTAATGAGCGTGTTACTTCGTATCTCCGTCTGCTGGACGCGCTTCCAGCAATTTTCTCTGGCTCCCTTAGGGCGAGGGCCAACTGCCATCTGTCCTTGCCACCTTGTATAGAGTAAACATTAGGAATAGTGAACATTAGGTGAGAGCGGGGCAAAACGGCAGACCGGGGCAAAACGGGATAATTAGACAAAACCCAATTTTCCAATCACTTTTGGATGGTTGCGATGGTGGTACGTGGGGCAAAATGGGACCGATAAACTTCGATTGTCGCGGCATTATCGAAATTTTAGATTACATTGTTTTTATCGAAGAAGTTAATTTGAAATTGAGAATTTTATTGTGAATAAATTTCACCATTTTCCTAATTAATTTTGTTGTCGAGGGTGTTATTTTCAAGGTGATTCTTCTCGAATTTGACCCTCAGTGTCTCGAAATGCACTGAGTTAGTCGCGTTGCATAATTCTCGGCTTGGTTTTTGGCGTCCCTTCAGAGTAGCCGACGAGCGGCCTCAATTGCGTCAATATAAAAATTTAAATTTTTTTATTTATTTTCTAATCCAATTTAGAACTTGCAGTCAAAATTTAATTATTCATGAAAATATTATTTTTAGCAATAGAGAACAGAAAAATTAATAAAAAACTGTTTTACCGACTGTACAAGCGTAATATATTTAACTGAACAACAGTAGCTTTGATTTATTATTACACAACAAAAAAACCACAGTTTTCTTAAGTCGCGTACGGAAAATGTCGATCCGTGGAAAAAAAAAAACAAAAAATTCTGAAAAGTTGCTCGGTCGGTAAGAAACATTCCGCAGATGCGACATGCACAGTACCGCAAAATTGCTGTCGCAGCAGCTACTTTTTACATTTTATTTTTTTTTTATACACGTAATTGTGCGAAGTGCTCGAGGACTTGGAAGTTGTGCCGAGATTTCGCGTACAAAAGGCGTTCTTCCGTTCTCAGTCGGTCCTCACCCTCGCCGGAAGGGTTCCCTTTCTCTTTGCCTCCCCCAAATAATCTTAAGGAAACGCGTTATTTTAATTCCCCCCCGCACAGAGATTCGTGCGAACCTACGTCTGCGGCGGTATTTTTTCTTTTTCCTCGAAAGTGGTGCTCCATTCGCACACTCGCACAAGGCGCAGCTTGTAATAACGATAGCGTGTACGCTTAGCGAGTTCACGAGAGTTCGCTTCCTTTTTAAAACGTTATGGAGCCCCGGGCGATTCGCTCCGGGGCAGTTTCGGATCTTTCTGTGCGAGAAAAGAGGGACACAAAAAAAGGAAAAAAAAAAGAAAAAAAAAAACAAGCGGGCAAGCTGTGCATCTAAACGTGAGGTTCGAAGACACAGCGGGACGGCGTGGCCGGTTGAGGAGCGCGAGAGGAAGGGGTTGCGGAATGTCGGTAGGGTCAATATGAGGAGCCGCGGAAAACCCTCGAGGGGTCGGGAAGAGCAAAGAGGCGGTCCACTCTGCCTATCTCATTCTTCTGTGTACCTCGGCAAAAAACTCACCTCCTCCTCGCCTTGCTACTCTGTCCTACGGGTAACTTCAGCGTCGCGCTCACCCTCTACAACTCACGTGTGTGTGTGTGTGTGTGTGTGTGTGTCGCTTCTTTTCTCTTCCCTTTTCGGTTCTTCGGCTGAGCGGCGCGCTTGCCTCTCCACCTCGGGCGTCGCATGACCCAGTTCATATACACAGGTCATACTTTTAACGAGGCGAAAAACTTTGTATTAACGACGCGAGGGAGACGAAGGGGGAGCGCGGGATTCGAGAGAGGAAATTATGCGTTTCTGGACCGTGGCTTTGGAGTAATTATTATTTATTGTGGTACTCGTTTAAAAAAAAAAAATTATGAAGAATACATACAATACATAGATGTATTTTTTTTTTGGTGGGAGGTACCGAAAAGAGATCGTTCGGAAGTAATCACTTAAGGTAGTCCGAACGGTACCGTCCTGACAAACGTGTAAGTTTCGGACAAAATTTCGAACACTTCTCGACGGGATAAAAATCTGAAAAAAAAATCAATTGTTTATTGTTTATTTGTTCATTGAGGTATAAAGAATAATTCGTACAGAATTAATTACTTAAGTTTGATTCCTTCCCTCCTCATCGCCTTCCTTATTTTTAGCTCACTTTTTGAGATGTATTTTTTTAGATATATATTTTTCTTTTTATTTATCGATAAGAAATTGTAGGAAAGTAATTTTTTAAGTCCAATTTCTTTCTCCTTCATTGCATTCCTTGTTTTTATTTATTTTTTGGATGACGTATACGTATATGTATTCTCTTGTTTGTTGAGGTACAAAGACGTAGTCATATAGAAGTGATTACTTAAATTTGATTCCTTCCCCCTCATTGCGTTTCTTATTTTTAACTCGCTGTTTTGGATCTATTTTTAAGATACATATTTTTCTCTTAATTCATCGGCGGTATCGATAATAAATCGTACGAAATTAATTGCTTAAGCCCGGTTGCTTTTTTCTTCGTCATATTTTTTATTTTATTTTATTTATTATTATTATTTTTTTTTAATGAAAAACATATATATGCATTTTCCGGGAAGGAGACAAGTCGCATGGATGCGTTTTTGTTCGGACCCAAGATTAAAAAATTTCGCCAGTTTGATCTGACCCGGTCGTTCCGGCGTACAAAAAACTTTGGCATTGATCGGGCAGCTCGGCGTTACACAAAACTGGGCCAAAACACAAAAGCCCATTCATAGGAAAAGTGTTTGATCGACGTGGGTGGATGCTCGGCGAATAAAGTTCGCTTCGTTTCGTGCCGGTCTGACCCGAGGTCGGTTTTCACACACCTCCGCGCTTTCTGGACTGATATAAACACCGTTATGTCTGTCACGTGACCCAGTTACTCCGATATCATTCGTACTTTTACGTTACGCTTCGAAACTTTGTTCGCCGATATTTCCTTTCCCGCCCGGCCAGCCAATCGTAAAGTTAGCGCCCTCGATAAAAAATATTCTCAAACTATGCATCTTTTTTATTAAATAAAAAAAAATTTTTTTTTTAAATTTGTCTTCAAAAATATTTGCACATTTTTATACTGCATATTCATTAAAGTAAAGATATTATTCTGGCCAACGAATCGCAAAGTTGGTGCTCTTGTCAAAAATCTTCACTAACTATATATTTTTTTTATTTTTAAATTGAAAAAAAAATTGTTTATCGTAAAAAATATTTGCATATTTTCAATAATGCATACTAACATATTTATATCAACGGATTATTTTAACGTCGCTCGCCGGTGTGGCGCAGTAGTAAAAGCCCTTTTAGTTGGACGCCCGCGCGTCAGCATTGCGGCTTTACGTGCGGTCCGACCAAAAAACGTTTCGACTACTTGGCGCATCAGCTTGGCAGCTTCCCTCGGACCCTCGAGCTTTGGGACGGCGCTCGGTTGACTTCTGGCAATCAGCGTGACGTCAACGCCACTCGAACGAAAGAAAACCGGAAACGTTTTTTCAATTGCTCAGCTTCGTTGACTTAAAAAAAAAAAATTTAAGCAAAAAGCATTCATTAACGAGGCGATATTTTTCCTCATCTGTTGCAGGAATTCCTTCTGGCGATTGACGTAACGTCTAGCGGCACCGCCGAGGAGAAATTGAAATGGGCATTCCGCATGTACGATGTCGACGGAAACGGTGTCATAGACATTCAGGAGATGACGAAAATCGTACAGGTATTTAAACAAAAGAAGTTCATTATTCATTTCCAATATGTAGAAATTATGGATTATATTTTATTTAAAAACGAAAAATTGCTTTAATTTATGAAACGTTAGATGGGATAAATTGATGACACATCGAATTTCAAAAACGAAAGTCCATTGAATCACAAAAATGATAATGAATATAAAAATTATTGCACCAATGACAGGAATATTAAAATGAATAAAATAAGGCATTTCAATAGATAAATAAACAAATGGAAATACACATATGTGGCTGGTTATAATTGTTTTTCTTTTTAATTGCTCAGAAAATGTACCCACCATGAAAGTTTGAAAAATATATAAATTCATGTACAGTTTAAAAAGAATAACGTGTGTATATGGCCACAAATAAAATCTAATATTAACAGAAGAATTAATAACATATTAAAATTCACACGTTAATCCTTTATAAATCGATTGACCGAGAAATTAACATAATTTCTTCAAACAAACTTCTCTGAAAATATGAGACCGGCTTGTCGACTAATTCTATAAGTAATACTATATAGTAATGTCACGTCGTAAATAATTGTATAATAATAATGATCTCATCTTCATTTTCGGAGTCGATCCATTTCGTCGTTGCAATCGTTTCTAGACGATCCTGTCCAGGATTCATGGACGAAGCTCCCGACGATGAGTTACATAAATTTTCGACACACTATACAATATTATATGTAATACAGGACATTTTCTAGATCTGCTTCTACGGCAGCCGAAACTTACTTACTTTTAATAACTCTTTTTTCTGGGTGTACAAATGAAATTTTTCCAAAATTCGTCGAAGCGCTCGCCGAGGGTATTCTAAATAATGGAAAAACACTCCCGCCAATTTTTTTGGCAAAGATCTCGAAAAAAATGTACGCCCCAACTCTCGATTTTAAAACGAAAACAGTGTTTTCTCTGTGAGTAAAAACCAACGCTCGAATTTCCGTCTGGGCGAACTATTGAATTCTCGTCGAAAACGAGCTTATCGCACATTCCAATCGATTATTATAGCGATGACAAACGTGCATCGTGGAGCATATTTTCGGGCATGGAGCAGATAATTATTATGACGATTCGCGCATCCATGGGGACAACTGGGCGAATCAACGTTTTCTTTGTTTGTCGAAAACGAAGCGTATTTCGAACTCCCGTATCGTATTTACACACACACACACACACACACACATATATATATCTATTGATAGGATACGCGGAGCTGCGCAACGGGTGGTGCGCACGCAGACATGCGTGTCCTCTTGCGTGTATGGAGTGCACAGTTGGTATTGATGCTTAATTTGCATGCATGCCACGCCGACGAGGTAGTCTGTCGTGCAACGTGAGTTTCCCGTGGAGCACGCACGCACGTTTTCCAATTTTCCAACGTACACGCAAATATCCGACCGGATCACCGCAATCCGCAGAGCTCTCGATATAATGGGAATAATGGGAACGAAACCAGCTCGGCGGCTCGATGAGGGTCGACGTCACAAATTGGGATACAGAACGGTCGGACGAAAATCCATGAAACAGGGTAAAACGACAATCGAATCATCGAACTTGCGCCCTGTATTCTGTATTATCGATCGAGGGCATCGGGCCCAATGCGGGCTATTAATTGCATATTGTTGTCACTTTTTTTTTTGTACACGAGACGTCAATTCTTCTCGATTGAGGGCGGAAATCATTTGTTTTATTTTATTTTTATTATTCTAATATCATTGATTGATTCGTTCGGCACATTTATCTCTTATTTCTTGTTTCTTGTTTCCGAGAAATGAGGATGTTGTATCAACGAAGATTCGTGCGGGGTTGATGGAAAGCTAGGCGATAGGATTTCGTCTAGCTTTCATCAGGACTGAAATTCCGGATGAAAATTGAATTTCAAACTTTTTCAATGATCACATTGTAAGAACGAAAGTTAAATTTAATGTACCATTGTGATGAAAAATGAATGTACTTTTTCATTTAACTTAAAGTAAATTATTTTAATTAAAGTATTTACAATGTTTATAATACATCGAACATTACTTTTGCATCACAATTGTACATTAAATTTCGGATAATGTAGACATTCGCGGCCAGGAATGACGAATGACGTTCGTATTATCGATCGAGCGCATTGGGGTCAATGCGGGTTGTTAATTGCACGTTATCTCTTCTTTTTGTACATGAGATGTCAATTTTGCTCGTTTCGGCCCGGAGGTCATTTACTTCAATTTTTTTTTTTTTTTAATTTCATTGATTAATTCATTCGTTAATTTTTTATTTTTATTTTCATTCATTATTCAATTGCCTTCGGCAGAGAAATGAGGATGAGTTGTGTCTACGGGCAGAAGGACGTGAAAATTTGTGCGCTGTGGATGAAAACTGGGCGATAGGATTTTTTTTTCCTGACTAAAATTGAGTTTTGAACTTTTTCAATAGTCACACACTCCAGTCTCGTCGTGGATGGTGCTTGACTCGGGCAGTTCGCGGCGCCTGTTAAACTCCGAATTTTCATCCCGACGGAAAATTCCATACATGGGCATGTAGAAACGGTTCGCGTACAGTGGTATACACGATGTGTTAGCGGAACGGCGGAATCGAAAGCGGGCTCATCCACCGTTCAGAGATTGCATGCTCCATTCCGAAACTCGATTTTCCGCATCGCGTTTTACCAAATATTTGGGACGGCGATGCGGGCAAAGGATACGGTAAAGGAATTATGAGGGGAAAACAAAAAATGGAGGCGCCTCGTTCGTCCCGTTTGCGTGTTTTTTTTTTCTGTTTATCGACCGAATCTTTTAAATATCCTGTACGGTCTCTCCTATAGTGCGTAAGAGTATAATAAACACTTTATTTCAAGAAGTTTCATATTCTTATATATATTTTGGAAAGTCATATACTCGGTTCTTTTTTTATTTGTCCCAATTTTCGAGAGTGCCGAGTTTCCGGTATGACGTCACTTCCGGTCGTAAAATAAAAGACACATTTACATCTGTACTACTCACAACTTTACCAGATAACAACTCTACCAGAAAGCAAAAACCTTTACCACAATTAAAATAAAAAATCGATAGGAATTGAAATAAAACTCTATCGGAGTTGCACAGTAAAAAAAAGTGTATACTTTTTACAACAACTTTACAAACCGGCGGCGATGTATTTCCGATGTGACGATGGGACGTGAGATTTTTCTGTTGTAAATTATTTTTTTTATTTTTTTTATTCTATTTTTCGAAAAATTTTGAAATTGAATTCCAATTATTATTATTATTATTTTTTTTGTGTGTTTCAGGCGATATACGACATGTTGGGTGCGTGTTCGAGCAACCGACCGGCGGACAGTGCGGAGGAGAGGGCGAAGAACATATTCGCGAAGATGGACGAGAACAACGACGGTCAACTTACGCAGGACGAATTCCTCAAGGGTTGTCTCCAGGACGAAGAGCTGTCAAAGATGCTCGCACCTTAATCGAGACGCGTCACGTTCGGAATATAAGACCATAACATACAGACACTCATATATAATAACTATATATATATTTATACATATATATATATATATATATATATATATATATATATATATATATATATATATATATATATATATATATATATATATATATGCACAAAAAAAAATTAATATCTCTCACCGTGCAGCATACGACGACACACATCCGACCTTGGAGGGTGGAAAAAAAAAATATATAAAAAAGAAAACATCGCCGATTAAAATCGTGTTAGCGAGTTACAGCGAGGTTCCATTAAAAACGTTCCAGAAATCACGAATATTGATCGCGACTGGCAAAACGAGGCTCGTTAAACACGTTGGTCACGAAACGTACTTAATCGCTGATCCCATCCGCCAATTATTTCGTCGCTAAATGTGTGTCCCGTGCATCGTATCGCTTTCACGACAAATACAAAGCTGCAAAAGAAAAAGATTTAAAAAAAAAAAAAAAAATCGAGAAGGCGAAAGACGAAGTTCCACTGCGAATAATTAATTAATCGTAAATAGAGCGCGTACCCCGGGCGCGGATGCGCTTGGCGCAGAGAGATTCAGCTTCGCCCCCCTAAATGGCAGATAAAAAATCGGTCGCTTGGTCGTAAAAAAAAAAAAAAAAAAAATCATGACTGAGCCAAACAGTTCATTTCAAAACTGTCTCCTCCAAAGTGACTTTTCGAGATTTCTCCACTTCATCGGCGAGCCTTAACATCGTCCACGAACTTTTTTCGTGGGAAAAGATCGCCAAGTTTTCTCGCCCCAAATAAGGTCCTATTTTTTATGTCTCTTTTATTATTATCATTTTTTCCACGCCGCCTCATTGGACGATTTTTCCGCGACATCGTCGGACGACAATCGCGGGACTCTCGACTCGTCGACTCCGCACTGTCGAAACTTTCGCAAGGACAACTCGGTCGCGAAGCCGGAGTATGAGATTAATTTTTTTTTTTTTTGCTTGTTTGTTCCTCCCTCAATTTTGGGTCTCGGTGCGCAGCGCATGCGACAAAGGGGTACGAAAAGAGAAGTAAAAAAAGCATCCCCCGGGGAGGCGGTGACGATAGCCGGGAGTATTTGATCGTAACTTTGTTAAACCGGGGTTCCGAGGAGCCTCGGGTGGGCGTTTGTTCGGGAACAATTCACGGACCGTTACTAATTGCATTTGTATAGTTTGGATTCGACGACGCCGCTCCCGCCCTCCGCGCCCGGAGCTTCGCCAGCCCCGACTCGCCAGAGACGTTTCTACGCCGACGACGACCCTGACACTCCGCGGGCTCGAGCCACGTGTCTCCTCGTCCTCCTCCTCTTTTCACCGAGCAAACTGCGGCGACTCTCCTGGCGTCTTCGGGCTGATTCCGCAGAAACCGGAGAGACACCGAACAATGTATAGTTATACGGGACAAATGCGAGAACACAACGCCGCGAGTCTCGCAAAAATTGACGGAAAAGAGAGAGAAAATGACGAAAAAAAGGAGCTTTTTTCTTTTTTTTTTACATAAGTCAACCGAAAAGCGATTCCGTGACTGTAATCTCTCTGCCTTTCTCTCAGCTTCGCATTATTCTTCGTTCCCTCGTGCTCTCTCGCTTTTCGGCACAGCAGCGACGCTGCCAAATGCACGCTGCGTTTCGAGCGGAATTTTTTTTTTTTTGGTACTCTTTCGTACGGCGGCGTCGGGACGCCTCGGCGGGCGGGGACGATGTCTCGGTTCGCTTCTTTTTTTTATTTTTATTTTTTTTTTTACCGTCGAAGCCTCGTAATTGTCGATTGACGATTTTCGCGTCCGTCGGTCGACGAGGGATGAAAAATAATAATAATAATTTTTAAATACTAAGTACAATTTTTTCCACTCTACCGAACGATCATAACGATCCTCGATAAATCGGCTTCGTACTCTCTGTGAATCTCCGTGTCGCAGGCACAAAGCTTTGTCGCGCTTGCATTTAAAGATGATAAAAAAAAACAATGAAAAAAAAATTCCATTGTACGACCTGCGAGAAAATTTTTCCAATTTTTCTCGTACGTGTGTACAGTAAACGTATATATGTATATATATATATATATATATATATATATATATACATATATATATATATAGTTTAAAAAGAAATACAAATGAAATATACGCCAAGTGTATCGACTCGCACAATCCTACATTTCTGGGACGCAAACGGGCGCTCGCGCTACGAGATATATTAAAGTAATAAAATAAAAAAATAAAAATAAAAACAAACTTAACACGAAGAAAATAAGAAGCAAGCAAGCAAGAGTATTTGCACGCCAGCGAGCATTTATTATGTTACTTAAAACCCGTGACGAATAATTAACGATATTAGGCTAGTACATTATTATGTATAAATACGAACGGAATGGCGAGATGAGGAAAGCATAAAATAAAAAAAAAATAAAAAACAACACCGATTCGCGATGCGCGCTTTTAATAACACTAATAATAAATATCGCGATAATCGACCACCTACGAGATATAAATTCCCTTCGGAACAATCATCACTCTATGTGGATAGAATATTAGAATTCTAAGAGAGCCCATGTACCTACCACTACTATTATTATTATTGTTATAATAATAATAATTATTATTATTACAACTATGATAACTATTATTAACTAAAACTACGAAAGAAAAAAAAAAAAACTACTACTAATTGTACGCGCCTGGTTTGTGCCAGCTGTGCGTTCGCATCTACGATAATTCACGTCACGTTTTCGATTAAGTAAAAAAAAAAAAAAAAAAAAATAACGGTGAAAAAAATGAAACTAATCATTCTAGGCTCTCCTGTACCATTTAAGCGATTAAAAAACACTTTATCCAGTATCGTACTGCTAGTGTCGTCCGATCTCGGATTCGTGTCGAGGCGATGTGAAAGTTCAGTTTCTGATCGATTGGAAAGATTGGTAGAAAAATTGTGACTTTTTCTGTTTTTGTTTTTTTTTTTTTTTGTAGAAATGGTTGCGAATAATTATGGAAACGGGACTTTCGCATGCCGTTTCAACGAGGAGGGGGAGTAAATTTTTTGCGAATCTTTTTACTAGCGATAGAGTTCGACCAATTGCATGTTCTTATTAGGAAAATCGTTTTCCCGTTTGTGATCGACGAATCGACCGAGAGGATATTGTAAACGCATTTAAGACGATGCGACAAGTCCTCGGAATTTTAACGCGTGAAAATTTGCGGTATACGAAAAATCGTCTGTGTTTCACCTAATTTACATTTCGACATCAATAACCTGGTTCAATGAATACTTTTTCGCAATCTTCGAGGACTTTCGCTTCGCCTTCATGTATTAAGGTAATTGATAAAATCGACAAATTAATCGATTATGTTAAACGATGATGTGGTAAGGATCCGTGTTTCGTAAAGGCTTCTGAGTCGCACACGTCTAGACTAGGCACATATCATCGCATCCCTCCATGCAACTGTAACGATAAACGGCGATGGCGACCCGATCGTGTCTCACGGTTCGTGATCGAGAATCGTTTTTTTTTTTTAATTTTATTTTTTTCATTTTATATACTAATTTTTTTTTTAATTCCACGTATGCAACACGCGCACGCTCGTTTATTCCACGTGTGTACGACTCACAGGAAAACGCAAAAAAAAAGAAGAAATCACTCGCTTCACACATAGACATTGAAGACGGTCAATTTTAACGAAACGAAGCGAAGAAAAAAATAGGCGACATAAAAAAAAAAGCTGTACTCTCTTTACCTATACGATAACTGTTAATCTTAATACCTCGAAGTGTAATACCGTTACGTCAATGTGTACACACCGTTATTAATTTGTATCGAGAGCGAGGATGGATTAAAAAAAAAAAAAAATACACATAGACAAGAAGAAAGAACAAACACGTACTTCGATAAATGCGCAACGAAAAAAATAAAATAAAAAAATACAGAACGTGACCGGAACAAAAATGTTGAACGAGGTTAAAACAAAAAAAAAGAAAAAAAGGATTGTGAAGCTTAATACGAGAAGAATAGAGGCAGGCAGGCAGGCAGGCTGGGGTGCAGGGAAACTCGGGACGCACACAGGCTCCGCCGTTTTATTAGAAAGTCAAGCATCGACAATCGAATTATTAGATTTTCACCTCGCGTTCCGCATAAATAAGGCTGTGTGCATTGTGTGCGCGTCAAACGAGGTTTGAATGATACTTCGCAGTGAAATACGGATCGACGGTCAGTTTCAACGAGAATACAAAAAAAAAAAATTGAAAAAAGTGAATAAAAAAAATTGAATATCATCGAAGATAAAAAAAATGGGATAGGCGTGAATGAGTTTCGACCCTTCGACTCACTTTGGTGCTCGTCATTATTTTTTAATTTTTTTAATTTTTTTATGCAGTCGTTCGAGGATTAATCGGACGACTCGCGCTACGATTTCTGCAATTTTACATTTTTCTACGGTTCCTCTCGTCGTTAACTCCTCGCAGACTCTCTTTCCGCCCAAACATAACTTTCCTTCAATTTTCCACATCGTTTACTCCAAATCCCATTTTTTTTTTTTTTTTTTTTTTTAAATTCCTTGCCTCTGTCCGTTGTATCTTTACTAGCTTCGATTTTCTTTGCCATAATTTTTTTTTTTTCCTCGCGTTGACTGGCGCAAAATTGCAACGTATCGCTGCAGGTCTCTCGCATCCCCTTACATGTCCCTCTCGGCAGCAATTTCGCATCCTCGGCTCCCTCGCTCGCCAGCTTCCCTTTTTCTTCCAATTTCTCCTCTTTCATCCAATTTTCCTGTTACACGCTCGGATTAACCGTAAGACGACGTCCAATCACCCGGCTCATTACACACACACACACAGACACACGCGCCCAACGTGAAGAATACGACGAGCAAGTAGTAAAAAAAAAAGAAGGAAAAAGGGCATTTTATAAGAACGGGCGGATAACGAACCTTTTCCCGAGACTTTTAGACCAACGAAACTCCGCTTTTCTCGTATCTAACTCCGCGACATTCGATTCCGGTGCTCGTTTGTCTCTTTCAGCTCGCGAGCGTCGAGCCAACTTTCGGAAGTTACAGAGACGGTGATGTGCAAGTCCACGCTAGGGGAATTGCGTGAAAGGCAGCGCGGTTATCTTGTTTAATAGTCGAAATAACGACGGTCGAGGGAGATCGCGGTGGGCGAGGAAGTTGGTAACGAGTTATCGAGCGAATTTTCGTAAAGTTGGAGCGAAGGAGGTGCTGATTAACGAATCGGGAGAAAAGGCGAGGAATGTTGGGCGAAAAATAAAATGGATAAAAACGAGGTAGAAGTTCGGGACGGAAGTTTGGCGGAGGAGGGAAGGGAAGTTGGAAGAGCCGAGGATGTTAACAGCGAGCGATGAGAGATCGATTCGATCGATCGACAATGATGAATAGAAGAGATAGGGAAGAGTGGGGCAAAATGGACCATCTTTTTTCTTCAATCCTTCGCAGGGCACAGAAAAACATCGTCGACTCGAATGAAGATCCATTTTGCTCGGCTTTCATTTGGCGATTTGGGACTTTTGTACAGTTGCAGTGCGAGAGATGCTGATTAACGATCGCGGAAACAGACCGCGAAAAAGAAACTGGGGGAAAAGAGAACGTAGAAGTCGTGACGAAAGTCTGGTGCACAACCGAGGGAAGTTGGAAAAGCCGAAGGTGGTAACAGTGAGTGATGGGAGTGATGGGAGATCGATCGATAATGATGAATAGAGGTGATAGGGAAGAGTGGTGCAAAATGGACCATTTGTTTTTCTTCAACTTTTCGCAATGCATAAAAAAAACCGTCATCTCAAATGAAGGTCCATTTTACCTCACTCTCAATTTGGCCATTTGGGCCTTTCGCAAAGTTTGAGCGAAAGACGTGCGATTAGCGATCGCGAGAAGAGACCGCAAAGAGTGTTGCGCGAAAAATAAATGGGGAAAAACAACGTAGACGTCGCGATGGAAGTTTGGTGGAAAACCGAGGGTAGTTGGAAGAGCCGAAGATGGTAACAATGAGTGATGGGAGATCGATCGATAATGATGAATAGAGGTGATAGGGAAGAGTGAGGCAAAATGGACCATCTTTATTCTGCAATTTTTGGCAAGCCATTAAAAACAAAAAAAACCCTCATCTCAAATGGAGATCCATTTTGCCCTGCTCCAATTTGGCGATTTGGGTCTTCGCCCGGCAAAGACCTTTCCGGGACGGTAGAATGAAAAAAAATAATAATAATAAAATAGGAAATAGACAAAAGCAATAATTCTTGAGTGTTTATCTCGTGCGATGCAACTCGCAATTGTTAGAAACGGTAGAAAAGCGTATTTACTGAGGAGGACTCGAGATCGATAGGCGAGCGGATTAAGCTGGAGAAGATCGAATTAAATCGAACCATCGACCACTCGTAATTTTATCGACGATACACCAAGATTTCTTTTCATAAGAACTTTGCGGAGAACATTGAACCAATTGTTTGTTTAATTGTAAATTGGTTTTACGCAATTCTTTTTACAAAAAATGATTTTCAAAAAAAAAAAATTGATTTTTTGTTTTCACGTTGAGGCAAATTCCAGTGATACGCTCGCCTATAATAACCCTTTATTAGACACACGATCCCCGAGACCGTACAAAAATTTGCCTAAACGTGCAAATTGGGGCGATGCGTTAACACTGACTTGTAAAGGGTTTCAAGATTAAAAAAAAAAAAAAAAAAATCGAAATTTACAAACACCCGTTGTTTTTCGTACGCTAAACATTGTGTCTGTATCGTGTCCGTAACGATCTTTTAAGATTTATACTACTAGTTAACGGTAATTAGAAAGAAACAAACAAAAAAAAACAAAGCTGGGAAATGAAAATTCAAGATGTGTGATGCGCGATTTTTCGTTTCTTAATTTTCACCGATCGTAATACACTCCGTTTTATTCGGTGAAGCCGATCCGCCGATGAACAATTGTTATTCACCGTCGGCGTCGTTAATCTCCGACGTCGAAAAATCCAGGTTTTTTTCTCTGCTGTTACTGCATAGACGGATCGACAAACTATCGGCGACTCATTAATTGGCAACCGGCACACTATAAATCCACGCTTACTCGTGACACGTTAATTACCAAGCGTGACGTACAGCTACATGAATACACGTATAGCAACGTCAGGCTATGCAATACTCAAATATTTCAAACACGAAAAAAAAAAAAAAAACCGCAACAAAAATACCGAATACCAATCAAAGGTTCGAGAAAAAAAAAAAAAAAAATTGTAAAAAAAATGTCTGTCCAAATTTGTTTTCTTTTTTTTTTTTTATTACATTCATCAAGAAACCTGTAACGCATTTTACTTGCGATAACAATTTATAATTATTATTCGTTGTGTTTGACGATCTACGGAAGAAATATAAAAGAAACAAAACGACGAAGGAATGAGCATAAAAAATAAATAACATCGGGAAATATATTTAAATATATCGGATGAGAGTTCGAGAAGAAGAAGGTTCGACTCTCAAATTAGCCTGCCCACGCAGCATTCGTGCTCGTCGCATCTATTCATCGGTGTATGTATGCACGCTCTCAGTACGCCCATATATACACCAATGTATATACATACATACAATTAATTATAACATCATTAGATAAATGAATGAATATAAATAAATAAATAAATCTATATATATATATATATAAATTACGATTATTATTAAAATGAATGATACTCCGATTAAGCAATCAAAAAGCAAATTCGTATTTTGTATGTGGGTCAGACGGGGCGACGTACCCAACGAACCTACATCGTCATCATTATTATTATTATTATCATTATTATTATTGTAATAAATCGCACTATGCTCCAAGTGTATATTCATTGTCTACTCTAAAAAAAAAAAAAAAACAAAAACAAAAAAATCTAATTTTTTTTTTTATTCTTATGTTTCAGCTGTGCGAATGTGGATTGTGTGATCGAGGATGAACGGAAGTGAGTTTGCTTGCGCTCCGGTGAAATGATAGAGGCGGAAGAAAGGACGCGCCCGCGAAAACCCAGATCCTGTTTCCTCGCTTGACAATATTTTTTTTTTTTTTTTTCTTTTAAGTGACAAATTTTAATTAACTCTCGACTTTCTCTATTTTTTCAGGGGGGTGCCCGGTGCTGCAGGTTACCGGCCGCAAACTTCGTAGCGCCCCGGCATATTTACACACGCACGCACAAATACGGAGTGAGACTTCGACAGTAATTTCCACACCGAGAGAGTTAGACCACTAGGCTTAGTTAGCTCTGTTTAATATTGAAAACTCGGTGAAGGGAAAGTCCGAGATTCGTGCGATAGCGGGCACGGGGGAGCTTTACTGAGCCAGCGGCTGCTACACACGTCGGAAGCCGCTCCGTAAACTACCACCGCGTCAGAGATGGGTAAACAGAACAGCAAACTCAAACCGGAGGTGCTGGAGGATCTCAAACAGAACACCGAGTTCTCAGGTATATCAAAAGTACAATATTTTTCCTTGGTAATTATTGTATTTTTTTTTTTTTTTTTTTTTAACTAAAGAAAGAAAGGTATTGTGTATTTGCGAAATCGTAGAACAGTTCTCATCTATCCAGTCAGAATTTTTTTTTCTGTTGAATCGTGTTGACGAACGCGCGTCGGAGCGCGCTATTTTCGGAAAAATGGGAAAGAGGATAAACAAAAAAAAAAACAAAAAATGAAACTCAACGATGAGAGCTGTCGGAGCTTCGAATAGGGTCAAGTGAGAGGGGTTGGCGGAAAGAGGAGCCAACACGAGGTGCGAATGGATCTGTTTGCGGGGTGGAAAAAAAAAAATCTCTACCTCGGAAGCGAACTGTAAAACTCCGTGTTCGCTCGTTCGGGATTCTGCGGTTGACACGATTCGTCCGAATCTTCCACGTAGAACCGCGTTGTCGTATTATTTTATTTCAAGATTTTTGCGCCAATGCAGGAACTGGATAAATTACAATTTTAATTTTTTATAAAAAAAACAAAAACAAAATACATTAATATTAATTTACTAACTATTCCAATGGCTAAACTATGATTTTGTGCGATTGCAGACGCGGAGATTCAAGAATGGTACAAAGGCTTCCTCAAGGACTGTCCGAGCGGTCACTTGAGTGTCGAGGAATTCAAAAAAATTTACGGCAATTTTTTCCCCTACGGCGATGCTTCGAAGGTAAAAAAAAACATACAACTCGTCGTTATGTGTTTCTGCGTCCAAACAGTTTTTCCGCAATTACGATCTGGTATTCGATAACAAACAATCGTCGTTCGATAAAAATGATCTTCGATTATTTTTCAATTTATGTCGATCATAAAATCTTAAGCTGATGTTTTTAATGTAATATATATGTATGAACCCTTAAAAAGTTGATATGTCACGATATTATCTCGAAATAGGTCGAAATTTCATATTTCCATTGCTGCCCTTTTATTCGTGCCGTGATTGGTCGGGGTCGTACGACCAAATTCGCACCAGGTAAAGTGAGCTGAAAACCGTACCGTGCGTTCCTTGATTCATGCGTTTTCGTCACTAGCTAAATTCGAAATGAATTCCGAATAAATTTGTGACGCATCATACACGTTCTCTTACCCACTCTCCTTTGGTCCATAATTCACATATTAGTTGCATCCGATAGACATTAATAAAATCATTTTTTTTATTTCGCTGTGACGTCACTTCCGTTTTTAAAATCTTACTTTCAAACCGGAAGTAACGTCATATGGGAAAACGTCATTTCCGTTTTTAAAATTTTACTCTGAAACCTGAAGTGACATCATACGAGAAAACGTCACTTCCGTTTGTAAAATATTACTTTTAAACCGGAACTGAAGTTATGTTGCGGGAAAACGTCACTTCAATTTTTGAAAATCTTACACTTAGACCGAAAGTGACGTCATACCGGAAATACGTCACTTGCAGTCGAAAAATGGGATCTTCAAACCGGAAGTGATGTTATACTAGGAATACGTCACTTCCGGTTCTTGCGATTTTCAAACCGTAATTGACGTATTTCCAGTATGACGACACTTCCGGTCAAAAACCGAGAATTTTAAACCGTACATCGCGTAAAAGAAAATTAAAATAAAATTTCTCTGTAATTCACTTCTAATCGAAGTGATCGAAACGTGTAAATGAAGGAACACAGCAAAGTGGATAAGAAGACGTGTTTGATACGGCTTAAATGTATTGGAAATTCATCCCGAATATGGCTAGCGATAGAAACGGACGAATTAAAGAGCACACGGTGAGCCCTCCAGCGCCAACGAATATCAGCCGCGCAATATAATCTATAGTATATTACGAATAAATTATTCATTGACAACGCGACGTGGAAAAAGGTAAAGTTCACTGCATCAAGCACGTAAGACACGTTTTATGCGATTTTTGTTCCGTCAACCGGGGCTCGAGCGCACAAACACATTTGACGTATTATTTTGCAAGCGACAGAGGGAAACGCGATGAAATAACGAAGACGATAAAACCATAACGAAGTTGGAGAATCCGTCGAAGTCGTAAAAATGACAAAAACAAAGTTTTTTCAATCTCGAGCATACAACTATAAAAATCCACGAGCTTTAATCTCAATAAAAAGTTTCGAGCACTGTGCATGCGATGAAATTACGAATATACGTACTTACGGTATTAGTCGAATTTTGTGTTCGCTTCACCGCACCCATTGGCCGCCGAAGCTGGAAAAAACTTGGATAGAGTTTTATGACAATAAGAGCGATCAGTCGCAATTCAGCTATTTCGCCTCTGTCTGTCATTTATTTTATCTATATATTTTTTTTTCCCAATCTACTGTGCAAAACTGTTTTCTTAATTGTATCCAATCCTTCGATTGTATTATTACGAAATAATAACACGATCGGCTTGGAATTTGTAAAATGTGAGACTCATTGCCGTTTCGACGATGCGCGCGCATCGTTTTTTTCCAATCAGTTCGCAGAGCACGTCTTTAGGACGTTCGACGCAAACGGGGACGGGACGATCGACTTCCGGGAGTTTCTGTGCGCCCTGAGCGTAACGTCACGAGGCAAATTGGAACAGAAGCTCAAGTGGGCCTTCAGCATGTACGACCTCGATGGAAATGGCTACATTTCACGGCAGGAGATGCTCGAAATTGTCACGGTTCGTATATACACATTGCGACTGCGTCCTTCGCTTCCTCTCGTTTATTCTTCACCCTCAAAGAGTCTCAAAATAGATCACTTATCAACCCCTCTGTCCGCTGTGGGTCCGCGGGATATCAGTGAGGAAAAAAAAAATTGGAAATGTGTATAGAACTAGGGTGAGCTATAAAAGTCTATAAATAAAAAAAAAAACATTGTGCCAAAAGAAGATAACATTAAATGTGTTTTTAAAAATATCCTTTATTTTCCTGGGATCATTTTTTTTTCTAACTTTCATTCAATTATATCTGCAACAAGAGGTCATGAGAATAAAGCGTATAGCTTTTTTTTTTTAAGTGTAGAAACTGTATTGAGTTTACTTGTATGGACTTTCCCGTATCGGGAAAATTATAAATCTAACATCATTCGAAAGTTGATGAAAAATAAAAATGTTAATGGCTCTACGAATTTTTGGAGTGATCAATATTTTCTGAGATATACTGATATTTAAAAAAAAAACGTAATTCCTGAAGGGTGCAATTTAAAAATCTAATAAAAATCACAGACGCATCTCTCAAGTAGTACTACAAACTGGCAAATTTAAAAAAAACATCTGAGAGGTCGACCGAAAAAAGTGGCCCAGTTGATAAAGAATGCCTCATACACGGGTACACTGTAAAAAATTTGGTTAAAAATTAATTAGGGGTATTGGAAGCTTTTTTTTTACATAAACTGTTTCTGAAATTTCAAACACATATGCGTTTTATGTTTACAGTAAAATTTCTATGTTTAATATCTGATATTTTAATTTTACAAAAAAGTACATGATTTTTCAATTAATATAAGTAATGTGAGCAAATTTCAAGTTCTAGTACATTAAATTTATAATGTATTTGTACAATTATTTGTATAGTTCGCGAGGATTAAACGAGAACTTTTATTATATATTTGTTATAATTTCGTCGCCTCTTCTGTTTGGTAATGAAATTAATTATCGTCTTACTTTTCTATTCGTTTCAGGCAATTTACAAGATGGTCGGCACGGTGATGAAGATGCCCGAGGACGAGTCGACGCCGGAGAAGAGAACCGACAAGATATTTCGTCAGATGGACAAGAACAAGGACGGAAAATTGTCGTTGGACGAGTTCATTGAGGGTGCTAAGAGCGATCCGTCTATAGTGCGACTGTTGCAGTGCGATCCTAGTGCAGAGGCTCAGTGACGCCATGGGCAATCGAATACAATAAAGCCGTTATGCCGTTAGCGACCCCGAATCGGGGCCCGGGCCAATCATCATCTAGCGAAGACCCAACGAGCCGACGAGGTCATAGAGGAATCGAAAAAAAAAGTCTTATCTGTCTTTTTTCCTTCTATATCTTTATATATATCTTCCTCATCTATATAAACGTATAATCTATCTTCTCAATATCTCTCCTTTAAAATCCAGTCACCTGTTCGTAATCTACAAAAAAGTGCAAATTTCCTAAAAAAAAAAAAAAAATCCTCTTCCCAAAATCCCGCAAAAAAAGAAGAAAAAGAAACAAAAACGGTGAGTTATCATTCCGTGAAACGCTCGAGGACTTGATAACGCATACGCGCGATCACGCGTGATGACTCACGGTGATAAGAAGACAAACCGTAGTTTTAGTGATAACGATAGTGAAATAAAAAAAAATAGTTATAATAAAACAAACTCGTCAAGATGTTAGGATGAGGATAAGCTCAACGACTATTTCTTCGAGGACGCTGAACGCCGATTCGGTATTCGTCGGGGGGTCCGCGTTTCGAGGGCTATCGCGGTGGTCGAGAGATGAAATGTAAAAACTAAAATAGAATCTCGAATGCGTGACCTTTAATGAAATAATTAAAATAAAACGTAAAACCATGATGAAAAATAAATACATCGCTCTCTCGACGACTCGATAACCGAGCGTCCGCTTAACGCAATTTTTGAATATTCGAAAAAACGAAATATTGTGTAAATTTAAGTAAGAATCCTCTATGATCGCCATCGCTCATTGGGCTCCAAGCGCAACAACGTCAAAGTTTGTTAATTGTACCGGGACCCGACAAGGTCCAGGGTCACTGGGCCCAACGCGCTTGCGCAGACCGCAAGCTAGTCTGTAAGGCTAGTCCAGTCGCTCCGTCTCGTCAAACGAAAAATGAAAGAGAGAGAAAAATAACTACATATATATATATACATATATACATATATATATATATGTATATATATATGTGTCGAAAGCAGCAGCAAGAGCATGTACACCGTCAGGGAATTACCGAGGACAGAAAATAATTTTAAAAAATTATTATTGTAATTATTGTTATTTCAATGTTGATCGATTTTACTTTTGGCGTTTTGTTTTGTGTCGACTCTCTCGATAGCGAGAAAAAAAAATTCGTCGGGTCTCGAATGGAGGGACGTCGGCATGACCTTGAGTCAAAGTTCGACTTGAATTAAAATTAAGTTCTCCATATTCGGCTCCGTGCCTGGAATACAATTCAGTAGATACAAACTATTATTTCCACATCTTGCAGTTTTGTTTTATCAGTAGACAGGTCTTTCCTGGCTTTTTCGTACGACCGTCGTCCTCGTGATCTCGCCTCGTTCGACGTTCGAAGCACAAATTCCTAATCGCGAACACGGTGCGGCAGCGACGGTCGAATCCAAAAAATAAAATAAAAATTCAAAATTTCCATCTCGCGTTGCGTGTGATGCTCGAAAAAAGGAATAAAACTAAAATAAAAAATAAAATAAAAAATACGATGAATTCGTAAACTCAAGTGTCGGGCAAGCCTCGCACCGGAAGTCAAGTGAGATACGAGTTTCGTCAGTACAAATTAGCGTTCTCACGTATGTTGTCGAAAACGAATATTATCGAGATTAAAAGACGATGATTGCGATTACGAAAGATTAATGAAAATGATAGAGAGGAGAGGAAGAACTAAAAAAAATAATAAAAAAAATTAATGAGTAATAAAGGATAATACAAATAAATAAACAGTAGATAATGGCAAGAGTAACCTATCGTGCCGAGCGACTGGCCTCCGACGCTTCGACTAGTTTTGTCGCGAAGTCCAGAGTCCAGACCCGTAACGGCAAAAACAAACACACAAAAAAAAAATGAAAAGCAAAGAAAAACCCAGATTGCCCGAGCATATAACATGCGTTTTAGAGATTTATTTTTCCGAATGAAAGTAACAATAGGTCGCGTATGAAGTGTGTACAAGCGTAAGAATGAACCCTTGACTGTGAAGATAAAAAAAAATTAATAAATAAAATAATTGATGGGAAAAAAAAGAAAAAAGAATATAGCGAATGAGATTAGAGCGTGTATGCGTGTGTTCCCGCTAACTACTGTGTATGTGTGTGTCTGTTTTCGCGCGTCGCGAAAAACTTATAAATAATGGAAACGCAAAAGTAAAGAAGAAAAAGAAACAAAAAAAAGCAAAAAAGAAACATGAAGAACGAAGCAAACGCGAGTCGAGCGACGATCGATCGATTACGAAAGATTCTTGTTAATTGTAATACGCTAGTGACGAAACGAAAAAACAAATGATGTGGTAAATGAGTTGCCTAGAATAAAAACGTTGTTAAATGAAAAAAAAAAAATTATAAAATACACTAATAATTTGTCATCGTCAATGTTGATTCTCATCGAGACATTGTTGCGCGTGTGTGAGAGAGAATCAGCGGGATTCAACGAAGAATGACAAAAACGAGACAAAAAAATGTTGCTCATTGGGAATGTCTGATTTGGTTTCTTTTCGAATTTTTGCGAATTATTAATTATTTTTGTTTCACACGTACCATTGTCATTGTCATTCGAATATCGGGCACGACTTTCGCTGATGATCATCGACGCTCTCGAAATTCATGTTCGACTCTCGCGACACAACGTATATTTCCCGCTCGTTTGTCGAAGAAAAAACAAAAAAGGAAAAAAAAGAAAACAAAAACAAAACGCAGATTTATCTCTAGTGTGTACAACTTGTCTCAAGGTGTAAATCTATTCGTCTTGCGCTCATTAATAAATTAAGTCGTAAGATCCTATAATTATTATATCAAACTTCTAATCTACATCGTCGATATTATTAAATGAAGAAATAAATTAATTAATTTAAAAAAACGAAGATGAAGAAATCACACATACACACACACAGAGAGACAGACGGCGCTGTTGATTAAACGAACAACTCGTAACGCGTCGAATTCGATGAGAAGTTTTAGGATTGCATAAAAAAAAGATTAAAAAAAACGAATTAAAAATATTGTACCATAAAATGAATTCGTTCACCTGCGTAACAAGTGCTTTCTTCTTTGCATCCTCGAATAAAAATGAAAGCTGATACTATAAATAAATTTAAAAAAATAAAAAGAACAAGCAGCAACATTTCTTCTGGTTCTCTAAACGTAACTTCTTAACTCTAAAGCGAAGGAACATGCACAGTGCACTGTCCGTGTAACACTGTTGTCTCATACCTTTAACGTTATCTTTGAAGCAATAAATACGAGATATCAGTGAATCTAAAGAAAGAGGGGCAAAAAAAAATCTTTCCGTAACGGATATATATTTAAATATATGTATTTAAATATATATATCGAACGCGCGCTATCGAACAAATTTGAACGACTAATTCAGGCCTTTTTATATAATACCAAACACACTGTGCGAATCGCGTGGGACTCGGGTCGCCTGGATATTGTCTCGGCTGTTCGAAGCGCGACATCGCGAAGGCTCGTGACGCGTCACGTTTGGGTCATACCACGGTGATTCGACGATGAAAAAAAAAAGCAAACGAAACGAAGAAAAAAAAATGCACTTAATTATTATCACGGTATACCGAGCTCACGAATATACCTCATCGAGGAATTATCAAAAGTAAAGTTAACGATAAAACAACAAAGAAAGCGTGAAAGCGTGAAAGCAACGAGTACATTTCAATTAACTCTTACTATTGCATGTTTACCATAGAGATAACACTCGTTCTCGTTAGTGTCCTTTCTCTCCTCAGGAACAAGAGTATGAAAAAAAAAAAAAAAATTAAATAATATTGAAAAAAAAAAATGAAACATATATAAGATACACGGTTATCGGTGTGTATTCGTTGTGCTTTGTTTTGTCAGTACGCTATACGTACGCTGTATTTGCGCGCGTTGATAAAGCCTTTCAATAGCAAACTCATATGTCCTCGACGACATTCAATTTTTTATATTACAAAAAAAAAAAAACAATTCTATAAACAAATTAAATATTTTTCTTTTGGTTATTTTTTTTCATTGCCAATTATTAATATCCACGCGAAAGTGTCCCGGGTGTATGGAAAGGGTTAAAACAAATCGAGAGATTTTTTTTTTCAGCGATAAATAACTTGTACAATATAGATACGGTTTACAATACGTAACTTGAAGGTTGTGATAAGACGGCATCGCGGTTTTTTAGAGCAACAATTCTAGTCCTCGATTGACTTTTCGTCTGGCTATGAAAAAAAGTCAGCTGGTTTCGTTGTGTTCAAGGGCGCAATTGTATTTTTTTTTGGAGCTTTTGTATTTACGAATACAAAAAAGATAAAAATTCTATAATTCATTGAGGAAGAGATCGGAAGATTATTAATTGGTACCGGAAGACTGTATGGATTTTTTTTTTAATTTAGGCGCGCCCACTTTGATGTTTAATCTCCGCGACTTAAATTGTTGACGAACGGAGAAATAAGTCTCACTGTCGAAACGTTCATAAACGACTTAGCGATTAAAGTGTGCTTGCTGTTGAAAATATCGCGATCCAACGAAAGACGATGTATGCTTGACGCATTTTTTTTTTATTAACAGCAAAAAAAAAAAAAGTTCGATCAAGAAGTTCGTCTCCCGAAAATTCTTGATGGAAAAATCGATTTCTACCGCCCGTTGAGTTTCGCGGCTTCGAAACCTTTTCGATCGTTATAAATCCTCGTTCAATGTATTCCGCCGATGAATCCATTACTTTGTACCAAATTGGCACCTCAATGACATTGGCACTTTAATGCTCTTCCGTGCGGAGCCCTAATTTAGCCTCTACCGGTCTGCGCACTTCACATCGTTTGCTCGAAAAATGAGATTTGCAACCCGGAAGTGACGTATTTCCGGTACGACATCACTTCCGGTTGAAAAAAAAAAATTAGATTCTCAAACCGGAAGTGACGTATTTCCGATGTGACGTCACTTTTGGTAGAAAATGACTTTTGAATGACACGAATACCCTGTCACATTAGCGCTACAGGTTTTTAGGGTATCCGAACCGAGAACATCGACGATTTCGCGAATCGAATATGTGTCGAATCGAGAATCAACCAATCAGAATTTAACAAATAATTAAAAACTTCGTTGCCATTTTCTTTTTTTTGTTCTTAAATAAGTGAGGAATGTGGTCGGGAAAATACCGGAAAAAATCGCGGTGTGACATCAAAGTGTAATTTCGTCGATGGCACGGTAAATCCAATTAGATTATAATTATTTTTAAAATATCCGTAGTGTTTTGATGTCTGTATTGTGTTGATAGACAAAGTAGAGGGTCGCCTCGAGGCAAGGTTCATTCGATGTGAATCGGCGGATCGTGAAAATAAAAGAGTTTCTTAATGACATTAACGTCGATACGCATAATGATATTCATAATGAATATTCGATCGGAATAAGTAATTATAATTTATTCCGTTACCAATTTTAGGATCCGCGATCCTCTTTAACGCTCGTCTCGCGAAGAGCTTTTTCATTGTCGGTCTCTCGCGCCGCTCTGCTCCTCGCTGTTCGACTTCTCGCTTATCAATAATTCAATCGCTTCGTATCCGCGAGAGAATCAACAATTACCGTCTAAAATTATCCCAGGAGTTTCTCTGACGATCGATTTCGCGTGCGCTATCACGCCTCGAAACTATAATAACTCTCGCCATTGACTTTGCACTATCGTTGAGAAGGTGCTTCTCGAATTTTTCCGTATAAATTCGCTTGCGGCACGTGAGCTCTTTGCACATTAACAAAAAAAAAAAAAAAAAACAAAAAAAACGAGATACACACAAATACATTCAAAGAGAAGTTCAATTAAAAAAAAAAAAAAAAATTATCTAACGCTAAAAGAAAAATATACAATTAACGCTAAAATATCGAATAGACTACGCGACGGTCTAATGATAACTTGCGACGATTATAAAACACGAAACTTAAACTTGTTGTTAATTGAAGTTAAATGAAGAAAAGAAAAAAATTTTAAGATGATAACGCATCGACGACACCAATTTTTTTTTTCCCCTCATTATTGTCTTCGACCTCTCGAGTTCGTCAAACATTTGCAATTTTTTTTTATTATTCTTTTTTTCATCTCGTGGATCACGAGTCATATTTGTGTGAAACGTCTCATTTACATGTGTATACCGAATGCTCGTCCGGATCGCCCGTTGCGGCTGACTAATTCGTCGGCGGCCAAAACGGATATGTATATTATTCGTTATCCTTATTTATATATATATATAAATATATATATATATATATATGTCCTTCATACCGTTCAATAGTGTGTATGTGTAAACTAACTCGGGTCGCAAAAAAATCCAAAAAGGATCTGCGCAAAAAAAAAAAAAAAATGGAAAAAAAAAGTTAAACAACATACAAACGGCATTGCAATCAAACCGCGCTTTCCGAACGTTTTAATTTTGAAAAAAAAAAAAAAACAAGTGTAATAATGTCTCTGAATTATGTTATTGTAAAGGAGAGCGAAGCAACAATATTTATGTATATGACGTTTAACAAGATGTCGAAATGTTGATAAAAACTTTTTTGCTTTGCGACTTATAAATAGTTATATATATACATATATAAAAATTAAATATATATATTACATACGGATCGTATGTATTATAGATATTTAAACCATGAACTATAGTTATTAATAGTTGTTTATTATGGATAAAAAAAGGAACCACTTGTGTATCAGTTCATTGCTACATTAAAGTGTTGACATTATACTCGTTCAAGTTGCCTAAGTTCAATTGGAGCGTTTCCGAATAAGGAACTTGAAGAGAAAAAAAAAAAAAAACAAAAAAATTTCTATGAAACCTTACATTCTCGCATATAGCTTCCTCTTAATATTATTTGCATTCATTTTGACTTCGGTTATCCTCTTCGTGGGGCAATGAAAAAAAAAGACACCCACCGAAAGGTTTCAGGACAACATTTTTTTCATTTATTTTTCATGTTTTTTTTTTTTTTTTCGTATTTTACACATCGGACTCTCGTCGCGATTCGTATTACAGGACACTCGTCGTGTCGTCGGTACGTCTACTTGTGAGTCTTTGTGTCGTTTTTTTTTTTTTTTTTTTTTTTCTTTCTTCATAATTTCATAACCGTATCGCGAAGAGGGTGAAAAGAGGAAAAAGCAATTTTCAATTGTGCATCAACATTATCGACGACGATGACGATGGCGATCGTGACGATGACGATGCAATTTTTTTTTTCTTTTTTTTTTTTTTTTCTCGCGGATCAATCGGATTTCTTCGATCGCGAGATCGGGAAGATTCTCTCGACGGGCCTTCTTCGGCGACAGTGAAAATTTCGCTGTCGGGCTTCTCAAAGGATCGCCATGTACTTGAGGCTGTAGTAAGCGCGGGTGTGGTAGCTGTAATGCTGGGGCACAGTCCTGTAGCCCGTTATCCATCGCAAGTCGGCCGAACGTTTGAAACTCTTGTTGACGTTCTTGTCGTAGTAAGTCCTGAACATCCTCTCGCCCCACTCCTGGGCGCGCGGTTCCTCGCGGTATATGCCCTGGTTTCTCTTGTCCATCCAGTCGATCACGTCATTGTAATAATTCTGCCTGAGGAAGTAATGCAATTCAATTCAATTGTCACAATTACCTCAAGAGATCAAAAACGGAAATGGACACAACAAAAAAAAAATAAATAAAAAAAATAAGTGGAATTTTTCAGAAGCGAGGTACTGATAAATAAAATTTTTTTTTTTTAATTAATTATTTTTTTTTTTAATTTGTCTATCCCTCGCTTCTCGAAGCTACTGCCTCATAGCGGCTCGGCTCGGTTGATGCGCAATTACTAGTCCTCATTTATTAAAATGTGTGTTTTTTTTTTTTTTTTTTTTCATTTGTTTTTTGTCTCTACGCACCGAGCCAGTACCCCCATTTTTGTGGGGGGGGGGGGGGGGATTATTTATTTTTCTTAAATCACGTCAATTTCATAATAAATTTATCTTAGGATCGAATGGTAATTGATAATCAATATTATATCAGTGTGTTATTTTTTATTTAATTATTTTTATTAATGATAACTGAGTGTAAAAAAAATTTTATTTTTATTTTTTTTTTTTTTATCGAGATTAAAACCCTTTGCTATTGTTTTCTTGCGACGAAGAAGTATTTTTTTTAAATATTTTACACTTTGCCTCGCATTCGCAGAGGCACGGCAATGTACAGGTGATATTCCGTTTCTTGACGAAATTATTTTACGAAGCTATATTAATTGATAATCTATGCAATACGAATGGAATAGAACAATATACACTGTATCATCATTTTTATTTATGATAATTGAATTTGATAATGTATCTTTTTTTTATGGAGTTAAAAAGAAAGTTAACTTGTTACGATGATTTTTTTTTTTTTCTTAAATAATATATGATTTACATGTAATCGTAGAGATACGGCAATATGCAAGCATAATATTTCATTCAATGAGAAAATTACTCTACGGTACAATATTAATTGTAAATCAATGCGATATCCATATTATCCTATTCCTCGTTTAATAATTTTCGTTTATGATGATTTGATTTAACGATCGTTTAATTTTTGTCAGGATAATAAAAAAAAAAATACTTGGCCATGGAATGAAAATACGAAAATTCTAAATGATAATTTTAAGAAACACTCAGCGATTTACCTGTAGTCGTACAGGTACGGAGCTGAGCGATAATTGATGAACGGTGGTCGAACCCAGTGAAGGGTGTACTTGGGCTTCGGTGCCTTCGGGAACTTTGAGATGTCCAACCGGACTTTCTCCTTTTTCTCGCCCTTCTTTCCAGCTACGGGAGCCGCGACCGGAGCCTCCTCGACGGGCGCTTCCTCCGCGGGAGTGTCGTCTCCGAGATCCCACGGTGCTGGCTCGTCATCCATCCTAGTTCCTTGTTCTCACTTACTCGATGAAATCAATCTGTTGTATCTGCGAATTGATAATTCGATTTTTTTTTTTTTTTTATTTCTAGGCCATTCGCCGAATTCGACACTTCACGATTTCTTTTTTTCACACACTCCGCACCTTTAATAAAAAAAAAAAAAAACAAAAAGTCTTATCGTCGCGAGCACCTGCGGTTCTCGCGGCCCAACGCGTCGTTTGTGTGTCGATGGGAACGAGCCAAGCAGGCCACAACAACTTTAATTAGAATCGAATGACGTTAAAAAAAAAAAAAAAAAAAAAAAAAAAAAAAAAAAAAAAAAAGACACGATTTCTTGTCGTGTCTGAAGCGATTGTGCAATCGATTTTTATTTTTTTATTTTTTTTTTTAACTTAACCAAAGCACTCTGGGGACAGATAACGATAGATCACCGACGGAAACGAAGACGAAGGCTACCTGACGGAACTGCAAAGTCCCTCGCGATGCGAAGCCCCTTCGTTGACTGTCGAGAAGTCGGCAGTTCGTATCAAAGAAAAAGAGCAGCGGATAACCCTCCGTCCCCTCGTCGTCGAATCCCAGTCGGCACCGCACGCTCTCGAGAGCCCAACACCTTTAACCCTTTTATTTCGAGAGCCTATAACATTTAAAGCACCGACGATCGATCCCCACCCCCTCGATACCCGGAGCTTGAGGTACCGATCGAGAGGAAAAAAAAAAAAAAAAAACACGCTGTACATGCACGGCGTGCATGTGGGGTGGCGGAGTGGGGACGAAGACCCTGGCACCGTCGAAGCCGCTGTAATCGCGAGTTGCTCAAAGTCTCGCGATCGTTCTTGCTACACGCTTTCACGCACGAATTCATCGGCGACAAGGCGCGTAGGACACGCGAAACGATGAGCCAACGATCGATGGGGAGGTCGATCGATTTCTCCATCGATCGGCGAACAAATAAAGACAAAAAGATTCACTACCATTTGCACGTGGCCTCCTCATTTATTTGTTTATTTGTTTGTTTATTTATACATTTATAAATATTTTATTATATATATATATATTTTAATTATTTTTATTATATATATTTTATTTTGTAATATTTATTTATTTATTTATTTACTACGGAAAAACAGATGTGCAGGCGATACTTGAAAGAGCATAATCCTCAGTACAAAATTCGTTGAACAACATTCGTTTAACGAATTCGCACCTTCGAAAAAAATCCAAATTCGATAAAATTCGATCGCTTCAATAGATTTTCCGCCAAACTCAATACCAAAGGTCTTTTAACATCGTATTATATTTGCCTGCAGTTTTAGGATGATAGCTGAAAATTCACGGAAGTTAAAGCTACGAACCCGTTTTTCAAAAATTTCAAAATCGCAGTAAAGTCTCGAAGCTAATTAGTCCGACGGTGTCGATGAATAGAATCGATAAATCACGCGAGATCATTGCTATGCATTAACCGCGGAGAGTGGTTTGTCGATTTGGCCCGGTTCCAACTCGTAAATTTGCAACTCGCACAATTATCTCTCGGAAATTAGGATATATATATATATCTGCAGTATGCATCTCACTTATGCCCATAGGGGATTCAGAGTAGCGACAGCTGCGACCGTCGCCGGGTCGTTATCCGATGATGATCGAAGATCGGTTGACTCAGCGGGGTCGCCGCGTTTCCTCGACGTCAAATTCGCTACGACTGCAGTGATTCGTTGGGTATGCGCTTTCGTTGTAATCGCTTCACCGATATGACATCTGAGAGAGCCATCAGTTCTGAGAATACGGTTCAATGTGCCATTGATGACGAGGCATATGTGGATCAACGTTAAAAAAGGTTATTTCAATTATCAATTATCAATTATCAATTATCAATTATCAATTATCAATTATCAATTATCAATTATCAATTATCAATTATCAATTATCAATTATCAATTATCAATTATCAATTATCAATTATCAATTATCAATTATCAATTATCAATTATCAATTATCAATTATCAATTATCAATTATCAATTATCAATTATCAATTATCAATTATCAATTATCAATTATCAATTATCAATTATCAATTATCAATTATCAATTATCAATTATCAATTATCAATTAGAGAAAGCATAAAAAGACTCCGTGTGAACTGGACCCAGTACCGGCTGAAATGCATCATATCGCTACTTAGAAAGCTGCCAGACAACAACGTCGCGACACACAAATTTTTCCACACATACTATAAAAAAAAAAAAAAAACTCCGCACTACACTGGGAAAAACTTATATAGTAGATAGTACCCAGGGGGGACGTCTATATTTTATAGTTACGACAATGACCAAAAATTATATTTGTAACTATAGTTAATAGTTATAGTTTAATCAATTGAGTATATACTATCACAAACTACATAGACTATATATACGTCCCCCCTGGGAACTTTTCGTTATAGTAGGAAATACCATCCTTTTCTTCTGAGTGTAGCATAAAACGAAAGAGAACTACGAATCCGCTACGTTAAGCTATAAATATAATATTTTATCAATTGTATCGTCTTTTTCAACAACAAGGTTTTATTTTATATTTATGATATAATCGATGGACAAATACAAATATGCGGACTGAAGGCCCTCTTCGAAAAAAAAAAAAAAAACACGCATGCATACACGCAATACCTATGGACCATGTATTACTGAGGCTGATAGAGTGCATTTACTACCACCACTACTTTCATTTCAATGATCTTATCGATTATCAATTATCTTATTAATTTATCTTTTCAATGCTTAATTATCTTATCAATTGTCAATTACCTTATCATAACAGTTTCCGAGGGTTTATTGAGGAAGAATGGTATCGTCAATACATTTGTTCTTTCATAATCGAGAACTCATTGCAGAAGCGTACTCACCGCTCCACACGTTAGATTCGTCCCGGTCAATGAGGTTCTTTGTTTCGAAATGCAAATTCCAACACTGACACGCTACTCTGGTTTACTTACTATAAATCAATCAGGCGTGTCATCCGACTGTCAGCCGAATTGTATCGCCCGATGCACTTAACAGTATCGAGTTGAGCATTAGAGCGAATGCATCATCGAGTCTCGCGATTCCTCGGTCGAATATCGATTAAATTAAAAATTGGTATATTTAAAATTCACTAGGGAAACGAATCGTTTAAAAAAGCAAAAAAAGAAAAAGAAAAACGGCGCAATTTCACGAGACTTTATTCAGATTTTATTTACAATCGATGACGACACAGCGTGTAAGGATAATGAAGTGACAAGTGATGATCGATCGATATGAATGGCGAAGAAGAAAAGGAAGAATTTTGCGATACGACAAGCGCATAGTTGACACAGATTATTAATTAACTATAGGATGCCATTTTTTGTGACAATTTTTTTAAATATGCCTTAAACCTTGTTCTCTTTACTTTTCAATCAAAGGACTCTTTTTTTTATATCTAAAAATGTTCATCAGTCATTCCCTTAAAAGCAAACGAAACGAACTCAGTCGGTAAGAAATCAATTTCCCTATTTTCTCCGTCTCTCTGTCTATTGGCTACGAGAGCGTCATTTATTTTCCGTCAAAATATCAACAATCTCGGAGAAAACAGGAAATTCGGTATGTTATCGATTGAATCTGTTTCCAATGCCGCCTTAAGGGGTTGCTGGACCTTCCTGTTTTACCGACGGAACGAGACGATTTCGTAAACTCGACTTTACATTATTAATGCAGTGAGAGAAGGATCTAGTAAATATGACTATTTCGCTTGAGAGATATTACCATAGCAAATAGTAGTAGGCAACTTTATAAGAATTTATAAGAATTTATGATATTTATAAGAATTTATAAGAATTTATAAGAATTTATAAGAATTTATAAGAACTTATAAGAATTTATAAGAATTTATAAGAATTTATGATATTTATAAGAATTTATAAGAATTTATAAGAAAATCTAAAAAGTAAAAAATCTTGGAAAATCCGACACTTTCCGCCATAGTTGGCGTCCTAGTGCTCTACTACTATGTACTATGGTAACTTTTTGTACATAATCGGTGGTTTTTACTAGATCCTTCTCTCAGTGTGTGTGCTGCGCGTACGCTTCGAACTTTGTAGAACTGCCAATACTAGCCATAAACGCTTCGGCGTTCACTTGAATTTCGGTTGAAAACGTCCAAAAAATGAAGAAAATGGAATATTACGCGTTGCCGCTCAAAATTTCAACGGCATCTGTTTCGTATGCTATGAAACATCGTGGGACTCACATACGTAAAACGAAGGTGCAGACCGATTTACCGAAGTTCCCCGAGTGTTCAAAAATCGTCGTAAAGTCTGCTGCACGAAAGAAATTCACGTAAAGTGTATTCAACGTTTACCTTCACGGTTCGATTGCGACAATCGATCACATCCGATAAAAAGCGTACCAATGTAGGATACGATCTGAAGCCACAACTTTCGTGCTTTGTCGCAAACCCTAATATCCGTGTTTCTAAATGCCTTGTGCGTTGTTAATCAAAATTCAACTCAACGTGTCGAGGCTTTCATGTCGATAACATAAGCCCAGCACGATTTGAAGCTATACGAGGCATATCAAGGATTCCAAATTGAAACTAAGAAATCGCCCAGCACCGTCGCGACAAAAGAAGATAACTAAGTAGTCAAAGGCGAGTCCAGCGTCTCCTTGAAGTATTAAAAAAAGGCATTCTGGATTGAAGTGACCGTGCGCGTCAATGAGTCGTCAATGAGTCGTCAATAGTTGCGTAAATTCCATCGATGCGACGCGTTTAGAAAGACACGCTCTTCTTCCTCTTGAGAAAAGTGCGTCTCTTCTTCGTGCGTTCTTTCGGCGCTTTCGGCGCCGGTCGCTCCTCGCACGCGGCTTCTTCGGGTGCGTCGGTGAGGATGTCGTCGGCGATGAGTGAATTGATTCTGGCTCGTCTGTTATGGATTCCCTGGAGCAAGCCCTGCGGATCTTTATCGATTTCCTGCATCTTCGTCCACTTGAAGAGCGGCTTCTTCGGCGTCGGGGTCTCCTGTGGTGCCTCGAAGTAGGCCGAGGCCGCTTGGATCTTTCGATTCCTCTCGATCTTTCCGGCAAGCGTGTGAATTTCGGATTCGGCAGGCTCGGTGTTGTCGAATTTTATCGCGTGCCTCTGAAAAGCCGTGTTCGCACCCTCGAGCATCGATTTAGCCCTCTCGATCTCCGACGTTATGTCGATCATGTCGAACATCTTGTCCTGCATGTCGCGCCTCTTCTGCCGAAGCTCAGCGAGATCCCGCTCGAAGGCCTCGGCGGCGCGCTGCTTGTAGCGCCGATGAGAGACGAGGAAATCCTCGACGTCGCACGGCTCGTCCGATGTAGGACCGTCGCGGCATTGCTCCGCGAAGAAATCCTGATCGTCGAACGGATCGTCGTTGCGGCAACCGGCCAAGCTCCGGGAACCTGAAATTTCGTAGTCTTCAGTGATTGCACGGTTATCCGATTAAGGTGCGAATAGTGTTGCGAATAGCGTTCACTTCACTCAGGTTTCAGAGAAGTGAGAGGGAATCGTAGACACTTCTCGATGGTAAAAAATCTGAAAAAAAAATCAAGTACATTAAAGATGCCGAAAGGATCAATTTTGCATAATAATAATTCCAAAATGTCATTAACAAATTGATGAAAAATAAAATTGTTCAACAAATATCCCGGAAACCTAACTTTTTTTTTTTTATGAAAATTATTCGTTCATTTTTCTGAATACGCATGAATTTTTTCAGATCTTTAAATTCACCTTGAATTTTCTGTTTTTCTACACGTTTTTCCCATATAAAAAAAAAAAAAATCAAAATCAAAGTGAATTTAAAAATCTGAAAAAATTCATACGTATTAATAAAAAATGAACAAATAATTTTCATTAAAAAAAAAAAAAAAAAAAAAGTTAGGTTTCCGAGATATTTGGTGAAGAATTTTATTTTTCATCAATTTCCTAGTAACATTTTGGAATTATCATTATGCAAAATTAATATTTTCAGCGCCTTTAATAAGCTTGATTTTTTTTCAGATTTTTACATCATCCAGAAGTGTCTGCAATTTGCTCTCATTTCTCTGAAACTTATGCGAAGTGAACACTATTCGCAAGGACTACCTTTAAGGTAGCTCCGTCGGTACGCCGGAGTCATAGACATCAGCGTCAATATGTCATAAAAAAAAAAAAATAATGATATGTGATACTTTCTCTGCATCAATAATATCGTTAACGACAATAGAGTGTCCATGAGAATCTTCGTAATTCGATTGAACCGATTATTTGTAAGCGGATTATCTTGTCTGGTGTGGATTTTATTACATTTTCACGACGATTGGGTTAGGGAAACGTCATTTGTCACCAAAACCGTGCACTTTGATCGTAGTTCTATCGAACATTAGTTCGATGACTTCACGTTTTTTTTTTTCTTTGTCACGCATGAATTCCTGATTGATTCGCGAGTCCGCAGTAATTTATATATATTTTTTTTCTCTATCTTTGATCCAATTATGTTAATTCTCGATTCGAAGATCAATTTCACCAGATCTCACATTAGTGCCCTGTAAAGAAGACCGATTTTCAAGATCTAATTATTCATCGAAATTGGCGGTAAAAGCCTTCGAGATTTTGAACATGTAAAATTTGATAGTTAAATTACAACATATCAAAAGTTTATGCACATGACTTTGGATTGGCTTCGCAACAGAACCACCTTAAAGTAAGCAAGGCGTTTATTTTTTTTTTATAGCTTGAAAGCAATAAAAATTGAGACACAGGGGTGAATTAAATTTGTGCATTGCTTCTTGATTATTACTATTTTTTTTTTTTTAATTTATTTCATTCGGTTTCACTTCCGGTTAGAAAATTTCATTTTTTTTTTTTTTACGGAAATGACGTCATACTGAAAATATATCACTTCCGGTTTGAGAATCGCTTTTTTTCGACCGGAATAAACGTCATGTCGGGAAATCCGCACTTCCGGTTGAAGAATCTTATTTTTCGTCCGGAAGTAACATTGTATTGCAAATGTGTAATTTCCTATTTAAAAAAAAAAAAACTCATTCTTGTACCGTAATTGACGTCACATTGGAAATATGTCACTTCCGGTTTGAAAATTCAATTTTTCTACCGAAAGTGACATCATACGGGAAAATGTGACACATTAACAAAAAGAAAAATTAGACTAAACTATGTGTCGCTTCTATTTTCGGTACAGTCAATGAATCACAAGTGCGATGGTGGTGTAATGGTCAGCATATTTGCCTTCCAAGCAGTTGATCCGGGTTCGATTCCCGGCCATCGCACATTCTTTTTTTCTTTTGTTTTTTTCTTCAATTTTATGTCAATCGCGAATGAATTTCCAAATTCTTCTGCCCTAAAAAGTTGGCGAGTAATAAAATATTTTATCGAAATCTCGAAAGTCTCGAAGTGCGAACAAAAGATATATATCGCATTGCGGGTTTTTGCGTCGGTGTCGTTTAAAGCGAGCGAACGGTACGATTTCCACCAAACGGATCTTCGCCAAAGTTGATTTTCCCAAAAAGTTACTAGACTATAGGAAAACCATGAAGATGCCGCTTATACACGTCAGATGGCGCCATCGGTTCAAAATGAGACCGCCAAATCGAATTGGCGACAACTTTTCCCCATCAAGCCATCAAGCGTGACCGCCTATTACGTTCTGCACGGCTATTACGTTATTAAAATGATATGTTATCATTTGCGACAAATTTATTTCAGGTAAAACGCGCATTTCCCTAAAAAAGTAACTCGGTACGAGAAAGACCATGTATCCGAATCTTCCATACAATAAACAACGCTGTAAGGCTGCTTTGGGACCGAATCTAACTTTTATCCAAAAGCTTAAGCACGCGTGCGAATGAACGTGCCAAAAGCATTTTCTTTTTTTTTACGCAGTTTGTGGTTATGCGTACTAAAGCCTGTCGATCATAATCGCGAGTTCGCACTAGACTTCATTACTTTCTTATCTCCGCTTAAAAAAAAAAAAAATGTATCTCTCCAGCGTTTCTAAGTGGTCTAGCCTATGTTCTTAAATCCAGCTGCTTCTGTCATTTTTCGACCGGAAGTGAAGTCATCTAGGGGAAACGTCACTTCCGGTTTGGAAATCTCATTTTTCAACCGGAAGTGACGTCATCTAGGGGAAACGTCACTTCCGGTTTGGAAATCTCCTTTTTCGACCGGAAGTGACGTCATCTAGGGGAAACGTCACTTCCGGTTTGGAAATCTCCTTTTTCGATCGGAAGTGACGTCATCTAGGGGAAACGTCACTTCCGGTTTGGAAATCTCATTTTTCGACCGGAAGTGACGTTTCCCCTAGATGACGTCACTTCCGGTCGAAAAACGAGATTTCCAAACCGGAAGTGACGTTTCCCCTAGATGACGTCACTTCCGGTTTGGAAATCTCATTTTTCGACCGGAAGTGACGTCATCTAGGGGAAACGTCACTTCCGGTTTGGAAATCTCATTTTTCGACCGGAAGTGACGTTTCCCCTACATGACGTCACTTCCGGTCGAAAAACGAGATTTCCAAACCGGAAGTGACGTTTCCCCTAGATGACGTCACTTCCGGTCGAAAATGAGATTTCCAAACCGGAAGTGACGTTCCCCCTAGACGACGTCGCTTCCGGTCGAAAAATGAGATTTCCAAACCGGAAGTGACGTCATCTAGGGGAAACGTCACTTCCGGTTTGGAAATCTCATTTTTCGACCGGAAGTGACGTCGTCTAGGGGAAACGTCACTTCCGGTTTGAAATGAGATTTCCAAACCAGAAGTGACGTTTCCCCTAGATGACGTCACTTCCGGTCGAAAAATGAGATTTCCAAACCGGAAGTGACGTTTCCCTTAGATGACGTCACTTCCGGTCGAAAAATGAAATTTCCAAACCGGAAGTGACGTTTCCCCTAGACTACGTCATTTCCGGTCGAAAAATGAGATTTCCAAACCGGAAGTGACGTCATCTAAGGGAAACGTCACTTCCGGTTTGGAAATCTCATTCCAAACCGGAAGTGACGTTTCCCCTAGATGACGTCACTTCCAGTCGAAAAATATGATTTCCAAACCGGCAGTGACGTTTCCCCTAGATGACGTCACTTCCGGTCAAAAAATGAGATTTCCAAACCGGAAGTGACGTTTCCCCTAGATGACGTCACTTCCGGTGGAAAAATGAGATTTCCAAACCGGAAGTGACGTTTCCCCTAGATGACGTCACTTCCGGTCGAAAAATGAGATTTCCAAACCGGAAGTGACATTTCCCCTAGATGACGTCACTTCCGGTCGAAAAATGAGATTTCCAAACCGAAAGTGACGTTTCCCCTGGATGACGTCACTTCCGGTCGAAAAATGATATTTCAAAACCGGAAATGACGTCATCTAGGGAAACGTCACTTCCGGTTTGAAATGAGATTTCCAAACCGGAACTGACGTTTCCCCTAGATGACGTCACTTCCGGTCGAAAAATGAGATTTCCAAACCGAAAGTGACGTTTCCCCTAGATGACGTCACTTCTGGTTTGGAAATCTCATTTTTCGACCGGAAGTGACGTCATCTAGGGGAAACGTCACTTCCGGTTTGGAAATCTCATTTTCGACCGGAAGTGACGTCATCTGGGGGAAACGTCACTTCTGGTTTGTAAATCTCATTTCAAACCGGAAGTGACGTTTCCCCTAGATGACGTCACTTCCGGTCGAAAAACGAGATTTCCAAACCGGAAGTGACGTTTCCCCTAGATGACGTCACTTCCGGTCGAAAAATGAGATTTCCAAACGGGAAGTGACGTTTCCCCTTGATGACGTCACTTCCGGTCGAAAAATTAGATTTCCAAACCGGAAGTGACGTTTCCCCTAGATGACGTCACTTTCGGTCGAAAAATGAGATTTCCAAACCGGAAGTGACGTTTCCCTTAGATGACGTCACTTCCGGTCGAAAAATGAGATTTCCAAACCGGAAGTGACGTTTCCCTTAGATGACGTCACTTCCGGTCGAAAAATGAGATTTCCAAACCGGAAGTGACGTCATCTAGGGGAAACGTCACTTCCGGTTTGGAAATCTCATTTTTCAACCGGAAGTGACGTCATCTAGGGGAAACGTCACTTCCGGTTTGGAAATCTCATTTTTCGACCGGAAGTGACGTCATCTAGGGGAAACGTCACTTCCGGTTTGGAAATCTCATTTTTCGACCGGAAGTGACGTTTCCCCTAGATGACGTCACTTCCGGTCGAAAAACGAGATTTCCAAACCGGAAGTGACGTTTCCCCTAGGTGACGTCACTTCCGGTTTGGAAATCTCATTTTTCGACCGGAAGTGACGTCATCTAGGGGAAACGTCACTTCCGGTTGGAAAAATAGATTTTCAAACCGGTAGTCTAGTTTTCCCTGGATGATGTCACAGAAACGAAGTTTCTCCTAGACGATGTCACGGAAACATCGATTTTCAGACCGATAGTGACGTTTTCCTCTAGATGACGTCGGTTCCGGTCGAAAAATTACAGAAACGGCTGAATTTAAGAACATATGATCGGCTGAGAAACGATAGTAAGATTAATAAAAAAAAACGAAGAAAAAAAAATGTCACAAAGTCAGGCGCGAACTCGCTATGCTTCGATTCTTAATCAGCGGCTTTAGTGAGCATGGTAACGAATCGTGTTAAAAAAAAAAAACAAGAGAAATGTTTTGGACATTTGTTCATTCGCACGCTTACTTAAGCTATTCGATAAAAATTTAATTTGATCCAATGCAGTCTTCGTCCACGCTATTACAAGCGTTATAGCATTATAAGATTCTAATTCATGGTATTTCTCCCATCTAGTTACTTTTTGGCGGAAACGTCATTTTGGCTGAAAGAAATTTGTCACAAACGATGCCCTACCATTTTAATAATAATAACCAACGACGATGTGCGCGCAGTCGCTCTAGTTCTATATATAATTATTATATACAATAATAATTGTATAGATTGTTAAATCGTCCAAGAATAAAGGCCGCATTATCGTCACAGCTAAATTAATTATTACGAGTTGCGGAACGTACCTGTTTGCGTCAATTGTGTGTGTTTCGAGATCTCATGCTCGTATTTTAGTGTCGTGTATCGTTTCTCGTCCACAAAAACAAGCGTGAAGTCATCCCTCACATTTATTTACATCTCAGCATTGTACACTAATGGAAGAAAACAGGAACTCTCCGTGTCCGCCAGGAATTCATGCTATTCGACTGTAAAGTGCACATAAAACATCCAAAAATAGTGTCTCAGCCGTAACATAAAAAAAACAACACACACACACACACACACATTTAAGTCTGGTATTTATGTGGCAATAAAGTCCATTTACTCGATGCTGTTGAGGAATCATCATTTATTCTTTGTAGTATTATATATATATATATATATATATATATATATATATATATATATATATATATATATATATATATATATATATATATATAATGTGATATAGAATATGGCAAACGAGGAGCAGATATATATATTCACATACATATATACATATATACATACATAGACACATATATATGTATAAGTGGAGAGAACGCCGAGAGACCGCGAGAAGTGAAGATAATCGTGTGACCGACAAAGTGCATAAAATTCGATTTTTGTTTTTAATGCATTTTTTTTTTTCGTTGAATAATATGTATATACACACATGTATACATATGTATAACAAGTGGAGGGAACGACGAGAGAGCGCGAGCAGTGAAGATAGTCATGTGATCGCAAAAAAAAAGTGCGCAATATTCAATTTCTTTTTTTTATTATCATAAATGTTTTTCTTTTAAAGACAATATGAACGACGGAAGAGCGCTCGAGCACAGTGGTGTCTTATCCTCGTGTCGTAGAGCCGCGTCGCTAGTGAAGAGTGAAGTCAGGAAAAACCATTGAATAAACGAGCCGCTCGCCCGTTTGCAGCGAAGGAACGGGAGCGACGAGAGACGAGACCGAATAAGGGTAATCTTGAACGAGCGACGAAGAGCGCGGGGAGACAAAAAAAAATGGGCAATCAATGACGATGCTTATATTGTGTCTTTATCGTATGTTTCTTTTATGCGTATCACTTCCAACATTTAATCGTGACACGCACAAACCATGGAGATATTTAAATATGTTTTTTTCTAATTCTCTTTCTTTTTTTTTTTTTTGTTTTTTCGTTAGAAATTAACGTGTTTCTCGGCCCTGACGGTGACTCGCTTGCTGCTGCTGCTGAGGGACGTCTTCTGGGCCTGATACTGGTCGTCGGCGCTGGCGGACGCGTTCTCGCTGACGATGGCCCTCAGGGCCGCGGCCCGGCGTTCCCGCTTCGCCTGCCTCTCCGCCATTTCTTCCATTTCCGTCTCGAGATCGTTGAGCCTCGCTTTGGTCTGCCTGGCCCTTCCGGCGGCGCCGCTCGCAACCGCCTCGTCGTCGCCGGAGAGCTTCGACCATCTCGTCAGGGTCGACTTCTCATCGCCGATCCGATCCATCGCCTCATCGCCAAGGAGCTTCGATCGGCGCTTGAACGCCGCGTCGGCCTCCTCGAAGGCGCTCTTCGCCGCGATTCTCGCACTCTTACTGGCCTCCGCGAATTTGTCCTCGGCCCGCCGGAAGTCGCTCAACTGGCTATCGTCCTGTCCAATCGAGGACTGCCCGAGGAAGCGGCGCGCCGAGGATGCGACCTCGCTTGCGAAATCGTCGGCTAGGGTACGCCTCGAGCTACGCTGTCCACGGATGTCGTAGACTGTCTCCTCGTCGCCGTGGAGGAGGGGGTCGATCGGGGGTGCATGGGTGCGGGGTCGAGGTGAATCGAATTCGAGGTCAAGGTCACGCCCGGAGGAGCGAGGACCCGCGAGATCGCCGCGACTGCCTGCAACCGATCAAAGACACAGTGAGCCCGGTGACATAATCCCACCCCCCCAACACCCCCCACCCCGTCGCAGCCTAAGTCGGTGATTCGCATCGGCACGGACGTAAGGGTTTTTCTTTTTTTTTTTTAGGTCTGTTCTCATTCCCTGCTTCACTCTAAGCCACCTGAACTACCTTTTTTATTTAAATATATATATATATATTTTTTGAGAATAACCATTCTCTGGTTATGTCTGATACATCTATTGCCATTCCGTGTTTCAGTAGAGCATCTAAACTAGCATTTCTTTTTATTGAATGTATTGAATTTAAAAAATATAGATTTTTCTTTTATAGGAGGTTCGTCGACGTACCATTTTTGGTTTCTCATAGAGGAAGCCTTATTTTTATATCTATTCCCATTCCCAGGTTCATTCTGAGCCATCTGAACTATCTTTTTTATTTAATTAATTAAATTTTTTTTATTTATTAGAAAATAATCGTTTATTAGATTTTTTTTTAAACGGGAGGTTCGCCGACGTACCGTTTGATACATCTATTATCATTCTATGTTTCACTGGACCATCTGAAGCAGCATTTTTTTTTTAATTGAATTAATTGAATTTCTTAATTTATAAAAAAATTATAATTTATTCAATCTTTTTTTATAGCCAACGTATCGTTTGTTACGTCTATTCTCATTCCCTGTTTTTTTTTTTTTTTATTGAATTGAATAATAGAAAAAATATTGAATTGGTTTATAGGAGGTTTGTCGACGTACTGTTTTTTACATCTGGTCTTATTTCCAGTTTCACTGTAGACGATCTGAACTGACATTTTTGTTAAATTGAATAATTTGAATTTTTTAATTTAATAAAAATAAATAAAAATGAATTGCATTTTTTAAACAGGAGCTCCGCCTAAGTACCGTTTTTCACATCTATCCCCATTCCCTGCTTCTCTCTAAGCCATCTAAACTGCCATTATTGCTTCAATTGAATTAGCCCTTCACAAGCCACACCGCCCGAAACCGCACACGTTACTACCGTAGCGCCTACGAGTGGGCATAAACGTGTGACTTATAAACGGTAAATTGAATTCTTTAATTTATTAAAAAAAAAAATATTGAATTTTTTAAATACGAGGTTCGCCGACGTACCGTTTTTACAACTATGCCCATTCCCTCTTTCACTCCAAACCATCGAAACTACCATTAAACATTTTTTTTTTGTTTAAATTGATTTAATTGAATTTTTTTAATTTATATTTTTCAGCAATGTATTAAATTTTTGCAAACAGGAGTTTGCATCGCAGCGATATGAGACACCAATGTTGGATACAGAGCACTGGGTAGATCACGTGTCGTGGAAGAAAAGCAATTTTTGACCGCCCCACTGTTAACCGTGAGAGCTGTGAAAATCTACAAAACCCTCGCGCCGGAAGATCGCGAAAGATTCGTGAAATCGTATTTAAAGTTCGAAGCTGATTTTAATTCTCCTGTTTCGGTTCGACAACGGACAGGAAATCAATTCACCGACCGTGTTCTAGTTCCGAGTCTCGCCGTCGCTCTCTAGTCCCAGTCTCCTCGAAATAGAAAGGGCCCAGTCGTCCCTGTTCGCCGGGAAAATTCCTCAATCAAGGAAGTGAACGGGAAAACTGTTGCGATATGCCGAGAAAAAGACACAACGCCGAGACACGAGGCCGGAGAAATATCTGAACTGTATTGTCGGTACAATTATACCTCAGTTTGTCGATTATCAACGAGATGATTAGTACTGGTTTTTTTTTTTTTTTTTTCACAAACAAAAAAAAGGTCGCAACAGTGTATCGGGCGGTTTAGAAAAGAAACCAAGACAGATTTTATTCAAAAGAACAGTCAAATGTAAGATACAATGTGACAATTGGCGGACAATCAATCGTTTGGTTTATCTTGCGATTATGTTTTTCATTCATTTTTTTTTCTTTTTACCGGAGTTTTTTTTGTTTTTTTTTTTGTTTAATGTAAATAAGAGGGAAACTATAACAGAGTATCCGCGAAGGAAGACATCGAGGCAACGTTTGAACAACGACAACAAAAGACTATTCTAAGGTATAATGGCAACCAGGCATTTCGTGACGATATTTGTAGGTACCGATCGGGAGGAATTATGTTTGTTGTTTGCTTAGTCCCGTTTTTTTTTTTTTTTTTTTTTAACTATGGATTTAGCGAAAAGAACCGTCGATGCCAAAATATTTGAATAGAATTTTGCATCATTGAGCTACGTTGGTGGATTTTTTTTTTTTTTTTTTAACGAACATCATACATAAGGCCGGCTGGATCGAGGGTGGAGGGTATGTGTGCAGGATGAACTTGACAAGTTTGACATTCCATCAAAACCACTTTGGTAAACGACTGAGGACGTTACCGATGTCGCTACGTCTCGCTGCTATCTCGTCGGCGAACGAGTTTCTCGGCTCGCTGAAGAGCGGACGAGAGCTGTACTTCCGGTCTAGATGATCGACCATCGGCTTGTAGTAGGACTCTCCCTTGTCGTAGTTGCAGCCGTAGACGCGGGTGCGCGGCCTGCTCAGTATTGGCCTCGACATGTTTATCTCCGGTTCGAGATTTCTTCCTTTGGTCTTGGTATTTTTTTTTTTTTTTTTACCCTCCTCGCGCGTCTCCTCTTTCGCTAGTCCTCGCGCCCGTCTGGGTGCTACGACTTGTGGTTAATCTGCAAATTAAAAAAGTAACACACTATAAATGTCACAATCAATCTATATGATTTTTTTTTTTTTTTTTTTTTTTAAGGACAACACAATTTATGGAAAAAATAAAACGTCGTCAAAATGGCCTACCAAATTCACATAAGTATCGAAATTAAGGCTTTTCATCGTTTTTAAGATAGGAAGAAAATTCATGACGTCTAAAAAAACATTTTCGAAGTAAGCTGCCACATTGATACAGGTATTGCATTTAAACTTGATTTTGATAATTTTGAAAAACGTAAGAAAATACTATTTGTATGTGTAAAAAGGCATGGCCCATTGATTAAATAATTAAATAAATAAATAAATATGTAAATAAGTGAAATTCGAGACGTTTAAAAGAACATTGTCGAAATAGTCTAGTAAATTGATACAGGTATTGAAATGAAGCTTTTTTTTTTTTTTTATAATTTTCAAAATTGAAAGAAAATTCGAGACGCTTAAAAAATATTTTTTGGCAAAATAGGCTACCAAATTGATACGGGTATCGAAATCCAGTTTTTTACAAGTAATTTTTTATAATTTTGAAAACTGGAAGAAAATTCGAGACCCTTAGAAAAAATAAATAAATAAATAAATAAATTCGGTGCGCAATTGTCGGTCAGTCTTGAGTCATCGGCTCATCCTCTGGCTTTTTGTCTTCTTTACTTCACTTTCTATTCCCAGTTCCAGACTACCACGTGTCGAGTGTCAAGATTCCGTTTATGTAACGACGAATTTCGCAGAGTCGCGAGGGGCCAGAAATCTGACTTCGCGAGCGCCCAAGAAGCCGAGAGAACAGAGATGAAGACGAGGAGGAGGTGGAAGAAGAAAAGAGACGGTGGCAAACTGGAGCGAGAAGATCTTAGCCGTTGTGTTTCTGCGGTTCTCTTCTCATGGCTGCCGCTGGCCGGTCAGCTCGCTCGAGGTGCGCGGGCGCGCTCGCCGCTCCGAAATAGATCGGATCTAATTTTGTTCGCCGTGTGATGCGAGTCAAGCCTCGAGGTGGAATACGAACGAGTTGTATAGAGAACGAAGAAGCAAGAGGAAAAAAAAAGGCCCCGGACAGCCGACAGCCACCTTCGTCGCCTTTTGTCGAATCGGAAAATATGGGGAACGAGGGCAACCCACGCGACCCCCCAATCTGCCCGCGCGAATGTCAATGTTTTATTTTATTTTATTTTATTTTATTTTATTTTATTTTATTTTATTTTATTTTATTTTATTTTATTTTATTTTATTTTATTTTATTTTATTCTATTTTATTTTATTTTATTTTATTTTTAATCGGGACGGGAACATTTTTTATAAAAAATAATACTCCGAACGAGTTCGCCGAGTGCTGTGGTGCTCTTCTTATTTTGCATGACCTTGTATCGACGAATTTGTAAAATTGTGAGAACCTTTCATATCGAAGGCGCAAGAGTTGGTCACCGAGAAACGATGTGAACCATTTTTTTTTTTCAATAAAGTTACCCTGTCGTCTGACAATACGTTCATTGATCATTGTTACGTGTGAGCCGTAGATTTAAATGACAAAAAAATAAATACTTCAGAAAAATAAACACAAGTCATTGATTTTTCTTTATCGTTATTGTTCTACTTGCTTTCTGCGTTTCTGGCTAGTTTCTGTGGAAAAACTTTTATTTTTTCAATTGTTAGTCTTACATCATTTTTTTTTTCTTTCCAGAGCGTTCGCTGTGTTTTTTATCTGTTTTTAACTTTCCTTTCCCGATGACGTGTGCGTATTTATGGAGACCGATATAGAAACCCCATTAGGGCGCTCGGAACGCAACGAATTCCGGGCTTACCGAGAGCGGCCGCGGTGCCTCTTGAAACGAGATCAACCTCGCGTGTGGGCAGAAAGGGACGACACGTGGGCAAGATTTACCAATTTTCACTTCACATCGCGAAAGCAATGACTGAGCGCAATGCCAGCAGTTTTCCCCGGGACCGCTGGATATGCACGTCCAGTGAAATTTCGCGCACGTTTATAGCCCCCGAGTCTTGATGAACTACAACTACAGTGTTTCTATCCGTCCCGAAATCCTAAGACGTTGCAATGTACCAATACCGATTCTTTTATTGTTATCGAAAACAAACAAAAAAATCGCTCCTTCAAGAATTTGTACTTGACGCTTTCGTCGAATAGAAACTTTAGGAGTGTCCACTTGACGTTTTTTCACCCAGAAAAATAATTTATTTGACGGCCATCGTTTATTTGGTTTAAGTAAAATATTTATTTGTATTAAATAAATATTTACTTAAATTAACTAAATAGTTATTCAAATCGAATAAATATTTATTTAAATCGAATATATATTTCACTTAAACCAAATAAACCAGTAAACGGTGGCCAGAAAAAAATCACCCCCTTAAGGCTTTGCATTTGACATTTTTCTTAACTTAACTTAACCACTCCACTCCACTCCACTCCACTCCACTTAACTTTAAGTGGATTTACTTGACGTTTTGCTCGAGCAGAAACTTTAAGAGTTGTCCACTTGACGTTTTCGTCAGTTAGAACCCTTTAAGGGCATAATTTTTTTAATCGGACTTTTTGCCACTATCGAGAAACCGAAACAAACCCAGTGAGAAGGAACTCTAGTGTTTCTATCCGTCCCGAAAGATCCGGAGACGAGCCAATGTATCAATGCCCTAATAAAAAAATCGCCGCCTTAAGGGCTTGCACTTGACGTGTTCCTCGAGTAGAACCTTCAAGGGTGTCCACTTGACATTTACGTAGAGTAGAAATTTTAGGTGTGCACTTGAGGTTTTCGTCATCTAGAACCCCTTAAGGGCATAATTTTTTAAAAGGACTTTTTTTGCCGCTATCGAGAACCCTAAACAAACCCAGTGAATGGAACTCTAGTGTTTTTATCTATTCCGAAATTTGCAGTCGTTGCAATATACCAATCGTCGAAAAAAAGAAATCACGCCCTTAAGACTTCCTCCTCGACGTTTCCGTCATCTAGAACCCGTTAAGGGCATAATTTTTCAAAGGGACTTTTTCGCCACTATCGAGAAACCGAAACAAACCCAGCGTAGCGGAACTCTGGTGTCTCTATCCGTCCCAAAATCCGCAGTTGTTGCAATATACCAATTGTCGAAAAAAAGCACGCCCTTAAGGGTTCCTACTTGACGTTTTCGCCGACTAGAAACTTTCTGTGTGCCTACTTGATCCTTTTCTCGAGTAGAAACTTTAAGGGTCTCTACTTGACGTTCTCGTCAAGAAACCCTTAGGGACATAATTTTTGTTTTTTTAAGGGCACATTACGTGCCACTGTCGAAAAAACCCAAATACACCTTCCTCTTAGCTCTAACTCATTTTACTCTCTCGGCCTTTACTTCTTCTTCGGCGCCTTCGTGTTTATCGCCAGCGATAAATTTGAGTTTCGTGTATCACTCGGCGGTCTCGGGGTTGGCAAGGTACGTCGACGCCAGCGGCGATCCGGGTTACGCAACCCGTTAACAAACGGGTGTCGAGTGCGAGAAGGTACTCGACGAGCCGGGGCCCGGAACTCCACCGCGAACTCGGCCAAATTTAGACTCGGAAAGATTTTCTCAAAAATCTTCGACGATATCGATTACAATACGCGACCGAACATTCACTCCGAGTTAATAACCGATTTTGCAGCGGGAGGATTTGGTCAACGGTTTTTAAGGCGAAGATTGATAAATTTCGATACCGTACAATTTTCACACAAAAATTTTGCATTTTAAATTTTATAAATTTTTTTTTTTTTCATACATATTAATTTTTATTCCCAACTTTAAGCTCAATTAAACGATAGAGCAATACAATCGAACATCTCCGAACGCGCTTTGCAGATTTTTACTCGAAACCCAGTTTTTTTTTCCCCAAAATTGGAACACCCAAACGTGGTATAAAAAAAAAATCTAATTTCGCTCACACTAAAGTCACGCGAAACCTTCATGTGAATCGTGACAGAACAATCGATCGATCGATCATTCGTTAGTGCAGTTAGTTATTTAAAAAAAAAAAAAAAAAAACTGCAAAAGCATGCCAACATTTTTATTTTTTTATTTTTATTTTTAAGTCTGTCCTTAACGCTGTTATTTTCACGACCTACTCTCGTAATAGTTGCACTGTTCACAAAAAAAAAAAAAAAATCCCGACAATTTTCCCTCGTCGCGTAGTTTATTTCTTCTTTTCTTCCGATTCCATTGCAGTGTTGGGAACAAAAAGAAGAAACGAAGAAACGGAATGAGCTAAGGTGAGCATAAGTGCGCGGTGACACATCGCGGGGTCATCAGCCGTCATCGTAACATCCACGAGAGACGGAGTTGTGCCATCGGGCCGATTAACTCGATCCAATTAATCACTCGACGAATAAATATCTTCGCAATTCAATTACAGCGTTTTTCGGTGTCAAGGCTCCGCGCACCGTATAGATTACCGATCGTTTTAACGATTGTCAAAGCGCGGCCAAATTATTTTCATTCGACGCAATCGATAAAGCCCGTCGTCTCGCACTGCGGTCTATCGATATCGGCCCAAACATTCTCGACAATGCGCAACGTGCATAACTCGTCTCGATCGTCATATCAGTCACGCAATGACGAAACGATTCTTTTTTTTTTTTTTTTTTTCGTATCAAACATTCAAATATCATAACTTCAAGTGAGAAGAAGAAGAAGAAGAAGAAAAAAAAAACCCACACGGAAAAACAAACTTTTACAGATAAGGAATAGCAAAGTGTTGTATAATTTTCTTTTTTTTGCTTTTTGTTTTGTTTTTTTTTGTTTTTTGTTTTTTTTTTTCTTTGCTTTTCAATCAGTTTATCGTACCTAAGTTATCGGTTTTTTTCAGAGTTATTCCTCAAGGTGCGGTGTCCTCGGAAGTACCAGCGCGACTCCCACGGAGGCGTCGCGATGCTCCTTACTTTCCCACTCCCTGTCGGGTGCCGCGGCTGGGCTTACCCCTACCCGACTCGCGGATCGGGAACGAACGCTGGGCAGAGGTTGGAGAACGATTCAACGGGGTTTGGCACATTTTTTTTCTTTATTTTTTTATTATTTTTTTTTTTTTCGGAGTCGAATTTTCGGAGAGATCTCTTCCTGGTGTTTCCTCCTTGGCTTCGAGGCCCTCTTCAAATAAAAATTGTGAGCGTGTATTTTTTGTTTTTGTTTTTTTGGACGTTGAATTTTCCGTCAGGCTTGCCGGCGACGGGTTTCGAACTTGGCTTATTTACCCATTTGTCACAAACTATTTCCAATTTCTCATGCCTCGTGTTTGCGACGCGATATATCCGAATGCATGACGCGTTGGTCGCCCGTTGATCAATCGAAAATGAATAAATATAACGTTGACTCGTCGCAGAAGAATGCGGCTCGTGGTGCATAACAATTTCACAATTGCAATCTCGTCCTCGTTGCAACGATATTGCATAACAATGGTTAGCGGTTTGGTGCAAATTAATAATACTCCGGGGCATACGTTAAATCTCTTGTTTATATAGGGTAAACGTGGTCGATATGGTCCATCCCGATTAACACGTCAATCAATGAAATATGGACCGGTCCATGTTCCCCACTTTTGCCATAAAAAGAAACACTAAGAACGAAAAATGGAGCATCACACTTCTGAGCTGGCGCCAGACATCGTAAACGACGTCGAAGAGTCATTAGTAATTAGGTACAAATTAATAAGATTCCGGCTTGAAACTTAAATTTTTTTTATAATAAAAAAGAAACACGAAGAACGAACAATGAAGCATTGTACTTTTGCGCTGGCGCAGACATCATAGACGACGTCAAAGAATCATTAGTAATTAGGTGCAAATTAATAAGATTCCGGTTCGACCATTAAACCTTTTTTTTATAAAAAAAAAAAACACGCGGTACGAAAAATGGAGTATCATACTTCTGCGCTGGCGCAGACATCATAGACGACGTCAAAGAATCATTAGTGATTAGGTGCAACTTAATAAGATTCCGGCTCGATCCTTAAACCTTTTCTTAAAAAAAAAAAAAAAAAAAAAAAAAAAAAATGAAGCATCGTACTTCTGCGCTGGCGCAGACATAATTGTCAATGTTAAAGAATTAGGAGGCATCGTACAGATATCATTAGCAGAAATGAAAAAAAAAAAAGAAAATTATTAATGACTATCCCAATTAAGTGATTGCAGCAGGTTGTAGAGAATAAAATGCACTACAGCTCGGTGGTAACCCCTATTTTATTTTAGAGTTTGGTATACCACTATAAACTAGATCATCGCGGGCGGCTATGGGCCGCACAGTAGGCTGTTACTTTTAGAATGGTCCGAGTTTGACTCGGCTATAGTTCTAGTCGTGGACACAATGACGAGGCTCGGTTCTACCGGTTGCGAGAGGTAAAATAGCCAACACACAACCAGATAATCTTCGAGGCATCAGATTTACCCGTGCATGTATTTAATAATAATTTATTGTGTAGGTGCACGTGGTCATCCGTGCAATGACGCTTGACGCGAGCTAGCCGAGGCGTCTCCGTGCTGAAGCAATAAAAATAGTCAAAAAGAGACGGCAGTTCGGTTACGGTTGCGATGCGAAGTCTAAACCGAGTTTGTAAAGCGGTGCCAAAAAAACATGCATATCCAATTCGTTACATTGCAGCTTCGAGTTATGCTTGTTTAAAGGCGTTGGAGTCAGCCCGGAATCATCGAGTTACTCATCTTCGATATCTTTCCATCGGGTCGACACTCAGTCGGTAATGAAAAAATTGTGTAATGCATTTTTTTTTCGAAGGTCGCCGTCCGTCGCCTCCAACAGAAATAGGATTCGACTGCGTCTGTCATCTGCATTTGTCAGTGTGTTGGGTCAGCATCATCGCGCTGCAGCCTCGGATATCTTACCAAAACAAATGCGCTCAAGAGCTGCCAAAGAAAAAGAAAAATGTTATTTCAATTCTACTTTCAATTCTTACGATTCCGTATAAGCATTGAAACAACGATGGCAAGACTGTCAAGATGACATATTATCATTTTAGTCCCGTTGGGAATTACAAGAGTTAAAAGTGTTATTGAAATAACAATCTTTCTCTTTGGCAGACCACGAGAGAATTTTACCTAGAGTCATTGAAATTTTCTTTTGTTTTTTATTATACTACCATATATATGAGACATACAAACAGTTGCAGACGGCAATCACACAAAACTATTTGCTACTGCAGCCTTAAAGCCGATGTAATCGGACAAAAGTTTCATTCGTATCATCGCGTACAGACCGTGAATCACAGTGACGTTTTGTTCCTAAGGGTACAGATAAAAATTTCCGAGAAATCCATGGAGAACGCGTAGCGAGTACTGATAGATTCCCGTAGGTGCGATAGCTTCAATTCAGAACATGGAAATAATACGGTTAGCAATTACACCCAACTATTTGCAGCTGCGGTGTCAAATCCGAGTGAAACTTATAAAAGTCTCTCGTATTTCCATTCAAAGGACAGTAATTCGACGTGCCGCTCGATTATTTACACATACAGATAAATTTCGCACTAAATATGGTTCTCAAGCGCCGATACATTCGCACACGTATAATAGACCTAGACCTTTTGGCTGTCCAAGTAGAATCTGATTGAATTCCGATCACAAGTGAACTCATGGATATTTTAACCTTATGTCTATCTGTACTTGTGGGAATGTCACAATACGGATACAGCCTGATAGACAGTGTACTTTGAAACATGTGCAATTGATCGGAAGTTATGTGCATTTCCGGCGACAAAAACCTACTGATTACTCAAAGGTTTTGCTTTTTTTTTTTATCGGATCTTTTCAAGAAGGTTCGATGGAATGGTTCCTTCTTAGAAGCGTCGAAGACGCCCTTTCAGGTTTTCGCGGGCACAGCCACCTGCAAGACAAAGCAGAAAAAAAAATACACATAAGAAAAGTAAAAAAGAAAGACGCAAAGATTTCTTTGCACGCGCCTTATATGCTTCCCAATGTTGTGATGCTATTTGCCAAATACTCACTAACAACAAAAAAATCGGTCAACCGGTTGAATCGATACTCGTGACACTAGAATTTCGATACAACCCGATACACAGAGTACTTCGAGATATTTTGCAATTGTTCGGATGCATTTCCAGGGACTTGATCGGAAGGTACATCCAATTTATCCTAATAAAAAGATACAAAACAGATGACTCCGGAAGTCACTGTTCCATCAAGCCACTGTGCACATGGAGCAGTGCGCTGTCTTATCGACACTAGATGCATAACCCAAGATACTGTAAAACACAACACCTGATAAACTTTCCAAAGGGGGATTTTCCTCAACTTCACGCTCGTTCCTCGACCTGCTCGTGCGCTGTCCTCACTTCCGAACCGATCTCTGCGAAGAGTACACGTTATCCGTCAAGAGCATGTGCAATACAGCAGTCGGTAATAAAGACTGTAATCAACTTTGCTCACGAATTCTCACGCGTACGGTCAAAGGAAAAGTTTCATCTGAAGCCGAGATGATATCCGCATCCGATGAGACTGCTCTTTTAACCGTACGTCCAAAGACCCATGAGAAAAGTTGATTAGAGTTTTCGATATCGACTGAGCCCGGGATAGCCGGGGTGTTTCATATCGTCTTAGGGACATGTGAAACGACTCAGTCGGTAACAACAATCTGTAATGAATGCAATTCAGAGACTGCAGACTATTCAGGAAAAAGCAACGCATTAGCGGATGCACAATTAAACACCGCGTCCGATGATGTTTCCCTTTTATCCGAAACGTCAATCGATTTTAAGTGGCGTTGATTCGAAAAATACATCTTTCACATGGCCCCAAGAACATTTATCATACGTGTGATTCACGACGATACGTAAACTCTGTATAAAACACGCTCAATGAAACTCAGTGAAAACAACAGGTGTTTCTGCGTTAATTCGCAACATTCGAGCAATTCCTATGTTTGTCGCGATGTTCATATTTCTCGTATACAATTCGTGCTATCTGTACGAAGCTCGAAGCACAGCTCGCCGGTCGGAAAGCAGGTGTGTCTCATACCGGGCAACGCATACATTTTTCTTCCGTGTCGCCATACGTTGTCATGTAACGTGCAAGACGCGTCCATTCCCGGGGATTCCCCGTTCTCGTGTTACCGACCGCATCGCCGCACGGTGCAACAAATTGGGTACACTATAAACACAAAGGCACGAGGAAAACTTTTTCTGACGCTATCGTGTTACACGACAGCGATTTCTATGTCGACCCTGAAACACGCGATATCGTTGTAGCTTCGCGGAATTCCGCGACGCTGCGACGGTATCGCTCCTTTGACACGGTAACGGATTGCTCCTTTTATTTTCAATTGTTGTTTATCACTGGATTGTTCCTCTTAAAGATATAGTATAAAATCATTATTTTCTTAACTTATGAGTCATTGAGTATTGAAATGTTGAATTTTCATATATATCTGCAAAAGGAACAATCCATTAATAATCTAAGATTAAGTTAATAAGTTAAGAAAAAGTTAGTCGATAAAAATGATTATCAATATCGTTGACACTGTTTGCGCTTTCACTGTTACGACAGTGGCGGCGTTAACTCTGCCGTACACATCCAGAAAAATAATTTTGTTGACTGGCGACCCGCAGATAAATATTTATTTGAATCGAAATGAATATTTATTTCGTGGAAATAAATATTTGCCAGACGCCCGTCAAATAAATTATTTTTCTGGGTGCTGTTTGGATCGAAAAGAAGGACATTCGCCTGAAATCAAGCGAACCGCATGCACGAGTTTAAGGTAATTGCGAGCGAACATTCATTTGCATTTCGGTATCGTTATCATCGGGGTTTCTTCGAATTATTCGAATAATCACTCGCCTTGTTTTAATTACCACCGCGTTTATTGAGAACGAAAAAGTTTTTACTGACACCATTATAAAATCGCTATTCAACACGCGCCGTCTTTCGCGGGCGGCTGAAGAGGGAAGAGACGTTCCCACTCGTTCATTCTGTCGCCGTAAAGATTCGTCTTCATTGTGAGCTCGTCACCGATCTCCAGATACTTTTTATTTTCCACGGTGAACGGAGTCCACGTGACGTTGGCGAATTTGTCATTGTCAGAGGGAATGGGTTGACCTGTCTTTGCGAAGTTTGCCCACATCGCGGTCATCCGTTCGACCGTTGGAATTTCCGGGTCATCTTTCTCGAAGTATGGAAAACTACTTATGCGAAATAGATACATCGTATCGTCTTGATGGACCACACCTGCGTTAATCACATAGGGAAAGAAGTGTATTAATTTATAATAATTAATATGATTTTTTGTTTTTTTTTTTTTTGCGAATCCGCGAGTATACACGACTTATCTCTATTTCTGTTGATTTTAATTTGCAATAGCTGGACAGCCACATCCGCCCATACTCACCGAATGGTTTTTTCGTATCGCTCCAAGTCACGTAACTGTAACGACCCTGGTATGCAAATTCATAATAATAAACCGCTGACTTTGAGGCTCGCGCAATGAGATTGACGAGGCGATGAACCGGAAATCCGATAATTGAATCGGCGTAAAGCTATCGTAATATATATTAATTGCGTCAATTAATTTATTTTTGGTTTGTCGACCAGTTGGACAAAGAAATAAATAACAATAAAAAATCGTGACAGTTTGATCAAAATGCTGGTCACTATTATACGCTGATTGTTTATTAATTTTTTTTTTTTTTTATAATAAATAGGAAACTGGAAAAAAAATCGGTTTTTAGGTTCTTTATTAACGTACGTGAGCAAGACCCTCGTAGTTGTCCAGTCCAATCGGCTTCCCATTCAAATAGAACTGTTTCAGAGCTTCACTAATCTCTCTTGATCGCGTTGTGTTTCGTTCGTAATTGAAGCTAATTGGAGCGATTTTGTCCCAATTCTCATTGAGATCATCGAAAACTGACGTATTGCCTTGTCGCGCCTCTTCGACCATAACTGAAAATCAACGAATATTTCAGTTCTATCAATTTCCGATCACACGGACAATAACATTGTGTTTCAAAAAACATAAATGTTGTTTAGAATTAAAAAGCAAAAGAGAAAGACTTACAAACCACAGCGCCACCGAACTCGTCTCTCGTGATTCCGGTGATGAACGGAACGTCGTGGAATTTTCCTTCCCTGATCAAATCGACCGGTTGGCCGGTCAGAAATCTCTCGACACCGGGAACTTCCGGTTCGACAACGGGTTGCCAAACGACGATGGGATCTCCGTGCCATTCCTAAAAATAAAAAAACAATGAACTTAACCAGAAAAAAATCAAGCGTCGCTTCGCATTGATTCGCACGTACGAAGAATTCTGGAAGCGTATTGCCGATTTCATCCGCAGTCTTCGTGTTGAGGCAGTCGAGTATGCTGGCCGTAGTGTTGGTTGGACAACCAAGAAGCTCGGCTTGTTTGTTGGCGAGATTTCTCTGATCGTGAGGAAGAGGCTCCTGAAAAGTAGCGGATCCGCTCATCGCGATAGCACGATGAAACAGTCCTTCGCTCATCGGTGACAAAAGATGAACGGACACGCTCCACCCGCCTGCACTGTAACCGCATATCGTAACGCAGTTCGGATCGCCACCGAAGGCGGCGATGTTCTTCTGTACCCATCGAAGCGACTCAACTTGGTCCTTGAGACCCAAATTTCCAGGAGCAAGCGAATCACCGGTGCTCAGGAATCCTGAAATTACACGAATCACATAAACTCCACAGAGTACTCGCGATCTGGGATTCTACGAGAAACTCGTAGAACCACACGAAGCATTTCGAACGTGTGGTTCGTAACTTCGAGAACAACACGTCGTGCGGAGCTCTTCTGTCGGCCAACATGCCGCACAAACTATGAACACAAGCCTCATTCCGCGAGCCATCATATTGTCAAACCACTTCGAAAAGATCGAGGAGGTGTTCGGAAATGCACAGTCTGTATTCCGTGCTTCCTTATTCGGGCCACGACTTTAGGTGCGAACATACAAATCAAGCGTTTCGATAAACTTGAAATCGCGCTACGACTTGTATTACCGTGATTACCCCAATACCACACTCTCATTCGCTATTGTACAATTTTGTAAAACGTGCTCGTGCCCGGATACAACAGTAAAATAAAAATAAAATAGAAGGAAAAATTGCTTCTGCGTCCGAGGCTGTGACAATAACGGAGTATATATTTCGGCTGTTTGCGATAGATCACTTCTTTGTATTGCTTCAATGGTCGTACGGGCGTATTATGCGTGCATGCGCACACTTGTATGTAAAAATCTTGTCCCAAAGCACTTGGCCCATAAATAAATAAATAAATAAACTGGATCAACGCTCCGCGGTGAGAATGTATAAAATCGCCTAAAGTTATGGCGGTCGTGCAACACACGACAGCGGCGGTTTGTAAGGCGATTGTGTGTAACGAATTTACCTAATGACGCTAGGCGATAGTTAGTGACGACGAGCACGATATCTTGATCCATAATGTGTTGCGGCCCCTCTAGGTAGCTCTGGCCGGAGTCGACGTAATAACCGCCGGGATGGAAAAAGACTATGACCGGTCTCTTCAGATTTTCGGCACCGCTAGGATTCTCCGATGGCAGCTGCAAATAAATGTGTTTTTTTTTTTTTAATATTCGCACCACCTCAGATTCGACGATATAGGCGTGACTTTATGTTTGCCAAATAAAAGCCCGGTGCAAATGCGGTTCGAAGATTTTTCATATAGCCAAAAAATATTTCTGGGTCATACATCATGCGGAAGATCTTCGTTTCGATAAAAAAAAAATCGTCAAAAAATATGCACTATTTAAGAAAGTAGCAACTATTTAATAAGCTATTAAAAAAAAGCAAATATTGTTGTAGAAAAAAAATATATAAAACACATTGAAGTTCGTCAGATCGTCACTACTTTTTAACAAAAAACGAAGCTCCTCCGCAAGGTGTACGACCGAGAAATATTTCCCAGAGTGTACCGGACACCTTTTTCTTCAATTATTCCAGGATTTGCAGAGCACTGGACTCTCATTGTTTTCGAACAAAAAAATATAGAACAAAGTGATTCGTACGAGCTCCAATATTTTTGGTGTCACCCGCAATGAAGGCAATTCGCAGGATCTATTGTTTAAATTTTTTTTTTAGGGTGTACTGGAGACGTTTTTCAAGAATCCCCGGGAATTGCAGGGCACCGCTATTTTACGAAATCAGAAAAAAAGAAATCACGTCTTATTCTATAAATCCGTTATCTTACCAAAGTCATATGATAGATGCGAGCAACGAGAGCTCACAAGATCATAAAAACGTTTCAAACTTCACCGCTATTCGTTAGAAGGAAGCGACAATGAAAGTTTTACGATAAAGAATTATTGTTAGAGACAATCGCGATGAGTTCTCAATATAAATCTCACCTCGGTAGTGTACACGTTGAGCCGCAGACAATCCTCCGATGTGAGTTTTCCCGCAGGCTGCGGACAGGCAGGTCCTTCCTCCGTCGCATCAAAAACATCATTCCAAGCTTCCGCCGGTACCGCTTGCTACAAAGGCGGAGAGTAAAGAATACAAAAAATGGAAACGCGAATTGACATCCGTGTTTAATCAACGATATGTCGATGAAACGGCGCAAGAGTTTTTATTTCTTCTTCTTCTTCTGACCGCAAAGGGCGCTCGTCAGTTGCGCAAGTCATTAATTAAGAAGTGACGATGTGGACTTATCGCAGGCCAAATGGCATTTGAGCCAAATGGCGATGAGGCGCCTTTATTGCATCGATGAATGCAGTGATAGACCGATAATCTATGTGAAACATTGTAATTCCACTGGTGAATTGCTTCGATGCGAAGGAAGTGAGGAGTCTCGAAGATAAATATTTCGACTGCAGAATGTCGCTGACCGAGCAAGGCCAACAACGATCGTTCACTGATCTTCATTAAGGTGATGTGGTATAAACGCTCGCGCACTTGTCTCACGGCAAGTTGGTAACAAAAACTGTACTGCACGCCGTTTTGAGAGCGCAGACCGCCGAGGAAAAGGGAAATTGTCTTTCCCTGCATTCGACGATTCCCCTGGAAGAGACAATTTTCTTTTTCCTCGGCGGACTGTGGTCTCAAAACGGCATTTAGTAGAGTTTTTGTTACCGGCGGTATTTCACATCACCTCAAGGGCATGCTGGACCCGTTTTAAAGCCCTTACCTATCGTTTTTACCGACCGAAGTAGGCGATTTCTTAGTTTCAATTTAGAATTGTCAATATGCTGCGCATAACTTCAAATTGCCCGGATAGAAAAACGTGCCGTGAAGCGGGTATTATACCATTGTCACCGACACCTTTCCGTCGCCGTACCGTCATTTTTCTATCTGGGTGTGCAGAGCGATAATATTGACATAAATGCCTGGGCGTGCGGTCGAATTTTTATTAACAACTCATGAGAAATTAAGAAAAATGAATATCGCAGTTTGCGAAAAATCATGCACGTACTGTCGCGATTGAGGTGCAAGCGACTCCCGTTGTTGCACTACATCGGATAATGTCGTTGTTACGCTACATGACACTACATTCATACGCTCTTTATGGAAATTAACGTTAACGTACAGTACACTTTACGTGGACTTATTTTGTCCAACAGACTTTGTGACGATTTTTGGATATTCGGGGAATTTCAGAGAATCGGCGTGTATTCTCGTTTTACGTATGTCAGTTCCACAATATTTTATATATCCTAAAACAACAGATGCTATTGAAATTATGAGCGGCCATAGAGGTTTTCGCGACAATGTGTCTAATCAATTTGAAGGAGTTATAGAAGGAAATCTAGTACCTGTTACCGTTATGAAAGCGAATATATATCTTATAATCATATCTACCACTTGTTGAACGTGTAAAATCTTCTTGTACAAGGTTAAAATAAATAAATAAATAAATAAATATGTTATATTCAATTTTCTTCATTTCTTGGACGTTTTCAACCGAAATTCAAGTGCGCGCAAAAGTGTTTATGGCCAGTATAACGGTCCCGTAAAATTTCAAGCTACATAGCATATTAATAATGTAAAGTCGATTCTACGAAATCGCCTCGTTCCATCGGTCAAAGAGAAAGGTCCGGCAGCCCTCCTCTTCTATTTCCCTGTTATCCGGCTTGATTTCTACACTCACCTTGAAGCGTCGCTGTCCGGTCGGTGGCTCGGCGTATCTCAAACCCCGGAAGGAATAAATCCTTTTTCCGAGTCGCGTTTTCATCAACGAACCACGAACTCTTCCCGAACTGCATGTCAACTCCACAGTCTCAGTTTCGTTAGCTTCCCGAGCTGAAACGATCGCTGCCATCGCGAGACACGCCAACAATCCAAGGTACTTCATTATCCTCGATGACGGTATTGTAGCTGCCCTATTTATTTATTTATCTATTTAATAAAAACTAGTCAAGTTCAATTACAAGTCGACGGGAAATCCCATCAATCGTATTAATACAGTGCGGGTGACCGATAAATAACTTGCACAGAGCGCAATTATTGCTGAAACGTTGCGATTAATCGGCCAACGTACGGCGACGATTCATTAGAGACTGCGACACTTGTAGCACTAGTTTAAAACATCGGACGACGCGACATGTGCACTGTTAAAAAGAAAACTGTGATACTCGCGTGACGGGCTGCGTCATTTATAGTTCGCTCTTTATTGCAACGGGACGACCTGGGCTTCCCCCGTTACCGACCGCAGGTAGGATGGAGGAAGATGAGCGACCCATCCTACACCGCGGTCTCATAGACTGGTCTGGGCACTCGCCGGGCAAAAGCGTGCCAAAATTGAAGTCAACGTGACGACCAATTCAAACCTGTTGTTTTTCTTTACTCGTGCATGCAAAATCCTCGTTTGCGCATCATTCACAGGCATGCAAAGTGACTGATTCCCGCACGATGCGCAAAAGCGATGCGCAAAATACTTTTACCGGTGCGCAAAATGCCTTCACCAGTGCGCAAAGTACTTTGCGCACTGATCAAGCACTTTGCATACTGGTTTTACTACTCGTTCCATCTAGCGTCGCAAACGATTATTATGTTACCAAGCGGTTGCGATGGTAAGACCGAGGCGAAAGCCCATTGCGCATACCTGTGAATGCCGCACAACTTGGATTTTGCATTGCATTCGTAAAGAAAAATATCGTTCGATACACGAGGCAACTCGCTTCCTCTCGCAAAAAAATCAATATTCATAACACATTTGCCGGTCCCACTTTTACGACGGTGCACGTGTTATCTTTTCCCTACAGTTTCGATCGTAAAGAAAGACATTAACTAGAAAGTAAACGAACCTCATGTACAAGCTTAAGGTATTTCGAGAGTAAATTCATTTGCTCGAGGTATATCCTTATCTTCGAATTATGTAAATAAACTCTCGTCGTCGTGTTTCGGAGTAATTTTCTTTTTTTCCTTGTTTTATTTGCCACCACGTTTAATGGAAAGGGAAAAGTTTTTAATCACATCATTATAAAATCTTTATTCAACACGTGCCGTCTTTCGCGAGCGGCCGAAGAGGGAAGAGACGTTCCCACTCGTTCATTCTGTCGCCGTAAAGATTCGTTTTCATTGTGAGCTCGTCACCGATCTCCAGATACATTTTATTTTCAACGGTGAACGGAGTCCACGTGACATTGACGAATTTGTCATTGTCAGTGGGAATGGGTTGACCTGTCTTTGCGAAGTTTGCCCACATCGCGGTCAACCGTTCGACCGTTGGAATTTCCGGGTCATCTTTCTCGAAGTATGGAAAACGACTTATGCGAAATAGATACAGCATATCATCGTGATGTACGACACCTGTGTGAATCGCATAGGAAAAAAAGCGTATTAATTTATAATTATTGATATGATTTTTTTTTTTTTTTTTTGCGAGTCCGCGAGTAAACACGGCTTATCTATATTTTTGTTCGATTTTAATTTGAAATAGCTCGACAGCTACATACCGCTCATACTCACCGAATGGTTTTTGCGTATCGCTCCAAGTCACGTGACTGTAACGACCCTGGTATGCAAATTTATAATAATAAACCGCTGACTTTGAGGCTTGTGCCATCAGATTGGCGAGACGGTGGACCGGAAATCCGATAACTCCATCGGCGTAAAGCTATCGTAATATATATTATAATGCGTCAATTAATTTATTATTGGTTTATCGATCAATTGGACAAAGAAATAAAGTGTAATTAAAAGTCGTGATAGTTTGACCAAAATGCTGGTTAGTGACCAGTTTACGCTTCTGATGGTTCATTAATTCTTTTATTAAATAAGAAATAGGAAAAAAAAAGTCGGGGTTTAAGTTTTTTTTTTTAAACATACTTGAGCAACACCCTCAAAGTTATCCAGTCCAATCGGCTTCCCTTTCAAATAGAACCGTTTCAGAGCTTCACTGATCTCCCTTGATCGCGTTGTGTTTCGTTCGTAAATGAAGCTGATAGGAGCGATTCTGTCCCAATTCTCATTAAGATCATCGAACATTGACGTATTGCCTTTTCGCGCTTCTTCGATCATATCTGAAAATCAAGAAAACGTCAGTCCTATCAATTTCCGGTCACACGGGCGATAATTTTTTTTTTAATAAAAAAAATCGTTCAGAATAAAAAAAAAAAAAAATGAAGGACTTACAAACCACCCCACCACCAAACTCGTCTCTCGTGATTCCAGTGATGAGAGGTACGTCATGGAATTTTCCTTCCCTGATCAAATCGACCGGTTGGGCCGTCAGGAATCTCTCGACACCGGGAACTTCCGGTTCGACCACGGGTAGCCAAACAGCGATTGGATCCCCGTGCCATTCCTAAAAATAAAAAATAAAAATACACAGAAAAAATCAAGGGTCGCCCTCGCATTGATTCGTACGTACGAAGAATTCCGAAGTCGAATTGCCGATTTCATCGGCGGTCTTCGTGTTGAGACAGTCGAGTATGTGGCCTGTAGTGTCGGTTGGACAACCGAGAAGCTCGGCTTGTTTCTTAGCGAGATGTCTCTGATCGTGGGGTAGTGGCTGCTGATAAGTAGCGGATCCGCTCATCGCGATAGCACGGTGAAACAGTCCTTTGGTCATCGGTGACAGAAGATGAACGGATACGCTCCATCCGCCTGCACTGTAACCGGATATCGTAACGCAGTTCGGATCGCCACCGAAGGCCGCGATGTTCTTCTGTATCCATCGCAGCGACTCAACTTGGTCCTTGAGACCCAAATTGCCAGGCGCGAGTGAATCACCGGTGCTCAGGAATCCTATAATTACATAAATTACATATAAACTCTACAAATTTCTTCTGCGTATGAGACTGTGACGATAACCGCACTAATTGCATTTCAGCCGTTTACATTAGATCACTTATTTGTATCGATTCAATGATTGTATGGGCACATTATGCGTGCATGCGCACACTTGCATGTAAAAAATCTTGTTACAAAGCACTTGTCCGATAAATAAATAAATAAATAAATAAATAAATAAATAAATAAATAAATAAATAAATAAATAAATAAATAAATAAATTATATTAGCGTTTCGTGGTGTGAATGTATAAAATCGCCTAGAATTATTCGCCCGTACAACCCGCAGCAGCGGCAGTTTGTAAGGCGATTGTGTGTGACGGATTTACCCAATGACGCTAGGCGGTAATTAATGACGACGAGGACAATATCCTGATCCATAATGTATTCCGGCCCTTCTATGTAGCTCTGTCCGGAGGCACCATAATAGCCGCCGGGATGGAAGAAGACTATGACCGGTCTCTTCGGGTCTTCGGCACCGTTCGGATTCTGCGATGGGAACTGCAATGAAATGTTGTTTTTTTTTCACCCACGTTTCCAAGGCCTCGACGATATAGGTGTGACTTTATGTTTGCTTTAATCCCTCCGGCATGATTTTACATTATTTTAACGATGCGTAGTGGAAAATAGAGATAAGTTTGAAAGGTTGCAAGTTTGCAATGACTCTCATATCTCGCATCTGTAATATAGCCTTTGGTAAGATAACGAGATTATAGAATAATAGAATAATTTGTGATTTAATTATAATTCAATAAAATCCCGGTACCCTGTAACTCCTGGGAGAGAATCTCCCGTACACCCTAAAAATATTTCTGGCTCGGACACCATGCGAAAGATCTTTGTTAAAAAAAAAATAGTAACCATTTAAAGAATAGTAACTATCTAAAAAATAGTGACTATTGAAAAATTGTGACTATATAATGAATAGTAACTATTTTAAAAATAGTAACTATTTGTGTACAACCTCGTAATATTTCGCAGAATATACAGGAGACCTTCTTCTTCAGTTATCCCCAGGAGTTGCAAAGTACTGGTCTTCTACGGAATTAGATAAAAAAAATAAAAAATCACATCTTATTCTATAACCCCGTTATCGTATCGAAGTCAGCTGATCGAGTAATAAAAACGTTTCAAACTTCACCACTATTCGTTAAAAGGAAACAATAATGAAAGTTTTACGATCGATTAGTCCTGATTGGAGATAATCGCGATGAGTTCTTGATAGAAATCTCACCTTAGTGGTGTAGACGTTGAGCCGCAGACAATCCTCCGATATGAGTCTTCCCCATGACTGCGGACAGGCAGGCCCTTCCTCCGTAGCATCAAAAACATCCGTCCAAGCTTGCACCGGTACCGCTTGCTGCAATGAATCGCGTGAACGCGTTGTGAGAGCGGAGAGTAAAGAATACAAAAAAAAAAAAAGAAAACGCCAATTGTCATCCGCGTTTAATCAGCGATATGTCGATAAAACGAAGCTAGAATTTTTGTTTCTTCTTCTTCTTCTTCGCACTGCAAAGCGCGCTCGTCAGTTGCGTAAGTCATTGATTAAGAAGTGAAGATCTGAACTTATCGCGGATCAAACGTCATTTGACCCGAGTGGCCATTGACACGCCTTTATTTGCAGCGATGACTGCAGCGATAGACCGACAGTCTATGCGAAACATTGTAATTCGACTGAGTCAATTTCTTCGACGCGAAGGAAGTGAGGAGTCTTAAAGATGACTGTTTCGATTGCAGAATGGCGATTTTCTTCATTTCTTGGACGTTTTCAACCGGAAACATTTCAAGTGTGCACAGAAGCGTTTATGGCTAAGTATTGCAGAGCCTAGATTCGCCATCCGATCTTTAGCTAATGATACGCTCACGTTACGACAACGTTACGCTAACGATGACCCTACGCCAACGCGAATGTGACTTCCTTGTCGGTGACAAATAAAGAAAAATTCATTTCGCTTGCTTGTCCTTCGCAAGCAAGCTCCGAAATGTATTATCTTCTTTTCTTTACTGTACTAAATACATTTCGGAGTCGCTTGCGAAGAACAAGCAAGCGAAGTGTATTTTTTTTTTATCCGTCACTGACATCGAATGCCGTTCTTTTCTTTACTATACCAAATACATTTCGGAGTCGCTTGCGAAGAACAAGCAAGCGAAGTGTATTTTTTTTTATCAGTCACTGACATCGAATGCACATTCGCGTTGTCGTAGCGTTACCGTTAGCGTACCGTTATCGTGACGTGAGCGATCATTAGCCAAAGATGTGATGGGGATCTTGGCCGAGTCCTGTAAAATTTCAAGCATACGCGTGGCGTATTAACAATGTAGAGTCGATTATACGAAATCGCCTCGCTCCGTTGGTAAAACACGAAGGTCCAGCAACCCCTCGTCATATTTCCCTGTTTTCCAGCTGGGCTCCAACACTAACCTTGAAGCGTAGCTGTCCAGTCGGTGGCTCAGCGTATCTCAAACCCCGGAAGGAATAAATCCTTTTGCCGAGTCGCGACTTCATCAACGAACCGCGAACTCTTCCCGAATTGCATGTCAACTCCACAGTCTCAGTTTTGTTATCTTCCTGAGCTGAAACGGTCGCTGCCACCGCGACACACGCCAACAATGCAAGGCACTTCATTGTCCTCGTGACGGTATTGCAGCTGCCTCGTTAATTTATTAATATATTAAAAAAAAAAAAAAAAACGGGCCAAGACCAATTAGACGTTGATGGAGAATCCCATCGATCTAAATAATACAGTGCGCCAATAAATAATTCGCACAGAGCGCAATTATTGCTGGATTCGTTAAAGACCGCGACACTTGTTGCGCGAGTTTATAGGATCGGCCGAAGCGATATGCGCACTGTTAAGCCGACAACTGCGGTAGTCGCGAGACGAGCAGTTATTTATAGTTCGCTCTTTATTCCAACGGGACGACCTGGGGTTCCCCCGATACCGGTATCAGCAGGAAGAGGAGAGGAAGATGAGTGAACCGACCGTACACCTTCGGGGATTCCCATCGTCTTCAAATTTGACTCCCTCTATCAAATTTTAGCTTACACGAGAAGGGGAAATTTCCACCACTGTTCACTAGAAGATAGGTCGATGACAAAACCAGCGAGAGCTCGCAACTTGTTCTCCTCAGCACTGTGAACGATCGATCGACTGACATCGTCTCTGCGTTTCGAGCCTGAGCTCTGCTCCGTTTAATACTATAAGGTTGAAAGTCCGGCACTGCAGGCAACTCGGTTGGGCCCTCGTCATATGCTAAAAGCCAGCATCGTGCTTGGCAATTGAAGCATGTCATGAGGTGAAATAAGATAGGGTAAACCGGCCAATTAATGGACAGTTAAGCAGACGAAAAAGCCAGTGAATAAACGTTTTTTTATAGACGAGCTCTTATGGAAAGTGGCCATTCATTAGCCCTGTTCATTTATTGGCTGGTTTACCCTAAATCTCTCTGTCCTTAGATTATTCGTGTAACAAGAAAGGTTCGATATCAACCAAAATCATATTTTGGACTCTATGCAGCTCACCTTTAGCGAAAGATCAGACCTTTGGCATGACAAAACTCCGAAAGTCGACGATTTTATAACATTTTGCCCCGATGTTTATTCATTCACATGATGCATAATATAAGGGATGTGCAAAAAAAAAATGTGAGTATGCCGGAGTAAATAGGATTTTCTATCGCAGATAATATGATTAACGGACGGTAATTGAGCCACGGCCAATAATTGTGGGCCCTTCACCTTATCATAGCGGGTTCCGAACCTCTTTTTCGCAGAAAAAAAAAAAAACACCAGAGTATTCTTGGCGCTTGCCGGAATCGAATTGGAGTCTACGGCGTGTGAGTCGCACTGCGATCCATTTGGCCGCGCTCACCCTTGCCTGTTGCTTATGATTTACGTTAATACGTTTCAATTTTGTATCAGCTTCCTTGACTCGCAGACTAATCGCACTCTACAACAAGAATGGAACTCTTCATAGAAGTATATCGACTGTTAAAAGAGGAAAAAATGGCATCACCGCGTTGTGACTTTCAGCGCTTAACGCTCTTTCGCTTCGTAGCTGTCGATATCATATCTTCATTTTTTTGTTTTGTATTTTTTATTTATTTTGTAATTCATTTAATCCAACGTAATTCGCCTGATTTATTCACTTGTAACAATTGTTGATACTCTAATATTGAATTTATTCTGAAGCCAGAAGAGAACACATGTGATCAAACACCAAGTGATGTAGTTATTGAAATGTTCTATTTTTATATATGTGCAAAAGGAGCGATGCTTTAAGAAATGCTATGAATACAAAAGAAATGATTAATTATTCATGACACTTTTGGTGGGCCCACTTTTACGACGGTGCCGGCGTTATCTCTTTGGTACGGTTTCGATGGAAAAGAAAGACATTAACTAGAAAGTAAACGAACCGCAGGTGGAAGCTTAACGGATTTCGAGCGTAAATTCATTTGCTCAAGGTATATCGTTATCCTCGAATTATATAAAAAAAAATCTCTCGCCATCGTGTTTCGGGGTGATTTTTTTTCCTTGTTTTATTTGCGATCACCTTTGATGGGAACGGAAAAGTTTTTGCTGACATCATTATAGAATCGTTATTCAACACGCGCCGACTTTCGCGAGCGGCTGAAGAGGGAAGAGACGTTCCCACTCGTTCATTCTGTCGCCATAAATATTCGTCTTCATCGTGAGCTCGTCAGCGATCTCCAGATATTTTTTATTTTCCACGGTGAACGGAGTCCACGTGACATTGACGAATTTGTCATTGTCAGTGGGAATGGGTTGACCTGTCTTTGCGAAGTTTGCCCACATCGCGGTCATTCGTTCGACCGTTGGAATTTCCGGATCATCTTTCTCGAAGTACGGAAAACGTCTCATGCAAAGCAGATACATCAAATCATCGTGATGGGCGACACCTGTGTGAATCGCATAAGAAAAAAATTGTTGCATCAATTTGTAATAGTTAATATGATTTTGTTAACGAGGCGGCTTAAATTGTTTCTATTGATTTTAATTTGCAATAACGTCGAGAGCTACATCCGCCCATACTCACCGAATGGTTTTTTCGTGTCGCTCCAAGTTGCGTAACTGTAACGACCCTGGTACGCAAAGTTGTAATAATAAACCGCTGACTTCGAGACTTGGGCCATGAGGTTGACGAGACGGTGAACCGAAAATCCAATAACCGCATCGGCGTAAAGCTATCGAAATATATATTAATTGCGTCAATTGATTTATGTTTCGTCATTGACCAGTCGTGATAGTTTGTCCAAAATGCTGGTCATAATTCTTTTATTAAGGAATTGAAAAGAAGAAATCAGGATTTAAGTGTTTTTTTCAACGTACATGAGAAAGACCCTCAACGTTGTCCAGTCCAATCGGTTTTCCTTTAAAATAGAACCGTCTCAGAGCTTCACTGATCTCTCTTGATCGTTTTGTATTTCGTTCGTAAAGGAAGCTGATGGGAGCGATCTTGTCCCAATTCTCATTGAAATCATCGAAAACTGACGTGTTGCCTTTTCGCGCATCTTCGATCACAGCTGAAAATTTAAAAAAAAATTGCAAACCCATCGATTTTTTATCATAATTTTTATAATTTTTGGGCAATCATTTTTTTTTTTTTTTTTTTTTAAGAATTTAAAAGATTTTTAACAGAAAACAATGACTTACGAATAACTACTCCACCGAACTCGTCTTTCGTGAATCCAGAGATGAGAGGGACGTCATGGAATTTTCCTTCCCTGATCAAATCGACCGGTTGGGCCGTCAGGAATCTCTCCACACCGGGAACTTCCGGTTCGACCACGGGTTGCCAAACTGCGATGGGATCCCCGTGCCATTCCTAAAAATAAAAAATAAAATTTCACGGAACAATGAAGCGTCGTCTCGCATTCATTCATACGTACGGCAAATCCGGGAAGCGAATTGGCGATTTCATCCGCGGTCTTCGTGTTAAGACAGTCGAGTATGTGGCCGGTAGTGTCGGTTGGACAACCCAGAAGCTCGGCTTGTTTCTTAGCGAGATGTCTCTGATCGTGGAGAAGTGGCTCCTGATAAGTAGCGGATCCGCTCATCGCGATAGCACGGTGAAACAGTCCTTTGGTCATCGGTGACAAAAGATGAACGGACACGCTCCACGCGCCTGAACTGTAACCGGATATCGTAACGCAGTTCGGATCGCCACCGAAGGCCGCGATGTTCTTCTGTACCCATCGCAACGACTCTACTTGGTCCTTGAGACCCAAATTTCCGGGCGCGAGTGAATCACCGGTGCTCAGGAAACCTGAAATTACATAAATTACATAAACTCCACAAACTGCTTTTGGGTCCGGGGCTTTGGAGTCGCTTCAATGATTGTGTGGACACATTATGCATGCGCACATTTGTATGTAAAAATCATGTCACAAAGCGCTTGTCCAATCAATAAATCAATAAATCAATAAATCAATAAATCAATAAATCAATAAATCAATAAATCAATAAATCAATAAATCAATAAATCAATAAATCAATAAATCAATAAATCAATAAATCAATAAATCAATAAATCAATAAATCAATAAATCAATAAATCAATAAATCAATAAATCAATAAATCAATAAATCAATAAATCAATAAATCAATAAATCAATAAATCAATAAATCAGATTAACGTTTCGCGGTGTATATGTATAAGGTCGCCTACAATTATTGTGTGGCAATTATGTCTAACATATTTACCCAATGACGCTAGGCGGTAGTTAATGACGACAAGGACAATATCTTGATCCATAATGTATTGCGGCCCCTCTATGTAGCTCTGTCCGGAGAAGACGTAAAAGCCGCCGGGATGAAAGAAGACTATGACCGGTCTCTTCGGGTTTTCGGCACCGCTCGGATTCGCCGATGGGAGCTGCGAATAAATGTTGTTTTTTTATTTTCTATAATCACACTACCCCAGATTCAAGATCGTTAATATAGCGGTGAAGTTTTTGAAACGTTGCAACCTGCAACGACTTTGTGAACTCTCGTATCTCACATCTGTCGTATGACTTTGGTACGATAACGAATCTATAGAATAAAATGTGATTTCTTTTTTCTAATTCGATAGACGCGCGGTGCCCCGAAACTCTTCGGAGTATTTAAAACGATCATTGCAAACTTCCTCACTCACCGCTATTCTTTAGAAGGAAGCAATAATGGAAGTTTTGCGAGCGCCAATGTGATAATCTCGACAGTTTCCTGACAGAAATCTTACCTTGGTGGTGTAGACGTTGAGCCGCAGACAATCCTCCGATTTGAGTATTGCCCCTGGCTGCGGACAGGCAGGTCCTTCCTCAGTCGCATCGAAAACATCCTTCCAAGTTTGTACCGGTACGGCTTGCTGCAAAAAATCGCGTCAACCCGTTGTGAGGCGAATAGTAAAGAATTAAAAAAAACAGGGAACCGTAAATTGTCTTCCGCGTTTAAACAACGAAGACAATAAAACGGCACAAAAGTTTGTATTTCTTCTTCTCATTCTCACTGCAAAGGTGGCGCGTCAGTTGCGTAAGTCACTGATTAAGAAGCGAAGATGTGGCCTTATCGCGGGCCAAAGGTCACTTGACCCGAATGACCATCAACGCGCTTTCATTGCACCGATGACTGCTCTGATGGACCGACAGTCTATGCGAATCATTGTAATTCGACTGAGTCAAAATTGGAAGCATATGCGTAAGGCATTAAATCGCCACGTTCCATCGCTACAACAAGAAGGTCCCGCAGTCTCTTCGGCTACTCGTCCTATTTCCTTATTTTCCCGCCTGGCTTCTACACTCACCTTGAAGCGTAGCTGTCCAGTCGGTGGCTCAGCGTATCTCAAACCCCGGAAGGAATAAATCCTTTTGCCGAGTCGCGACTTCATCAATGAACCGCGAACTTTTCCCGAAGGCAATGTCAATTCCACAGTCTCAGTTTTGTTATCTTCGCGAGCTGATACGATCGTTGCCATCGCGAGACACACCAACAATGCAAGACACTTCATTGTCCTCATGGTGGTATTGTGGCTGTCTTATTGCTCAATCGTTACGATTAATCGGCCAGCGTTCGACGACGATTAATCGTACGATGCTTGTTGCGCGATATTAAAATCTCGGGCGAAACGATGCGTGCACTGCCAAACCGACGACAGTTGTATTACTAAGTCGAGACGAGTCATTTATAGTTCGCTCTCGCCAAGAAGCAGGAAAAATATCATCCTGAGAGCTGAGCGACCCCACCCTACACCTTCGGGGATTCCCATCAAGTTTGACCCCCTCTATCAAATTATGCTCGAAGGCGAGAAGTGGAAATTCCCCCTACCGCTCACCAGCAGATACCTCCATAATGAAACGAACGGGAGCTCAAAACTCGCGCTCCGTGCTGCACCGTGAAGATCGATCGTCTGGCATCGTCTCTGCGTTCTGGTCGGAGCTCCACTCCGATTAGTAGTTTAAGGTCGGGAGTTTGTCAAGTTCCGTGCGACAATAATTGTTATTCAAGATTTTCTCGCACGGTTCGTGACCAAAACTCGCGACTAGGCACGTTCGGTCTCCACGGCGGCGGAATTAATTATCAGGCTATCGAAATAAACGGGATGTATTTTGTCGCCTCTTTAATATTTTATTTCGCATAGTTAGTTCATTCAATATTGCGCCAACCGCGGCGTTATTCTACGCGACGCGGGTCGCGCGATCTTTTTCTTGAGAATCATGAGCGAGGGCTCGAGGGGACATACGCGGAGAGAAAAATACAGTAATAATCTCCAGATTCGTATAGTAATTTGAGGATGAATATTCTGTCGTCATCGTGTTTTGGAGTATTTTTTTTTTCGTCTTGTTTTATTTGCCACCACGTGTAATGAGAACGGAACATTTTCTGCGGACATCATTATAAAATCGTTATTCAATATGCGCCGACTTTCGCGAGCGGCTAAAGACCGAAGAGACGTTCCCACTCGTTCATTCTGTCGGTGTAAAGATTCGTCTTCATTGTGAGCTCGTCACCGATCTCCAGGTACTTTTGATTTTCCACGGTGAACGGAGTCCACGTGACACCATTGAATTTGTCATTGTCGCAGGGAATGGGTTGGCCTGTCTTTGCGAAGTGTGCCCACATCGAAGTCAGCCGTTCGACCGCTGCAATTTCCGGGTCATCTTTCTCGAGGTCAGGAAAATTACTCATGCGAAATAGATACATCAAATCATCGTGATGGACGACACCTGCGTGGATCAGATAGGGGGAAAAAAAAATTGTGCATTAATTTATAACAATTAATATGATTTTATTGGGGAGTCGGCGAGTAAACACGGCTTATTTCTATTTCGACAGCCGTCCATACTCACCGAATGGTTTATTAGTATCGCTCCATGTTGCATGACTGTAACGACCCTGGTATGTAAATTTGTAATAATAAACCTCTGACTTTAAGGCTTGGGACATGAGATTGACGAGCCGGTGAACCGTAAATCCGATAATTGAATCGGCGTAAAGCTATTGAGAAATATATAAATTGCATCAATGAATTTATTTTTGGTTTATCGATCAATTGGCAAAAATAAACCATAATAAAAAGTCGTGATAGTTTGACAAAAATGCTTATCGCTATTACACTCTTGGTTCAATAATTTTTCTATTAAATAAGAAATTGGAAAACAAAATTGGGATTAAACTTTTTTTCAACGTACATGAGAAAGACCCTCAATGTTGTCCAGTCCAATCGGTTTCCCTTTGAAATAAAACCGTTTCAGCGCTTCACTGATCTCATTTGATCGTGGCGTGTCTCGTTCGTAAAGGAAGCTAATGGGAGCGATCTTGTTCCAATTCTCATTAAGATCATCTAAAACTGACATATTGCCTTTTTGCGCATCTTCGATTATAGCTGAAAATCAAGAAAATCTCAGTAACATCCATTTCTGATTGTACGGGCGATAATTTGTTTTTTATTTAAAAGAATTAAAAAAAAAATTAAAAAAACCAAAACGAAGACTCACGAAGTACTAGACCACCGAACTCGTCCAACGTGACTCCAGTGATGAGAGGTACGTCATAGAATTTTCCTTCCCTAATCAAATCGACCGGTTGGGCCGTCAGGAATCTCTCCACACCGGGCACTTCCGGTTCGACCACGGGTATCCAAATGCCGATCGGATCCCAGTGCCATTCCTAAAAGTAAAAACTAAAAATGCACGGAAATATTAAGCGTCCCTTCGCATTGATTCATACGTACGGCAAATCCGGGAAGCGAATTGGCGATTTCATCCGCGCTTTTCGTGTTGAGACAGTCGAGTATGTGGCCGGTCGTGTCGGTTGGACAACCTACGAGCTCGGCCTGTTTCCTAGCGACGCGTATCTGATCGTAGGGAAGAGGCTCCTGAAGAAAAACGGATCCGCTCATCGCGATAGCGCGGTGAAACAGTCCTTTGCTCATCGGTGAGAAGAGATGAACGGATACGCTCCAACCGCCTACACTGTAACCGGATATCGTAACGCAGTCCGGATCGCCACCGAATGCGGCGATGTTCTTCTGTATCCATTGGAGCGACTCAACTTGGTCCTTGAGACCCAAATTTGCAGGCACGAGGGAATCGTCGGTGCTCAGGAAACCTGAAATTACGTAAATTACATAAACTCTACAAATTGCTTTTGAGTCCGAGGCTGTGGCAATAACTGCACCGAGTACATTTTAACTGTTTACATGAGATCGCTTCCCTGTGTCGCTTCAATAATTGTATGGCCATATTGTGCGTGCATGGGCACACTTGTTTGTGAAAATCTTGACACAAAGCACTTGTCCCATAAATAATAAATAATAAATGACAAACAAATGAATACACTGAAATAAAAAAAATGACTCAAGTAAAATTCTCTTGCGATCTGCCAAAGGAAGGATTGTTGTTTCAATTCTTACAGTTCCGATATCCAATCCCGATTGAAACGATAACATCTCACCTTGACTGTCTTGCAATCGTTGTTTTAATATCATGTGGAATTGCAAGAATTGACAGTGGGATTGAAATAAAAGTTTTTTTTTTTTTTTCATTGGCAGCTCGCAAACGATTCTTTGTTTTCAGTGTGAGATTAATGTTTCGCGGTGTAAATGTATAATATCGCCTACAATCGTTGACTCGTACACCAAGCAGCAGTGGCAGTCTGTGTGGCGATTGCGTCAAAAAAATTTACCCAATGATCCTAGGCGGTTGTTAGTCGTGACCAAGACAACATCTTGATCCATCATGTATTCCGGGCCCACTACGAAGCTCTGTCCGGAGGCGCTGTAAAAGCCGCCGTGATGGAAGTAGACTATGACCGGTCGCAGCTCTTTGGGACCGCTTGGATTCGCCGATGGGAGCTGCGAAAAAAAAATTTTTTTTTTCTTTTGTTTCTTTTCTATACACACACTGCCTCGGATTCGGAGCAACAATATGTTTTAAGTCATTCGATGAAGGCCTTCGACAGGATGTAATGTTTGAAAATGTTTCGAGTGTACAGGAGATCTTTTTCTTAACGAATCCTCAATAGTTGCAGGACACAGGACTTTTATTGAATAAGAAACAAAAAAAAAAATTACATCTGATTTAATTGAGCTCGTTTTCATACCAAACTCATATGACAAATGCGAGCTCATAAGATCGTTGCAAACTTTCAATGTTTCGAACTTCGTCGCCAATAAACACGTACGAGTGCGAAAGATACAGAGCAAAAATTTTGAATAAATTCTTCTCCGAAACGATTCTACGAAATGAAAAACGAATTGCGTGGCGCACAGCGTTAATAAAATACGCAGCGCAGTCCGCAACTCTTTTTTCAACTTAATAAGACCGTTATACTTTATAAAAACCTTTGCTCCGTCTCTATCGCACTCATGTGAGTGCGATAGAGTGTTTAGCCTCCCCTTAAAAGGAAGCAACAATGGAAGTTTCACGATCTCGAAGACAACGCGATAATCGCGACGAGTTCCTGATAGAAATCTTACGTTAGTGGTGTAGACGTTGAGCCGCAGACAATCCTCCGATTTCGGTATATCTCCTGGCTGCGGACAGGCGGGTCCTTCCTCGCTCGCGTCGAAAACATCCTCCCATGCTTGTACCGGTACCGCTTGTTGCAAAGAATCCCGTCAACCCGTGTTGTGAGGCGAAGAGTAAAGAATTACAAAAAAAAAAAGGAGCAAACGCGAATTGTCATCAGCGTTTAGTCAACGATGTCGCGATAGAGCGACACGAAAGTCTTTATTTCTTCTCATTATTCTCGCTGCAAAGGAGGCACATCACTCACCTTGAAGCGTAGCCGTCCAGTCGGTGGCTCGGCGTATCTCATACCCCGGAAGGAATAAATTTTTCTGCCCAGTCGCGATCTCATCAGCGAACCGCGAACTTTTCCCGAAGACAATGTCAACTCCACAGTCTCATTTTCGTTATCTTCCTGTGCTGAAACGATCGTTGCGATCGCGAGACACACCAACAGTTCAAGGTACTTCATTATCCTCGTGACGGCGGTGTTGTCGATGTCCTATTGCTGAAACTTTACGATTGAATCGGCTAACGCTCGGCGACGATTCATTAAAGAGTCTGCGACGCTTGTTGAGCGAGATTTAAACATCGGGCGAAGCGATATGTGCATTGCCAGACCGACAACTGTTGGACCACCGAAGAGGACCGAGTCATTTATAGTTCGGACTCAGCAGGAAACAGGCGAAATCTCTTCGTGAAAGATGAAGACGATCCCACCCTACACCTTCGGGGATTCCCATCGTCTTCGTGTTTGAACCCCTCTATCAAATTTCGCCTTACGCAAGAAGAGGTAATTGCCACTACCACGTTTACAAAACCAGCTCACAACTCCCGCTCATCCTGCCCCGTGATGATAGATCTACCGACATCGTCTCCGCTTTCGAGTCGGAATTCTGATCCAAATAGTAGTTTGAGGTCGAGGTTTCAACGCGACAGTACCCAGATAGCACGGAAATGTTTCGAATATTTTTATTTTTATTTTTTATTTTTTGCTATATCAACAATATTTCACCAACATTAGAAAATATTTCTGAAATATTTGTAAAACATTTGAAATAGTATATTTCGATACCGAGTGTAGAAAAACTTTTTCTGACGAGTGTGAGTTTGCAGCACGAGCCGAGGGGCGAGTGTTGCGATCACACGAGTTCAGAAAACGTTTTTCGCCGGTGTATCGAACAAAATTTTATGTCAGGAGGTGTGAAAATTGCGATTTAACACGCAAAGCCTGCGCAAAAACCGCAATTTTTTCCACCCAGTGACATAAAATATCTTTTCGTTCGCTCATAAATCTTGCATTGAATTTTTTCCGAAATATCTCGTGGAAATATTTTTGAAACATTAGATAAAAGTAAATAATATTCTAAACTCTTCGATTCTTCATAAAATTGTTATGTTAAATCCGTTCCACGAAGTTCAAAGTCATTGCGACTGCATGATCCCACGTCCGGTCAGCACTGCCTTTGTATCCTTCGATTATTCCTGTCACAAAAAGCGCACGATATCAACATCATATTTCGGACTCTAGGCAGCTCAACGTCGTCTCTCAGACGATTCGAGGCCCCTAGCTTATGCACACGGAAAACCGAAACGTTTCACTATGCGAAGGAAGGCTCTGCGTCAACGCAATTGCGTCAACGCAATTATCTTTCGAGAATAATAGATGCGTGCGTGTGGTCACGCGACTTTGAACACAACCTAGGCAATGACTGACTAGGCAATGACCGACTGGGCAGTCACTGACTGGGCAATCACTGACTGGGCAATCACTGACTGGGCAATCAACGACTCGGCAGTCAATGACTCGGCAATGAATGACTTGGCAATCAGTGACTCCCCGAGTAGAAATTTTCGCGTGTTACATCGGGCCCGGATAAGGTCCTGACAAGGCCTGATAAGGCCCTATCAGGATCCTATCAGGGTCCCATGTAACGCTCGACAATTTCTATTCGGGTCGGCAATGAACGATTCGGCAATCAATAACTGGGCAATCAATGACTGGGCGATCAATGAATGGGCGATCAATGAATGGGCGATCAATGAACGGGCGATCAATGAACGCGCGATCAATGAACGGGCGATCAATGAACGGGCGATCAATGAACGGGCGATCAATGAACGGGCGATCAATGAACGGGCGATCAATGAACGGGCGATCAATGAACGGGCGATCAATGAACGGGCGATCAATGAACGGGCGATCAATGAACGGGCGATCAATGAACGGGCGATCAATGAACGGGCGATCAATGAACGGGCGATCAATGAACGGGCGATCAATGAACGGGCGATCAATGAACGGGCGATCAATGAACGGGCGATCAATGAACGGGCGATCAATGAACGGGCGATCAATGAACGGGCGATCAATGAACGGGCGATCAATGAACGGGCGATCAATGAACGGGCGATCAATGAACGGGCGATCAATGAACGGGCGATCAATGAACGGGCGATCAATGAACGGGCGATCAATGAACGGGCGATCAATGAACGGGCGATCAATGAACGGGCGATCAATGAACGGGCGATCAATGAACGGGCGATCAATGAACGGGCGATCAATGAACGGGCGATCAATGAACGGGCGATCAATGAACGGGCGATCAATGAACGGGCGATCAATGAACGGGCGATCAATGAACGGGCGATCAATGAACGGGCGATCAATGAACGGGCGATCAATGAACGGGCGATCAATGAACGGGCGATCAATGAACGGGCGATCAATGAACGGGCGATCAATGAACGGGCGATCAATGAACGGGCGATCAATGAACGGGCGATCAATGAACGGGCGATCAATGAACGGGCGATCAATGAACGGGCGATCAATGAACGGGCGATCAATGAACGGGCGATCAATGAACGGGCGATCAATGAACGGGCGATCAATGAACGGGCGATCAATGAACGGGCGATCAATGAACGGGCGATCAATGAACGGGCGATCAATGAACGGGCGATCAATGAACGGGCGATCAATGAACGGGCGATCAATGAACGGGCGATCAATGAACGGGCGATCAATGAACGGGCGATCAATGAACGGGCGATCAATGAACGGGCGATCAATGAACGGGCGATCAATGAACGGGCGATCAATGAACGGGCGATCAATGAACGGGCGATCAATGAACGGGCGATCAATGAACGGGCGATCAATGAACGGGCGATCAATGAACGGGCGATCAATGAACGGGCGATCAATGAACGGGCGATCAATGAACGGGCGATCAATGAACGGGCGATCAATGAACGGGCGATCAATGAACGGGCGATCAATGAACGGGCGATCAATGAACGGGCGATCAATGAACGGGCGATCAATGAACGGGCGATCAATGAACGGGCGATCAATGAACGGGCGATCAATGAACGGGCGATCAATGAACGGGCGATCAATGAACGGGCGATCAATGAACGGGCGATCAATGAACGGGCGATCAATGAACGGGCGATCAATGAACGGGCGATCAATGAACGGGCGATCAATGAACGGGCGATCAATGAACGGGCGATCAATTAACGGGCGATCAATTAACGGGCGATCAATTAACGGGCGATCAATTAACGGGCGATCAATTAACGGGCGATCAATTAACGGGCGATCAATTAACGGGCGATCAATTAACGGGCGATCAATTAACGGGCGATCAATTAACGGGCGATCAATTAACGGGCGATCAATTAACGGGCGATCAATTAACGGGCGATCAATTAACGGGCGATCAATTAACGGGCGATCAATTAACGGGCGATCAATTAACGGGCGATCAATTAACGGGCGATCAATTAACGGGCGATCAATGAACGGGCGATCAATGAACGGGCGATCAATGAACGGGCGATCAATGAACGGGCGATCAATGAACGGGCGATCAATGAACGGGCGATCAATGAACGGGCGATCAATTAACGGGCGATCAATGAACGGGCGATCAATGAACGGGCGATCAATGAACGGGCGATCAATGAACGGGCGATCAATGAACGGGCGATCAATGAACGGGCGATCAATGAACGGGCGATCAATGAATGGGCGATCAATGAATGGGCGACCAATGAATGGGCGATCAATGAATGGGCGATCAATGAATGAGCGATCAATGAATGGGCGATCAATGAATGGGCGATCAATGAATGGGCGATCAGCGACCGGGCGATCAGTGACCGGGCGATTAATGACTGGGCAATTACTGACTGGGCAGTCAAAACATGGCAATGATTCGGTTTTACTTGAATCGGTACATAACAGAGAAACAATGATAGAAGTAACGAGCAACTGGACTATCTCTTCGGAGGGTATTTTAACGAAAATTGAGCATACGACAAATATATTGTTGTAGTCAGAGAACCTGAGTCTCATAAAGGCGACGAGTATCTACTTATATAAAAAGTAATTTACATAAATAAAAAAATATACTTAAAAAAAAGGAACGCCAAGTACTTAAAGTTTTTAATCTGTTCCAAAAACCAAGATATTTATCGAAACAATTTTTTTTCTTTTTATAATACAATAATAATTGACGACAAATTAAATCATATCAGCCAAGTTATGATAAACAGAAAAAAGGAAAAAAAAATCGAAGATAAATTAAATCATACGAGCGAATATAAACAGATTTATACAAATCTGTATATACTTAGTACAGTGACAAACCAGTAAAAAAAATGAAACAAAATATTAACTATTTTTCTTCCTCATACAGGAAGTTTTTCATAAAACAAGTTTCGTAATATTTACGGGAAAAAAAAAAAAGAAGAATGAAATTTTCATATCGCTTCCACAAAAAAGTTGAAAATCGAAATGTTCATAACGCTCCCTCATTAAAGTTGAATATGCTAATGAAACATTGAAATTTTCATATGGTTTCTCATGAAAGTCGAACATTGAAATTATACTTGTATCGCTTTCTCATGACATTCCTTCATTCGCAAAGCTTTCTTCTATGAGGAATCACACAGTCTGTGTGTTTGGCCTCACAGAGGAAGCTTACTCGCATTAAGGAACGTTATGAGAAGCCGATGTAATAATTTCAACTTTCAACTCTAATGAGAACGCGACATGAAAATTACAATTTTCAATTGTTCTTCTTCCAACCGTGGACTCAAAAGTACAATCTAATAAAAGAAGTAAAAAAAATACTCGTCGCTTTTCTTTCCATTGCTGCCTCAAACTCAGTTTATTTGTATTCCACGGACCCGCCAAGTATTTGAAAAATGTCTTCTTCTTTTTATAGTATTTTTGAATTAACAATTAGAGAGAAAAAAAAATGATTAAAACTGTTTTTCTTCATTGTTTTTTTTTTTTTTTTTTTTTTCGATACACGAAGTGCCACGGTGCGTCCGTGTCCCTCCTCGGCTCTCGTAAGGGAACAGCGCCTTCGTGGAACCTCCAGCAGATGCCAGTCGAGTTTGCAACTATGGCCGACTGCGAGAAGGAGGAGGCGCACAATCTCGTAAGAAATTTAGCCTTTGTCTAACCGTTTATCTAATCGCGTTTTACGTGACCTTGTCGAATCACGTTATTTTACGAGATAAAGAGCGATTTATCTACGATGTAGTCGAAGCCGCTCGTGGCATTTGCTGGCCGGAAAAAAAAAACCGTTCGACTCACCGTCACACGAAAATTACGTCGAGGTTATGACCTGTTATCGCTCGCTGGCATCAACTTTTCGCACACCCCGCCTCAATTTTTTTTTCTCCCACGAAAAAACAAAGCCCGACAACGAAACTTCGACAATCAATTTTCGACAGTCTGATCGTGTTTTATCTGCTGCAAGCTGATGTACGGATATATATATATTTTTTTTTCTGTTAATCGCCCTTGAAGCAAAATCTTCGACACCGCCGATCGCGAAAGAAAAGATTGCACGTCTATGACACTTTTTACTGTCAAAAATATCGATCGATCGAATCGATTCCTTCTTCTTCGTCGTCGACGCAAATATTTCGTAGATAATTGATAACTATTTCGCATCGGCGCTGACGAGATGGTAAAAAAAAATTCTCTCGTCGACGATATTTTGGTGTACAGTTGAGTTATTTATTGTTTTTTTTTTTTTATTATGTTTTCTAGCAAATGGAATTCGAATGGGTGCTGCACGACGAAGTTCACTCGTCGCTCTCGCAGCTTCGAGGCATTTTGATGGTGAGTCGAAATTTATTTATTTATTTATTTTATTTTAGGGGTCGAACGCCTTTTTACAAAAATATTCACTGTGCCGGTGTGAATGCACAAATGTCATTAGTATAAGAATATAATCAGTTAATTGAGTGATTAATACGCTCATGCGGTTATTTGGCATAACTGTTTGTTATTGTTAATGTAATAATAAATAAAGCAACGTCGTAACGTGGCGTTGGCTCGAATTAGCGTTAGTTTATTTTGCGACAGAAATTGTGTCACTGCGACGACGAAGATCTGGTTTTTAAATTACGTGTATATATTTTCTACAGGAATGTGCACAGAGGTTTCCGCTAGCGCTGTTCGGTAATGATCAGCAGTGCAAGACGGACAGATTCGTCTTTGCCGCGCCGCACGACCACGTTAAGTGCGTCGTCGTCCTTACCGGCGACAGCATCACTAATGCGGTAATTGATAGATTTAAGGATTTCTTTTCTTATACACAAATCCAGGGCCAGAAATTTATTACAAAACATTATTTATTTTATTATTATATCAATTTGCATAAAGTAAGTTTGTAATTTATAAGATCTGCGTCTAAGTAAATATTGTTGTTTACTTAGATTAAAAAACTGTTACGCATTTTTTAATTCTTTTATTCTTTTTAATTCTAAGTTTACGTTGTTTTTTTTCAGAATCTTTCATTACAATCGCTAAGGGATAACAATTTTTTTTAAATAAGTCGATGCACATATGGATAAAGTTTTTTATACCTCGAACTTTACCTTACCTCATTCACCTTGTTTTTTTTTTTTATTATCGTTTTCTTTTTCTTTTAATTAAAATGTTTCAATGGTTAATGGATAAACATTTTTTTTTTGTAAATGCACATGAATAAAATTGGTTTTACAGGTGATACATTAAAGATCATTGAATAAAAAATAAATGTAATATTAAATGGACAATGATAATGAATTAGTGTAAAAAAATTTGAGCGATGAATTAACGGTTCGTTAAAAAAATTCGCAGGAGGTGAATTTCAAGGTGCAACGCCAGCAGAACGTTTCGATGCGAACGAGCATACAGAACGATCATCCGTGGAAGTTGCAACAGATACAGGACGCGGCGAATCACTTGCAGCAGGCGATAGCTCACATAGACAACGTCGATCGTCAATACGCGTTCAAGACATCGGACGAGGTGATGCACGTATTGGGCAACATACTCGGCTGTCTGCAGCGCAGTCGGACGAGTCTCATTGTACCGAAAAAGAAGACCATCGACGATCTCATGAAGAGCCGAAATATGAAGTCGCTGAATCCAAATTTACCGGAAAACCTTGCAATAAGCTTTTACATACAGAGTTACAAGCTCGTTTTGGCTGTTTACCAATTGGAGAACGCACACGGTAGTGTCAAGTACGAGTCCCAGCAAGCCGAGTGCAGCGTACCTTGGCTGAACGACGCCCTCGTGCTGCTCACAATTGCGCTGCAGCTCTGTCAGAGGCTAAAAGATAAGGTGAGACTTGTATTTCCGTTTTTTCCTTTCAAGAAGATGCTCGACCCGTTTTTAAGGTAGTCCTTGCTAATAATCACTCTGCATAAGTTTCAGAGAAATGAGAGGGAATTGCACGTACTTTTGGACGGTGTAAAAATTTGAAAAAAATTAAGCATATTAAGTGCTGAATAGATTAATTTAGCATAATATTAATTCCAAAATGTTCTTAACAAATTGATGTAAAATAGAGTTGTTCAACAAATCTCCCGGATACCTAACTTTTTCTTTTCCGAAAATGATTCGTTCACTTTTCCGAATACGTATGAATTGTTTCAGATTTTGAAATTGACTGAATTTTGTTTTCTATGGAAAAAATGTGTAGAAAATCACAAAATTCAAAGTGAATTTAAAAATCTGAAAAAATTCATACGTATTCAGAAAAATGAAAAAATCATTTTCGTGAAAAATGTTAGGTTTCCGGTATATTTGTGGAACAAGTTTTATTTCTCGTCAATTTGTTAATAACATTTTGGAATTATTTTTGTGCAAAATTAATTTTTTCAGCACCTTCAATATGCTCGATTACTTTATGCCATCGAGAAGTGTTTGCCTCTCATTTCTCTGGAACTTTACCCTTAATTGTTAACAATTTTCTCGCATCCCATTATTCAGCTATTAAAATGAAGAAAAAAAACCGCTAATTTATTGTTTTTCTTCGCACAGATCTGTGTATTCTCGCAGTACAAAGATTTCACGGTTGGTTCGCGTGTACCATCTGCAATGGGTTTTTGAGAGCCATGAAAGACGACGGGAACCACGCTCGGCAGGAAACACCCATCGCCGACCGTTAATCTCGAACCGCTTCCACTTAGTCAATCTCTCGACACTTCGCACACTGTACGGGTGTGCGTCTTTGTGTCTGTGTCTTCGTATGTGATAATCGTTGTTCCACATTCACGATAATACGCGTGCTATCGACGTCCTCGCTTTGTGTTCATTCTATTCGGCTTTTCGAAGAGTATAAAAAAAAAAGATTAAGAGAAGACAAATGAGACAGGAAAAAAAAACGAAAAACGAACTGAAGAGACACGAAGAAGAGCGTCAACACATACTCGATGGATTAGAGTGTTCTTAATTCAGGTACTTTCGTTATTGTACGAGTCTCCTTACCTAATAGAATTTTTCAATTGCCGAAAGGAGTTTTAAGTATTAGACGTGTTTTATTATAGAAGAAACAACAAAAACTTCACTACTCGCTGTTTGGCCTCCGGGAGACGATGCTCTTGAAAAAAAAAAATGATGTATGTCTCAGACACTCGATTTTATTGTTTATCGAACAGATAAATATAACAGCCGTGTGAACGCGTGAAAAAAAAAATACCCCGACAATAAAGATAGATTCCGCGTGTTCCGTGTACATAGACGTCGACATCTTCGCAACTAAATAACGTTTAGGGCAAAGATAGAAGCAAACAAAAGAAATCAACAAAAATAAACACCGAACGAATTATTAAGCATCGAGGCATTTGTCACCGAATATCCTGCACACTAAGCATTCTTGAATATGTATTATAGAATCGTCGTTGTTTGTTATTGGTACTAATTAACCAAATGGGTTTTTTTCCCCTAGATATGGTCGACTTCGATCGAGCGATTAACGCTTGTTTAAAAGTCACACAAAAAACACAGTATATTATTATTAAAAAAATGAGCAATGATAATGCTGTTGATATGCTATCGCATAGATTATGTATTTATGGTAAAAATCGCGATTAAAAAAAAGTGAAAAAAAACTGTTATTAATATTTAAGCCTTGGCGAACGATCGATAATTTTCAAATAGCGAAAGAGAAGAGAAAAGATCGACGACTTAAAAACAAAAAAAAGAAAAACAAAAAAATTCGTTGAACATTGTCGAAATAACTTTTTGGGCTAATAAACTTATTTCTCTTTTTCCCCCAAAGTTGATTCTGGGCTCTGACTTTCCTGGCTCTCTTTCTGCAGCTGCTTGTTTCGCGATGATAACAGCATTGATATCGACGAATAGTTGATCGTTAAACTCGCAGCTGCAGTAAACAAATAACGAACACTCCGAGCTGACTTGCAGATTGGCGTAAATCGAAACGGAACAACCATTGGCGATCGTTGATGGGTTCGGCGCAGCACGATTAATCACCGCGACGAGTTGCGAAAACATTTCAACGGAAGAGACGTTCGGGACCGACTTCGCCAGTCGTGCTCGATTCCAAGATTGTCTGCCTGGAAGGCTCTTCGACTGCAACCGGCAATGCATTTCTTCATTTCCGGGAGGACCGTGCGTCGTTATCGTAGCTTCGTTATCGCCGCTCTCCTCCACTTGTCTGGAATCGTTGGCTGTTCGAGCACTAAAATATTTTCCCCAGATTCGAACATTTTGGGAATCTACGAGATGCTGCCGGTCTACTGCGACGAGAAGTACCGGTCGAAGTACAGTCATCCGGGTTTCGATGCGACGACTCTCGCCGTGGCGAAGCACGTTCCTCAGATGGGTCTTTCGGAGGAAATCGACTGGGGGCCCGACGACGAACGGCGGCCGATCGATTCCGGCGAATCATCGAAGTTCGCTTACGGCTCGGAGTTTCTGTCGACGGAGGAGAAGAGTCAGGAATTTTTGACGCACGACGAAGACGAGTCGACGGAGTTCATTGACAACCGAGGGGCATTGAGGTCGTTCGGAAGAAATTTCGTACCGTTCGTGTGGAACATCAGCGGCACGAGTGAAGTCTACGATCTCGAGGATAACACGGATAGGGGGCGAAGATTTCTTCGGAACGGCAGGGGTGAAGAAATCGGAAAGGTCAAGCGATATACGATTCGTCGAATTCGAGTAACATTCGGCGACGAGCAGTCGAGATTAATGAAGAAATTAAGCTCGCTTCTTCGGCACCGGAAGGCCAACCGGAAGTTCGGCCGCGAAGAAGTAACGTCTGTAAAACCCTACACGGTTGCGGACACTTTTCGGTCGATTTCCGACGGTCGTCGGGACGCCTCAAATAATCTTCCCCGAGCCGTTTGGAGCGAAGATAACTGCAAATCTTTGAGGAGAATAGTCGGCGGCTACACGTTGGAGTCGCCCGAAGAACTTCCTTACATGGTATTCGTCGACACCGGATGCGGCGGCGCCATCGTCGGCGATATGTGGGTTCTCACGGCTGCTCACTGCATCGACGAGTAAATAATCTTTAGCATATGTTCGTTTAGAAAAAAAATTATATATATGGGGCATACCGTGCCGTTTCGAACGGTCAAAAAGTCGATAACGTCCAAAAAAAAAAATCTTAATTTCATCACAGATCCTAATCATTTAGAAGAAAATGTTGTCATGTTTTTCAACATTTTTGGATCGTTTTTTTTTACATATGCCTTTTACACATACATATGAAACTATTAGACATGTTGAAATATGTTCAAGGAAGAAAAGAGGTAATTTTGAATGACTCGGAACTTTTTGTTTTTTTTTTTTTTTTCAATCGAAAAAACGTCCATTTATATGAAAAATTGACAAAAATATTGTTTTCGGCCAATACATCATGTTTGATTTTGCTGAAAGAATCAGAGAATATACCCTCGTGTCGACAATAAACTATTGTTCTATAGTTGGAAAGCCCATTTCTGACCATTGATCTTAATTTTTTCGTGAAAAACGAGATTTAATAAAGCATAGCTTCCAACGAGCTGCAAAAAAATGTGCTCGTACACACATTATACATTAGGGTATATTCTTTGATTTTTTTAAAACTAAATCGAATATGACACATTGGTCGAAAAAAAATATTTCAGTCCATTTTTCATAGAAAGGGACGTTTTTCGATAAAAAAAAAAAAAATCTGAAAGTTCATTCCAAACTACGTCTTTTATTTCTTACACATTTTTCCGTATGTCTAGTCGGTTCAAAAATAGAGGGGTTCAAAATAAAATCGAGTTTGGCATACCTAAAAAGAAAACGACCCACAAATACTGAAAAAAATTACAATCATTTCTCCTAAATAATTATGAATTATGGTGAAGCTATGTTTCTTTTTTTTTGGAAGTGGACGAGTTTTTGATCGTCCGAAACGGACTGAAATGCCTCATATATAATTCTATTTTTTGTAAAGAATTTTTTCGACTTTTCACAGAGTCGGTGCGAAGTACGTGCACGTAGGAAGTCTCGATCTTCTCGGCGGTTGTCAGTACAACGTAGTTAAAGCGTACTCTCATCCAACATTCACCAACGAGACTCTTGAGTACGACATCGCATTGCTGAAGACAAGTCCATCGTTTATATTTTCGCCGGCGGTAAAACCGATTCGCATGTCGGAAACCAAAGTGCGCAGAAAGACCTGCGGCGTCATCTCCGGATGGGGCGCTGACACTGTGAGTTCGCCACGACTCAAGGATGAGCCACACATAATTTGCAATAAAAAGTTTAATTTGATAAAATTTTCTGTACTTCGCGATATGTGAAAAATCTTTAAAAAATCAGCCGTAAATGATGTCAAGGTCAATTTTGCACAATAATATTGCCAAAAAGTTAACAAATAATTGAAAATATTAATTGTTTTACGAAAAATCAGACAACCTTTTATTTTTTTATTTTAAATAAATCCTTAATTGTTTTAGAATTAATACGAGTTTTTTCAGAATTTTGCAGTTATCATTTTTTTTTTCGGAAATTTCGAAAATCGATATAAAGGCACGAATTTTGGATGTGTTTCTGTATAACGATTCCACAGTACACACAAAAAGTTTTAAGACGATTGCGACAAAATAAGATCGTAGTCCCGTAGTTATGGCGTAAAAAAAATATCAAAACGAAAAATTGATAAATGTAAGGCAATTCTGGAAAAATTCATGTGGCTTCTGAAAAATCAACCAATCACTTGATATGCGAAAAGTAACGTTTACTGATTATTTGTTAATTTTGTTTAGCAATTTGTTAATAATTTTTTGACATTATTATTATGCAAAATTAATGTTCTTCGCATCTTTAACAGAGTTGATTTTTTCTGATTTTTATACCATTAGGAAGTGTTTAAATTCTCACTAAATCTCACTGTTCGCTGGCAAATTACGTGTGATGCATCCTTAAGGTAGCTAATACTGCCCGGAAGATCAATCAAACGAGGGCTGCATTTTCACAACTGTTGTCACTGTTTTGACAAAAATGCGTTCAAAGTTCGACTGCGCCGCTGCTCGAGCATTTCCACCACTTTCTAAATCACTCTAACTTTCGGAATTCGGTGAATTTCGACATAAAAATTTAACAGAATATTCTTGACACTATAAACTATTTTGTTAAATCGAAATTTTACCTTGGCATGAGCCTCAAGGGGTTGCATTATTCTGAATTTTTTGGAAAACGAATAAAAAGAAAAAGTATTTTCTTGTAGCCCGAAGTTCTGAGAAAATTAAAACAAAATTTGAATAAAAAATGTTCTCCGGTGACAAAATATGGATTCGTAAAAAATAAAAGAATATTTTATTATAGTACAAAGGATCACCGAAGTACCGACTCAAGATGACGATGATTCCCGTTGTCGGGAGAAGGAGGTGTCGCATGTTTGGCATAAAAAAAGGACAATTCTGCGCCGGTTATCGGGACGCGAGCTCGGACGCTTGCCAGGGCGACAGCGGTGGACCGTTCGTCGTTAACGGAATTCTCGTAGGCATCGTATCATTCGGATACAAATGCGCGATGCCGAACGCCCCCGGTGTATACGTGGATGTCTCCTATCATCGAACATGGATTCGCAGTATCGCTGACATTTAATAATCTTAGTTTTTTCGTCTGAAGATTTATGAAAAAAAATAAATAAATAAGAAAAACAAATAATTTTTCAATCATTTATATTTTACCATTACTGCTATAATACTGCAACAAAAAAAAATTATATTTATATTCATGAATTACAAATTACGAAATTTAAAAAAAAAAAATAGTTGGATATGGATTGGAATATTTGGATCGCGAACAGCAGTCGCAGTCTAGAACCTGCATTTTTTTTTTTTTTTGAACATATATTGATTTATATTTCTTCACAACATATATTAGTATATTCTCCATTAACATGGTATAGACTTATAATATATATAATATATAATATATCATTTTTTTTCTTCATTTATGTTCCATAGGTACGTCGCGTTCCTCGTCTTACACAAAAATATAGAATCTATAGATTTTTTACTGTTTGAATAGTCGATGCCTGGGAGAGCATACATGGAAAATAATTCAGAATAAACCAAACAACTCATTTGGCGATGTTTGCGAAAGCAATAATCGTTACATACGCTATTTAGTAGATTTTTTTCTTCTTCATTTGTTTCATTCATCGTCGTTATGATTATTATTATTATTATTTTCTTTCGATATACATACTATATCGATTACAATGACACGTTCGAATAATGGAAATCTCGAATTTCTTCGTCGTCATAATCGTGGAAATAACATAAACACCCTTGCATTTTTTTTTCGGTGTCACGTAGAAAAAGATCAAATATGTGAGTTTTTTTCTCGGTAAAAGATTCGATAGGGGTATATGAAGAGGGTCCCAAGATTGGGGGTATGAAGGATATAAATAGTCACCGCACGCGCTGATCAATGTCGACATCACCGCGATCTCATCGTCTTCAATTTATATAAAAACATTCCAACTATTATTATTTTAATTTTTTTTCTTCTTCGGACTAAGTTTACGTATGTGAGAAATAATTAGCTAGAAGACACGTTATGATACTCATTGACATTTTTGTGGACGCAACGATATTAATATTTGGCGAAGTTCGAGACGGTCGTCCTCGCGGGAGGCTGGGACCACGAGGCTCCCGTTAAACTTCATAGTCGACTCTCATTTGTTTTTTTTTCTTTTTTTTTATCGAAGAATCTATCGACATTGATCGCGCGAATTGGCGCAGAGTTCCTCGTCGTTTCTCATCTCCGATATTGTTACATTATACACATAATAAAATATTCATCATTGGATTATTTTTTTTTCCTTCCTCGTTATACTTTCATAAATGCCGAGTAATCGCGGCAATCCGGCTCGTCAGTGGAACAAACCGTGGCCGCTCAATACCACACGAAGACAATCAGACACATTTTTACACGCGACGATAATACCGATTTGTATTTTCAGTTTTTTTTTTTTTTTTCTTTGCAGCGACAATAATTATATCTTCTTTTTGTTTAAGTAAGACGTTTTCTTTCCTTGCGATGGAAAACAGCACCGTTTCGTTCACGTATCGAGGACGAGGACTCGTGAAATATTTTATCAAAAAATCGAACTATCGTTTTTTTTTTCATAGCGGAGGAAAGAAAGACATTCTTTGATCCAACTCATGCATGGAAGAGTTTTTTTTTTTTGTCGTATATGTAATAAGTGAGAGCTCTCACGCCGTGTCGATATCCAGACGCGCGGTTTAAAGCGGATAGTATTATGTGCGAAGGATACACGCACCTCTGAAAGTGCTCTTGCGAAAAAAAATAACGATAACAAAAAAAAACGATCATTTCGTAAATAAGTACCAAATACAAATAAATAAATAAATAAAACTTCTCTTGTGTATTGTAGGCCGTAGATACACGAACGGGCCTCGGTGGGCGATCTACTACAGTGACGGAATACCGTGAAGGTTGTTGTAGTGAAAAAAAAAAAAAATCAATTTACACAACAAGCTCGACGATTATAATTCCTTGAACAATACTGTTCGAGGGATGATAATATGGTTTTCTTCAGCCGAGATACTACGATAATAGATCAAAGCCCTGATATATGTATTTTTTTTTCTCCGACTCCCATGTACCTTATCTTCTTCTTGTTCTCTCATCATCCAAGCAATTAATCATTCAACGCCGTTGTTCAAATTTTTTTCGTCTCAATCTTTTTCCCTTATTTTTTTTTCTCTCCAGCGCAAATAGATCGAATCTTCTGTAGTTTGCAAGTTCAATAGTCCCGTTGTAATTAGCTTTTTCTTCCTCTTCATTGCTCCGACCCGGACGTCGATTGACCGTTGCCGGCCGATGTCCCGGCAGCCGGTTGGGATTTTTCCGCGACATTTTGAACGGGCAATGCCTTCAGTATCGCGTGCACCTCCTCGGCAACTGCGACCAGTACGAATTCGAATTGTTGCTTAGTGGCAACCATGCCCGGTCTCTGATCTCTGATATGCTCCAACGCCGCAGCTATGTCGATCTCCTTTGCACCCTTTGCCATTCGATTAAGCACCATGTCGATCAGGCAATAAGTTCCCGTGCGTCCCGCGCCATCACTGTGGAATTAAAGACTACATTACTTCCTCTTTTTCTTTTACGGTATTTGCGTAGGGGAGGGCGGGCCAAAAGTGACAGTGGGAGAAAACGGGACGATGAGGAAAAACGTAATTTTCCAATAATTTTTGGATACCCCATTTAGCCCCATTGATACATCCCGATTTTCAGCTCCTTTTTGCCTCACTCTTCCATCCAAAAATTATTGACAAATTGCGTTTTGTCCCGCCATCCCGTTCTGCCCCGTTTTACAAAGTAGTAATAAATAGGAAAATCATGGACAAATTACTTCGCACCTTTATTACGTCGAGATAATGAATTAGGTTCGTAGCTTAATGCTGCGAACCTAATTGCGGAAAGTACTTGATACTTTAAGTACTTGTGATACTTTATACTTTGTACTTAAAATATTTTTTCGTACTTTGGCCAGCTTTGATATATTATGCTACAAGGACGGGAATCACGCGATTTTCGCCGAGCGTCAAGTTTGCGTCACACCCGGCGGTCTTCGTCTTTGATTCGTTTTTGAAAAAGAAATCATACGGCGTGAAAATTCACTCCGTCCAGTCTAGCATACGATCCTTTTTTCCCCGACGTCGCTAAAATAACCACAGTTTTTGCGACGCAGAAGTAAGTGTAAAGTGTAAAGTGTAAATTGGCGGAACACCCCCTGTCAAGACGATTTTCCGTGCGTGTTGCGCGCAAGAAATATGGTTATCTTAGCGAAGTCAATAAAAAAAAAAAAAGTTCAACATTTTAATATACACGCATCGGGACGCCAGTTAAAAACAGTCTGCAATATAAATCGGTGAAGGAAATCTCACCTGCAGTGTACGACAATGGGACAGGATCTTCCGCGATAGGATTTGTTGACTTTTCGACGAAATTCTAGCAGAGCCTTGGTCGATTGTGGGACACCGTTTTCCGGCCACGAGAGGAAATGAAATTGCGTTACCGTGCGAGTCTCGCCGGTACGTAGATTCTTCAGATAGAACGAACGCACGAGATAATCGTCGCACCATATGTGCTCGGATACAAGATGAACCTCGTAGATGTGGTAGAGCTCGGAACCTTCCTCGGGCCAGTAGCGATGGCACATGCCGCGTCCCTCCTCGGTAAGTCGTGTCAGCATCACGATAACGACGCTTCCCTGCTCCCAGACCAGCTGCCAGAAATCTGCCGAAGTGTGGGGAAGCGGTCCCTGGGTCGCTATGTAAGCCGGATTCCGCGGATCGTGATCGGTCTAAGAAAAGGTGAAAAAAAAATCAACAACGGATTAAGGTATTCACGATTAAAAAGAAGATTTCTCATTGATATTAATTATCCAAAGAAAATCTTAGATGTGCGTTATTGAGGGTGTCAAAGCAAAACTAGCCATGTCCACTAGATAATAAATGTTCATTCAAGAGTTAAAGTGGATTAATTGATTTACTAAATTTGTGTGATTGCAGTTTAATGCAATGATTCCCAATGGTTTAGTTTTTTCTTTTATTTGTATTTTCGTTAAAGTGCACGTTGGCAGTTTTGTTGTGACGCCCCACAATATTAAATTTCGAGAGGCAAAAATCAAGGAAACTCGTCGTGGGGCATTGAGATAGCGAATATTCAAGGCATTTGAGACGCAAATTATATGAGGCAGTGTGCGATCTTCACGCGAAAAAGCTGCTACAATCTGTAAACATTATAATTTTTTTGTGTCTGGCATGCTGATCCGAGCTCGTTCTTTCCTCGTGGACACATTCTCTTGCTTGTTTTGTTTTGTTTTTTCTCACTGCGGACTTACCGGCGTCTGAATTGGAAGGCAAGGCGGCATCCGGGGCAAATCACACACAATAGTATCATTCGCATTTGCCTCTCTGCCTCATAGTCTCTTCGATTGAAACGATTCAATGCAGAAAACGGGGGTGAAAATTGCCTCATCTATTCGCTAGCTTGCACAACAGTTTTTTCTGTTGTCACAATAAACTATTTACAGAGGAGACAACCGCGTAAATTGCATCCATATAAGTTTTATCGAGAGGATAAGTTGGATCGGCGGGGAGACGAAATACCCTTTTCATTTCGTTACCTCACGATCAAATCGTTGCTGCTCCAAGTTTTTTACGGGAAAGGCGAGTGGGCAAGTACTAAGGGTCGATTTTTAAAACGTTAGTTTAAACTTAAGGGCTTACACCGCAGTACAATTTTGATTTTTTTATGTTTTTTTTTATCATCGTTTATAGTGTCAAGAATATTCTATTAAATTTTTATGTCGAAATTAGACAAGTTATGAAAGTTGGAGACCGTTATGTGGGAAGTGGCGGTGCGATCGACCAGCGGCGCGGCCGGACTTTCAACGCGTTTTTCTCAAAACGTGATTTTCTAGATCAATGTCCCTGATAACTGAAACATGAGTTGATGGATTTTTATGAAAATTTGTACCGATATATTTCAACAGGCCCTTTAGTCCTTGACGGTTTCATATTAAAAAGAAATACAAAATTATTTTAAAAAATAATTCTGTGTTGAAAAAAGGAAGAAATTGATGTTTTCAAACGGCCGACATAATGTAATTTTATTTCCTCATCAAGGATCTCGTCAAGCAGGATATCATTTGTTAAGGAACAAATATTTTTATTTATGATAAAACGACAAGTTGAAATCAAGGAAAACATGAAGGAACTTAAAAAAAAATGGTGTACCACCCAGTGAAAAAATACCTAATAAAAATAAAATTGAATGAAAAAATTGCTAAATTTTTATAAAATTTCAAATTATTTTTTAAAAAAATTTTCACAGCCTATTTGTAAAAGGACGTGTCCAGGGAATAAATAAATAAATAAATAAATAAATAAATAAATATTTTTTAATATATCTTCGTTCCACCCGAAAAAAATTAAAACGATAAAGCGTATATTTACTGCACAAGAAAATCACGAAATACGCATGCGTTTTTACCCAATTACTGTGGCGTTAAGCCCTTAAGATCGAAACTTGCCACGAACTTCATAGCATGCTTAAGATCTATCTGAAGTTCGAACTTAAGATGGAACCGCAGTTTGAACTTAATTTCGTGCTTAAATTCCATCTTAAATTCGAACTTGAAATCACACTTCGATCTTAAGATGAAACTTAAGATAGATCTTAACGAACTTAAGATAGATCTTAAGATAGATCTTTAAGCATGCAATAAAGTTCCGACCAAGCTTCGATCTTAAATTCGATCTCAAGAGCGATATTAAGTTCAAACTAACGTCTTAAAATTCGACCCAACGGCAGGTAGTGGAGAATCCTTCTTAGCCGGTAGTGCCTAATTGGCTTGGTTCCCGAGCATGCAACTTACGCGGTCGTCTACTGTATCATAAATCTTTTTTCATTCAGCAGTTAAAAAAAATTATTAGTCGATATAAAAATAATACGCTCCGCTCAAAATGATCTATAGAAAACTATCAAATGTCTTTAAAAAAAAATATAATTCGAACTATAGAATGCATAAAAGATATTTTTTTATAGAATATTTTGAGCAGCCCTTCGAGGTACGCGGCCAGCGGTTAAATTTCGCAGCAACGAAATTCGACGGCTACTTACGATGGTCGACGCGTTTATGTAGTCCGAATTGTTAGCATTGGATAGATCGTTTAGCACGACTCTCGAGTGATCGTAAGGCAGAGATGAGCCGGAACGATTGCGATCACCGTTGGATTTTTCAGTCGCAATCGCAATCGACGAGGGATCGGCTTCGTACGCACAGATTCCTGCCCACTCTTGATCCAGGCGGTCCTTGTTCTTCAGATGGTCTTCCATGTAAGTCTGAAAAAAGTAACGAAAAATTATGAAAAAAAATTGAGCAAAAAGGTGCAAAGTTTGAGCTTGGCCATCTCTTTTTTTAAACTGTTTGATGCATAGGTTTTTGTGAGAAATAATTTGTTGACCAATTTTGGCTTCGTTATAAAGGACAACAATTTCCTCTGTTAGGAAATAAAAAATCGCACATTTTTTTACCGTTTTACGGATAGATTTTTCGGTGAAAAAATTCGTTGTTCAATTTTGGCTTCCTCATACAGGAAAACGACTTCCTCTGTGAGGAAACAAAAAACCCCGGCAAGTACAGATTATTAGCTGAGTCAGCTCTGCAAAAAATCGTTTCGATGATTACCAGAACCATGTGACCGGTAGAAATGTCCATGTTGGTGAGCGCGGCTGCTTCCTCGCCCCAGGAAGACGTGCTAGATCGATTGGACTCGCTCTCCCTCGACAAACTTATAATTCTTGGCGATTCGGGTTTCTCATTCGGCTGCTTAGCTTGCATACGCGCTCTGCACAGATCCTGATAGTCCTTCGAAGCTTCCGGATCCGGTGTCGCTAATCCGGCGAGCTTTGCGCGCGATTTGGCATGCTTTCTCGCGATAATTAAAGTGACGACGGCCGCTGCAGCGGCGCATGCAGCTCCGGCCGATACAATTCCGGCAAATAAGCCGCGGCTCATCGGCGTTGGGGCGTTCTTCACTGTAACACTGGGCGGTAGCTTCACCTGCGAAATATAAATTCCATTTTTTTTGTTTGCTGCAGACTGCATAAAATAATTGCATAAATTCTTCGAAGAATTCACCTTGTCACCGATACCCGCAGATGTCAGTTGCCTGCCCGTTGCCTTTTTCAATTCATCTCCTATGTCCTCTGAGATATATAAAAAAAGTTGATCGTGTAATTCAACACTTTTTTTTTATATTTCGCTTCCTTATAGAGCAGTGATTCTAAACCTTGGGGGTCCACAGGGGGTCCCTCGTGTATTTTGGGGGTTCCATGGACCCCCGAAGCTTTGTTTTCTTTGGAAACAATTTTTTTTTAGAGATTTTAAGGAAAACGTGTTCAGATTGTTCCTAAACATCGGAAAATTATATTTAGAAAAAAAGTCGAAATTTGTGTGTTTGTGTTTGTGTTTGACCCATAAAATTGACTCTTGTAACTTGAGAACAGCTACAGCTATCCAGCTGAAATTTCTAAGGTAGGTTGAAGTGTCGATCCTCAATGTTGTGTTAAATTTTTATCAAAATGCTTGGCAGTCATAAAATTTTTACGCTATTTTGAACTTTGCCAAAAACAAGTCTGTGCGAACGCTAGCGCTTACAATTTTTGATCCATCGGGCTAAAAAGTTGTACACAGAGTACATATTTAATTCGACGAGGATCGATCGAACCATGTAAATTTTATGAGATTGTTAATTTTCTGCATTTTTCAAACAATTTGTATTTTCGTTCTAACGCAAGTTTCCATATCAAATATTGAATAAAGAGTAAAATAAGACGAAATATAGAGTTACATTTGATAGGAAATCTTTGTAGTGAATGTCGCAAAAATTAGGGATTTTTTGTATTTTCAAACAACCATATTTTTCAAACGCGATTATTTTCTTTTGTCGAAAAAGCTTCCTCCATGAGGAAGCTAAATATTCACGGAAAATGATTTTTCATTGAAGTTTGTACCCAAAAGTAGATTAGATGAGGAAGCTTTCTGAAAATCTCGATTTTCACACGTTATATATTTTTTTACGATGGGTTGAAGTTTTTTTTTTTACCTAGCCTCGGAGCTATTCCCATAGCATCGTTTGACATTGATCCGGTAACTTTGAAGGTAACTTCGGCACGACCGACACGTACGTCTGTAAATGTGCCTGGGCTCAGACCCAACAATTTTTCCACTTCCTCGACGACTTTTTCACCGTCCGACCATTTCGTAAATTCGCTGTCGAACTGAATATAAAGATGATCGAGATCAACGTTCTCGTATGTTTTCCCGTTGTACAGAACGTCGTAGCGCTGTTTCTTCACGAGCGGAGCTCGTAGAACCTCGTTTTCTTCGCGATCCGAGATGTGCTCCTCGTCGGCGGGCGCTGTGAAAAATGCAAAAAAAAATTAATTTAAATATCGTCAAAATAAACATTGAGAGAAAGTGAAACGTCGATGATACTAACGCGCCGGTGGCGACTGAGTCTTGAAAGCATAATTGTTTGTGGAGAACAGCGGTCCAGGTTTCTTCACGTCTAAGCGCTCGGGTCGTTGAAAAGCTGCGAGATCGCGACTCCAGAGCAACGCGTTTAAATCGTCGTCGAATACAATATCGTCACTTTCTGGAACTGAAAATATAGACCCGATATATTTAATTTGTATGCATATTTCTTTTTTTTCAATTTCTTCTTCCTCAAAAAATGACCATATGCGATCATGCATGAACTATATTCGATCATGTAAAATCTTTTTTTTTATTTCAGATTACCACATCTGCAAAAAAAATATTTCGATGTTTTTTTTTTCACCAAAACTAAGTTTCCTCTATGAGGAAGCGAAAAGAAAAGATGATCCTGTTTTTTAGGCGCCAAGCTTATGCATAACCACTAATTTATTATTTCTGTCGAAAATTAATCTTTCTGTCTTTCAAATTCGCTAATAACATCGTGAAGATTCAACAATTGATTTCTTCTTTTTCTATTTCAGAGCACTACAGAGTGAAAAACAAACCAAAATTATTCCATTTTTCAGCCCGGCCACATATTTATTATTGCTATCGAAAATGCGTCATTCCCTCTTTCACCTTCTCTAATAACATCGTGAAAATCCAAAGGTTGAACCAATCCTCCCTCCGTGTACATTCCGCTCTCGCGACGATTGCCCGAAGCGTCCGGATTCCCCAGGATCGAAGAAATGTCTTCCCTCCGCTCGTTTCCCGGGTCGTCCTCGTCCTGAGCTTCGCTCTCCTCGTCGCCGGTGTCCCTGTTCAGCCATCGATCGTCCTCGTCCCCGTTCGCGTCGTCCTCAGCCTTGTTCCTCATGAACTCCAGTCCGGCGAGATCGTCCGTGTAACGTTTCTGCAGCGTGGCGTTCATCAGTATGAGTTTCCACATTTCCTTGTCGACCTTCGAGTTTCTCCAGCGTCGATATCTCTCGACGTTGTCGTCCCTCAGAATGTCCTTCGCATTGTCTGCGTAATTGACGTTCGCCTCCGACCGTTCAAAGCTTCGCAGGCTGTCGTCTTCCCTGCGTGGCTGACGTCTCAGCCGATACATCGGCCGATCGTATTTCTTGTTCAGACGCTGAGCCAGTTCGCGAAAATTTCCCGACGCATCGCCGAGATTGCTGTTGGCTGACATCGAATCGACGGGGATTTCCGGCCACATATCTTCGTCCACCTCCTCGAAGTTTTCTTCATTACGAAGCCTCGCGAGGTGGTGACGCTCGGGTTTCTTGCCGGATGGGTACGCGTAGGCGTAATCGGCCTCGAGAGGAATGTCACCGAACTGACGATTGATGGTGTGCTTCGGTTTCTTCGACGAGACCGGCGGATAGTATTTCTCGTCGGCGAAGTCACCGTAACCATGGCCACGAGACGGCGTGAAGTTCACCACTGCCAGGGGCTGAGGATCCTGGAAAAAAAAATCGTGGAAGTTAATCATTGTGAAATTTCTTCGATGGCAGGGAAAAAAAATTGATGACAAAGTCTTTTCGTTAGGTCTAACGACACGTAAGTTCGAGAGAGGAGTGAGAGAGATTACAAACACTTGGCGGTGGAATAAAAATGTGTACAAAATCGAGCACATGGACGGTGCTGTAAAGACTGTTTTTGCATAATGATAATTACAAAATGTTATTAACAAATTAGTGAAAAATAAAAATTGTGCAATAAATTACCCGGTAACGTAATTTTTTTTTACGTAAATGATTTGTCAATTTTCTGTAAATACTTATGAACTTTCTCAGAAATTTATATAATGTTTAAAAATTGCAATTTTAAGCAAATTTTAACATAAAGAAAACACAATTTTCAAACATTACAAAGGATTCATACCTAGTCAAAAAAGTAACACATCACTTTTATGGGAAAAAAATAAGTTTGTCCGGTGACTTGTTGCATAATGTTTTATTTCCGTAATTTGTTAATATCATTTTGAAATTACTATTATTATGCACGAACAATCTTTTCAGCACCTTCCTATGCTTGATCTTTTTTCAGATTGTTATCTGGTCGGGAAATGTTTGTAATTATTTGTTATTCCTCTCTCAAACTTAGGCGACGTCAGACATAATGAAAGGACTACCTTAACTAAAATTAAAAGGCACTCAGTTTGGACCGAACTGAAACTTTCCAATCTTTTCGAAGCTTTTGTTTTATCATTGTGTAATTTCTACGATGGCAGGAAACAAAATTGATTACGAATATCCATCCGTTCATTTTAATTAAAATAACAGGGCATTACGCTTTGATCGAACTCAAAGTTTCAAATGTTTTCCAAGCTTTTTTTCCCTTCGATCCAGCAGTTTCGGTAAATACTCACTTCCTCATCCGGCTCGATATCATCTCCGTACTCGTCGATGTTGCGCTCGTCCATTTCCGCGAGTTCGCGACAAAATTCAAGCTCATGTTTCAATCTGTATCGAAGGCTGTAGAGGGAGTGTTGCATAACGCACTGAGTGTAAGGATGCGTCCACTCGTATCCACCGACGACGAGTCCTTCGAGCTGTCTTCGCAACAGTTCGAGCTCTCGCGAATCCAGGTCGTACCTGTAAATGTTCTCCTCATCCTCGCCGAACGGTCGTATACATCTTCCAAACGCCGAGTCTGCGTTCGATTATCGCAAACATACAAATTACAGTTATTTTTTTTTTTTTTTCTCAATTACTGTAAAATTACCGTAAAATCTTCTCTTGGTTTAATCGATGAGCCAATATCGATTTTAAAAAATGTTATATCTATAGTACTTGTCATCTATACAAAAATAAAATTAAAAAATGACTAAAAACAATTTGTATCACTATTTTAATACATGACGAGTACTATAATACTATAGTACTGTACAGATGATAAGTACCGGAGATTTCTGACAAAATCTAATTTTCTTCTCACCAAACACAACCTGTAACAGTTATATCGGCTTTAGGTTCAATAAAAACATGACGATGTTTAATAATATGGACGTCGCTCTGATATTAATAAAATATAAAATCGCCAGAAAATTTCTCTGACGTAGATACCATGTAAAGAAGATCTAAATTTACTTGCTTAAACAGCCTGTAACATTAACATCGTCACTCGATTCTATAAAAAAAAAAAGCTTCCTCTATGAGGAAGCGAAACATAACGATTTTCTGCAATATGGACGTCACTCTGACATTCGTTTTAGGTCGCAACACTGTCCGGTATCGATACATCATCGTGCTTAAATATAAAATATATACTTGATAAAAAATTTCTCTGAAGCAGATATTGTATAAAGGGAATGTAAATTTTCATCACTTTTACAGGGTTGCGTTTGGTCGTTGATATCTTCTTCATTGTCGCATGCGCTCCCCTTATAGGATAGATATAAAAATTGTTTGATAATACAGTATTGATTTTACCATCGTAACAAGTCTCCACACCGGATCTGCACACATTCTTGCTGAAGAGGCAACCTGAAAAAAAAAAAAAACAACAAAAGAACATTAAAAATCAAACAAGAATCCCGGGTTTCGTCTCGAATGCATTAATATCGAGGGTCGCGCGGATGTATCGCTCCCACGAGCTTTCTCGTTTATTTTATTTATTGTTTTTTTTTTACTCTATCTCTGAAATCGTCATGGAGAGCACGTAATGTTCTCTCAGCGCCGGGGAATTCTGAAGGCGTGGGCGGTCAGCATTCGACATCGGTATATCTATGCTGCGTTATAGCTGAAGGATTCGCAAGCTCGCTTCGCGCATCAATGAATATCGCGTGACTGCATTAAAGCTGCGCGGGCGAGCCCCGAAGAAATATTCTCGGATGATCCGCCCACGCCATTTCCGATAAACCTCTCATCTCCCTCCTCAAACATAAAGACGAACAACCCCTCTCGACGCATACAAATCTCGAACAATACAACTCCAATTAATCGTCTAAAAAAATTGTTTCACTCAAAAAATGGTACCATTACCTTTTTTTTTACCAAAGTGGGTTTTTCCAAAAAAAAATTTTAGAATTTTTTCGCTAATGAAATCGGATGGGAAATATGCCACTTGAAAACAGTGGCGAAGGTTTTAATTCGATATCTTGACAATTTTTTTTTTTTTTTTTTTCAAAAACCATTCTATATGCTAAAATACAAAATTTCGAATTTTTAGCATATAGAATGGTTTTCGAAAAAAAAATGTTAAAAGTAATTTTCAGAAGAATAATAATTGTTATTATTATGTCATTTAAGTTTCAGAATTAGTTATAATCTTCGCTCTCTCCGTAGCCACAGTTTCTTTTCTTTTAGACGCGAGACTGGAGAGACCGAAGATCGCGCCTGTTGGAGCTAGTTAAGGGACCTTCCGGAACCGCCGACTGCGCTGATCTTTGGGAACGCTTTGCGATTACTTTGCAAATCCGAAGGTCGGTAGTTTATTTGTAATTTTAAGAGGTGTCTTAAGCAGAGCGAATAGCGGTGCTTTCGATTCGGCGTTTTCATTACTATAGCGTGATTGCGCATGTGCCCGGTCGTTCTCTCCCAGGGAGCAGAAAGACATCTGGTGTTGATAAATGATTTAAATGGTTTGCATATGCGCGTCCGGATGATAACTATAAGCTATCCTACGTCCGAAAGTTAGCTTATTGGATGGATGGTAACTTTCGGGTACCGTCCAGACGGACATATGCAACCCATTGAGAGCACTTTTTGATACCTCGTTTTTTTATTTGCCCTACCTGAGCTGCAATGAATTCTTACCAAAAAAATTACCGCTCACATGCGCAGCCGCGTTATAATAACGGGAAAGGCCAAATCGAAAGCACGCCAGTGGGATCAGAGTTCGGTTACGAATAGAGTTCGAGCCTTTGATCGAGTTGATGGTACCCATTTAGTAAAAACACCAAGGCCCAACCTACATTACTATACGCGCGTTACTAATAACGCGCGTATTTGGTTTTGGGGCGGATATTGTTAAGTCACACGTCTATTCGTTCAGACGCCTCAGTCCAGACTGTTGTATACGACGATCGAACTTGGGTCGATCGTCCGTTCGTTCGTTTATTGTTAAGCCTAACTAATATCGTGTGTTATAACGAATAGTCAGCTATGTAGCTGACTATTCGTTAAGACACACTGTGTTAAGATATACTGTGAAAAAAAAATATATATAAACGCAATCGAGGAAACAATGAGGACGTTCATCAGTTTTGTAAATGCGAAACACACTGTGAGGCACGAATATGTGCACAATAAACACAACAATGCGGAAGTTTATGAATTTCTATTATTGCATTACTCTTCACGTACTTCTTATGGACTCGACGCATTCCTCGCGCCTTCGTGCATGTATATTGCCCTATTGCAATGTGCACAGTGTACGGATCACAATACACTGGCGGCCGAACGATTTCATCCGAGGAAATTAAATCGACAAACTTTTCTCTTTTTTCCAATTAACCGATAAGCATAGTTTTTTTTACGATCCTTTTACAACCAGCTATCGCGGTTAAGAAGTCGCGATATTATAAGTCGTCTGACGTTTTTTCTTTATTGCTCTTGGCTTCCCTAGGGAGGAAAAGTACTACTTTTTTTCCATAAGGAGGAAAAGTGCTACTTTTCTTCCATAAGGAGAAAAAGTACTACTTTTCTTCCATAAGGAGGAAAAGTACTACTTTTCTTCCATAAGGAGGAAAAGTACTACTTTTCTTCCATAAGGAGGAAAAGTACTACTTTTCTTCCATAAGGAGGAAAAGTGCTACTTTTCTTCCATAAGGAGGAAAAGTGCTACTTTTCTTCCATAAGGAGGAAAAGTACTACTTTTCTTCCATAAGGAGGAAAAGTGCTACTTTTCTTCCATAAGGAGGAAAAGTGCTACTTTTCTTCCATAAGGAGGAAAAGTACCACTTTTCTTCCATAAGGAGGAAAAGTGCTACTTTTCTTCCGTAAGGAGAAAAAGTACTACTTTTCTTCCATAAGGAGGAAAAGTGCTACTTTACTTTCCTACAGAAGAAAAGTGCTATTTTTCCGCCCGCTTAGGTACTTTTTCTCCCGCTCGACTACTTATCCTCCCGCTGGTCAAGAATCGGTAACTTTCCACCTGCGTTGCGGGCATGAAATATGGTAATTTTGGCGAAGTCGGGAAGAAATCACATTTCTCGACGCTACAGAATGGTTCTCAGATGTGGACGAGCATTCGAGTCCTGAAATTATAAATTTTAAGCATATTCATCAATTGATTGAAAACGAAAATAGGCCAAGTTTTCTGGCCCCCTTAAGTAAGCCGAGAAACGCATAGTTTTCTTCATAGCTTCACAGAGAAGAAACGAGAGGCTCTCGAGTGAATGAACCCGAAATTGCTCTCATGGGAATCTGAGGGACTGGAGAGCTTGATACTCTATCTGGCTAGTAGTAAAGGCCTGAATTTCATTGAGGCGACACACTTTGTCGCTGAGAATTTCGTATGATGTCCCCGAGGTGCGACCCGGCCAGACCCGGCTAAGTCGACTAGACTATGATTGTGCAATATTTAACAGTGTAATGTGACTCGCGGTAGGATTGAGGAGTGCATAGTCTAAAAAGACCGGTCAAGTGGAAAAGTCGAGCAATAGTCAGTCCAAATAAAGTTGTATTGGAGATCCAACGAATAGACTGGAAATATATTGAAATGCGAATGAGAGAAGCAAAGATCCAGAGCTAGGCGAGCGGGAAAGTGAAAGAGTCGACGAATGGTCGGACAAAACAAAATTGTATCGCGGATCGATCGAATACAATGAAAATAAATAAAAATAGGAATGCGAGTAACAGAAAGGCCGAGACTCGACGACGGTCAAGTGGAAAAGTCGAGGTATAGTCAGACAAAATAAAGTCGTACTGGAGATCCATCGAATAGACTAGGAATATATTAAAATGCAAGTAAGGTAAGTAGAGACGCAGACCTAGTGGGACGCGAAAGTGGAAAAGTCGAGGAATAGTCAGACAAAATAAGATCGTATTGGAGATCCATCGAATAGAAATATATTAAATATATTAAAATGCGAGTGAGATAAGCAGAGATACAAACGTAGAGGCACGGGAATGTGAGAAAGTCAATTAATGGTCGGACAAAGTAAAATTGTATCGCAGCTCGATCGAATAAAACAAAAAATATATTAAAACGCGAGTGCAAGCTTATTTTGTAATTAAAAAAATATATATGAATGCTAGTAGCAAATAACGAGCTTTGGGCGGGTGGGAAAGTCACAAAGTCCAATAACGGTCAGACAAAATAAAATTCTATCGTAGATTGATCGAATATAATAAGAACAAATTAAAAACCCAACGCGAGTAGTAGAACCGGGTCCAGACGGACGAGCAAGTGGAAAAGTCGAGAATAGTCAGACATGACAAAATTGCATCGCTGATCGATCGAATTAGAATTTTTTTTAACTTGCAAATTAAAATTGTCATATAGCTTTTCTCATGAAACTAGCAAATTGCAATTTTCATGTTACTTTCTCATGAAACTTGCAAATTTAAATTTTCTTATGACTTTCTCATGAAACTTGCAAATTTAAATTTTCTTATTACTTTCTCATGAAAGTTGGGAATTTAAATTTTCATATGGCTTTCTCAAAATGTTCCTTTATTCGGGTGGGGATCGAAATTTTGAACGATCGCATTTTTCGAACAGCCGCTATTTCGAAATAAAAAATTAAAATAACTAAAAAAATTTAAGCCCTACAAATCTAAAATCGCGAATATTAAGAGAGTTCACAATTTCGAATTCATTATAGCGAAGGACCAAGAACTCTAAAGTTCAAACTATCAACAAACCGAAAAGTCGAACAGTCAAAGTAACGAAAGACCAGAAACACAAACGGTCGGAATAGCTTACGAAACGTTAGCTCTCACATGTGTTACCTCTCGTGTAATTTCCAGCGATCCTACACTTTTGCTATTCGCTTTCGCTATTTCGGTCCTTCGATATTGCGCGCATCTACATTTTAGTCATTCGCAATCTGCATTAGCTCCTCTCGGTTCTAAACTTATAAATTTCAGCCTTTCTAAATCAACCTAAATCTGGCTCAACCTAAATCTGGACGTCCAACTTCTGAAAAATTATTTTCGAATTAAAAAACTCTCTCAAAAATAAGCTTTCGATGAAGAGATTATTTAACTTAGTCATCTGTCGAAGACACAATTCTCGAACTGTTCATTTTTTGATATTGTAATATTCACAATGATGAAATTTCGAAATACCAGCGATCCTACATTTCGGTAATTGAACATTTTAACCTCCACCCAGAATACAAGTCTGTCACACACACACACACACAAACTTACATCCGGACGCCAGCTAAAAATCACATTTCTCGACGTTTGAGACTATTTTAAGTGCTCTAACACTAAAATCCCAAAAAAATTTGTTTGCGATTAAAAAAAAAAAATCTATTAAGAAGCAAGATATTAGGATGGTCCTTAAATTGAAGATTCTTGAATTGAAGAGATATTTTATAATTTTTTTACTATTACAGGAATTTGTCAACTTCCTTCACCAGAAACGACAAACCTTCGATTTTTTTATAATTTAACTTTTGATACATCAAACATATCTTTTCAAATGAAACATTCTGTTATTTTTCCGCTGTTGGATTTTCTCCTTCTATGAAATTTTGTAACAATTAGCTATAATTGTCGAAAAATTTGTTTTTCACCCTCGGTAACGACCTCTAAAAATGCTTTGATTTCATAGGGACTTCCAAGAGTTTTTTTTCCTTATTCCTTATACTTTAGAAGTGCGGGGTGGACTCAAGGAAATCTCGAATATTTAATTTTGACTTTAAATTTAGATTTTCCAAAGTTTGTAATTTTTAAAATAGCCGGTAGCGACCTCTCAAAATCCATTAATTTCAAAGATATTTCGCACATCGTATTTTTATTTTATACCCCACGATAATACGCTCTCGCCCCCAGAAAATTAAAAAATGTCCAATTCAAGAACCACCCTACAAAATATATTTAAAAAAATAATGTGAGTTTGTTTCCAAATTTTTGGTAAAAGACAACGAAAGCACGTATTATTGTGCTGCTTTCGTTCTTGCACGAGTTGGGCGGTGATGCAAGTGGCGCGTGGGATGCACAGCTCGATAACGTCGGCCTAATGAAAAGCATGCGCATATATATATATATATATACACACTGCCGCTCTGCATGTATATTAAAAGAGATCATGCTAAACAGCGAATAACCGGGCTACTCGGAAATTGGCTCGACGTTAACGACAACAAAAACAAGAACGACTACAACGAGGCAAGTTGAACGATAAATATTTAATAGATGACTTTATTTTAGCTTACCAACTTCGCCATCACCGCGAATGAGTTCCTGAAGCAAGCAGAGCACGAGTAGCTCCAAGCCTCCCTTCCACCACCGTTTACGGCCCATAGATCTTTCTAAAACGAAATCAATAAACCCATCATTCGAGCTCTAAATATTTTCTTGTTGTATATAAACTCGAGCATATAATACGACAAAAAAAAATAATAATTTGTCATCCAATTCGTTGATTACATTGTTTGCTCTTTTTAGGTTTGTTTATAGATGCTATTTACGCGTGGATTGCTAAGAAACAGACGAGTGAATTTCACATTATTTCTTAACAAGTGTTTCTTAACAATTACTGAAATTATCTTAACAATTACTGGGTTGTGTTACTTTAAGATATGTGTTTATTTCCACATAACGGTTTGTATTTAAATCTCGAACGAAATAATTTCGCTCTTCCTACTTTAGAGCCAAAAGCGTAAATTCTATTATCGATGATATTTCTCGTGCATCGTAAAAGACTTTGTCGTCGATTTACCCTCCGACGAAGACTTATGGAGTGTTATCCCCGATTTGCATTTAAAACTAGGCCCGCCCCACCTGTTTGCGGGAAGAACGTTTATGCTCTTTGGTCAGTTTACATAACCTGTAAAGCGTCGTTTCCCCGATCGATGATGATACATTTGTATATACTCGTACGCCCCAACTCTCCCTCGAGTATATGTAACAAATGATATATATATATACTAGCGGTTATGTGGGCTCGAGAGCTTCGCGCGCTCGAAGCATCTGTGCGAGCGTCTGTGACTATCCATGTAAGTGCCTGTAGCTATGAGGTCCTGTGTGGATCTGTGAGTACTGCGGGTATATACGAGTACCTGTGAGCATCTTTGAGTATCTATGAGTCTCTGAATGTTTGGATGAGTATCTGTGAGTATCTATGAATTTTTGGCGTGAGTATGTATGAGTCTCTACGAATGTTTTCGTGAGTATCTGTGAGTCTATGAATGTTTGCGTAAGTATCTATGAATGTTTTCGTGAGTATCTGTGAGTATCTATGAATGTTTGCGTGAGTATCTATCAGTATCTATGAATGCTTTCGTAAGTATCTGTGAGTCTATGAATGTTTGGGTGAGTATCTATGAGTATCTATGAATGTTGCGTGAGTATCTATGAATGGTGCGTGAGTATCTGTGAGTATCCATGAATGTTTGTGTGAGTAACTGTGAATGTTTATATGAGTATCTATGAATGTTTGCGTAAGTATCGATGAATGTTGCGTGAGTATCTATGAATGTTTTCGTGAGTATCTGTGAGTATCTATGAATGTTTGCGTGAGTATCTATCAGTATCTATGAATGTTTTCGTGAGTATCTGTGAGTCTATGAATGTTTGGGTGAGTATCTATGAGTACTATGAATGTTTTCGTGAGTATCTGTGAGTATCTATGAATGTTTGGGTGAGTATCTATGAGTACTATGAATGTTTTCGTGAGTATCTGTGAGTATCCATGAATGTTTGTGTAAGCGTCTGTGAATGTTTGTATGAGTAACTGTGAATGTTTATGTGAGTATCTGCGAATGTTTGTGTGAGTGCACAGCTATAGAAAAGATGGTACGGCGATGAAACGGTGGCAGTACCAATGGTACGATATCCGCTTCGCGGCATATTTTTTGTATCTGCGTATTTGTTAACTTTTGTGCGAGCATTTGTCGAATGTTCATGAGAGTATCTGAATGTTTTTTTGTGAGTACGTGTGAGTATCCGTTAATGTTTACGAGAGTATCCGAATGTTTGTTTGTGTCTGTGAGTATATTGGTGTGAGTCTCCAATCGCCATGAACTTTATTATTATGTAGATCTATAGCCCAGTGTACGTGCAACTGTGTGAAACAGATGCTGCCTGATTCGTGAGAACTACGCCGACCAGTTACGAAAGGTCGCTGCGCGAAAATCAATAATACGTTATAAGCGCCTCCGGTGAACCACCCATCGACATGATCGTATATCCTCCTCCTCCTGCTGCTGCTGCTGCTGCTGCTGCTGCTGCTGCCGCTGCCGCTGCCGCCGCTGATGCTGTCGCCGCTGATGCTTTATTGCCTTCCGATTTATACCTGCGGAAAACCTGCGTAAGCACACCACAGATAATCAATGTTTCACCGAGATAGAGCAACGCTGAAAACGGTATAGCTATAGCCTCTAGGAGGTTAACAGAGCCGGTGCGTAGACACGAAACTGTGGCATGGAGATTCGATAAGCCTGTGCGAGGAAGCATCAGGTTGTCACCGCCATGAGCGCAGGGCGGTAACTCATGTTTTTTCTTTTCTACTTGTTTTTTTTTTTTCCTCGGCTTCTAACCGAATTAAACTGTACTTTAATTTAATAACGAGGATAACCGTTAAAATATCTTCGGTGTCGGTGCAAACACAGAGCAGACGACAAGACCGGTGTTGCGAGTGTACCAAATGCATGTCGAACGGCGATCGATGACGATGAATTAATTGACCAGACCGAACAATCGAATCGAACGGCTCGACCCCCTATCGGTGACAACGAAAATGTCCACAAACATTCGTGAAATCAATTCGTCAATTGAGAGACAAAGAAAAAAACTGTATACAGAAAATTATTTATTTCTAAGATATTTTACCATTAATATTTTATAATAATATCCAATAAAGAGTCTCACAAATATTCGGGACGTCGATTTATCAATTGGAAATAAACAAAAAGAATTGTATACAAAAAATTTGTCTATAATATATTTTTATCGTCAAGCATACGACATGCGTGTGCAATATATGTATATCGCATGCCGTGATCAAGTAAATATTGGTCGACTTTTCCGAGAACGAAAAAAAATGAAAATAAAACAAAGTATAACCGTCCGTGCCGATTTGTGCGAGGCCGGTGCAGGCAGTCATCGTCGATCGAGGAACGAACGCGCCTGCGCCACTCGCCATTGTTTCGATTGTTACTGTTTTCATTTTTTTTTTTCTTCGAAAATCTTACCGGGGCGTTCGTGCACGGTGTTTTCTCAGTTGCGCATAGTCCCTGCGCTTAATTTAACCCCAGCGCCGATCGTCGGAAGCCTCTCTGTATATTTATTTATTTCTTTTTTTTGCGCGGACTGTACTCGAGTCTCCAAGTTCACCGGAAACCCGAAAGAACGTTCGCGACCGTACGCCGTGCGTCAATTCTTAACCATCTCTTGAATAATGTATCGGAACGATCTTAAGGTTGACGCGAATTAAGCGGAGAGAGATTGATTCGGTGGGTAAGATTCGACCGAGAGCTCGATTCTCCGTGTCCGCACTCGACGCAGCGGTGACACCGACTGCCCGACTCGAGACCGTGCCTGCGAGAGGGCGTGCGTTGGATTTCAAATCGATTGCACGCCGGTCGCTCGGTCTCTCCTCGCAGCCGCGCGCCACCTCGCGTTTCGCCCGGCTATATAGAACGCAACGTCTATATATATAGCCGACCGAAGGGAACCCGGGGAGAGAGGGGAGAGCGAGGCGAGATCTCCAGGGGTCACTCCTACCGCCCACGTTCTGCCCTTTGCCGCCCGGCTGAGAGCCGTGCAGAGCCAGCGGCTCCAAACAGATGTTCAGGGTGAATGGGACGGGCTCGGGAAATTAATAAATTCATTTCTCGAGGTATATTCCATTGAGCACCGGAGAAACTCTTGTGTTCATTGCGACCCTGTGGATATCTGCACGAGACCAAACTTCGTCGAGTTATGAAACAGCTGTTTTTTTTTGTTTCTTTTTTTTGCATCGCGCATGAACTTCGGGGAAGTTCATTCGGAGAATCAAATTCTGTGAGCGAAGGACTTTTTTTGTCTTCCTAGATTTGTGAACTAAAAAAAAATTGTTCGATCGATTTTTTTTTTTTTTATTTTATTTAGGAAGAAAAAAAATATTGTTCACTATAACGGAATTTAAAATGCACTGCTTGAGCATCGAGGGAGACTTGAAAACGATGAAGTTTTATTACTGCAGATATTTTTCGGCTCATTATTATTTTGTTAATTTAGACTAGACGACCCGAACTTCGACAGGCCCGAGGAAATAATTTTAATGAATGAAAAGTAACGATGATAACAATCGAGCATTGAACGAATTTTTTACACGTTTTCTTTTTCGTTTTCATTCACTTAATTTTCCGTACACCCAGAGCCGAACGCGTGGCGCCATCTACGACTCGCGACGGATTGAAGAATCATTGAAAATAAGATGCTTGTCGAGAATATTGTTTTCAATGATTTTTTGGAGACACTGGATCGTCGTTTTGGAAGCGACCTTGAGGATGGAACTTTCGATTACTTGGAGAGTAATTATTTTGCATTGCGAGAACCCCCTTTTGTCTAACATATGGTCGAGAGTCGACGCGCGGTCTGACGGACTTTCCCGCGGGAGTTTACGTGCCAGATATCGATTAGGAACACTTGTTGCCATTGCTCTCCCGACGCTGCATTCACCGAAGGTGACACGAAACACCACGACGCACGAGCGTTCCTTCCCTTTTGTCTGTTCTCTGTTTACTCGACACAGTATCCTTGTCGTATTGTTTATACCTCGGACGATTCAACGGAGAGACAATAACGATTGAGAACAATGAGGCTTTAACTAATAATAATAATGTTATTTTAGGAGGAGCTCGAAAGACACAAAAGTGACCTTGAATAATCATAATAGTATCCGCTCGTCCGATAATTATTATTTTTCTTTTTACATTGTGTTTAACGTCTAACCTCTCCCTGATCATTAACGCGTGAAATTTGTTTATTTACTTTTACGTTAATGTATCTATTACTTTTGTCTGAGAGCTATTGGGCTTTGTTAACTAATAATAATAATGATTTAATTTTAGGAGGAGCTAGAAAGAATGCAAATCAATATTATCTGCTTGCGCGATCATTATTATTTTTCCATTTACATTACGGTTAACATTTAATATATCTGACCCTTATGCCTGAGAGCTATCAGACTTTAACCAATAATAATAATATCATTTTAGGAGGGGCTCGAAAAAAAATCTACGACGACCTTGAAAATCATAACATCGTCTGCAGCTCGCGTGCTCTTTATTATTTTTCCATTTACATTCCGTTTAATGTTTAATCTCTATCCGGCCGTTTTAACAAAACGCATAACATTATTATTCTTCAATCTCTTTTGCCTGAGAGCTCAGCGCGCCGTCGAAGAGTCAAGTTAATTACTCTCGCGGGAGATACAATTTGCCTCCCGATTGATAATTCACAGTCTCGGTTTAATCTCTCAGCTCGCTGCTGGAGCTCGGTCGATTCGTAATTCGGATAGCCGGTCCGAGCCGGAAGTCGCCGATCGCCGCGACCTCTGCCGCCGTTGTCGTGAAACATCGACGTGGGAGCGAGCCGATGAGCATCAACGAAAGTTAGGTTAGGCTCTTTTTTCCGGTTCGCATAGCCGAGAGGTGCGTTGTCGCCCGAGTGTTGCAAAGTAATCTGCGAACATCCGATTGTTAATAAAATATTGTCGACGAATTTTGTTGTCGTTTCGAAGATCGTTCCTTCGCGCTCATTTTGACACCATTATTTACGTACGAAAATACTTTTATACGAGTGTTTAGAGGCAATATATACAGGGCAACCTCTGTCAACATGTTATCGTGGCGGAGACTGTCGCTTCGGCGTATCGTCGAAAAATTTTCCGAGTATCGTTGAATTTTCGGTCCTCTCAAAGACCACAGCAATCGCAGACGCGAAAAAGTGATTTCATTTTTTTTTTCGTGAGAATTTTGGCTCGTCCAACCGTTAAAGTTGTGTCAAGCTAGCGCGCTACTTGTGTGTACACGTTGACGGGGGGGTTAAGCTCGTCGTACAATCGGATGTTTACCGATTAACTCATTTTTCGTAGAGACCTCGATTTTTTTCTTTCGATTTCATACGCTCCTATTTTTTTTTTTTTGTGTCGACTTCACACGCTCCTATTTTTTTAATTTCATACGCTCCTTTGTTTCGATTTCATACGCTCCTTTTGTTAGATTTCATTCGCTTCCTGTTTTCTTTTCCTGATTTCTTTTCGTGTTTTCTTTTCGATTTCATACGCTCCTTTTTTTTTCTATTTTATACGCTCCTTTTTTCCGATTTTATATGGTACTATTTTTTTTTTTTCAAACATGTTCAAACATGTCTGTAATACTAAAATTTTGTTTTGATGATTAATCATTTATTTTTTTTCCTTGATCACTCAGTTCGCCAAGATGGTGAAAATTATGAAAACAGGGAAAGTCGTACTGGTCCTTAGTGGCCGGTACGCGGGACGCAAAGCCATCGTCATGCGAAACTTTGACGACGGCACCACAGAAAAACAGTACGGACACGCTCTCGTTGCTGGAATCGACCGTTACCCACGCAAGGTTCACAAGCGGATGGGCAAGGGAAAACTCCACAAGAGATCCAAGATCAAGCCCTTCGTCAAAGTGAGTGAAACCATTTTTTACAATGTTTTTAGCAAAATTTCAATTAGCCATTTTCTCTTCACTGATAAAACTACTGTGGTAAACAAAAAAAAATGTATTCTCAGGTACTCAACTACAACCATTTGATGCCAACGAGATACACCGTTGACTTGCCATTGGACAAAGTTGCGCCCAAGGACTTGAAAGATCCGATGAAGAGGAAGAAGGTCAGATTCCAGACCCGTGTCAAGCTCGAGGAAAGGTTTGTACATTTTTTTTCAGACTGTTTTTAGATTTTTTTTCTTTCCTCCCAACTCGTTTATTCAAAGTTTCATTTGTACTCGAAAAAGTAAACTTTTTTTTTCCTTACAGGTACAAGTCCGGAAAGAACAAGTGGTTCTTCCAGAAGCTCCGTTTCTAAGCGATTTAAATAAAGATAAACAATTAAAACACTTAAAAAAAACAGTCTGACTCGTTTTTTTATTTGTGCCTAGTTATCGTATATTTAATCATCGTCTACAACTTCGTACATAACTCCCAGTTATAAATTAAATAGCATGTTAGATGGTTTTTTTTTTGTTTTTCTTCATTGATAAGCGAGTGCGTTTAAGTCCGAAAGATAATTCCGTCGCTCGTCGATCACTTCTCGTTTAGTTTCTTGATTCTCTCGTCGATCGATGCCATGTTGTTGCGAATGGATTCCATGTTTGAGGCGAAACTCTCCTGGACCCCTTTGAGAAGAGATTTGTTGCTGTCCAAGCCGTTTGTTATCTGCGTCTGAAGTTCCTCCAGCTGGACCAAAGATTTGCCGAATTCGGCAGCTGCAAGAAAAAGAAAAAAACATCGTCATTTTTATAAAGCATTCCTCATCTAATCGACTTTTTTGTTCGAAGCTCTTATGAAAAATCATTTTCTGCGATTATTTGGCTTCGTCATAGAAGATACTTTAAATTATCCTACACAGAGGATAATTTTTTTTTTTAAAGTCGGTAAAAGAAAATAATCGCGTTTGAAAGTACAAAAAAATACTAATTTTTGCGATATGCGCTAGAAAAATTCCCCATGAAAATTGTAGTTATTCATCGTGTCGGGGCAACGTCCGATATATTTGTGTCCCCATTGATCATCAATATACCATTTATTTTACTCTTAGCTCAATATTCGATACCGAAACTCGCGTCAGAAAGAAAATACAAATTTTTCGTAAAATTAAACAAATTCGAAATCTCATGAAATTTAAACGGCTCGATCCATCCACGCCAAATGAAATAGGGATCATCGATCGATAATAATTCCTTTGTGTACAACTTTTTAGACGGATAGCTCAAAAATTGTAAGAGCTAGCATGCGCACTGACTTTTAACAAACACCAAAAACGCCTAAAATTTGTATGGCCGACAGCATTTTGCTAAAAATTTAACCAAACCCCTCTTATCATTTATAAAAATTTCAATCATAAAAATGTAATCAAACCGCCTTATAAATTTCAGCTCGATAGCTCAAGCCGTTCTGAAGGTATAAGAGTTTCAATTGTCGAGTCAGAAAACACACACAAAACATCCAAACTTTTTTTTCGAGATATGATTTTCGGATGTTTTGGAGCATTCTGAAAATGTTCATAAAAATCTCAACAACAAAAATTTCATAAAAACAAAGCTTCCTATAAGGACGCAAAGCAATAAAAAATGGAAATCGAAAAAAATATTTTCCATAGCTAAATTTTCGTATATCTTCCTCGTACCTTGTTGGTGCATCGCGCTGAGAGCCAACATCCGGTTTATCGTTTGCGGCACGACGTCCGACGACGTTTCGATCTTCTTCATTATCTCGTACATCTCGGCGATCTTTTGTTCCCGCTCGGTGTCCTGTTGCATAGCCGATTTCTTCTGCGCCAGACTATCCATTCTGTGAGCGAGCGTGGCTATTCTGCTCTCCATAGCTTCGATCTGGTTGCTGTCGAGGAGTGAGGCTTTGGCACCGAGCTGCTGAACCGCCTCTACGACACCCTGAGTCTTCAGTGACTGGGTGAACTTCGCGAGCTTGTCGTTGCTCGTGCCAATAACGTTCTCGAGCCTGGCTAGTCTCTGCTCGAGGTGCGCGATCCTCTGGACTTCCTGAAGACGAGCTCTCTCGGGGAGATACATCATCTCGTACTTGAGAACGGCAGACTCCGAGCATGAGTCCGGTTCCTTCTTCACGGAAACTTCATTGCCCTCTATTTCGGAACCTCCGGTCTTCTTGAAGAGCTCTATCTGCGTCATCAATTGCCTGAAAAACGTACAATAATTGCGCGGCTCGATAAAATTCAAAGTCGGAAATTGTACATCACGATACTAGTGCGAACATAGTACATTACGATACTAGTACAAGAATAATACATCACGATACTAGTGTGAAAATAGTACATTACGATACTTGTGCGTAAATAATACATTACGATACTAATGTGAAAATTAGGGTGCCATTTTCGTATCGAGTAAAATACACGATTTTTAATTATTGAAAACAAAATTGCTTTGTGAATATTTACTTTAAATTAGCACCCTGCGGATCCGTCAGGACAGCCACGAGGTCCGCGCCCAGGGTCTCGTTCAATTTCAAGCTATTCAACTGTTTTCCCATTGTCTCGACTTGCGACATAATATCGACCATGCTCTTCCGCTCGGCGGCGTCGCCGACGGTCTCCTTCAGTTGATTCACCTCGTCCAGCAGCTCCTTCAGCTCGAACTGCAATCTCTCGTGCTTCTGGATCGGCGTTTCTTTCTCGCCTTCACCCGGCAACTCCCAGTCGCCGAAACTGCAAAGAAAAACATTCTTCGATCATTATTGAATCTACATAGATAATTCGTGTTCGCGATCTCGTTATCGTTAATTACACGGCATTGTAGCCGGTCCTCGGCTTTCGCGATATTCGGTCCGAAAAATCGACGCCTTTTGTGATTAGATGTTTGCCTTTGAATTTGTTGAAAGCCTCCGTGGCCGTTGTATGGAGGCGTTCTATCGAATCCGTGTCATCCTGAAAAAATTAAACATTTTAATTATTATCACGAAAAAATAAAATTGAATATTTAATTTTTTAACCTTCTATAATGAAATTATGGATTCTTATTTATTTGGATAAGTTAATGAATAATGGTAGGCAAAGGACAGTGATAGCGAACGAGTCAACTTTGGAGCTTAAGCATAATACAACATGGACAATGAATGGGAAATACAAGGAATTGCAACCGTTAGCTCCAATAATGCAAGGATGAAAGGAGTATTTTTGAATAGTCATATTTATACATTCTGCGTCCGTTGCAGACAACAAATATGAAATCTAAAATACAAAATATGAATGAGTTACCTCCGAGTACAAGGGCAACTGTTCAGCCTCCGGAAGATCGGTCGTCTCGTAGACGTCGGCCTGATCGTAAGCCTGAAAAACGGAACAAATATCGCATCAATATCGTGTTGTAAAAAAAAAAATCGTAAAAAAAAAATATTACAAAATCATTATCGAATCTTCGAAAAGTTCAATCGATCATTAAAAAAAAAGTGTTCTAACCACACCTAGCTCCAAAAAAAGGAAGAAGAAAAGCAGCTGTGGCTAGAATCCCATTACTTCGTAGTAAAAAAAAATACTTACGATACCCGGCAGGTCGGCGTATTTGGGATCCGCCATGGCTGAAAGAACTGCTAATCAACAAATAATTATACAACAATCGGAGATTTTTCTTCCCGATGACAATCTCCTCACTGACAGTTTGACCGTCGCGTGAGAACGTCGTTAAGCGAATTTTGTCCCCAACCGATTGGTCCTTCGTCGCGTATATGTTCGTCACCGCACTTCCAGGGAATTCGGTGCTTCGTCTCCGTCGAAAGAAAATCCCTAGAATCCGACGAATACCCCCAAATTGGCAGTGATCGCTTCCACTACCTCCCACCATCTCTACAGCTGACGCGATGACTGTGTCGGAGTGTCTCCGGCCATTGCAATGATACGAGACAGCAGTTTGTTCGAAATAGCGACGATTCGTGCGCGAAGATTACTGCTAATCAACAAAAATTATAGCTCCGAACAATCGGATCTTTCTTCTTAATGACAAGCTCCTCACTGACAGTTTGACAGTCGTGTGAGAACATCGTGAGCGAATTTTCCTCACCGAAAATCTAGGGAATTCGGAGTTTCTAGTGATGCAAAATGACCTTATTAAAAAAAAATTATAGCCATCTTTGGGCCTCATTTCTTTGTTCAATTATTGTAATTAAACGATTGACTACCAAATGTTTTAATTAAGCAACCAATCACTAGGTATAAATTGCACATTTTTTATTACAGTTGCATGGCTTATTTACGAAATTTAAAAAAAAGTGCCATTGGTAACAAAATTCGTAATCTTTCAAGCCGGTCGGTGACGGTCAGTGACGGTCCTAGACGGTCATTTTATCCGTTATTTGACGAGCTTGCATCACTGAGTCATAGCTGTATAAAGTTAGCCATGCAGCTTTAACTTTTTAAATTTTAACTTATACCATTCGTTTGGTGGTCGTTTGGTGGTGATTGGTAGTCTAATTAGAACGTTTGGTGGTCAATCGTTTAATTACAATAATTAAAAAAAGAAATGAGGCCCAAAGTTGGCGAAACATTTTTTTTTTTTTTTTAAATCGACTTAATTAGGGCTCAATCGATGCGTAATCGTTTGGTGGTCACGAATTTCATAATTAAAACGTTTGGTGGTCCTTCGTTTCGCTAGAAAATTAAAAAAAAAAAGAAATGGGCCCTAAAGCGAGGGTTCATTAGTGCGCGGTACATTGGTGACTATGCAGACCCAGCGCCATCGGTGTCATGTCAGTCTGTCCAAGTCCGTCGGTCGAGGTAACAACGAGCATCCTCGGAGGACTGGGTAGCGGTATCTCAATGAAACTCGTCCAGATGTGAGATGCGTAATTCCTACAGTTTCGGATCTTTGGAGGAGTCCAACGGTCCAGCCTACGAAAACGGCAAGGTGAGGCTAAAGATCGACATAACCTCAAAATATTTTGGAACCATTTTTCTCATGTTTTTATTTCTGAAGCGTCGGAATAACGGAGCATTTCTCATTTTATGAAACATGTTCTTTAACACTTTTTGTATTCCAGGTGTGCAGAGTAATAGATCTTCATTTTTCGATATGAGACAGACTGAACAGTTCGGCAGAGGACGACGGAGGTTCACTGGTGAGATCGCCAGGATGCAACGGCTGTGACGTTCCACTGGGTGATTTTTTTGACGATGCATTGTATGCAGGATGCTGGCTGAGCTGCAGTCCGCGGCTCGTAGTTTTAAATGTAAAAACTGGTACGAGTATCATTTCGTTGACGTTCAAAGACAGAATAACATCCGTGTCACCTTTTCCCACCCAACCGGATCAAGGTCCGTTGCTTCTCGTTGAATTGGATAATGGCGCAAAAAAATATGAGACTCTGTGGGAATGGTGTGTATTTTTGGCTGTACGACTTCACGGGTCCTTAGAGCAGTGCGGGTGAGCTAGAGAAGAATCTTTATTTTTTTTACATCCTAATAGAAATTTAATTGAAAAAGAGAAAGTATTTTTTAAATGTTTGTCCATTGTTTTCAGATGCCACCTGGCGTGGAATGGGTTTGCGTTGTTATCAGCTGCGCCGAGTGGGAAGACTTTGGCGACAAGAGGATGAAAAATTTTCTGGTAGAGAGCAGCAGTCTGGCATGCGTGGTGCTCTGAAATCTTGATCATCTGAAGATCGATCTGAGACGTTCGTCTTGGGAAGGGTCCGACGCTACGCCGGTCGACGACGAATCGAGTGTGGCTGAATTAGACTTTTCAGCACAACATAAATCTGCCTCGATGCACCACAATAAGTTCAGCAGAGAAAGACGCGTGGCGTACAACTTTATGAACAGCCGTGAGTATAAAAAATATTCCACTAACAAACTTTATTGTCTTCACCCTTAAAGAGAATCCAGCTGTGAATCAATTAGTCAGTTCACCAACGGAAATTCGAAATCCAGTTTTATTTTATTTAACATTAATTTAATAATTTTCGTAGCCAATATAAATTCGAAATATAGAGTGAATTCGACATTAATTTATTCATTTCATTTAAGGGACAAATTCTTTTACAGCTCTAAGAGCGAAAATATGGTTGGATTTAGTACAGTGTATTCAAGATTCAATTTAATTTATTTGAATTTATTATTACGGATTTCTCTTTTACAATCCGAATATAATATATAATAAATCACAAAGCCCAGAGCTGCTAGAATTCAAAGGAATCTAAAATATGCGTGCAGAAATTGTCTACAGATACATTTTTGAAACTCGTAATGGATTCGACGATGGTAAATGTTACGGTTGTATCTTTGGTTTCGGTTTCATCTTTCGTCGAGCCACATCAATGTTTTTTTTTTAACATTGCATGCTGCAATTTAACAGGTTGTCGTTGTCATGTAGCACACTCCATACTGCACCTTTTGCAGCGCAGTGGCTTACGTCTACCTCACAGTGGCCAACCATCTGCCCAAAATGGATTACTTGTCGTTTGTCAGAATCGATCGTGACAACAATGGTTTAAAATGGGAATATAGTATGGATCGTTTCATCCATCGATTCAATTTTTTCTCGCCAAAAGGTAAATTGTACAGCATCGATAAAGTTTAGTTTTTCAAAGTTATTCAAATTCGATCAAACTGCGCGAAATAATCAAATTATTCAGACTATTCAAACTTTGAATTTTTTGAACTTTAATACAAATTATTCGAAATGAATTATTTATATTCCATTTTCGTCAAATAATTTGAGACTTTGTATATTCGCACATATCCATCTTCTATTTGTTTATAAAGAATTTGTTAAAAGTTTGCGACACTTCAACGTCGTATAAAATGTTCTGTTGTATCCAATTTTGTTGTCACATTGACGTGCTCCACATCAGTATGCCGTTGTCACAAATGCTATTTTGTTCAATTTTTTTGCAGAAAAGAAGACGGCACCGTCTATCCCATCTCGCTGCCGGTAACAATATCAAACTTGCTGAATTTCCTGCTCGCCAATTTGGACGGTGATTCGCACATCGAGGTTCTCGTTAATATTTGTAGCATCGTCGCCGGCGAGTCTGCGAAGGACTGCGTCGGTCGAACTCGTCGTATGTGTCTCGACGCAATCGAAAACAACTTGCGAAATTACACAAAACTGCGATGCTATAAATCCATAAAATCCATAAAATCCAACGCACAACGTCTTCGATTATCAACACCCAGCGACGTGTTGATAATCGAAGGGGCGAATTATATCAAGGGCTACCATTACGAGATATACTGTATGTCGAAACTGTATAAAACTCCGCAATGCACTGTCCGGTGCGCTTTACCTATGGAACACGCGTGGCTGTTGAACGAAGCAACATCCGAGACCGAACGTTATTCCAGAGATATATTCGACGCTCTCGTCATGAGGTTTGAGATCGAGTTTTGAGGTTTGAAAAATATCAAAAAATATCATCGAAATATATCAAACATTACCTTGCAGATACAACGCCGGACAATAGAAATCGATGGGATTCTCCACTTTTTGCTGTAACGCCTGATAATATTTCGCCGCTCGACGATATTCACGCTACTCTCTACGAAGTCGAACCCCCAAACCGAACATGAGCACACAATGCGTAAGTATCGCTATAAGAAAAATAAAAAAGCTTTCCAACATATATTTTTGTTGTTGTTGTACAGGCACCACTGTCTTCTACAAATTATTTGTACGAGCTCGACAAAATAACACAGGATATCGTGAGCGTAAGTTTATCGTTTTACAGAATTTGTTTAGTTTTTAATTTTTTTATTTTATCATTTGTTATCTTGAACCAATCAGGCGATTTTATCAGCCGAGCAAATGGGAATTACGGGCGATATAAAAGTTCCTGGATTCAATGGATTGAGCATACAACGGTCGGCCGCCGCGTCTCAACTCTTGAAACACAGACGACAATTTCTCACTTACAGCAAAATGCATCAAATCGAGGAAAGTCAAATTGCACATTTATTTGTACAATATCTTAACAAGAGATTACAAATATATATGCTACATTACACACACACTTCGATAAAAGTTAATTTTTCTTTCTCCATCCATATTTCTTGATTTTTCGTGTTAAAAAAAACTTATATAATGCCCAAATAAATTAATTTTAATTTTCTGCTTTTTATATATTCGTTGATGTCAGCAATATAATTTTTCACATTTAAAGAAAAATGTATTTAACACGAAATAGGATGAAATTGCACTACGTCGATGCCGTCATCTACTTTCATGTTTATACGTGTACAGAAAAATTACCAAATCCGATAAAACGAGAGGTGTATTTCGTTCCATTTTTTAAATCTTGTACTGTCTTCTCATTTTTCACATCCACAGAGAATATAGCCGGCGTATATATATATTTTTTTATACAACAAACTTAAACAAACTTTCTCATCTACGGCGTTATTCTTAATTTTTTTGTTCACACATGAAGTATATTTTTTCTATACAAAATTATATTACATCACTATACACAAGGGGATGTTGTTTCATTATTAGAAACGCGCATCCATTAATCGACTGTTATTATTTCCTATTATCGAAGCATCATTGAAGGCACTATTATTATATCCCCCTTTTTCTCGTTACTGACCAAAAAAGACTGAATTGTTTGTTTCACTTATCATAAAGCTACACATCGCAAAGTAATTCGACGTTTATTCGATAATGACTAAAAGAGCGAATCGGAAGACTCGAGGGTGGGGTATAAAAAAATAACCAACAAGAAACAAACGAAAGTTAATTTGGCAACAAAGCGGGGCAAATATTCATTATACGTATCGTCTGCGATCTCGAGCCTAACCAATATCTTGTCGTATATACATATTCAAGTTTCGCTACGTAGCGGCATTCTTAGGTAACGTCATGAATGATAAATTTGACAAATTTATCAATTAATCGATTAATTCGTTACCTCGTTAATGTTTGCGCGATTAATTTAACAATCTCTTCAATTATCTATTTGATCCTCAATTTCATTATAAATGATTAACGTATACTTTTACTGTTTAATCCTCTTGTTCCTGCGAGCCGTTTGTACCGGACATTTCTGTTGTACTCGCATTGTAACATACTGTTGCCGTTTTGGGCATAACGCGTCTTCACATGGGTCGCTTCCTTCTGCAAGCGAAAATATTATTTTTACAATTTTTTTTTCTGCGTTGAAAAATATATTAGAAAAGCTTAAATAGACCTCTAGTTCGAAGCCAAATCCTTGAATAACTTCGCGCATAATGGAGTAATTCGGTTCTATCGAGTCCGCCATCGGCATATCGCTGAAGTGATACAACAGGGCTCCAAGATTAAGCCAAACACCTCCGGGCTTGAAGATGTTGTATATAGTCTCGATAAATTCTACAACGTTGTTCGCGCAATCGATGAAGAAACATGTCGCGACACAGTCCCAGTGATTGTTGTCTGTATACACCTGAGAAAATAAGACGAAACATTCAATTACTCTCATAATCCCACATCACTAATATTGTGAAATAAAGGGAAAAAAGAAACCCACTTCCAATAAGTCACCGGCGGTCATTGAAAATTGAGCATTTTCCGGCAGATCGCTTGGATTCACGTTTGGAAAGTATACGGCCCGAGTTTGATCGTCAGACACTAGACTGTTCATGTACTGATGAACCCATGGATGTACCTGGTACGAATTTATTCCTCGACATCTGTTTAAGGATGTTTATGGACTGACGATGTTTATGAAACTAATCATAATCGAGTCCTCATTAAACTGTAGTTTATGATAAACGATAAGTATTTAATCACAAATACTCTTGACATAGTTCAGCTGATTCTTTGTTTGTTTGTAATTTTGAATATACAAGACTAGCAAGTTAGTGCTCTCGCTGTGGAATTTAGAAATCGAACATCTAAATTTCCGGAGAATTACCGATAATTCGTCACTTCTGGTTTAAAAATCTCATTTCACACGACCAAACAACTTCACAAGAGACATATAAGATATAAAAAAAACATCACGACCAAACGAAATGATAACTTGACCCTTTCAACTTTTTTTACAGAGTGCTATTTGTCGTTTATCATTGAATAATCTATCACAGACTCTCAAACGTTCGTTGTTACAGTTATTTAATAAGGGCCGTACTTGTTGAGAACAAAGTGAGAGGCAAAGAGCATGAACAGCGAAAATTCGTTGCCCTGGCAGGTGTATCCTCGTCTAGCGATCTCCTAGGCGAGACGGCTGAGTCCCGCGCCTGGTACGAGAACTTGTATTTCCGAGGCTGTACTAAAGAAAAAATATAATTTTTTCTTTTTACAAACGACACATTTTTTGTAATTACATTGTGAAAACACAGAGATAAAACGGAAATAATCAGATGCAAGATTATATGTAAACCGAAACCAAAGATAAAACCGTAACATTTACCATCGTCGAATCCATTACGAGTTTCAAAAATGTATCTGTAGACAATTTCTGCACGCATATTTTGGATTCCTTTGAAATCTAGCAGCTCTGGAGCTTTAATATTTATGATTTATTATATATTATATTCGGATTGTAAAAGAGAAATCCGTAATAATAAATTCAAATAAATGAAATTGAATCTTGAATACACTGTACTAAATCCAACCATATTTTCGCTCTTAGAGCTGTAAAAGAATTTGTCCCTTAAATGAAATAAATAAATAAATGTCGAATTCACTCTATATTTATATTGGCTACGAAAATTATTAAATTAATGTTAAATAAAATGCAACTGGATTTCAAATTTCCGTTGGTGATCTGACTAATTGATTCACAGCTGGATTCTCTTTAAGGATGAAGACAATAAAGTTAGTTAGTGGAATATTTTTTATACTCATGGCTGTTCATCAAGTTGTACGCCACGTGTCTTTCTCTGCTGGACTTATTGTGGTGCATCGAGGCGGATTTATGTTGTGCCGAAAAGTCTAATTCAGCCACACTCGATTCGTCGGCGATTGGCGTAGCATCGGGCCCTTCCCACAACGAACGTCTCAGATCGATCTTCAGATGATCAAGATTTCAGAGCGCCACGCATGCCAGACCGCTGTTCTCTACCAGAAAATTTTCCATCCTCTTGTCGCCAAAATCTTCCCACTTGGCGCCACTGATAACAACGCAAACCCATTCCATGCCAGGTGGCATCTGAAAACAATGGAAAAACATTTAAAAAATACTTTCTCTTTTTCAATTAAATTTCTATTAGGATGTAAAAAAATAAAGATTCTTCTTTAGCTCACCCGCACTGCTCTAAGGAGCCGTGAAGTCGTACAGTCAAAAATACACACCATTCCCACGGAGTCTCGTTTTTTTTCGCGCCATTGTCCAATCCGACGAGAAGCAACGGACCTTGATCCGATTGGGTGGGAAAAGGTGACACGGATGTTATTCTGTCTCTAAACGTCAACGAAATGACACTTGTACCAGTTTTTACATTTAAAACTACGAGCCGTGGACCGCAGCTCAGCCAGCATCCTGCGTACGACGCATCCTCACAAAAATCACCCAGCGGAATGTCACAGCCTTCGCATCCTGGCGATCTCACCGGTGAACCTCCGTCATCCTCTGCCGAACTGTTCAGTCTGTCTCATATCGAAAACTGAAGATCTATTACTCTGCACACATGGAATACAAAAAGTGTTAAAGAACATTTTTCATAAAATGAGAAATGCTCCCCGTTATTCCGATGCTTCAGAAATAAAAACATGAGAAAAATGGTTCCAAAATATTTTGAGGTTATGTCGATCTTTAGCCTCACCTTGCCGTTTTCGTAGGCTGGACCGTTAGACTCCTCTAAAGATTCGAAACTGTAGAAATTACGCATCTCACATCTGGACGAGTTTCATTGCGATACCGCTACCCAGTCCTCCGAGGATGCTCGTTGTTACCTCGACCGACGGACTTGGACGGACTGACATGACACCGATGGCGCTGGGTCTGCATAGTCACCAACGTACCGCGCACTAATGAACCCCCGCTGTAGGGCCCATTTCTTTTTTTTTATTTTCTAGCGAAACGAAGGACCACCAAACGTTTTAATTATGAAATTCGTGACCACCAAACGATTACGCATCAATTGAGCCCTAATTAAGTCGATTTAAAAAGGAAAAAAAATGTTTGGCCAACTTTGGGCCTCATTTCTTTTTTTAATTATTGTAATTAAACGATTGACCACCAAACGTTCTAATTAGACTACCAATCACCACCAAACGACCACCAAACGAATGGTATAAGTTGAAATTTAAAAAGTTAAAGTTGCATGGCTAACTTTATAGAGCTGGGAACTGGATGACGTCTGCTAGAAAATTGCCGACGGCTTCCAATGTTTGACAGATATAATTAAATGAGAAATAAATATACGGTCGTGATAGTTCTCAACAATATGGGTAGCCGACACGCATCCGAATGAATAAGATGATTTTAGTACCAACTGACTAAAAAGAAAACAGATTGTGCATACATTAGAATAAAACCTATGGCGAATCGCAAACAAAATGATTAAATCCCAATCGCATTCTGACTAGAAATGATAAGAACCGAATGCATTTAACAGTTAGTACTCGGGAGACAAAAATATTTTTTACCGGGAACATCTTTTTTCTTTACTATAATCATATCAACTTACTTACCACCGATGCCTAGCGTGCAATTACAATTCTACCTTTGATACCCGCGGTCACTAGCCTTTTAAGCCAAATCCGATTTCACGCAAAGACAACTAACTCGCAAAATGGTAAAACAGATGCGATACCGGTAGCAGGAGTCGTCACTGGGCAGTCGGTTAAGTAGATACCTTTTTTGCTGATTGTACAACGAATCGCCGATAGATGCTGCTGCGAGTCACATTTACAACCACTATGCTTCAGTCCATATTTCAGGGCCGAAATGGAATTGAGGATCCCTCAGGTTTGAGCTCGGACCGTCCAATTTTTCCCAATATGGTATTATGTAAATCTATATAATATAATGACTACGAGTCAAAGGGTTCAACTGGGAGTAATTAGTTTAACTGAAAAAAAGTATTTAACTAATATTTATTATAAATTGAAAAAGTTATTTATCAACGATATTATTTATTCGAGATAAGAAATTCTTATACAGTTATAATACTCACTCTTTTATACTATGTTCTTATATTTATTTGGAAATGCTTACAAAAATATTTCAGTCTTATCTCTAGGCAAATGACCTAGTAAACTAGTCATATAACTAAAAATCCGTCCGTCGTAAAAGTCGTATAACTAAAAATACAAGTCTTCGAATATTTTTTTAATAGTAACTGTTAACCGTATATGCTTAATAGCAAATTTTAATTCTCATTGTTAATCATTGCAGCCTCACAGAGGTCAAGTCGGCGTGTTCAACACTTTTATCAATCGCGCGGAAACGTATAGTCTCTTCTCCTTGAAATAAAAAAAATGCTAGATTTTTTAGCAAACGTAGACGTAAATCGTCTCTCCTCAATCAAATGAAGAATATAAAAAAAAAATAATACTATGCTAGATTTTGCAGCTTCACAGCGTACCTTTTGCTTTTGAACGCTTCATAGCGTAGTTTTTGCTTTTTAACGCTTAACAGCGTAGTTTTTGCTTTTAAACGCTTAACAGCGTAGTTTAATTTTTGTAACGCTCAAGAGCGTAGTTTTTTTTAAGCAAACGTAGACGCAAACCGTAATGGCAGCCCTTCTTTTCCGCACAATTCTTTTCACCACAGCACCGATCCAACACATTCGTTTCTCCACAAACTCTATAGCACACACGGCTTTTCCTTCACAATTTTAATGGTCACGTGTATTTTTGACCACATGTAGATTGTACACACTTCGATTATACATATTGCTTTCTACACAAACCGTTTGAACACGCTCAGTATACCGCGCGAACCGATACGCCACAGTCTCGAATCAACACATTTGTTTCTCCACAAGTCGAGATGCTCACGCTAACTTTCCTTCACATTTTTAATGTACACGTGCGTTTTCCACGACATTTCGATAGTACATATTTCGATTATACACATTGCTTGCCGCACAAACCGTTTGAACACACGAATTTTACCGCGCAACTCGATAAGCGACGGTCTCGAGGCAACACATTTATTTCCCCACAAACCTGATCGTACACACTACAATTCCTCCACATTTTTAATATTCATATGCGTTATCCAAGACATTTCGATTGTACACATTTCCATTATACACATGGCTTGGCACACAAACCGTTTGAACGCTCAAATTTTACCGCGCTTTTTATTTCAACGCAAATCATTTCCACACATTCTTCTCTACACCTACCCGTTACTACACTCTGTCTTTACAACACAACTCGATAATGCACAACGGCGTTACAGCGCATTTCGATCCATCACATTCGATCCACTACAAAGTTTTCCAACACATTTCGTTACTACACATTACGTAGGTAAGGTAGAGCTCGGAGCGGTTCGGCTTGGGGGCAGAGGTTCTCACGCGAGTCTATCAGTATGCGGCTACAGCAAAATTGAAACCGAGTAGCCCATACTGATAGACTCGCGTGAGAACCTCTGCCCCCAAGCCGAACCGCTCCGAGCACTACCTTACCTACGTAATGTGTAGTAACGAAATGTGTTGGAAAACTTTGTGGTGGATCGAATGTGATGGATCGAAATGCACTGTAACACCGTTGTGCATTATCGAGTTGTGTTGTAAAGACAGTGTGTAGTAACGGGTAGGTGTAGAGAAGAGTGTGTGCAAATGATTTGCGGTGAAATAAAAAGCGCGGTAAAATTTGAGCGTTCAAACGGTATGTGCGCCAAGCCATGTGTATAATGGAAATGTGTACAATCGAAATGTCTTGGATAACGCATGTGAATAGTAAAAATGTGGAGGAATTGTAGTGTGTACGATCAGGTTTGTGGAGAAATAAATGTGTTGCCTCGAGACCGTCGCTTATCGAGTTGCGCGGTAAAATTCGTGTGTTCAAACGGTTTGTGCAGCAAGCAATGTGTATAATCGAAATGTGTAATATCGAAATGTCGTGGAAAACGCATGTGCACATTAAAAATGTGAAGGAAAGCTAGCGTGAGCATCTCGACTTGTGGAGAAACCAATGTGTTGGTTCGAGACTGTGGCGTATCGGTTCGCGCGGTACACTGAGCGTGTTCAAACGGTTTGTGTAGAAAGCAATGTGTATAATCGAAGTGTGTACAATCTACATGTCATGAAAAATACATGTGAACATTAAAATTGTGAAGGAAAAGCCGTGTGTGCTATAGAGTTTGTGGAGAAACGAATATGTTGGATCGGTGCTATGGTGAAAAGAATTGTGCGGAAAAGAAGGGCTGCCTTTGACACCCCTTAAGAGCATGTGTAATACTGCGGTCGGTAATAAAAACCATAAACAACTTTTCTCACGGATTCTGGCATGTACGGTCAAAAAAAAAGTTTCGTCAGAAGCCGAGATGATATCCGCTTTCTATGAGACATTTTTTTTACCGTGTATGTTTATTACAGTTCTTGATACCGACTGCACCCGGGATACGTGGGGAGGGATGTGTTTTATGTGGTCTTATCGTCTCACATACACATTTTTACTTTGTCACTTTATACGAAATATGTAAGGAGATAAAGTATATTGTACTCCCAACAAAATTCGATTGGCAGACTATAGGACTACAAACATGTTTCGCATGTTCCAGAAAACAAAAAGCATTTTATGTCACTCGGTGCATAAAGTGCAGTTTTACCCACGCTTCGCGCGCGTAAAACTCCCCTTTCGCGCCTCGTGAAATAAAATTTCGTACGATACTCGTGCGAAAAACGTTTTCTTAACTCGTGTGATTGTAGCACTCGTCTCCGGTTCGTGCTGCAAAGTCACACTCGTCATCAAAAGTTTTATCGCGCTCGCATCGTTAATTACTATTTCGCCCGGTAGCATTAGGCATGTTATGTGTAAAAACTAACTTATATCTTATTTCACAACCAGTTTGGTCCACCAGTTCCAGGATTGGTCTTTGCAGTCTGTGATCTCTGCGGCGAAAACTCAAAGGACACAATCAGCCTCCCATGTTGCCAATGGTTCGCGTGCGCTGTGTGCACAACAACCATTATCGAACTGGCAGGCGCGGAAAATGCCGATATAAGATGCACTGTTTGTGACGATGTTGTTACAGGATTTCATACAATTACAATTGTATACCAGTGACACTGGAAATTTACATTCGTGTCGCAATTGGCAATTTTTATATTTTTTTATATCATAGCGAAGAGATTGTCCTACGTGTCCGCGGGATTATTATATCAATAAATGAAAGTGTCTTCAAACTATAATAAATAGTTAAATAAAATATATACGAAATCCTAACTTAATAAATATTCTTTCTCGACCTAATAAGAAAAAAATTGATGTCGCAGAATTTGATTAGCAACCCTTTGACTCGTCGTCATTATTATATTACTTTATAAATAGGTTACATAATTTATAAATCGGTTATATTTTTTATAAGTTCATTCTTAATATTAATAGTACCTTATACTATATAAATAGTAACTTATTGGGGAAAAATTGGACGGTGCGAGCTCAAACCAGAGAGACCCTCAATTCCATTTCGGCCCTGAAATACGGACTGAGGCATAATAGCCGTTGTAAATGTGACTCGCAGCAGCATCTATCGGCGATTCGTTGTACAATCAGCAAAAAAAGGTATCTACATAACCGACTGCCCAGTGACGACTCCTGCTACCGGTATCGCATCTGTTTTACCATTTTGAGAGTTAGTTGTCTTTGCGTGAAATCGGATTTGATATGATTATAGTAAAGAAAAAAGATGTTTCCGGTAAAAAATATTTTTGTCTTCCGAGTACTAACTGTTAAATGCATTCGGTTCTTATCATTTCTAGTCAGAATACGATTGGGATTTAATCATTTTGTCTGCGATTCGCCATAGGTTTTATTCTAATGTATGCACAATCTGTTTTCTTTTTAGTCAGTTGGTACTGAAATCATCTTATTCGTTCGGATGCGTGTCGGCTACCCGTATTACCGACACACTGATTGGATAAAATTCTCTGAATATCAAGAGTAAAGAGATCCGACTAAAAGAAAAAGAAAAAGGGTTAAATCACACAGACGCCTGTAATCTGCCAATAAAGAACATTATTTGCTTATAAAAATAATCTCTGACACATCATCATTAATTCCTCGACGCTCGAGTCCCCGAAATCCCTCGTTTGAGTGCCTTTTCCTTTAAATGAAGCGCACAAATACGAAAATTATTGTGAGGAAGCTTTGCTCCTGTTACAGTCGGAGAGTGCAACGTTGCCGTCTCAGCCACCCGGTGGCCAAAAAACGATAAAATCGGCAATTTTTCTACAATTATTCGTCCATTTCGCGAAAACGAACCAGACGATCGGGCTGCATTGGAGATGTACGGTGACGGTCAGAAACGGCCTCCATATAATTGCACAGTAACAGTCAGAAACGGTCACTGCACATCTCCAGGCGGCATTTTTTGTGGATATCCATTAATCTATATTCTACCTACCGGATTTTTTCAGAGTATTCTTACATTTAGTTCTATGCGTTTATCGCCCAGATGTGCCAATTACCCATAAGAATACATGTTACAATTCAAACAGCAATAACTTTGAAACAAGCTAGACACTCGAGTTAAGATTTGCAAGTGCTTTCCCAACCATAAAAGTTATGATTTTACAACATTTCAACATTTTCTTACATTTTTGACATGAATGGTATACATCCTTAAAATAAATTTTTGTTGAACAATGTATCAAATAAATAACCGGATTCGCGTTAGTACCAGCGTAACGCAACATAGCGTAAGCGAAGCATGTTATTGGGATCTCCCACCCCTGAATCCACTTGCCTTTATCTGCCGCATGAAGAAAAAATACTATACCGGAAGTTATTGATTAATTGTTAAATCGTTATTCCCCGATATTGCAAAAATCATAATCACTCATACTATTGATAAGAGTATATATTTCTGTGAACGGAAACATGAACAATCGCGATGACGTGTTTGATTAGTCAGAGATATATAGAGAGGAAAACAATTGATACCGTAGATAGAATTATCGGATCGAATGTAGAAATCCAATCGCAGTACACCGTTGTCGCGAAACGTTGGCGGTGCGATAGAACAAAACTGCACTACTCCGATGGCTGTGAATCCCAAAATCAAAGTACGACTTGCGGGTCCTCATTTTGCAGTCAGCATTTTCATGCTAGTGAGAATGAAAAAAATTATAAAAACTAAATCGATTGTTATTCGATGATACTAGTGTAAACAACGATCGCCGTATCGTTTTAGATTGCCTCCGCGGTCACGTTCGCAGGCACGCTTGCGATGAAATATGAATTTACCATCATATTTGGAAACTACTTGGAGGAATACATGGGAAAACCGATATTATTTCTCTTCGTAGGATCTGTACTGGTCTTCGCCAATGCTTGTTTGGGACTCATATCGTTGGCTCAGAGATGGTACCACGGCGTGATTATGGTAATTCGACAGAGAATGTATTATGACAAAAAGTTGATAACGGAATGGTAGCTGGTGCTATATCAACGTTGAAATGCTATGTCAACGATGAAGAGTACAAGTGTATGTGTTCGTAACTTCAATGTAGTTGAACATTAAGGCTGTTCTGTAAACAGTACTTTTGGAAATAATAACCCGATTCGATTAATTATCAGTATATTAATTTAAAATTATACACTTTGTGATAATCATATTTTCGTACACTTTTAGTTGACATGCGAAAAACGTGTATTAATGATGTATTGTTGTGCAATATTGCAGTTTCTTGTGTGTACCGTTTACCTCTTAGTCACAATGATTGTCCTTGTGGCTGTGGCGTACGTATTTTCCAGCAATGCAGAGGGAACTATTTTTTTACGATTGGAACTAGACGTAACCGATAATGGGCTAAACAGCGATGTTATCGATAAAATTCAATTGGGAGTAAGTTACATTATTGTTTTTAAGCTGTGGATTTTTTTTAAACAATGACTTTTCAAACTTGTCATTTAGTTTGTTGATGTGGTGCATATATATTATAAAATATATGGTCCTCGGTAGTATAGTGGTCAGTATTCCCGCCTGTCACGCGGGCGACCGGGGTTCGATTCCCCGCCGGGGAGGATTTTTTTTTTACAACTGACATTTAATTGCATTATTTTTTTTCCTGTAGTTGAAGTGTTGCGGCTATAATAATTTCTCCGACTGGACAAACAACTCAACAAATCTTCCTCAAAGTTGCTGCGTCAATGATCTCCCCTGCGGTGCCAGTAATTCATCCACGGTTAATACGACCGGCTGTCGAGATGCTCTTCAGATGTTTCTGTATTTTCGCATGTGGATAGTTCTGGTTATTCTCGCAGTTTTAGGGATAATCGAGGTGAGACGAATGATAATTTATCAATAGGGTCGTTTAATCCATTGACAATGGGGAGGTAAGAGATAAATAGTGTGCTCTGTATATTTACAACTCTCCCATGGTCGCCAATTATTCGTACACAACGTTGAAGATAAGATAGAACGCGTGATAATGAGTCTTTTAAACGGTTTTTCAATTTCTAGGTCATCTCGATAGTGTTATCGGTCATCGTGTTTAAGGATTTGGCTCGAGAAATTATGACGTCCGAGACCTCGGCAACTGATAATGAAGAGATCGACACTTCTTTACCAAGAATTTACAATCCTCTGGGACAGAATTCGTTGTCTTCGGTGGATAATAGTCATCGACCGGGGGAGCTCTACGTTCGACGTGCTAGCCTGCGACCGGCGGTATTGAATTATCAAAGCCCTCACGAAAGTTTCTTAAAGCACCCACCACAGTTGCGGTTCGACAGAAGGTAACCGGACGCATATATGAAAATATTACGCTAATAATTAAGGTGACGTGCAATACAGCCTCCGGTAACAAAAACTGTACTGAATACCGTTTTAACACTGCCGTCAGCCCAGAAAAAAGAAAATTGTTTTTCCCTGGAGAATCGACAAACGAAGGGAAAAACAGTTTTCTTTTTCCTCGGCTAACTGCGGTCTCAAAACGCCATTCACTCTAGTTTTTTTTTTTTTTTTTACCAACTGGGCGTGGTGTAGGCGGGCGGGGGATTATACCACATCACCTTAATGCGAAAAGTTTAGGGGCTTACGCCACAGTAAATGGGTAAAAACGCACGCATATTTCGTGATTTTTGCTCGACAAATATATGCTTCATCGATTTGATTTTTTTAGGGTGGAAGGAGGATATATTAAAGAACATTTAAGAACTATTTCATTCAATTTTCTTGTTATTATTTATGTTTTTTATCGGTTGGCGTAAATATTTTTTTTCGAAAATTCGTTTGCGGTTACCTTGATTTCGACTTGTCATTTTTTGTGAAACAGACATTTTTTATTGTTTCTTAACAAATGATATATATAACGCGGTTTTTGCCGAGCAAAACAAAAATTGGCGAAATGACGGCTACTTGAAAAAAAATATCGATTTTTATCAATTTTGAAGCATTGCGCTTTCTCATAGAGGAAGCTTTGTTTTAGCGAAAAAAAAATGTCCAGATTTTAATGAAAACGTGTTCAGAATGTTCCAAATCATCGACACATCACATTTAAAAAAAATGTCCGGATGGATGTATGTATGTGTGAATAAGACACGAAACATTCAAACGGCTATAACTCGGGAATGCCTGAAGCGATCAAGCTGAAATTTTACACACAGTATGTGTGATCGATAATCAACGCTTGGTCAAAATTTCATCGAAGAATGTTCAGTTTTTTTTTTTTGTACGGCATTTTTAATCTGTTTAAAAAAGTTTGTTCGCGCTTTAGCGTTTACAATTTTTGAGGTACCTGGCTAAGAAGTTGTACAGAAATGGAATATGATTGCCCGATGATCCCTATAAAATTTGGGGAGAATCGATCGAGCCGTTTAAATTTTGTCGTTTCCAAGTTTTTGAATTTAATGCCACTTTTCTTCGAGACCCATTTTTCCGTATTAAATATTCATCTATGAATAAAAAAAAAAGTGTCAGATTCGTGATCAGCGTGAAAAAATACATGACATTACAGTCCCGGAGCGATAACCAACAAAAAAGTTTGTTGGGCATTTTTATAACCAAAATTGCAAAAATGGGTGATTTTAGGTATTTTTAAACAGCGATTTCTTTGCTTTCCGATGGCATCGCGGAAAAACCCAGGTGCTTATCGTGATCTACGGCACGGCATACACAAAATGATGGATATGACGGGGTTGAAAAAGCTAGATAAAGAGGTATCACTTGGATTTCTTAAGTAGAAATCGAAAGTGCAAAAAAACAATTCTGGAGCGTAAACTTCCATGTATTTTTTCGCGCCAAGCGCAGATCCGACAAAGTGAAGCATGACTATAGAGTATTTTTACGTGCTGAATCTAAATCGGCAAGCCGTTTTGCATAAAGGTCTAACAAGACGTTGACATTGAGAAAAGTTAAAAATTGATATTTTCATGTAGCTCTCTCATTAACAGTTGGAAATTAAACACATCGTTTTCTCATGATGTTCCGTTATTCGTGAAGCTTCTATGAGAAAGCATTTTCTGTATTTTTTACTTCCTAGAGGAAGCTTCGCGAGTAAAGGAACATCTTATTAAACTTTTAATACGCAAAACGGCTGGCCGATTCAGGTTTTTTTTTTCTTATTTTTTACTGCTTTTTATTATTATTTTTACGATTTTTTAAATATGAAAACGTCAAGGACTAAAGAATCTGTAGAAGTAAATCGATTTTGAAAATTACATATCGAGGTAAATGCATTCAAAGTTTGGTCGAGCCGCTGCTCGAGCACTTCGACACTTTCCACATAACGGCCTCCGACTTTCGTAATTCGGTGAATTACGACATAAAAATTTAACTGAATATTCTTGACACTATAAACGACTAGAACATTTTTTTAAACTTTATTCGAAATTTTACTGTGGCGTAAGCCTTTAAGTCGATATGCTACCCATATAGTGCAAAAAACAGTACGGAATACTTGGGAAAAATTTCAGAAATATTTTCAATATTTCAAATCTTACAAAATATTTCTGAAATATATGGAAATCATATTTTGAAGTATTCTATCACAATATTCCAACGAAACATTTTTTTAATAGTTCATAAATATACTTAATCTTTCATACATCTAAAATATTTATGAAACGGTGAAGAAATATTTCGAAAGCGAATATCAGCAGATGTGTACTGAACTATGCTTAGAAGGAACGAAAAATTAAAAATGCCATGGTTCGTCTATATATTTTAATAAGTTCGACTATTTAATGTGTCATTGGTCTTGAACATTTAAAAATATTTGTAAAATCTTTTAAAAACGTTTTTGCGAAATATTTCTGAAACATTTCAATGTAAGATTTATGAGTAGACAAAAAAAGATGCTCAAAATGTTTAAAAAATAAGTCAGAAATATTTTGTAATATTGGTAAAGTGTTTTCGAAACGGTTCAGAAATATTTCCCTGCTATGTCGGTAATGAATATTAAGGAGCTTAAATTCGAGAACTTTCGTTGTGAAATATTAATGCATATCAATTTATTTGTTGAAGGATCGTGTTGCCGAGTATAAAACACACAAATCCATACGCAACTCGTCCAGGATAGTGTTTAAAGTACTACATAAATCTAATGAAATCGTTAAACCAACATACAAAAGACTGCACTCCCATTATTTCGTTAATCTAATGCCAGAAGGGCGTATAACGCAGCTTGTAAACAGTTCATACGGCCTTTTTTACTTTAAGTCATCGGTAGTTTTCTGACAGCTCTACAAATTATTGGAGCCTCGAAAACATCATTCAATCATTTGCTTTGCTGGTATTTATAGAGTTTATTAATCGTTAATTTATTAGAGCAACATTTTATGCGATAGAAGTCGACACCAGAGAACTGTATATAGTTATAATCCTATATGTCTGACCGTAATTAGATTGATACCACAAAGCTTTTGAATACAATAATTAATCAATATTATAATAATGACAATAATTGTTAAATAGTTTATCAGTTCGTCGATCACGAACGGATCGCTTTGCGAGAAGCACGGCGATCTATACTGTCCACTTTGCCTACTACGAACGGATCTTCCCATTATTCATTATATATTATTATTATTAACTAGTCATTCACTCGCGTGCTCTTGTTTTTTTTCACCGAAAGCCGTCCTGTACAATGCCAACCGTGTTACCCGAATGACAGAAAAATTGTACACGATTGATTGATCGTTCGATCACAAAATATTTATATTTTTTTCAATCCTGATGTGTCCGAATCCTCATCAGTTCTCCTCATCTCATTTCGCCTGGTTCTCCTTCCTTATCGTCGTCGCGAGACAGCAAGCGAAAATGATTCCAATGACCTGAATATGAAAAAATGATTAGATAACATGTAACATCGTTAATCAATAATTTTGCTTTCCAATTATTTTCCTCCAGTCACAAGGCTTCCTCTAAGACAACGTTAATGTATTACGAAATATACGAAAGATTTGTGAATAGAGAAAAATGATTAGGAGGCAATGTACAAATTTTGAATTATTCAGGTATTTTCATATATAATTATGACTTGCCTCGATTAGTGCAATTCCAATGCCAACGCCGATTAGCATAGATGTGCTGCTTTTCATTCTTGATGCAAGGGATGCCCAACAACCCTGCCTGTACGGGCTATTTTGTCCTTCCTGTATCGAGGATCGACACGAATTGTCGTACTCTGGATTCGTGCAGCAAGAATTTGGCAGATTTTCGGCTAACATGCCTCGTTTTAAGTTGGACTCAGTCCAATCTTCCGGCGAGTCGATACCGCAACATTTAAACTGAAAAACATAAAAACAAATTTAAAAAATATACTATCGATGAAGAATATCGAAAACAAGAACATTGTCAAGCATTTACACTTTGAAAGTAATATAAGTATAAGACTTGCTAGCTAAACTTTTATGAAGACATGACGGTACGCTATCATCAGTGAAAGTTCAGTAAGACCGCGCTTATCCGACCTTCGATTATCCGAGCCTCCGCGTTATCCGATGCACCCAACTCATCCGACCCCTCCGCGTTATCCGAGATGTAGGCTCGGATAATACGAAAAACTCGGATAAAACGGATAAAGCATGCTCGCGCGCGGCGTACTCTGTAACTGTTACATTGTTGCATATGCGCTTAAGGTAGTCTTACGAATAGTGTTCACTTCACATAAGTTTCAGAGAAGTGAGAGGGAATTGTAGACACTTCTCGATGGTATAAAAATCTGAAAAAAATCAAGCGTACTAAAGATGCCGAAACGATGAATTTTGCATAACAATAATTCCAAAATGTTATTAACAATTTGATGAAAAAAAATTGTTCAACAAATATCCCGGAAACATAACTTTTTTTGGTGTGAAAATTATCCCTTCATTTTTCTGAATACGTATGAATTTTTTCAGATTTTTAAATTCACTTTGAATTTTCTGAGTTTTTACACGTTTTTTCCATATAAAAAAAAAATCAAAGTGAATTTAAAAATCTAAAGAAAATCATGCGTATTAAAAAAAAATGAATGACTAATTTTCATTAAAAAAAAGGTTAGGTTTCCGGAATATTTGTTGAACAATTTTATTTTTCATCAATTTGTTAATAACATTTTAGAATTATTATTATGCAAAATTAATTTTTTAAGCACCTTTAATATGCTTGATTTTACTTCAGATTTTTATATCATCCAGAAGTGTTCGCAATTTGCTGTCATGTCTCTGAAACTTATGCGACGTGAACACTATTCGCAAGGACTATCTTAAACTTGTACAAGTTTGCTGCGTCTTCATATTGCGAACTGTAAATACATCAGTTCCGATTCGAGAGTCAATGGAAGAACATCGTTATGTCTCAAAAAAGGAAAAAAAGTTGTAGTGAGTGTTGAGAAAAATTTAGAAGCAATCAAACGATTGGATAGGGGCGACATTATTGGGAATATCGTAGCTGATTACGGCGTTAGAACGACCACTGCGGGTGACACACGTTAGTAATACAATAATCATACATGTTTGTAAAGATTAATAAGCATTCGCCAGCTCTCCCATGTTTATGTGAAGTTAATGTTAATTAACTAAATTATAATAATATTTAAAAAATAATTAAATTAACGAATAAATTAATAAATTAATGTTTAAATGAAGTAGTGTGTTAGTTTTTAAGTATATAATAGTAGTACAAGTTTGCATTGGGTATGTTATCTGTGTAGTTCTCGTTTTCGGTTAGCCGACCTACCCTCTCCCCACATTACCTCGGATAAACGGGGTTCTACCATATAATGCTTTGGATCGATTTTTTTTCATCACGTACACCGGTACTTAACTTGTGTTAAACAAAGCCCTTACCGTTCTATGAATCTCGTCCCACGCTACTTGATCCGCCGTGCGGAAAGTGTTCATCGACTTTCTCATGGAACTTCTCATTGCCTGTTCGAAGTCGTTCTTGAATACTGCGGCAGCTATTCCGACTGCCAGCTCGATGATAAATATCACTAGCAGTGCACCGGCGAACTGGAAAAACGAATTATCGCCGCTGTAGGTAATGAACTTGGAAATAAAAAACGTCTTAATCGAAGCTCAGTATCTTGATCGTACTCACTGCCATGAGCGAGGAATAATTTTCTTTGATTGCTCCGAAGCATCCAAGAAAAGCGACGATGAACACAATGACACCGGCAACTATAAGAACGACCGGCGGTGCGGTTATCCTATCGTCGGTGAAGAACTTGAAGTCTTTGACATTCCCGATGATGTAGGATCCAGTGGCGATCAAAACAATCCCCGATATCTTTCAAAGAAAAAAAAAATATACAAGAAATACACGTGATATAGTAAAGAGACCCTTTATCCTGAAGGCTTACACACTCAGAAAAATAGTTTATTTGACGACCACCGTTTATTCGGTTTAAGTAAAATATTTATTTTATGTAAATAAATATTTATTTGAATCAAATAAATATGTTACTTAAACCAAACAAACGGTGGCCGTCAAAAAAATTATTTTTCTGGATGCAAAGTTTAATTAACTCACCGCGAAAATGAGATTAAACAGAAAGAGGATATACTTGATGAAGCTCATTCCGCAATCCATCGTTGCTGATTATTTTAACCCAATAATTCACTCGAGACACGATTAAATTCTCTCTTTATTCCCTTCAACTGTATCATGCACAAAAGCACTGTAAATTAATCCGTTGATTAAAAACAATGATGCGTCGATAGTTGTGAAATCGCTGAAAGTACTGCGTATCGACAGGTAAAGGTCAATCCTCGTTGACGTTTCGGAGTTGGTTGGTTCGCCGAAGCTTTCGTCCCTACTGACGATTTCTTCTTTTTTTTTCCTACCCTTGAATTTGAGTAACGACTGTCGGCGGGGTGAGCTTTCGAATGAAATATTCCACAAACAATGTGTTTCGTGGCGACGTTAGCTTCGGCCTAGAAAAATTCTCATTGGTCGGAAAAACGCGCGGCTTTACAGGACTACGCTTGGAGCACCCGTTGAGGGGATGGATACCAGAACGTCATTGGTCGAAGCTTCTTAAAGTACAGGGGTGTCGAGTTGACACTACAATACATGGAAAAGCCTCGCGTGATTGCCCTGTGTTCGTCATTGGTAACCACGGCAACAATTTAATGACCGATAGATACAAACCGTCGACTCGCGCGATAAAGAATTTTCCTGCCCCAATGGCAACAGGCAGATCGGAGCGTGAAATAAGAATCCACGAGTTTCCTATTCTGCCGTCTCATTTGGCCCGTTTTTATCCAAAGGTCAAGTGTCGAGAGGTCGCAGAACTTGGTTTCGCCAATGAAAAAAAAAAAAAAAAAACAAACAAAACAAAAACAGTTTGATCGCAACAACAAATAATGTATAGAATGTATTTAATATCGTACTTTAAATATCTAAATTAAAACAACTAAATTACGAATTTGACATAGTAAACAGTATAGCAATAGCCTTCCGGTCGGGACGGTTCTGTCGAGACGATACTTGACACGTCACATTCGTAAATTATGTATGCGATAATTAAGAATCAATATCAGTCGTAATGATTAAAAAGAAAAATACTGAATAAATATAATAAACAGATATGTTTTTCGTTTGTTTGTTTGTTTTGTTGTTTGCTTCTTTGGATGCATGCTCCGGCCTCGTCATACTTCGTTTCGATTCTGGACGGCATGCTAGGCCAAGGTTCAGACATATCTTGATTGATGAGCGACGAGCAGTGCAGCGATCGACATCAGCAGAACAAACGGACTGTTGATTGAGGCCCGAATAGAGCTGGAAGTCCAACTTCCAACTGGCGACCTGAGAGCAGATAAAATCCGGAAGATGATCGACACGCTTGCAGCTCGTGTAAATTAAATATTTATAGGGGAAAAAAAGGTAGACTTGTCACGCACATCGCGGATGCCCGCGAGAGAGACCCTGAACTACTATATATCGTCCTATATCGTCCGGTTACGTTAGCGTGAAGTGAACGAGGATAGGGATGTCGATTTTCGTTACAATGTTAGACTTAATTAAAAAAATAAATGCTCTTATCAAAACTGATAAATGATTGCACTCGGACACACGTGTCTTATACTTATAGTTTATTTGTGTCATGTAAATAATCCTGTGACTTTCGCACAATGCAGAGAGTATTCGAAGCGCAAATAGAGAGCTTGTTATTCACGTGTTTATATCGTGACTATCGATGGACGACTAGTTTAACGGAGTAGAATAATTACGAATGGAGAACAGAACAATTTTTTTCCGCTGTAGCCCTGTCGATCGTAAATGATATGGCTTATAAAGATTAACGTTGCCAACTCGTTTCTTTCTTCTTGCAGCTCGTTAATGGTATCGTGTGAAAAAACCTACACGACGCCGATGACGCCGCAGGCCAAGCGCGAACCGGCGTTTCCGGTTGTCTGCGAAAGCGGATGGCCACCCTTGCCAAGATCGTCGATGTCCGAGTGGATAACGATAGCGCGACCGAGGATGCTGTTCGGACCGGTGAGCGATATCATCTTGTCGCTTATCCGAAGGTTCACTTCGCCCTGGGCGTTGGCCTCGACGTTCCCCAAGTCACCTGCGTGTCTCTCGGTGTCTTCCGGTGCACCGTGATGTTTCTAATTAATTACAAACAAAAAAAAGTATGATAGTTATCACCCTAGTTATAATTGCAAAGACATCGTTTATATTTTTTAAGGTAGTACTAGCGGACAGCCTGAGCCCACGTGAGTTCAGAGAGGATTGAGAGAGGAATTGTGAACAGTTCTCGATGAGATAAAAATCTGAAAAAAAATGAACCATATGAAAGGTACCGAAAAGATTCATCTTGCGTAATAATAATTCCAGAATGTTATTAACAAATTAACGAAAAAAAAAATTTCTCAACAAATCACCTGGCAACCGAACTTTTTTTTTTTTTTTATGAAAACGATTTGTTAATTTTTATGAATACGTAGGAATTTTTTCAGAATTTCGTGTAATTTTTTAAAATCACACTTCTAGTTAATAAAAAATACGTCATTTTCAAGAATTAGACAAAATTCTGAAAAAATCACACGTATTCAAAAAGATTAAAAAATTGTTTTTATATGAACAAAAAGTTAAGTTGCCGGGCGATTTGTTGAACAATTGTTTTTTTTTCATTCATTCGTTAAAAACATTTTGGAATTATTATTATGCAAAATCAATATTTTCAGCACCTTCAATATGCGAGATATTTTTTCAGGTTTTTATCTTGACGAGAAGTGTTCGCAATTCTGTCTCAATTCTCTCTGAACTCACGTGGGCTCAGACACGCACAGACTGTCCGCTAGCACTACCTTAAGTCGCGTAAGGTTAACGACATACGTTGAGGGGATTGAAGTGGGATCCGGTCGAGGTGCAACCGTTGCTGAGATCTCCTTTCTCGTGTACGTGGAAACCGTGCTTTCCGGGTTTCAGTCCTGTGAGCTTTCCACTAATCAGAACAGGGTCGTTAGCTGAAGCCTGAACGAGCTTGATCGTTCCCGTCACGTTGTTCGTCGCATCGTTCGGCATCATTTTCACCGTGGCTTGCATCTCCTAGTGTACATGACTCATGTATGTATATTCGACTCTTTAATATTTCGGTCGATTCGAGAGACAAGAAAAAAATATTAATTAAACGTCATTGTCTTACCTGTGCAGCGGCGATGGCTACGACCGCCAGTACGACTGCAATTGTCTTCGTCATTGTAATGTTTCTCTGGAGAAAAAGAGGAAAAAACGAGTATAAAGAGAGTTCAGGAAAAAAAAAATGTTTGGAACCCGACAGTGTATAATAATAACAATTAAGCGTCATCGATCGATATACCGCGTGTACAGGGGCACGAAGCTAATTATCTCTGTGCTGAGTTATCGCACGGATCCAACACGTGTCCACTGTCGCGAGTATACTATATGACATTGCGTAATATGTAAGAAGGTCGCGGAAGACAGCTATCGCTTGGTGACTAATTTTTTTTTCCGTTCAAGCAACCCTGTCGTTAAAATAAATATTGTCTTAACTGACGCAATTATTATGTAACTGTGGAAAACAATTAATTGACCGTGACGATATTGGCTCGTCGATCGAAGGAACCGGTCTGTTACGAAATTAAAACTTTCTCGCGATCGACAAGGTCGCACATCTCCAATTTTATCTCCCACGCGGGGCAATATGTTTGTCAATTACTCAATCATCGTTGGTCAAATAAAAATAAACTAAACGCGATTGAACGAGAGGGCACGAAAGATTTATTATTGACGAACGTCCTCGGAGTCGTTTTATACACTTTGAGCTCCAAGGTCGAAACTTCCTGTGTTCAGTTGCTAAATTATTCGACGATTCCCACCGGTCGCATCTCTAAGCGACGTATATAATGAAACGCTACAGGGACGTGCTATTCGTCGATAGAACGGAACACAAATCAATTATAGTAATAACAATATCGATATCGAGTGAAAGTTCACAGTCCCGCAACGCACTTGCCAATGCCTAGGTGCTCGTGAATACACCAAAGCGATGACACTGTATGTAGCGGAGGGCGGGGCAAAATGGCACAGCGGGGCAAAACGGGATAATGAGACAAAACGCAATTTTCTAATAACTTTTTAAACGGTTTTAAAAAAATCGGATGTATCGTTGGGACGAAATGGGGCATCCAAAAATTATTATAAGTTCGAGTTTTGACATCACTGTCCCGTTTTGCCCCGCTGTGCTATTTTGCCCCGGTCTCCCCTACGCTATGCGATGCAGTCCGACAATGTAAATGAAGCTCATTATACTGAGCGCTTTTTTCCACGTCGATTTTTTTCTCTCTTTGTCGTTCTACATTCCTCTGTCACGCGATTTCTCAATATATGCTAATGATTTTCGTTAGGCTGACGAAGCAGTCGGTCGGGTGTCGAGGAAAAGATAAAGGGCAATATTACGCGGAACTATACTAAACGCGTTTTCCGAACGGTTCACTGAGAAAGGTAAAAAAAAAAAAGGCACGGAGTTCGTCGACGATGACAAATATCCTAACGAGCCCTAACAAACTCTGCCTACACGGAGAACGTTGACCTCTGACACAAAGTTTGCCAGGAATTTATTGATCTCTCCCGGCCTGTTTGAAAGAAACTCTCGCCTATGTGCTCGTCCGAAGCACCTGAACGATTGTTCGACCATCGCAATCTACCACTGGACACACCCGTAAGAATACTTCGTTAATAATTTTTTGTTTATTTTTACTTAAAAAAATGATACCGACACACCTTAGATATTATCGACAATGTTTGAGCGATACCGAAACTAACTACGAATGTCCTATGTGAATTCCCTCCCGAGTTACGGTTTAATGGAATAAAACTTTGAGAACGTATAGACGAGTGAAAGGATCGGGCGAGACATACCGGTTATACGACTACGTTCAACTTCGTTATGACAATACACACACTGTAGAACTGACTGCGGATGCTGTGGCAATTTGTATTTATATGAAGCAGTCCCCGACCTGCATCACACCACACCCCACTCTTCTTATCCGTCGACAGTGGAACGGAGTGGAGAACTTTTCTCGTTAGTAAGCGCGAGAGAGAAATTAAGAGAGAGGCTTGTTGTGTTGCCGCTGAACCGAGCTAAAGAATCGAGATTGCTCGGCTAGACAAGATTTTGGGGGAATTCCCCTCCTCGCTGTATATTCTCCCACATCAGCACTCGATGCGATCATCGGCTTCTTTCTTACCGCGTTTCATGTTACGATACGAAGAAGAGAGTGGTGTATCGTGTTATCAATTTTCAATGCAAGCTTGATCTTTCAAAGCGAAAACAAAAACAACGAGAAATCATTTTAACTGCGCAATTCTATACGTATCGGAATTCAAGCTTGTGAAGAATAATACCCATGCATACATTTTTCAAGGGAAAAAAAGTAAACTAACGCTCGTAACACTATCCGGTAATTATGGATTTAATGCGTCTGACCGCAAATCGTAATACACACGATAATGCGACTGCGTCTGTATGTGGGAATGTTAAATACGCAGTTCTTTCCTCCGATTATTGTTTCCTCGTTGTAATTATTATTACGTTGATTTTCCTGTTTATTATTGAGCTACTGATACACTGTAGAGCTGTGTCACAAAGTGCGAGAATCCTTGTGCCGACTTTACTATAATGCGTCACTGAGCCTTGGGACAAACCGCACCGGCAACTCCCGAGGAGACGAGAGCGTCAAGTGAAACCGCTGGAGATTTTTTTTTTTTATGGTAGACTATCCGTTACGTTTATAATCAACAAGCTCGAAGGTGAAAAGACTTACCGGATATATTTTCTCAAACCGGAAGTGATGGCTGAAACGCGGAAGATCGCACAGATTTAGAAAGAAAAACAGACAATTATTCACTCTTTTAATAAACAAAGTAGCGTGTCCCAATTGTCAATCTGTGAACTTTTCTATTCTCGAAGAACCCCAAAAAATTAATACAAAGCAAAACAAAAATTGGGCGTGGAATATGTACGCCTGTTTATAAAGATTCTTGCACGGTACGTTTTCGACCCACCCAGTTCAAAATCAATATATATACTCGAAATTAAATGAAAAATAAACTCCCTCGCACACACTCACGTGTTATGTACACGAGAAGCGAACAGAAACTGATGCCAATCGCCATTCGCCGCTCTCCAAGATGTTAGAACGAGCGACACGCACGTACACAGACACGTGTGTCAACATAAAATAAAGCGGTATCGTTGTGTATGCACGCCAACGAAGTGTACACACGCGTGAGTTGATATCTACAGGTAAGCGTACGCCTTTTTTCCCCACCTTTTACTCGTCTTGGCGGCGGGTGCTCCTTTACGCCTACGAAGCTATATAACGTGCTGCACATGTACAGGCGTACCCAACGTGTGTAGAATCAACATTCACGTAGATATTTGCATCATCATTTCTAAGGCCGGTTCTCTACCCGTCGAGTTCGCTAACCCGCTTGGCAAGCTTCGGCAAAAAACAAAGTTTAAAGTACGAAGACGTGTTGCAATGTCATTACACTCTTCTGCAATGCATAATAGACTTCCGGTCACTCCCTTTTCATCGTCTTGCCGCTTGAATAATAAAATAGGAATTACTTCGATCGCTTGGATTCGTCCATCTGCTAATACAAATCCCTACCGCTTTTCTTCCGATAAATTGGGATTGTCGAATTATATTGACACGAGTCGTTTTTGTTTTTTTTTTTTATCCAGCATTTGTAACGTTCCATTGTCCCCCTTTCTTATCTTCTTCAACTGGGTAGCTTAATTGTGTTAGTAGTGATCTGCAATTCATTGTTTCGTTAAAGCTTAGTTATACGGACACTCGAGAGGTAAAAAAAGACTGTGAAATTGAGAATAAACATTGACGAGAAGCTCGAAATGACAACGATGTGTGAGGTTCGAGAACAGAGTCTATATATTAAGCGTCGAAATGCTGCTTGTGTTATTATCATTGATATTCAGTAGGTTCACCGAACGCTCGTAACGAGATCGTCCCGAGCAAAAAATTGAAATATGTTTTTCTGACGCCACTTCCGGCTTGAAAATCTTAATTTTTCACTGCACATTACGTCACGGGCGGAACGTTAGTTACGGTCTCAAAAGCTCCATTTTTTGCCAGAAATGACGTTATAGGGGGAAAAGGTCACGTCCGTTTTGAAAATCTTATTTTTCGAACGGAAATGCCTTTATGCGGGAAATACGTAAGTTAAGGTTTGAAAATCTTCAAAAACTGCGGTTTTCAGACCGCAAGTGTGACGTTTTCGGTCTTGACGTAACTTCCGGAGACTTCATATTGATGGTCGCCGAAAATTAAAGAGAAACTACTTTTTCCTTTCCTCATAGAAATGCATGATTTCAGTAATCGGAAAAGTTTCCGCGAGATTTCACCGCTGGCTGCACTTGACCCAGACACAACCAAAACAATATAATCGAGTTCCACAATATTGTGCAATGGGAAGTGGTACCCGTGGCCATGACTCCGATCGAAAAAATGTGTCTCCTTGTAGTTACGGTTGACTGAGCTAAAACAGAGTCCGCGCGACCCTGAAAAAATATTCCAAGCAATTAAAACATCTAATTACACTCAAGATCAAGCCTACGAAATAGCTGCATTAATACATCGTTGTAAGCTTGTGTCAAGGATTCTACACAAACAACAATTTGCAATAAAATAAGTGGATGACGTGATATAATCTCGCGGTCACTGGAAGGTGGTTTTGTCAAGTGCACGTCCGCGTTCTCGATCCTTCGAGACTATTATCTCTACGTGCAAAGGTGAATCAAAGTAGATTGAAACTCCGCGACGAATGGTGTGGCCAGGAACGGGGTCTGTATATGGCAAAGTTATGACGAGGGCAGAATCATTTACGCTCGAACCGCACCGTCGGTGATAGCTTATACACGCACCGCTCTGTGTACTATCGGCGGACATAATTAATATTGAAACGACGAGTGGGCTGGGACAGCTTCTCGACTGTAAAGAAAACTTCGATGACTCGACTGTCGTGGAACTTCGACTCGCGACACCGTCGTACACATCCTATTCGACGCTCGCGCAAGGACGTTTTTTTCTTCGCTACTGTGTAATAATAAAGCATCGGATTGATCGACGATAAAACGTTTGAGGCACACGAAGTGTTAGATTATCCTCGACATTATCTTTGAGTTTAGATCGACGATAAATCAACAGCTTGAATTGATAATTGAATAACAATAACAATCGTCAATGAACATCGACGCTTTCGATTACTGCGAGTGGAGGATTAACATGCGTACAGTAGGAAGGTAGTTTATGGACAATTGTTTTTTTTATCGCCAAAATGGAAGAGGCATTGGGCGAGGTCGCGAAGTTCATCGCGCGTTATTATCCTCGAATACCGGCAATTGTTTTGACTGTAAATATCGCTCGATTAAATAAAATTGCGGTAGATATTAAAGTCAACAAAAGTGTAGTGGGGAAGGGGCTTGACAGTCGAGACGAATCCGGAGGCCAAGCACTTTGCTTTCACTCGTGCGAGTAAAGATCGAAAATAGCGAGGCCGAGAGAGATGAAAGTTGTGTGAAAACATGGACCGAGATGCTGGTGTAACTGGCCAGATGGAGGGAAGAACCAGAGAGAGAGACTTTCAACTCTGCACACCGCTGTCGGACGATTCTTGCATATAAGAAGTGTCTCTCAGTAACTCCTCGAAGCTCATCGATCTTTCCGAAGGTACTTTGCTTCCACGCGTTGGGTAGCTAATTGATCACCTCCGTAACGGAGGTTCTTATTCCTATTAATCGGTTACTCAGTATTCTTATTAGTTGGTTTTAGTAAAATCGAACCTCATCGATATTTTCTTCTTTTCTTCGCCTATAGACGCAAGATCGATTTGTTTTTTGTACGCAAGGTCCGTCGTTTATTGTCATTATAAACGTCGTCAATAAATATTACCATCCTGAATGATGTTGGACAGTCAAAGCCGACGAGCATCAAGGTCCACATTGAAGATCCTTTAGCGGCGGTGTGTATTTATAAGAGTTAGTGCGCGCTTCTTCGGAGCACCATAAGCTAAGCGAGTGGAATAAAGGAAGAAATAAGAAGAAGAAAAAAAGAAAAAAAAAAAAAAAAAACAGAAGACTCACGAAGCCAGGAGACCACCTCTTAGGTGTACTGAATGTCTCGTGTGTTCTCGTGACGTAACCATAAATACTGCTCAAGATTATTGCTGACTTCCACTCGGCAATTCTCCGCGTAACGAAGCGTACGCTAAAACGCTTCTGTTCCCACACGTGATAAGTATTTGTGGATTTCGGTTAAAAAAAAAACAACAAAAAAAAAAATGATCTTTGGAAAACGGCACATCGGGAGAGCGCGGATCATATGGATCTTAATTGTCACGTTCGTGGGCGTCTCTGCGGCTCAAGACACGGCGATGCCTGAACCGTACGGAAGACTGATGGACAATGTGAACGACAGGAGACTTTACATCAGAAGCCTTCCCGGCTATCCTGGCGTTAGAAGTGATCTTTACGAGGTTTACATGGAGCCCTATTATTTTGTAAGTTAATTAAAATCATTGATAAATAACTATCTTAGCCCGAGTTTGTATTGTCGTCGGACGAAAAATTAGCTGCATATCGATCCGTTTCTGTGACTATATTAGTGATAAGACCTAAATTCACGTGTATCATAATTTTTGAGTGAACAAACCTCGTGAAAACTTGGCAAAGTGGCCTATGCTGAGTTGGCGCGTGAATGGTTAAATGCACGAGTATCGGCAATGTAGCGGGATGCTAGGTTGGCCGAGCGGTCTAAGGCGCCAGATTTAAGTTCTGGTTCCCATCTGGGAGCGTGGGTTCGAACCCCACACTTAGCAATATATTTTTTTTTTCTTTTTTTTCTACACATAGTTTTTAATCGATTTATTAATGTAAGAATATGGATAATTCAATTGTTTAGGCGTTGGGTATGAAGGGTGTGGTCGAGCTGAAAGCTCTGAGCGAGGAAGGCATGCCTATGGACGGTCCGAAAGGAGTTCTCACGTTTGAACAAATGCCAAACGGTGTTAGAATAACGGGCAGCATAATGGGACTCAGTCCCGGAATGCACGGATTTCACGTCCACGACAAGGGCGACTTGAGAAAGGGTTGCGCATCCGCTGGACCGCACTTCAATCCATACATGGTAAAAATACGTGAAATAACGAGAAAAAAAACGTTCCAAAGGAATCGCCCTATGTTTTGCCCTAGATTTTTCTAATAGCATAACTTTTCGTATAATGCGTTGTACAATGCGCTGTACAATGCGCTGTACAATGCGCTGTACAATGCGCTGTACAATGCGCTGTACAATGCGCTGTACAATGCGCTGTACAATGCGCTGTACAATGCGCTGTACAATGCGCTGTACAATGCGCTGTACAATGCGCTGTACAATGCGCTGTACAATGCGCTGTACAATGCGCTGTACAATGCGCTGTACAATGCGCTGTACAATGCGCTGTACAATGCGCTGTACAATGCGCTGTACAATGCGCTGTACAATGCGTTGTACAATGCGTTGTACAATGCGTTGTACAATGCGTTGTACAATGCGTTGTACAATGCGTTGTACAATGCGTTGTACAATGCGTTGTACAATGCGTTGTACAATGTGTTGTACAATGTATTTCGTACATTGTAATTTTACTTACTTACTGTAATGTACTTTTTGTACATTTGCAATATGTACCAAAAGTTGAGCTGTTACAAAAATCTTCATAGGGCCTTAACACTTTTTTTTACCTCTAAGAAGAACAGTGTGATGACTTACTTTTTTTACGACCTCGTTTCACTAGACGCTGCATGGTGCTCCGCTAGATCCACTCCGCCACGTAGGTGATTTGGGCAACGTCGAGGCCAACGCCGAAGGAGTGGCGGAGATTGACGTGATGGATCATTACTTGACCTTGGCGGGAGTTCGAGGGGCGATCGGGAGGGCATTGGTGGTCCACGAGAAACCCGACGACCTTGGACGCGGAGGTACAGAGGACAGCATGAAAACTGGATCAGCTGGAGCTCGTCTCGCATGCGGCGTTATTGGTTTTATGTAATAAAAGAAAAATATATTTGCATATGCAGAGGCAGTGCTCACATTTCGAATGTATCGCATAGTTGTCGATAGAGATAAAGATAAAAAAAAAAAAAAAAAACAAGCTCAACTGTAGATTAGCGAAAGATTATTTTTCGATATGCCGTGTATACTTAAATGAAAAATAAAATGTACAAGTAAACGAGTGTTTACCTTCCAGTGTCGTTTTTCATCATTTACCGAACTTCGAATGTACGGTGCCGTGAATTAATAGTTAACGGAAAAAAACCAACGTGATTATATATCACAACACATTCGTTGCTTTCATATTCGCGTGACTCGAGCATAAGCCGCAGGCATCAACCTATACCCTGAGGCTTTCCATACCCTCGTATATTTAGCTCGAACGTTTTATATGCTGTCGATGTATTTTTATCACCGTAATCTAACACCGGGAATAACAGCCATTCCCGCACAGACTTATCTCACATCCATAAATATCGAAGCCAGTCCTACAATCCACAATATTACAATATCTGGCTTATAAGTCACTATTTGAGGCTTTAATGAGTCAATACAAGGAAACTCGCACGACGAAAATCAACTTTCACAGGGACAAATTAGAATAAAGACGGAGTAATTTTTTTTAGCTATTGAAATTTAAAAAAAAAAGTGTCGCGTCAAGTGCGTTGACAAAAATCATCGGGTGATCTAGCCGTGTGAACGCGCGGCTCGAACGGGACTTCCGTTTCGGGAATTGAAGTTACGACCGTTTGCGATTTTGTCTCATTCATCTCGTCGATTGCCTGTAAAATTTTTGACAGGACTTCCGGTGGCGAACGCCTTCTCATGCAGGGCGCATCCGGTCTGTGCTGAAGGTCATCCTGCTGTCTCGTTGGTGTGGGGATATCGAATGTTTGCGGCTGGAAGTACACTGGGAACATCGAATCAAAGGCTCTCCAATAACATTTACGTAATCATCAAACCCTCCTTCCTAAACGGTTAATTATCAAAATACCATGGAAGTTATTTACCAGGAACGTCCTGAATATCGTAATCAGGAATATCGTCTATTTCCAGATTGACACGTCCGCACCTCATGACATAATTGAAGCATTCGACTATAAGTCTCCTCGACGATCTCCACATAATAGATTCACGAACATTTTGATTAATAATTGGGCAATTCAATCGACCACTTTAACTGCATTGAGCCGAATGAAAGTCAGAGATAGTTGAGTGACGTAAATTTTTGTTATCTACACACGTTCTGAAATTGATTTACACGTGTGTGAATGACAGAGATCGATTGTGAGAGAACTGTCCTGGGCGCAAGCAACTTCAATGCTATTCAGGGGGCACCACCGAAAGGATTCCGTGTTCCACTCTGTATATCACCGTCGGTAGTGACCGCTGCAACCGCGACCCGTTCGGAAACTCACTTTGCACAACATAGAACGAGAGAGAGAGAGTGCTGCGCTGGCGCGAATGTCAGAGGGAGAAACTATATAGCTACTTGGGTATGATTTCTGAAGGCAGCGCAGAAATATCGTCGGAAGATAATAGAAAAAAAAAAAAAAACACATGTATTCGTCGTTTTACCAGTCGATTAATTAATTAATAGGTTGCACAATGTCTGAATATTACTTCTGACGGTCGTAAAAAAAAATCGGAATAGTTGTCAACTTGACTGCAAAGCCGCAGATTTCGCGTCTGCTTTTTCCCCGCGTAATCTGTAATAACGGGCAAACGTTATATACAACATGGCGGGTGACGAAATGGCGAGTGAATGTATGGAAATCGATGTCGTACCGTCAACGAGTGGCAATAAAACAACGAAACATGAAACATCGTCGAAAAGTGCGAATTTGCCATGGTGGGTAAATAATAAATTATATTCACATGCGAGATTGATTGACAATTGTATATATGAAAATCTATCGCGGAAAGGTTATGTCGGCGGTTTTTTGTTTACACAAGATTTACATATATCTATCGATAGCTTTCGAGTGTCGGATTATTTTTTTCGTCGTAGCGCAATTCTCTATGCAATGGTTTTAGCGCGAATTCAACGGTCCGGAATGGTAATAATTATTAACCGATTCGAAGCGACGTATCGGATTATAAATAATTTCGACTAAATTTCAGGATAGAAAAGTATCGTCCGCAGGTATTTTCGGACATAGTGGGTAACGAGGATACGGTGGCGAGACTGGCGGTCTTCGCTCAGCATGGAAACGCTCCGAACATCATAATCGCCGGTCCTCCGGGTGTTGGAAAGACGACTACGATACTGTGTCTCGCACGCATTCTTCTCGGGCCGTCTTTCAAGGACACCGTGCTGGAACTCAACGCCTCGAACGACAGAGGCATCGAGGTCGTCAGAAACAAAATAAAGATGTTCGCTCAAAAAAAGGTTTGCGGCTGTACAAGAAAATTGAAACGCATAGAACGTTTGGCGTTTGGCGATCGTGGAGTATCGTTTCTATGCTTTTTCAATCACCAGGTGAACCTGCCAAAAAATAGACACAAGATAATAATACTGGACGAGGCGGACAGCATGACGGATGGCGCACAGCAGGCTCTGAGACGCACCATGGAAATATACAGTGGCACAACCAGATTCGCACTGGCTTGTAACAACAGTGAAAAAATCATCGAGCCCATACAATCGAGATGCGCTATGCTTCGCTATGGGAAACTCACGGATGCACAGATTCTCGCTAAAGTCATAGAAGTCTGTCAAAAAGAAAACGTGAGAACCGGCTGGGATAGACAACAATGATAAAAGACATTCGTATGAAATTTAATGCACCGGTACTGGAGGTTTTTATGCGTGAACTGATATATTAAATTTTCATGCACAAATTATGACAAAAAATTAACGTAGTGTATTAAAAACTTGAGAAATACTTTACTTTTAATAATTTACTTAAAAATTTTACTATAAAAGTACTGTAATTCCAATAATTTACTTTAATTTCACTCTAAGAGACCATTAATTTTTCATGACCATAGTACATTAAATTTAATGCACGTTTTTGCATGGAAAACTGTTAGTCCGGTACATTACATTTACAATTTTTTTTAGCAGTGCAGCAGCAGCAGCATTGATCAATACACAAAATTGTTTCAAATCGCAGGTCCAGTACACCGATGACGGTTTGGAGGCGATTATTTTCACGGCTCAGGGCGACATGAGACAAGCGTTGAACAATTTGCAATCGACACACAACGGCTTTAAGCACGTTAACGGCGATAATGTATACAAAGTCTGCGACGAGCCTCATCCTCTTTTAGTCAAGTCAATGCTCGAGGCATGCATCCAGGGTAACAGAAGAACAGCTTTCGCTACTATGCAAAAAATGTGGCGTATGGGATATTCTGCTGAAGATCTGATAAGCAATATATTTCGTGTTTGCAAAAATCTCGACATAGACGAGACGTTGAAGCTGGACTTCATCAAGGTAATTATCGTCCGCCCTCGGTGAAAAAAGTTGATTATCTGTTAAACAAATAAAATTACTGAGTATTTTGTATTGAACAGGAAATTGGCGTGACACATTTGGGAATCGTCGATGGATACAGCAGTCTTCTGCAGATGGATGGCTTGCTAGCCCGTCTCTGCCGTTGTGTCTCGGAGAAATAACTTCACAATGTGAATACCATGTTTTCAATCAATTGCCTTCTTTTTATTACAGTAAAGCTATTTATACCTTCATAATGGAGGCTCATTATTCAAATTCACACGAAAATTTTGTATTCGTTAGAGCTTCAGAATTGTGTAAACATCAGCTGTTCGGAGTAATTATTACATTGCATCACAATCAGGCCCGCAGTTCCTCCAACAGTCAGATATATCGTAAAAAATATATAAAAGTCGTCGATTTAATTACCTAGATTTTCACATTGCACTTTGTACATACGTGTGAGAATTTACTATTCAGAAGTACATTACCTTTATCTTTTCGATTAATCGTTGCGTCAAGATGCCGGTAAGATCCTCTTAGTCCAGACGCCAGACGTGGTTTTGTATGCAGTCTCAGGCCACCGAAACAACTTTTTTGGATTCAATAGATTTTTACCTCCCGATCACGAATATATAAGGTTTTTTGTGGGAATCCCGGTCGTTTTATTATTAATCGCAATTGTTTATTAACAAAATAAGTTATTTTTTTTCACTTCGGATATTTTTTTGTATACTTTGGTTGGTTTTGAATCGAAAAGGTTTTATGAAACTTTACTCTATAACCTGTAGATTTGGAGCAATACATTTTTGAAAGTTGCAAATAGGCCAAAACTGCTCTACTTAACAAATTTGTAGCGCCGAAAATATAGGTCATAGGCGAAAATTGTAAAGGACTTTTATTCGCCAAATGAATCGAGGAATATGGAAAAAAATATGCTACATTGTGAGCTACAGAATATTATGATTCTCAATCAGTCGCGCAACCGCAGTTTTTTCGGGGATCTGAAGGAATAGCCGCGCATTCGCTATGACCGAAAAAACTGCGGTTGCGCGACTGATTGATAATCATAATATTAGGTTCCGCACAAGGTCGCATTTTTTTCCATATTCCTCGGTTCATTTGGTAGATAAAAGTCTTTTACAATTTTTGTCTCTGACCTATATTTTTAGCGCTACAAACTTGTTAAGTAGAGCAGTTTTGGCCTATTTGCAACTTTCAATAATTTATTGCTCCGAATCTATAGGTTATAGAGTAAATTTACATAGAACATTTTCGACTCAAAATCGACTAAAGTATACGAAAAAAAATATCCGAAGTGAAAAAAACAACAACTTATTTTGTTATTAAACAATTGCGATTAACAATTAAACGACCAGGATTTCCGCAAAACACCTTATATATTAGTGATCGGGAGGTCAAAATTTATTGAATCCAACAAAGTTATTTCGGCGACCTCGGATTGCATACTGAACCACGTCTAGCGTCTGGACTATCTCTCTTCCTTGCTTTTCCTACGAGTATAACTTATAATATATCGAACAACTCAGCACCATTTTTCCATGGGCACGGAGGTCAAATGCGGCCTCGGTTTAGGCGAAGGCCATCGCAGCGCGCTCTGGCAAGATTCCGCCCTGGACGGTGTTCTCGGCGGTGGCTGAGGTGGATGATTCGAGCACGACTGATTATCGGACTGATAATGATTGCTCACTTCATTATCGGAGCGCCCGTTCTTCTCGATAGCCGGTGGATCACCGCGGTGATTGCGCTTCGTTGGTTTTCTCATTGGCATATCGTGGGGCGGCGCTGGAGGCGCGCTCTCGACCGACTGAAGACTCGCCGCACGATGCAACGAGAGACGAAGAGGCTTTTTTGGCGGTGCCGGACGAGTCTTGCTATTTGTCTCTTGGGAACTGTGAATTCCTGAAACTTCCGAGTGCTCCGAGGCGCGAGACTGATTGTCCTGTGGAAAAATGAAATTCACAACGATTACTTGAATTGAAAACAATTCGTTACATCATTGATTTTGACAATGATATTCACCTGCATCCGATAGTACGTTGGCTCAGAATCGAATTCCAGAGATTGAAGCGCTTGCGAATTCTTCCGACTCTTGTGCAATTGCTCCATAGCGCAATCGAGGCGAGACGATCGTCTCCGTTGCGACTGCAACTGTGGCTGCACCTGTTGACAATCCAAACTTGCGGTCGAGCGAGACATTTGAAAACCCGACGAGCCACTTTTCTGCCGGTTTTTCGATTTGTGATGACCGTTCGTCGCGCTGTCCGACGAAAAATCCAAAAGTTCCTTCGGACTTCGAGATTCCGTGAACCTTCTCGCGTGGTCGCTCTGGCGGCTCCTCACCGTTGGTAGACTTTGTCTCATGTCGCCCGGACTGCGAACGTTCAGACCCGGGAGATTCGCTACAAGGGCTGTAACCTGGGGTCCTTTTTGGAACACCTAATAATAATACTTTATGTATTCAATGTGTTTTCATTTTCGACTCCAAGTCCAAACTGTGTGACGTCGCTTGATTGTATATGGGGCATTCCCTAACATTTCGACCTGAGTCTAACCCTTCACGTCCTGTATTGAGCCCGCAATTTTTTTATATTGTTGAACTAACTCCCAAAAGCACTGAGACGAAAAAATTTGTTTATCATTGTTTATGTTTAAAAAATGAATTTATTGATCGCCACAATTTAAAAAGTTTAAAAATTTCAACGTTTAAAAAATTTGAGATAGCCAGTTGAAATTTGGTACTCTAGTAGAGTGGTCATGTCTCTTCATTCAGTGCAATTTTTATAAACATTGAAACCAAATTGAAAATTTTTCGGGCTTTCGGATTTATCGTCCTAAAACTGCACACAAATATAATATTTTGATCAAAGACCTTTGATCAAATTATTAAGTATTGAATTTGGCCGAAATCTATCCAAACGGTTAGATTTTATGAGATTTTAATTTTTTTGAAAAAGAACTAAAAATTGTTTAATTCCAGTAAGCATGGAGGTATCGTACTCAAACTTGATACGGGAATAGAGTAACACTGTACAATGTTTGTTATTAAATTTGGCGAAAAATTATCAAACCGTTTAGATTTTGAGATTTTTAAATTTTTTGAAAAATTTGTTTTTTACGTTCGCTGCGAGTTTATGCATCAAATGATGCCTTAGGAGTAAAATAATGTGGAGATTCGTCATCAGTGGGAAAAAATACATGAGACATGACCTCAAAATGACAAATTACACAAATTTTAGTTAGCGATTTTCTACAATAAATTTTGCGGAAAATTTTGGCTGCTTCGATTTGATGAAATATAGGAATTGTTTTACCTTTAAAAAAGTTGCAAAGTAATTAGCTCATAGCTTCGTTATTTATTACAATTGTGCGCACAGCTTTTTGATTATTTTCCCGATCTAAACCTGAACCGGCCAGTCATTTTGCATTGAAGTCAAACACAAAGTTGATGTTGAAAAAAGTTGAAAATTGAAATTTTCATATTGCTTCCTCATAAAAATTGAAAATTGAAATTTTCATACGGTTTTCTCACATGTTTCTTTATTCGCGAAGCTTCCCTATGAGGAAGCCAATACAGAAAATGCTTTCTCACAGAGGAAGCTTCGCGAATAGAGGAACGTGAGAGAAAGCCATATGAAAATTTTAATTTTCAACTCTTTTTTAATAGAAGGTAAACCGGCCTGTGAATGGACAAGTAAACAGACGAAAAAGTCAGTGAATAGACTTTTTATGCACGCGCTCGTATGGAAATTGTCCATTCACTGATGGATTTACCCTGTGACTCAAGATTTTTCATAAATAAAAAAAATTTTAAACATAATTAAACATAAATAATTATAAAAAATGTTTAAAAGTCTAATAAAAAAATTGAGTTCTTTTGAGAGTTAGTTCAGTCATATAAAAAAATCGCGGGCCCAATCCAAGATGCGAAGGTAGGAAATGCCCCATATTCGTTGCAAAAGGAATAAATCCGTGAATAATCATAAAATCATGTGTACAATAAAAAGAATGTAATACCTGAACATGTTCCTGACGACTTGGCGGTGTCTCGATGACGGTAACTTCAGACCGTGTCGGTGTCAGTAGATCGCGAACCTGTTCCTCCAGATATCCGATTCTGTGCGTGAGCCTTAGATTATCAGATCTGAGTGTACGAAGTGCGGCTAGAGATTCGCTTCTTCTAAGTACGACGATTTGAGCGGCGTCCGGGGCAACGGCTAGAAGCCTCGCCAAATCGCTTCTTCCAGCACCCACGACGATTTTTCCATTTACCTCCAAGATCCTGCAGACAATCGTCGTTAGATATGTGAGCGTTAACGGTGCTCGTATACCGCATTATTCTATCTGGAATTATTCCATGCGCGTACCTTACTGTACAAAAGTGGTAAAAGCTAAGGGAATTACAACGTCAACGTCCGTTGCGTCGGTGAGCAAAGAGTTGGAGAGCTAGTTTGAAATGCTTCAGGTTGAAAAGAATTGTGTTCCCTAAGTATCGTAGAAGCGTCGCTTGACGAGAGCGCACTGCGCGTTGCAGCCGAGGGGTCATGTGAAGCTGCAGGCGCAATTAGCGGGGGCAGCCCGCGGACTTCCGGAGCTCGAGAGCCCGTAGTGCCGTCTCTCGACTCTATAAAGTCCCTGTTATATCTTTTGAGTTTCACGCTACAGAGAATCACGAGAGAACTCCAAGATTGCCCATTGTTCTGCTCGATAGTCAGCCGCTCGCCTCGTGTTGTTATACTACACGCTTTTCTCGTACTACTCACTACGTATATTGTAGTAGACGATTATACATGCGCGAACGAAACATGTGTGCCGAAGAGCAACAAGTGCCTTTCGCACTTTGGAACACGACGGGATGCGGGGAAACGAGCATTTAGTATTGGTTCCTCTCGCCTGTGTGTTTTCGAATATAGTACTTTAATTCACTGTGCGAGGCTTGAGGAGAGATAACAGTTTCAATATAGATATCGATAAATTTCGTCGAGACGCGATAAGAAATAGGAATTCGGCTGTGGAATCTTTGAAAGAGTGCAATAACGGGCCTATTGACACAGTGCTGTATGTAAAGTAGTTCCAAAAGCCAAAGTTGGCGTAGCTTGATGAGGAAGGAAAAGTTTGAAGAAGCGATGTGGCGGATGCGGGTAGACTCGATCACTCCCCAAACCGGGCATTCCGACATAATCGAGATAAACCGCGTGCGTGCTCGAGTAAAAAAGGGGGGGGGGGGGATAAGGAAATATCAAGTCGATACGTCGCGATGAAGAGATTGAATGACCGACGTTGAGTTTCGATCGCACAGTATCATCTGGAAAAAAAACGAGAAAACGGATAGTGTAGAATAAATGAGAAAGTACCTGTCTCCTTTGCAGAGACCGGAATCCTCGACCGCCCAATCGACGTAGAGGCCAGCTGCGTCGTCACGAGGTCCCGCACCGAAACGGGGACTCTTCGGGTCGGCGCTCACTTCGACCGCGTGAACGGTCATTTGCGTTCCACCGGAAATGCAGCTGTGAACAGATCGAATTTCAATGTTACTTCTATTAAGGTATTTGAAAAAAAAAAAAAAAAAAAAACCGTTGGATCAAACATGTATACGACGTATTGTTGTATAAAATAGTTTGAATATTTCACATGATTTCTATTCAATGAGTGTGAGCTCAGTAAATACCATGTAATGTCGGAAATACCTGAATATCGTGTCGTTTTTCTGTTTTTCTTGGGTCTCTGCCAATTCTAAGGCAGCTTGAAGAGCTCTGCTCTCCTCCCGCAGCGTAAGAAGCTCGAGTTCCTCACGTCCCAAACGATATTCCAGTTCCGCTTGTTGTATTCTTACATCGATATTACTGCAAAAAAAAAAAAAAAACAAATATTCACAGAACAATCGACTAATAGCAATAACTGGGAAATTGAGAATTAAGAAATGCGAGAAAAAAAATAAAAAAATTTCCCATACCGGGAATCGAACCCGGGCCTTCTGGGTGAAAGCCAGATATCCTAACCACTAGACAATATGGGAGGAGTTGAAAGATTATCTCCAAAAAGTGTATACAATTTAAAAGTAATGGTATTATTTCCAAAACAAAACTTACTCCGTGATGTCCAGACGTTCGAGCGCCAATTTCAGATTTTTTATTGCCAATCTTTTGTTGTCGGCGTCACGACGCAATCTCTGCAGCCGCTCGTCCGTGGCTTTTCTGTCGGCTTCTGTCAACGGCGGTGCACAATTTCGCAACGCTAGACGATTGCTCAGAGTGTTGCACAACTGGCCTTTCAGTCTGCGATCAAACAAATTATTATATTCATATCAAGCTTCTTCATAATAATAAAGTTGATGTCGTTTAGACACTCATACCGATACTCACAGACACTCATACGGATCCTTACAGATACTCGTACAAACATTCACAGATACTCACCGATACTCACCGATGCTCATCAATACTCACCGATACGCACTGACACTCACAGACACTCACAGACACTCACAGACACTCACAGACGCTCACAGACGCTCACAGACGCTCACAGACGCTCACAGACGCTCACAGACGCTCACAGACGCTCACAGACGCTCACAGACGCTCACAGACGCTCACATACGCTCACAGACGCTCACATACGCTCACAGACACTCACAGACACTCACAGACACTCACATACACTCACATACACTCACATACACTCACATACACTCACATACACTCACATACACTCACATACACTCACATACACTCACAGACACTCACAGACACTCACAGACACTCACAGACACTCACAGACACTCACAGACACTCACAGACACTCACAGACACTCACAGACACTCACAGACACTCACAGACACTCACAGACACTCACAGACACTCACAGACACTCACAGACACTCACAGACACTCACAGACACTCACAGACACTCACAGACACTCACAGACACTCACAGACACTCACAGACACTCACAGACACTCACAGACACTCACAGACACTCACAGACACTCACAGACACTCACAGACACTCACAGACACTCACAGACACTCACAGACACTCACAGACACTCACAGACACTCACAGGCACTCACAGACACTCACAGACACTCACAGACACTCACAGACACTCACAGACACTCACAGACACTCACAGACACTCACAGACACTCACAGACACTCACAGACACTCACAGACACTCACAGACACTCACAGACACTCACAGACACTCACAGACACTCACAGACACTCACAGACACTCACAGACACTCACAGACACTCACAGACACTCACAGACACTCACAGACACTCACAGACACTCACAGACACTCACAGACACTCACAGACACTCACAGACACTCACAGACACTCACAGACACTCACAGACACTCACAGACACTCACAGACACTCACCGATACTCATCGATACTCGCACATACTCACAGACACTCACCGATACTCATCGATACTCGCACATACTCACAGATACTCACACAGATACTACGAGCGCGTGAGCCCACGCAACCATTAGTATCAAATATATTCAAACAACTCAATACCTTTCAAGGATAATACTAAACGTTCGAGATTGTTGATAAAAAAAAATAATAATAATAATGCGACCCACGTCTGAATGATATTTTCTTTGTCGCGCAGTGCAACGCGCAGGGCATCGACTTCTTTGTGGTGATCGCGATTGCGATGACCCGCGGGGGAGGTCATTCCACCGGATACGCTGCCGCCCTTCTTCCGGCGTGGAGTCGTCGACAGGGAGACCTCGATGCTCGCCATCTGTAATAATGGATGTTAAAATGATCGTCGTTTAAACATTCCATTGATCAATCGATCAATTCATAAAAATTATGAATTTATTGTACAAATAGACAAGATAAAGTTTGATCTTGACTTAGTTATTTTTTTCGTATCACGATCGAACGACTTGGGTTCGTTGACGGACGGTCGATATGGATAAAAATATATCGTTCCATTAAAAGAATTATTTGCGACGACATCTTGGCCACCGAGTAAGCATGCGGTCGCGAAGCTCTAATGGGCTTCCCGTAGGTAAAGCACGAGCAGGGAACCGCGAAGGATATTATTCAGAGACCAGAGAGAGTGCACGATAGGATAGGCCTCTGCATCATCCTCTCCCACCTTCGTCCTTCTCCTTCCTCGGCCTTGCACGACGTCCGCTTGTCCTCGAGGAAGCGGCGAAGGAGGTGGAGGTCGTGAGTCCGTGACCGTACTACCAGCAGCAGAACCAGAGATGGAAAGGAAAAGTAGCTGAAGTACTTGTGTACAGAAAAAGGCACGACCCGCAGGCGAGATCCGATACGAGAGAAACTTTGAGATCGAGTGTCCTGGACCACCGTGCGATTATATCCTGCGCTTTGTAAATCTCTGGCATTGTAATACGGTTTCAAAATTGCTCTCCATTAAAATCAAGCTGTGGCAATTTTGTACGCACTACTTTAAAAGACTGATCGTACAATTATTCGGATGAAACTGCACATGAGATCTTGGTAAAAAAAATAAATAAATAAATAAAATGGTAACTCGACTATGCTTACGGCCGGATATCCTTGTCAAAGTCGAAGAATTCGAAGCGGTTGAGAAATTCGAGATGAACGTCGGTGACCGCACGCACCGGACGAGAAACTCACGAGATTCGTGAGAATTTCTCGCAACAAAGTCCCGCGATTCGTCAGGATAAAGAGGTATACAAGAAAAGCTCCAATTTATGCAGACATGAAAGTAGAGGAAAACAGCCATGACGAAGAGTACATAATATTACGTAAAAGTGGTGTCTCTCGCCGCGTACGAGAATAGAACTAATAAAGCCATCATCAGAGTTAAAATAACTCTGCCGGAACAGAAACCCTACAGTCTGCGGTACTGTAATAAGGTGTGTTGTGTATACGCCAAAGCAGCGGCTTCTCCATTGTTCGATACTCGAGAGAACTAGCGTGCATTTTTTTCTTCTTCTTCTTCTTCTTTTCAGCCAGGAAAAGCAGTACTAGGGCGCGTACGCGTTCTACGAGCTGGCATTGCTGAGTAGCCGGACTCGACCGGAGAGTTTCCGGTGTACGGAGCCTCGGAAAGTATCCGGAGTCGTTAAAGATCACGCTCTGAAAGACGACGACGCGAGACTCGAGGTAATTCTCGGAAAAGCCTGGAGAACCGTGCCGAGCGGTGGTGACGGAAAAGCAATCCTCGAAAGTAATATGTCCTCGAAGAGTCTCGGAGGACTTTTCAGAGCGTGAGGAACCGGGGCGTTTTGTTCGGTAGAATTTCGTTTCAGCAAAGGGCACTGACTCCTTTCGGTGGGCAATCTCGTCGGTCAGATCTTCGTCTGGGACCGCCGTCTGGCTTACAAGGGCGTACGAATTTCTTAGCTTCTCTCATCGCTACGCCGTACGCTACACTGACCCACGAAACTCCAACGAGCCCGAACGTTCCGGAGCTTGGTTCCACGGTGTGGAAGATTGAGCGAGAAAGAGAGCGAGGAGAGTCGAGAAAAAAAAAAAACGAAATGAAAAAGGAAACGAGAAAGAGGAGTTTACGACGGAGTTACGCCACTGAAGGGCCGCAGCGGCAGCATTTTGTGGTGGACTCGGGGCAGTTTTAATGGTATAGCCGAACCCGAACGAGGGAACGAACGAAGAAACCGGGCCCCGACGCTCTCCTCGAAGCGACCGACGAAACGGTCCGCGGCTCCTTCGTTCACGCATCTGCATATAAATCACTGGCTGGACAGGAGACTCCAGGAAAGCGAGCCGAGGAAAAGAGAAAAAGAAGACGATATAGAGGGGCTACTCGATACACCAAGTCACTCGACGGGACGGCCCAAAAAAAGAAGTCGGAAATCAATAAAATCATCCTCATGATTTCCTGCACATTCGTCACTTCTTCATTCCAGAAGTTTGAGATTTATAAGCGTTACCTTGGCCTCGAGAGTTTCAAGTTGCGCCATTCTCGGCTCTAGAAGTTGCTGCTGCGAGCCGAATCCTCCCGTATGCAAAGCGGTCTGAAATTGATAAATAAAAGTTTTTATATTTTATTTCTATTTTTTTTTTTTTTTTTTTTTTTTTCATTTTACGATTAATCGAATGATTTCGCGAGCGATGCACCGCGAACAAAAACAACAATCAGTTGAGTCTCAACGAAAATTATGAATTTTAATTAACCGTTTGTATCGTAACAATTCGCTTATATTAATTTCACGGAGAGTTTCAGGACGAGAAGAGAGATTAATTTTCGTCTCGATCGTTCATCATATTGCAGCCTCCGGTGGGATTCGTGTATCTTCACACTCTTCGCTGCATAATCTTCCGGTATATGTACACATATATGTGGTACAGTATATCCCTGCTGGCGAGGCGTGTGCGCGATACCCACTCTCGTCGAAGACGACGAAGCTCACACGCCTTCTCGAAGCGAGTATATTTCTCGACGCATTTAACACGCACACAGAAATAGATACAGTGAGAATATATCCCTTCTCGACGGCTCCGGGCAATCGCGGTGCCTTCTTCGCTGCGTTCGCCTCCCTCTCTCTTTCTCTCTCGAGAAAGAGAAAGAACGAGACTCCCACATTATTGTGCACACGAACGAACGCACCCCCGGAGCTCTACAGTATATATAATATTATAACTATCCAACGTAGTACATGAACTTAAGCACATCGCACAGAAACGACGATTAACGAATGAGAAACGGAGTCGGGCAACCGGTTTCCGATATGCTCTGGCGCTTTATTCCAATTTTTTCTTACTTCTTTTTTTTTTTTTAATACAAAGACTCGGTTAACGGATCTCCTGTGGGCGCAAAATTTTCACCGCGGAGGTCATACCGACTTCTTTCCAGTGACTCGTAAAAAAAAAAAAAAAAAAAAAAAAAAAAAAAAAAACTCATTCTCGACAGTATAATCTAAGAATGAGGAGAAAGTGCCGTCAGTTTTCCCGTTTGAATAATTACATTATCTCACGACTCTCCCTGCACGCGTCTTTTTTTTTTCTCATTCTAAATAATCTAGCCGCCAAAGTTTCGTGCAATGTTCACAGAGCACTGGGTGAGGGAGAGAGCTCGGGCAACGTTAATTCTGCTAATCCTCGGTGAGGTGCGAGCGACGTGGCCGCTTGTGTGCGAAAGCACATTGAATAATTAACGAAGGTACAAAGGAGGACTCGGTGCAAGAGTGAGCGCCAGAGCGCTTGCGAAATCCCTCCTCTCGGTACAGCCAGCTTTATCCTCGGCACTCGTCTTCGTGATGCTGATGCTGCTGTAACGAGATAATGATTAGAGCCTCGGGTCTCTCACGCTTCATTAGCTTAAGTCCCGGCTTAAGACGCTGTACTATTAATTATTATTATTATTGTGGGAAAATTGTGAGCGGATGAAATTTTTAAGGGGCTTTCCCTTTAGCCATCCTCTGTATTATAATAACCTCATCGCGAAGAAGTCGCATCGCTCGTGGTTCGTTTACAGTAAGTTAGACAAAATAATCGGATTGAATCCGCACATGGTAATTGTCGTATATTTTAATACCCCGCTCAGAAAAACTTCTCTTATTCCCCGTAGCTGTAGATCTCTCTTTATTTGCAACTCGTTTTTCGCCGATTCTCGTATACGATAGAGCCTCGGAAACACTACCTCGATATACCTTACGCGTTCTTTATCGTCTTCCTCTTCTTCGTTCGAGCGAAGAAACACAACTCTCGCATGCTTCTGGCTTCTCTATCCCGTCTCGTACTTAACGTACACAACGAAGAGGAATGCGAGGAAGGAATAAGAAGAATGTGACGCCTATCGTCGGAGCTCGCAGAATTTAAGACATGCACATTTTTTTTTTTTTTTTTTTTTTTTCTTTCGTTCATCGATAATCGGGACTTGCAAAGGGATAATGCCGAATTCTGTGGATTTACATGCGAAACTTAAACCATGCACATTTCATCAGAGATAATGTGTTTTAGATCTTTCGAAGTCTGTCTTTATAGATTGAAGAAAAGGGCGGCTTTGACGAATGAATTGTCGGGTTAAAAAAAATTTTAATGAATGTATTGGGTTAAAGCCAATTAAAAGGGATTAATGAAAATGCCTCGTTAATCTGCCGCTCAACTAATTGGCGAGCGTATTGCGGGACAAAACGTATGATCGAAAAGGCGGAGGTGGACCCGAAGATAATTACGAAGGGGGGGGGGGGGGGAAGAGAGCGATACGCCGAGGCGTGAGTAAAGTCGAGGTGAGGTTACGGTTATCCCTGCTCTTTCTGGTGCTCACGTATTCCAACGGTCTTGCGTCTCTTCGTGCCCTGAAAAAGGTTCGATCTTCCCACATATACTAAACTGTACGGCTTTGGCAGAGGTGTGTAGCACAGATACGTATGCAACCCGTACGTACACTAAGGCACGGTGTACCGAAGCTTCTCCATTCGTTGGACCTGGCACGCGATGCGATCCATTTGCTCGTTTGAGGTAGGTTGTAAGCCTCGGAAACTAAAGCCACGCAACTCTTTTTCTCCTCCTCTCTCTCTCTCTCTTTGTGTCTTCTCAACTTCCAAACGCTTCCAGGAAGTCCATACTGGAAAGGACGAACAACAAACGAATTACCAAACTCTCTACGATCTGTCCTCGCGTGGTTGGGAAATTATTTTTTAAAAAATAGCTGCAAGGAACTATGCGAAGCTGTGGCGTGTGCAGTTTCGTCGAGCAATTACGGCTTTTTGGCCGATGCTCCTGAGAATTTTTATGGATCCACAACGAAGGGTATTTCGGAGTATTAATTACGGAGAGACCCATCTACCTTCCAACGCACGCAGGGGAAAAAACAAAAATGGAATGAAGAAAGAAGATATTCACCATTACTATGGAATATGGAATTTTATCGTGGGAGCGTGTACGAGTGCACAGGATAAGTCGGGATGGTAGGGCTATGATTTTTTAAACAATGAAAATTTGAGGTTTGACGTTAAAAAAATCTTTAAAATTTGGTAGTAAGTAACTCTAGAAACACCCAAGTGAATTAATTCACTCAGAAGTTTTAATACTTTAATTGCAGCTCTATAAGTAAATATTTACGATTGGCCATATCACCCGGACACTATGGGTGATATGGTCATAATAACAATAGTAGTCCATTAGGCCTAGAGAAGCATAGCGGGATCGCAAAAAACATGTCCTAGTACAGTGTCTACATAAACTTGAAAATTGAAATTTTCATATTGCTTTCTCATAAAGTTGCTTTATTCGCAAAACTTTTTCAATGAGAGAAAGCCTATTTTATATTTTATTGTTGGCTTCCTCGCAGAGGAAGCTTTGCAAATGAAGCAACATGATGAGAAAGCGATGTGACAACGCAATTTTCAATTTTTATGAAGAAACCATATCAAACTTACAATGTTCAACTTAAAAAAACTTATTATTATGTTAAAAGAACGTTGTGCTTCACTTTGTCGGATCTGTGCTCGACATTCAAAAATACGTGGAATTATGCGCTTCTGATTTTTTTTTTTTTTGGCACTAGATTTTTAATGGATGGTGGCAAGAAATCGAAATGATACTTCTTTATGTAGGTTTTTCAATCTCGTCATATACTTCATTTTGTGTATTTCTTGCCATAGAACGTGATAAGCACCTGAGTTTTTCCACAAATCCACGGAGAAGCAGAGAAATCGTTTTTTAAAAATACGCAAAATCACTCATTTTTGCAACATTGATTACAAAAATTCGCGAAAAAGTTTTTCTTTGGTCGTCGCTCAGGGACTATATTTAATCTGTTTTTCACACTGATCACGAATCTACCACTTATTTAGCTTCGTCTTCAATATTTGAAACGGAAACGGGCGTCTGTTGTGAAGTACGAATTTTTTAATTTTTTTTTCAAAATTTTATAAAATTTAAATGGTTGGATCGATTCTTTTCAAATTTAATAGGGAACATGAATCCATGATATCTTATTCATATCGAATTTTTTAGGCAAATATCTAAAAAAATTATAAAAGCTAGCGAGCAAATGATATTTTTCGAAAAATATATGGTAAGAATCGTTCGAAGAGAACGTTTGGCCGATCCTTACCAAATTCAATAGCTGTAAAAATGTTGAGCGTGATAACTCAAAATTTGCCAAAGCTAGTGCGCGAACACACTTTTTTCAAAAATGTCAAAAACTGATAAAATTTGAACGAATGTTTAATTATTGTGTAAATTGTAATGAACAAAGGCACGCAAATTCTCCACAGTAAAAAATAATTTCGTAAAATCGAAATGCGAAATTTTGTAAAAATAATTTTGTTAAATAAATGACAACCTCGTTTGTCACTCATTTGAATATACGAACCTGTCCTTTTATTTCCCATGTCATTGAGAATTTCAGTTTATTCTTTAGTTTGTACAACTATGTAAATTAACAAATAAAAAATGGTGGACGTTTGTGGTCAATGAGTTGTTGTAAAAAGTACAAACTTTTTTTACTGTGTGTATGCCAAATTCCAACCCGATTGATAACATCGTTCTTGAGTTATAAACGGAAAAATTAACAAAGCTTCCTCTATGAGGAAGCAAAAAGATCCAATAATCACCGCCGACAAATGTCTCAGATGTCAAACTGAAGGTGTCAAGAAAATAGTTTTACTGGGCATATCACGCGGAAATTGTGGGATCTTATAATTTTCGATGCAATCATATTGTGTCCATGTATACTAAAAACAGCGCAGACGGCAGCGCTATTAATTTGTTACATTAGAAGATATTAAGGGTGACTATATCACTCGTTTGTTACATTCTGAAGATATTATGGGTGGGCATATCACCCTGACTTATCCTACGGGAGGCCATAAACTCTTTCTTTCTTTAGTATATCGCGCATCGCGAGAACCACGAAGTATCTTTAGCACGCGTATATTGCGCGCCTAAGAAGATTGAAGAAGAAGAAAAAGAGAAAGGTGTACGAAATCCATGCGCTTCTCGTTAGACGGATAGATACCCGAGAGTAACACGTAGCCGCAGAAATATTGTCGGGCAGTGCGCGTATACGAATTTAATACCCTAATCCTCGAGAAGATTGCGGCGTGCCGTGATGCTCTTCGACTCCATAAACGATTCGGAAGCCGTCGAGTGGAGGAACATGAAAAAGTGAGAACGGCATAGTCATTAACATGGAAACGATATAAGGGATGAGTAGAAGAATCTTCCCGCTCTTGACGAGACACTCGCCGCGCTACAAGTGCTTCCGAAGATGATGCACAGCAGTTCCGCGGCTCTCGAGTGTTAAGTCTACGGAATTTCAATCTCTGTATGCACGTATATACAGCGGTTCTTCGGTTGTATATTATTCTCGGCGATGGCGATGGTCTATAGGATGATATTCGAAAGGAGAAGTAATTTATTCCGAAGATTTTAATACCGATGGCGAATTCGTATCCGAGAATATGCTGAGATCGAGCACATCTTGGAGCCACTTCGGTGTACTCTCTCATCTTCTATCACCATCCTCTCCGCGAGGTAAACTGATACATCCATTTTATGCTCGCCGAGCAATATCGGAACTATTATTATTTGCAATTTAACCATTAAAAAAAAAACTGTATTCAATTTATTTAAATTTTTATAATTTTTATTTTTATTTAATAAAATATCATTATATTTTCTCATTCGTCAATTAAAATTAGGGGTGTGCGAATAGCGTTTGAATTGAATTGAATATTGGCATTCAATTCAAAATTTGAATCGAATATTCGAAAATTTATGAATAATTCAAACAAATTCGTGTAGTTCGAATAATCCGAATTCAAAATAAAAAAATCGAATAATACGAATATTCATGAATAGTACAAAAATTCGAATATTTTGAATATTCAGGTACGAATTATTAATATTCAATTCACGATGAATTATTCAAATTTTTCAATATTCGCACATCCCTAATTAAAATGAATTATTGTTTAAGGATCGCTGAAAACTCGTGAACAAACGCAGTGTTCAGCATTCTAACCGTTTATCGTATACTTTTACCGAGGCTCGATCGCGTGGACGATCGAGCGGAGAGGAAATAATTTTGTCCTGGAAGTCTGTACTTGGAGGAGAAATCGTGTATATTCATGGGTATGTTCGACAGTGGCAGGGGCACTCGACCTCGCATTGTCTTGCCGGGTATCGTGCAATTGAGTGAGCCCTCGCCGGTTAAAACGTAACGACGACGATATAGAGGCATCGTTGTATACATAATACATAACCGAGGCTCGACCTGATTTCCAGAGTCTGAAGATGAGGCTCGAAGCCGTTACCTCTCTTTCGTTTTTCCTAAGTACAGAGTTCGTGGCCCCGGAAGCGATGGATCACGGTCCAAATCGAGGCCAAGTGGATGAACTTTTTTTTTTTTTTTTTCCATCAATTCAACTAAAACAATCCATGAGCAGATAATATTTACCAATGAGACGGAGCGTTGTTGAAGCTTCAGTCCAAGGTCTTCCTTCTCGTCGCCGCAGTCGGTAGTGTAGAACAGGACGCTTTTTTTAGAACCTCTGAAACAGACACCTGCCGGTTGATTAATAAAGTCTGCCCGAGGTTCGAGGACACTTGTTGTTTGAACAGGAAACGAAAGAGAGAAGGGAACAAAAGGACAAAATTCGAGCCAGTGAAGGAGAGAGATATTACCGCGAAGCGAATTGCGATGTATAAACCTTCAATTATTAGATGATAAATCGCGGCGAGGTTTACAGGGTTGCCTCCCATTCTGTCACGAGCAATTAAATGGGGGAAAAGGGCGAGCGGGCGAGAGTCGCTACGCGGCACCGCATATTGCGGCAGTTATACGATACGTCTGTATTTATGATAATCGGCCTCACCTGAGTGCCTTCCCATTCCGGTTGAATGAGTGGTCAGCTAGTACGGGCGAATCACCGTAGTACTGCCGTTGATAATCGTTCATATCGACTCGGCGACCAGCATCTCGTTGCGGCGAACACCGATAACTGTAAAGATACAAATTTTCATTCGCATAAATAAATAATAAAAGGAAAAGGCCGCTGTGAACTAACACAAAGTAGTATTATTAAAAAATTTAAAAAATGTGGTTTCGGCCGGGATCGAACTGGCGACCTTCTGCGTGTAAAGCAGACGTGATAACCGCTACACCACGAAACCCCGTTGTCAAGAAACTTTTACTCAAGGGTCTGTACTCATAAGTCTATCTAACGTTGATAAATAACAATTGTTATCGAAAGATTAATTAATGTAAAGAAGAAACATACAAAAAACAACAACAACAACAACAGATTATATATAACGATAAAATTCATTGGATGTAGATAAGACCAAAATTATGTCTACTATAGATGAGGGGAGATTGTACAAGCTGCTTTGATTGCAATCTATAATTTATACAAAAAAAAACGTGATAATAATAATAATGTCGTATCCTCTTCGTCCTCCTCGCGCCTAACGCTGTACAGCTGTTTTTTATAGGAGAGAGCGGGGCAAAATGGGACAGTGGAATAAACCGAGTCAGTTGGGAAAAATTCAATTTTCCAATAATTTTTGGATGCCCCATTTTGGCCCAACGATACATCCGGATTTTTCAAGTCCGTTTTGCCCCACTTACCATCACCGGCAACATGCAAGAGTTATTGGAAAATTGAATTATCCCATTTTGTCCACTGACCCATTTTGCCCCAGCTCTCCCCTACAGTATTCACACGGTATTATGTAGGTAACGACGTTAAATGCGTGTCCATAACTCTACCTAATATTAATAAATAACAATTATTATCGAAAGATAAATTAATGTAAAAAAGAAACATATAAAACAACAATAACGTATTACATATGACGTTTAGATTAGATATAGATGAGACTCAAATTATGATTCTGTACTGTAGATGAGGGGAGGTCGTACAAGTCACTTTGATTGCAATCTATAATTTATACAAAAACATGATAATAACAATGTCGTATCCTCTTCGCCCTCGTGCCGCATAACGCTCTACAGTTGTTTTTTTATACAGTATTGACACGGCATTGTGTAGGCAACGGTGATTACATGTTTGTCCATAAGTCTACCTAACATTAATGAATAACCATTATTATCGAAGGATAAATAATGTAAAAGAGAAACACAAAAAAAAACAACAATAACAGAATGCATATGACGGTAAAATTCATTGGATATAGATGAGACTAAAATTACGATTCTCTATCGTAGAAGAGGGGAGGTCGTACAAGTCACTTTGATTGCTATCTATAATTTATACAAAAAAAAATGTTATAATAACAATAATCTCGTATCCTCTTCGCCCTCGTGACGCATAACGCCGTACACTTTATAGTTTGCGCTCCGCTCGCGTCGCGCCGCACAGTTGTTTTGTTATACAGCATTCACACGGCATTGTGAATGCAACGGCGATTAAATGTTTGCTATAGCAACTATTCGAGGCGCCAGGGCGTTTCGCGTTACGTACCCACGCGGCTCGATTGTCCAGTCACAAATCCCGCGCTGTAGGGGTATCCGCATGCATACCCGAAGAGCGGTACGGACACTACATCGTACAAGCAATATTTGTAACGTATTAAGCAAGCGTGAACAATAGTCGAATGATTTGCATGAGTTATGTGCGAGAAAGTTACTTCGACCGGACACCCACGCCGCTTGGACTTCTCCGTTGCGTATGTCGAGTAAACAAAACCACAGAGGTGTATCTCGTACGTTCGAACGCGGAAGATACGTCCTTCCGAGATTGTTCGAGCCGGGGATGTATTTGTGGACAGATAGGAACGAGAAAGGCGTATCTAACGTCGTCCAAGCTCGGATGATACGACCTTACGATTCTAGTCGATTCTAGTCGGGCGATGAATGTATGTTGTTGTTACGGAGCATTACTCGCTCGGTGGCTCGTGTAAACCGTTGATTACGAGCCTCGCAAGCCGTGTTACATTTCACGAGGTTCCGAACAACTGCAGCTGTTGGCACTATGTCTAACAAAACGAAAAGCTATTTATTTGTTTGTTGTATTTCAAGGGTATTCTTCTGATACACTTTTTTTTTCCTGGTGATGGAAATAAAATACGTTTTCGTTTTTTATTTTGAATCACCTTTAATTTTGAGGCATGCACTGTAAAAAAAAATTTGTTTGAAAATTAAAGAACAGTATTGAAAGATTTTTTACATAAACTATCTCTGAAATTTTAAACACATGTGCGTTACGATTGTACAGTAAAATTTGGATTTTTCATGAAAATTTTTGTAAATTTCAAGCAAAAAATTTGCACTTTTAATATCTGATATTTTTATTTTACAACAAAAATACATTAGTGTACAATTATTGTAAGTAACGTTAGCAAATTTCAAGTTCCAGTACATTGAATTTACAATTTATTTTTACAGTGTATTCTTTTTTGTTACATGTATGAGTTTTCTCAAGTACATCGAGGTGTGTCACCTGTGATACACAGTGCTTGAAAGGGTTAAGGGTTTGCCGTCCATGCCCGAGTATTTGGAAGAACGATATGTCAGATAAGTCTCCCGTCGCTGTAGTGCAGACCTCTGGCATTTCGTTACGAGTTATAAGCACGAGCGGCATTATCCTTGATGTACATGCAGCGCTTCCACCGCCGTGCGCCAGAGTGGAAGGGTTTTTGCCTCGGCCGTTACCCCTGCAGCAAGAGCACGAGTCAAGGCTTGCCTCGTCGGTTCGCAGTCAGAAATTAGTCACGACTTTCAGTCGGGGTCCTTGGCAAACTCATTCTCTCTTTCTCTCCGGAGGGCTTTGAAGTTCCGTCAACAAAAGAGCTCTTCTTTCCACCCTCCGCTACTCGCCGCATTCGAGAGCGCCCTTTTTCTATTTCGAGTGTCAAAAATTGCGGAGTACGTGCGCGGCCCGACTAGCGAGACTCGAGGATATCGTCCTCGGTAAATTATCATCATTGCGTTTTTTTTTTTTTTTTTTTGTCAACCCTCCATTAGCCGCAGAAAAATATCCACCCTTGGTGCAACGCCGGTACGGACCCCGAGTGTTACGGGTATTTTACTCCCAACTCTACACTCTATTCACGATGCTCACAAGGTGATGCGCCAACTAGTGGCGGAAATCGGAACCCTTCACAGGAGGCTCAAGAGCACGATAAACAGTGAACGGCATAGGAGCTTGTGTATTTTTTAAAATTATTTTTATATTGTTTGAATGGTGTAAGATGGATTGTTTGATGCCAAATGGTAAGTAAAATGGTGTTGTGCAAAATGGTATGCGTGAAATAGTCGTGGTCATACATCGCTGCTATTAATACGCCAATTATTAAGAGGAGAACCTGCCAGTTTCACACCAAAATCGACGTCAACAAAGAGCCGAGTCAACTGCTGTGTGCCAGAATGCCCGTGCTTGATCCGACAGAAACGTCTCTTTTCACCTATGGCCCAAGACAGGAGCAGCACAGGTTAAAATCACCAATCATTTTGGTAAAGAAGAGGTGCTGGACTGTCATCGTGTTTGGATGCAAAGATTCAGGATGGGTAAAAACAGTACTCCGACGATGAAAGTCCGCAGTCCGCAGATTTGTTTTTCGACATTCGTCGATTTTGTACACCCAACTGGTCACAATCTGGCCATATTTCAATACTTCTTCACCTTCACTGATATTTCTACTGTTAATGTCTCCATTCGCAAATAAATATATTTGCGATAATCTCAGAAACATTGTGAGATTGAAATGAAAAAGCATAAACACCGTGCAAACACATATGCCGACAGCGAGACGAGCCTCTTCTGAGACCACGTGACTTGGCCGCTGCCAGCGCCGCCATCGGTCATGAGCATCGTGAATACGAAAATAGTTACCGGAAGTGAAATTAACAAAGGAAAAAAGTACATCAAATTCCGCATTCAACGATTCAGGTAATTGAAGTTTCCCCCCACGGATGGTTTTACAGGCGCTTATCCGACCTTCGATTATCCGAGCCTCCGCGTTAACCGAGGCGTAGGCTCGGATAATACGGAAAGCTCTGTTAAAACGGATAAAGCAGCATGCCCGCGCGCGGAGTAGTCTGTAACTGCTACATTGTTGCATCCGCGCTTAAGGTAATTCTGTCGCTCGGTGTTCATTTCGCATAAGTTCGAGAAAAATGAGATAAAATTGCAAATACTTCTCGATGGTATAAAAATCTGAAAAAATGAATGCATATTAATTGTACTAAAAAGATTTATTTTGCATAATAATAATTCCAAAATGTTATTAACAAACTTATGAAAAAAAAAAATTGGTCAACAAATTTCCTGGAAACCCAACTTTTTTTTTATGACAACGATTCGTTCATTTTTCTGAATACGTATGAATATTTTCACATTTAAAAAATTTCTTTGAATTTTTTTTTTTTATATGAAAAAATGTGTGGATAAACACAAAATACAAGGGAAATTTAAAAATCTGAATAAATTCATATGTATTTAGAAAAATGAACGAATGTAAGAAACCGTACAGCGTGGATAATAAAAAGTCGTATATTGGTTGACAAAAGATATTATTGGATACAAGTTCGAATATTGAAACGAGATGTGCACGCTTTGGGGACTCTTTGTAGAATGTCTCGCTAGCTCGGCGACGCGAGACGTCTCCTCCTAGTACTTGAGATTGGTGGGTCCTCCGCGAGAGGCCCACAAAGGGTATTCTATGTCCATGTTATAAACAAAGGGGTCGATAAGGCGTCCATTAGGCTGTCCGCTGACTCTGCAGCAGGCGCCGGAGAGACGAGTTGCTTTCACGAATCATTTTCATAATAAAAAAAAATTAGGTTACCGGGTAATTTGTTGAACAATTAATTATTCGATTAATTTGTTAATAACATTTTGAAATTATTATTATTATACGAAATCAATATTTTTAGAACCTTTGTATGCATGTGTTTTTTCAAATTTTTATACCATCGAGAAGTATTTGCAAATTTATCTAATTTTTCTCGTACTTATGCGAAATGAACACCAAGCGACAGAACTACCTTAAACTTGCACGAGTTTGCCGCGTAAATACATCAGTTCCGATTCTAGAGTCAATGGTAGAACATCGTGATGTTTGAAAAAAGGAAACAAGTCGTGAATTAACTAATAAAGTTAATGTTTATATGAAGCGGTGTGTTATTTTTTAAATATATAATAGTAGTACAAGTTTAAATTGAGTAGGGGAGAGCGGGGCAAAACGGGATAATGAGACCAACTTTTGGATGGTGGCGATAGTGGTTTGTGGGGCAAACCGGGTTTAAAAAACCGGATGTATCGTTGGGACAAAATGAGGCATCCAAAAATTATTGCGATATTGACTTTTGCCGTCACTGTCCCGTTTTGTCCCACTGTGCCATTTTGTCTCAGTCTGTCCTATGTTAATCGTTTTATCCGAGTTTTCGCTTATCCGACGTACGCTCCCCCCACATTACCACGGATAAACGGGGCTCTACACTGCGAGAAGAATCTAGTAAAAATTACTATATCACTTGGGAGATATTACCATAGCACACAGTAGTAGAGCATTCGGGCGCCACCTATGGTAGGAAGTACCGAATTTATAAGAATTTTTCTTAGATATTATGGTAAAAATTCTTGGATAATCTCAGACTTTCTACGATAAGTGGCGCGCTAACGCCGTACTACCATGCGCTATGGTAATTTTTCTTAGATGATTGGTAATTTTTTAGGGGTGTGCGAATAGCGTTTGAATTGAATTGAATATTGACATTCAATTCAACATTTGAATCGAATATTCGGAAATTTGAATAATTTTAAAAATTCGAAAATTTATGAATAATTCAAACAAATTCGTGTAGTTCGAATAATCCGAATTAAAAGAAAAATCGAATAATACGAATATTCATAAATAGTACAAAAATTCGAATATTTTCAATAATTTTTACGAATCGGATATTCGAATGATGAAATTTGGATTACAATGAAATTAAGGACATAAATTGTAACCACGGAATGAAGAATTTTGAGTACTACAAAACTGAAGAACTTACGCTCGGTTTAAAGTTATTCCTCAAATACATCAAGTATTTAAAATGCTGCCCAGCTCTGCTCTGAAATTAATATTTCTAATGATCGCAATAATTCGCTTACCTAATTGGAATATTTTGAAGTATTCAAATTATTCGAATAGTATTAATTGTTCGAATAATTTGAATTATTCGAATTATTAGAATATTTTGAATATTCTGGTACGAATTATTCATATTCAATTCACGATGAATTATTCAAATTTTTGAATATTCGCACATCCCTATAATTTTTACTAGATCCTTCTCTCAGTGTACTGTACTGTTAATTCACGGTCGTATGGACGAGATATCCACGAAATATCCGCCCTCGGTGCGACGCAAGTACGGGCCCCGAGCGTGACGGGTATTTTACTCCCAACTCCACACTCCACACGGAAGTGGGCGCCGGAAGTGAAATAAAAAAAAAATACATGAAATTACGTATTCAGCGATTTGGGTAATCGGAGTTTCCCCCCACGAATAGCTTTACAGTTAATCCACGGTCGCACAGACGGGTATAAGAATTCGGGCATGCAACAGCCGCACGTTACGGGGGTTGATGTGCAATAGGGTGAGCGGCAGCGAGACACCAACAGGCGTAACGGATCGCAAAAGTGAGAGGGACGTGGATGGAACAGCTGTCTGTCAGTGAGACTCGGCTACCGCGCGTCAGGCCGTATTAACCGCGCCCGACTCGTCCCTCGGAAATAACAGCGTCGGGATTACAACTCGGTGAAGCATGTCATCCTGCATCAACGACACGGTCAGAACTTAGCTTCACCGCATCATTAATTATTACCCAAAACCATCGTACGATGATTCGTATCGTCCGTTCTCTTTTTCCCATCTGAGGATTCTATCGTCCACTCCCGTTTGCCAGCTAAGGTAAATGTCCCCATTCCCGACCATGCTTCCTTTACCGACAATTTCAGCGTATAACGTCATTTACGAGGCTGCCAATACATAAAAACGTTTATTAGTGGTCTAGAAATATTCAGAAATTTATGCAGTGTCAAAGGATTGTAAAGTGCAGAGTAAGTGCAATAATTAGTAAATAATATTATTGTTTTTCTTGCCGAACGTCACGATCCGAGCGGTTTCTTAGATGTGAGGTTAAGGAATGTCGATCGCGTAAATAGTAAATATTTCGGTAAAAATCCGTGTTCAATTAATAGTTCGAGCGTTAAATGATAAGTTACAGTGCGATTTATATATTCCGAAATAAAAACAGTCGGGTAACCCTTTTTCTTATTCACTGGTCAGGGTTGGGCACAGCAAAACTCTTGCCTGTCCCCATTACCGTACATGTAAACGTCAGTTCATTTTCACATAAACAATAAAAATTTAATAAATTTTATTTTGCTGAAACGTTTAGACTGAGTATGTACACAATGCTGTAAATTTAAAGTTCGAAGATTCATGTTTATATTGTTCTTTGCAACCTCTGTCATTCATGCTGTAGAGACCTATGGTCGGTAATGGGTGCATACCCGGTCGGAATTAGACACAGCTTTATTACGGCTTTATTACTCTTTATCGAGGAAAATACTTGATGAAATGGATTAAGTCGACGATTTTTGGAAAGTGTATGATTAAATCTATCGATTCATGTAAAAATCATCCTCGAATTTACTTTTGTCACGCTTAACAACGCCATTCTGTTGCCTGGTCGGCCTTATAGGGGTCGGTAATGGGGACATTTACCTTACGATCGTCGATTATTGCGTCTTCCGTACTCATTAGACAAATATCGGACAAATATAGTTCACTTTTGTTTATTCACGCAACCCGTACGGCGCTTTATTTGGTTCCCATACTTTCCTCCTGTCATCAACGTTTGTTGGGAAAAAAAAAAAAATGATCGAGGATGTGTGTAAGCAAACACACGTGCAGCGGAGCATACAAATAAGGGGCAATTTTCTACACATATTCTTCGGCGAAGTTCGCGGAGACGCAGGTAATTCGTAACATGGTAGACTGACCGCAGAACCAATGGGATCTTTATACGAACATCAATTACCGGACGAAGTTGTGCGTGTAACGATCCCGGCAAAGTACTATACATTACTATACACGTATGTATGACTATCGTGTGTGGTTTATATTTGTGTTCTTGGCTTACACGTATATGCCGGCACATCCGTACGGGTCTAAGCGTAAAATAATCGTTGCCCGTTGCGAATCGTTTGCGAACTTTTCTTTTTTATCGCCTCCGTGTCCCATCCTCGTTCTCGTTGCGATCTCTCAGTTTCTCCTGTCTCGGATTTACCGAATACACGGCAGCGGTGGACGGGAATCCCCGACTAATCGATTTATCGTCCGCACCCGACTGGGACAAGCGTGGAGGATGTTTGACGCCGCATGCATTGCTACGTGAGCTGGAAACACGACGAATAGACCGAGGTGTTTTTCTTGTTTTTTTTTTTTTTTTTTGCCCGAACTCGCACCCTTGCCTCGTGCTGTTTTTGTCAATAGAAAATCAAGGATCGCATTCATGCCTGAGCTCACCCTTTTCCACATTCGACAGGGGCACGAGCTTTTATTCCGGATGTGAAACGAAATATCCAAGATACAAGATATACGAGGCGTAAAAAAAAAATGTACGGAATTTAATACACCCTGCGGGGAAAAAAAATGTTTGACAACTTTCCGAAGGCTCCTCGAACACATCTCGAACACACGCGTTTTCCGTGGCGATGTGGAACGCGCGGCTGCGAGTACCGTAAGCGATTCGCTGTTGCGTTAAAAGAGAATAAGGTATTAATTACGTGAACGCAGTTTACTCACCGTGCAATAATGATAACAATAATAATATCGAAATTACAAAGTGCGCGAAGAAAAAAATAACAAAGAATCGCGAGCCGAGAGAGGTGTATCGCGCGTAGAGAAAATAACATCTCACAGGTCAAGACGCAGCGGAGTAGGTGTATCTGGTATTACGCTGCCAGACGGATGAGAATTTTTCTGCGCGGTTTTAATGGCTCGTTACACCCAGCCGCGGTAGTCCCGAGCGAGGCGGCGAGAACTTACGCCGTTTAATTAATTGCGCCTATTCTGAAAGTGCCGAAGCGGGAGCGATGCGAAAATTATTTCGAGCCTCTCGATTGATTTCACGATCTTGCTGAGTTTATTCCATTGTTTACTTTTCAGTCTGCGTCGACGTGAAGGCATGCATTTCTTATAGATACGGGGATTCCCCGTGGCAACAAATTCCATTTGCCCCCTTTTTTTTTTTCAACCGCCCGATAATTCACTCTTTCTCGGCTCATTAAGTGACTCACGGTGTTGCACAGTCGAACGGGGGAACCTATGCAAATAAATACGATATAATATTCCGCAGCTGCAGCTCGATCTCTGACTTCTCGCCGTTCTCGATGGGCGTTGGAACGATAAAAAAAAAAAGGTTACACGCACGAGAGATTTTTTTTGCCATGTTCGAGCCTCCCCTTCCGTACGAACAACACGCTTAAACAATTTTCGCACTGCGCATCACCCTTTCGTTGAATGACCCCAGTGGCCGTTTTCTCTGCAACGGCAATAACTCTCTCGTTAATTGATACCCCACTCCGGAGTAATTGCGAAACATCGCACGGATCTTATCGAAAATCAGTGATTTACGAAGTAATAAATTATAATAACACGGTGCCGCGGCGGAAAGGACACGAAAAAAAGGCACTCGCGAGGAAGGACTCGCGAGCGCGGAGCCGCCGAGGCGTTTTTTTTTTCTTTTTCCTAATCCGGCGCTAGAGTCGATACGGTGGGAAAGGCAGTAACATATCTGAAGGATAGGACAGGAAAGCCAACAACGAAAGAGACTTCGAGAGGAGGAAGAGGAAGAGGCGTCTGTGGCGAAGAGAAAAAGAAGGGGAAAAAACACAAGTGAGACCCCTCGGCTCAGACGTCGAGGGTCTATCTCTTTATTTCTGTCGAGCGACTGTGTGTACGTCCACGCAATTCTCCGACAATTATTCATGCGAGCATGAATAATGGAATGCTCCGGACTAGCGCTAGCTAGACCGATGGAATTGCGAATATCTCGGAGGCTCGCGCTCTCTCCATCTAAAACTCTACCCTTAAGGTAGTCCTTGCGAATAGTGTTCACTTCACATAAGTTTCAGGGAAATGAGAGGGAATTGTAGACACTTCTCGATGGTATAAAGATCTGAAAAAAATCAAGCGTATTAAAGATGCCGAAAGGATTAATTTTGCATAACAATAATTCCAAAATGTTATTAACAAATTATTGAAAAATAAAATTGTTCAACAAATCTCCCGGAAACATAACTTTTTTTTTAATGAAAATTATTCACTTATTTTCCTGTACACGTATGAATTTTTTCAGATTTTTAAATTCACTTTGAATTTCCTGACTTTCTACACGTTTTTCTCATATTAAAAAAAAAAAATCAAAGTGAATTTAAAAATCTAAAGAAATTCATATGTATTCAAAAAAATAAACAAATAATTTTCATTCAAACAAAAAAGTTAGGTTTCCAGGATATTTGTTGAACAAATTTATTTATCATCAATTTGTTAATAGCATTTTGGAATTGTTACTATGCAAAATTAATGTTTTCAGCACCTTTAATATGCTTGATTTTTTTGCAGATTTTTATATCATCCAGAAGTGTTTGCAATTTCCTCTCATTTCTCTGAAGCTTATGCGAAGTGAACGCTATTCGCAAGGGCTACCTTAAGTCAGTTATGTCGCTTCGCGGTCATTTCGCATAAGTTCGAGAAAAATCATAGAAAATTGCAGTACTTCTCGATGGTATAAAAATCTGAAAAAATTCATGCATATTAAAGGTACTGAAAGGATTAATTTAGCATAATACCAAAATGTTGTTAACAAATTAATCAAAAAATTAATAATTAATCATTAATTTTTATAATTACCAAAATGTTATTAACAAATTAATCAAAAAATTAATTGTTTAACAAATTATCCGGCAAACCAACTTTTTTTATATGAAAATTATTCGTTCATTTTTCTGAATACGTATGAATTTTTTCAGATTTTTCAGTCAACTTTGATTTTTTTTTTGTTTTTTTGGTGTTTTTTTGTTTTTTTTTGTTGTTTTTTTTTGTTTTTTTGGTGTTTAAAAAAAAAACCAAAGTTGACTGAAAAATCTGAAAAAAATTCATACGTATTCAGAAAAATGAACGAATCATTTGCATTAAAAAAAAAAAAGTTATGTTGCCGGATAATTTGTTAGACAATTAATTTTTTTATTCATTTGTTAATAACATTTTGGAATGATTATTATGCACAATTAATCTTTTCAGGACCTTTAGTATGCATGAATTTTTTCAGAATTTCATACCATCGAGAAGTACACGCAATTTTCGCTTATTTTTCTCGAACTTATGCGAAATGAGCGCGAAGCGGCATGGCTACCTTAACGTGTTTACGGTGCGCTCATATTCATCCTCGACGTATCACACTCGAGGGCCTTGTCCTTTCGTCCCTTCGTTAGTGATCACTTATGTTTTGCTTTTTTTAATAGTTGATGCACAAAGGCCGGTCAACCCTCGAGGAGAACGTCACGGATCCGTGCACGACCCCCTGCAGTTCGACCCCTTTTCGACTTTCGCTATCGTGAGGGTGGCGCAATGCGAACTCAACGATTCAGAGACCAAACCGGTTTTATCATCCCCGTGCATATGCCGATGATACGCGTCGGGCTGGCGAGAGAGCGGACAAAATTAACATTTGCCCAACGAACTCGGTTGACATTAAAGTGCGATTAATCAAAAACGCCCTCCCAACGCCCGGGGCTATCTTGATTTATGTGCGTATGTGCTTTGGGTATACTTTGCGTGATCTATGGGCTTGATTTTTGATACATTAATAAAATTATTCTCGCGCCGAAGTATCGAACATTCACCGCGTGCTGGACGTCAGTCGTACGAATCGGACTCCGGATAATTATCGTTTTTTTCCCCCGACTGCGGAGAATCATGAATTTTCACTCCATTGTCGGAATAACCGAGTGGACCGCATAATAAACGTATTCATTTCCCCCCCCCCCCCCAACTGACCTTCAAACAGCGGTGAACTTCCCCTCCCTTGACCGTATTCGAAACTCGAGTGTGTGTCTCTCGGGCTCGAGGGGGAGAGGAGAAAATTTTCCTATTTTTAGTCAGATATTTCTACAGATTCATTGGCAGCCAGACGAGGCAGCTGCCGTCGGGGTGGAGTATTTTACTTGGCGCACTCGAACATGCTGCCCTTCGAACCTATGCAATACTTCGTCGGTGCAGCCGGCTGCAATCCCCTCTTATTTCTCGTTCTCTGCACTGCTCCCGAGAGTGGAAGAGAGTAACGCGGGGAAGTATGCGCGGCAAGCTAAAACTTTGAGACATTGACATATTGGAACTCTTACTTTGAACCAAAAGAAAAATACTCGTTCGAAATTCCGGCGTAATTGTTGTAATAAAAATAAAAAAAAAATTATTTTCGAGTTGTTTTTAGGCAGATCGATCATGCTTAGTATAGAAAATGCCGCGGAGAGAAAGGGCCGATATGAGCAAATGAATGGCGAAGAGATATCGAAAGTTTCGAAAGGAAAAACGGAGCGCAAGGGTTTGCGGGGTGTCGAAAACAAAAGATCGTAGGAATGTCAAGCCCGATCGGGGAAGTTTCGGGCTTCCCATCGCGATCGGTATGGCGATGCTACTCGGGACTCTTTTGAAGCACTCCGAACGCCTGCCGGCGCTGATCGAACGGATTTGTTAAATTTGCGGTTTCGCCGGGGAGAATTTCCGAGCTCCCCTCTATGCAGTTTCGTCTTTCACTTTCTGTACGCCCCTCGCCTCTCCACACAATAACGGCATGTTCGAGAAGGAATCGAGTATTTCTATGCGATTATAGAAACGATTGTTATCGTCTATACGATTATGGAAACTCGTATTCTACACGATTATAGAAACGATTATTACCGTCGTACAAAATACGGAGAAAAAAAAAAAGAAAAATTGAGCCGTTTCGCTTCGATCGCATCTCGGATAACTCAATAGTCCAATGTCCTGCCTAAAATTGCAATGTTCCGAGGGAGAGGAAAATTCGACTTTTATTCCTGGCTTCAGAATTTTCCAAGAACGATGGCAATGACTTCGGCGATTCAATGACAATTTTTCAACGAAGTGTGAACAGAGTCCGCAGAGGCGTCCAAGAGATATAACTTCATTAAACGATACATAGCAGACTTTGCGGAACGTCGCGCGTCCCTCCTTGAATGTCGTCACTAATGATCTCATTTAGCGTTGTAACGCGTCGTACGAGCTCAAAATAAAACTACAACAGAAGAGTGAAAGAATGATTTAGGGAGAAAAAGATAGACGATAAATCCCGGCGACACTTTCGATTAATAATAATAATCGAGAGCCGGCGCGAGGAGGAATTATCGTCGAGAGAAAGTGTCCAGATTTTATTACATCAATTAATAATAAATACTGTCGAGCAATTTTTTTTTATCTATATATATATATACATTTTTTTTTTCGCTCTCTTTCTCTCTCTCTCTCCATGTGTAATTTCTTTCGCTACAGCCTTATTATTTTGTGAAACCTCGAAAAGATAATCAGAGCACGTCAAGTCGCTAATATACTTGTATTATCCTGGCTGTTTACCGACTGAAAATAAGAAGAGACGCCCGTTTCTCGGACAGCTACGCGTACTGCTGCGCACACGTTTAATTTGTGCCGGTGACAGAAAGCCGAAGAGCTGCGAACTTCCCACGAAGAATTGTTGCGTTCTCATTTTTTTTTTTTAAGTCTCTTAACAATGCGAAATTATGGGAGTCACCGGTCGTCGCACAATACGCACGCAATGTTTTGTGCCCCATGCGATCTACGAGACGCTAGAAAGCCGGTTAAACCATAGAGGATCGTAGATAGAGGGAGGAAGTAGAAAAAAAAATAACGTTGCGGATCTTGAGAGTGGCCAACAGTCAAATAACACCTGTCGACAGGTGCTGTGGGCGTCGCGGACGAGACTTCGAGCCGCACTTCAACGAGCCCTTCCTGTTCGTTGCACCTCCGCTTATTTTTGTCTCTTCCCTCTCCGTCTCCCTTTCTCTCATCGACTTCCTCCTTTTTACGCCCACAGGATACGTTCGAACGTTTAACATCGATGAAGAAGGAGTGTTACAAAATATTACGCGGCGATGTCGTGTCTCACTCGTCTATATTTTTCTTTCGAGACATTGATGTACGATTATTAATATCACAATCCGGTACACGGAGAAAAAAAAAATCTGTCGGTTTTATCAATGCGTGGTGACATGCGTTCAAAGGTGTTATTTGGTTCGTACAACGAAAAGGTTCATTGGAGTCGCTAAATTTTGAATCGATCGAAGCAAACCGTTTAACAAAACAGAGCATTATTTGTATCACACAAACAATAACTTTGAACGTATATGGCCGCGCCTTTTGTTTAATCCAACAATCTCTTTTTCTCAATCTATCACCGAAATATAGATATGGACAAAAATAGTATATTGTGCTGTGCTGTGCTGTGCTGTGCTGTGCTGTGCTGTGCTGTGCTGTGCTGTGCTGTGCTGTGCTGTGCTGTGCTGTGCTGTGCTGTGCTGTGCTGTGCTGTGCTGTGCTGTGCTGTGCTGTGCTGTGCTGTGCTGTGCTGTGCTGTGCTGTGCTGTGCTGTGCTGTGCTGTGCTGTGCTGTGCTGTGCTGTGCTGTGCTGTGCTGTGCTGTGCTGTGCTGTGCTGTGCTGTGCTGTGCTGTGCTGTGCTGTGCTGTGCTGTGCTGTGCTGTGCTGTGCTGTGCTGTGCTGTGCTGTGCTGTGCTGTGCTGTGCTGTGCTGTGCTGTGCTGTGCTGTGCTGTGCTGTGCTGTGCTGTGCTGTGCTGTGCTGTGCTGTGCTGTGCTGTGCTGTGCTGTGCTGTGCTGTGCTGTGCTGTGCTGTGCTGTGCTGTGCTGTGCTGTGCTGTGCTGTGCTGTGCTGTGCTGTGCTGTGCTGTGCTGTGCTGTGCTGTGCTGTGCTGTGCTGTGCTGTGCTGTGCTGTGCTGTGCTGTGCTGTGCTGTGCTGTGCTGTGCTGTGCTGTGCTGTGCTGTGCTGTGCTGTGCTGTGCTGTGCTGTGCTGTGCTGTGCTGTGCTGTGCTGTGCTGTGCTGTGCTGTGCTGTGCTGTGCTGTGCTGTGCTGTGTTGTGTTTGTCACAATCGGGTATCGCCGAAATACAGACATAGATTTAAAAAAATGTTAACCAATGCTGCTTTATTGTTTTGCCGATTTAGCTATAATTCTCCGTTCCTCGTCGGTCAACAAACGATCCTTGACATAAGGAGCCACGTGCACCGCGTGTTCGATCAATAATTCTTTTCTAGCTTCGGAAATTTCATTTCTTCGTATCTCCTCGAGTTCTTTCTCCCTGTCCAGCTCGATTTTGATCCTCTCCCGTTCGAGCCGCCTCATTCTCTTCCTCTCCTCCATCAGTTTGAGTAGATCATCTCTGTACCGCATTCTACTCCGAAGCTTAGCCTCGTTCGTCAATTTTTCAATCTTCTCGTCTTCCATTATTCTCTTCATAACAGTCTCGGCGAAAGCTCGATCGCGCTCGTGAGCGCTCCGGGTGCGCTCTTGCGCAGAGTTAATTTGCTCGCGCAAACCCTCGGCCAGTCGTCGACGCATATTTTTTCGACGAATTTCCTCCTCCCGCTCCTGTATCACCAGCTCCCAGGCTATCTCCTCGGCCACCAATTCGCCGATCCTGGACTGACGCTCCAGTTTTTTCGACTCCAAATTAATCAGCATGCTCGCCACTTTCGTTATCAATTCTTCCCGTCTAATCTTTTGCTCGAGCTTTAGACGCTCGAGTTCGGCGGCTCTCTTTTTCACCTCCTCCTTGTACTCCTCGTTCCTCTTCGTCTCCTCGGCTTCGACCTCCAGAGTCGCGCGTTTTCTTATCTCCTTTATCTCCTCGAATATCATTCTGTCGCGTCGCTCACGTTCGGCCGATTCTCTTTTCGTTCGAAGCTTCTCTCGGTGTTCCTCCTCGTCGATGAATCTGTCGGCTTCCTCGAGAAGCCTTCGCTCCCGCTTGGCTTCCTCCTCGTCCGATTGCCTCACCCGCTCCTTCTCTTCGATTTGATTCTCCAGTACTCTCCTGTACGATTCGCGATCTCTCGACGACTCAAGCTCCCGTTCCTTCTCTTTATTTTTCAATTCGAGATCTCGCATTCTACCGAGATTCGACTCGTACTTTTCACGAATCTTTTCGATCTCCCTCGCAGCCTCGCGCTCCTTTATCTGACACTCGAGAGACTTGGCGACGTAGGCATTGCGCAACTCGGCTTTCAAATCCGCCAAATCCAAATCGAGATAAGATCTCGACATTTTTTTTTTTTAATTCTATTTTACGTTTTTCTTGTTTTTTTTTTTTTCGTTAGATTTCAGTGCATGAGCGACAGTGAGCCTAGAACATAAAAATTCAACCCCCCCAACGTACCCCGGTAAAGGATAAGCCTCGATCGATTTTTTTTTTTCTATTTTTTTTCACTATCGAATATTTTATTAAATTTCAATTAACGCGGACCAAACTCCGCCGCTCATGCACTATATTCTCTCTCCCTCCGTATGACCCGAGCTCGAATCGAATCCTCGAATAAATTCAATTTCATTCCTACCTGTGAATGAGTTTATTCCGTTCTGTCCCTCTACTGGCTGTGCAAAAATCCTCCACTGACGAATACGAGCGCACTGCGATAAACTTTGAACTCTGATAACTGGCTTCACTCTCACTCTACATTTCCATGAAAGAATTTTCTTTTTTTTTTTTTGATTCTTCTCGAGTTATTTGTTTTTGGACTCTACGATATCGTGAACGGTACGTCGCGTACGACGATCGGAAGTTACGGAGGCACGGAAAACTATATTGAACGAGAGCTCACCGCGTCAAAGTGCACACAACGGCGGATCGGAACCGACTAACCGGCTTTCCGCGTGAGGGCACAGCTCGGAACCTTTTGCCAGTGCCCCCGGGGGCCTCCACCGCATCCACCGGGCAGAGTACCGAACACGAGCACGGAACGTCCGGAGAGTCCCACCGTGGCTTTTGTACAGTCTCGCTTTACCACGTAACACAAAAACGACGATACGTTCGCGAGGGTCCCTTCCGACGAGGACCGAGCGCGGAGGAGGAAAATGGAATCGCGACGGCGCACCATCGGGGTATATCGCACACCGAGGTGAGAGGATACCGAGAAGAGTTGGATGTAATCTGCAGAAATGAGTCTCCGGTTTCTGCGGGAATGCAGACTCGACTATTGCGTACGCTTGGATTCGATGATTTCTATTTTTTTGTTGTTTTTTTTTTGTTGTTTTTTTTTTATTTATTTATTGTACAATCGGGCCGTGCCCAATTACAAGGATGATAGGTTGTTATGCCTAAATACCAATATGGAGCATGTATTATCACTTAGTAATCAAAAAGAAGTATAAACTCAGTAGTGATTATTAAGACGGCAATGAATGCCAGTAAAATAATAATACAAGTAGCAATGCTGCATTGTTGAAAATATTGTAGTTGTAATCTACCGGACTGGAAGTTTTTATGCAAAAACTGGTATATTAAATTTAAGGTATTAAACTTCTGGAGTGAAATTACAGTAAATTACTGGCATTAAAGTAAAAGATTAAAAGTAAAGTGTTTATACATTTTTTAATATTCTGTACGTTCATTTTTCATCACAATTGTACATTAAATTTAATATACCAGTTCATGCATAAAAACTTCCAATACCAGTACGTTAAGTTTCACACGATTTTTTTTTTTTTTTTTTTTTTTTTTTTACAGTCCAATAATAGTTGAACTTCAGCTCATAATCCTTTTATTTACAAAATATCGTTACCGATCCCATCTCAGAATGGACAACCTTCAACTCACCCCGCTAGTATAATTCTAAATACAGCTTTCCAAAAACGAGCTTCCGGGGTATCGAACAATGGTAAAGTCACTGAATAGTGAATTTCCTAGTGCGACTAGACGTGGGAGCCAGCTACACTCCGCACAATCTTTCGAACAACGTGTAATATTTAAAAAAAAAAAAAAATTGGAATACAGTTGTTCAAAGGTAGCTCCAGCGAGTGGTATTCATTTCGTCTAAATTCGAGAAATTCGGGCAAGAATTGCAAACACTTCCAGATGTTATAAAAATCTGAAAAAAAATTATACTTATTATAGGCACTGAAGAGACTAATTTTGCATAATAATGATTTCAAAATGTTATTAACAAATTGTTAAAAAATAAAAAATTCTTCATCGAAATATGCGGTAACTCAACTTTTTTTTTGATGAATGAAAATGATTCGTTCATTTTTTGGAATACGTATGAATTATTTCAGATTTTTATCTTTATTTTGATTTTTCTTGTTTTTTACATGGAAAAATGTACAAAAATCAAAATAAAGATAAAAATCTGAAAAAATGAACTGAAAAAATGAACGAATCATTTTCATTAAAAAAAAAGTTGGGTTACCGCATATTTCAATGAACAATTTTTTTTTTTCAACAATTTGTTAATAACATTTTGAAATTATTATCAGAGCTGGGCAAAGTACTTGATATACTGCAAGTACAAATATGTAAAAAGTACTTACAGTACATGTGCTTCAAGTACTTTATGTAAATATAAGTACTTGAAGTACATTTTCGCATCTTTAAATGTAATAAAATAACCACGATTAACCGAGTATCGGTTAAACAGTGCATCGTCCGAGGTTTTTTTTTTTTTTTTTTTTTATGCGCGGTCTACGGCGCCTGCACACGCTAAAAAAAAAGACTAGCTTACGTACTATTAACCTCTTCACTGTCGGAGGGTCTCTATAGGGAAACGGTCCCCGGGGTCCATGGACCCCCAAAATACACGAGGGAACCCTCTGTGCACCCCCAAGGTTAAGAACCACTGCTATAGGGGTCAAAATGAGGAATACGTTTAATAAGGAAATACGTTTCTCTGACAGTGAAAGGAGTAATGAAAAAAATATCTAAAGCTTTACATTCTAGTTCACAGTATTTAACAATTAAGGTAATCAGAGTGGTACGATCCCACCAAACGTGAGTTTCAGAGAATATTTTGAACACTACTCGATAGAATAAAAATCTGAAAAAAAATAAAGTATATGGGAGGTGCTGCAAAGATTGTTTTTGTGAAATAATAATTCCAATTTATTATTAACCCATTGAAGATAAAAATAATGTCTCAAGAAATTACCCGACGACTTAACTATTATCGATGATCTTTGTTTTTCATTTCAAATGGATTTGTTAATTTTTTAGAATCGGTATGAACGTTTTCGGCATTGTACATTAAAGAAAATTCCGTAAGTTTGAAAAGTGATTGCAGAGGCACGGTTTTTAAATATATTTCAAGATATGTAGTAAGATTTCACATTACACTCAAGAATCTTAGGGATGATCGTACAAGTGGGTTTGTAGCTATAGTCATCAAAAAATTCGAAAACACTTTGAATAACGTAAAAAAATCCTCAAGAAATTCACATGGATTCCAAAAAAATCAACGAATTCATGTGAAATGAGAAAAAAATAAGTTCACGGATTATTTATTTAATTTTTTAAATAGTTAATTAGTCAATAACTTCAACTAATTAATTAACTAGTTTAATTAGTTAATAACTTTTTTAACATTATTAGTTTCTAAAATGTATGTTCTTGACATCTTTCATAAGGTTGTTTAAAAAAAAAAAAATTGAGGTCGCTTAAGATTCAAGTACTTAAAGTACATGAGTACTTCAAGTACCGGTACTTCAAGTACTCGAAAAAATACATGGACTTGAAGTACACCTATACCTGAAGTCCCGTACTGCAAGTACGAAACAAGGACCGTGTACTTAAAGTACGTCCCAGCTCTGATTATTATTATGCAAAATTACTCTTTTCAGTACCTATAATAAGTATGAATTTTTTCAGATTTTTATAACATCGGGAAGTGTATGCAATTCTTGCCCGAATTTCTCGAATTTAGGTGAAATGAACACCACTCGCTCGAGCTACCTTAAAACAATCACACAAAGATGAAACTCTCAAAAATAGGGTTTATTTTCTCAATATAACTTTTTTTTTTCTGTACATATATTTATCCCTAGAATAAAAAGGTCGATAAGATTCTCTCGGTCTCATCGTGAAATTTAATGATGCGGCGAGTATCCGTAGCCATAAAAAAAAAAGGCTGTGCTATAAGGGAGAGAATGGCGAGTTCGACGAATTGCGAATTCCGCGTCAAAGTGCCGCATGTGCTTACACCATGTACGACTCTCTTTTCACCCTGCTATTTTCTCTCGGTCGTTTAAGAGGCGTACATCTATTTCGCGGTACATTAAACGGTCGCGAGTGTAATGGGAATGAAAAGGAACGGGGGATTTTGGTCGTAAATGCCGGTGGATGACGACGTCGTGGCAACGGACGAAGAAAAAGGGATCGTTCAAGGGATTCTATTAGTATCGGAAAAACGTATACCTCGATAAACCGCGTACACGAGTATCCTTGTTCGGATGGACTCGATGGAGTTGTACGGACGATTAAAAAGAAATTTAATCCTTCCGATTATTCGTTCGTAAAACGCTCCCGGAGACACGTCGACGTATCGCTCACGTGTCTCACTCAATTTATCGCGGTGTATAAATCGGCGTGATAACCGGGCTGGCGGTTGGAGGTGTTTTATTCGCGGTGTCCGACGACTCTTTTTTGTCTATTTTTCCATTGGTCAGCGATTATTATTTTTATCGTTTGTTAATAATAACAATGTCGTAAGATTCCCAATGGCGGTTCGGTCGAGGCCTTTGCGGCGAGGAAAACGAGTTTGTCGCGTGTGCCGACTGTACTTTGCCGCTGGGCTCTCGCGCATGAATCTCGCGCGTAGAGAAAACATTATCTTGCCTCCACGCAGCGAAGACCAGAGCGTATCTACCCCCGTGCCTCGTCACCCGGCAATAAGCTCGAGTAAATTGACGAGAGAGAGAAAATCATCCGGCAACATCAACGATGCTCGGCACGCATCGTGAGATTGCGACGTCTTACGGGAACATCGACTCGTACGGCGATCATTTAATCGAGAAAGCAACGCAAAAGACACGCGAGTCGCGTAAGCGGTAGGTGGTATCGATAATTCTGGACTATTACGAGAGCACCGTCTGGCAAAAAAAATAAATTAAATGGTGAGCATTAATTTTTTATTTTTTTTTTGAGAATACTTATAAATGAAAATCAATGCTCAATTAATTAAAACGTCCGCTCCTGTTACTCAAAACCGTGTAAGAACACCGTAGCCTTCGACCCAACTCGGAATGTATACACAGGCGGAAGCGACGTTTCCAGGTCAGTACGAAAGCTCTCACAGATATTGGAGCTCTCACGAGGATAGTTATAGAGTAAGAAGAGAACTACTATGACGCTGGTCGGGACGGATGAGAGTTGGAAAGTGGAAAAATCTCTAGTGTCAATTTGTCGACGAGCAAACGTAAAGTGAAACGAGACACGGCTGCTCTCCCTTATCCACTTCCGTTCCAAACAGCTAAGATCTAAATTAACTTAATATAATAACGTTTATCGCGTGCGAAGACAGATTTTCACCTCCAGATCTCGTTGTCACCAACGGGCCCATTGTAATAAAAATAAATATCAAAATAGACGGTACAATTTAATTATTTTTAACTACAGTAACGCGACACTTTAAGATGACATTTTTTTTCCCACGTCTGAAGGTTGCGCTGTAGCTACAATCTCTATAATACTTGAAACAAAACTGAACAAAGCCGTATATAGACGATGCCCGCATCGTGCATGTATACCAAAGAAAATAACGTTTTTTAATTAATAATGAGACTCGGAGACTTCGTCCCATTCCCCGTCGTATTCTATCCCGATATTTATACTGTATACGTCGTGTGTGGGAGACACTCGGCATAGAGATCGTAAGTGTTCTTTGTAACGACATCGCGATATATAGAGGAATCGATTTGTCGCATCGCGTGTGCAAACTATGTATGTCATCATATGGCCGCGCTACGTCATTAGACGGCCTCTCCTCTTTCCTACTGTCCCCTTTTCGTATATCAGCCACCCCCTCGAATGGGCTATCCCAACACGGATTCTACTTTTAATTTATATTCCTCATGATTAATTTAATCCATGTGTTTCGCCTATCGATCTGTATTCGTATGTTTCAGACTGCCCTCCCAAAAGTATGAATACGCTGTTAAAAATTTTATGAAATTTTCAACACGTTTAATATACAAAGCTATATGAAATATACAACCTCGGTATAAAATGATGATTCATATACATTGTATTTGATTTTTAATAATTTAATCTTAAATGCAATACCTGTATATTAAAATTAAGACATCCGTATATGAAAATTATGTTATTGTTACAAATATTATACAAATAATATTGTTTTCAATATACCGGTAACGCAATATTCTTACATACGTGTCAATGAAATTTCATATACTGTATATGCATAAATACATTTTATTGTACATGCTTACTGTATATGCTTCATATACATTTTATGAATTCTCAAACGGAATTTTTTAACAGTGTAGAGTACCCATTGAATTGCAATATTGGTGCCGATTTTTATCGCCCGATAAACTTAGGGAAGAATGGGGGAATGCCGGTCACTAAGAATAACTTCTAATTTTCTGGCTACACAACGTTTTGCGAGCTAATATGGATTGGTTAATAAACACTTCATCATGTATTCTTTGAAAATAATGGCATATAAGTAAGGAAAATAAAGAAATAAGAAGTCCATTCGTTGATTATAAGAATCTTTGCATTGACCGCCATTGTCCAATGTTTCGGGTAATCACGGTCGCCTTTTCGGTAACCGCAGTCGGCTTTCGGGGTAACTACGGTCACTTTTGGTATAGTGGCCGTCGCGGTTGTTCGACTGGCTATTTTTTATATTGGAGGCCAATAATTATGGTTTAGGTAAAAAAAATCATTATCGGATACGAAAGAGATAAAAGAGTATTTTTTTAAATTGATGACACAAACCTAACGGTTATCTTTCTAACTGTTATGATTATGTTCGGTTATGACACGCAACGGTTATGATTATGTATCATTTAAATAAAAAATAAGTTAAATAAAGTTACTTTTTTCAACGGCGCAACTTTTTACTATCTGTTTCTTTTACTAAAACGTTTTCAATGAATACCCAAATAAAAACAGAAATTCTAACGTCATAACCAGCTTCATTTTAAGACGGAAATGTCCAGGACATTGAACACGTTTTCTTCTTATATACATTTCTATGGATTTATTCGTATTGCTCTCTCAATGATTCGGGACCAATTCTATCGACTTCACAATAAAAATATATACGCACATTGATGTTTCCGCTGTAAAGTGAACGCGACGTTTGTCGGTATGCACCGCATAGCTGTACTGTCATTTCCCCGTACATGTGACCGCCGTTACCCCGACAGCCGAGTGATTGTAATATATTAAATTACAATGTATATATAAAATATTTAACAGTTTATCGTATTCAGAATGAAAGATTAAGGACCACAGAAGAAATATAAAACGGGGAGACGTGATTTTATCAACTATCTGTGTCTGAAAATTCTTATTTTAAATACGCTGTTTCTTATAAGAAAAAGGGCGTAAACTGAGAATCACATTTTTTTTTCTATTTATATCAGTTTTATAGGCACAGCACAATAAATTAGTCATTGATACCATTTGTAAGCGGATGAAGTAAAAAAAAATGCTATTTAATCGTTATTTTCTGTAAAATTGAGGTGACTGGCATCGCCCGGTGATCGTAATTCCCTCATTCTCCCCTATATTTATTTACACAAAAAAGGCGCAAAAATCATGCGCTGATTTATGACGGACATCAAAATTATATATCCGAAGTTGCAGCGACTGCCCCCTTTTCATATATCAGTTACATCCTCGAATAGGTTATCGCTGTCCGGATCTACATGTACTTTATATTAGTCCTCATGATTAATTTAATCGATATATTTAGCATGTCGATCTTTATTCGTATGTTCGAGACTGCCCTCTCAAAAGTATGAGCAGAGTACCCATCGAATTGCCATATCGTTGTCGATTTTTATCGCCCGATAAATTATATACATTTATTTATAGAAAAAGGGGGAAAACATCTGCGGGTGGATTTATGACGGACATAAAATTTATAGATCCGTAGTTGCGAGTGTGTCCCGTTGTCCCGTTTTCATATATCAGCCATCCCCTCGAATACGCTATCGCAAGCCGGATTCTACATTGAATTTATATTCCGATATAAACCGAACTCAAGGTCAGGACACACCGAAAAATTATGGTCATTTTGGCTTAATCGCGCGGTTGATTCGCTACGCGAACGAAATTTCCGCAATCGAGGACATTTTCGACATCCCACGCTCACTCTATCGGCACTCTCTGCTATGTTCTCGGCTATAATAATTCACACTGTGAGCTACCAGTTTATGGTTCCATTATTTTTCTTTTTTTATTATTATTCTTATTCTTATTCTTACTTTTATTCTAATTTGTACCATGTGCGCATAATCGTGTTAATTAACTGTACTCTTCTCTGTACCCTAACGGAACTGAGGTGACCGTCGGCAGACTTCGGTAGACTGATGTACAATGTTCAAAAATTTTTCTTGCTCTAGAATCGCATATAACCTTTATTTTAACGTTGTTCTTCCTGTAACTCTTGCAACCTTCGTTGCATAGTATTATTTATTGTTTGATTTGTAGTTTCATGGGTATCGCTCGAGTCCATCAAATCAGAGTTGCATAAAGGTTAAAAGTTTGAACAAAGCGACAGGTCTCCAGTATAGCCGAAGTGTCGTCATAGTCTTTGCAACTCGCAAATGCATGTTCAGCCAACCCTAATGCGACTGCGACTACGATGCAACTTCGAATCCGTGGTTGCACCAGTTCCGCTAGGGTAAAAGGCCTAGTCCCGTAAATTCAATCTATATAAACATAGACATCAACATTCCTCGTGATTAATTTAATCCGCGTATTTTGTCTGTCGATCTTTATTTGTATGTTTGAGGCTGCCCTCTCAATAGTATGAATGGTACGGCGGTCCTTGAATTGAACATTTTTTTTGCATTTTTTGGGGCCAACTCGAATTATCGTGAGGTATATAAAATAAAAACACGATGTGCGAAGGGTCTCTGAAATTAATGCATTTTTAGAAGTCGCTACCGGTTATTCAAAAAATTAAAAACTTCGGGACATCTAAATTTAGAGTCAAAATGAAAAATTCGAGATTTCGAAGAATTCGAAATTCCTATGTGATCGAAACGTTTTTAGAGGACACAAAGTTTTCGACAATTATCGCTAATAGTTAGAAAATGTCGTAGAAGGTGAAAATTTAACGCGGAAAAATAACCGAATATTTTATTTGTAAATATATGTTCGTTGCGATAAAAGTTAAAAAAAAAAAAAAAAAAAGCCGAAGGTTTGTCGTTTCTGACAAAGGGAGTCGACAAATTCCTGCAATACTCAAAAGCTATAAAATATGTTTATCAACGAACGAATAAACGAAGAATTAGGTAAATCAAATTTTTTAATTTTTCGAATAGCCGGTAGCGACTTCTAAAAATTCATTAATTTCGAGGACCCTTCAAACACCGCATTTTTATTTTATACCTCACGATAATACTGGGTGGCTCCGAGAAAATTCAAAAAGTTTTCAATTTAAGTACCGCCCTAACGAATAGAGTTACCCATTGAATCGCCATATCGCTTCAGATTTTTATCGCTCGGTAAATTATATAAATATATTTCCGGAAAAAGGGGGGTAAAAACCCTCGGATTGGATTTATGACAGACATAAAATATATAGATCCGAAGTGGCAGTGAAGTTCGGTTAAAATGTCGAATGGCTCGCGCACACTGTACTCCATAAAAATTTAACTATTGTATATCGGCTACTCTATTGTAAAAGTTGCCGCTTTTATGTATCGCACACGCGTTCCCGGTTTTACACTCGAAAACTTTAATGCATTCATATTTTACTCGCGGTACATCGCACACTATGGATTTTATGTTCCCGACGCACACACACACACACACACACACACACACACGTCCAGAGAGAGAAATAAAATTCCCGGAAGCGCGATGAAATTGAGTCGTACAGTGTTTTGTCATTGCCAATGAATTCACCGCTGTGCGAGAACGATATTCCGTTCGGTTTCTCGATTAATTGAACGAGCGAAATAATAACGAGGCTTTGTTTTAAAAATTGGTACATCAACAGCGCTTCGTTAATTTTCCATCTGATCCGCAAGGTCCCTTTGGCGCAGAGGATAGCGCGTTGGACTTCTAATCCAAAGGTCGCGGGTTCGATCCCCGCAAGGGATGTCCTCGATTTTGCTGGGTCGAATTTTTGGTTCACTTGGTTTTGCAATTTTTTTTGTTTTCCCCATTGGTTTCGCGTAATTGATCCGGCAAATTTTCATGAAATTTGAAGGTACGAGTTCAACCTTCATCCACGGTAGATATTGAGTCTTTACGGCGAGCGAGCACAATAATTCCTTGAGGCAGATAAAAAGTTGATGCACTTATTCATTCTCAAAAAGGGATTTATTTATTTTTTAAACCCACGATTGAATTCACTCTATCCACTCGTATCATCATTATCACCGGGTTGCAGCAACAGGCGCCTAGGCAGGGAGCGAATTTCAAGCCTCGCTGCTTCGTACTCATCAAGGACTCTGTCGTTCTCCCAGTGAAGGCAATTGAATTGCGCCAGGACCTTGGGGAGCATCGCACTCCGCGTCCGGTTTAAATATAGACTGTAAAGCTCAAAGTTCCGCCGGGATGAAAAAAAAAAAAAAAAAAAAAAAGAGCAGTGCTTTTTCGAAGCCCTCGAATTGAAACGAAGTACGAATTTAATTGTTAAAAAATGTTGCGTTTATCCGGTCTGCAGAATTAATTAATTTGTCGGTGTCGTTCTTATCGCAACGGCCGACCATTAGTCGTTCACGGTTGCCTTGTTTACGTTATTTTTATCTCAATCCGGATGGGATATAGCTCGGCAGAGCTCCGGTAACTCTTTCCCGGGGGTGCGTTATCGTGCGCTACCCGAGAACCGAGAAGCATCACCGGCAGCAACGCCATCCCTGGACGGCCAGCGAGAGCGTACCCCCGGCAAGCCCCTCGCGGCTTTCCGTCCACCAACTCCACCTCTCCACCGACACACAACCGACGTCGACTCTTCAACCCCCGAGGTGGAACGCTCAGTGCCAGCGCTTCTGCCGCTCAATGCGTTTGCGTTCGCTGACTATCGGTACGTGCTTTATTTTTATTATTTTTTATTTTTTTTTTGTGCCCCGTACAAACTCCCCTCGAAAAGGACCAACAAATGGCGGTCGTTCCAACAGCAACAGCAACAATAACAAACAATAACCTCAATTATAGCAGTGCGTGACTCTATCCGGGTCCTTTCTCGTTTGTCGCTGGAGAAGTGGCGGAAAATTTCGAGGGTGCAGTTTGCGCGAAAGGCTAAACTACTGAGACAAAAGTGCATCGTGTTACTTGGGGGTGGAAATTTTTTTTTTTCGAAGAAAGTGCAGCTCGTATTCTCTCTTCTATGTACAGTGATGACAAAAAAAATTGTTCATCAGTTTTGATTGATGTTTTACGTTCATCGGAGTTCAATTACTTTTGTTTTTAGTTTTTTTTTTTTTTTTTTTTTTTTTTAGTTTGAACCGTGACTTTAGTCCTGAGAAATCAAGAGATCGAGACGTCACAAGGAAGCGGGAACGCGAGGAGAGGGATTGAGCAATAATTTCACAATTCCCAGGAGGAACGACTACGGCTGACTCTGACCGAACGATTCGAGTCCCTCCCCGGCGAGTGAGCGAGAGTTTCACCGGGGTAGTCGCAAAGTTGTCCGCATTCCGCACGTCGGACACTTACAAAAGTGGCGTTATAATTTGTTACTGACTCGTTTGTCCAGTGGGAATTGCCGTTGATACGAGGAAGAGAAATGTTCGTTCGTTGTTACGTATTTCCGGCTTCGGAGGTGCTACCGAAGACGACGATTTGATGGGCTCGGACAGTGAAATGGGATGATTCGAGCACGAGCGACTGATGAGTACGTATGTCACTTTTAATATAAGCAAAGGCCAAATACTACGCAGCGAGGTATTACAGAAAGGAGTTTATAAAAATAAGAATATAAACAAAAAAAGTAACTCGATATTTTTTTTTCAAACGAAAATGCAGCTACAACACGTAGAAGAGAGCCAGCGAGCCGTAGGCGTGCGAGATGATTTATTCGTAATTTCAGACACGCACGCATCCACCTATTTTATAATAGGGTATAACATTTTAACTCTGCGAACTATAGCGAATAAGCTACAGTTTATTCGCCGACTGTACTGCGCGAGGGAATTACTGAAAATTATGCCCGGTTCTCGGAGCGAACTGTTAAAAGAAAATTTCAGTCGAGAATTCCGAGAGACCGAGCGGGAGGTCGTAAAATATATCTGTTCTATCGCAAATTTACGAGTCATTGTTTATAAACGATACAAAAACAATACCGGTTGCGATGCCGCAATTATCCACCCGATTCGAGATCGCAACGCTAGACGTAACGAAATTATTTTGTGCGTGACGAAATAGCGAGACGAGTTGATTTCACGCTATCGTAAACTCTGCGTCGTTACTGTCGAGAGTCGGAGTACATACAATTGCGTGACTGTATCGTGAAGGAGACGCGGATGGCGTCGGACAATTTGTAATCAATGGCTCTGACCGCATGACGTGTTAATCTTGGAATCCAATCGGATTTCAGGTTAATCGGCAACAAATGCGACAAACATTCAATCGTGCACGATGCATTTTTCTCGTTAAGCGCTCTATCAGGAGATGTAATTTTTTTGTTTTTTTTTTTCCAATAGCGCAGCTCTTTTCATTATTGCACCAGTGCGTGACATCATTCGTCGGTCGGGTTTCACACTTGACACGAGGCTCCGGTCTAGTGTGTTCAAGATCTGGAGAAATCCTACAAGCATATACATTTTCGCACACATTGCCAGAGGCAAACACTCGCACGTAGAAACTACCGTATTGTCGGACGCTGGGTAGACAGTAAAAAATATTTGTACTCTTTACAACAACTTATTGTCCAAAAACGTCCATAATTTTTTAATTGTTAATTTTCCGATCCCATCATCCGGTTTCTAGTTTTACAAAAAAAAAAAAAAAATTACAGACTAAAATTGTCAATGACACGGAAAACGAAAGGACAGCTTTGTATATTTAAACTTTAACAAACGAGTTTGTTACTTATTTAACAAAATTATTTTTACGAAACTTCGTATTCCGATTTAACGAAATTATTTTTTACTGTGTAGACTCTTAGATAACGTAGATACGGAGAAGCCAGTGAGAAGAAGCATGACGAATGCTTTTCATTTCGTCCCCGCAATACCGCGCTGTATACCGGGCTTTTTTTTCGTTTAGCGACTGTACGAATTCATTAAAAAATTGACGACCGTGGTTTTTTACGACTGAAATATTCGCTTTCGCCCCGTCGCATCTAACAACGGGACGTTATTTTCCCAAACCTGCGAGCATTTTATTTCAATTTCGAGCACGTACCTTTTTTACTCCCATCTTTTATCGTCGTCACTATATATTTAATATTTCACCGTGTTTTTCTCTCGCGAACGAGAGAACGCACGGTGACCGAAGTCAGCCCTTCCACGAAAAGTGAGGATTTCATATTACGCATTCTTTGTCGTCGCGAAGCTTTTTCCACCCTCGTTCCACTGTCAACGGTCTGTGAATTATGAATTTCTTCTTCTTCTTCTTCTTCTTCCTTTTACTCCAAACAGCGATAGAATCCAGGTAAAAGATGTACATGCGTTTGAAACAGTGTTATAATGTAGTCCCTGAGGAACATCCAATGTGGGGGGGGAGACCGGAAATGGATGTCACGCGTGTCAATTGTAACTACGGTACAACTATATATGCAGCGGTCTTCCATCGCACGCAATATTCCAGTATACCAGTATACAGTGAGATCCAACGTCCGCCCGACCGACACTCTATAGTTATTACAGTGTTGTTACAATTAAACCATGTTACTTCTACTCCCAGTTTCGTCTACTGTACACACGTCGATAAGTCCATACGTTGATAGGATTCGTTAACTCGTTATCTTCCGTCCCCCTCCTCGCCCCTCTGTCGATTGCGTGCTGATTCAAGCGCGATAATATCCCGAGCGGTATTGCACGTTGAACTTGAACAAAGCGTTATTGTCGATCCGTCAGCGGCAAGATCTCCGCTTTTACGTAATTCGCTATCCCCATTCAATATTAATTCCTAATTGGTCGACGGTTCGTTGGATATTATGTTCAATAAATTGCAAACAATCTCTGTCAATTATGCGAAGATGAAAATAGAAATTGTAAAGAAACCGGGATTAATAATGTATACACGTACACATATATATTTATTAGGGTGTCCAAAAAAAAATCTCTCGGCCGTTGATGAAAATGTCGAAATATATGCAGAAATACATTTTGGTGGAAGCCGGGCTCGGTAGGTAATTTTTTAGAGGTCGCTCATGCGAGACTTGTATTAAAAAATATGTACTAAATTTACTGAATGTTATTAATTTTTTTTTTTTAAATATATTAATAAATACCGTCGGTCATAGTTGGCTGTTAACCATCATCTCATCAAGTATTAACCGTGTTTAACATTGAGCATCACGGCAATTAGGCGGAACATTGCTGCTCTTGTACGGTAAAGTGAAAAAAAACAGGAGGGGAAAAATAAACGAGGTATAACCGATATAAACGAAATATGTTTTAATACATTCCTTAAACGAAATAAAACATTGTCCTTCCTGATGACAATAAATTACTAATGTTATTTACTCTAAAATGTTTTTCTTTATTTCGTAATTTTTGTGTTTTTTTTTTATTATTTATTATCACTTTTCGGAAATGGCTTTCCAATTTTGTTTGTCTGCGTTCGGATATTGTCGCCGAAGGTTTTTAACAACTTGCAACGATATTGCTTTTCCTTTTCATTGTTCATCATAGAATTATTATATTTCTGCATGAGGGCCTCGCTCGGCAATGTCACTGATAACTGTCATATTCTTGAACACCGTTTGGCATTTTTGGAAGCATTCGTCTTCCCACGGCTCCGGTACTTTCTGATGAAATTCGTACGACAGCTCGAACTGATTAAATAAGAACACTGTTCTTATTTAATCAGTTGAAATAAGAAAACTGTTCTTATTTAATCAGTCGAAATAAGAAAACTGTTCTTATTTGATCAGTTCGAGTTGTCATAAGATTTTCTTTAGGAAACACCGGAGCTGTGGGAAGACGAGGAATGCTTTCAAAGATGCTAAACGGTGTTCAAGAACATGACAGTCATCAATAATATTGCCGAACGAGGAGTCCCTCTTATACAAACATATAATAACTCAATAATGAACAATGAAGAGCAAAACCCATCTCATTTGCAAGTTGTTAAAAGCCATCGGCAACAATATCCGAACGCAGACAACAAATTCTGAAAACCATTTCTAATAAGTAATAATAAATAAATAAAACAAAAATGACAAAATAAAGAAAAATATTTTGGGGTTAACAACTTTAATAATTTATTGTGATCAATACGCACAATATTTTATTTTGTTCAAAGATTTGATTAATAGTTATTTGTATGGCACGCGCGTGGAAAGGGAGTTCTTGACGAGTGTGAAAATGCCGGCAATCACCCGAGTCAAAACTCCCTTTTCTACCTCCATGTCATTTACATAATTTGTTCTAGGAAATTCACGAAAATCACGCTTTCCGTAATACCTATATATATATATATATATATATATATATATATATATATATATATATATATATATATATATATATATATATATATATATATATATATATATATATATATATATATATATACATATATATAGAGCACGACATAGTATGCATTTGAAAGCGATGGAACAGAAACTTGTATTTCGCAGTTCAACGAATTGCATTTTTTATTGGGTTTCTCCGCAAACTATCTCGGCCAGGAATTTTTAGTTTAGGCTTATCTGAGCAGCATGGTAGAGAGAGAGAAAGAGCGAGAGAGAAATAGCAATTGAGCAGAGCAAGCGATTGTGCTGAGACAAGTTATACTTTCTTGTTCCGTTACTACATCACTTTCCGCAATGAAAACAGTCCTCTTACAAAATTCAACAAAGTTCTACAAAGCTAATGAATTTCCCAAATGAGGATGAATCGACTTTCTTATTCCCCCGTTCCTTGTCAACTATTAAATTTACGGTACTGGTTTATTCAATCCAGTTTCTTGGGGACTTTGAAAAGATTGAAGACAGTTTTTTTTTAATGAGAAAAAAAAATTATTTCCGGTGTGAGTTTTCCGGCAAAATAAAAGTAAGACTCGTAACCAGCGTTTTGATCGAGAACGCAGCCTTCTCAAAATCATTTGAATGTATAAACCGAGTGAAATCCTGTGAGATAACATTTGCATGTTCAATCCATTGGGAAAACTCTCTTTCGGAAGTACTCGATAGTCAATTGGCGCTGAATAGATATTCAACGAGTTCCGCTGCGAAAGAAATCCAATTGGCTCTTCTCCGGCTCCATTTTCTCATCGCCTCTGAGCTCACGCTATAACCGGTAACGATGCAAATGTTTTATCGATAACGGAATAAGCATTGAAATTACATCAATGGAAGTAATTTCACCATTGCATCGCATTTAAATTTGTATCAAATTGCACAACAATGTTTCGTTGTATAATTTTCAATTAGCAACGATCGTAATAATCGCGAGCAAAAGATACACAAATGTTTTCATGTTATTTTACATCGAAGCATATAATTTGTTACTTGAATCGATTCATTAAGTGGTCGATTGATTCCCGGAGTTTGTGTTTCCCTCTGTCACGTCCGCTTATTTAACCTTTTCTTTTTACCGCACCGACATCGGAATTCGAAGACGAAGTCGCATCTTTCGAGGACAAAGAAATGATACAAGTAAACCCTCTCATTAGGTCAGTGCGTTACGTGACTAGAAAATAGAAACCGACAATTGGTAGCTCTCGTTTCCCTCGAGGCACTCTCAGAGTCACTTCCATTTCGAATCGAATCAAGCGATCATATTTTTTTTTATTAAAAGAATAATCTCGTCGAGGACCTTTTCGTCTAAAGTTGTACAAACAATTTATACAATTTTATTACGCGTTTGATCCGACAATAATTCACCGAAGTGCTGTATTTGAAGGGCTTTTAGTGATCGATCACTTTGTTATCAACGTATCATCGGCTTATTCATTATCATCTCCTCGCTGCCTCGATATCCAATTAGGGATCATTGTGAAGATTAGTCTCCTGCCGTTCCTCTTAACAATGAACCATTTGTACTCCCCGCAAGAATTGCCTCGACTGGAAATCCCTTACCTCCTTCTCCCGACTTCTATTTCACCCTTGGAACTACGACCAAACCTACTTTATACTATTCCGGCACATTGTTCGTTCCGAGGAGACTCGTGGAAGCCGTGCAACGGATGTCTCACTAGTTTGCGAGCCACGGAAGGCTCTCGAGTCGTGAGGAAACTTGAGCTAACGTTGTTTCAGTGGGGAACAACAATGCGGGCTTTGGTTCTGGTGCACTTATCGTGCTTGAGGGACGAGGTATTTGTCTCGTTTGTACACCCAGTGGAAATGCATCAGCGAGGGAGGCACGGAGCGGCAACACAATTTAGGAACGTCGGAGAAACGTGAGCTCAATTTCTATCGCGCATTGAGAGTACGCCGGCTTGCGACTCAGTGTTGGCAAATTTTCGTAACTAATGAGCAAACGCACCGTTCCCGCTACCCAAAGATCAACCGAAATTCATTTTCGTTCGCTATGGGATAACATTTTTTTGTTGTTGTAAGGTCGAGGAGGAATCAGCGGTTGGCGGTTCATCGTGCTTTTCACGAAATCCCTCGCCTTTTTTGCGATAAGAGCCTCGCCCTCTATACGTTTAGATATAAAAGCTGGAAAAAACAGGATGAAGAGCGGGCGGTGCGCGTGAATGTCTTCACAAAATAGAAGCGAAAAAAATGATTCCACGCTCGCTACCCGCTCTTCGTGCCAACGGGAATGCGAGCAAGAAAGAGAGCCATCTCATCGCGAAGCCGCGACGATGTAACCGTCGGATAGTGCCTGGGATTCTCGGCTCGATGTATAAAAGAGATAGTACAACAGCGTGATTCTTAGGGTAGAAAGGGATTCAGTGCGGAGGCTCGATGAAGATCCTTCCTCGGGTTACGGGCTGATAAAATATCACTCGCTCTCCGGACTTCCACAGGAATATCGGATACGACATAACAATTACTTCACTTTGTTTCGTTTTCGTATTCTGTTATTCTTTCGTGAAAAGTAGATGAGTCAGCAAAGTTTCATTGATTTAGCTTTATTTAAACATCATTAATAAAAAATTTCGTACGATTCGACGAACGGTGGTGAAATAAAAAAAAAATACCACTCTGTGACGACGTTGTAGTCGACATTGCTTCGTAACTCAATGTTTTCAACAATGTAGACGACGAGCGTATGAAAAATTGATTTCCACGCGTGCACGACGTTGGCCTTGATTATTGAGAATAAAGAGTAAAGGTGGAAGAAGTCAGTGAGCTACGCGTACACACTTGTATGTATATATGTATGTAGGGCAACATTAGCCGGAAAAAAAGACATACGTATTCCCCCTCGGCATAGCTGCACTTGTTGCAAGCTCGCACAAACTATCCATTGCTGCTTCAACTCGTGGATACGAACTATATGCAGGTTTGCTCGGTACCGTCGTCGTGTAACTGCCCTGGCCAATTATCCGTATCGATTTGCAACGTTTCACTGTGCCGTACAGACTACGCCTGTTCTATTCCAATACAGACACACGCGCATCCGCAGACGTAGGCACAGACAACAACTAGCTCATTCGTACTCATTGTATCGAGCACCGTATAGATATTGGCTTTCGCACGCCTCGTTTGCATTCGCTTGTTGAACTTTACTGTAACGTAATACCTAAAATCTGATGGCCAGTACACACGCCAATTTGATTGATACCCTGCAAACGCTAGGATTCGCTCGAAAATATCGATGGAAATATTATTGGAATTATCGGGTAGCGTAGGAAAATTGAACAATTTTAAAAAAGTGACTTTTTGGTGCTTCGTCTATCGGCTATTAAAATACTACAATACGATATTGCGCGAAAAACTTTTTCTGACGAACGTGAGTTTGCAGAACGAGCTGAAGAAGGGTGTTGGAGACACATGAGTGAAGAAAACATTTTTCGAGTATTTTACAACATTTTATTTGACACGGTGTGAAAATGGAGATTTTACGCACGCGAAATGTGCGCAAAACCGCAATTTTCCCACCGAACGAAATAAAACGACTTAAAATCATGTGTGACGACTGATGAATAATTGCGATGCTTTATCGCATGTCTGTGAATTATTAACTCGAATCCGAAATCGTCCGAACGTTAATGCATGGCAATTGCTTCATCGATATTGCGGAATTAATATTTGAATAGGATGCAAAACATCGCCTAAATCGAAACACGCTTTACTAGCTGCACGTGCGCCCCGAGGAATATGAACATTCGATATGTAGGTTTTGTGTAATCGTTTGGCTCGGGTTCAGAACGGAAGATACAAATTTTAAAAAATCGTAAATGTTTCAAGCGCGCGGTAAACGCAGCTACGAAAATGAAGTGAAGCCCTATAGGAAAATTATATCAGCAGTTATTTTTCGCCTGTACGAAATTGTTCACCGTGTCGGAGCCCCGGAGCGAATAGTTACAATTTTCCGGTCACCGTGGGACCTTTAATCGAAAATCGAAGCTGCTTCTATTTCGGTCTCGCTTGTTGCCACGAGATTCGTTGACCCGGTTTTCCAAATTTAGTTCCGTTTTCCAGTCTCCTCTCGCTCGTGCGCTTCTACCACGATGTACAACACACCGCGTAGCGAATCCCTGTTGCGCCGTCAGTTATGTGTCTTGAAAATAAATTGGATCCTATCGAGTCTGTCAACGTCCTTTGTTCCTTTCGGGTTTTTTTTTTTTTTTTTTTTTTTACAATCTGTACCGCAAGCGGAAAAAATTCCATTTTTTTTTTCTTCAATTTCTATCGCATCGAATAGAGTCATTTACCTAGATAGCATTTTGTCAACAATCCGCCAGCAAATAGGCAGCATATGCCCGCACGGGATGGTGGAAAAATTGCGTGAGGTGCGTCCTCATTTGCCTATGTTTTTAAGCATTCAATGCCGAAAATTCGTAGGGGCATATTGCTAGCAATTGTCAACAAAGCTTGCTGATGCTTTGCGTCTTACTCCAATCGATTACTTAATTGTATGCTGGCGTATGTTTTCGTAAGTTTCCTGAATCTTTTCCATGACGGTTTAGGAATTTTTACTTATTTACATCATCTCCGCTAATTGGAATCACTAAAAAAAATCCATAATCTGCTTCGATTAGGGATCCCTAGATGGACATTAATAAAATCCTAGTGTCTTTGCACTCGCTCAAGTATTTGTACAAAATTTCAACTCAAGGTAGCTCAAGATTTATTTGCCTGAATGGATTTCGGTGAAATAAAAAAAAAAATTATTTCTTATAAATTTTAAATACCAACGATCGTCTAGAGCTGGTCCATGTATCTATAATATTTTAGAATGATATATCTACACTTGCACGAACCTGAGCATTGACACAATTTTTGAACAAATAAAAAATCCAAAGAAACGCGCATTCATTTTACGGTTACAGAGGTTTAATTTCGGCGAGTCGAGTCACACACATGCTCTCGTCATTGAGCCGCGTCCTTGATTACTCGATGCTGCAAGGATGCAATATGTTGGGAACTTGTTGACAAGTTGCCAACACCATAGATTCCATGCAACGCAGGCATATTTATGGCGAGGAAACAGCAAAGCTTGGCGGCAAGCAATTGCACTTGTTTGCCCGTGCTACGGTTGGCTATCTGGGCATGCGGTACAGGCGTGTATATAGCAAGGAAACAGCGCAGCTCGACCACAAGCAATTGCACTTGATTGCCCGTGTTACGGTTGGCTATCTGGGTTAATTTTTGTTTCCACAACCCATGCTGTAGCGGAAGTAGCGCTGATCAGATAGCGACAGATGTTTGCAGTAGAATAAAGTACGCGGTGTACATACCCTTAGACAGTCACACGAATATTCACGAGACTCACGGATATTCTCAGAGACTCATACAGGGAGCCGATACGAGCTTACGAGCCAAAAAAAAAGGCCGCCAGTATCTATAAAATCACTGTTTCATTACTAGGGTATTTTCGTACGGTATATCAGAAGTTTGGGATCTCGTGAAAATAGTGAGGTGGGAGGGACACATGGCTCGTAGGCTGTTCGAGGAAACGAAATAGGACGAGTTTATGGGCTCGGGAAAGAAGTAGCAACCCTCTCTGGTCAATTTCGGAAGACGTAACGTATACAGATAAACCACCCCGACCTTTTCGCTCGCCATTTCGGTCGATCGAGCGAGATCACTGTTGATACACTATGCGGACGAATACGTGCGTGGTACTTTGAGTCCTTCAAGCCCACTCGTGTCACCTTCTACGAGGGCGAGGTCGTTCGGTATATACTCTAACTTTACCACATCGACACGTGTGCGATGCTAAAAGCACGTGAGCATTATCTTCTTTCCGTTTCTTCGAACAAACTTTCGACACACTTCTCGTGCGACCTTATAATATCTGCTTCATTAATTTTTACCGCTCAACTTTGCTACCGTGCCCACACTCGCGACAAAAACGACTCTGGCGACAACTTGCGATAACGCATGCAAAGCTCGAAGGTAATTCTCGTCGCGAAATTGAACTACAAAAAATTACACCAATCATTAAGCTAAGGGAGATTTCTCTTAGCTAAATCTCCCATTAATGACCATTAAAAAATCCCATGGATTACCATTGACTATTCGTTAAAGGTAATTGAATAGGGTTTTACCAATGGCATCATTCTCATCTGTACTACCATTTAATATACCATTCAATACGCCATTCAGTTTTCCATTCGTTGTATGGTATTTTTATCCCGCTGGCATTCCCATTCGAGGAATAATATGCTACATATAATTGTCCTCTTTTCTACCGTGTCTAAATATGTAACAAATAAAAAAGCTGTAATGCTCCCGAACAATGTCTCCTATTGTTCATAAATAATTTCGGTCATTAAGTTCATAGCTAACATTGTGGATTCATTTATCTGCAATTCATTATCGCTTATAGCATTTAAGTGAAAGTTGCTACTCACACACGTGATTCCCTAGTATTTGTCAACTTGATTCTTATTCCTCGTCAATTATAAATAGTTAGATGTGCCATTAAAGATTCCCTAGCTTTTTACCGTTCGCTTCAGTTCTCATTTATTCCCAATGGTAAGAAATACCATTTCAGCTGTTTCAGTTATACTCCAGTAGACTACCATTAATAACGAAAGGATAAAGTACCACTTGTCACGTCCCATTGATTTGTCAGTGAACACCCATTAATAATGAATGGAAGAAAGTACCACTTGAATTTTCCCAATCCTTCGGAACTGGCCTCTCATTAATAACGAATGGGAAAAAGTACCAATCGAACTTTCCCAGGAAATTGCCATTGGTCTCCTATTGATAATGAATGGTAAAACGTACCATTTAAAATTTCCCACTGATTTACCAGTGGAGCCCATTAAGAATGAATGGTAAAAAGTACCGTTTCAGTGTTCCCCATGAATTTTCATTAGGATCCCATTGATTACCTTTGGATACCATTCATTACCATTAAACGCCCAATGGAAAACTTTGTCAAAGGTTGCTTCGCCGTCGTTTATCGGTAAAATTATAATTTTATAGTTTCAGTCGTCGAGTGTGAAAAAAAACGTTTCGGCAAATTTTTTTCCACCGCCGAAATTTCCTCGGAGGCATTGCAATTTTGGGAACGAAATTTTGACGCCTGTGCCGACGGTATTCGTCCTGATATATAGCCATGCACATAGGATATATATCGTGTACGGGACAGGGATGTTGATGTAGATAGCAAACGTCTGTACCGGCAGCTTTCGCCTTCACCCGAATATCTGTTCCGTTCACGATATATGTGCAGGCAGTCTACGATACACAGTCGTATAGATGTATACTATAACACAGTGGCCCGAGGTCATACTTTATCGGTTTATACCACACGAAGAGATTCTGCTGCAGGTGCTAGCAGTTCGCTATTGGGAGTTGCTTGTTACACCGTTGTACAGATGGATGGATTGTTGGATGGATTTTCACTACCACATGTGTCTGTCTTACACACACAGGCTGTATTAACAGTAAACCATCTACCCCCAGAGAGCACAACTGGAAACTGATGGCTTGGACAAACCAGACGAACAACGCTGCAAATCGATAACAGTCGAACGGGGGAAAATCCCACGAGAGATTAAAGAATGACGATGTAATCAGTGTCACTGCTTCCCGATACTACATCATTCAGTGAGGAGAACAAAAAGAGTAGATACATATCTATTTTTTTATGGACTGCCAAAGAGAAACTGGGAGTAATTCGTGACGTTTCTATTATGGAAGGCGGTTCATTGATTAGATAGCGTTGTAGATTTCTTGACTATGTGAAAACAAGTCCTGTTGACAGTCTTTTTACTTCCCGATAGAGAAAGCTATGTTTTCGTTAAAAAAAAATCGAGATTTCAATATAAGAGTAGTTAAAATAGTCTGAAACGTCGAGAGATGTGATTTTTAGCTGGCGTGCGGATATATGTGTGTGAGGGTCTGTGTGTGTGTACGTGTGTATGTGTACGTGTGTATGTGTACGTGTGTATGTGTGTAGGGTAAACCAGCCAATGAACGGACGGGGCCAATGAATGGACGCTTTCCATAAGAGCATGTGCATAAAAAAAGGTCTATTCATTGGCTTTTAAGTCTGCTTAGCTGTCCATTCATTGGCCGGTTCACACTATGTTCCTCTGTGACAGACTTGCATTCTCTAAAACTAATGTAACTCCGAAACGGTTTGTGATAGCCCATTCAAATTTTGCACACCAGCAGAGTCGTCACGTCGCTTCGTTCAGTGTAATTTTCGTAAATATTGAGGCCCAATTGGGGATTTTACGCGATTTTGATTTTTTTTTTAATTCTCTGTGTTAGCTCTAACTTGCATAAATCTTGAGCTATTGTCCTAACACTGCAAAACGGTCTAATTCGAATAAACATGGAGGTATCGAACTAAAATTTGATACGGGAGTAGACTAACACTGTACAATGTTACGCATTAAATTTGGCGAACATGGATCGAATCGTTTAGATTTTATAAGATTTTGAAATTTTTTAATATTTCGGAAAATATTTATTTTACGTCCGGTGAAAGTTTCTGCATCGAATATCGCTCCAGGAATAAAATAAGTTCGAGATTCGCGATCAGCGGGAAAAAATTCATTAGAGATGGCCACAAAACGGCGAATATTGGATGCTTAAGAATAGCATATTATGCCACATGGGAGGAAAATGCACTTCCTCCCTTGTCGCATACGATATTTTTTTCCCGCCTTCGTTAAAATAACCACATTTCTTGCGTCGCAAAGTCGTCATATTCGCCAATAAACATTGTTCCCCCAGGAGTAATGGAACTTCCGGAGGGAGTAATGAAACTGTACTGCGCATGCGCACAGGTTGGTAATGATCACGAGTCAATAATAGACTATTTTCCGCCCGTATTGCACGCAAGGAATGTGGTTATTTTAACGCAGTCGGAAAAAAAATCTTTTCCTGAGCTTTTCTAATGCTGTATTTTCGTTAATCGAAGTAGATGCACAGATACGACAAAGTGAAGCGCGTTGGTGTATTATTTCGCGCAGAACGTGAATCGGCTAGTCGTTTTGCATAAAAGTCAAACACAATGTTGGGGTTAAAAAAGTTGAAAATGGGAATTTTCATACGGCATCCGCATAAAGTCTTCAAATTGAAATTTTCATGACTTTCTCATAAAAGTTGCAAATTGGAATTTTCGTATGAAATTCTTATAATGTTCCTTTATTCGCGGAGCTTGCTCTATGAGGAAACCAGCAATACAGAAAATGCCTTCTCATAGAAGATGCTTCGCGAATAAAGGAACCTCATGAGAACGTCATATGAAAATTTCAATTTGCAACTTTTATGAGATAGTCATACGAAAATTTCAACTTGCAAGTTTTATGAGAAAGTCATATAAAAATTTCAATTTACAAGTTAAAAAAAAATACTTAACTTAACTTTCTAATAGCATCGAGTGATGCAAAAACATGACATTTAAACAATTTGTTGTGACAATTTTTTTCTAATTATATGTTGGAACGTAATAAGATCGCGGTACAGTGGCTGCGTGAATTATCGATTCGTTTCAGATATCCGTAAGCGCATCAGCGTCCCTCAGGGAATTTATCTCGGCGTCACAGGGATGATTCGATACTTGGATACGGAGAGGGGCTTCGAGAGGGTTCGTATTATCGGTCCCGGTAGGAAGGGAAATGTAATTTAATCTGATAGAGTATGAGGCCGGCGGTAGTCCAGAATCATTCGAGCATCGTCGCACCGAGCTATTCCTAATACCGCTGGAAGTTCCCAATGCTCTCCCGTGAACCCTGATTCAAAGCTCCGAATACTCCGAGGCGTGCCAATCCCGAACGATCTTACGCTCGGCTTCTCACACGACGAAATAATTAGTACACGTTGCGCAGGTCTATTGATTATCGGCGTCCCAAACATTCCACGGAACTGGATATGGTAGACCGGGGCAAAACTGGTGGCCAAGAAACAGAAACCGTGCGGACAATTGGCGAGCTATGATCTTCTCTTATGTTTTGACCCGAATGATAATTGGTGCTCCGCACTGAAAAAAAAACACCATCGACTCAAGTAAAATTCGCTTGCGGTCTACCAAAGAAAAAAAAAAAATTGTTATTTCAATTCTTACATTTTTCATACGGGCAACGATAACATCTCACCGTAAAAGTCTTGCCGATTTTATTTCAATATCATATGGAATTGTAAAAATTTAAAATAGAATTGAGATGAAATAAGTTTTCTTTGGCAGCCCGCAAGCGATTTTTTTCCGTGCTATCCCAGACATTCGCCTGCACCGAGAAAAGTAATTTATTTGACGGGCACCCGCAAATAAATATTTATTTAAATCAAATAAATATTTATTTAAACCAAATAGATATCTATTTGTGGGTGCCCGTCAAATAAATATTTATTTAAATCAAATAAATATAGGGGAATTCCATACCGATTCGACCTACGTCAGACCCTCGACCTCTTCAATTCGGTTGGCAATTTTTTGTAATATTGTTTTAACTCTAAAAATCACTCAACATTTTTTTTTATTTTTTTTTTATTTGCATTAATTACAATTTTTCAAAGTGAACATATTTTTAGCCAGAATTGAAAATTCTGAAAAATCCTGTATTTGATATGAAAATTTTTAAGCCTAAATCCAAAATGTCCAAACATTTGCTTCTAGATGTTTTTGAGCTTTTTCTTTCTTTTTTTAAGTGAACATATTGTTAGCCCAAATTGAAAAATCTGAAATAATTCTCAAAAATCCTGTATCAGATATGAACATTTTTAAGCCTAAACCCAGAATGGTAAAACGTTTGCTTCTAAATGTTTTTTGAGCTTTGCTTTCTTTTTTTAAGTGAGCATATTGTTGGCCCAAATGAAAAAATCTGAAAAAATTCTCAAAAATCCTGTATCAGATATGAACATTTTCAAGCCTAGAGCGAAAGTGGCATCGCATTAGCTTCTATTTATTTTATTTTATTTTTTTATATAGTTTTAAATCATTTAAAATAATTGAACAAAAAGAAAAAAAAATAGAAGCTAATGCGATACCCCATATTTATTTAAACGAAATAGATATTTATTTGCGGGGCGTCCGTCAAATAAATTATTTTTCTGGGTGCGTTATTGATATAATCGTACTCGCAAGGCGTGGATTAATTTGATCCCCGGTGAGATATGTATTAGTGGGAAATACAAACGTGGCTCGACATCGCGATTAAAATGATTTCCGTAATTCGATTAGAATAATCCGTCGCGTAATCATCCCAAAACGGTTGCCGCTAATCTCCGTTCCGAAGAGCGACCGAGGGTAATAAATACCTTGAAATAGAGTCCTCCGCAACCCGCACGGTGGCGGACAGCAGGACGATAGAGCTTAGTTAATTCGCGTTGCGTAAGATATATCGTTGCAGGCAACCACGAAACGTGCATCTAATGCCGCTACCTCGCTGTGTGTATCGGTTAATCCAATTTAATGCCAATACGGCGAACACGCGATTTCGTTATGCGCGGCAAGTATGGTATACGGCTCGAAGGTGAAACGAGGCTTAAAATCAATAGAGTGGGTGTGATTGATTAACTATGACATACAGCGGCGATCGACGTGTCTAGACTTTTTAATTTATCTTAAACCGTCGCCGAACTGTCGGCAAAAGCTGCCACGGCTTCACTAGTGGATTATTAATTGTTTTCAACAGTCACCCTCTTCTTCGCTTCTCGGATTCTCTCTTTCCGCTACGATTTGTAAAAAAAAAACATTAAATAGCTATTTAAGCGAAGATCATATTGATCCAGTTAAATATGCACTTCATTTTTTTAAATATCGTTCCGGAAGCTTTCAAAGGATGCATGATTTTTTTTTTATAGCTGCAAAACTGCGCTAAAAGGTCTCGAAATATGATCAAATGATTTCCGCATTCCAGGTTGAATTTCAGGGGAGAGTCCTCGATAAAACCCGAATACTTCACCCAGGTTAATTAACTGGCTGCACCCTATAATTTCCGGCTATCATTCGGTGATACTGTTCGATCGGAGATCTCAGCTTTCCGGCTTTCCCCGAAACTAGTGAAATCCGAGTGTCGCCTACACGTCAAACATACGCATACATCGACCGCACAAAAGGTTCGCGACCACACACACACACACACACACACACACACACACACACACACACACACACACACACACACACGCGCGCGCGCGCGCGCGCGCGTCTCCGCAACGACTTTCCCATATTCGCCGCTCTTTCAACTGTGCTTTGTTCCACTTGTCTCCTACCACACTCGTTCAGCCTCCTCCCGGCTCTCACAGCCCACAGAAGCATGACAGGAAGATAGGTAAAAAAAAAGTACTGAAAAAAATTAGGGGATGGCCCGAGGTACAAAAATGAATCGGAACGAATATCCTCATTCTGCTCTGCTCTCCTTTATACATATTTTTTTTTCATTCCGTGGTCTGTATCGATTTGCTCGAGTCCTCGGGAGCCGCTAAAGCGTCTTTTAAATTTTCATCACTGTCGTAGAGTCCCGCAGCGATAAAGCTGAGCAAAGTTACAGGTGCGACATAGTGCAGTGTCAGGCGCAGTGAGAGTTCTCAAAAGAGGCGCGAGTGCGGGCTCGCAGTCTTGGCGGAGTGTCTCGAATCGAACGTGCAAAAAAAAAAGCTCGAAAGCTCATGGGCGGCAAGACGCGTGTGTACAGGGTTTTTTTTTTTTCTGCACATGTGATGGCTGCGCCGGTGTGTGGCTACCATGCAAATGTCATACGACGGAAATAGATCGGGGGGGGGGGGGGGGTTTCTCGAGCACAACGACGGAGTCGCTGATAGAGATTAGTAGTGGTGGAATGAAACTGTATAGCTATGACGATGAAACGATCGTTAACCGTTAACGACCGTCTCGCGCGAGGAGCCGCTTGACTCGATTCTTGACTCGCAAAGAGATGGACGTATATGTATCGTGCACTTGTCTATAGTAAGATGCTCCAAATGCCTCCCTCCCCCCCCCCCCCCCCCTCGCACACTAATTAGCCCTCTTGTCATATCGTTTGTTTGCTGGGTTATCGCGCCAAATTGTTACGTCGTAGTGCCCGTTGACGCATTGGAGAATCGAAAAAAAATAGCCAGCGGCAAGTTAAGTCGATGATAACTTATCGATATCGATACGCATTTTCGAATACCCATTTCTCGACCTTTTTTTTCGAGTCGACATCGCTCTTTTTTGGGTGACATTTGTCATTACATTTTTTGGGTATTTGTCTGATTACATTTTTGGGTATTTTTCTGATTACATTTTGGGGTATTTTCCTGATTGTAGTCTTGGGTATTTTTCTGATTACAGTTTTGAGTATTTTTCTGATTACATTTCTGGGTATTTGTCTGATTTTTGGGTATTTGTCTTGAGTATTTTTCTGATTACATTTTCGGATATTTGTATGATTCAATTTTCAGGTTTTTTTCTGATTACATTTTTGGCGATTTTTTTTTTTATCTCAAAAGAACGAAACGTAAGGTAACGAAAGTAAGGGAAAGCGTAAAGGATGGCAGTCCCTCGACGCTGGGACGGCGTACATCCCGTACATAAATTTTCTCTCCGAAAAGAATATTATCATGGGTGATCTTTTGAGCCCCTCGAGGCACCGAGTCCCCGGGCTCGTATCCAAGCTTATTGAGATACGTCGTTTGGATTTTTTTTTTTTTAGGTTTCCCGCTGAAATAACAATTTTCGCTTGTCATCCAAAACATTGCGAAGTCTCAAGAGCTTTTCCCCAAAATATTTTGTCTCGAAGGAAAAAAAAAAAAGATGAAGAACAGTAAGAATTTGCGTTTATTTCATCGAGCTAAAATTACACGACATAATCGATGATATCGTCTTCGTCGGGAACGATAAAGTTTTATAAATAACCGGTGGACTCGCGAAGGGGGCTTGAGGGTCTCGTTTGCCGGCGATATAAAGACAAAATAAAAATATCGTCCTAAGTGATGGGAGCGAAAGCGATGATCCGAGAGCTCGCGAACAACTTTGTTTTACCGACGATTTTTACTTCGCTCACCCATCATCATCCTCGCTCGGCCGAGCACACGGGGCTTCTGTTGCTCCACTCTACTGTGCGAGAGGTATATACAGTACAGCTCGTAACTATACCGAACGAAATGCGACAACAAGGACAACGACTGCGACGATATCCTACGCCACTCGGTATAACGACCACGCGAACGCGGTCTCGTATAACACTGGGGTAGAGGTTGTTATTTTTTTTTTTTGTCCCTCCTCCGTCGACGGATATTGCGTCGGAAAGGTGCTACGACAAATTCCAGCTGTTACGAGGCCGTTTTCACACTGATTTTTGTTGTTATCAAACTCCCAGATCACTGGGATTCCCCGTTTCACGGCTTTGAGCATTCTGAGTAATTTCATTGTTTTTCGCGCATATTTATTCAATTTTTCGTTCCTGTTTTCCTTGGCCCCGAGTCATGCCGCGAGCTGCCGAAAAGAATTCGCAAGAATGACGATGAACACGATTGGATAAAATGTTGCAAACGAGACTCGCTGGCCTACTTTAATTTATGTGACAGCGCCGACTCGTTTACTTTGTACCGGTCGTGCACTCGTTTCATTTTTCTTTTTTTTGTTTTTTTTTTTGTTTTCGCCTATCTCTCTATCCCACCTATATCCGCCTTCTCTCGCTTTATACTTTATGCTCCAATTACCGTTCGTGTCACTGGGTTGAAGCTCCGAGACTCCAGCCGCCGATTGTCTCTTCCTCGTAGCCACGGGCGTAAACAAAAAAAAGGCCTGGGAATTAATTCGCCGACGGAACTATTTGTCCCCACTAATCGACGCCCAATGTCGTAATTTTCATTTTCCTCGAAATTAATTTTTTTTTTATTGCGCAAAGCAGCGTCCACATTCCATTTCGATGATTTTTTGTTTTCTCATTGAGTCGTACAAAATTTGTGTGAATTTACCTGGAGTTGAAGTACGAGGATAAAGCCATGTTTAAGCTATACACGTGGGCGGAGTGAAGAGGCTTTCGCACGAGAGCTTTAATCGAGTTTCCCCCTTTAAGCACCGACAAGACTTGCAATTGACCTCGACGCGTTCGTGGCTTCGGAGCTTTTTCCGTCAATTCCTCACAGCGGAGACCTCGAACATTTACCCAACTTCGCCTCGGAGCCCGTCTCGAAGCTCAAACAAGATGGACTTTTTTCTTTCCTTTCTCCATTCTCGATTTAGTATGTTTCGTCGGTAAGGCAGAAAGACAATATTTTATTATTAAAATGTGTCAATGAAAATCCTACCTGGAGAAAATGAATTATTTTCGTGATTAATTTGAAATAACTCATAAATAAAAGACCGTTTACATTAAGGCTTTTTTTTGCCCGTTCGTAATAAAAAAAAAACTCTTCGCCCCCGATGAAGATCCTATTTTTGTTATCGCCCCATCACGAACTTGACATTTGAACGTTTTCTTCTCTTCATGACTACGTAGGCTCGTGTCTATGTTTGAACAAAAAAATCCTATTAAATAGTTCGTGCAGGAGTCACAATTTTACATCGGTCGACTCGACGGCAAAAAGGGGTTGAGGATAAAACTACTGCAGTAGTTTTTATCGTCTTTAACTCGTCACGAATAAAATCCTCGTACCACTGGACCCGCCTCGAGCAGGCTATAGTTTTATGTACTGAACTTTCCGCAGTCCACATTTACAGAAATGCATCTCCGTGAGACAGTAATACAGTTATAGACGTTCTATAGATGCTGGCTCGACGGCCTTTGGGCATACGTTGTATACGTCAGTATTAGACAAGAAGATCTTGGAATTCACGGTCTCCAGGGTGATGGCACGCGCCTGCACTTCGGACTTTCGCGTGTCGGCTGCAGTGCATAACTGCACTCTGCTGCAGTATTTTATAGCTTCAAATTTATGTATCGTACAGTATGCTTCCGTCTATGTACACGCCAAGCTTTCGTCCCGACTCGCAACATCGGAGAACTTCTGACATTTCTTTAGGCTATACGACGCGCACGACAATCCCACCGGTAATACGATTTCTCAAAGCATGCATCTATAACGTGCACGCTTAATCTATATTTTCGTCACGTACATATTTCGCAATGCGGATCGGTAGAATTTATATATATATATATATAGAATATATATATATATATATATATATATATATATATATATATATATATATATAGAATATAGAATATAGAATATAGAATATATATATAGAATATATATATATATATATATATATATATATATATATATATATATATATATATATATATATATATACATATATATATACATATTTGCAACGTATGCATGAGAAGTGACACTTTTCGCGCTTGTAAGAGTATCAAAAGTGGCGGTTTATCAACAGGCGCCGATTTTACTTCTTGGACGCTCATTTTACCACTCGGACACTAATTTTACTTTCCGGAAGCTAATTTTACTTTTCACACGCTAATTTTATTTCTTGCACGTTAATTTTACTTCTCGTACGCTAATTTTACTTATCGCACGTTAATTTTACTTCTCGTACGCTAATTTTACTTCTCGTACGCTAATTTAACTTATCGCACGTTAATTTTACTTCTCGTACGCTAATTTTACTTATCGCACGTTAATTTTACTTCTCGCACGTTAATTTACTTATCGCACGTTAATTTTACTTCTCGCACGTTAATTTACTTCTCGCACGTTACTTTTACTTCTCGCGCGTTAATTTTACTTCTCGTACGCTAATCTTACTTCTCAGAGGCTAATTTTACTTCTCGGACCCTAATTTTACTTCTCGCACACTAATTTTACTTCTCGCACGAGTAAAAGAAACTACGACCCATGCACATTGTTGCCACGCCTTACAGACTCGAAAAGTGGCACATCTCCCGCTTTTGTTGCAAAAAGTATTATGTCATAGTCGTACGGAAAGGCGGACTCTCGACGGCTGTTATGAAGTAGGCGCAACTCGCCTTCTTTCGGGTTACAAGCAACACTCGGCTTCGCCCCGTGTCGTTGTAACCCTCAACCCAGCTCGCGCAGTCAACTCTTCCCAACTTTCGTCCAAAGAAGACTTTCTCGCTCTAGCATCGCAAATCCCTATTTTTTGTGCAATGGAATGATTGTCTATAGCCTCGGGCGTATGAGCTCATCTCTTGTCGCGGAAGATCCCACAGGAAAATAAACGTAGAAAGAATTCGCGGTTCGCGAGTATCGAGATAACTTTGAGTGATCTTTTCCTCCCGACGTTTAACCGCCCCTGAATCCGAACGTTTTCTTTATTCCTCGCCGCGTTCCATGCTTTCTGTGAATAAACTTTCAAGAACTAACAAACCTACGATCAAATTTCTTTGCCTCCGGGGCACTTGAAAGTTTTACACTCCAAATTTTTTCGCTCATTCGTTGCCGTGAGGAGAACTGATGTTCTCGGAATTTCACCGAGGACCAATCCATCTGGCAGTTTTTTTTTTTGGGCTTCGCACGAGCGGTGTGCAAGTTCGAGTATATTCGAACTTTGCGTTCGAGCCTCGAGACTCCTGAATCGTCAGGAAACCGAAAACTCACAATAAAAATTGATGTCTCTGCAAGTATTTGATGATTATAACCAAATTACATGATATCGAAAAATTATCGACCATAATTATTATTTTTTTAAGAGTAGCTTCGGACTTGAAGCTACTTTAATGCGGTAAATTTTATCGTTATTCTATAAGGAATCGTCAGGAAACCGAAATTAGAAATTGATCTCTCTGCAAATATTTGATAATTATAACCAAATTACATGACATCGAAAAATTATCGACCATAATTATTATTTTTTTAAGAGTAGCTTCGGACTTGAAGCTACTGCAATGGGGTAAATTTTATCGTTATTCTATAAGAAATCGTCAGGAAACCGAAATTAGAAATTGATGTCTCTGCAAATATTTGATAATTATAACCAAATTACATGACATCGAAAAATTATCGACCATAATTATTATTTTTTAAAGAGTAGCTTCGGACTTGAAGCTACTGCAATGGGGTAAATTTTATCGTTATTCTATAAAGAATCGTCAGGAAACCGAAATTAGAAATTGATGTCTCTGCAAATATTTGATAATTATAACCAAATTACATGACATCGAAAAATTATCGACCATAATTATTATTTTTTAAAGAGTAGCTTCGGACTTGAAGCTACTGCAATGCGGTAAATTTTATCGTTATTCTATAAGGAATCGTCAGGAAACCGAAATCAGAAATTGATGTCTCTGCAAATATTTGATAATTATAACCAAATTACATGACATCGAAAAATTATCGACCATAATTATTATTTTTTAAAGAGTAGCTTCGGACTTGAAGCTACTGCAATGCGGTAAATTTTATCGTTATTCTATAAGGAATCGTCAGGAAACCGAAATTAGAAATTGATGTCTCTGCAAATATTTGATAATTATAACCAAATTACATGACATCGAAAAATTATCGACCATAATTATTATTTTTTAAAGAGTAGCTTCGGACTTGAAGCTACTGGAATGCGGTAAATTTTATCGTTATTCTACAAGCCTACGGAGTTTGGCAGAATGGAGCATAATGGTCTGTATTTCACAGTGTATTTAACGTGGACGTGTGGAGAGGTAATAAAAACCTGGAACGAAAAGGTGCAATAGGTATACGAAAGCTTGCTCCGAAAAGATTTTTTTTTTCTCGCGTGTACGAAAAAAAGAATTGTTTGATTTATTGACAAGAGTCAGGCGAACATACTTGGCGGTCTTTCTTATTTTTCTCTGCACAAACTTCGTCCCTCTCGCACTTTCGACGACTCGCGGCGGATCGCGTTCTCGACCTTCGGTCCCACCTACGTCGTCACGATATTTTCATATTTTCCTCGCTTTCTCAAATCCCAGCTAAACTGGTGCAGCGAACTATTCTTTTTTTTTTGTTCACTTGTTCCTCGCATAAAAAAGAAATGAAAAGTTGAAGAGGGGAAAAAGCACGGAAGAAATAACGAAGCGATATAAAGTAAGGCGGGTCCCTCGCGATAGCTAAAACTCCACCCATTATTTTCTCACTTTTTCGTACTTTCTCAAAGCTCCGAGTAATCCGCGAGATGAAGAGTTTCGGAGCAAGCTGCGTGTCGTTAGAGCGAACCAATACCCATAATCGTAGAGCGAAGCCTTAGATTATAACGTAATCGCCGGTAATCCTATTACAGTGAGAACAGAGAGAAGAGCGTTAAGGGGGTTGAAGAACGAGGGAAATTCTAGCTTTATCGATAAATGAATTGCGGTCTCGACCTACTCTATTGGATTACGTCTACGAAAGAGCCTTAAACGTGCATCCTTCGAACTTAAAACGCGAACCTGTTTCGGTAAATAATGTATTAAAAAAACAACAACAACAACAACAGCAACAACAGAGGCGTGCCGATCGATCGTAAAGTAATGAAATTTCCCTCATACTGTACGATTAATTTGCGACTATAACATTATTTCCGTACAGTCGATGGGAAAACGGTCGAGGTGTTTACACGCGGCGAACCGCTAGTCCAGCTGGCGCGCAGCTTTCAGCGGACTTGAGACTATATATACACGCATACGATCGCGGCTGTTTAGAAAATAGTCCAGAGACAGGAACGGAGTAACAGGAGAGAGAGAGTACGAGATAGAGAAAGCTGCACGACGATCGAATCTTCGCATCTCTTCTGTTGTGTTCAATTCCCCCGTTAGAGCTTTCGGCTAGCCGCGGGCTATTCCATGCTTCGGTTTAGTGGCATGGTATTTTAGTTGGCAACCGACTGGCAGAGAGAACGGTTCGTGAACTCGGCAGTCCCGAGACACACAGTGGCTCGCCGTGTGTGCACGTAAACTCCGCACACGAGTTCGCCCGCGTCGCCGGCTTGCCGAGTGAGGAAGATTAAGGGAGACGGAATTAAAAGCACCAAGAAGAGATTTTACAGACAATTATTTATAGTGGTGACCGCGAGTGAACTCGAAGTAAGACGTTTAGTTGTTCGTCAGTTTTTTTTTTTTTTTTTAAGATAAAGGGAACTTGGTCGAGGAAAAGAAAAGGAAAGGGTCGAATTTTATTTTAGTTCAGGGCATATTTATATTTCAGGCACTCCAAGCGAGTTGAATTTTGCTTTATATAGGGCGAGAACCGTTTTTTTTTTTTTTTTTTTTTTTTTTATCGGAGCAACTTTCTCATTTTTTTCGCAGCCCTTTAAAGCTCCTCAATAGCGTCGGGGAGAAACACTGGTTAATTTATAAAGTTAACACCAAGTTGGGAAGACTGAGGCGCGGCGATGCATGGGGCAAGGGGGTAGCCGAGATTATAATAGAATTGGGAAGTGGCCGAGAAGAGGAGGGGTTAATGAAGATTTCAATTACGTCTCTCTCGGCGAGCTTTATCCCAAAGCGAGTTTAGATTCGGGATCGATAAGCGTGAGAGTAGCTCGTTAGCCTGGGTGGGCAGAGTGTCGAAGGAACGAGAGGGGTAACAACGGGAAATTTCTCTCCGCTTTGAGTAACGGAGAGGGGGGCTATCGTTGCAAATTTGTGTCGTAAACTTGCGAATTACCCTTTAAATCCCTGATTAAACATTGAATCGCGAGCGACGGATTGGACGAATTGCCGCGAGCAGGCTCGAGTGGAAAATCGGTCGGAAATCCTTCCATTTCCGGTTCCTATGCCGAACACGAATTCGATTGCCTTTTCGTGTGACAATGTTGAGTTGAAGGATTGCTAATCGCCGATAAAACGTCTAATTGGATACTTTCTTCCGTTTCTGTTGCAGCCAACGAAGACTCTGGGCCACGATATAAAAAAAAAATGGTGAAACTCAATTCCGGGAAGGTAAGTGAATCGAGGATGCGGCGGAAGTCGATGCTGCACCGTGCAGCGAATACTTTGAGTTTCAACTGTACGGAGGAATAAGAAGAGTGCAGCGCTGTCGTGAATGTCTCCGTGGAAGGTCGATGCGGCTAGGGGAGGAAAAAGCTTTCACGTGCTTCCGGAGAAGCCGGAAGCTGCCTTCTCTGCAACTTTTACGATTTCTGTGAGACCTCGATAAGAACGCGAACCGGGAGTGTTATACGCGAAGGTTTGGTTTTTTTTTTTTTTTTTTTTTTTTTTTTCGTGGCGTCAAGCGAGTGTGCGCGAGAGTGTGCGTGCGTGTGAAGCGGAAGGACGTACGCGGCCCATCTCTGGTCCGCCATCCTGGAGGCATGGTCCTTTGGGCCGCGATACTATTCCTTCAAGGAGCTGGCTTCGTTGGTGAGTTGAAATAATAAAACAGCGCGACTTTTATCTCCGATAGTGTAAGGATCGAATTTTAAGATGTTAGTTTCGACTCAAGATTGCTCTTGAGATCGAACTTAAAATTCAAATTTATCCCGAACTTTATTGCGTGGTTGAGATCTATCTTACGTTCGAATGTAAGATCGAGACTCAGTTTGTGAACTCTTGAATTCATTCTTAAGTTCGAACTTAAATCTGAACTTAAAATCGATCGAACTTTAACGCTTTTTCTACGTAAAATGTACGTCGAGCTCCCAAATGTCGACGTTGATGATACTGACATGAATAGGTGATCTGGCAAAGCAATTTCTTGAACCGGTTTCTATGCAATGATTGCTAATTATTCTCGTCAATAATTCGATCAGTGATTCTGAAGATGGGCGAAAGCGATACATGGAGGGCGACGAAAAGATTTGTTTTTAATATGTTATCGCTTCTTATGAGTTTGAACTTAAGATTTTGATAATATGAACTTAAGAATGTGAGTTCAGACTTAAGTTTCAACTTACGATCGAATTTGAATGTTTGACGTGAGTTTCGATCTTGAGGTCGAGCTCAAGAGCGATCTTAGGTTCAAGCTAACGTCTAAAAATGCGACCCTAACCATTTATGTAACGGAACGTTTTATTTTTACTGTGACATTTAACGTATTTGATTATCGTCAGGCTCTATGACAGGCATACCAGGGGTGCCTGAGAACATAACAGTAATGTTCCTGAATCCTACGTCGGTTCGAGTTTCCTGGAGCACGAGCCAAGTCGAGCAAATCGAGAAGTACGACGTGACTTACAAGCCGACCGATGCAAGGTGCGTCAAAGCAAATCCAAACAAAAAAAAAAAACAAACAAACAAACAAATCATACAATCTTTGTCTATCCTCCTATAACGATTTCGGGTAACAAGTGAGAGTCGGAGAGAGGACTGTAGAGTGCCCAAAAAAAAAAAAAAAAAAAAACAAGAAAGAACGGCTTCGATATGACGATTAACGAGAGCTTTCCCTTGTCTGCGGCTAAAAGGAACGATACCGACGACAGGTACAAAATTACCAAAAATAACACAAAACTCAGCAGAGCTTTTTGTTTATGTTTTTTATACGAAATAATGTGTGACAGAACAAACATCATAGTCGATAGAATCATTGCAACGTGCGAACGAACGTTGTGTATATAGAACTGTGCCACAACATGTGTTTCCAAATGTTTTTTTTTTTTTTTTTAATTTTTATTATTATTTTGATTGACGTAGAACCGAATACATTTTAACTCATAAAAAACAAAAAATCACGTCCCCGCTGTTGTCGTAATACTTGTCTCTCGAGATCTCGACTCATCACTGATAATTATATTATTCCTGGGTACGTCGATGGGCACCAGTAGCAATGTTAGAGAGCACAGTAGCTCGTTCTTTAATCCCCCCCCATCCCCCCGTCGAATAAACATAAATATGAAATTATAAACAAACAAAATGCACATGTATCACGTTTGAAGATTAAGTGATTTTGCGCTATACATTTGCGGGGCTACACTGTGTACGTAAAGGTACGTAGTGTATACAGTATGCGCGTACATAAAGTGGATCGATAGGGCAAACAAGAGCGGAGCCGCGTAGATATTGGCTTCGCACAAGCATCTCTTACGCACTCGTGTATACATATATATATATATACATAATATATATAAACTCCACCGTGCTGTAGCTGCATTAATCAGCGAATAGATCAGATAAGCCTGAGAGGACAGAGAGTAGGAGGAAAAAAAAAAAAGAAAAAATGAGTTATCGAACCAACAAACGCGAAGCCTGCAGGCTCAAGTGGCATGGTCAACTGCCGTGATTTAAAAACGGAAGTGCTTTTGCGATCGAATTTATTAAAATTTTGCAAAAAAAAAACAAAAACAAAAAAAAACCTATGTAAGGCGGTCGCTTTCCTTCAGCCAATAATAACGATACGGATGTTCGTAACTAGAGAAACTGCACATTGAAACATCGTATCGTTGATATTCGAAGTGAAAAGCTCTAGGAGATTACCCTACGCAAAGGATAAAATATTGCATGGATTAATATAGCAAAGGAAAACAAATACATATTAATCTAAATCCGATGATAATAAGTGTGTTGTTTAGTCTTGTTTGAGAATATAGTTACTACAAATGCACGGAGTCCCTAAATTTGTAATTAAAAAAAAAAATAAAATAAATAAAATAAACGTTGAAATTTCAATAAAAGTGATGACGATGAGCTTTGCGTCTCAGTAGCTTCGAAAGAGAATGACGATATCACAACGACACGGTGCTTAGTTACAGGGTCGTGGCGGTTGTGGCGGGGAACAGCGAGGCGGTTACTCTCAGCGGTCTCCATGCCGACACCCAATATCAGCTCGTCGTAACGGCCGTCAGAGCTGGAAAAAAGCTCCGAAGTCGGCCAATCGTCTTCCGAACACTCGGTAAGCTCTGCCATATTTTTCAGTCGCAAATACCAAATACATCACGATTTCCAGCTATAAATCCCGTTGCTCCAAGTTTTTCCATTATTTTCAGTGGCCCGACACTAAAATATCGTTTCGCGTAACGAAAACATGGTTTCCTCTGTGTGAAATCAAAATAAGGAAGCACGCGATGAGCTTTTTTTTTTCGTCTACCGTGAGTTACAGTCGAGAGGGAGAGAGAATCTCGTTAACTTCCATGGACCGCGAGAGATCCAATTTTCCTACGGGCTAATTGCAATCCACCTTCCCTTTATTCTCCACACCCCTTATCAACATTCTCTGCGAGAACATGAGAGAATTCGATTTCACGTGACTACGATAACTCATGTTACCTACGAGGATTCATTGTCGAAGATGAAAAGAAAAATTGCAACGGCGGTGAATGCAATTAAGTTTTATCGTCCCTGGCTACGCTTCCACCAATATTTCACATCTTACGGTTGAAAAAAATATATATATATATAGTTTTTTCGACAAAAAAAAAAAACAAGAAAAAATACTATGCCAATCATAACGTTGTGACGGAATGTGCAGAACCACCGAGAACATCGCCGCAGCAGGATGCATCGGTAACGGGCGGCCCACTGGTACCGCCACCGCCGCCGTCAGCTCAGCATCCGGCGCCTCAGAACTACATACAGGTAAGCGAACCTTCGAAACTTCGTAAAGACTCTGGTAATAAGAGAACCGCAGTCTGCGAAGCCGGGACGAACTGCGAGGCGGGACGAGAAAACTCGTTCTTCCACCGACGTGAAAAGTTCGGGAGGAATTAACCCAAAGCTAGCGAAGTTAAGGGTGCGGGACCCCATGCGTACGTGATGCTAACTTTCACGTCGGCACGATGACGAGGAGACTAGCAGAGTGCCTCGGAGATGGTACTCACAGTGCCGAAGACATTAAAGAAGATACCGTTCCGGACCGTTCCGGAGGCAATTGGAGTATCGTGTCCTCCCGCAGACAACCTTGAAAGGACGTCCCGTAGCCGCTATAGAGAAAACACCATATCCGAGAACAATCACGCGACGTTTCGTCCCTCCATTCGTCCCGCTACGATATACACCGTACATGCGGAGAATAGCAAAAGCTCGAACGGCGAGACCCTTGGGGGTCACAATCAGGTGGCGCGAGGGTCCTTCTGGACCCTTACATACGTATATAATCGGTCGGTGCGAATCTACCCAGGGTTCGGTCACGAACTAATGCAAGATTTACGAACCAATTTTCTTCGATATTTTAACTCGCACGTGGTATGTTCTTACCTGGCAGAGAAAACTTATACCTCTCAATTTCCAAGGTCGTAGCGTTGAATGTCAATCGGTGAATCTTTACACCCATATAATAGTACTTTGCGTTACTAGTACGGAAAAGCGGTCTTTCGGCGAAGGTTGTGAAGTTGGCTGCAACGAGCCGGATCGAGAGCTACAACGGCACGAGGCGAAGCCGAGTGACGTTTGTAGCTCGAGAGGAGGCGAGTGCTGCCGACTTCCCAACCGCTGTCGGGAGACCGCTTTTTCGTATGAGTATCGCATACTACTTTTTGTGACAAGTGCAAGAAAATTCCCGCTTTTCGTGCCTGTAAAGTGCGTGCGAACAAATAGCTACAGTGCTGCCAGCTAAGTGTGTGCGGAAGTAGCTAGGATGTGAAAAAGTGTGCGCAAAAGTAGCTAGGATGTGAAAAAAGCGTGCAAAAAAGTTTTCGCGCATCCTCCGCTAGAAAGCGCCAGTTTCGCCACACTTTATAGGCACGAAAAGCGGGACTTTTCGTGCACGTGTTACAAAAATAATACTTTGCGATACTAGTGCAACAAAGCGGTATTTCGACGAAAGTCGTAAAGTTGATCGCAAGAGGCGTAAGCGACTGCCACAGTAGCACGGGCCGAAGGCGATTGCTTTCTGTGGTACGAGCTGAAGGTGAGTACTAATTCCTTCCCAATCGCCGTCGGAAACTCGCTTTTTCGTACAAGCATCGCAGACCGTTTTTTGTAACAAATGCACAAAAACTCCTACTTTTTATACCTGTAGCGTGTGAAAAAATTACTAGTTTCTCAAAAGTCACTAGACAAATCACTACCTGTAAAAAAAAGTGCCAAAAAGTAACTTGAGTGTTCAAAAAACGTGAGAAAAAGTAACTGGTGCAATCTGCCACTTTCGCCACACGTTATAGGCATGAAAAATTGGACCTTTTGTGCATGTATTACATCAATAGTAGGTACATTACAATACTAGTGCTAGAAGACTTTTTTCCCGACTGCGCTAAAATGACCACATTACTTGCGTACAATACGGGCGGAAAATAGCCTATTATTGACCGATGATCATTATTAACATGTGCGCATGCGCAGTAAAATTCCATTACTCCCTAGGGAGTAAAATTCCATTACTCCCTAGGGAGTAATAGGGCTCATTACACCCTCCCGAAGCTCTATTACTCCCGGGTCAGTAATGGTCATTGACGAAGATGACGATTTTGCGACGCAAGAAAGATGGTTATTTTAACGAAGTCGGAAAAAAAAAATCGTATATCACAAGGAAGAAAGTGCTTTTTCACCTCGTGTGAATTTCTGCCCTCGCCTCGCTCGGGCATCAAACTTCACACTCGGTGAAAAAAGGCACTTTCCTCCCTTGTGGGGGGCGGGATTTAATACCCGAATGTTGAAACCTCGAAGATGCAAACATCCGAATCGAAATATCTCTCTCGATACATTTTACGACAGGTCAATCCACCGAAAGTCTAAATAATCAATAGAAATAATCGTATTATGATTATGGTTACGGCAACTCGATGACCAACTCTTGGTGAAGTTGTTCATCAGCACTAGGCCCTGGTCGTTGAACAAGACTTGTCAACAAGAGCTGTTCTAGTATTGGGCTGTACTGCCGGCTCGAGACTTTGTCCAGTACTGGCAATCAAGTTTGGCCCATTCATGGTGAAGTTTTTCATCTGAACGGGGACAGAGCCGGCAATTAAGACTCAGGAACTGTAACTGTCTCAGTTCTGAGCCATATTAGCAGCTCTGGACTTGGCCCCGTACTGGCAAGCTGCATAGGCCCATTACTGATAATGTTGTTTGTCAATACTGTCCGAGAATTGGCAAACGAGACTTGGCAATCAGGCCTATCCCAGTTCTGGGCCTTTTCTATAACTCCGGAATCGTACAGATATTCGCCCATGGGCTAGGGAGTAATACGACTCATTACTCCCTCTGGAAGCTCCATTACTCTCGGGCGAGCAATGGTAATTGGCGAATATGACGATTTTGCGACGCAAGAAATGTGGTTATTTTAACGAAGACAGAATAAAAATATCGTGTGCGACAAGGGAGGAAGTGCATTTTCACTTCGTGTGAATTTCTGCCTTTGTTTTGCTTCGGCCTCAAATTTCACACTCGGTGAAAAAAAGGCACTTTCCTCCCTTGTGGCATACTATACTAATTTCTAATTAGTCTGAGTTCGCTGGAAAATTTTATTTCACAAGGCGTGAAAATGGGGTTGCCATTTTCACACCGAGTGAAGTAAAGAAATTTAAAGAAATTAATAGCGATTTATGTTTTTTTTTTTCTTCAGATTCGAGGTGTCGAAGTGGGGATAGTAGTTATGGTGCTAATAATTTGGGCAGGTGCGATAGCGCTATTCTTCAATCGTTGGGGAAAAATTCGCATGCTCTTGCCCTACCAGCCCGACTACAAGGAGCAGCTGAAAGTCCCAGGGACGGGCGCATGCGCGGCTGCCACTGCTACATGTCCTCAACACACCACGCAGCACGCATGTTCTCAGGTAAAATATCCTTATAAAAAAAAAAAAAAAAAAAAAAAAAAAACACTTTGACTTCGACTAAAACATAATTCGAGATGAAATCAGAGCGCTATCGAGCCTAAAAAGTTCGATCGACTTTTGCAAACAATTAAATCGACACAGTCAAAGATCTCGCAGTTCCCGACATTAATTTTTGATTCTACTTAGAATCGCGTAGAGAAGCACGTTACGAAATTTGACGAGCACTAAGTAAAATAGCTTTTTCTTCTGCTCCACAAAGTACTGGTAAATGGGACAAATATGTTTCATTCATTGCTATTATTCGATATTCGTCTCGTTTGCTCGATCACTCAGTATCGGAAGTGGACAAGAGCGCCAAGGATATTTTGATAAACCGAACATTTATCGTCGAAACAACAATCAGCCCTCACACTACGCTATAAAATTTTTATTGAGCGCACGCAGAGTCGTACAGTTAATCATTTAATTAATCGATTGTTTAACGTTTTTCACGAGCGATCTATTCGACAGTCGGATCGTCGACCGAGAACGATCCTGTTTACACTTCATAAACGACGAAGTCAATTTTTACGACCCAAACAAAATAAACAAAGATAAAATGAAATACTATACGAAAAACAAGCAGGTAATGACTACATTGTCGGATATGGTGATGCAGTGCGGGGGAGGGGGTTGCTGCGTATTGGAGCAATGCTTTCACTATCCGAGAAGAACTCGGGAACCCCGTGAGTGCGGCTGCCAATTCGCTCTACTTCACAGGGCGGACATCGCGTGACCATCGGTACATAACAATTTAAAAAACAAATTCATCATCGTCATAGTTGTGTCAACATTTTTTTTCATCAAATAGGAAGAAACAAAAAAAAAATATTGATTTTTCTTAAATCGAAACACACATTTTGTTTGTACACTTCATACCGACTTGTGAATAATTGATTTTCTCATCACTCCGTCATGATCATAAAATTAAAAAAAAAAATAAATAAAAAAAATTGTGCATTGATGTACACGCTGGCGTATTTTAATGTTGATTTTTATCGACTAAAGTTATTGTATAGACGCGATAATCGTAGTGCTGTGATGTCACGAGAGAGAGAGAAAAAAAATAGACCGTGCAAGTAGTGAGATCCATTGCTGGTCGGACGAAGGAGGCTACTTCGAGGAAATCTGTGCGAGAGACGATGGAGCACCGAGCACGCATATTTAAACGATAATACCACCCGCTGATATTGACATTATCAATTTTTTTTTTTTTTTTTAATCTCAGCACTGCGTGTGAGTGTGATTTGAATACGTCAAAAATGAATGAGTTATCACGATTTTTGAGGGCACTTTGTGAGGGCTTATCGAGCACGCTTTGAACCGAGGGATTATCCCGAACGTCCGGACTGACGGTCGATTATCCCGACGTTACATACTGTCGCAATAATTCATTATTTTTCATGAAACAATTTTTTTTTTTTTATCGAATATATTTTTGTAATAAATTGATTTTCAGCATCTGCACTGGTCGAACCATCACGTAGACTCCATGGACAGTGGAGGAGGTGGTCTGGGATGGCCGAGAGCCTCGAGACCGCGTGTCAACAGCGCCATCGACGTTGCTGGCTTCCTGTCCCAGGTAAAAATATCCCGCGAAAAAATATATATATATATTTTTTTTTTTTTTCAAGCTAAAAAAAGAACATTTTCAAACTTTTTTCTATCTGTATCGTGATAGACTTTTCTCCGCCCACCTATCCTCTCCGCTGAAATCTGCATGCGCCTGTGTATTTTATTGGACATCCGGCTCGGAAGTTCGACGGATAATCTAATGAAGAGTGGAAATAGCCGTTTTAACGCTCGATTGTTAGAACCAAAACAAAAAAACTATTCGAATCGCGCGTTAACCGAAAAGGTGGACATTACACTCGCTTCACCATTCTGCATAGAGTAGTTTTCGCTTCGATATATGTTGAGGGCAATTTCAGGCTCTTTTTTACGATAAAAATAAATAGATTAAAAAAAAAATACAACAGGGTCGAGTGCATTTTTTTCCACCTTCGGTATCGACGATTTTATTTTGGTGTTTTTTTTTTATGTCCGCCGGATAAAACGATAATTCGATCTCTGTAGGAATTCCTTCGAAGGCACGGCTCGACGTCGAGGCTGTGTCGTAAGGTTCGCAGTGCAGACAATTTGCCGCTGGCAACGGGCAATCGACACAGTCATCATCACCACATTCATCATCACGAGGGTAGCAACGCAAGTCAGCACCGGAATTCACGCGACGAGGGCATAGAAACGGATCGCGAAACTTTTTTGTTGACCAGCCAGGAGGACGCCGAGAGGAACGGCGACGACACGGAATCGAAGAGGCAGAGCAGCCTCGAGAGTGGATCGAAAGACAACACCGAGACTTCGCTCATAGAACCGTGCTATCAGCAGCAACAGCCACAGACGTCACTGAGGTAAAAAAAAAAGCTAAAGACAAGCACAAAGATATTGCAACTTTGATGAATAGATTAAAAGGGTTGCCGAAGTAGAATAATTTCGTAGCGCAAGCGAGCATGGAATAAAATAACGTTAGGGAGGAGTCCTCGACCTCCCTGCTTAACTGGATCAAACCGGGCCGGAGACCTACTGCCTTAGTACACCAGAGTGGAACACACTCGATAATAAACAGACGAAAGGTTATATCACGTATAAACGGAGGGTTGTGATGGCGGAAAAGTCGCCGCATGTACCTCCCCATTTGCCTATGAGGTATTCCATGTGAAATCGAACGGTCAAAAACCCGATCCTCTCCGAAAAAGTTGTAATTTCACCACAACTCATGATTATTTGCGAGTGATTTTTGTCATTTTTTTTTTTTCAGGATTTTTGAATCGTATTTTTTTGAGATATCAAAAAATTGAACTTTTTAAAAAATCCCCCATATCTTAAAAACTATTGGTCGTACAAAAAAACGTTTAAAACATAAAAGTTGCAGTTTTAAATGATCTTTTGAAAACAAAATTTTGTACATTTTTTTGAATGCAATAAACGTCAATTTCTATGAAAAATAGACTAAAATTTTTTTTCAGCCAATACGTCATGTTTGATTTTTCTTTAAAAAATCCAGAATATACTCTCATGTACGTAGAGTGATCTCATATTTTTGTTTGGATGGGCGAGACGTCCGTTTCATAGCTGTGCTCTGTTTAAGATCGATTTTTCATAAAAAAAGAGAGATATCTATTACTTCCCATTGAATTTTATAAAAATTGTGACACTATCGACAACAATGGAAGTTAAAACATCAAATAAAAAAGGGATTGGGACATTTTTATAAAAAAAAAGGGATTTTAAAAATGAAAAATCGATCTTAACGGGAGCACAGCTATGAAACGGACGTCTCGCCCATTCAAACAAAAATATGAGATCGCTTTACATACATGAGAGTATATTCTGGAATTTTTTAAGAAAAACTAAACATGACGTATTGGCTGAAAAAAATATTTGAGTCTATTTTTCATAGAAATGGACATTTATTGTATTAAAAAAAAATTGCAAATTTTTGTTTTCAAAAGATCATTTAAAACTGCAACTTTTATGTTTTAAACGTTTTTTTGTACGAGTAATAGTTTTTAAGATGTGGGGGATTTTTTATAAAGTTCAATTTTTTTATATCTCAAAAAAATACTATTAAAAAATTCTGAAAAAAATTACAAAAATCCCTTGTAAATAATCATGAATTGTGGTGAAATTACAACTTTTTTGGAGAGGGTCGGGTTTTTGACCGTTCGATTTCACATGGAATAATGTGAAATATTCCTCCTATGTTTTTGTCAGCATTCAATACCGAAAATTCTTAGGAGCATATTGTCAACAAGACTTGCTGGTACTTTGCGGCTCACTACGAAGATTAATTTGCTTGAGTCGTGGTTATTTTCCGTGAAGTCTTAGTAACTCTTAGGCAAACAAACTCTTAAATAACCCATTATCACGTAACGTAATTCATTGTCAACCCATTATGGAACTGATTCATCGTAAAAAAGATATCGCTGATTGAAGAAATGTGTAATGAAAGGTCGACTTCTCGTGAGGCGAAATTTTGTACTCTTTCACGGCAATTAAGAATAAGAAATTAGCTTATAGCAACCGTCGTTGGATTTTCGCTACCAATATGCTGCAATCTCGTGCTAGAAACTATTGTTGCAATATTGCTGGCAAGAAAACAGGAAAACTTGGTGGCAAGCCTTCGCCCTTGTTTGCCTGTGCTGCGGTTGGCTATCTGGGTAGAACCGCGGTGAGCGAGTATTTCCGTCGTTCTGTCGGCCATTTCCTCCTTTCACGTAGATTTAGTATGCGAGAAATCTCATAGTGTACCAGTAAACCTCGAACAGCCAGAGTCAAAGTGATCCAGACAGGGGTGGGAGAAGTGTATGCATCAATCAAAGCGGCGAGAAAGGCATCCAAAGCGGAGGCGTATTGTGTGAGAAAGCTCTCACACGAGTCGATCGCCGAAAGCTCGATGATTAAATCCATTTCCACAATTTACGGTCGACAATATTTTTTTGTCAGTCTTCCATGAAACCATTGTGACTCCGGGGAAGTTTCTTCGTTCCTCGAATTGTATATATTGTATATATTGTATATATTTTTGGTGAAGCCAATCCCTGGATAAATGGCGCACGCGCCCCCGTCAGGTAATTTCGTGTGCTCGCTGCTTCCAGGGACTCGCCGTCGCTTCCTCCGACTTCCGGCACCTCCCTGGTTACCAGACGATTCGAGGCTTGGCGATTCGGCGGCAGTCACGAGTATGTCAGGTGTCCTGTTAAACAGCCAGCTTCCATAGATGAAAGGTTACGACCTTTTTTTTTGTTTTACTATTTAACCCTTCACGTGCCGGATCCTTGTTCAACGGGAACCTAGAATTTGCCAAGATGCAACGTTCGAACGATTCGAATAACGAGTTAACGTGCCAAAAAAAAACTATAAATATTCACAGACGTATCTTGAAGGGTTAATTTTTTCATAACGCAGAAGAAAATTTATTTCGAACATCCGTATCGTATTTGTGCTTAAAAGAAGACAAGGTCGTTTACGATCGGCAAACAGTCCCCGGTACTTAAAGGGTTAAACAAATCAGAGCTGGGCAAAGTACCAAAAAATACTTCAAGTAGAAAATGCAAAGTATCGCGAGTGCTTGAAGTATTTTTGAAGTACTTTTCAAAATTAGGTTCGTATCGTTAAGCCACTAGCATAAAGATTTGGTCCAAAAAAACAGGTTGATTTTCAACATTTTTTTTAACGATGGTGTTAAAAGGATAAGGTCGGGTTTTTACACACAGAACGAGGTGTTATAATGTTTGAGTTTTTTTTTATAGATAAATATCAACTAACAACGGACTTATTAACAATTAACAACGGACATCATATCTCAAAATCTATTGGTCCGAGTGACTCGAAATTTGGACAAATGATTTTTTAAAAATTCTAATTTATTTCTTAATAACAAGCGATTAAAATAGTTCTGTTTCGTCGAAACGCATTAATTTCGAGATACGATATCCTTTGCTAATTATTATTTCTTAATTGATAATTGTTAATAAGTCCGCCGTTAATTGATATTGTTCAATAAAAAAAATCAAACTTCATAACACCTTGCGCTAACTGTGTGTAAGAACCCGACCTGGTCCTAATATCCGCGTTAAAAGAAAATGTTCCAAACCGACCGGTTTTTGGACCAAATCCTTATGCTAGCGCTTTAAGCATTATGTAGGCTTAAAAAAAAAACTCCAAACTAATTTCACATGGCTTCCTTATTTGTTACAATTTTGCGCATAGCTGTTTCTGTGAGAAACTTTTTTCATTGATTTTATAATAAACGAAATTATAATAAATGCGGAAGCCGTGTGCAAATAACTTTGCACTTTTTTCGTACCACAAAAAAAGTTTACATTTCACAAAATTTAAACAGTCAGAATTTACCTCAAAATTTATTGTAATAAATCTCTAACTAAAATTATCATAGTGCATCGTTTCGTGGCTAGTTTGAATATTTTTTTAATAAAAAAAAAAATCCATAAAGAATGTTATAAAAAATATAGAATATTTTTGAATGAAATTTTTTTAAATACATTTTTAAAAATAAGTTTTCATTCAAAGTATACTTATTGAAAAGTTTAAACGAATAATCATATATTAATAAAAAACCGGATGTCATGCTAATCATCGACAATCCGTAATGTAAGCGTGTACTCAAAAAGCTCTTGAAGTACCAAACAAGTACCTGGTACGGCAAATACTGCCCAGCTCTGAAACAAATATTAATTTAGTCTTTTCTCTCATAAGCTTTGACGATTAGGCGCAACGTAATAACTTTCTTTGTGCCGACCGTTGAACGCTTAATTTATAGATTCCTCTCTATTAATATTGTATCCTTGCAGATGTATTATAGAAGAATAGAAATTAACCGTCCGCCTTATTCAGGTTTTACAGAAGGTCGTGCGAGCCGGATTTCGCCCGGATAACGACTCATCACCACCATCAACCTCCGGCAGCTTCGATTCCACCTGTATCCCACATTCATCACCATCATCGTCTCGAGACGAGCGATCGTCACACGAAGAGTTGCGACTACGCAAAGAGAGGCCCGGAGTCGTCGATTATAGATAACAATCCCTCCAACACCCAGCATTTCGGTCTACCAATACTGAGCATAAGCGAACCGAGTCCGCCGGACGAGCGCGAGCGTCTCGACGAGTATTTGTAGGATTTGCTCGCCGAGGACTTCCTGAAGGAGCTCCTCGTATAAATAAACACACCAAGATTCGCAAAACCCTCCGAGTTTCTCGAGCGTTCGCCCCTCGACCTTTTAATCTCCCTCGATCGATCCTTATCACCATCTATCAGCGATTTGAGAAAATCGTTTGATAAAACTCCCCGGAGGAAACACGATCGAGGATTGGGAGATTAAAAATTCATCGGGAACTCCCACGAGATACTCGAAAGGGTAGCAATCGATTGTCAGGAAGAAAATTTTTAAACCTACACGATTTCCCTGTACTACACGCGCGCAGAGGGTAGAAAAGCGTAAGTCGGATCGACCGTGCGGCTCTGTTCGAGCACCATCGAGCATCGATACTGTCCGCTCTCGTGCGACATGTGTCTCGGTTGTTCAAAGGGCAAAGGGTCGTACGCAAGAGTTATAATGGAGAAACTGTTAATAACGTCGACACGCGCGCGCACGCCTTCGTTCCTTGTCGCGATGTTACGCCAGCGGGCCTCTCCCAAGAGAATTCACCAAGAGTGAGTGAATAGCGGAAAGTGAGTTTGAAAACGAGGACGAACTCTCTCCATCTATCCTGTCCCTCGCCCTTCCTGCAACATACAAACAATGATAATAATAATACCCAACGGCATACCATGTAATTACGAACTTTCTGGTATATATAAGATTACTGTGTGGATCGTTCGTTATTAAAATAGAAATAACGATAGCAAGAAAGAAAAAAAAGTGGAACGAGACGAAGAAGAGCAACGGGGCAGCCTCGTTTTAACTGTACGTCGGTTTCTTTATTTCTTTGCTCTCTTTTCCTTTTCCGTACAGTTACGTAAGTATGTCCAATGGACTTAATGTATGTGTACGTGTATAATGTACTTTACCGTAGCCTAGTCCCTTTCTCTCCTTCGCTCTCGTCGGTCACTCGAGAATATAAAAGAAGGAGAGAAAGAATCGATAGCGTAACCTTAACTCCTACCATTCTCATCATTAAAATTTAATAGAGTTGAAAAAAAAAGAAAGGAAAAATAAATGTTGAAGAATTTTTGGCCCGCTCGTCGAGAAAGTTTCGCGAAATATTAAATTAAGTAATGAAGAAGCAACCTTCAAATTTAAAAAGCAGCATTGTTTTTTTTTTTCAATCGACATTCTGCCTTTTTTTTAAATGAAAACATAGCTTGCTCTTTGGAGGAAGCAGAACCGAGAGGAAATGAAGAATCAGAGTCGTTTAAGTTAATCCCATATACATTGTAAATATCCGAATTATTATTCGTCCTGATCTTGCTGATTAATGTTAGGAGATTATTGATCACGTCATGTGGCCTGCGCGATCCGCAGGAGATCTTGTATTATACATTATAAATCTATAGATATATATATATATATATATGTATATCGCGACGATGCGTATTAGATTTATACCGAGTGGAGCGGCAAACAAAAAAAAAAGAAACAATAACTAAAAAGAGATGAGGACTCGTTTCGAAATCGTCGCAGATACATCTATGCGAATTGCGTACACAACGAACCAATGGAAAAATATGTCAATATACCGAGTTCAACGTTAAAACGTTGAACGAATAATATTTAAGATCGAAAGAAAAAAAAAAAAAACGCGTTCAGCGGACGAAACACAGAGTCAGAGAGCCTCCGATTGTAAAGATTAACGAGAAGAAAATTAAATTAGCTTTAAACGATGAGACCAAGTTAATAAGAAAGGAACAAAAAAAAGCAAACATTAAAAGAAACAGAAGAGTTATTCTCTTACGATTAAACAGAGATTATTGTTACTATATAAACGTTGGAATCAAAATATTTCCTAATGTAACGTATACAGGGGCGATTTCCGCGCGGAACGTATTATTGGCATTTTTTGAAAAGCTATTAGTGTGTTTTACCGATAAAGTAAATGTGTTTATCAAACGAAGAAAACAAAAAATAAACGATTCGATTTAATCCATCGTAGAATGCTCGCGAATTAAAGAAAATATTGAAAGACGATTCAAAGTTTACGAGGAGCGAGACTCGAATATGTGTAACTCGCTGTATACTTGGGTGTACATAAAAAAAAATTATGCATATCTAAAACATATACTACTAGCACTAAGGTATACCTCGAATTATATACGTATATACTATATACGATATACGATTTATTTTCAATGACTAGAAGACAAAGAGCTCCTTCGTTGTAATCAACGTTGAGCAATTTAAACGTTATTATTTTGACCGCGTTTTTTCACCTCCCCGACGAGCGTGTATTTTCTAACGTATATCAATCAATAACTCTCTAGCGCCACGCATTTTTAGATATCTCTAAAAAAAAAAGGAATATAATTACGTAGATGGACCATTATAGAGAAACGCGATGAAAAATCAACATATAAACTGAAATCCCTAGCTGAGGGGAACGACCATTCGTCCACTTTTGCGACTCTAGTCCTAGGCACAAGTTTCTCTCGATATTTTTTTACCGAAACGAAAAAAAAAAAGAACGGAGGAAAGAAAGGTAAAATTTCACGACGACCTATCATCGACAACGACCACTATCGTTAAACTAATTTATCGTAGAGCATTAAATTGCAATTTCTTATCGGCTTTATTAGCTCGAGATTCGACGATGTAAATTGAGTTCGGTGAACCAGTGTATGGGACCAAAACAGCAGGCGAGAGGCTTCTCGCTAACGAGACACTTGACAACTGTGACCAAATTGTCGTCTAACAATTTAACCGGAAGAATTTAGGAAAACTATGCCGATATATGAAAGCTTATATGCTCAACTAACGGGACTTGTAGAGACAAAAGGATTACATACATATTCGCTTCAAGGGCACAAATATTGAGAACAACCTTGGACGGAACGAGTACACCCTACTCATATATCGATTGCTTCGAGAGCCGATCAATTATTCAAGTAGCCACTCAACATAGAGGCTCGAGGCTCGTTCGCAGACCTCTATCCCCGTGTCACACGACATAAGAAACACGCGTTAGAAAAAAAAAAATATCTTTTTATTGTTTTCCTCAACTACCTGCAAACTTGTAAAAGCGGATCAATTTTTCAAGCTCTCTCTAATCTCTCGAAACGCGCTAGACGAAGCACTATTTTTTGTACTTGTAATACGTGTACCAAATGTGTATTTACTATACAGTCGTCATATCCAAGAATGGAGAAAAAGAAGTGAAACATCCATAGATGTCGAGCTAAGCAAGTAGAGACGACGATTATTTGATGATGAATACGGGACGATCGATACGATAGCAACTACGTGTTTATGTATTTCTCCGGTCATTATATCATTATAAAATTCCTTTTGTATGCATAATGCGTTACAATATACTATATTCGAAAAAGTGTCCAATGTCTATGGTTTAATGATTACTATTTATAATTTTTTTTTACTTTTAATTCGCCTCTTTTAGACTGTGCAATTGTTTTCTCTCTATTCATCGACCTTCAATATTTTTTATTCCTGCTTTGGTTCGGAAATTCATATCCACGCTGTAATAGGCATCTATGTACAATCAATAAAATTCTTTAAAAACGGAGAGCATTATTATCAATCATTGTGATATTTATAATTGAGTTTTGACATCGGTATATTGCGATACACATTTTGCGCGATTTATCCGTACAGTTTATTTACGTATACAATATCTTTTTTTAAATTGATCGATAAAGGATTACAATTTTCAATAAGCACGTACGAAAATAGACTTATCTGTCGTTAATTTGTCTCTATTTAAATGATTCAATGCATTTTTAATGCATTCATAGCTGTCGTACCGAATTATTAATATTTTTTTTTATCCCGAAATGATAATCGAGATACTTTTTTTTTTAATTAATTTCATATAAATATCTATTATTTGTACGTATATTATTGTAGAAAATTGCACTTGTGTATGCAACTACCTATGCAGTTACCTATTGCATACATCATAACTTCTCTTTCACAGCCTTGTTGTGAAAAAAAAAATCTATAAACCGTGAATTAGATTCTATTTACAGATTCCTCTGAGTCATAGATGTCAATCATTGGAATCTTGACGAGGCTTGGGATCTTTCGATCCATCCAGGCACACACTGGAATCAGCGAGTTCCTGACTAGTCTGGACTAAGGAACCATCCAATTCGATTAGACTCTCGTCGACGACTGCCTCCTGACTACTCGGATCTATACTAGTCGTGCTGTTCGCGCTGTCATCCAGACAGACATCGCCTAGCACACTGTTGAAACTCAAATCTGCCGAAATATTGCTCTGCGAATCTGCGCGCGATGCATTACGATTTAATTTTCTTGTCAGTTCTGCCCAAGGATCCTCCAGAAAAGATCTCAGATTGACATACGTCGATATGTCAGCCTTGCTGTGTGAACCTCTGCCTCTTTGGAAATTCTGCAACAAATAACATACTTTCGATATCTCCATCTACCAAACTTCCGACGAACACCCATAGAAGGACGGACCGAAAAGATGCAAGGGAAACAGCGACCAAGTGAAAAGTGTGTGCGAGGATTTGTGCGTGCGAGAGACATGGAAGAAATTAATGAGAGGAATATTTGATGCCTGACATTACAAATGAGGAAGCTCTGTAATAAGAAATTGTCAAAGTCACAGATTGAAGGTACCAATCCATAAATTTGTCACTACTGAACCAAAAAATAGTGGAAAAACCTTGTGCCTACAAATGACTAAGCTAGATAAGTGAGACGGCTCAAGGTTCCACTTCATTGCAAATGCAACAGGAATGGAGCAAACATGTAACATGCATTGTAAAAATAAATTATAAATTTAATATACTGAAACTCGGAACTTGCTTTCATCACTTACATTAATTGAACATTAATGTACTTTCTTGTAAAATAAAAAAAAGATATCAAAGTTACAAATCTTTTGTCTGAAAATTACAAACATTTTCATTAAAAACAAAAACTTTACTGTAAAATATCACTTATATTTATAAACATACGTATAAAATTTCAGAAACAGTTTATGTAAAAAAAAGTTTCCAAAAATGTTCATTAATGTCCGAACAAACAAAATTTTTTCACAGCGCACCTGCCACAAGAATTTAAGTTCATCTCGCTTTTGCCTAGGATTGCTCCATATCGTCATCGATACGACGATCTATGAAATATTTAAAAATCGTCTCTCAAAGCGTGTTAATATGTAGCAGCTGCGCAGTTACGGGCTTTACTTCGGATCAGCATCGAGTAGAAACAACAACAGCAAATTGAATGTCCAACGATACAACAGGCAGTGGAGAAATGTACAAAGACTTACCCGCCGTTGGCCGTAGAACTGCTTTCGCGTGTCGACGTAGAACGGAGCTGGCTGGTGGTGATCTCTTCCTCTGTTGTCCCTGTAGTTGTTGTACCCAGGACTGCCCGAGTGTCTTCGACCACCGCGTCCTCCGTTGTTGCACTGCCACTGTCCCTTCGGACTTTGCCAATTTCCTCCGGAGTTTCTCTGACCCGAGGGCGGCGTGCAGCTATCGAAAGGTATGAAATCGTCGCCGCCGCCACTCTGATTCTGCGACGAGGCTTGACTACGATTCGGACTCAAATACTCTTCGACGCTCTTCCTCGAGTGTGCATAACCCCTGCCCGGGCTGCCGCCCGAGTTCCATCCGAAGCCCGGACGTCCGCCGTTTCCTCTCGGTGTGCTGAACGGCGATTTCTTCATTCCGATATCGACAAACGTTTTTTTTTCTCTTTTTTTTTTGCACAATCTTCAATATTCGTTTCGCAATTTGTGTTGTTGTTTACGTTGTCGAACAGGATTGAGCGAAGACGCCGACAGGTTTCAACTTGCAAATGGCGCTGGGCTGAAGCGACTTCGCTTCCGCTAACGGTTTCTGGCAGAACTAACATTGTATTTACTCCGTACATAAAACAGTCGCCGACAGTTGTCTCGTACATTTATCGATGCCTGTTCATTTTAGAAATTTTAGAGAAAGCATTAATACGGTGGTAAAACAGCTGTGTAGTAGTTAACTCATTTATCGGAACTTGACTTGTAAGCATTTACAAACTGTCAATCTATAACGAATTGTAGTGTAAGCCGATATATTGTTATGATCGTGTTAACGAGATCGAGATGTGCGGTGCTTTCGATTCAACGTTTTTCGTTAATATACAACGACTGCGCATGCGCATGGTTATTGTCAGACATGAATTCTGACCAAAAAAACGATTGTGCAGAAGAACATCGGAAATGCGCTTAAAGGGCTTCCGAGTTGATATTTTTACGGATTAATATTAATGTTAATATTAATATTTAAATAAAATCCTATATCACTACACAAGTTGCGCTACGATATAGCGATAGTGCGCGACACGCGATATACTCACGGCTGTTGACAACACGGGCTTTCAAACTGAATCAGCTGTTCGCGAGACGAGCCGGTTGTGCATGGAAACTCAACCGTACGAACCGTTATCCCGGGTATTATTATCCTGTAACTTCAATCGAACAAATTGACTTTTCTGATTGATCGATCATTGACGAAAAGACTAACGGACAATAAACGTGTCTCGAAAAAGCAGTGTGATTGTCGTTATTCTCGTGATTCTTCCGCTCATAAAAAAATCACGAAGCGACACGAAAGTACGTTGCGGAGACGCCGTTACAAAACTAGGGCGCGTTTGCAATGCATGACGCTTTCGTTTCGGTGTTTTTCGTTACCATGGCAACAACCGCGCATGCGCACTGTCGTTGTTTGGTATGAAATTCTAATAAAAAAAAAAAAAAAACAAGCGTGCGCATGTGCAAGTCAGTTGCAATAACGAAGAAACGCCCAATCGAAAGCGCCTATGGCTCTCGCGTTTCCCCTGGGCCTTGGATGCAGCAGCGCCGCTCATGCGCAGTTCATCTCTCGGTATGCGCCTCGCGTTCATCGGTCAGTCAGTTGCTCCGCGAGCTCCGTTTTGTTCGGCTCGTGTCGAGGCTCGTCTCTCGTAGCTAGTTATATCCCTGCGCGCACGTTGTAAAATCCCCGCACGGAGTGTCGGGCACACTTCGCCTTGTCACAAAACAAACATCGTAGAATATTCGCCGGTGTTATTATCGCGAGACCGACTGCGACGAGCACTGGATAGAAACGTCGAGCGCGATGGACGGCACGGTACCTGTTGCTGTCGCCGCTGCACATACACCCGGTGCGTCGATATATTTCTGGTCAAACACGTCCTATCCACGCTACTCTATCGCCAAAGATCCGGGCGTTTCGCGCACGTAAAGTAAAATCAAACAACGAGCGAACATCAAATCGGATCTCGCAATAATCGTCGAAGGATTATTCAATAGTAAACAAACGAAAATAAAGAAAGTAAAAAAAAAAAAAAAAAAAACTAGCTTATCGAAGTGAAGTGACCGAAGTTTGTTTTGGTGGTACGAGCTGTTTTTTTTTTGTTCGTGCGGCACGACACATCGGAGAGATATCGGAAAGCATCGAAATTTTAGCCTCGAACTATAATAACAATAGTTGGGCTGATTATCGGTGACGGCGAGGCACGTGCTCGTGCCCTCGGCGTCTTGTATTGCCCCCCTCTCCTCAACCCGTTCAAGAGTTTAATTAATTCTTTAGTTGATATAACGAGGCGAAAGTGTTTTGTTTGTTTGTTTGTTTGTTTGTTTGTTTGTTTTACGACCGAGCGAATCGAGTGAGTGAGTAATAACAATGGGTATCGTGCATAGCCGATACAACAACGGGAATGCCGGGAACGGTGGCGTCTCCAGTCCCGGTTCTGGAATCGGTGTTGTCGGAGTCTCCGGAATGCGGGATGGGCTAGCGGTGGGAATTAAGGGTGGCCAACAACAACAGCATCAATATTGTCAGCCGAGTGTCGGAACGATGGGAGGGGGAGGCGGCGGGGGCGGAAGCCTCGGAGGACCACACACGAGAAGCGGAAGCATCAGAAGTCCACCGAGACAACCTATGCCCGATTCTGGAGAGCTCGAGAGACGATTTACCAAAGTCTTGGTAAGTTTTTTTTTTTTTTTTTTTTTTTTTTTTTTTTTTTTTTTTTCCTGTTTCGTCGATACATCGTACGAGAGCTATTTATGCGACAAAAATGCAAATTCCGCACTAAAATGCAGGGGCCCGTGTGAAATATGAAAAATAACAACCTGACCTCAGGTTTTTTTTTTAATTAATTAATCAATTTATTTGTAGACGGATTTCTCCTTCACCGATTAACACAGCATAAATGTATAAAATGTGTTTTTTTAAATTAAGGCACACAGTAAAAATGGATTAAAAATATTTTGAAGTTCTCGCCACAGAGACCGCTCGAAAAAATAGGCTTGTACAAAAAAAAAAAATCTGTAAGCCGGAAAATATGAGATTGAATTTATTATTTTTTTTAGACACACGATATTTCGTTGTTTCGTGAAAGAAAATACGATAGTACCTCGGCGAACCCCTTGAGTCCGCACAAGATTGCCCATTGATTTGTCTTTCGCTGTCGAGATATGTTTTTTTTTTTTGCGAATCGAAAGCCGCAAGTGAGGCTCTTTAGCAGTAGATTAATAGCGTCAGGACTGCGTTAAGAGGTGACTCGTCCCGGGGGCGGGGAAAGCAGAAAACGTGCGCAAACCTCTCTCGAGGCAGAGCTTTCGAGGAACTCAATGTTCCGAGAATAGTCCATGACGAAGTCTATTCATTGATCCTACCGGGGAACATACGAGTCGATACTTTTTTTTATTTTTGCCGCCTTTCGAACGATACTCCGTGCCCCTTATACGATTACTTATGCAATATATTCGACTCGTTCGATTCCCCACGATAATTCGTCGAGAGTCACGTTTCGCTGCAATCGAGGAGACTCAGGAATCTTTGTGCAGACGACACGACACAGTTCTCCGTGTAAAGCGTACGTACAGCAGGCTATCGTTTCGTGCTCGGAGTCGAGACCCGTTCGGGCATGTAATCCAGCGAAACGTTTCGCGAGCGAGAAAAAGCGAGAGCACTCGATTTTCTTGCCTCGGCCGTGTCGCTAGCGTCGAGGGGAGATCGTAGAAAAAGGATTTAACTGCAGCGGCCGGCGCGAGGCCGACAACTTCCACGTCGATGGAAAGAAAAAAACTGTCGCGTGACATATTTTTTTTTCTTCTTTTTTTTTTTCTAGCTCAACAGATTTACGAGCTAATTTTTTTTTAATTAAGATTACGCCTCGATTAGGCTTTTTCAATGTCTCGCGGCGATTTTTTTTATTCGCCCGAGTGTTTTCATGGTCACTTCCAGGCGTTACGAAACTCTCGATAGCAAATCAAATACTCTCAGGCACCCGAGTACATAATTCTATGCGCATCCCTCGGCTACCCGTTCGATTCGCCGGCACGATATCGTAACGTAAGGAGCGTTGACCATAATTGGAAAGCACGGGCGCGTTCCGCGATTTCTTTTTTCGTCTCCGCAGCACTAAAGACCTCCCTCGTTCACTTTTATTCCCCCCCCCCCTTTTTTTTTTTGCTTTATTTTAATTCCCTTTCGCACGTTTTTAATTCTGCCGCGGTGAGCGATCTCTTTGCTCGGCCTCTGTGCCCAGACCGGAGGACAGAGTGTGTTTATCCTCAGCCGCGCAGTGATGCGAGAGCCGTCGCTGTGCTGCCGTAGCCCGGAGCACCAACAGCGAGCATCAGAAGAAGGCGTTGTAACGTGACTCGCAGGCTGATCCGTATCAACCGACTCTCTCTCGCGTATATTATACTATACGCATGTCTCGTAACTTATACGTCGTGCGTATTATACTGCGAGAGGCCTGAAAATTCTCGGTCTTCGGGCTCGACCTTAAAATCTCCGATCAACAACGTACCCAAAAATCGTTGAATTTCGCACCGCTCTGTCGGAGCTTCTTGCGAAAATCGCTCGTAATTTTGTTAGGCGCTTTGCGCCATATTTTTTTTTCGTCGCTCTATTCTTCCTCTTCTACCGTCATTGACGATCGATTTTTCTTTTCTTTTCGTTTCTACGCTTAAGCCATCAGACGCACTGGCGCAAAACGAGATCGTTATATTTTCATCCCGATCCCCCGCAATAACACGATGAATTCAATGGCTCGAATTCATGAAGGCTCGCTACTGTTCTCGTGCCCTCCGGATTGCCCGTTCGCGCTCTCGACGATTCGCGTTCCGTCGAGCTCTCCTCTCCTCTCATTCCTCTTCTTCCTCACCGCGCAGCGACCGTTCGTATTATCATCGCCGCTACGAGTGTGTATGCACTTTGCTCGACGCTAACTTTATGCTCGATGAATTTTTCTGCCACTGGCGAAAGAAACGCTCGCCGCGCGTATGTCGACCGTCGTTGGTTTCACGGTCGTCCGATAAGCGGCGATTTACTTTGTTTAAACATATTATCTTCGAACGACGCACCATCCCAGATAGAGATCAAGCTGGAAATAAGATAATAAACTTACTCAAGGTCCATAAAAGGCGAGACTCGTCAAAATAATCAATCGAGGACTAACGAAGTTGAGAATCTCTGAGAAGGACCATCGAGAGATCCTTTCTTCGTAAAGAACCTTGCTCAAAATAGGACGCGCAACGTTTTCAGAGAATCTCCGACACGAGATGAATCAATAAAATACTCTAAGAAAAAAAAAGATTTCTTTGAAAATCAATATGAACGGTATTGGAATCTTTTTTTTTTTTCGCATAAACTCTTTCGGACGTTTAAGACACGTGCCTTGAAATATTCACCCTGAAATTTCAATTGTCTATGGAAATTCTCGTAAGTTTCAGGCATACGATTTGTAACTTTAATATTTGGTTTTTTTTTTTTTTTTTTTTCAATTTTCCAACAAAAAGTACACACTGATCTTCAACTAACGAAAGTCACGTGAGCTAATTTCATTGAATTAACATTGACAATTTAGTTTTTTTTACAGTTTCAAACTTTGAATCGGGGCTTTGTCGAGTCGTTGATTATTACAATACATCGTGGCGTGCACAGACAGCGTCCTCGTGGAGAATCTTTATTTCACGCTCTTTTACTCTCTCTCTCTCTAAATGTCCCCCTCCTCGCCCCTTTCACCCACAAATGAATCAAACCTCGCCCACGCAGCCGACGAGAGCTCGCCGACCACCGACACTGGTATCTCGTCTCGCGCGCGCGCCTTCCACCGGGACCGTACGACCACAATGCAAGAGGTCCCCGAACGTAGCTGAACGGAGAAGTCCCTCGACACATAGCCACAACGACAAACGCATAGTTTGTGCTAGTGCGAGCGGCCAACGGCCGACACAGCGCGACCAGCATCACGACCGGAATACATATTATATGGCAGCGGCAGAAGCAGCAGCCGCAGCAATAGTTTATGCTACACACTCACTGAGGGCTCGTTGCCTCGTTTTCTTTCTACGTTCGCTTCGGCTCGGTCAGAGAGTTTTGCCAGGGAGAGAACTCCGACGGTCCGTTCGGCTCTTGCATGGACCCGAACACTAACGGCGGGCGCTATCGTCACACAATTCTTATCGCCATTGGAAGAGATTTTTATGGAATAATGATAATAATAACGGAGGAACACATGGTCGAGGATCCATCGCGGGCTTGGGGATTTATTTTTATTTTTAGAGACACGGCGCCGGAATAACACGAGATAGGATTTATTTTCGGCAGTCTGTTTTTTTTTTTTTTTTTTTTTTAACGAGGTTCTTGACCTTCCATCGATTCTATGTCGATGACGTTTGCCGGGGCTCTCTTTATCCGTACGAAAATAGGAATAAATCGCGAAGTGAAAACACGACGAAAAGAGTGGCCTAAAAGTATGTTGGGGAAGCCCGCATACGTGTACGGAACTATAATAAACTTGCTCCGGTACTCTGTTTCTCTCAATCTCTCTCTCTTTCTCTCGTGCTTCCTTCTAAATCCAGTTTCCACATGGAACTCGGCTATATCGGTCTTACCCGTGAGAGTACGATCTATTAATAAATTAGATGAAGAACGGATATACGCAAACTATCTCCGTCGAGCGCGCTCGATTTTCCACTGCCAAGGGTGCGAGAGACGAATGCGCGCGACGCTAACACAGAGAGACCCGTCCGAGGAACGAGACTTTGATTCATTGCTCTCGAAGGACCTGCCGCCGCAGCTTCCAGATCAATTTTGTCCCTATGTTTATTTCTTCTCTCCTCCTGTATTATAAATCATTGTCACTCGAAACAGTGTTTTGTTACTCGGCCACTTCTTCTTTTTTTTTGTTTACCTTTTAACGTCTTTTTTTTTTTTTTATATGAGCGGAACTCGAACGTATCTGCCCCTCGAACTCTCGTACTATAAACGCCAATTACTCCCGTCACGTCGTACATCTTCGTTATTTGCGAGAGTTTCACGTACCGAGCACGCGATTTTCTCTCGCCTACTCGTCGCCTTCCTTGTTGTTGTTGTTTTTTTTTTTTTTTTTTTTTTTTTTTAAATCTTTTCTTGTTTTTCTTCTTTACTCTCGCGTCTTCAACGTGCACCGGCTCGCCTTCGTCTCTCCTACGCTCTTATTCGTCTTATCGCTTACCGCGTCTCAACGAGTATCTTCGGAGACGCTCAAAACTATCCGCTCTCGAAGACAATGGCTCGAGCGTTGCACAACAACGAAATTCCAGGCTGTTCGACGCGCTATTCGGACGATCGTTCAGCGTTTATTTCACGGATGATCTGACGTTAATCACGAAAGCAAAAACCACTGAAACACCGCGCCATCGCAGACGCTTGACACGCATCCGACACCCTGCATATCCACTACATAATCCTGGGAACACTCTACTCCATGAACTTTCGAGCATTATGGTAGTCCCCTTGCGATTAGTGTTCACTTCACGTAAGTTTCAGAGAAATGAGAGGGAATTGTAGACACTTCTCGATGATATAAAAATCTGAAAAAAAAAAAATCAAGCGTATTAAAGATGCTGAAAAGATTAATTTTGCTTAATAATAATTCCAAAATGTTATTAACAAATTGATAAAAAAATAAAATTGTTCATCAAATATCCCGGAATCCTAACTTTTGTAAAATGATAATTATACGTTCATCTTTTTTGAATACGTATGAATTTTTTCAGATTTTTAAATTCACTTTGAATTTTCTGACTTTCTACACGTTTTTCCCATGTAAAAAAAAAAACATCAAAGTGAATTTAAAAATCTGAAAAAATTCATACGTATTCAAAAAATGAACGAATAATTTTCATTAAAAAAAAAAAAGTTAGGTTTCCGGGATATTTGTTGAACGATTTTATCTTTCGTCAATTTGTTAATAACATATTGGCATTATTATTATGCACAATTAATCTTTTCAGCATCTTTAATATGCTTGATTTTTTTCAAATTTTTATATCATCCTGAATTATGTGCAATTTTCACTAATTTCTCTGAAACTTATGCGAAGTGAACACTATTCGCAAGGACGACTGCCCTTAAGGTAGTACTAGCGGACAGCCTGAGCCCACGTGAGTTCAGAGAGTATTGAGAGACGCATTGCGAACACTTCTCGATGAGATAAAAATCTGAAAAAAATAAATCATATGGAAGGTACTAAAAAGATTAATCTTGCATAATAATAATTCCAAAATGTTATTAACAAATTAACGAAAGAAAAATTTCACAACAAATCACCCGGCAACCTAACTTTTTTTTTAATGAAAACGATTCGTTAATTTTTCTGAATACGTATACATTTTTTCAGAATTTCGTGTAATTTTTGAAAATCGCGTTTTTAGTTAATAAAAAAACGTAATCTTCAAAAATAAGACAAAATTCTAAAAAAAATGCCCACGTATTCAAAAAGATTAAAACATTTTTTTTATATGAACAAAAAGTTAAATTGCCGGGGGATTTGTTGAACAATTTTTTTTTCATTCATTTGTTAATAACACTTTGGAATTATTATTATTATTATGCAAAATCAATCTTTTCAGCACCTTCAATATGCTAGATTTTTTTCAGATTTTTATTTCGTCGAGAAGTGTTCGCAATTCTGTCTCAATTATCTCTGAAGTCACGTGGGCTCAGGCTGTCCGCTAGTATCTTAAGGGAAATCTGGGACGTTTACCTTCGTCCTAATTTCTAGGATTATGTAGTGGATTTGCAAATCCACTGCATAATCCTACATACAGTGATCGAACACGTCCCACTGGCCGGATAAAGCGTGCGTGCAAGAGAGTTGTAAATAGCGTTTTTCATGCATGTCCGGAAACTTCTCCCTTTGGTGTGCGGCCAACTGGTACTTGTACATTACTCCCGTAAGAACTGGAACTCAGGAAACTGCCCAGAAGATTCGCTGAGATGCACATAGAGAATATAAAACCGCTTTGGATACAATTCAAACAAAACATAGTAAGTGAACTTAAACATCCCATATACACAACATATCAACCATTAGAAATAATGAACAATTAAATAGAAAACTGAACATTTACATTTACAAATCGTTAATCGATCCATGGACTCGATGTATGAAACGTTGAAAAGCCAGGCGGAGGAAGTTAGTCCTCTATTTTTAGAAATTCGGGATTGTAAAGGTTGTTTTGAGTTATTCTAGAGAAAAATCTCGACCAATTTTGTTTTTTATTCAACGTGTTGTTTTTTTTTTTTTTTTTATCAAATCTGGAACAATTACCAAACGAGGACAGAATGTAAAATTTTGTCCGAAATTTATTATTCTGGCAGTGTACAATGTTATTCTAAGTCGTTTACGACGGAGATTCATTTTTTTGTCGGTATAAAATGTTGGCCCAGATTGTTCTCGGCCGAGATTTGTTTTTCTGGTAATATTATTTGTTGTTCTGTGTGGTTTCTGGCCTATCAACGATTTTACCAGATTTGCATAAGAATCGGTCAATCTGAGGTATGTTTAACGTTGAAACAACCCTGAATGTGGAACTCAGCGGAGATTTTTTTGTTCGGGTGATATAAAATTATGTTCTCAGTTTGTCGACGATTGTTTCAGATCGGTATAATGATTGCTTAGTGTTAAATTATTTGACGGTCGCACCGAAAAAAACGTTTGGTAATATCAACCTCACAGCTGCGGTCATGGAACATTGGTTTGTATCAAACCAGGCGCCTTTGAATAGACTACACCGTTGTTGAAACAATAAAACTGGTGTGGTTGTGTCAACTGCGTGTAACAGTTAAAGTGACTACAACGTTGGTTAAAAGTGAACCAAAATTGCATTAAATCAACAAACATGTTTTCGATTCAATCGTATATACTGTAAACATACAGAAGGTAAATTATTTTGACTTGAACGTATATTTGGTCAATTTGAAAAAAAAAAAATGTGATTCGATGTATTCGTATATATACGAACATTTGGCATCTTCAAAATAATTTTATTCGATTCGGCAAGACGTCAATTTTGTAACTCACAAATATTATACCCACAATAAACAACTTTCGAGTTATTTCGATATTTTAATATCAAATCATCGAAGTTGAATTCAAGTTAATGACGGAGGATAACTTATATATCCGATTCAAAATTATACATATCAATAAGCGATTATAGCATACAGGTAAGGTACTAGGTCAGGATGCGTTAGGTTCGGGGTTCGAGTTCCGCTAGGATATATAAAATTTTAATTTGTAAAAATTGTGTTATATTGATAAGTAGCGATATACTGATAACAATATCAAATCATCGAAGTTGAATTCAAGTTAATGACGGAGAATAACTTATATGTCCGATTCAAAATTATACATATCAATAAGCGATTGTAGCATAGTGGTAAGGTACTAGGTCAGGATGCGTTAGGTTCGGGGTTCGAGTTCCGCTAGGATATATAAAATTTTAATTTGTAAAAATTGTGTTATATTGATAAGTAGCGATATACTGATAAAAATTGAACATATAAAACACGATGTAACCATGTATGAAATTAATTAGTAACAAATAATGTAAATAACCGTACTGAGACTGAAATCGCAAATTGAGATGGGCCAAATATTTGTTTCCTTTGTGTGACTAGATATCTGTTTCGAACAAAAGTTTTTTTCGACATGACTACCTATTCTGTTCGATCAAACATATTCTTAGTTGGGACAATGAAATGATTTTTTTGATGCTGATGTAACTTTGTAGTCAACTCAACTAAATATTTCCTTCGCCACCCGCAACCGCCGGATTAGGTTGACTCAAACAAGTCTTGCTTGATCTTACCAAACCTTTTTTTTCGGTGCAGAAAAACAGGCTTGGTATTGTTTGAAAAACATACATATCGCCAATAAAATAGCTATTTCTTTCCACTCCCTAAACGAATAATTCGTCATTATTGTTTAGTGATATTCCAAATATGGAACAATGTTTGGAACAACTAGATAACAACCTGGAACAACAGCCAAGTGTTTTTCCATGTTCAGAAAAAAGTGTTTGTTTCGCCTTACCATGGTGGATTTTTTTCTTTAAACTTATCCTATTGGAACATTGTAGAACAATCCTAGACCAACCGAGAACACCTTGAAAAGCCTCTCAATAATCGTTGCTGAAGAATTTCCGTCGACGGACAATTTGCAATGTGCAATACACGTAACAAGACTTAAAGTTTGTTAGCTATCAAAAACTGTTGCAAGTTATATATTGTCAATAAATTCACGACTACCATTGCTACTTGGACGTTAAACGAAACAAATTGCTGCGTTAATCTTTGGATTTCTCGAAAGCGGAAAAAAAAACCTCGGAATTTCGATATTTCAATGTAAATCTTTTTTACCCAGCTCATTAACCGCTCGAGCAAATACAATGGCAATTATTGCGTAACACACTTCACTCCGAGTTCTCTCATGCCGATCGGATTTATCCGTCCTGCTCGTTGCCCTGTCCAGTTATTTCATTCTCTCTGTCCTACCAACCGCAATCTTAAATGCACTTCCGCGCACGCGCCATGCCGCTGTGACGCTTCGCTATTCCCTCTATTATTCACAATGCTGCTCCTACTCAGTTTTCCGTAGCGCGCGTTTCGTCGCAGCGACGAACATGGTGAAGATATGCGCGAGGAAATGACGGTTACGCAATCGATCCCGAGGCTCCATTATTTTTTATTTATCGCTATTCTGTCCCCTCCAGCTTAGAGCTCCGGCTCTATGACTCACTGGAAACGCCGACCTCCGTCTACGAATATATTCACGGGATATACGCGGTTTCACCACAATCGTTCTTCCATGTCGTGTTTTTGTATTTTTATTTTTTTCCCCGGTATAAAAATTGGGCCAGATAAGGCTAATTGCTCGTTCACTTCTTAGTAGACGAAAATTCCAAGAAAAATCAATTATTCATTATTTTTTCTCTATAGATTTTTTTTTTTTTTTTACATTTTAGCTTTTACCTCGCCACTTTGACTTTCATACCGTGCGAAACTTTCTCTTCCCTCTCGTTCGAATTTCCCTTTGGAGGGTAGCGAAGCCGAGGGGTTTATTCATCCATGGTTGGCTGAGGGCGAAACCGCCCCTCTCTCTATGTGAGGTCCGACGAGGGTGGCGCTTTTCTGTCTCCGGGAATTCTCGTTTCACCGGTTAAAAAAAAAAAAAAAACTCCGCGAGAACGACGAAATGAAAGGATGCGCTCCCGCTTTCGCGGGCTCTTAACGAAGGCAAACACACGATCTATAATTGCGTGTTTTTTCTCCGGCTCCCTGCCCCTACCCTTCGCCTTCAAACTCTATTTATCTGCTTCGTTCCATCTCTGATTTTCGCGAGACTCTCTTTGGCATGAGTTTTCACAAATCGCTTTCGCTCATAAATAAATCGGTGATTAAAAAAAAAAAAAAAAAAAAAAAAAAAAAAAAAAAAAAAAAAAAAAAAAAAAAAAAAATTAAACCGGTGAAAACGTGAGCGGTATTGGTTGTGTGTACGGTCGTGTGTCGGGTCGTGAGCGGGTGAGTGGCGCGAGTTTATCGAGCCACGGGCTCGCTATATAGCTCCTACTTGAAACTCGGACGTATAATTTAGTAGTTTGACGATCAGATATAACGCCGGAGCGTGTTTGACTCCGCTAGACACTATATTTAAACTCTATTGACCTTTTTTATCCCCACATTATCTCAATTTTGTCTCGACAAAATTTATTCCACGGCAGTTCATTAGCCAATTGCTCGATACTTGGGAGTTTTTTTTTTTTTTTTTTTTTTTTATCGGACGAATCTTTGTCGAGCTGCACGTTCGAAAAACAATTCATACGAAAAAAAAACGTCCCTCGTCAGGATGTTTTTTGCGAGTTTTTTTTTTTACCCGACGAATCGTTGTCTCGCTGCATGTTAAAAAAAAAAAAAAAATTCATACGAAAAAAAATCCCTCGTCAGGATGTTTCAGGATCTCGAGAGAACCGCAGCCATAACCAACCCCAACAACTTTCGACCCTCACCGAAGTTCAGCGATCCCAGACTCTCCCCTTGGTAGTCTCAGCTCTTCGCGCAGCATCGTCCCGACGTTGTGTGTCCCTCTCGAGCATTATCGCCCTTGAAGGGAGCGCAGAAAAACACCGTGAAGCCGGTGCGCACCCTTGTTATACCTCCCGATCGATTATTATGCCGAAATAACGAGCCCCCTCCTATCTCGTCCGAGCACCGAATTGAGAAACGAGCCAGACTGCTGTGTAATCCGAGTTTTATCGCTGTTTAATTGACTCGACACTCCGAGACGACGATATGCGGTCCTTACCGACGAAATTTCAAGACGAGGGGCGAAACCGGAGCTGCCCCGAAAATAATCACTAACGAGCGCTTCCCGTTTTATTTCTCCATCGATTTAACAGTGACGAATACTCTACAAGTTTATCGCACAAAAAAAAAATAAAATAAAAAAATAAAAAATAAGTAGCGATAATGTCGAAGGCGTCACATCGACAAGGCTCGCACTTTTTGACGAAATTGCAGGACGAAGGGCGAAACCGGAGCTATCTCGAAAATAATCACTAATGAGCCGTTCCCGTTTTATTTCTCCATCGATTTAACAGTGAAGAATACTCTACGAATTTATCGCATTAAACAAAAAAATAAAAATAAAAAAATAAAAAATAAATAGCGATAATACCGAAGGCGTCACATCGACAAAGCTCGCACTTTGACGAAATTGCAGGACGAGGGGCGAAACCGGAGCTATCTCGAAAATAATCACTAATGAGCCGTTCCCGTTTTATTTCTCCATCGATTTAACAGTGAAGAATACTCTACGAATGTATCGCATTAAAAAAAAATAAATAAATAAATAAATAAATAGCGATAATATCGAAGGCGTCACATCGACAAAGATCGCACTTTGACGAAATTGCAGGACGAAGGGCGAAACCGGGGCTATCTCGAAAATAATCACTAACGAGCCGTTCCCGTTTTACTTCTCCATCGATTTAACACCGAAGAATACTCTACGAATTTATCGTACTAAAAAAAAAAAAAAAAAAAAAAAAAAATAAAATAAATAAATAAATAAATAAAAAAATAGTGATAATATCGGAGGCGTCGCATCGATAAAGCTCGCACTTTGAGCGTCGAGATAAAAACGTGCGTGAGACTCCCCAGCGGGGGTGGTTGAACACATAGGCGCGTTTCGCACAAGGTACACATTATACAGGCGCGACCATTCTGTATACCCGCGCGGAGACACAAACGGGTGCGTCGTCGTGCTAGCGAGGGGACTCTCGAGGGAAAATTATATACGGGCATTGCGGTACAGACACGCATTCGACGCTATGGCTGTACCAACCGCTGAGAAACGGAAGGGCGTAAGTCTCATGCTCTGAAAGAGAAGTCGCGCCCTTCTGCCTTTCAGCGCTCGATGTTCATTCCGTTCTTTCTCTCGATATATATATAGGCGCTCATTCGCCTGTGAAATGTTTACCGCACCCTGCCGTATCACGCTTTTTCTGTATCTCCCCTCCCCCCCCCCCCCCCCCTCATCGCTCCCCTTCCATTCGGAGCGATGCGCGCCTACTCGATAGAAATTAAACGAGACGCGCGAGAATGCGACGACACATCATCCACTTCCTGTAACTCTATACAGTCGGCACTGTGGTAGCGCGCGTTGTGTGTATTATCATAGTAGTCGTACAGGCAGAAACTCCGGAAGTACGTGCCAATGAGCCGAGAGCCTAAAGCGATGCTAGCTTTGGCGCCGGGCGAAACGTGTTTCCTCTGAACAGAGCTCGTTCGCAAATTTTTTTTTTTTTTTTGTATCCGATCGTCAATCATGGCGATTATTCGTCCACGAGACGTTCGAGCCGGTAGCTGTTTGCGAAAAAAAAAAACATTTACCGTGCCCAATGCCCCGCTTGACCTTGAGCCGAAACTCGCGAAGCTGCGACTTGTTTACTCCTGGCTCGAGCATGGGTATTGCGTATTTTTAGATTCAATGAAAGTGATATCCAAACGCTGTATTACTCCGTCCGATAAGAACAAACTGTGGCTCTGGAGCAAAAATGATTTGTCCAAATGTCAAAACTTTGTAGGGGATTGTGTCACGAAAATCCTGGTCCACGCCCATTTGCGAGACTTAACTTTTTTTTGTACGTCACAATACCGCAATGAATCGTTCTTTTGTAGTCGGTTTGAGAGACGAGTGTAAAATCCAAACGGCATATTTCGTCCGATAACAGTAAACTATGACGCCAATGCAAAAATTATTTGTCCAAAAGTGACAACGTTGTAACGAATCGTGTCATGAAAATCGACGTCCACACTCATTTGAGAAACAATTTTTTTTTGTACGTCATTATATCGCAATGAATCGTTCTTTTGCAGCTGTATCAAGAGACGAGTGTAAAATCCAAACGGCATATTTCGCCCGATAAGAACAAACTATGGCTCCAGGACAAAAGTTATGGCTGAAGGACTTAGGTCGATAGCCAATTGGCAATATACTTATGTTTATACTCTCATGACAACTTACACTATGTAAATGCTATGTACCAAAAAATGTTCCATCTGGAATATTGTCAATAAATCCACTGCTACTACTACTACTACTACTACTACAAAAGTTATTAGTCCAAAAGTCACAACGTTGTAGCGAATCGTGTCATGAAAATCCACGTCCACACCCATTTGAGAAAAAATTTTTTTTGTACGTCATTATATCGCAATGAATCGTTCTTTTGCAGCTGTATCAAGAGACGAGTGTGAAATCCAAACGGCATATTTCGCCCGATAAGAACAAACTATGGCTCCAGGACAAAAATTATTAGTCCAAAAGTCACAACGTTGTAGCGAATCGTGTTATGAAAATCCTGGTACACGCCCATTTGCGAGACTTAAATTTTTTTTTGTACATCATAATACCGCAATGAATCGTTCTTTTGTGGTCAAATCGAGAGACGCGTGTGAAATACAAACGGCATATTTCGTCCGATAAGAACAAACTATGGCTCCAGAACAAAAATTATTAGTCCAAAAGTCACAACGTTTTAGCGAATCGTGTAATGAAAATTCACGTCCACGCCCATTTGCGAGACTTAATTTTTTTTTTTTTTTTTTCTACGTCATTATACCGCAATGAATCGTTCTTTTGTAGTCGAATCGAGAGACGCGTGTCACGGAAAGAGAGAGTACATCGCGCTCGTGAACGGCACAGTCTAAAATTAAGTATGATAAATTCACGTCATAGCGCTGGCTCTCGTGGCTGGAGGACTCGAATGACCGTACGATAGGTCTCTCCGGCGAGGAATGACATCATCGCGTGCTACGCGGCGCGCACACGCTCTCATGCCCCGCTGCCCGTGTTTACGGCCTCCGTGACCCCTCCGAATTCGTTAAAATCTCTCCGTGCACTGTTTTCCACTTTCGATTCGTAAGAAAGAATGAAAAACAAAAAAAACACACACAAAATGTCCGTTGTCATCGACGGACGAACTTATCGAAATATTTATCGGGACACTGGTTGGCCCTATCGTGGCAGTTAATCGCCGTTAATATAGCAGCCTCGGGGCGTGTACGAGAATTACACGGTGGAGGGAATAAGCCGAGAAGCGTGATAAACGCGAGTTTCAAGCGGGACTTTGCCGCCTTTGCGAGCGACCGCTGTGCATAATATAGGCGCGCGCATTGGTCAGCGTGGGGCGAGAGAGAGAGAGAGAGAGAGAGAGAGAGAGAGAGAGAGAGTCGTTGCACCGGGTCGTGCAGTTTACAGAGAGTGCCGGAGAGGGAGCCGGAGAGAGCGGAGAGAAGCGAGGAGGATCGTTCGCGAGGATATGCGAGAGAACACACCGGAGAGAAGTCCAATGGAGAAGAGAAGAAAAGTTCGGTTGGCAGTGTACGAGCTCGGCGATGGAGTTGGCGCTCGAGCGCGGGGTACGCCGCGAAGCAGCCAGTGCACAGGAGAAAAAGCAAAACACTAACGTGGCATTTAATCTATCCTCCGTCCCTTTTCCTCCGGAGAATTCTTTACTACGCGCCACGATCAATGAACCGCGCGGGCTCGAGAGGGAGCCGAGAACAAGTTCGAAGGTTAGATTAGATTACCGGTATGTATATGGATTATCGGTGGTGATGCACGAATCACGACCAATGACGAGGCCGATAGGACTATCGGATAGGATAATTTAAGGTCGTCCTTGCGATGCGTGCCAGTTAGGGTGGTCCTTAAAATTAACATTTTTTAAAATTAACATTTTGTTAAAATTAATATTTTTTTAAATTAACATTTTTTAAAATTAACATTTTTTAAAATTAACATTTTTTAAAATTAACATTTTTTAAAATTAACACTTTTTAAAATTAACACTTTTAAAATTAACACTTTTTAAAATTAACACTTTTTAAAATTAACATTTTTTAAAATTAACATTTTTTAAAATTAACATTTTTTAAAATTAACATTTTTTAAAATTAATATTTTTTAAAATTAACATTTTTTAAAATTAACATTTTTAAAAATTAACATTCTTTAAAATTAACATTTTTTAAAGTCAACATTTTTCAAATTAACATCGTGAGGTACACAGTAAAAAAAAGTTGTACTTTTTGCAACAATTTATTGTCCACAAAAGTCGACAATTTTTTACTTGTTAATTTTCTAGTTCTACAAACAAAAGTACAAACTAAAATTGTCAATAACACGGGAAATTAAAGGACAGGTTCGTATATTCAAATAAGTGACAAACTTGTTTGTCACTTGTTTAACAAAATTATTTTTACGAAATTTCGCATTCCGATTTTACGAAATTATTTTTTCCTGTGTATAAAATAAAAATCCGACGTGCGAAGGGTCCCCGAAATTAATGGATTTTTAGAGGGCGCTAACGGCTATCTAAAAAATGTTAAACTTCGGAACATCCAAATTTAAAGTCAAAATGAAATATTCGAGATTTCGTTGCAGCCCGCACTGCCAAATTATAGCGTATAAGAAAAAAAAAATTGAAGTATTTTTAGAGGTCGCAACTGAGGGTTAAAAAAACAGTTTTCGACAATTATAGCTAATAGTTGCAAAATATTGTAAAAGGTGAAAATCCACTGCGGAAAAATAACCGAATGTTTCATTTGAAAAGATATGTTTGTCGTAACAAAAGTTAAATTAAAAAAAAACCGAAAGTTTGTGGTTTCTGTTAAAAGGAGTCGACAAATTCCTGGAATGGTCAAAAGTATATAATGGTCAAAGTATAGAATGGTCAAAAGTATATAACGAAACATTTTTTTTTTTTACCTGATTCTCTTTAACAGCTAAAAAAAGAGTACTCTCGTTTCAGCTGTTGAAGAGAATTAGCTAAATAAAATATTTCCCTCGTTCGTCGACAGAGATATTTTACACTCTTTGACCATTCTCGGAATTTTTCGACTCTCTTTACCAGAAACGACAAATCTCCGGTTTTTTTTTTTTTTAATTTAACTTTTGTTACAACAAACATATCTTTTCAGATGAAATATTCGGTTATTTTTCTGCGGTGAATTTTCACCTTCTATAACATTTTGAAATTATCTGCTATAATTGTCGAAAACTTTGTTTTTATTTAAGCTTCGGTAGCAATCTCTCAAAGTGCTTCGATTTCATAGGGATTTCGCAGAGTTTTTTTCTTATTCTTTATACTTTGGAAGTGCGTATTGGCAAGGAAATCTCGAATTTTTCATTTTTATTTTACATTCAGATGTACCGAAGTTTTAAATTTTTTAAATAGCCCGTAGCGACCTCTAAAAATGCACTAATTTCCGGTGACCCTTCGCGCATAGCATTTTTATTTTATACCTCACGATGATAAGCGGTGGCTCTCAGGGAATCCTAAAATTTTCAATTTACGGACCACCCTAGTACCCACTTTAATTTTTGTTCAGAAGCGTTAGTTTGGTTACGTTTTCGTAAGAGCCCATGCATAAAATCTTATCTTTTGCATTAATTCTTTCGACAAATTATTCGACAACCAATCCTGAAACTTCGCAATCACATTGGAAAGGACTTTAGCTACAATGTCACAAATATTGAACCGCCAAAGTTCGCAAAGGTGGATTCGAAAGGACTGCCTTAATAGTTCGGGCCACGATGGGAATCGATATTGGAAGGTTTTTTTATTTTAGTTTTTTCCTTTCACAGCGTGACCTTGTGGCTGTATTCGTTTTTAATTTTTTATTACCGGACTAGTTATGTTGACTGTAACAGATAGCTATAAATTTGTTTAATTTGTCCAAATTATGATTTTCTACAAACGAGCACTGTACGTGGCAGTGATTTTTGTAATAACTCCTGTGACCTGTTGGCTTTTTTGATGTATGTTGTAGCCTCTAACATATCATATGTATCACAAGAACAGTAAACAATTTAAACAACAAAAAAAACTATGGGAATCGATCGCATCGGCGGGAATCGTCGTCGCAGGCAATTTTTTGTTGTTTTTTTTTTAACGAGTTGGAAGATGAAAGTTGACGAGGATTGATTTGTAACGAATGAAACGTACCGCCACCCCCCGTAGCCGCCTCGTGCGTAGTTACCTCGACGCGCCAAGTGCACGAGGGCTTTGGCAGAGCAACAGCCGCAGCGTGTAGCAGAGGGAACGGCCACGGCCAGGGCCCTCGACCCTGCGGACTCGGCGCTATCGATTGTTCCTGCCTGCCTGCCTGCCTGCGCCTGCCTTTATCCTCTCGGCTTGCCTCTGCCAGCCTGTCTGGCTGGCTCGCTCGCTCGCCCGCCGAGAAACCTCCGTGCCGCAGCCTTTTTCCACGCATTCAACGGCAAAAGAGTGCCGCGAGGGGATGAAACGATCTGAGGGAATATACTACAGCCCGTAGTGAGGACAATCGCTCGGAAACGAATTCCAGGCTAGACGAACCGGACTTTCCATGGATATTGATTCGTCGTAAAAATTGTCGGCTCGATAATTATCATAAAAAAAAAAACATTATTTGGAGCTTTGATTGGATGATTTGTTTTATTGCAACTCTCTCGGTCCGCCTAACTTTCACCATCATTTCCATCGGAATTCCTACATTTGCCGTAAAAATGGTCGGCTCGACATTTATCTCAAAAAAACCATCATTATTTGGCCCTTTAATTGGATGATTTGTTTTGCGACACTTGCCACGCAAATCGTCACATCGCAACTCTCGGTCCGCTTAACTTTCACCATTATTTCCATGGATATGCATTCGTCGTAAAAATTGTCGACTCGACATTTATCTCAAAAAACCATAATTATTTGTCCCTTTAATTGGATGATTTGTTTTGCGACACTTGCCACGCAAATCGTCACATCGCAACTCTCGGTCCGCTTAACTTTCACCATTATTTCCATGGATATGCATTCGTCGTAAAAATTGTCGACTCGACATTTAGCTCAAAAAAACCGTAATTATCTGGCCCTTTAATTGGATGATTTGTTTTTGAAACTTGCGACGCAAATCGTCACATCGCAACTCTCGGTCCGCCTAACTTTCACCATCATTTCCACGAATATACATTCATCGTAAACAATTTTTGGCTCGACATTTATCTAACAAAAAACATAATTATTTGGTTCTTAAATGCATGATTTGTTTTTCGAAACTTGGGACGCAAATCGTCACATCGCAACTCTCGGTCCGCCTAACTTTCACCATCATTTCCACGAATATACATTCATCGTAAACAATTTTTGGCTCGACATTTATCTAACAAAAAACATAATTATTTGGTCCTTAAATGCATGATTTGTTTTTCGAAACTTTGGGACGCAAATCGTCACATCGCAACTCTCGGTCCGCCTAACTTTCACCATCATTTCCACGAATATACATTCATCGTAAAAAATGTTTGGCTCGACATTTATCTAATAAAAAACATAATTATATTTGGTCCTTAAATGCATGACTTGTTTTTCGAAACTTGGGACGCAAATCGTCACATGGCAACTCTCGGTCCGCCTAACTTTCATCATCGCTTCCGTAGATATACATTCGTCGTAAAAATTGTCGGCTCGACATCTCAAAAAAAAAAACATAATTATTTGGTCCTTAAGGTAGCTCTGTCGGTACGCCGGGGTCACAGACATCAGCGTCTATATGTCATAAAAAAATGACGATATGTGGTACTTTGCATCAATAATATTATTAACAATAATAGAGTGTCTATGAAAATGTTCGTAATTAGATTGAACCGATTATTTGTAAGAGGATTATCTTGTTTAGTGTGGATTTTACTTCATTTTCACGACGATTAGATTAGGAAACGTCATTTTGTTCCCGAAACCGTGCACTTCGATCGCAGTTCTGTTGAACATTAATCCGGTGACTTCACTTTTTTTTTGTTACGCATGAATTCCTGATTGATTCGCGAGTCCGCACTAATTTATTGTGATGTCGCAAGGAATATTTAATGTCTTTTTAAGGCGAGTGGTAGTCTACTCTGCCACAGAACGCGGTTGTAGGACGGGAAAGACTCGGTAAACACTTGGTCGAACTGTTAAAGACGTTTTATTCTCTAGTACAGATCCGGCAGCGTAACAGTGTCACGCGGAGTTTCGGTGACTTACTGACTAACTAGCCTAGGTGGAGAGTCGTACTTATAGAGCTATTCCGTGGGAAAGTTCAGATAGTAGGGATGGAATTTGGGAGTCGGAAAATACTGGAAAAGGCAAATGTTTCGGATTCCGGGAAGGTGGTCGGTGGTGAGAAAAAGGGACGCGATAGTCGAGCCTAGGATTGTGTACTTTAGGGGTAGATAAGGTGTAGGCGTTCGGGTCCTTCTGAGAAAGGGCGGGACGCACGGCGATGCGACAAGCGGCGGCGGCGGCTGGAGAGATATCGACGGCCGCTGCAGCCGTGCGAGGGTAGCGTGAGAAGAAAAAAGGAAAGTGTGGAGAGGATCGTTATTACACCTCCCCCCATATTTTAGAAAATTCCTACAGGTGGAAAAAGGAATTTTCTAGGCCTTAGGGTGGCTGTAGCGTCGCCTACCAATATGTTGTACAATTCTTGCGGCGTGAGGTTGTCTCCCATCGGTTAAGGTTACAAGTTGCTCAGGTAGATATTCCACATGATAATCGGATCGGTCGGCGTTATTGGTATGGAAACAATTATTGTAAACATTAATACAGGGTGAAAAAGTACAGCGTAACATTCTTCCAAACACATCCATCAGACACCCGCATAACCCGCATTTCACAGCAATTAACAAAAATACGATAGCGATGCAAGAATAGCCAAAGTACTGTATACCGTCGTAAGCTGTCTGAAATATCGTCTTGTTTCGTCGGTGTTGTCCGATTGTTTGAGCCTCGTCTGAGATTTCTGTCAATGTTTGCCCCAGAGATTTCAGTTGTGCTACGTCTATATGTGTAGGTCTTCCGAGGGTTGTCAAATGCAAGTCTTCGAGAGCTATTGAGTTGTTAATGAGAATTTCGTCCAGAGTGGGAGTTTTTAACGTCTTGTTTATTATCAAGTCAGTCGTTTGTACCAATTTTTCCTCGAGCCTGGGTCTAATAACGATGTGGTCAGTTTGCCCGAGACAGTCCCCTGCGATGGTCACTTTATTCGTTCCGTGTAATGTACTTTGGTGACTCTTGTTATTATCGCAAATGATATGGAGGGTTTCCTCTACAGGTGAAGTTACGATCCAAGAGTTTCCGCTTTTCAATTGGATCCACATGGATTTTGCTAGGTTTATGAATAAGACTTGACATTGTAAATCAGAGATATCAGACGGTCTTTGTAGTATGACGGCTTCACAACTATGGGGATTGTTCATCACGTAATCTGGATTTTGACGTTTGCAAAGGAATTTTGAGCTTAACTTTTTACATAGAGACAGATCGTGTTCGGTACTAGGAGTGAATAGCGTCTAACGTTCCGAATAAGATTTTACTGATGTCGCCAATAAAGTTAAAAACTCCTCTTTTAAGTCGCGGTGCATAATTAATTATTTTCATTAGTCGAACCCTACGGTCTTCCATTCTATGCATCCTTTGTCGCACAGTTTCTATTGTAGTTGACTCTAAACAATTCTTCCCGGGTTGCGTGTTGTTACATATAAGTGATAAGGTCTGGCCGATGCTGAATAATGCGTCTCGATGGAGATTTATCTCGGTGAGGTCGACGTAGTTTACGATGGTCCAGGCTTTGTGGAACATTACAACGTCTCCCAAGTGCTCCAGGTAGATAGGACCGGATACTGGCTCGACCCTAACCTTATCCTCGGCTAGGCAGCTGGATAGGGTGAGAATGATAACGAGGACCAACATGGCGATCTAAACATACAAATAATTAGTTTCGAAGATAAGGTTTAAGTTTGTTTACGTGTATTAGTTTTTTCCTATTTCTAAGTAGTATCTCGTAGTCTACGTCGGACGTTTGCTTAAGGACTGTTGCTGGGCCCTCCCAGTGCTCCGCGAGAGGAGATCTATCTCGCTCTTGGTCAACGAGGACTTCGTCTCCTTCCTTAAAGATCGGCGTGAGCCGGATAATGCGGGAGTCCTGGTTTATCTTGTATTGTTCTTTTGCCTTAAGAAGTCGTTCGCGTCCTTGCTTCAAAAAACGTTCGTGATCAGCTCGGAGTCCCTCGAAGTATTGGTCGATGGTTACGTTCGTCCGGTGGGCCGGTAAATTGTTCGGAATGTTTGGTTTACGCCCGAACTGCATTTCGAAGGGTGTAAGACCAGTCCCTTCGTGCTTCGCAGTATTGTATGCCATCGATACAAACTCCAGTTTCTTATCCCAATCTTCGCGATCATCCCGGATGAGAGCCTTGATTTGTTCCTTGATTGGTCCGTGGGCCCTCTCGAGGCTCCCGTTACTTTGCGGGTGGAATGCTGTGGTAGTCATATGGCTAACTTTAAACAGTTTCTCCAGATGTTTAAAGGTTTGACTTATGAAGTTTCGGCCCCCATCGGTGAGAATAATCCTCGGTGCGCCATGAATGTAGATAAAGTGCCTAACCAAAGCATCTACGGTAGCTTGCGCGTCCATTGTTTTGAGAGGAATGAGGGTGATATATTTGGTGAGTTGATCCTGTATCGACATGATGTATTTAAAGCCCTCACTCGACTCAGGTATAGGCCCGACCAAGTCCAAAGCTATTTTATCGTTCGGCCTTTCCGGTGTATCTGTGATGACGGCTTCCGCTCGCGGTCGAATACGAACTAGCTTCACCCTCTGGCAGGTATCGCACTTCCGAATGTAATCCTCGATGTCTCGCTGCATGTTTGGCCAGGTAGCGACGGCCTTTGTGCGATCGAGGGTTTTGGCTACTCCGAAGTGTCCTGTTGCTTTCGTCCCGTGGTGTTGCCTGATTATTTCCGTTCTCTCGTCTTCTGTACCTGGCTCGTGGAGTTCTGAGTCGTAGAGATATAATGCGGGTCGAATCTTTTTCTTCGACCAGATAAAGTTGATCATTTGTTTCACCCGTATCTTTGCCGCCGGGTGAATTGTCAAATATTTGCAGCCTACGAAGATTTTGATTGGCTCGCTTCTTTCGACTAAGGCACTGGCTAGTCGATTAAACCAATCGATTTCTTCCTCGGAGAAATCGATGTGCAGCGCGTTTTCTTCTTCTGTTGGCGTATCGGTGATTTTTAAAGACGCGACGTTACCTGGAGGAGTCCGTTCACTTATTTCCGGAACGCATGGACTTTGTTGCATGAGTTCGAATTCCAAGTAAAGTGGTGGATCCGCTTCTTCAAGATCGTTCGTTTCTTTTTCCGCTAGTGTATTGTCATCAGAGTGTTCAGTTGCTGGGGTAACTGAGTTTGTTACCATTGTTCGATTTTGACTCCTCGTGGTGACGGCGTGAATCCGAGAGAGAGCGTCTGCATTAGTGTTCAATGAACCCTTTTTATACAGGCACTCGTATTCGTACTCCTCCACTTTCATCCTGAGCCTCATTAGCCGGCTATTAGTCGGAGGGTCAGTAGCCTTTAAAATCCAAATTAGAGGCTTGTGGTCGGTGACAATTTTGAAGCTCTTCCCGTACAGATATTGCCTGAAGTGTTTTGTAGCCCATGTTATTGCGAGCATTTCTCGCTCGGTAGTCGAGTACCGTTGCTCGGCTTTGTTGAGGGTACGAGAGGCGTAAGCGACAGGGCGATCCTTTCCGATCGGCCCTTGCGATAATACGGCACCCACTGCGTAGTTGCTTGCATCGGTGGTCAAGACGAAAGGCTGGTTGAAGTCGGGGTATTGCAGGACTGGCGCTGTCGTGAGAGCTGTCCGCAATAAATTGAACGACTGCTGCTGCTTGTCGGTCCAAGCCCAGGCGACATCCTTTTTTAAAAGTTCCGTAAGCGGTTTGGCTATTTTACTAAAGTCCTTTATGAATTTGCGGTAGTAACCCGCGAGGCCAAGGAACTGCTTTAGTTGTTTGGGATCACGTGGTGCCGGGAAGTTGTGTACTGCTTCCACTTTCTTCGGATTAGGCTTCACTCCTTCTTCGGATATCACGTGACCCAGGAATTCTAACTCCGGGCGAAGAAATTCGCACTTGTCGGGTTGTAACTTGAGATCCGACTCACGTAAACGATTCAGCACATCTATTAGTTTTTTATTGTGCTCTTCTAATGTGTTGCCGTAGATAATAATGTCGTCGAGATAGACAAAGCAGGCATTTCCGATGAGTCCACGTAGAGCATTGTTCATCATGCGTTGGAACGTTGGTGGCGCATTTTTTAATCCAAAAGGCATCCTGTTGTAATGATAATGCCCGGAAGGTGTCGAAAATGCTGTCTTCTGTTTGTCTCGCTCATCCATCGAGATCTGGTGGAAGCCCGACGCAAGATCGAATGCTGAAAAATATTTTGCCCGTCCCAGTTGGTCCAGGATCTCGTCGATGCACGGCAGAGGATACGCGTCGTGAGCGGTTTTTTCATTCAACTTCCTGAAATCAATGACTATTCGCCATTTCTTTTTTCCGGATGCATCAGATTTCTTTGGTACGACCCAGAGGGGTGAGTTATACGGAGAGTCGCTTGCTTCGATGAGTTTGTTTTGCAGCATCTCGTTGACTTGCCGATCGATTTCCTCTTTGTGCGCCGGAGGATATCTGTATTGTTTGACGTTTATCGGAACGTCATCGCTCGTAATAATGCGGTGCTTAACCGCCTTTGTACCTGGCAGAGGGTCGCCAGGTAGTGCAAACACATCGGGGTAGGATGAGACGATATCCCATACCTGTTCCGCCAGCTCTGGAGGTACGTGCTCCAGACGTACATTTTCTTTTAAGGCGCGGATTCGTTCCGCCGAATTCTGTTGGGTGATGTGGTAGATCCCTGCTGCGCCCTTCGGTGCGTCTTGGCGCTCCTCCCGAGGTGAAAGGGCAAGTTCCTCTAACGGGGTCCCACGCAGCAGATCTACCGTAACCCTGATGGGTTCTTCCGAGTCGTTTATTATTGGGACTCGGGCTTCATAGTCTTTAGCCTCGTAGATGCAAGGCACAATGAAATCGGAGTTGTCCTCGGTTGTCACAGCTGGTCCATTAGCGATGTTCGTGTGTGTCGTGATCCAGTAAATAGATCTTGCTGGCACCGTTAGCTCAAGTGGTTCGAATTCCAATCGCTTGCCGTTAAACTCCAGAAAGTTTTGTGGGCCAATACCAATGTGTGTCTGGTATTTCGTCATAAAGGGTATGCCAATGAGTCCATCTTCTTCGAGAGGGAAATCGTCCGGGACAACGTGAAAGATGTGTTTTCTTTTTTCATACTCCTGTTGAGTGACGAACAAAGATCTATGTACGTCGTTACCCATTCGAAATTCCGTGTTCACGTTTTTGTCCACGAGAGATGATCCCTTCAGTACGCCTCTCTTAATTAGATTAATGGCCGATCCCGTGTCTAATAAAAATCTTCCTGGTCCTCGGACGTGCTGCATTGGGAGTTTGACGACTCGCTTGGTAGATCCAATTGTGTTAACTTGAGGGATGGATCCTGTTCTTCCGTTTCGTCCGCCTCTTCGGGTATATAATTCACGCGGGCTGGGGGACGAGGTGGAAATCGGCGGTCCTGAAAACCCGACGACTTGTCCTGAAGCGGTCGCTTTCTTTTGAGTGTCGTATCTCTTTGTTCGACAGTCTGCTTCGAGGTGACCTACCCTGCGACAATAGGCGCAGACTACCTGTGACCGTTGGTTTGATGACGTAGCCGGTGGCTTGCTGGAAGGGTGCGATGAGCGGTGGTGTGAGCCGACATTGCGTTCGCCGAGGTTAAGATTTCTGGTCATCATTTCCCGAGTGTAATCGTAAGCCTCCGCGGCTTGTGCACTGGAAATGGCGGCTCGTATATTTGTGGGCCTCTGCGATCGAACTTCCGTAGAGATCTCCTTGCGGAGTCCCAGCAGATATTGTTCGAGTCCTTGTTCGCGTTCATACTCGATGATGAAGCGTCTTTTGATTTCGTCCACGGTAGAATTAGAGAGCACGGCCAAAACTTGGTTTTGAACTTCTAGAAACCGATTAGTGAATTTCGAAACTGATTCGGATTTGCCTTGGAACATTCGCGCGCGCTTGTCCCGCCATACACCGACAGGCTGTAAATTACCGAAAAGTAAACGGAGACCCTCGTATAGTTTGTCGAAGGTGTCTATCTCGTACTCTTGGAGCTCCCGAGCGGCATCACCCGTGATTCTTTTCGCGATTATTAATCTTCTAAGATAGTCCGGCCGCGATACTTCAGGTCTTACGTCTTCAATCGAAGCAATGAACGATTCTACTCCGATGGACTTCCCGTCAAATTCTTTAATTAGCTCGATTGCTTCTTTCGGTGTTAAAGATTCAAAGCTGCCGGCGGACGCTTCACTCGCGGCTCTCGAATGTTCGCGTGAGTGTTGTTGTTGTTGTTGTTGTTGTTCCGATATATTTGTACGGTCCAGCACTTTGCTCATGGCGTTCTTGAGTGCGTCGTTCACGTTTGAGAATGACATTTCGTTCGTAACCACGGAGTCAGACTCTGAATCGGTCGCGATATTTGAGGGTTCGCGGTACTGAGTAAATGAACTGTTACTCACCGATTCCTTTCGTGGTTCCAGCGTTGGATCTTTTCGTCTCTTTCAGCTTCTTCGTGTCGTCGATCGGTCCTAGGTTCCCAGCAATGTTGAGTAGACGACCCCACACTTAGCACCAGTTGTGATGTCGCAAGGAATATTTAATGTCTTTTTAAGGCGAGTGGTAGTCTACTCTGCCACAGAACGCGGTTGTAGGACGGGAAAGACTCGGTAAACACTTGGTCGAACTGTTAAAGACGTTTTATTCTCTAGTACAGATCCGGCAGCGTAACAGTGTCACGCGGAGTTTCGGTGACTTACTGACTAACTAGCCTAGGTGGAGAGTCGTACTTATAGAGCTATTCCGTGGGAAAGTTCAGATAGTAGGGATGGAATTTGGGAGTCGGAAAATACTGGAAAAGGCAAATGTTTCGGATTCCGGGAAGGTGGTCGGTGGTGAGAAAAAGGGACGCGATAGTCGAGCCTAGGATTGTGTACTTTAGGGGTAGATAAGGTGTAGGCGTTCGGGTCCTTCTGAGAAAGGGCGGGACGCACGGCGATGCGACAAGCGGCGGCGGCGGCTGGAGAGATATCGACGGCCGCTGCAGCCGTGCGAGGGTAGCGTGAGAAGAAAAAAGGAAAGTGTGGAGAGGATCGTTATTACATTATATATATTTTTTTCTCTATCTTTGATCCAAGTATGTTAATTATCGATTTGAAGATCAATTTCACCACCCCTCTCGTTAGTGCCGTGTAAAAAGACCGATTTTCAATATCTAATTATTCATCGAAATGGTCGGTAAAAGCCTTCGAGATTTTGAACGAGTAAAATTTGATAGTTAAACGACAACGTGTCAAAAGTTTATGCACATGACTTTGGATTGCCTTCGCAACAGAACTACCTTTTAAATGCATTACCTGTTTTTCGAAACTTGGGACGCACACGTTCAGACGGCTCCCAAAGTTCGTGTACACCGCGACTCTCGTCCCGCCTAACTTTCACGACCACGGGCAAAGTTTCTTCATCTACGAACTTTTGGACGAAACAACTGTTGTTTCGCCAGCGCAAATGAGTTTTCTACGGAAAGTTTTGTGGCGCGTTGAGTAGAAACGCTGGTGGGAAGCGCCAAAACAGGACCAGCGTTGGCACAGCGTCGGCCAGCACCGGTCCTGACCGTCACTCGCGCCAGGGGAGCGTTCAAAAAGTGTGCGTCCAAAAAATGCGAGGCACGAAAGTGCGAACTGTCCGGGACAATAAAAATTTAGTGAATGCCGAGCAATCGGCAAATTCAATTTTGTGATAATTGAGGCCGAGGCGAACAGTCTGTGAATTTCTCGGCTTCACCCGGAGACTTTCCCACACTCTTCGCTTTCTTTCGCAGGTCACGACCCTTGGAAGGTGAGAATTTCGAAGATTCGTTCCACGAGCTACAAATTACATGCCGGAGCACGTACGCACGAGGGACTCGGAGATTTTTCGCTCCGCTCGCTTGGACTTTCCACTCAATTTTCGACAACGACAACAACAACAATAATGTAGTCCTTCCGGATTTGAATATTTCCGTAAGGCCATTTATCTCATAGTTGTTACGCATCTGGAAAACAGTGAAAATCTAGAAATCTCAAGGCTTTTTTTTTCTGGAATTGTCAGGGAATTTTTTAAATTTCACACCCGTCATTATTTTTTCTAAATATTTTTTTTTTTTTATCACAGAGCCTTGCGAGAATTATAGAGCGCTATAATTCTCGCAAAATTTCACCTCACTTTTGTCCTGCAGTATGATAAAATGACGTCTGGAAAAATTTGATTGTTGGCCTGGAAAACCTGGAAAAGTCAGGGAATTTCACTGCGAGAAATGCGTAGCAAGCGTGTATGTTATTCGAAGCGTCTCACGTTGCTGGTGGCAAATCGTCACATGCGACTCTGTACCAGAGTCCAGGCGACTCTTATCTAACGCCGCTTCGTGTCCTCCGCGGATGACTCATCTTCGATCTCTTCATTTTCTTATCCTCGGCAATTGATAGCCTTGACGATTATTGTCATTATCGGTCGGCGTAAAAAAATATCGGTGCGAAAATTGGTAGAAAGCATATAAAAAATATATAGTTGCCATTTATAATCGGTCGTCACGAGTCTATTTTTAGTGTCTCATCCGCAACTTGTCGATGACGATTAATTATGTAGGTATTCTATGCGGCGTCACGTTCCACACGCTCTTCCTGTGTCTGACGAGGTGTCTTCGCGACGAACCGCCTCGAGACACTTTTTTTTTTTTTTTTTTTTTTCCACCACATTATCGTAACAGGGAAACTCGAAAGTAAGTTTCCGTTCCGAGGGTCGACGCGATAGAAACGAGACGATGAGAAAGGGGAAGGGGGGGGGGGAGAGACTCAAGGGTGTCGATATTCGCTGGAGGCGAGGACCACTTAACGGCACCTTTTAGTCATCGACTATGCTTCTGCCTCTCCTTCTTCTCTTATAAGCTTTTGTAGACTTCTGTCGATCCTATCTTCTCGCTCTTCGTCGTCCTGCCTGAGCACTCCCTCCCGACTCATCCTCTCGTGTCGCCGATTTCTATACACGAGTCTGTCGTGCGTGGTACACATGTGCTGCGTTTATATATAAACACGCGCTGGTATCTTTCTTGCTCTTCCCCCTGTTTGCCTCGCTAAGTGCAGAAGGCAGCCTTTTTCGAGCATTATCAAAATTCCTGGGAGTCGAATGCTCTGAGGAGAATTTGCAAAGAGGTTTTTTTTTTTTTTTTTTTAGCATTTGGAGCATAAAATTCGATTATTTATTTATATTGATAACATAAATAATCTGTATAATAATAAAGTTCGTATCATTGGATACTCACAGATTGCCACAGATACTTACAGACATTCACACGGATACTCGCCGATACTAACATTGATACTAACATTGATACTCACGGATCTTACAGGCATTCACACGGATACTTACATTGATACTCACATTGATACTCACATTGATACTAACATTGATACTAACATTGATACTAACATTGATACTCACATTGATACTCACATTTATACTCACATTTATACTCACATTTATACTCACATTTATACTCACATTTATACTCACATTTATACTCACATTTACACTCACATTTACACTCACATTTACACTCACATTTACACTCACATTTACACTCACATTGACACTCACATTGACACTCACATTGACACTCACATTGACACTCACATTGACACTCACATTGACACTCACATTGATATTCACATTGATACTCACATTGATACTCACATTGACACTCACATTGATACTCACATTGATACTCACATTGACACTCACATTGACACTCACATTGATACTCACATTGATACTCACATTGATACTCACGGATCTTACAGGCATTCGCACAGATACTCACAGATACTCACACGGATACTTACAGGCATTCATACGGACGCTCACGAATACTCACAGATACTGACGAATACTTGCGACATGATTGCCACGGACCTGGAAAACCTGCGAGTCGGGGAAAAGTGATGGCATTCTTTTGAAACCCTGAAAGTTTTTTGAATCTAACGTCTTTCGGTTAATTCCGTGCTGCACGACATTTACATCTTTCGTTTCAGCAAACTTGTCGACTATATATATGACTATGTAGTGATATTATTTTCGTTGGGAACTTTTAATATTGTGAACTGAGTTAAATTACCAATCATTGTATATTATATTTTACGTTATTTGTAATAGTCCTTTCTTACCCCAATCGATAGACTGGAAAAATGAAATTTCTGCTCTGGAAAACCGAGAAAAGTCGGGGACTTCCAATCGGAGAATTTCGTGGCAAACATGCGCGAATACTTACACGGACACTTACGAGATAATAACAGACACTCACATAGGCTACTGCGAGCGCACGAGCCAACACAACCGCCATTTTTTTTTAAATAGAAATGAAAATGAAAATATTGAGTAATCGATTCATTTTTTTTTTTTTTTTTTTTTTTTTATGTTGCAGGCCTCGATGGATCTTCCGCCGGACAAGGCGAAACTCTTGAAGCAATACGACAACGACAAGAAATGGGACATAATATGCGACCAGGTGAGTTTGTGCCTCCCGCAATAAAAATGTTCGCCGCAATTTTACTACAGGCGTCGATTTCATTGGCGTCTCAAACGGTTCGACGAAGTTTTGTGGGAACGTTCGTCGCGGTCTCGACGACAAATTGTTATTAGGGGTAAATGTCTCGCAGCAGCGAGCGACCGACGGACTTATCGCTCGTGCACACCCATCGGTATATAGAGAACTGCGCAAATACGAGATCAACGTTCTCCGCGAACCGCAGACACGCCACGGGAATATACTATACAACGTTGCTCGCGAGCGCTGCTGAGTTCCAGCAGAAACTCGCAAGCTAAATAATGAATGACGTAAGCCGCCACGATGACCCTCGTACGGAATGACGATCGACGATTCTCTTCCTACACTCCTACGTCGCTCACTTATGCCCGGCAGTGTTCTTCTCTTTTTATAACGCTCCGATCGATCCGCCCCTATTTTTTTTATTTTATTTTTTTATTTTTATTTATTTATTTTTTTTTTACTGTCGCACATTTCTGTACGACTGTATCGCACAGTAAAAAATAATTTCGTAAAATCGGAATGCGAAATATTTCGTAAAAATTACTTTGTCAAATAAGTGACAAACTTGTTTGTCACTTATTTAACATTACTATTAGCGTTTATTTTTGTTCCCGGGACTTCATCCCCTATGAACAAGTAGCTTACATTTTAAAGGCAGGTTCATATAGGCTAGATAAGGTTAATTGAATTCAGTAGCCACAACATACAAGCAAATATACAGTTATACACAGGCAGAAATACACAGTCAGAGTGAACAGTTCTATGTTTAAATGTTTCGTCTCATTCGAGCTATAATGGTAAACTAACATTCGCAACGTCAGCTTATTTTAATATACTAAAAAAATTTAATATATTAAAATAAGCGACGTCAGCTTATTTTAATATACGAATCTGTCCATTAATTTCCTGTATTATTGACAATTTTAGTTTGTACTTTTGTGTGTGAAACTGGAAAATTAACAAATAAAAAATTGTGGACGTTTGTGGACAATAATTTGTTGTAAAAAGTACACTTTTTTTTTATTTTTTTTATTTTTTTTTTTTTTACTGTGAAGGGTGGCCACTGTCAGGGAAAACCTGGAAATGTCAGGGAATTTTTTAAGTTTCAGGGAAATGTCGGGGAATTAAATATTGGTCAGGGAAAATACGAAATATCAAATCGAGACAAAAAGTGTTTGGGCGAACTTTTTTTTTTGCGTACTTCTGAAAAAAATTTATGGGACGACATTTTTTTTTTTTTTTTTTTTTTTTTTTTTTTCAAGATAAACAAAAAACATAAATTGACAATCCGCGAACACGATTACAAATTCATTGTAACTATTAATAACCGGGCATTCTAATTACCGTTGAATCGGCGAATGCAGATAAACTCTATACAAACAAAACAAGAATCTCTATACAAACAAAACATCTTGTTTTGTTTGTATAGAGTTTATCTGCATTCGCCGATTCAACGGTAATTAGAATGCCCGGTTATTAATAGTTACAATGAATTTGTAATCGTGTTCGCGGATTGTCAATTTATGTTTTTTGTTTATCTTGAAAACAAAAAAAAAACAAAAAAGAAATGTCGTCCCATAAATTTTTTTCAGAAGTACGCAAAAAAAAAAAGTTCGCCCAAACACTTTTTGTCTCGATTTGATATTTCGTATTTTCCCTGACCAATATTTAATTCCCTGACATTTCCCTGAAACTTAAAAAATTCCCTGACATTTCCAGGTTTTCCCTGACAGTGGCCACCCTGCACAGTAAAAAAAAAAAAAAAAAATTGTGTACTTTTTACAACAAATTATTGTCCACAAACGTCCACAATTTTTGAGAAGCTCTTCTCAATGAAAAAATTACGGCGTTGAAGGAAGCAAAATAATTCTTATGTTATCATGTTTATTCCTTTCAGAGATATAGATTTAATGAAAAAAAAAAAAACCAAAGAATCAATAAATAAATAAAATTTTAAAACCTCCCGACTGCAATAAGTTAAGTCAACAAAAAGTTGAGTTAACTTTGAAAAGGGTGAAATAATTCATGTATGTAACAACAATTTAATATCGTCATTGAACAATAATAGTAATAATTAACAATAAAGAATAATTGTAAAATTAATTAATAGTAATTATATCAATTCGTTCATATTCTTCGCTTCAGTCGGGAGACGGCTTCCGAACACAGTTCTATATACACACAAATAAACTTAGTAGCAGAATGTTATATATTATATAAATTTTTGGCTCGGAAGCCGTCTTCCGACTGAAGCGAAGAATATGAACGAATTGACATAATTACTATTAATTCATTTTACAATTATTCTTTATTGTTAATTATTACTATTATTGTTTAATGACAATATTAATTGTTTTTACATACACGAATTATTTCACCCTTTTCAAAGTCAACTTAACTTTTTGTTGACTTAACTTGTTGCAGTCGGAAGGTTTTTAAATTTTTTTATAAATTTTTTTTTTATCTCATACTTTTTAATGTTTTTAACATTATATTTTTGACTTAATAATAATAATAATAATAATAATAATAATTTATTTATTTAAACGATTACGAAACATGTGCAGCACATGGCACAAATATTGCGTCCACTGCTACTTTTTGTGGCACTTGTCTATCTGGAATACTTCGTGCGTTACAGTACACCGAGATCGGGCGGCCAACGAACAATGTGGAGTTCCGAAAATATATCGCAGAAAATGGCGATCAATTTTTGATATATACGAGTGACTATTTAATAAATCGCATTTATTTCTACCAATATTGTACAGATTTTGATTTTTCCGTGAAAACATTGAAGACGTTGAGTCATAGAATAGCTGTATCAAATTTCGTCAAGTAATTTTCAGCCGTTTACAAGAAAATCGCGGACAACGAAATCGCTCATCGCGGTGAAACGCATAATAACCGCCGTCTTTTTGCCCTAGCGGGCAGTCGGGAGTTAAAAATAAGCATATGCAATGTTCCTGGCATGTTACTTTCTTTCACAATTTTAAATAGTTTGTCAGGGTAATTTTCGAAAATATCAGGGAAATGTCAGGGAATTTTTTTCGTCCGATTTAGCGGGTCACCCTTTGTACTGAGAATGCGATACAGCGAGTAAAATAAAAAAAAAAAAGTAATAACGTGCTACAAAGAAAAAAAAGTTGAAAATCGACATTTACATATAGCTTCCTCATAAAAGCTGAAAATTGAAATTTTCACATCACTTCCTCATAAAAGTTGAAAGTTGAAAGTTGACATTTTTATATCACTTTCTCATAATGGTCCTTTATTCGGAAAGCTCCTTCTATGAGAAAGCATTTACTATATTTTTGGCTTCCTCATAGAGGAAGCTTTTCGAATAAAGGACCATTATGAGAAAGTGATATAAAAATGTCAACTTTCAACTTTCAACTTTCAACTTTTATGAGGAAGTGATGTGAAAATTTCAATTTTCAGCTTTTATGAGGAAGCTATATGAAAATGTGAATTTTCAACTTTTTTGCCCACATCAATATCGTATTTAACTTTTAGTCAAAACTGGTGGCTGACTCAGGTTTAGCCCGAAAAATTACACCAACCTTACACTTTTGGTCAAAACGGATGTAGGCTCTGTGCTCGGCGCGAAAATAACATAGAATTATGTGTTCCAAATTTTGTTTCGATCTTTCAATTTTTACTCGAGAAGTTCAAATGACATCGCTTAATCTAATTATTTCAACTCCATCATATCCATCCTGTTGTGTATTTATTGTCTTAAAACACGATAGACCCCTGGATTTTTCCGCGATCCCATCGGAAAGCAAAGAAATCGCTGTTTAAAAATACCGAAAAACACTAATTTTTGCAATTTTGGCTACAAAAATGCCCGGTCAACTTTTTCGCTAGATGTCGCTCCAGGACTGTAATTCCATGTATTTTTTCATGCTGATAACGAATTTGACACTTTTTTATACATAGATGAACATTTAATGTGGAAAAATGCGTCTTGAAAAAAAAAAAAAAAAAAATGCATAAAAATCGAAAAATTCAAAATGTCATAAAATTTTTACGGTTCGATCGATTTTCTTGAAATTTTGATAGGATCATCGGGTGATGATATTCCATTTGTGTACGCGTTTTCAGCCAAATAGCTGAAAAATTGCGAGCGCTACGCTGCGTACAGACATTTTCGAAGAAATTAAAAATGGCGTACAAAAAAAACAACTGAACATTTTTGGACGAAATTTTGACCAAACGTTGACTATTGATCACATATGATGTGTGCCAAATTTCAGCTTGATCGGTTAAGGCGTTCTCGAGTTATCACACACACACACACACACACACACACACACACACACACACACACACACACACACACACACACACACACACACACACACACACGCGCACACACACACACACACACACACACACACACACACACACACACACACACACACACACATCCGGCCATTTTTTCTAAATGTGATTTTTCGATGTTTTGGAACATTCTGAACACGTTTTCATTAAAATCTGGATTTTTTTTTTTTACCATAACAAAGCTTCCTCTATGAGGAAGCAAAATGATATCACATTTCTTGCACTTCACTGAGCATGCGATGCAGTGAATACAATTTAATTAAAAAAAAAAAAAAAATACTAACGTACTGCATAAAAAAGAAAAATTCACCCAACTTTTTTCGAGTTACGAGTCATAAAACGACTCCGATAATATCTTCATCCTCATTATTAATAATTTTCGTCCGCTTAATGAGTTAATGCGAAAGTGCGCAGAAAACATTTCAGTTTGTATCTCTCGCTTTCGATGCACCACTGCCCGTAATAATTGACCGAGTGAAAGTGCAATGCCGGGCTGATGTTATACCACGCGGAACGCCTCTTCCCGACGTCGAGGCTTCGTGGGAAAAAAAAAAAAAAAAAAAAAAAAAACACGGAGATGCATAAACGAAAGGAAAATAGGAAAGCTATAGTTTTACGAGCAGCGATCTCGTGTGTGAAACTGCCCGTACTCGAGAACACAACGAACTCATCGCGATTCCGCTGCACGACATATCGGAGATTCACCGCCGTGAGCGAGAGAACTCTTTCGCAGACAGAGTAGACTTCAAAGGAGCTCCTCCCCCCCGGGTGACTCACTATCTCGTTCACGCTGTCGGAGATTCTCTACGAGCGCGGAGTAACAGAGACGGAGATTGAGTCCCGGTTTCTCGTATTCGAGCAGATATTCGAACGTCGCAACGTATGCGCATTCGCAGTCGTTTTGCCATCCCTCTTTCACTCCATCCATCCTCGGAGGCAACCGTGAGCTAACCACTTTCCATTTCTCCCTGACGCCTTGTAATATTCGCTGCATATCGGGTCTCTGCTATCTCGGAGATTGCAAATGCAGATCGGACGATCCTCGCGTCGATTCATTCGCCGTATCGTGCGCGAGTGCGCGACGCGACGAGAAATTTCTATATGCTAATTCGTCGCCGAGTCAAAAATCTTGGTCACGATTCGAATTCACTTTTATCGAGACCCTTCGGACACGGATCTCATTTCGGCACACACCGACGATCAACGAACTTCGCGGACGAAGAAATGAAAAAAAAAATTACGTATACGAGGTATTCCATGTGATATCGAACTGTCAAAAACCCGACTCTCTCCAAAAAAAAAAAAAAAAAAAAAGTTGCAATTTCACCACAATTCATGATTATTTACAAGGGATTTTTGTAATTTTTTTTTTTTTTCAGAATTTTTGAATCGTATTTTTTTGAGATATCGAGAAATTCAACTTTTAAAAAAAATCTCCCATATCTCAAAAACTATTGGTCGTACAAAAAAAAACGTTTAAAACATAAAAGTTGCAGTTTTAAATGATCTTTTGAAAACAAAATTATGTAAATTTTTTTGAATACAATAAACGTTCGTTTCGATGAAAAATAGACTGAAGTATTGTTTTTCAGCCAATACGTCATGTTTGATTTTTCTTTAAAAAAATTCCAGAATATACTCTCGTGTACGTAGAGTGATCTCACAATTTTTGTTTCGATGGGCGAGACGTCCGTTTCATAGCTGTGCTCCGTTTAAGATTGATTTTTCATAAAAAAAAAAAGTGAGATATATATTACTTCCCATTGAATTTTATAAAAATTATAACACCATCAACAATAATAGAAGTTAAAAGATCAAATAGAAAAGGGATTGGGGATTCTTTATGAAAAAAAAGGGATTTTTAAAATGAAAAATCTATCTTAAACGGAGCACAGCTATCAAACGGACGTCTCGTCCATCCAAACAAAAATATGAGATCACTCTACATACATGAGAGTATATTCTGGAATTTTTTAAAGAGAAATCAAACATGAGGTATTGGCTGAAAAACAATATTTTAGTCTATTTTTCATAGAAATGGACGTTTATTGCATTGAAAAAAATTTACAAAATGTTATTTTCAAAAGATCATTTAAAACTGCAATTTTTATATTTTAAACGTTTTTTTGTACGACCAACAGTTTTTAAGATATGGAGAATTTTTTTTAAAAGTTCAATTTTTTGATATCTCAAAAAAAAAATACGATTAAAAAATTCCGAAAAAAAAATTACAAAAATCCCTTGTAAATAATCATAAAGTGTGGTGAAATTGCAACGTTTTTTTTTTTGGAGAGGGTCGGGTTTTCGACCGTTCAATTTCGCATGGAATACCTCATATTTTTTTCAAGAACATTTTATTTTAGAGTTTTACTTTTATTTTACAAAGATCCTGCTCGTGTCTGCAAAAAAAAAAAAAAAAAAAGGACTTCGTACTCCTCGTACGAACTTTCGTGCGGTATTTTTTTTTTTTTTCGACAGCCTGCGTTACGGAGATTATTTCAATTTTAATTCACGAGCGACTCGCGCAGCTGCGAGTACATTTCAGTTAAAGGGCATTGAGAACATTCTCTCTTTTTTTTCGATGCATTCAACGATCGAGCCTACACTTTATTAGTACTCGTGCGCTCGTGTCCGTGTGTGCGTTCGGGCACCCCTCTCACAAGCTTAGTCACCCTTTTTGCTTCCATACGCACGTAATTTGTGGGTTCTTGGAAGTCGATGTATTTCCATCTACGAAGAAACGAGAAAAAAAGGCACCGCGCTTTAAGAACGATGTATTCATTTTTTGTTCGTTTCGCGAATCATTGTCATTACGACGATCGACTAAGTTTTACAAAATTGTTTAATACAATCTAATCGACTAAGTTTTACAAAATTGTTATCCGAATGTTTAATAACAAAGTTTAACAAAAAAATTCTCGATTGCCTCGACCTTCGAATATCCATCGTCCAGACTGGAGATCAAAACTCTGCTAGGGTTTTGTATGGCTTTTTCTCTTCTAATACACCCTCGGCTAATTAACGTTGAGTCACGTCGGATTAGACTCTCGGATGTTCAATGGAACAGTCTGGCCTCTCGCTCGGTGTGTCTCGATGATTCTAGCCTCGTCGGCAAGCGTAGGCCGGGGAATTCGACGAACGGGTCTGGGAAAAAAAAGTCACCGTGCTTTTGGAACTATTTATTCATTGTTTTGTTTTAATACAAAAAAAAATAAAAAGTGGGTCGTATTATTATCAATTGTAAAAATAAATTGTAAATCTAATCGAAACCGGAAATCGAAATTTCCTTACATTACTCAGATCAATTGAACATTAATGTACTTTTATTGTAAAACAAAAATACTCGATATTAAAGTTACAAATCTTTTGCCTGAAATTTACAAAAAATTTCCATTAAAAATACAAATTTTGCTGTAAAATTGTAACGCACGTGTATTTAAAATTTCGGAAACAGTTTCTCTGAAAAAAAAGCTTCCAACACCGTTTATTATTTTTCAAACTAAATTTTTTGACAGTGTACACAGTGAAAAATAATTTCATAAAATCGAAATGCGAAATTTCGTAAAAATTATTTTGTTAAATAAGTGACAAACTTGTTCGTCACTTACTTGAATATACGAACCGGTCCTATTATTTTCTGTATCATTGACAATTTTAGTTTGTACTTTTGTTTGTAAAACTAGAAAATTAATAAATAAAAAATTGTCGACGTTTGTGGACAATAATTTGTTGTAAAAGGTACAAATTTTTGTTACTGTGTAATGTTTGATAAAAAAAATTTTAATGCTCGATTCCCTTAATCTTCGAATATGCATTCCTAGACTGGAGGTCAAAACTCAACCCGGGATTTGTATGACTTCTTTCCCTTCTAATACATCGTCGACCAATTTATTTATTCATCTTTTAAAAATGATTAATCAACGTTGAGTCACGTCGACTGAGAGTCTACGGATGTTCAATGGAACAGTCTGGCCTCTCGTTCAGTGTGTCTGGATGGTTCTAGTCTCGTCGGCAAGCGGAAACCAAAGAATTCTGCGAGTGCTTGTGGATCTGAGAAAAAAAACGAGCCACGCTTTTAGAACGATATATTAACTGTTTAATTCAAAAATTGTTCTCGTCACCTCGATCGGGCAAATAAAGTAAACTGTTTTATTATTATCGAATTTTTGATAACAGAGCAAAAATAGAAAAAGCTCGATTTCCTCGAACTTTGGATATTCATCCCTAGAGTGGAGGTCAAAACGCAATGCGGGATTTGTATGGCTTTTTTCCCTTCTAACACACCCTCGATTAATTAACGTTGAGTCACATCGAATAAGACTCTCGGATGTTCAATGGAACAGTCTGACCTCTCGTTCAGTGTGTCTGGATGGTTCACGCCTCGTCGGCAAACGGAAGACGCAGAATTCTGCGAATGGTTGTGGGTGTGAGAAAAAAACGCATTACACGCACAAAAATCATTTATTTGAGGGCGCCCCGCAAATAAATATCTATTTGGTTTAAATAAATATTTATTTGATTTAAATAAATATTTATTTTATTAAAATAAATATTTATTCGATTAAAATAAATATTTATTTGATTTAAATAAATATTTATTTGATTTAAATAAATATTCATTTGATTTAAATAAATATTTATTCGATTAAAATAAATATTTATTTGATTTAAATAAATATTTATTTGATTAAAATAAATATTTACTTAAATCAATAAAAATATTTATTTAAACCAAATAAATATTTATTTGCGGATGCCCGTCAAATAAATGATTTTTCTGGGTGCACGCTCTTAGAACGATATATTAACTGTTTCATTCAAAAATTTGTTTTCATCAACTCGATCGAGCAAATAAAGTACACTGTTCTATTATTACCGAATGTTTGATGACAAAACAAAAAGAAAAAAGATGCTCTAATTCCTCGACCTTCGGATATTCATCCCTAGAGTCGAGGTCAAAACGCAATTCGGGATTTGTATGGCTTTTTTCCCTTCTAACACACCCTCGGCTAATTAACGTTGAGTCACGTCGAACAGGACTCTCGGATGTTCAATGGAACAGTCTGGCCTCTCGTTCAGTGTTTCTGGATGATTTTAGCCTCGTCGGCAAGCGGAAGCCGGAGAATTCGGGGAAAGGGTGCGTATCTCCCGCTCCTCGTCCCGACTCCTACGAAAGTAGAGGAGCGCGACGAAAGCAAAAGGGATGCTGCGCACTTTTTTTTTTTTTTTTTTTTTTTTTTTCTCCTCTCTTCGGATAGAAGGAAAGAGAGTCTCGCTCTCTTTCTTTCTTGTACACCATCCGTGTATCGTATAATAGCGCGGCTTGCATTACATCCGTCTCGCGTTACACCGGCCCTTCTGCTCGCCCCGAGCCAGCACATGCTCGCCAGGCTACAGGCTTCTTCAAAGTCCCGATGAAAAGCCGTCGTTGCTCCCGTCGATAAAGCCTTAGTTAAATCTCACCGCGCATCCGCGTGTATGTGTGTTGGATTATGTTTCATCGAGGGTACCCGCATCGCCGGCGTATCTGCCGAATTTTTTTACGAGCGTTTAACATCGATGAAAACTTACATCGCCGCCAAGCCCTTTAGAATGTTTCTCTTCTCTTCTGGCGTGTATTTTTTTAATTTTTTTTTTAATTTTTTTTTTTTTAATTTTTAATTTTTTTTATGGGACGATGTACATCATGTAGATCCGATGAAGTCATCATTCTCGAGGTAGCTTCATGTGCGAGGAAAAGAAAATCGCAATTTTCGAAGCAATTTTTTCGAGAGCAAGACTCATATCGTCTCATCGCCGACATATCTGTCGATTTTTATTGTTTTTCAAGTGTTTAACATCGATGAGAACTTATATCGAGCCAAGCCCTACAGATTGTTTCTTTTAGCGTCTGACGTGTATTGCTTACTCATAGAGGAAGCTTTCTATGGTGAAAAAAAAACACGCACACACACACGCGAAATTAAATTTTCGTATCGCTCTCTCTCTCTCTCTCTCACAAAAGTTGAAAATTGAAATTATTGCATCGCTTTGTCATAGAAGTTGAAGATTCCTTTATTCGCGAAGCTTCCTCTATAAGGAAGCCAAAAATACAAACAATACTTCCTCATAGGAGAAGCTTCGCGAATAAAGGAATTTTCAACTTTAATGAGAAAGCGATACGAAAATAAAAATTTTAAACTTTTATGAGGATGCGACATGAAAATTTCAACTTTTATGAGGAAGCGATACGAAAATAAAAATTTTAAACTTTTATGAGGATGCGACATGAAAATTTCAATTTTCAACTTTTATGAGGATGCGACATGAAAATTTCAATTTTCAACTTTTTTTTTCTGTAGATAGGAAGATGTACATTACGTATATCTGATGAGCTCATCAATTATCGAGGTAGTTTCACGTGTAAAAAAAAAAATTACAATTTTCGGAGCAATTTTTCGTGAACAAAACTCACATGGCCAACGTATCGGCCGAATTTTTTTTGGAGCGTTTAAACATCGATGAAAACTTACATCGACCCAGGTAATCCAGAATGTTTCTTATCGCTTCGGGCGTATATTTTTTTTTTTAGATAGGACGATGTACATTATGTATATTTGATGAAGTCGTCAATCCTCGAGATAGTTTAATGTAACAAAAAAAAAAATTCGCAATTTTCGAAGCAATTTTTTCGAGAGCAAAACTCAGCCGAGTAATTTTTTCATTAGCCTGTCCGATGAAAGTACGAAACTGATTTACGCAGCGAGGAGAGCGAGGTGGGGACGTTGTCTGATAGATAAATTGATGTTGAATATTTATGCTTCCAGGAGCGAGTCCAAGCGAAAGATCCACCCTCGCACTATCTCGCGAAGCTGCGAACTTATCTGGATCCGAAAGCATCGAGGAGCCACAGGGTACGTTTAAGAAGAGTCGTCGAGGAGAAAGAAATAATTATGATCGATGTGCACTTCAATTAATCGAGGAAGAGTGCAGAAACAAATTGAAAGTCATTTGCCAAGTAGCATCCGTCGACGCGGTTGACTGTTGATGCAGGAAATGCATTCATCGAGCACTTCCTGCCTGCGCGACTTATAAATCTTGGCCTTGACTCACGAAACTCTCGTGGTTATTTTTATTGTATCATTTTATTCGAATTTTTGTCACGGAAAAAGAAAACTTAATATTAAAGGCATTAGAAGAAAAGAAAAACACAATGGCCGATACTAATCCATTACACAGTCGTATCGTTTCCTCATGTTCTTTCAGAAAAGAAAGATGGTCGGTGAGTCTACATCGACCCAGGTTCTCCGAGATTTGGAAATATCGTTGCGAACGAACCACATCGAGTGAGTTTCTACGAATAAATATGTTAGCCGTTAAAGCTTGTTTTAGACTCTTTCAGCTCGCTAATTTATACCCTCCGTATTTTCAGATGGGTGAGAGAATTCTTGGACGATGAAAATCAGGGCCTCGACGCTCTGATAGACTATCTGAGCTTCAGATTACTGATGATGCGACACGAGCAGCGTCTACTCGAGTCACGGACAAATTCGGAAGAAAAATTGCACACCAGTAAGCAGGACAATGATGAAACTTGAACAATTAAACATGCTGTCCAGCAGTCCGTGGAGTCCTTGAAAAAGTCCTGAATGTCCTTAAATTTTTTATTTCTAGCAAATTTGAACTTGTTTCAAAGTGTATATTAATGGCGATCATCCTCAAAACATGTGTATCTGAGTTTCGCTGAGATACTATGAGGTGTTCCATGTGAAAGCGAGCGGTCAAAAACCCGACCCTCTTCAAAAAAAAGTTGTAATTTCACCACACTTCATGATTATTTACAAGGGATTTTTGTAATGTTTTCAGAATTTTTGAATCGTATTTTTTGAGATATCAAAAAATTGAACTTTTTAAAAAATCCCCCGTATCTTAAAAACTATTAGTCGTACAAAAAAACGTTTAAAACATAAAAGTTGCAGTTATAAATGATCTTTCGAAACCAAAATTTTGTAAATTTTTTTGAATGCAATAAACGTCCATTTCTATGAAAAATAAACTAAAATATTTTTTTTCAGCCAATACGTCATGTTTGATTTTTCTTAAAAAATTCTAGAATATACTCTCATGTATGTAGAGTGATCTCATAGTTTTGTTTGAATGGGCAAGACGTCCGTTTGATAGCTGGAATCCGTTTAAGATCGATTTTTCATTTTAAAAATCCCTTTTTTTTATTAAAAAATCGCCAATCCCTTTTTTATTTGATCTTTTAACTTCCATTATTATCGATAGTGTCACAATTTTGATAAAATTCAATGGGAAGTAATAGATATCTCTCTTTTTTTTATGAAAAATCGATCTTCAACGGAGCACAGTTATCAAACGGACATTTTGCCCATCCAAATAAAAATATGAGATCACTCTACGTTCATGAGAGTATATTCTGGAATTTTTTATGAAAAATCAAACATGACGTATTGGCTAAAAAAAAAATATTTTGGTCTATTTTTCATAGAAATGGACGTTTATTGCATTCAAAAAAATGTACAAAATTTTGTTTTCAAAAGATCATTTAAAACTGCAACTTTAATGTTTTAAACGTTTTTTTGTAGGACTAATCGTTTTTAAGATATCTGGGATTTTTAAAAAAGTTCAATTTTTTGATATCTCAAAAAAATACGATTCAAAAATACTGAAAAAAATTACAAAAATCCCTGGTAAATAATCATGAATTGTGGTGAAATTGCAACTTTTTTGGAGAGAGTCGGGTTTTTGTCCGCTCGATTTCACATGGAATACCTCATATATACATTTGTGCATAGTGAATATTTTTTAAACCAATTCCAACGTAAACGAAATCGGTTATCGAACTAAATGTTATTTCTGTATGCATATTTTGATTTTTTTACAAATGTCCCAACACAGCCTGGAAATTGTCCTCGAATGTCCTTCTATTCCGTACAGACTTTTTAACTGGACACCATGTTAAAGATTAAGGGGAGAATGATGCTAATTGGATTTTTTTATTTTTTATTTTAAGGTGGTACAGTGACCGACAACTCGTCGTTGAACAACGGATGCCTAAGGCCACCGCTTAACGAGCTCAAAGACAGCCCTGGTGTTAAACGACGATCGAGACACGTTGCTCGTTTAAACATGGGCGAAGCTAAAGACGACATTCACGTTTGCATACTATGCATGCGTGCCATCATGAATAACAAGGTAAAGGGATCTATTCCGCGAACGAGACGTATTTATTTTTCTTATTTCCATTCACTTCGTCGCACCATCGCCATTCGACTTTTTTCCTACTGTATAAAAATGGAATAAATCTTTTTTCTCTTTGCAGTACGGCTTCAACATGGTGATTCAGCACAGAGAAGCCATCAACTGTATCGCGCTCAGTTTGATTCACAAAAGCCTGAGGTAATGAAAAATATTATTTTCTCATCGTAGAGGAAGGGCGGTTGCTAATTTTATTATTAAATTGCATTGTCGAATTTTTTTATCGTTACAGAACGAAAGCTCTGGTTTTGGAGCTCCTAGCGGCAATCTGCCTGGTTAAGGGAGGCCACGAAATAATACTTTCGGCTTTCGACAACTTCAAAGAAGTTTGTACGGAGAGGCGAAGATTCACGACGCTGATGGCGTACTTTACGCAGTACGACAATTTCCACATCGAGTTCATGGTCGCGTGTATGCAGTTCGTAAACATCGTTGTACATTCCGTGGAGGATATGAATTTCAGGGTACACTTGCAATACGAATTTACGAAGCTCGGCCTCGACGAGTATCTGGAAAAGCTCAGGCATACGGAAAGCGAAGATTTGCAGGTGAGAAAATAAAAACAAATTGTCTCGTACTTCAACTGTTCGTCTCTAGATCGCATTGAAATTCATCGCAGTATGAAACTCAAGTTTTATAAAACTGTCAATCTGTTTATGAGCTCTATGATCGCGAGAATAATAAAGTATTTTTCGCCTCGTTATCCACAGGTTCAAATCTCCGCGTATCTAGATAATGTATTCGACGTAGCTGCCCTTATGGAGGACAGTGAAACAAAGACTGCGGCGTTAGAGAAAGTAGCGGAATTGGAGGACGAACTTGGACACGTGAGTAGCCCAAAATTCCAAGCCAACGATAATCCAACAATCATCCAACCGACCCTCATTGCGAACGTCTGCTAAAATTTCATTGATCCACAGGCTAACGACAGAATGGCCGAATTGGAGTGTGAATCTCTCGCCAAATTAGCCGAGCTGGAGACCGAGCTCGGTGCGCTAAAGGTCGAGTATGTCGACGCCCTGGACGCTCGAAGAATGGTGGAAGATGAATTGACTGCCCTCAAACGACAAAGACAAGACTCGGCGCGAAGGCAAAGTGTTCTTGAGAGCAAGATAATCGAACTGGAAACATTGACCGGTACCTTGACCAAAGGTACGACAGTTGCTAGTCTACGAAACGGTTCGGCCGCGAGTTCCCCGACTTCGGAGAACGTTGTGTCTTCGACAATTTCGTCGTCGTCGCCGTCGCCACCTGCCGAACAAGCTCCACCGCCTGCTCCGGCTCCTCCACCACCACCTCCTCCCCCTTGCCCACCGCCTCCGCCCATGGCGCCTCTTTCTCCCGGTGATCACAAAGCTGCGCCGCCCGTACCGATTCCGCCGCCGCCCGCGGGAATGATGCAAGCGCCCGACGGAGCTATGACGATAAAACGAAAGGTTCGTGGATGCCAAATTTTTTTTTTTCTATACAGGGGTCACGTCAAAAAGGTTCAGATTAAGAGTTACATTTGATAAACAGGTGCAAACGAAGTACAAACTGCCAACGTTGAACTGGATAGCCCTGAAGCCTAATCAAGTGCGTGGGACGATTTTCAACGAGCTGGACGACGACCGTTTACACAATTACATCGACTTCTCAGACTTTGAGGAAAGATTCAAGATAGGTATGGGCGGTCACGTAGCCAACGGTAGTAATGAGATCGACGGGCTACAGAGTTTTCCGAGCAAACGGTTCAAAAAGCCGGAGAATGTTTCCCTCCTCGAACACACGAGGCTACGAAATATTGGTAAATATAACTGAATATAAACAAGTAGTTGATTGCATTATTTTAAACAATAATCATATTAATGGATCTGGTCGTTTCAGCTATATCGCGAAGAAAGATGGAAATGCCGGTAGAAAAAGTTATAATGGCGGTAAATGCCCTCGATCTCAAGATTCTGTCACTCGAGAATGTTGAATTATTACAACGCATGGTCCCCACCGACCAAGAGGTAAATAATATCCCGTATAGCACAAAATACTTTGAAAACATTTCAGAAATATTTTCAATCTTCCGAATATTCCGAAATATTTCTGAAATATATGGAAATTATATTTTGAAATATCGTCCCGAAATATTACAATGAAACATTTCAGAAATATTTTCAATGTTTCAAATCTTACAAATATTTCAAATATTTCTGGAATATGAGGCATTCTTTATCAACTAGGCCACTTTTTTCGGTCGATCTCTCAGATGTTTATCAAATTTGCCAGTAGTAGTACTTGAGACACGTACAATTGAGTACAATTTGGAGTACTACTTGAGAGGTTCGTCTGTGATTTTTTTTAGATTTTCAAAATGCACCGTTCAGGATTTACGCTTTTTTTAATATCAGTATATCTCCGAAAATATTGCTCACCCAAAACATTCGTAGGGACATTAACTTTTTTATTTTTCATCAACTTTCGAATGATGTTAAAGTTATAATTTTCCCGACACGGGAAAGTCTATTTTTCGTAAAAAAAAAAAGTTAAAATAATTTTTTTCTACTAAAAACACCTTCGATTTCGGTTTCAATTTTACACGATATTTAGCATTGTATGAAGATTCTAAAAAAAAAATCCCAAAGTGGTACCTGAGATTCTTACGCACTCAAAAAATAAACAAAGAAAAAATGTAATTCATATAGATTCGTATAAACTCGACTATTATTTAGATAACTGAAAAGGGTTTGCCCGTCGTTGGTAAATTTGATTCACATAGTTGGGAAACTTGTTTTATAAAGGGTCTTTTTTAGATGTTGTCTTTTTTAATTTTTAATTTGTTTATTTTTTTAGTACGTAAGAAGCGCAGGTACCACTTTAGGATTTTTTCTCAGAATCTTCGTATAATGCCAAATATCCTGTAAAATTGGGATCAAAATCGAAGGTGTGTTTTTAGTAGGAAACATGGACTTTCTTGTATCGGGAAATTATGACTAACATCATTCGAAAGTTGATGAAAAATAAAAAAGTTAATGTTCCTACGAATTTTTTCAGTGACCAATATTTTCTGACATATACTGATATTAAAAAAAAAAACGTAAATCCTGAAAGGTGCACTTTAAAAATCTAAAAAAAAAATCATAGAAGCATCTCTCAAGTAGTACTACAAACTGGTAAATTTTAAAAAACATTTCAGAGATCGACCAACAAAAGTAGCTCAGTTGATAAAGAATGCCTCATATATGGAAATCATATTTTAAAGTAATCTATAAAAGTATTTCAACGAAAGATTTCTAAAATATTTCATAAACATACTTAACCCCTTCGCTGTCAGGAGTCTCTGTAGGGGCCCGAACGTATAGGCAAATTCCATTCTCTGACAGTGAAGGGGTTAATCTTTCATACATTTGACATATTTCTGGAACGGTGAAGTAATATTTTGAAAGCAAATATTAGTAGATGGGTACTGAACTATGTTCAGAAGAAACAAAATATAAAAAATGTCATGATTCATAGATATATTTTTAGTGCAGTTCGACTATTTAACGTATCATAACACTCGATGTTATTCGCACTCTTTCGGCCAATATGACCCACATGAATCCTACAGATGAACTGCTGGAAGCAGTACATATGTTTAAAATAATGAACATCACGAAATAGCACGAAAATGTTAATAATTTCTTGAATATTTCAGAAAGATATCTAATAATATTTTATCAACATTAAAAAGTATTTGTGAAATGTTTCAAAAACATTTTTGTGAAATATTTCTAAAACATTTCACTGTAAGATTTATGAGCGAATAAAAAAATATTTTCAAAAGGTTTTTGAAATATTTTGTAGTATTGGTAAAATGTTTCGAAACGTTTTAGAAATATTTCAGTGCCATGTGGGATGTACCTTTTTTTATTGAATTTTTTGCGAATTTATCAATAAAAATTTCTTATCAAACGAACATAACATCAAATTGCTCTTTCAGATAAAAGCATACAGGGAATACATAATCGAGAAGAAGAACGTGAATCTCTTGACGGAGGAGGACAAATTTCTGATGCAACTCGGAAAAGTCGAGAGGATATCAACGAAGCTGTCGATAATGAATTACATCGGCAATTTCTTCGACAATTTGCATCTAATTACGCCGCAAATACACGCTGTGATATCGGCCGCGAGTTCGGTCAAGAGTTCGAAGAAGCTACGTGCCGTTTTGGAGATTATTCTGGCCTTTGGCAATTATCTGAACAGCAGTAAGCGAGGACCCGCTTACGGTTTCAAGCTTCAGAGCTTGGACACGCTTCTCGATACGAAGTCAACTGACAAACGCATGTGTCTCTTGCACTATATCGTGGCTACGATAAGGCTCAAATTTCCCGAACTCATCAACTTTGAGAGCGAGCTCATGTACATCGACAAAGCGGCAACAGGTACTTTATTTTCAAGCGATGTGTGTTTATGTTTATAAAAACTAAAAGTCAAATTATTAATCCATTGTGTATGCTTGCAACTTGTCAGTATCGATCGAAAATATAACGACGGACGTTCACGAGCTCGAAAAAGGAATGGATCAAGTGCGAAAAGAGTTCGAGTTGCGCGGCAAAGAAAAACACAACACCGTACTCCGCGATTTCTTGAACAACTCGGAGGAGAAGCTACGACGTTTGAAATCTGACGCTAGAACGGCCAGCGAAGCTTTTCGCGAGTGCATCGAGTTCTTCGGCGAGAGTCCGCGACAAGCTGATGCCAATACATTCTTCTCGCTTCTCGTGAGATTCGCGCGAGCATTCAAGGTCGGTGTAACTCTCAGTCATAGCTCGGCGATCTGAGGATTTAAATGATTTTCTCGACGTTTAATTTTTATGACTCAGGCTGCGGATCAGGAGAACGAACAACGTCGGAGACTTGAGGCAGCAGCGGCCGAGGCTCTCAATACCTCGGAGGAAGTTGTCAAACGAAACAAGCTCAATCAAAAGAAACAACAGGTACGTTTTGGTGAAGTGAGGGATGTTTTTTCTTTCATGTACCAAGCATGCTATGCTTTTTTTTAACTCTACTGTGCATTTAATGCAAAAACTATTTTCACAAATAATACTCGATTCCTTGGTACCTTACGGATTGCATACGTATAATCATTTTTTCGTTTATCCACGCGCTCGCTACCTACGGTAACGACTACAAAGAGTCATGAATAACATAGTAAATATCGATGGTCCAACACGGTCCACGATTCTGATAATAAAATATAGTGGCAGCGAGCGCGTCGATCGATTCACTCTATCATAATTCTATTCACACACGTACGACGCTCGAGATTTTCTCTCTCAACATCAGTGCGCTCACTCTGCGTTTGTGCTACATCAAAAATTCATTGGTCTTTCGTTAAAAAAAAAATGTGTACACATCGAAGAAAAATTATGTGTACGGTTATTAATAAATTGTTTATTGCATGTTGTGAGATATAGCATGGATTTAACGAAAAAACAAAAATGGGGAATCCAGTCAAATGATTTCAAGAGTGTTCTATTGGTTTTTTTTATTTGTTTTTTTTTTTGTATTAAAATATTCGTTGCACTTGATAAATGTTCATATTAAATACCATCGTTCTTTGTTTTCTTATTTGTTACATATTTGTTTGGATTTAAAGTCACCGAAATTTTGCTGTAACACGAACAAGAGCCTGTTGTTACACCGGCATCTTAACGAACTGGAGCTCAGAACGTAACAATTGTAGAGAAAAAAACCGATTCGCAACATGTAAGTCTATATCTATCCTTTAACTCACTTCATCCTTCTACTCGACGATTTTATCGATAAAATATTATAATATACTTTTACTATTGTTAATCATATTTTTACATAGCATTTTAGATGTGAGTCAGCCTAGAAAACGCACGGCAAATCCGATAACAACAATCTACATTTCTTTTTAGGAAGTCAATTATGCGATTTATACGCTAATGGAATGTTGAAGCTTGTTCTTGATGTTGCTTGAGAGAAAATACTCATTCACTCGCTATCGTTTTCGCCTCATCTACATTATTACATTCATTCACACAAACGTCGAATTGTTATTGCGCAACAGTACATATTGCTTTTACGTTAAGCTTCAATCGTCTTCGACGCAGCAATTAATGTGTCAATTATATTTTTTTTACACGATTGCACAACCAGGAGGCGGTGATAAACGAGCTCAAAAACAAGACGCGTCTGGTACAGGAAAAGAAGCTTTTGCAGCAGGATGAGGTTTACAACGGTGCGCTGGAAGATATTTTGCTTGGTTTAAGATCAGAGCCTTACAGAAGAGCCGATGCTGTAAGACGAAGTCAGCGACGACGTATCGACAATCATCGACTGTCACGCACTGCCGAAGAGTTGGAGCTGTGAAACTGAAGATTCTGTCACGAAAAATGATCGATCTATGAGAAAAAAGGAAGTCTGTAAATGTTTTCTCGCAGAACGAATCTATGATTGCAGCAGCGAAAGGATCAACGCACACCACGCTAGTCCACAATTGTGTTGGTGCTACGAGTTCGAGGAGACGACGACACGCATACAATTCTTTCTGTTATATTATCCGTTATGCAACGAGCAAAATATATTATTCGAACAATTTTCGGCGATACGAATCTCACCCTAGCAAGGTAACTGATGAATTGCAATTAAAGATTGTAGCTTTAAAAAAAAAAATTTAAAAGTGCGGAGAAAAATATATTTTGCTCAACTTTACATTATTGTTGAATATTGTATTCGTGGAATTCACGCCACGGGAAGGAGACGGGAGCTGCACAAACAAATGTCGTAGTACGGACATTCCAGCCGTTAAAATACATATTTATAATCGCCAAACGTAGATGACATAGAAATTTGACGTGGCTTTTTGATACACACCGACTTGTGTGATTTACAAAAAGTGTTTTTTACCGATGCCATCGAGAATAATAGTATACCGACGAAAGATGTTTTTTCGATCGCACTTTTGCCTATATACATTAGCATTTAACAAAATAGACGCAATGCAGAAAACGATTGATACTATTTTTCTCATCTTTTGAAAGTAAATAGGAAAAAAAAAACAAAAAACCAAACGTTGCCATACAAACTGACACTAAACATTCCTTCGAAAAAACAAATTTATTCAAGTACAAGTTGCGAATTTTTCCACTTTTTATACGTCTTTGATACCAACTCTCCCTGACCATCATAATCGACAGACACAACAAAAACGAACGAGACAGATACAAAAAAGACTTGTAAATATCGTTGTAATATATATATGAGACAGTTTAGACGACTATGAAATAGTGTAATTATTAATATTATATTTACCAATTAATAATAGTTACGAATAATTTGCCAATGTGATGTTTAGATAAACGAGAATTACCTATAATAATGATACAAAACAAAATATATTACTTAGCGATATATTGAATATAGAGAGACAACAACAACAACAACAAAAATCTATAAATTTATGAGTTGAATAAATCGCCAATTTGAAAAACTATTAGACACGTCCAAAGTGTATATAGTTTGTTCATATATTTGTATAAAAAGATACATATTGCTACAAGGATGTGCCAATCGTAAGCTGCCAATAAATAATCAACGATACTAAATCTAATCGGAAGATTAACAATCGTTGGTGCATTACTCACAGTAATTAGTCGAACTCGGACCTTCGTTCGTCCAAAATCAGCTGAAATGATGAAGTAAGTAAAAAAAAAAATTAAAACCAGGGCAACAACATCGGATAATCAAGTGAGTTTTTATCAATGTTTTATTTAAACGTTCGCGTCGAGGTTCTACAGTAATACAATAAATTCATGTAAAATAGGTTTTATATACAAATATACATTATACAAGGCACGGTATATCTACATACTTCTGTTCATGTACAGTTTGAAGACCAAAAAAGAAAAATGATGGGCATAAGATTTAACGAAAAATAATAGACAGGGCAGCAAGTGATGTCTCAGAATTTAATTGGTTAAATGAGCTTCAAATTAATTCTAGCCCGGAGATGTTATTTTTTTTTTTGTTGAAATCCTGTCCTGTCTATCAGTAACGAAAGTTGACTATATAAACCAAGTGCTAACAGTACCAGTTCGACGAATGTACAAAAAAAAAAACGAAAAAACAAACGCGTAAGCGTATAGATAACTCGCCTAGTATCACGAGTGTCCTTTATTGCTGCGCGTATGACAATTCGGTATTAAAAATCTACGAGACTCTGCAAAGCTACCATAGTTTCGCTTAGACGCGTCTCTGCTATTTCGATTACACATGCGGTACGCAACTTAGACGGAGCTGCCGGACGAGCTGAATTTATTATCTGCTTTACAAATACATCGACAGAAAACTCGCAGGCGATCGTCGCACTTTTTTTCCGCTGGTTTCTGGCAGTACAAAAATGTCGATAGTTGAATCAAAATATAACAAACAAAATAGTTTCTATCGACATGGATTTAAATGATCGCACGTGAGTCAACTGCCAAGCAATTATTATCATTCTTAAACAATAATCGATGTATAAATAGACGTTACAATATCATCTCTGATCGAATATGTTCTGTATAAAAAAGAGAAGTAACTCTCGTGGGATTGGGGACGGCGTGAGCGTTACAATTATTTACGAAGTTATAGTTAGCTTTAATATAACGCCAATCCCTCGATAATTACTCATCGTGGCTTCTCGGTTACTCGTTTTTTTATCTATACGTACGATGTGTAAACTTTATAAAAAATCTTCCAATTGCCGTATTTACACCGTTTCGAACTTCGAAAAATCGAAATTTGTCGTGTATAAAAAAACCTGTCTGCGCTCGTATATATCATATAAATATAAAACAAGGGAGGGCGGGGGCTAGAGACAGAGAGTTTGGGATGGATTAGATCTATAGGAATGTAAAAAATATCAATTTCGCGATTACACATATATTATATACCGGATCACTAAATTTGGCTGTGTTTCTACGAGTTGTAGAAAAAAAAAATTCCGCTGCATTACCAGATTACGATTAGTTCACATTTATTATAAACACGTTTCGAACTAGATCAACTATTCGCGACTCTATAGTTGTTTATATTATTCAGTAGAAGGCGAAAAAGAATAAGCGGAAGCTCAGAAGACCGGGTAGATATAATGTTACGTGGAAAAAAATGCATAGCATTGTTTGCTGTTTCATTTGTTCGTTCTTTTTATGTCGAGTTCTTTGGTTTTATCGATACCGTTACATGATGAAGAAAAATCGTTGATTCGGATTTGTGAGCGCTAATATTAATTTACCAAAAAAATGCAAAATTCAAGAAGAAAAGTACAAAGAGAAACGTGCAAATAAACGTGACGGAAACACAGATACGCTGTAAATTACATGCACGGAATTCGCGTTACAAAACAGGGAGAAAAAAAAAGTAACTTTCACATAACGATTTAACACAGGAAACCAAAAACGCGTTCGATGATACGATAATACTGATTATCTTTGAGTAATGAAACAAAAGAGCAAAGGGCAACAATATAGAATCATTCTGTACATGACTCATGACCGAGATTTATCGAACTTGAAGTTTATCCACGGGAGCTTCGATGCGTTTTTGAGAGTTCGTCGCATACAATTATTTTTATTTTATTTTATTTTTGTTAACGTTTCAAACCGGCTATGTTAAGTTGGCCCATGCAAGATTGTTTAATAACCGATCCACGCGAGTTCGCCGAAAGGAGAGAAAAACAATTGAAAAAAAAGAAACGTACAAACGCGTCAATCGTGATATCAACTATTAAACGTAATTTTGTCCACAGCAGCTTGAACACAAACTGGTTATAAGTTTTTTCATTTGGTTCGTATGGCATGGATCTAGTATTTGGTTTATCTGTTTTCTTAACACACATATATATAATATTCAATGATAATAAAGACGAAGCAATAATCCGTTCAAGTAAGAAAATAAATTAACTCTCGTTCATCAAAGTGTATAAATTCTGACCCCAGTATCGTCAGAATTACACATTCTTTACGTATCGCGATAATAATAATAATAATAATAATAATAATAATAATAATAATAATAATAATAATAATAATAATAATAATAATAATAGCAATGATAACGTAAAAACAAGAAGTTTCGGATTAACTATCTGTACAAAATATGAAAATCCAAGCTACAGAAGTTGGCTAATCGAATACTCTTTTTTTTATCTCGTATCTTTTGTTTTTATATAAATATAGAATATATATATATATATCTATATATATATATAGAATACAAGTCGGTATTTACACGATATATTATTATCATAACTTCGAAATCTCGTAACTTCTTTCAATATGTTTATCAAAAAGTGAGGGGCAGGGGAACATTGGAAAACGCGACTGATACGGGAAGAATATTTCATGGCTTGTAAGAAATCAAAAAGAAATTCCCTCCCGAATTTCCATTTAATCAGGCAGTATTTTGTTTTCTTTTTACGGTTTATCGATAGTCGATCGTTTAATAATATATTGTCTTACGAGAGTGTCGCTTACTAATTGTTTCGCGCTATTGAAATATATTTATAGAAAAGACCTTTACTACGAAATGGCGTTTAATCCGTAAACGCAATTTTTCGTTTGCGCATACTATTCGGATTCATTTTGTTTTGTTTTGTGTATGTGTGTTTATTTTGTGTCAGTTAGCTGCCATATTTATTGTCCTTCATTGAAGCATGAGAGACTCCAAATTTCGATGCAGAATCGTATCTTTAACTGCGTTAAATACGACCTTAATGTTTTCCGTGTCGACGGCGGTCGTGAAGTGATGAAACAACGGCTTTCGAGGATCCCTCTTCACCGATATAAACATATCGAGTACGAAGCTCTGTACGTCTTTCATGGAATGTGAATCCCCGGTGAACTGAGGAAAGTACCAACTAACGTTGGTGTCCGGCGAACGAACTTTTCTCTCGAGCAAATCAGTCTTGTTCAAGAATAGAATTATCGATACACCGCCGAATATCATATTGTTCACTATCGTGTCGAATATGTTTCTCGATTCTTCGAGTCTGTTGGTTCTCCTGTAAAAAAAATAATGTTTCATTGTTTAGACGAGATTTTCAGTTTTATTTAAAGCGAATTCTTTTGTAGAAAGAAATCGAATGTTTCTCACCTGTCTTCCAACAAAACTTGATCGAATTCTGACGACGAAACGAGAAAGAGTATCGACGTAACACAATCGAAGCACTGATACCATTTCTGCCGTTGCGATCTCTGTCCACCAACGTCGACGAACAGAAACGGTATATTATTTATCGGTATGACGAACTCCGATATACCCTTGGTAGCTTTTCTACAGTGCAAAATATCTTGATGCGTTGGCACATATTCCTAAAACGAGAAAAAAAAATTATTTATTAAAATTATTCAGTTATACAATCTTTTGGTTGTTACTTTTAAATGGTACTTACAACTCTCGCGATCCTGTCGAGACTGTCCAAAAAATATTGCACTGAGTCACTCTGCAATGAAAGAGGTATCCAAGCTTTAGTGTCCATTAAAGGAACATATTTAAGGAATGCTCGGCTCAAAGAGGAAGTTAACGTAATTCGCGATATACGAACGACATGTGAGTCAGAGATTAATTGTCGCGTAATACTCGCGTTTGCGATAGTGAACTTGCAGGAAGTTTAACAGTCCATAAAATACTCAAATTTCGTAGAACAAACAAAAGTCACTCGTTTTTCATGCCTCGGATAGCAGCGAAGTTAAAAATGACTGGCCCTGATATTTTCATTCTAGGACTTCGAGAAACATATTTACGGCATGCCTGGTTCAATGAGGAAGTTAACGTAACTCGCGATATGTGGGTCAGAGATTAATTGTCACGTAATACTCGCGATTGCGATAGTGAACTTAAACTAAGCCGGAAGTTGAAGATTCTATAAAATACCAAAATTTTATAGAACAAACAAAAGTCAGTCCAAGGTCTAACAAAATTGTTTTTCATGCCCTGGATAGTAACCCAGTTAAAAACATGACTAATTCTGATATTTTCATTCCAGGACCTCAAGAAACAACATCGATGTGTATCAGAGAGAAAAAATAAAGTAGCACCTATTGGAATTCTCTTCTATCATAAGCTTTTCTGATGGAAGAATCCCTCCGAAGGCTCAGAATTTAATTGGTGAAATGAGCTTCAAATTAATTCTAGCCCGGAGATGTTATTTTTGTTGTTGTTGTAATACTCGCGATTGCGATAGTGAACTTAAACTTGCAGGAAGTTGAACATTCCATAAAATACCAAAATTTTATAGAACAAACAAAAGTCAGTCCAAGGTCTGACAAAATCGTTTTTCATGCCCCGAACGGTAACCCAGTTAAAAATATGACTAATTTTGATATTTTCATTCCAGGACTTCGAGAAACAACATCGATGTGTATCGGAGAGAAAAAAGAAAGTAGTACCAGTTGGAATTCTCTTCTCCTATCAAAAGCTTTTCTGATGGAAGAAACCCTCCAAAGGCTCAGAATTTAATTAGTGAAATGAGCTTCAAATTAATTCTAGCCTGGACATGTTACTTGTTGTTGTTGTTGTAATACTCCCGATTGCGATAGTGAACTTAAACTTGCAGGAAGTTGAACATTCCATAAAATATCAAAATTTTATAGAACAAACAAAAGTCAGTCCAAGGTCTAAAAAAAACGTTTTTCATGCCCCGGATAGTAACCCAGTTAAAAACATTACTAATTCTGATATTTTCATTCCAGGACCTCTAGAAACGACATCAATGCGTATCGAAGAGAAAAAATAAAATAGTACCAGTTGGAATTCTCTTCTCCTATCGAAAGCTTTTCTGATGGAAGAATCCCTCCAAAGGCTCTGAAGAGCTGGCACGTAATGTAAAAACAGTCTAGCGTCGAGGATCATAGTGTTCTCAAACTTCAGCAGCTGATATCCGATATCATAGTTCTTTGGGTTCTCCCACGGTATGTTGAGCTTGTCTCTCGCGTCCACCAGCACTTTCATGCCCTTGATGATGTTCTGGTAGATGACGTGTTGATACTCCTTAATCAAATCCGGCTGCAACAGAACGAAGAAGAGTTCAAGCAAATTTCAAAAAGTAATTCTCGCCGGACGCGCTCGCTCGTCGAATTTAGCGTTCGCGATCCGTGCTTGGATTAGTGAAAATAACGGATTGCTCGCATCCGCAGCGCAGAGACAAATTTTTGCTACAAACCTCGAACTTGATACCGTGAATGATTCGCATCTGTTTCAAAAAAGTTGACTTTCCGCTCTCGCCAGCTCCGAGCAAGAGCAACTTGACCTGACGTCTGAAAGCCTGTCTGTCCTTCTCCAGCATCCTGTCGATCTCCTGACTCTTGTAGCGTTGCTCAATCTCCTCAGGGCTGAATTTGAACCTCAGGCAACAAGTGCACGACCACGTTAAGGAACCCGCCATCTTGCAAAATTTCCAATACACCCACCCTCTCAACTCCGGTGTACTTCCGTACTTCGGCGCTTTTTTTTTTCCCCCAATTATAATATTCTCTTCCTGCTTTCCGTAAATTGATCTCGGTGAATTCGTATCTCCTCGCCTCTGGACGGTATATCGACGATATCGAAGAGATCTACGGAGGCTCAAGTGCCCGTAAAAAAAAAAAAAACAAAAAAAAAAAAACAACCTATACACAGCCGCACACACTTCACGTCAGTCGCCGCGGCTAGCTCAGGTGACGTTCGATCACAGCCACATTTCCACCTGGGCGTGAAGCACGCATTCGCGTGAATTATTATTATCGGCTTTGACACACGCACGGGATTTGCCGTTCGTGCTTCTCTCGATTCTCATCGACGACGATTCGTCTGTGCGTGAAAGCGACAGATTCGCTGATGCACAATCGCGCCCGATCGTAAGTCGCATGCAAGCGAGTGTATTATTAATCCCCGTGAACAATTGATAAGTCACCGCACCGAGAACGAAACGACGAGTATATGCGATTACTGCCCGTAGCCGTGTGTGGGAGTAGTGCACTTCCTCGATAGAACTGTCTCTCCCCGGCGCTCCTTATTCTCCTCTCTTTCGTTCTTTATTCTATCTCCTCGATAAGCCTCCTCTGCACGTTTGTGTCGCTCGCACAACTCGCAGGGCCCTCTCGGGCTCTGGGCTAACTCGGGTGTTAGACGTTACTACCTCGCGAATTGGGCATGATTAAATAATCGCGGTGGTAATTAGAGGAACGGCGGCGTCGCGTAGTCGCGCATCGTCACACCGTCGACGTCGTCGTCGTCGTCGAACTCACGAGTGAGTCCCAGACGCCGACACTCCGTTCGCAATCCCCTCCTCTTTTTTTTTCTTCTACTTCTGTTTCACTCTGCTCTCCGTACACTCCGCTTCCTTCGTTTTTTTATTACCGATAACCGAGCCAGCTGTGTCTCGGATTTATGCGGATTTGCAAACTTTTTTTTAATTCATCCGTTCTTTCGGCAGAGGGCCGAACAGCTTGGATCTGGAGATGCGGCTGTGATTTTGTGATGAATTATTTGCACGAGTTTCAGAGATCCTCGTGGAGATATATGTAATAATATTATTTATTATCCTCGCGCGCACAGCTCGGCAGACTCACTCGGACTGTCCTCTTTGCTGCTACATGACGATTATAAACTTGCCAACTACTGCTCCGCGCTCCACTATCCTATCAGGAAATAATGATAATCCGAGAGTCCGAACGGTATTAGCAGTGCGGCCTACACTACACCGTCAGCGACGACGCAGCTATGCAGGCATTTACGATAACACATAGCCTCGATGTTTATTGCGTACCGATATATATCTGTGTGCAAACTTCCTTTTTAGTTGTAATTGTTTGTCGGAGATGGAGATAACAGATAACAAGTGCGCGACCGCGGTGGCACACACGAGTCGATGTGTGACTATCGGCGAGTCAACGCTGGTCAGTATCGTCTCGACTCGCATGGATGATGGATCGTGCGGCCCAAGACAGACTTTATTAAAATATCGACTCAATAGAATAGTCCAAGATTTTGTATCTTTCGATCGTAATCTTTACATAATGCGGTCTATGAATGCAATTATATGAGCTATGGAATCAAGGCAAATTTACAGCTCATCGAGATGCTGTCGATCCGGAAGTACTAAAGAATGCTGGAATCGAGAATCTCAAGGCAGTCGGTCGAGGAACGGTAACGTTAAGGTGTTTCACCCGTGATTCATGAAACAGGCGTGGCCTTTGGCTCTGTTACAGAGATTTGTCGAACGTCACATAACCTGTGTATCAATTCGGCGTAAGCTTCAGTGTGGATCGCAACCGCTTTATAATATGTTACTTGAATCGACTGTACTTCAGGTGCCAACTTCGCGGAGATAAAATGCGTCAGCGAGATTGTATACAAAATGGCCGCGAATGTAGAATACGTTTGGTCACGTTTGCCAAACGTTGTTTTTTTTCGATGAGAGTTTGTTTACGGTATCGTTTCTACTTTAAATAAACAATCGGCACGGGCGATAATGTCTCTCGCCGATGAGCTGCTCGCCGATCTCGAGGAGAACGACGATGGGGACGTCTTTATGGAAGAACCGGTGCCGGATTTCGTGCCGGCTTCGATTCCCAAACCCATCGAAGAAGGTTAGGTTCTTTATTTACATATGTTCAACGACACATCGATTGTTCGAACGACAATTAACGATTTATCGTTTGTTTCGATGTCGCAGAGATCAAAGTCGCGTCCGTTAGGGAGTTGACGAAGCTTCGCGACTCTCAGCTTCTCAAAAAGATAATGACGCAGATAGACAAGTACAGCAAGTTGCCAAGGAAGTCAGCTGATATCGTGGGACCGGTCGAGTCCGATCCGGAGTACCAATTGATCGTCGAGGCGAACAACATAGCTGCCGATATTGATGATGAAATCAGTAAGTATCCGTAATCGTTTATGTATGGTTCGTTGCGATATTTTTTTAAATCTTTGCAATTTGTTTTTCAGCTACGATCCACAGATTCGCGAGGGACAAGTATTCCAAGAGGTTTCCCGAGTTGGAGTCCCTCGTCGTTGGGGCCTTGGAGTACATGATGACTGTCAGGGAATTGGGCAACGATCTGGACAAAGCGAAGAATAACGAGACTCTTCAACAATTCCTCACGCAGGCCACGATAATGGTGGTTTCCGTCACGGCATCCACTACGCAAGGGTAATAGAATTTATTGCAGTGAATAGACAAAAAGATTTAAGCGTGTATGCCGTTTGTTTCAGTGCTGGGCAGTACTTGAATTACTGGGTACTTTTTTAGTACTTCAAGTACATACTTGAAGTACGCAAGTACATTTTTTGCTATTTCAAGTACAAAGTTCAAGTACTTTTTGAGCGCACACTTGCATTACAAATACTCTATGTGTAGCATCGCATTTTGTTTCTATTAACTATATGATTATTTTTATAAACTTTTCAATGAGTATACGCAGTAAAAAAAGTTTGTACTTTTTACGACAACTTGTTGTCCACAAACGTCCACAATTTTTTATTTGTTAATTTTCTGGTTTTACAAACAAAAGTAAAAACTAAAATCGTCAATGACACGGGAAATAAAAGGAGAGTTTCGTATATTCAAATAAGTGACAAACGAGTTTGTCACTTATTTAACAAAATTATTTTTACGAAATTTCGCGATTTCCGATTTTACGAATTTATTTTTTACTGTATAGTTTTAACGAGAATTTATTGTCAAAACATTATTTAAAGAAAATTCCATTAAAAATACGAGAGGGTACCCATTTCGTTTTTTCAAAAAAAAAAAAAATTGTATCGATGTTTTTTTTTGATTAAAAAATGTGAAGAATATATTAAAAATAGCCTTAAAACGACGAATTACGAAAATTTCTGTTAGCGATTTTTTACAATGAGGAAGCCATGTACAAATTACTTTGCACCGTTTTTTGAAAGCCTAGATAATGCTTACCCTACGAATCTAATTGCGAAAAATACGTGAGTACTTCAAGTATAAAAAGTACTTCATACTTTGTACTGTGTACTTGAAGTATTTCACTTCGCCTAGCTCTGATTTATATCTTTAGCAGGCGTAAAATCCGCAAGAACATTTATTATCACACAATGATGAATATTTTCAGGCAACTCTTGACGAACGAGGAGAAAGAGGCCATCTGCGAGGCGTGCGACATGGCAGTCGAGTTGAACAACTGTAAACTGAAGATTTTCGAGTACGTGGAGAGTAGAATGGCTTTCATAGCTCCCAATCTTTCCATAATAGTCGGCGCATCGACCGCCGCGAAGATAATGGGTAATTCTGCCGCTGCACTTCAATTAGCGCTGTCTCGCATTGACGCGATAAATAACGTGCGTTGTAATATCTCGATTCAGGTGTCGCCGGAGGATTGACGAAACTTTCCAAGATGCCTTCGTGCAACGTTCTAGTCCTCGGATCGCAAAAAACAACGCTCTCCGGTTTCTCTCAAGTGGCGACGCTTCCTCACACCGGATTCATATATTACTCCGATATTGTACAGGATACGCCTCCGGTAGGTGGCATATAACGGAGATACGGAACATCGCCCGAGTAACTTTGTATTTACATCAAAAAAATTCCTTTCAGGATCTCAGGCGAAAGGCGGCGAGGCTGGTGGCCTCAAAAAGTATGCTCGCAGCACGCGTAGACGCTTGCCACGAAAGCACGGACGGTGCTATTGGTCAATCGTTGCGCGACGAGATCGAGAAAAAGCTCGATAAACTACAGGAACCACCGCCCGTTAAATTCATCAAACCTCTACCGAAGCCAATCGATCCCGGTCGAAAAAAGCGCGGTGGTAAACGCGTCAGAAAAATGAAAGAACGCTACGCCATAACGGAGTTCCGGAAACACGCGAATCGAATGAATTTTGCCGATGTGAGTGAACGTTAAACGTTAAATTGTATTTTTTTTTTTTTGTAATCTTACGTCGAATGTACGACCACAATGTTTATCGCGATATTTTTTGCGCAGATCGAGAACGACGCTTACCAAGAGGATCTTGAATATTCTCGCGGCACGATTGGCAAAGCGGGCACGGGAAGGATTCGTCTGCCACAGATCGACGAGAAGACCAAAGTGCGAATATCAAAAACCTTACAGAAAAATCTGCAGAAGCAGCAGCAGTGGGGCGGCAGTACAACAGTCAAGAAGCAAGTATCCGGCACAGCATCCAGTGTGGCATTCACTCCGCTGCAAGGTCTGGAAATCGTCAATCCGCAAGCGGCGGAGAAAAAAGTTAACGAAGCAAATGCAAAGTACTTCTCGAACACCGCAGGTTTCTTGAAAGTGAAAAAGAGTTAGATAGAGTATCGCTCCCTGGATCCAATTTAAACCCAGGTAAATCGATACAGATTATAAACAAAATATAATTATCTCGTTGCAATTATCGCCAACACGTTGTGGTCTAGTAGTGTTTAAACGCAAAAAAAAAACAAACCAAACCAAAAATAACACTACAATTATCCAATTGTACTATAATGAAAATAAATGTGACCGCTCTCGTGTATACGAGATCGACGATCCTCCGTCAAAATCCAAAAACCGCAGCACCAATCTATTCCGCTTTCTATGGCCTCAAACGAGGTGCTAATAATTTAAACGTAATACAACAGCACTCTCGACGTATCTCGGTTGATAAGCCGTTAATTTGTAATTTTTTACGTTTTTTTTATGTCACGAAGCTCGATAATTATTCGTATCAAAGGAATATGCGCCTCGAGCGTTCTATCCAGTTCACCACGCGCTCTCCTCTCTCTCTCCCTCCGAGACACGAGAAAATATCTTTGGAACTCGTTCCCGTGATTTTTCTTAATCAAATCGCGACGTATCACCCTTCACCCGCGGCTACGTCATTCACCGACAAATAGTTTGGCGCGCTCGCGGCACAGGAATTAGTTGACTGCTCGAGGGAGAGCGAGCCATATAATAAATTCACATCGTGCATCTGTTTCTGTAAGCGTTGCGGCGGTTACAGGTGTGCAAGCTATCCCGAGCTCAAGCTCGAAGCTACAGGTTCACAAGTAAATACAGAGTGTACTGTCGGAGCCACACACGTAAGAAAAGACCCACGGTGAAAGACGCTTTATAAAAATAAACAGCGTGGAAGGAGAAGAGGCGAGCGGCGACCGAGCGGGCGATTCTTGATAGCCCGAAGAGAGAAGGAGAGGGCCGAGGGATATCTCGCCGTGCGACAGAACGGGAAGGATATAGACGAACGGGTATCTCTCTGTCGTGTCGAAGCTGCGAAGAAGGAGAAGGAGGGCGAAGCGAGGGAACACCGGGTGGAACGAACGAGCTACCGGCCGCAGAAACCGGGTGTCGTAAGGTAATCGCGACTGCTTTTGCTTCTTCTCTCACCCATGTGCTCCCCGTTTCTTTCATCGCTCCGACAAATTGTTCAAACTCTAATATAATCTATCAAATTTCGCACAGTGAACGGAAGAGAAACGCAATTATTCGTCCGCAGTGTGTGTGTGTGACACGAAGGGACTGCGGAAGTGTAGTGCAGTCTCCAGGAAACGGGATTTGAATTTGTTTCGTCGCCGAGTGGAAGATCGGCAGGTGGTCCTCGAAGCGGAGGACGAAAAGCCGGTAAAGAATTTATTTTGAAAATCATGGCGAGCTTCAAGGATCTCAAGTACGAATGGTCCATGCTCTGCCAGGACGGTCCCGAGTGCTGGGATCAATCGGGTGAGTATAAAAAAAACGAGCTCTCGAGTGCTGTTTTATCTAGGTGGAACAAAAAAAAATATCTCCTCGTCCCGACAAATTAATCGCTCAAATCTCGTTCGCAATCGGGCGCTACGAACGTTTTTCTGCTGATTGTGTAACGGTATCTCACGTCGAATCGTTTCTTTGCGATTTCATCGTTTGTTTGGTAAACACCCGATGCTCGACCGTCCCGTCTCGGCGAGGCGTGTTTGCCCGCTGCTCCTTCGGCACACACGTTTGAGAGCTCGTTCGAAGACTCGCGAGACCCCCCGTCGGATAACATCCCGTTCCCGACACTCCAGATTCGGAATTCGGGCCACAAACAACAAAAAAATCACAACTTTTAAAACTCTATTAATAACTCGAGAGAAATTGAGAAGCAAAAAAAAAAAAAAATTACTCGATATACAATCATTACGCGAAACGAACGCTTGTTGACTCTGCCAAGGAATTTCACGAGGGATCGTCGTTCTAAAGTTAGAACCTTCGATAGGTTTGTCGATTGGCAAATTTGTTTAGACAGCGGGCATTTGGCCCGGGAAATGTACGTTGGAAACGGATCGGACTGTCAATAATAGTAACGTGGAGCTTAGCGCGACTACTCGAGACATCCAGTAATTTTTCATTCCAATTTGGAGCGGTGTTATTAATCGACTCGTAAAAAAAATCCCGACACCTCCGGCCAATTCCATTCCTCGCTACGAGTCCGAGTCTCGGCAATAAATTGTTATTAGCATTTCGATTCGCAAAAGAATGCTAGGAACGAATTCGATTAGCATAATAACCATTAGAGATCGAATTAGCGATTAATACGTGCAAAAGTTTGCAGTTCGGAGTCGCCCAGGAGTTTTAAATCCTGTCGGCTCGATCACGCTTTCTTCACCCGAACTCCTTATTGCCAGTGGATTCTTACGACGCGCCTTTCCGTAGCTCCGACAGGTATGAGGCACATGTCACGCACCGTCAGTGCGTACAGTACACATCTATAAATATATATATATATATTCGCAAGATAGACAGATACACACACACTCGAGAGAAGCCCGCTGAGATGTAGGGTCCCGAGAGCGAACGAACTCAAAGTAGGTACGCCGACGTGTATAATAGTCGTTATTGAGTAACCGTGTGCATAGGCCAGTAGGTATCGCATACGCGAGGCTTTAATGCATAATAATTAAATGGGCATCAGCTCAGGTGAACTCCGCGACCCCGTGCGACTCGTGTGGTTCCAGGAAGTGTGACCCGATGAAACACCTCTCGACACACTTGCCACATATTCACGTACCTCGCCACAAGATACCGGCATTAGATGCATTCAAATTCATCACTGCTCCCCTGACTTACATACCAAGTAATCTTTTTAAAAAATTGTTTTTTCAGTACTTGTGTCGGTAACATGAGTACTGGTGACATGAGTACTTATGTCAGTACTTATGTCTAGTGTCGCCCAGAGTTGGGCAACACTTGAAGTACCGGGTACTTGTTCGGTACTTCGAGTATGTACTCGAAGTCGCAAGTACTTTTTAGTACAAATACTTCAAATACTTTTTTTTACGATTTCAAGTACGAACTACGAGTACGTTTTGAGTGCGCGCTCGCATCACGGATCCTCGATGAGCAGCATTGTGTTTCTATTAATATATGATTATCTGTATAAACTTCTCAATAAGTATCATTTTGACGAGAAATTATTCTTATAAATTTATTTAAAAAGAAAACATTAAAAAGAACGGGAAGGGTTTCCCTTTTCGTTTTTTTTTTTCAGTTCAAGATAACATTGTATGGATTTTTTGAATCAAAAAAGTGAAGAATAGATAAATCAGAACGACGAATTGCGAACATTTCAGTCAGCGATTTTTTTACAATGAGCAAGCCATGTACAAATTACTTTGCACTTTTTTTTTCAAGTTTAAATAACGCTTAACGCTATGGACCTAATTGCGAAAAGTGGTTGGAAAAATATTTCAATTATTAAAGGTATTTGCTACGTCAAGTACTTGTGATACTTTGTACTTTACGGTTGAAGCAGTTTTTGGTACTTTGCCCAGCTCCGATATATGCACTACCTATATATGCATTGCTCTCAAAGTTATGAATTTTACAAACGAACTCGAACGCTTATCGAATAGTTTCGGTGCGTTAGTTACCGCACATATATATTTTTTTTTCTCCATAAAATCAGGAAACTTGTTACGGGAATATCGAGTTTGTCAATTAGTAAATTACGAGCTCGATTTTCACTTTAAAAATCCTGTTCGTACGAGCCTTTGGCATAATCCTCTAACCGGAGCGAACTCTCTGTCGTGTGTATAATGTATACAGACGGGGAAAATGATCTCGTTATGCGGCGGAGACCCTGCATGGAGCTCTCTCGGTATGCCGGAGAGTTGTGTAACTCACCTGTTCCAGCACCGTTCACCTGTGCGTACAAGCGGCGCAGTGCAACACACGTGTGTGTGTTTCCGTCTAACGCGCGTTGCCCTCTATTGCCGCTGCATCGATAATGTTGAAAAATAAAAGTGGAACGCCGAGTCGCACGACGATTATTACACGGTAGCATGGCCCGAGGATACGTGGGAAAAACCGTACAAGTGAAATGAAAAATGAAGTCGAAAGCCTTGGAAAGTACAGGAATGAAAATAAGAAGTAGACGGAAGAGAGATGAGATTACCCGGCAGCCGCGGAGCGTTTGGAGAGTTCGATGCGCGAGGAGCACCCGCGGGATCCGTTGGCTCGTTTCACCTCGCGACTCTCCACAGGTCAGCGCTTTCTTTTCGATGTCCACTATACACGTAAACACGTACAACAGAGGCAAAGCGGTTCTCCCGTTTGAAGAAGAAGAGGATAAAAAAATAAAGACGACGAACGAACTCTTCCTCGTTTCCTCGGACGGCTGGTTCGCTATTCAACGATGCGAGATACCCCATCTCGTCGGGCGAAGCCTCTCTAACAAGCCACCCAACAACGCAAATGAAACGGCGGATAGACCGATCGCCGGAAAAGTTGTACAAGGTGCATCAACGAGGTCAATTCGTAAATGATTATGGATTTGTTATACCGCGGCTCGGATGAAAGTCTTTCGCGCAGTGGTGGCGTGTACTTGGATTTCGATCGAATGCGTGCGAGGCGCAACGGGCACGACCTAATACGGCGGAACGGAGCGATTTTTAAGGTAGTCATAAGTTTAAGGTAGTCATATTTTTAAGGTAGTCATAAGTTTCAGAGAAATGAGAGCAAATTGCATACACTTCTGGATAACATAAAAATCTGAAAAAAATCAAGCATATTAAAGGTGCTGAAAAGATTAATTTTGCATAATAATAATTCCAAAATGTTTTTAACAAATTGATAGAAAATAAAATTGTTCACCAAATATCCCGGAAACCTAACTTTTTTTTAATGAAAATTATTCGTTAATTTTTTTGAATAAGTATGAATTTTTTCAGATTTTTAAATTCACGTTGATTTTTTTTTTTTTTTTTATGTGGGAAAAATGTGTAGAAAGTCAGAAAATTCAAAGTGAATTTAAAAATCTGAAAAAATTCATACGTATTCAGAAAAATGAACGAATAATTTTCATTAAAAAAAAAGTTATATTTCCGAGAGATTTGTTGAATAATTTTATTTTTCCTCAATTTGTTAATAATATTTTGGAATTATTGTTATACAAAATTAATCCTTTCGGCATCTTTGATACGCTTGATTTTTCCAAATTTTTATACAATCGAGAAGTGTCTACAATTACCTCTCATATCTCTGAAACTTATGTGAAGTGAACACTATTCGCAAGGACTACCTTAAGGCGAGCACTTGTTTTCATCGCGGATAGACATTTTCGAATCGTCAAAAAAAGGAAAAAAAAAAACAATCGAATCAAAAAATCAATAAACGCCAGTGAATTTATTTCGACTCGGATAAATTCGAGGGAGAAAATTTACAATGATTTCGATTAGCTGTCCCCGTTGTCTAACTGGCTATATAAATTTAACGAGGAAAGAAGGCTCGAGGCGTTGCGCGCTATCCACGGCAGCGTGCTTGATCGATGGAACTCACGGCAAACTCTGCTAACGAGTCGATGAATGAAATCGTGAGCTACCTCGTGCCGTCCTAGTCCCGATACGATTATTCTTCTTCCACCGTTCAGGCAGCATCCGTGCTGCACTTGTCCGTCCGTACTTTGCTCTCGCGTGCTCGGAACTCAATTCTCACACACCACTTTTACTCCCCCTCTCACACATACCCTTTCGGATGCGAAAAAGTCGCCGTTTTCTCGCGTGCTACTATTCCCGACACGACGACTATTTCTGATTTATTTATATCGTCTCGACGGTCCAGCTACAGCAAAATTGGCTGCTTTCTATTCAATGTCACTGTGCAAGCGCGTGAAAAAATTGTTGCTCGCGAACGTTAAATTCCATAGGTCAAAGTCGGAGGATCGATTATCCTGACGTCACCGAATGCATAAATTTGCAATTTCGATCGACGCAAATACTCCGTTTCCGCTTTCGCAATCAAATAGGTGATTCTCGTACGCTCTTGTTATTACTTCACCTCGGTGCTTTTGCGATTCACGATAAAAGGACGTTGAACGCGATAAGACTACGCATTCGTGTGATTCGTCTCCGAGCGCAATCTCTGCGTGTGTATGCTTGAACGCCTCTGTATTTTTTTTTCTCTCTCGGGTGATACAAGTGCAATGCTTGTCCGATATGCGATCTCAAGTTCCTGGACGATACCGTTACAGGAACATAAACTTTGAGCTCGGAATTTCTTATCAAGGAGCGTATGTATTTAACGCACATGTTAACCGACGCGTAATGCTCGATCGCTGTTTTATAATAGATCGTATGATTTATTGTCTTTTATGAAACGTGAACAAAAGAAGAAAAAAAAACGAGGTACGGGGAAGGCGAATTATCCTTTAAACTTCCTCGGTGAATTATTCGATAATTATAATTTCATAGCCTCGTAACAGCTTGTAACGTACGTTTGTGGATTTCTGCGCTTAAAATTCATACCCTGAATCCTCTTCATCGTGCTCGAACTAATTTATCAACGAAAATTATCGGTGATTAAGTGAGACTCGTAAAGAGCGCGCGGACGAGTTTGTTAATTCTGTCTGAGTGCACTGAGATGTTACCTTTCGAGTACAATGGGCAGCTCATTAGAAGTTCTTGGCTGTCCGTCGATTCGTCAACAATGACTCCGCTGGGATCGTAAAATAACACTTTTGAATGATTCACGCTACGCGCCAAAGGATTCCACTTCGCTATAATATTTTATTCGTTCACTCTGCGAGCTCTCGTTATTCTTTATTGCTTGTTCAGCGACTTTTATTTTTCAACATTACGGACACATAAATCTACTCGAGTGTAGATTATAGTCTGCACAATAATTTATGCAACCTCTCGGTACCGTTATAACTAAATAGCTTCGATAAGTATACGCAATGCGGCACGCCTAATTCTTGTCTTGTTCTCTTATTGCGCTCGAACTAACGGTTTCGTATTTTATCTCGCGTTACAGGATGCATTACAAAATCTACGGATGCATCCCAGCGTTGCATGCTGCCGCAACAAATTCAATGCTGCAGCTCTAATGGCTTGGCCATGACTTCATTTTATTTTTAAATTGTTCGGCAGTCGCGATAATAAAGCGTCTGTAGCTATAAAACAGACTAGACGGTACTAATTGAAGGGGACAAGTATCAACAACACTGCAAAAATAAACTGTATATTTAATGTCCTGGAACTCGAAATTTACTCACGTTACTTACATTAATTGAACGTTAATGTATACTGTTTTTTTTTTTTAATAAAATTATCAGATATAAAATGACAAATATTTTGACAGATTTTATTAAAAATCAAAATTTCACTATAGGGGAAACCGGGGCAAGATGGGCCCCCGGGGCGAGATGGGCTAGTGAAAAATCAGGCTGACCCGGGGCGTAATGGGCCACTCCACAATTATTTAAAAACATATAAAAACGTGGAAGGAAAAAATAAAAACGTTTCGTGGACAATGACAGAAGCAGAGAATTCGCAAAATAGGGAAGCGGGGCAAAATGGGGTACACCAAAAAAAAATTTTTTTTTATTTGAAAAAATTGCGGGTAGCCCGGCTCGCCCCAGACAATTTTCTTTTTCGGACGCATTATAAAACTTATGGAAATATCATTGTTAGGTGACAAATAATAGATTATACTTTTGGCAGCGTTGTAGCCGCGTTATTTGTTTAGGGGGCCCATCTCGTCTTGGTCTTCCCTACAGTTACAACGCACATGTGTTTAACACTTCAGATACAGTTTATGTAAAAAAGCTTCCAATATCGTTCATTAATTTTCAAACAACATTTTTTTACAGTATATTAAGATGCGGACGAGTAAAAATATATTTTTTCTCGACTTCGCTAAAATAACCACATTCCTTGCGTGCATCACGGACGGAAAATTGCCTAAATATTGACCAATGATCGTTATTAATCTGTGCGCATACACGGTACTGTTTCATTACTCCCTAGGGATTGATATAGGACTCGTTACTCCTTCTCGAAGCCGTATTATTTCTCGGGTAGTAATGGTCATTGGCGAATACGACGATTTTGCAACGCGAGGTATGTGGTTATTTTAACGAAGTCGAGAGAAAAATATCGTAAGCTAGACGAGAGGTAGCGGATTTTCACCTCGTGTGATTTCTGCCCTCGCTTCGCTCTGGCAGCAAAATTCACACTCTGCGCTAATCGCGCACTTCTCTTCCTTGTAATATACTATAATATACTATTAACCCAAAAAATTCCAAGTCACCTGCCTTACGGATCAATGCGCTCTCATAAACGAACGATACATACATAATAATAATAACAGCTATTAACCGGAATACCGACGAGTGTGTCGCATACACCGTTCTTTACAACATAATCTAGTGCACGTCCATTAAAATAACACACCGTCACTTTCTCCACACCTCACGGATCAACACCGGGATGCAATAAAGAAAGACAGCAAGAAAAAAAAACGCCACGAAGAAGGCCATAGGAACCCGAGCACGTCTATAATATACGTAACGATTACGGGACGCAATAATTAGGCTTAATCAAGTAGCGCGGGCATTGGAGCTTGGAAATACGGGGATAAATCCCGACAGTAAGCGGCGTTTCTTCTTCGTTGGTTTATTCTCCTCCCCAAAGAGATTGGACATTGGACTTTTAACCCCTTTCTCGTTGAGAAAAGGGCAATTGGTTCTTTACTGTATTTTCATTTATTTTATTTTTTTTTGTTCGCAGTGTTGTTCGGAGAGTTTCTCGGAGCGTTCACCTTAACGATTCCATGGAGATATGATTGATTCACGACGATATTATTCCATCGACTGGATATTCATATTTACCCTCTTCGCCTCTTTCTCTCGTGTGTGCCGCAGATGTATATCCCCGAGGCTCGTTAATTGGAAGAAATCGACATCTCCTATTTCGCTTCGGACACGGATAGAGTCCGGCGAGTGATCACGATTCCATATATATATTCGAGCGGGGAGAATATATACTCTTCCTTTATGGAGATGCCGGGAGCGCGTTCGATAAGAACCGATCTCGATTTACTCTCCAGGCGAAGAGTGCGCTCACTTGGCTTGTGATCGAGGCTCTCGGGTCACGTATAGATCGGCACAGCTATAAGCGACTGGCGTTCCTCGTGGCGCTCACAGTTAGATCTCTAATCTAAGATAAACGCGCGTGGATCTCACCCGGTTCGGTGTGTGTTTGTATACAGCGAGAGAAGAGCTCCTCACTGCAGAACGAATGATCCAGAAAGTCCCTCTCGAGGAAGCACGCGAACACCACTCGGATCACTTCGTTTTCCTGCAAACCTCGTACGGGCTATCAATGTCTTCGAATCCTTGGCAGGCCCTCTCGGATTGCTCGTACGAGATAGTTCGATATGGTCTATTTAATTGATCGTTAATTATTTGATTTGTGTCAATAGTCGACGGCGTCAAGTTCATGCTCGACGGGAATGGTAAACGCCGTCGATCTATATTCGTGGGAAATGTCTTCCAACGATATTGCCTCCTGTCTTTGCTTCGGTGATAGTTAATTTATCATCGCGGGTCGATTGGATGCAATTGTAGGAAACCCACGTAGGCTAGAGCTAAGAAGCTACGGGGGCTCGGGTGAAAGCCAAATTCTTTTTAATTATGCCTGTGCCACGGCAGAATGATTTGCAATAAGCCTGGTCTCCAGCACCCACCACTCGTCATCGTACATTGACTCTCGTAATATGTGTGTGTGTGTCTGTGTGCTCTCGCTAAAGGGGGGCCTCGAAAGTACAAAACATCTCGTTGCCCCGTAGCCTAATTTCTCTCGTCGTTTCTTCGCGTCCTCTCGTTCACTCGACGGAAACGCCGCCGCGAGAAATTCGATACTTCCTGCTCTTCACGCCCGTGACATGTCCCGGCTATTTTTACTTTACGGAATAATCGTAAGATTAATTGTGACTTGACACTGACACCATTGTGTATATTTTTAAAAACTATAACCATTTTTTTAAATCATTTTTAGATGCAGCTGATTGAATTTATGGCAGAGAATAATTGTTTCAACGTTGAGATCGCGGTGACTCGGCGTCGACGAGCGACGAATATTTAAGGACGAACCGATCACTTCCGGCCGCTGGAGATAAATTACTTTTGCGGTGACACGTCTATTACCTGCCTGCCATCATCGTCAACATTACTATCCGGTATTCCATCTGTTTCACGGGACACTTTGATGACACTCTCGAACCAATTCAATGTCAGTCATTACTATATTAATGCTTTCACGACGTAAGCCGGGACCCTTTTCTCATTTTCTCAATTACAAAGAGGAAGAGCGGAAGTAGCGAAAGAATATGGTACATCGAAAACGATAAAAGTCTCACGCCCTCGTTACTTCGGCAACCTTTTGCTTGCAACTTTTCAAAACCAGTTAGCCCGGAATCCATTGCTTTTAATTGTCAGCTCGCCTCCCCTGTTTTGTACTCGCAAAAGTTGATGCAGTACACGGGCATAAACGCTGGCCGTTTCATTGTAACTCATTCAGCCCGGTTGGTGAAAGTAACCATTTTTTTTCCTCCTTTCCTTCTCGTACACACGGAACGACGAGACTTTGAAGCGAATAACGAAAGAATTGCCATTAAAGTGGCTCCTACACGCTTACGGTGCTATGGCTCGGTCTCGCAAAATTGATAGGACAGCCTCGAGGGCGTGACCGCACCCACTACGTTCAAGATATTCGTCTAAAAAAAAAAAAAATCTTCATCGCTCTCATTGAAGTTCTGCCGATGAAATGAAAGTTCAAGCCTCGACGGCCGTTCTCTATACCTTTTCCTCGTCTCCGTCCTGTCTCTCTCGACACGGCGGACCACACTTGTTCGTCTTCCGACTGTATCGAACGCACTCCTATTGTGTCCGGGTTTCTTTCATTTATTTATTTTTTTTATTTTCGTCTTCATAATTCTTACCGCGCTGTTTCTCATTGTTACTCCGACAAGGATATTCGGACAAGGATGCCTCTGAATCTCGATCAAGATCGAAACTATCCCAGGCCATTCCCTTACTTTCTACGCATCTTTCCCGACGTATCGCCGTTCACTCGAAAGCGTGTCATCGACATTGTAAACGTGATTTTCTTACAATTTTTATGGCAATTAATTCCTCGGCATACGGTAGCACTAATAACTTTTCTATTTTTTTTCTTCTTCTTTTTGAATTTACAATGAGCTATGTAGGTTAGTGATCCACTCGTCAAATTGATCGATCATCTAATAACTATGCTGATCGTTGTTTCAAAGATCTCGCGGTATACAATTTCGATGCACGCAGACTCCACTTGCTTCATTCTTACTCTCTATCGATTGAGAATCCTCGATTGAAATCGACATGCGATCCAGCTCGCGAAGATATTCCGCGAATTCAATCGAGGAAAAATCTTCTCCCGCTTGGCTCTCATCTTCCGGTGAAACCTGATTCCGCAATAGTCTCGGCGTGGACACGGGAACGCGGGCCGCAATCGGAATTTACCTTGCTCAACGGTCCACGCTTGGGAATATGTCGGTCATTATAGTTTTTTCTTCCACGGAAGTTCCATACATCCTTAGTTTTTTTTTTTTTTTTTTAAATCGTAGATTACGAAACAATTATTATACAAGGTCAATCACCTCTGAAGTTTTCAAACTCTAAATTAGTTGCATAAATGCAACACCTTTGCAAGTCAAGATATTTCTTTAAAATGCGAATTGAAAAATGTATCATACATTAGAATCGATCCTGTGAATGTTGCGTATGAGTTTGGTAATGATTCATCGAGTCGTTTGAGATACACTGTAAAAAATGTTTATGAAATTTAATGTATCGGATTGGGAGTATTTATGCAATAACTGGTATATTAAATTTCATGTACAATTGTGATGAAAAATTAATGTTTAGGATATTAAAAACAATGCGCTGTCGATGGCGCGTTGACATTATGTGGATGCAATTATAAATGTATAAATGTATAAATGGTAAAAAATTGGAACGGTCTTTAATGCATCGTATATATTGTTAATAAATGCACACTTACTACTATTAAAAACATTAGAAGTACTTTATTTTTAATAATTCACTTTAATTTAAATGAAAAAGTATATTCATTTACTTTTTAATTAAAAGTATATTAATTTTCCATCGCAATTGTACATTAAATTTATGTATTCGTCTTCCATCTGTACGGGCTCCTCCCACTTTTACATACCCTCCCTCCTTGTACATTAAATTTAATGTACCAGTTTTTGCATAAAAACTTCTAGTCGGTGCATTAAATTCAACATTTTTTTTTACAGTTTACCTTCAAGTTTGCCTTTGGTTAGCTTCGACAAGGAAGTGGAGATAAGTTGCCACGCTTCAAAGGATCCAAGAGACGACCGTGTAATAAATAGCATATCGTTGGATATAGGCTAGTGGGAGTCTCGTTAATCCAAAGTTCGCGGGGTCGGCATTCCTGGTGGCTGGTACATATAGAAGGAATTTCCTTCGCAAATCATAACTGTTCATTCAGGTTGATGTTCGCACCTGTTCGAGTGAGAAAAGCTCGACGGCGTACTCACAGCGGTATCCGTCTCTCACATTTCTTACCCGCCGTAAAGTTTTCTCTGTACGGCTTGCGGAGTGCGTGTACGCGAATTTATAGCCGTCGTGTAAGCTCGCCTCGCCACCGGGGTCCTCCGTGGCGCAGATAAAATAGCGTCAATGATTTGCGACCTCTAATCCTCTCTCTCTGTGATAGAATAAATAGAGAACTCGGAGGCACCGTTAGACCCGTAATGTAGATACTCTTTCACTCAGTAACTCAACGATAGCTTCTATATCGTCCGCACTACCAGCGGCTATTATAGAAGATTCAGTCCCTTAATCTTTGGACTTAATTAAAACGTCGCCCCAGATTGGCTCCATCCACAGATCTCACGATTTCCATCCGTATGGCATTCACAATCAAAGAAATCTCACGATTGTAAGACAAGCCCGACAATCTGGTTGTACACGATGTTTTTCTTTTTATTTTTATTTTTCCGTCGCTCTGTACACTCTCGTGGAAACTTGGTCGGTCGCGTGTAACAACATTTTAATGGAAATCTCCCGGGACGTTTGAAATTGATACAGGTTTTCAGGCGTGCGAAAGTTCAATGATTAATGGTCTTTCTCCGTCTTGATAACGAGAGTCGAGGAGCTGAGATTTCTTGAATAAATAACACGACGACACTGTGTCTCGCGATTTGACATAATGATAAATTTTCAATTCAATTGAAAAACCGGCTTGCTACTGTTGCCCTGGAAGAGATTTAAAAAAATATAAATGCGCTATTTAATATCTAACTCTAAACTTAATATTTCATTCGGAAAAAAAATCTTCTGGCGGTAAAGGATGGAAAAAAAGAATCGTTTTTGAAAAATATGGCTGTTTGACAGTACAAAAAATTACCAATTTTTTTCCAATTTTCACTACAAAGATTTACTATAAAAATTGTAGTTATTCGTCGTGTCGAAGCCATGGCTGATGTATTTTTTCCCCACTGATCCCGATTATGCCGCTTATTTTACTCTTGACTTAATATTTGATACGAAAACTGGTGTCAGGAAGAAAATGCACATTTTTCGTAAAATTCAACAAATTCGAAATTGCATAAAATGTGAACAGTGCAATCGATCGATTTGGCGAGGATCGTTTGACCCTCGTCAAATTAAATAAGCATTCTAAACAAAATTTGTAAATTTAATGTAGGGAAAACCGGCCAATGAATGGACAGTTAAGCAGACGAAAAAGCCAGTGAATAGACGCTTTTTATGTACGTGTTTTATTCTTACTCTCTATCCATTGAGAATCCTCGATTGAATTCGACATGCGACCCAGCTCACGAATCCTATTGTACCGGAAGTTTTTGTGCAAAAAGTGGTTACATTAAATTTAATGTACAATTATGATGAAAAATGAATATATTTTTCATTGAAATAACAGTAAATTATAAACATGAAAGTACTTTTATAGTAAAGTTAAGGTCAACTATTAAAAATAAAGTATTTCAAATGTTTTAAATACACTGAATAACAATTTTTTATTATAATTGTACATGAAATTTAATATACCAGTTTTTGCATATAAACTTCCTATCCGGTCCATTAAATTTCACACAAATTTTTGTTTCTAGTGGGGATCATCGGTTACTAATAGTCTTTTATGTACAACTTTTTAGTCCGACAGCTCAACAATGTTAATGTCTGGCGTGCGCGCACAGACTTTTTTTTTTTAGCAAAGTTCAAAACCGCGTATAATTTTTAGAACTGAAATTATTTCGTGAAAAATGTTCCCACACCCCTCTATCTACCATAGAAATTTCAGCTTCATAGCTGAAGCCGTTCTCAAGCTATAAGAGTTTCAATTTTTCGGGTCTGACACACACACGCGCGCGTGTGCGCATATGCGCACACCCACACACAGATTTAGACATTTTTCTACATAAGATTTTCCGATATTTTGGAAAATGAACATTCCGAACACGTTTTCATTAAAATCTCGAAATGTAAAAAAAAAAAAAAAAAAAAAAAATGGAAACAAAACTTCCTCATGGTGGCCGCAGTCAGGGAAAACCGGGAAAAGTTAGGGAAAAAAATCTTGGTCAGGGGATCAGGGAAAAGTCAGGAAATTTCAAAATTGGTTAGGGAAAAAGTTAATTGTCGTCGAACCTTCTATAAATAAACATACAAAAATAAAAGGGAGCCTTTAAGAAAAAAAGGGAACATTTAGAAAAAAAAAATCGATTTAAACATTAACACAATAAGTAGGCATTTCCATTTGCATCATTAATGTGTTTTTTTTTAAATACAAGTCGTTAAAAATTAGGTCAGGGAAAATGTTTAATTGGTCAGTGACAAGTCTGGGAAAAGTCAGGGAATTTGTTTCCGTTGTAAAAACGGTCAGCATGTTCCTCCCCGAGGAAGCAACACAAACGAGTCTCGTCTGAAAATTCTCGTTATCATCGTCCAGAATAAAGTCGATACTCCGTTCGGTGGCGCACTCTGAGTGCCGGTTGCTCCGTTCCGCGATAATTCATCGGCATCGCTATCGTGCAAGGTCGTCGTCGCGCTCGGCGATACGAGACGCGCAGGGTCCGGTGTGAGACCAAAGTCTGCCCCTGTCGAACAGTTGGTCTTGCTGGCGATCGTGTGCCGCGTTCTCGTTACGTTCTCCCGTATACGTTCGGCCGCCTCGGTTTCTTCACCTCGTAGCGTATCCGATGCACGAGGGGGCTTCTTCGTGAATCGAACGAACACCCGTCCGCATACAAAATACTATAACAAAAGAGGACTCTAGTGTATCCTAAAGTATGTCGTAGGTTGCTGTTGGAACGGAGGAACGAGCCAGGCCGCTGTCATCGGAGAACCTCGTGCGAATCGTGAACCAAGAGTCCGTAACCAGCACCAGCACCGCCAGCACCGCCAGTAGCGGGCAGCAAACACGAGAAACATCGCAGAAGCGGAGGCGCGCAGTCGCGTCGTGTCGGACAGCGAAGTTTTATTGATCTCCTCGTGATCCGCCAACCGCCACTACCGAGAGCGAACCTATACAGTTTACGGGAGAGGGAGAGAGAGAGAGAGTGAGCGAGAGACGCGTCTGCCTCGAACGGAGAAGCCTGGCTCTTCGTACCTAAACGTCGGGTCTGGCTACGCGTCATGCGTTCACGAGAAGAGTCTGACAGTGGTGTGGACAGCACGCCGTTGTCGTCGTCGTCGTCGTTGCTCAACTCTCGCTCTCGTTGTCTTACCAACAACAAACTCGGCTGGTCTCCTTCCGGTTTGTAAATTCCAAAGATAAAGCCAGTGCATCGCTAATATCATTGAGACTGAATCATCGTTGGATCATCGGTTACTTTTTTTGTTTTTTGTTTCAACACAGAAAAAGAGAAGAAACAATTGTGAAGAACCCGGAAACGAAAGGGTGGATCCCGCGGTGGCCGCCTGGCATGCGTCGGTCTTTGGAGCAAGACTCGAGCGTCCGACAGCGATCGAGTGAAAGTCCACGCGTTCGACTGTGGTTCAAACGTCACTGAGAGGAAAAGACTTTGATTCTTCCTTTTTTTTTTCCCTCCCAAAGAACGAAGAAGGAAAATCGGCTTTACATTTTTGTGTTCATCGATGGAACTGAATTCGTTAGTCATTCGCCATGAATCCTGATGCATGCGACGGAGGAATTCGCTGCATAATAGAAGCTCAATAATTGTTGAATCGGAGGCCAGGCGGCCGTCCCTGAACGACTCTTGAGAACGAGTTGGGTTCTCCGCTCGTTTCTGTGAAGATAAAGCAACGAGAGTGAGAGATAATAAACGGGACGGACGGGGAGTGAGAGAGAGAGAGAGAGAGGGAGAGAGAGAGAGAGAACGAGACTCGTGGGTCAGCTGGCCGGCCGGCCTTTCCGACGTTCCTGGACAAAGCTGCTCCTTCACACGGTCACGATAAACTCCGCACGATAAAATAATCGTCGAAGAAACCTCGATCGTTTAAAAAAATTATTAGTGTTTGTGAAATTGGAAAGAAGGAAGAAAAAAAAGCCGTAAAAATGAGTCTGCTCTCGTCGACGATCAACAACGTTCGCTCCCTCGCGGACGAGGAAAACGATCACAACATGCTTCAGGGTAAATTTCACTCTCTATTAGCGACGCAGCAAAAGAACTGCGCCAGTACACTTTGTACAGACTTTGCAATCTCCGGACCTTTAAGGAAACGCTTGAAAATTGTGCATGAGTAGATAAAATCCAACGACTAAGTAAATAACATGCTTCGTAATTGCACAATTAAATTTTAATTTCTGCCACTGGTTATTAACATCAACCGGTTAATCACTAATCCGGTATATTAACTTTGCTAAGACTTTTCCACTCCTATAATTGATATTCAGTCCTCCGCATGAAGATTGAAAGAAGCAAAAAGATTTGTAATTTTAACCGGAAGAGGCGGTGGAAGGCCGTCGCAGTGTTAAAAGCGACAATGCGCTATCGCGCCTTTCGGAAAAGAAAACAACAAACAAAAGCGCGATCTGGATTCCAGAAGGCCGGTCGCACCCGCGTCGTATGAAACGCCGTGCGTTGATCACACGTTGTATTGTCCACGCATCCGTGGACACGCAGTTGTCGCTGTTGCAGTACAATAATCGGCGCATTGCGTATATAAGAGCGCAGTGCGGGGCGTGTAATGCAAGGTACCGGCACAGTGTACGCCGGTGTCCCATGGCGAGCTGCATTATTATTGCACATAGTGGGTGTACGCTCCTACACGCTCCTATGTGCAGAGAATGTCGTTCGGTGTCTGCTGTCGCGTCGTCGGTTCGAGGCTGATAAATCGACACGGTTAATTAAACCCCGTCCCGACTCTTTCAATTCAACTTTTCAACGACCGACAGTAATTCGCCGATGCATCGGTGTGATTGACTTTTTCGTAACGTCCGATAATTCGTTTTTTTTTTTTTTTTTTAATTTATAATTCGATATGTCTCAAACGTTCTAGGCAGAGCTTCCGGTATCTCGTAACAATGTCAATTTAATCTGCGCCAAGTAGATGCGTGTCTATCCGAGTAAGACGTTTCGGAGCACGGTGCGGCGTTGCGACTGTCTGGCTCGGATAGATACGCTTTGCGAGAGAGTTGGCTCGAATTCGCGATCGTCGATCGATCAATTATCATTGCGACCTTTGGACTCTCCGTTACGTAGAAGACAAGTAGTTGGGCATTAGACGAGAGGCAAGGACAAGCAATTAGACGATCACTCGTGTATTTGTGTGGCATTGATGGAAATAGCATGCGCGGTTAACGTTTCGCGAGTTAAATCAGGAAGTTCGGAATCGATCAATTCTCGATGGCCGTGTACCGAGCGTTTGCGTTCGCGCGATATAGCTCAATAGTATGTTGCGGTGAAACGCGACTCCCGATAATCCGCACACGTGCCAGTGTCCCTTATCGATTGGCGAACGAGGGGGAGAGAGCGACGAGGTGGAGGGTACACGACCGGCGCGCCGGGTCGTCGGCGTCGGCGTCGTCCTCCTCCACGTTTCCTCTGCCGACCTGTTAGAACAGTCTGGAAATTAAACGAAACCCCTCGAATGCAATATTCTACACAGTAAAAAAACAGTTTGTACTTTTTTCAAACAACTTATTGTCCACAGACGTCCACAATTTTTTATTTGTTAATTTTTTGCTTTTACAAACAAAAGTAAAAACTAAAATTGTCGATGATACGGAAAATAAAAGGAGAGTTTCGTATATTCAAATAAATGACAAACGAGTTTGTCACTTATTTAACAAAATTATTTTTATGAAATTTCGCATTCCGATTTTACGAATTTATTTTTTACTGTGTAAGTCACAAGTCAAATCAACATTTGCAATTTTAACTATGCAAAATTATTCTCTGCCGACAGCGAAAGCGCACCGTGGAAAAAACAATGAAATATTTTTTTTACGTTTCTCGATAGATTTTTTTTTCTTTTTTTTTCACTGACTATCGTTTATTTTAATTCTCCGGCAACGCAGAAAAAAAAGTCACGGTCTGAGGTCTGGCGTTGCTACGAGAACCCCCTCGAAGCAGTATTTCTATATATTTTCCCTCACTTTCCACTGGCATTGGGGGCGCGCACACGAGAGAGGGGTTGGTGTCTCCATCCGAGACGGATCGATGCCTGCAGCCAGCGGCGGCAGCTCTCGAGGGGCTTGTTCCAACCCACCCTTCTCTATCTGCCTCCGTCCATCCTGCAAAACCCAAACAAGACGGCAGACACACGATTCCCCCGCCACGTCGAAAATCGATGCGTCGCCCTCGCTGAATCATACCCCATGCGAAGGGTTTCGAACACGCACCCATAGCGTTTCCCCCTCGTTTCCACGAACGAAATTTTCTGCAGAAACGATGCATGCAGAACGATACTGTTCACCATCGCATTCAAAAATAATGCGTCTGTTATTATTTATTATTATTATTATTATTATTATTATTATTATTATTATTATTATTATTATTATTATTATTATTATTATTATTATTATTATTATTATTATTATTATTATTATTATTATTATTATTATTATTATTATTATTATTATTATTATTATTATTTAGCAAGTATCCGTGTGTCTTTTTCGAGAATCAAGCTTTACGGCGTTTGCACCGCTGCGCCTCGAGTTTTCCGCTCGAGTCGTGTTACAAAAGGGGAACGTGTCGCTTTACATCGACATTTCCACGTCTCCGTCCATTGTCAGCGGGAGGCATTGTTCCTCACGGCACGATGCGACGAGCTGGATTGTATTTTACGTATGCAGAGAAACGACATTTTCATACTTTTACACAAAACTCGTATATTTTATATATATATGTACATTTATATATACACACATATATATATATATATATACACGAGTGTGGATGCCCGTATACCGGACGCTGAGATTCTGGAGTTACACTCTCGCCTGTGGCGAGAGCACACCGACACTCACGGATCTCAAGTTCCAACGTAATCTGATAAAACCTTTTTCTTTTTTTCTCTCTCTCTCTCTCTCTCTCTCATCGTAGACTTTTTGTTTATTTGTTACAAAACGTTTTCAAAGCGGTTGTACACTTTCCACGTTCAATGGCTTGTCGGTTACCTTGTAGCGAATCAATTGCTGTCCTCACCGCTCTATAATAATCGTCGAATTTATTATTATTTTATATGAGAAAATAATAAGTTCATTGTGGTAAAAACGGTCGGTCGGTTAGTTCGAGGGTAAACGCGCTCGGCGCCGCCCGTGTCCTATCTTTGATCTAAAATTCAAAACTCTCGGTGGGTATATTAATTGAAACGAGTATCACGAACGGTCTCGATATCTCGATAGTTCATTAATTATAATAAACGATCGAACATCGCAATTAACGGCTGGGTGTGGGACGACGATCGACGATTAGGTGACAAAAAAAAATTGCATATCTCACAGAGAAAGTGCATAGGAAACATTGATAACACTATCGGGCCGATTCCCGTTAGTAGAAAGCAAAGGTGCACATTGCGGTTCTTCGATTTCGCATTGAACACGTAACGTCAATGTACAATTTTTGACGAGGTGCGGGACTGATGGAAATTTAGAAGAAGAAAAAAAAAAAAAAAATCCGGACCACGGAGAAAGCCATTATCATTTTGATAACAAAACTTTCGATAGAAAGCTCTACTTTGCCCTATCGGTGTGTGATGCACAATTATAATTCAGCTCTCGCCTTGTCACATGTTTGCATAGTTTATAGCGGATATTGGTACGATTTCCGTGCGAATTTCAATTCGCATAATTACACATCGGCCGTAATCATTACCCTTCCCCGCCGATGGTTGTTTAACAATCCGCAGAGAAATTCGATACATGTAAATTGCACATTGAGGCGTGCACCAGCCAGACGCATACGCGTTCGCGTTTATAGTCTTTCCTCTTAAAGCAATAATACCAATTTGATTCCCGAAGTAGTGTGCGAGCGCGTAGTGTATAAAACGTGTTGCAGAGTAGGAAAGGTGTGAAAGTGTACAATGCACGCCAGGAATCCAAGTTTGTCGGGTAATTGCGTGCATATCGAGGTCGTCCCTCTTATTAAATTCGAAAGGCATCATCGCCGTGCGATTCAGATTTTTCACGCTCGAGTTTGCGACCTTGTCGATCCCGTATCAATTTTTTTTTTTGTTTTTTTTTTTCATGCACTAGACAAGCCAGTAAAGGATTCAGAGGAGTACAAATTCGTACGAATTTAAATCAGCCTTCGGCTACACCTTGCAATATAATAATAATATATATAAATATATATAAATTGATACGGAGTGGCAGGCTTTATTTTTAACCCTTCCGGGCCTAATGGTCGACCTTGTCGAGTGATTAGATCGAATTAGCGTCAGGTAAATCTATGCGAGCTGCGCGATTTCACTTGTGCAATTTATTTATTACCTCTCGCTCCCAGCTTCCATCTCTATGTCTAAATATATATATGGGGCATTCCATACCGATTCGACCTACGTCGGACCCTCGACTTCTTCAATTCGCTTGGTAATTTTTTATAATATTGTTTTGACTCTAAAAATCACTCCAAGTAAAAAAAATGTTTATTTGCATTAATTACAATTTTTCAAAGTGAACATATTTTTAGAGCAAACGAAAAAATCTTTGAAAATTCTCAAAAATCCTGTATCAGATATGAAAATTTTCAAGCCTAGAGCGACAGTGGTATCGCATTAGCTTCTATTTTTTCTTTTTTTTTTAAATTATTTAAAATTATTTAAAATTATATTAAAAAAAAAAAAAAAAAAAAAAAAAAATTAATAGAAGCTAATAAGATACCATTTTCGCTCTAAGCTTGAAAATTTTCATATCTGCTATAGGATTTTTGAGAATTTTTTCAGATTTTTTCAATTTGGTCTAAAAATATGCTCACTTAAAGAAGAAAGCAAAGCTCAAAAAACGTCTAGAAGCAAACGTTTTACCATTCTGAGTTTAGGCTCAAAAATTTTCATAACAAACATAGGATTTTTCAGAATTTTTTTCAGAATTTTTAATTCCGGCTAAAAGTATGTTCACTTTTGAAAAATTGTGATTGACGCAAATAAAAAAAAAATAAAAATAAAAATAAAAAAAAAATTTGGAGTGACTCTTAGAGTTAGAACAATATAAAAAAAAAAAAAATACCAGCCGAATTGAAAAGGTCGAGGGTCCGACGTAAGTCGAATCGGTATTGAATGCCCCATATATTATACACGTCCAGTCGCTGGCGTTGAAGACGAGGAATAGACAACAGGTGGACCGGGATATCGTTCCTCTCACGATCGGCCGTTTTCAAGCCTAATGCCACAATCTTTTTAACCCTGCGGATCGACACCGGGTAATACTCCATTCTAAAGGCAATTTTCCCGGTGAACCTTTCTTCGTCGAACGATCTGACTTGAGGATAAGCGTCGCTGCTGTGTGGTCTCGTTTATACTCAAGCTGTGCACATCTACGTATACCCTCGATATACAGTCTGGCAACCGGTACTTACTCCCACACACACACACACACACAGTCAGACTTTCCACGGAGAATTCGCCGTTCGGTTATCGATAGGACGTATCGAATACTCGACACAGACAAGTATTATACTTACTCGGGAGGGCATATAATATTGTGCCCGGGAGAGGAACGTATTACAGACCGCTCCGCGCGCTCTCCATTCCGCATCAATCCCGAACGCGTTCCCCGAGAGTCTTCGAGCGTCGAATATACAAAAGGGCAAAGACCTTATCTCTATCGTGGGAGTGCGATGGACTATTTTTTTTTTCTCTCTTTCTATTATTCTATTATATGTGCGCCGTCGGCTGAAATATCATCGACTTACAACGCGCTTTTCTCGTCCATGAGACGGCAAGTTTAGTCTTTTTTTTTTTTTTTTTCTATCTGAATGAACACACCAAGTCAGCTGGCTCTTAACGAGAGTGTATTGCGCTAAGTAGCGGGCATGAGGAAGCCTTCATCGTCGACCTCGTAGCACTTGTAAACGATTGTCATTAATTTCTGTTACATAGCTCGTGGATCGCTCAATGTCCGATTAGATGAGACCTCGCTGAACTCGGTTTTAAAGAGCCTTACGTTGGATTTTAATGAACCCTCATTAATGGAACTCTCGGCTCTTCGGATACGTGACCTTGAGATTCTTTTTTTTCCTCTTTTTTTGTTTTTTTTTGCTCATCGTGAACAATAAGATTGGGAAGAATTTTCTCAATGGGAGGATCGAAGAAGCTTCCACTCTATTCGTATCGATATCGCGGTGGCTCACAGACTTAGGAAAGTCCTTTCTCATCCGCAAGAAAGTGAAAGGCGTTGGCTAACAAGCTTAGCGATTATGAAGAAGATCCCTACACGGTTTTGCACTTCTTGCACTTCGATTCAATTAACATTGGCGGCGTGGATTTTTAATAGATTTTATTCTCGACCGATTGACGAAACGTACTTTCTTTCGAGAACCGGCATTAAAATAGCTGAATGAGCAAGTTTACATTGTGAATCGAAGATCCGAATATAAATACCGTTGAATTTATATGTGGCGTATAAGGGCTCGGATTCTCACACTTATGTTTTACTTTCACATACCGCATTCGCAATGTTCGAGTTCACTATCGAGTCTCTCTCTGTCTCACAACGGTGGCGAATATATAACGCAGCTTCGGTCTAGAATGCTAGCGAGAGCCGCGAGAATAAGACGTCCCCTATGCTTATATGGAAAACAATGAGCTCGCCATATATTATGACCAGAGCACAGTGAAAATTTATGTCGACGTACAATTTCGCAGTGGCTCGGAGAGCGCGGAATCAAACCGAGGAATATTTATAAACGCCTTTACGAAAACGCCTTACGCTTTAAGAGAAAGACCGATCAGGTCGAAGCTATCACTAAAACTTGGTCGGTTTTTCTACCCTGTCGGATACACTCAAAAAAATAATTTATTTGACGGCCGACGTTTATTAAGATGAAGCAAAATTTTTATTTGATTTAAATAAATATTGATTTAAATTAAGTAAACAGTTACTTGGATGAAATAAATATTTATTTAAATCAAATAAATATTTTAGTTGGTCTAAATAAACGGTGGCCGTCGAATAAATTATTTTTTCAGAGTGCAGAAAAATATTAGACACGATGGTTGATACCTTCATTTTTTTATCTTCCCTGTGCCAGGAAGCTTTGTTTTGATGAAAAAAACAATTTCGAGTTTTCAATGAAAACATGTTCGAAACCATCGAGGAATAACATTTTTTTTTTTTTTTTTTTTTTTTTTTTTTTTTAATGTCCGGATGTATCTGTGTATGTGTACGCATGTATGGATGCGTGCGTGTGTATGATTCAGACGCGAAATATTCAAACCGAACAAGCTGCAATTTCACACACAGCAGGCGTGGTTAATTATTCAATGTTTCATCAAAATGTCATTTAAAAAGTTTGATTTTTTTTAGTACGGTATTTTTTTTTTTTTTCTCCGAAAATGTCCATGCACTCTCTATATCTACAATTTTTTCAGTATCGGGGCAAACGTTTGTACGTAAGTGGTATATGATCGCCCGATGATCCCTATTAAAATTGGGGAGAATCGATCGAATCTTTAAAATTTGGTCATTTTGAGTTTCACTAAAGATTAGTACTTTGTTTTAGTCGCAATTTTCGGTACTAAATATTCATCAATGAATAAAATAAGTGTTAAAACCGTGATCGGCGTGGAAAAATACATGAAATATAATTCCGGAGCGCCGACTACCGAAAAAATGGTTATCGGCGATTTTTACAGCCAATCTTGCAAAAATTAGTGATTTTGCGGATTTTAAAACAGCGATTTCTTTGCTTTTCGATGGCATCGCGGAAATGGCCCAGGTGCCAATCTTGTGCTACTTTAAGAAATACACAAAATGATGGATATGACGCGTTTGAAAAAGCTAGACAACGATCGTTTGGATTTCTTGAGTAAAAATCGAAAGCGCAAAAAAAAAAAAAATTGCATACACCCAACAGAATAATTTATTTGTCGGCCAACGTTTATTAAGATTAAGTCGAATATTTATTTGATTTAAATAAATAAAATAAATAAAATAAATAAAATAAATAAAATAAATAAAATAAATAAAATAAATAAAATAAATAAAATAAATAAAATAAATAAAATAAATAAAATAAATAAAATAAATAAAATAAATAAAATAAATAAAATAAATAAAATAAATAAAATAGTTACTTATATGAAATAAATATTTATTTAAATCAAATAAATATTTTACTTCATCTAAATAAACGTTGGCCGTCAATTAAATTATTTTTCTGTGTGTAGAGCACAATTCCATGTGCTATTCGTGCCGAGCACAGATCCACCAGAGTGAAGCGCGATGTTGTATTTTTTCGCGCCGATCCTGAATTGGCTAGCTGTTTTTTTTTGTTCGGTCATATCTTGATCTAGGCTCTCTGAATGAATCTCAGTGTGAAGAAGTAGCTCCTCGCCTCGAGACCGAGGAAGAATTTCTACCGAAGGGTAGCCGAGAAACGAGAGTACATCGAGCGACCATTACACAAAGAAGCTATAAGGAGCTTATAAGTAGGACGACTGGTTCCCTGTAAAAGGCAATGCGTAGGGCCCCTCCTAGTAGGAATTGAAACTCGTCTCTCGGCTCAAACTCATTTATCATTAAAGTGTAGTAACTATTATAACTATACATCGAATCACCAGCGCGCGCACACACACACACACGTGCCGAGTACAAGAAACGTTTCACTTTCCCGCGACCTGTCCGCCCGCGCGCGCGTTGCCGGCCCTATTCCGCAACAACGCGAGTAACGCGTGGAATCGAGCAGGCAGCACCTATACAAGAATCAACGGTGAAAAGAAAAAAATTAAAAAATTAAAAAAAAAAGAATCTAGCCAGAAGCCAAGAGCCAAAAGTCTTGTTTTACCGAGCACATGTGTACACGACTTTCGTGCCGAGTTTTACAGCCTAAGAATACCGTGGCTTCCGGCGGATATGCAAGGCCATTGTTTTTCGCAGGGCTTCGAACACAGGCGCGCGGGCACAGAAACGTCGGGCATTCACACAGGCCATCGCGTTCTCTCGACCGCACGGTAATGAGGCGCTTAACGTATACTTAATTTCAGATATTTTCTTACCTGTCCGAGACATTACTCATATCGTGTAACATCACCACCGTCAATGTAAAACACGTTTAACGAGTAAGATGAAGAAACAAAAAAATAATTTGCGGTTCCATTGAGAAAAGAAACACAATACGAATTTGTCGGTTTCATCGAATTTATAAATGTCTCATTGGAAAAATACTACGGTACTCGTGTGAGACTTTGTAAGTCCACCGAAGGCTACAAAAATCCTCGACTATCGTTAAATCTAATCCGCAACACTCGCGGTTTAGCATCGTTAAACGTACCGATATTATAATCCAAGCTCTCCGAGACCAGACCAGGAGATATAAATAAGAAGGTCCGCGACTCTGTTTCGTAACATTAAAAGATTTATCGGACCTCGGTACTCGAAGGTTTATGCTTCCGCGATAATCTTGGTCGGTCCCATGCCTCGGGGACGCACCGTTGATCCGTCGGGATCCTCTTTAGCCTCCGGGTATTTTCGTCTTCGGGGCGATGTTCGATTGGAGGAACTTCTTCTCTTCCTACATTGAGCGAAGAAATTTCGTCTGTAAAATCCGCGGTACGATTATAGTCGTATACGGACTACGCCTTGTATTTCGCTATCCTTTATTCGTCTCTCTCGCTTCTCGGTAACGGTACAGATATTCTCGTTGCTGACCTGCACTTTGCGAGATATGCAACAGCGGCAGCAGCACCGGCGGCAAACTAGAGGATAGCCGATGTTATATAGCACGGGCGAGTCCTGCGGTGTACGGGCCGTGCCCTCTCATCCACGCTCTTCTCCGCGGACTCGAATACCGCGATACTCTCTCTCTCTCTCTCTCTCTCTCTCTCTCTCTCTCTCTCTCTCTCTCTCGGAGGAAAAATTACACTCTGCCCTGGAATTACATAGATCCTCTCTGGCCTCGGGGCCTTCCACGATCACTCGTGCGCGACTATCATCCTATATCAACCCTCTGCACCGGCTTAATTATCAATTAGTAATTGCAATTACCATTACGTGCTCGGATCATCGTCCGCGATTCAATCATGCCCGATAAAAACTCATTACCCACCTCAAATTTAAAGAGGCTCGTTATTATTCCACTCCCCTCGAATGAAACAGCGTTTTAACGATTAATCTTTCGTGTTGTTTACTTTTTTTTATGGTAGAAAAAAATTTACAAACCAATTCGCCGTTTTTTTAACTACATTTGAAATCTTGAATATCATGTTATAGTATACATCAGGATTGTCCCTATAGATTATTGATGACCTACTGCAATTAGCGATCTATCGCGTGCTACACAGTAAACAAAGTTTGTAATTTTTACAACAACTCGTTGTCCACAAACGTCCACAATTTTTATATCTGTTAATTTCCTAGTTTTACAAACAGAAGTGCGAACTAAAATTGTCAATGACACGGGAAATAAAAGGACAGGCTCGTATACTCCAATAAGTGACAAACGAGTTTGTCACTTATTTAAACAAATTATTTTTACGATTTTTTGCATTCCGATTTTACGAAATTATGTTTTACTGTTTTACTTATGTTTTACATAATTATGAATTTAGTCATTGCAATTACTATAACGTGCTCAATTTTAAAGAGGTTCGTTATTATTCTACTCTGCTCGAATAAGACAACGTTTTGTCAATTGATCTTTCGTACTATTATTTTTTTAAGGGTAGATGACTTTTCCGAATTTAATTCGCTATTTTTTTTTTACTACATGAGATCTTGACAGAGCTGGGCAAAGTACTTAAAGTACATTGTACTTAAAGTCCTATGTACTTTATACATTGTCAAGTACTCGGGACTTTAAGTATTATGTACTTTAAGTACTTATAAAGTACTTTAAGTTCTTGTAAAATACTAAAAAAAAAAATCGTATTTAGTTGTTTATCATGTAAGAAAAAAAAAATGTTTATGACAAATCATACAAATTAAGGTAATGCGACAATAGACTTTATTAGAAAAATAGTAGAATTACGTGATGCTTTCTAGCCGAGCTGGGCGGTACTTGAACACCATGGTTCCGCGATTGGTAATTGAAGTACGGGCTTCAAGTACAAGTCTACTTACGGTAAAGCTGAACAAAGTTCCAAAAAATAGTTCAATTACAAAGTACAAAGGATCACTAGTACTTTTTGTACTTGAAGTATTTCTCAAGTACTTTTTCCAGGTATCCCCAAAATGAATGTACCTGAAGAGGTCGCTACCGGCTATTTGAAAAATTGAAAACTTTGGAACATCTAAATTTAAAGTAAAAATAAAAATAAAAATCGACATTTCCTTGGAGGTACCCCGTACTTCCAAAATTTAACGTATAATTAAACCCTCGGTAGCGACCTCTAAAAAGACTTCGATTTCGTACGGATTTTGCAGAGTTTTTTCTTATACGTTATAGTTTGGAAGCGCCGGTTGACACCAATGAAATCTCGAATTTTTGACTTTGACTTTAAATGTAAATGTTCCATAGTTTTTCATTTTTTAAATAGCCGATAGTGACCTCTAATAATGCATTAATTTCGGGGACCCTTGGCACATCACATTTTTATTTGATACCTCACGATAATGCGGGGTGGCCCCCAAAAAATTGAAAAATTTTCAATCTAAGAACCATCCTACCCTGCAGCCTTAGTCGCGCGAGATACTATATCAGATCAGATCAAAATAATTAAGAAATCCACCTAGAAATATTTTATTTACTTAAATTAAACTTGTATAACCTTGACATACTTTGGCCAGCTCTGATTTTGACGTTTCACGCAATTGAAAATACTTGAAGTAATGAAAAAGAACTTTAAGTGCAGTATACTTCAAGTACTTCCTGTACTTTAAGTACAGTATTTAAGGTACATATGTACTTTAAGTACTTTAAAAAATGGCGGTACTTAAAGTACAGCTATACTTAAAGTATCGGAATTAAAGTACCAAATAAGTACAATGTACCTTAAGTACCGCCCAGCTCTGGATCTCGAATATCAATACATTATTTATGTGCCACTGCAATAAGCGATCAATCGCGTGCTACTATCGATCCAATGTCCATTCTTTGCACGAACTTAATTATGAATTTAGTAATTCAGTTACCATTAGGTAATCCATTAGGAGTTACCGTTAGGTAAACTCACTCTACCCACCTCAGTTTAAAAGAGGCTCGTTATTATTTTACTCCGCTCGAATAAAATAACGTTTTGTGGATTATCCTTCATAGTATTATTTTTTTTAAGCTAGACGACTTTTGCGAATTAAATTCGCACCTTTTTTTTAACTACATCTGAGATCTTGAACATCAATACATCGTTGACATGCTACTGCAATAATCGATCACTCGCGCGCTACTATCGTTCCATCTATCATATCTATGTTCATCCTCTGCATCAACTTAATTATGAATTCATTGATCGCAATTACCATTGCGTGCTCGGATCATCATCCACGGTTCAATTACGCCCGATAAAAACTCATTACTCACCTCAAATTTAAAGACATTCGTTATTATTCTACTCCGCTCGAATAAAACAACGTTTTATCAATTAAACTTTCATACGCCTATTTTTTTAAAAGGCAGATACCATTTGCGAATCCAATTCGCACTCTTTGTAAAAAAAAAAAAAAAAACTATATCTGAGATCTTGAATATCAATTCATTATCGATGTGCGACTGCGATAATCGATTACCGAAGTTAATTGACCTCCTCTAACGCAATTTATATTCATTTTCATTTACAATTAATTTAATGATACCGGATATGCTCCAATATTTTGAAATTCCACGAGTTATTTTCTAGGGAGTCGCCCGTATTAGACGCCTACTTAATAATAATACGTGAGTGGTAATACCTCCGGTATGTCTTACGGGCTGCATTTACGATTGTTATAATACACACGGATACGTATAATCTATGACTGTGTTTATATTTGTTCGTAGAAGGCTGAGAAATACGTGGGTACACGCTGAGGTACGAAACTTCCAGCGGAGTATCAGCTCTGCGTACAAGTGAGCGTGCGATCACCTCGTTGCACGTTCCGCTTGCATATGCCTCATTCATCGGGGTCTCAAGTCTCACCCGACACACACACGGAGAGAGAGAGAGAGAGAGAGAGAGAGAGAGAGAGAGAGAGAGAGAGAGAGAAAGCTGGGAGCGAATAAAAAAAAAAGAAGGAAAAGGAGAGGATCGAGCAAACGACGGAACGAAGAAGTCTCTCACGCCATAGGGGCTGGGCCGTTACCGCCAACCAAGTGGCAACGACCACGAGGAAAATCCCAACACGTCTTTACGCCCTCCGGGCGAGGAAAGATTAAAAGAGAATAAACGAGAGGAGAAACACAGACAAGACGCAGCCGTCGATTAATTGTTATTCACCGAACGATACAGCCGCAAGCGGTACAAAACGTGAATAATATTCAGGCACGAGTGGAATTCCACGGGGGCACACGTACCTCGCACGGAACCTCGGAATTCGGTGGACAGACACGCGTGTGCGGAAATTTTTTTTTTTTTTTTTTTCGCCAAAGGCTTTCGTCATTATTCGAGTCACGAGGATAAAGTTAGAGGCACAAAGAAAATCTTCACGAATAGAGAATTTGCGAATATTAACGTTATTTGTAGACACTCGTCGATCCACGATTCATCCACGCGAGATACAATTTTCTCTTTGGAAAAAGTCTTGTTATCTTTTCAAGTGATCTTATTGCACATTCGACACTGTAAATTATCGTAATTTCTATGATAAACAAGTGGCTCGTGGTGGGTTTCGAGGACTCGACAGAATTCGATTCGTCCAGTGGAACAAGCAGATATTAGATCAGCCTATCTCGTGCAGACCGATATCTCCTGAGACAGCTACCCAGCTAGCCGAGAGCGATTACAAAAATCTCTCGGCCACGTTCTCCGATCCAGATTCCAGGCGAGCATGCAAGCACGCCTGGGCTCGAGGCTTGGCTCTCGGCCACGATAGACACGACGACGTCGTCACTCGTTACAGCCATAACTATATTAAATCTTGAACGTGGATCCACGACGAGATGCACGGAAGATATAACCGCGCTAAGAGATCTCGCCGATCTTTGCGAAAAAGTGGGTATCGAGAACAAGCCGGCGATCGATGCGGATGCGTGGCTGATCGTTTCTATCGAGGCATAATCATTTTTCCGTGACTTTGCTTCTCTTTTATTTCTTTCCTCTCTCGTGAAAACAAACGATAAGATCCAGGTCCGACGTGTCTTAGAACACCTTAGATACGGTCTTGTTTTTTTTTCGTCGGACAAAGACCAAAGCCCCACGAAATATCTCGAGGCTGATATATAAAATCGATTTTCACTCATTGACACAGAATGTGGAGGACTTATTTTTTTCTTTGGTCATCGACGAAACGATTCTTCACGAGTTCTTATCTGGACAATTGATTTCTTGTATTCGAAGCCTGTACCGTTTTGTTTCAAGTTCGAGGCCCACGGTTGTGTATCAAACTCGATACAAGGGAACGAATTCTTAACGGCGGTGTGAGATAGTTCCACATCGCTCGTATGATATATTCCGGTCCTGTACTGGTCGTACGTACCAGTACCATACAAGCGAGCCGTGTTGTGCATATATTTCTCGATCACTGGCATGTAACAGAGAAGCTCTCTCGGAGGAGGGGGGTTTGCGAGAGCTCTCTCGCGCGGCTCTCGGTACGGACACGCGAGCGTTGTTACTGACAAATTGGCAAGTAGGTAGGTCCTTGCGGCACGCCATACTACCATGCCATTCCTCACTATACATATCGTGTCTGTTATGCTGTCTATCGCTCCTGGTCTTGCGATAGAGCAGCGTAACATAGCGTTTTGTTTTTCTTCAATCTGTTTTTTTCTTTTTTCCACCACATTGTTTCTGTGCCACGTGAGAAGAAGCGATCTCTCATCGATAATGAAAGGAAATAATAGGGGACCTCGATTAATCTCACGTTTAATTGGATATAATATAGATCGCGACGCTTGATCAAACATAATTATCGGTATAACGATGAGACGCATGCTTCCGCTTGTTACGATGTTTTTTTTTTTATTTTTCAATACTTCGCACTATATTATACTGCAACATAAGTATTGTAATTGCAAACCGGGAGTTAGCCAACTTCGGTATCGTTAAATTAATCTCTCGGCTCTGACGGTTAAGCACTTTATTCTAAACTTCCGATCCGTCAAGATATATCATGAAGTTCGTGAAAGCCTCTTCTGGCACGTGGCGAGACTATACACGCCTCTTGGCTTCTGTTCCCTCGGGCTCTGTATGATACCTTTTTTTTTTTTTGAATTCTCCTCTTCTATCCACCTTCTTTCACTTAAAATTCACGCCTTTTCATTCATTTATTCCACGGGAACGAAATCGTCGTTGTTCCCACGCCTCGCCGAGCTCCCAATGTGTCTCCTTCGTTAATTACGCTTGTAATTTTTTTCTTCTTCTTTCCATATTTCTTTCATTCTGTTCGCGAGGGATCCCCATCGCGGTTCTCCACTTCCGCGGAGCCCTGATTTCCCAATGAAACTGAGGCACATTCGCATATCCATTTTTTTTTCCACGCTTCTACGCGGAGCGAGCTTTGTGCAAAAACGGATCCGAATCTCTGCAACTCGAGAACTCCTCTGGCGTTGTTTTGTGATCGACAACTTTCGAACTTTGAAGCACGATAGCCGTAGGTGCGGTCGATAATGACTTGAGAATGATCAATCCGCTTTTTATGGACTGACAGACGTCTAATTGCAGTCTCATTGGCTTTTATGTATATTTGTATATCCATAAAAATAAGCAAACATCCGTTGACTGTGCGATTAGAAAAGCATTAATCGATCGAGGCACCACTCCGGGTGTCTCCGGGTTATTCGAGAACGAAAAACTAATAACAAGATCCCGTCGGGCACCTTGCGAAGCCAGACACCTTAACGACCGATTAATTGGTTTCTCTCGTGTCTAACGGCCGCCGAGCTAATTAGACTTCTGCCTACGGATGAACGGGCGTGTTCGCTCCCGACTCTCTAAAACTCATTCGAGCCGACGCGCCTCGTCAATTACGTCTGCGATTCGTATTCGCATTAAAGCAACATTGAAAGTTCACTCGGGCGTTAAACTATGCACAAAAATCGTCTCGCCCACGAGAGCAGCTGGTGGCGCGGAATATTCCAACAATGAGGAACAAAGGATTTTTGCGAATGCCGACGAGACGCGGCAATATTCTTCATGCTGCGAGAGTGTGTCATAAATAATATATAACAACTGTACACGGGGGAGAATAGTTTCGAGACATCTGTCGATCAGGTATAAGCGCCTAAGACGAAAGGCGGAGGTGAGCTCGTCTACCTTCGATTCGCGGTATTCCGAGGCGTGCGAAACTTAACGAAAAATTCATTTACCTTTTCCTTTGTTCGCGGCAGAGGGGATTAGGATGTCCCGACGATATTAGGGCTTAAGCGGGCCCCGGTCATAAAATCTTTATTCGAACGGCCCCGAGACGGAGATATTTTTCTTTCGGAAGCGTCGAACACACGAGTATTCTAAGCCGCCAGGCTTTTCCCGCTCTTTCAGGGACATCGAACGTCTCGAAGCAGTGCGAATAGCGCGTTGTTGCACAGAAAAATCGTCGCTATTTCGCCGAAGAATGTACTTTTGTGGAGAGAGAGAAGAAAATTTTGTGTTGGGACAACACTCGATTACCTTGCAATAAAAGTAGCGAAACGGCGGTATAAATTTTGCCGCTGCGTCTCGGCACGCCGGTCTTTATATTGTCCCTTCGGGACTGTTTAATTTCCGCCGCTCCACCGGCGAACAATAGGAAAGCGTCTTCTTCTCGTTCATTGTCCACTCTCTTTGACTCCTCTCTTCGAGTACCTGAATCTAAGAAATAAGCGAGGTACGCGAGTGCGGGGGCAGCTGCCAGAGGCTCCAATACTCATTCGGTCTCTCGCACCTCCGTTTATTCCTCAATGTGTATTTATTCAACGGATCTCTGTAGGTATCTTAGTCGCGTACATTCCCAGTTTGTCACGGTTTTATATTGTTTTACTCCTGTTTGTCACTCTTTGGACAAGGCTCTCGAGTATATTCGTTCGTATATTTATACAGCGACCGCGTTTCGTTTATGTTTGGGCTATTTATTTAACAGATAACTCGAGGTTTTCGCTGTGATTCAACGCAGTCTTCTTATATATATATTTTTAAATTTATTTATAAATACGGGCAATCGCCCGATTACAGTTACGATGGAATACCCGCATAATCGTGGTGTCTAACGATCCTGAAAATCCTGGAAACCTGGAAACTTCATGGAATTTCATTGAGCCTTGAAAAATCCTGGAAATTTCATGGAATTCCATCGATCACCTGGAATTTAAAGAATATATATATTTTTTTTTTAATTTAAAAATGTTAGGTTTTTTTTTTAAGATACGTGTAGGAGGGTAATTAAAATGTCGATAAATGACCCAAATGTTAATTTTAAATTCATTAAACTTTCCCAAGCCGATCTTGACAATAACGTCGGCGTCAGAGCAAGCACTTACTCAATTTGTGTTCGTGTGGTCTGCATACCATTCACGATGCATTTAAGGATGAGATACCCAAGCTGCTCAGTAGGATATTGTCTAGTTATCAAGGACATTGTATAATTTGTTTGAGAATAGTCCTGCGCGAAGAGGACACGACATGAATATAACCGGGTCGAAATTGTTTCCTAAAAACTTTTGCGCCATTCGCTGGCTAGGAGTGGGCATAAATTGACAAAAGTAGATTTGGAAAACAGCAATAATTTGTTAACTGCAGAAAGCATAGGCTTTTTTGTGACTTTGAACAATTTGCCAATTTGAAAAAGAGCGATTGACAAATTGTTTAAATATATACGTGACAAAAGAAAAATATTGGAAGTATCATTATATTTTTTGTTTGTTTTTGTTACTATTTGCTGCTTATACCAGATAATATCGATGAAAAAAGGTCCTGGAGTTTTTCAGATTTTCACTTGGAAAACCTGGAAATAACATGGAATTTCATGTTCTTAATCTGTTAGACACCATGTAATAATACAAAGGCAGTCGATAAGGCGCATAGCACAATCACTGTTCGTAATTTAACATCGCTTATAATGGACAGAGCGGGAAATGAGAAATGTGAATAAATTGAATTAATTGAAACTACTCATCGGTATTCTTAATCTAATTAACTATTTCAAGCTATTTCTGCTTTTAACATATCCATTTGATAGGGAGCGCCGAACACGCTATATTAAGCCCAATTTGATTTCAGGATTAAAAAATACATGGAATTCTCGAGACCTTAACGTGAATTATACGGAGCTGAGAAGTACTTGAAGTACCGGGTACTTGTTTGGTACATCAAGCACGTACTTGAAGTACGTAAATACTTTTTAGTACTTCAAGTACTTTTTTAAAGATTTCAAGTACCAAGCACAAGTGTTTTTTGTGTGCACGCTCGCATTATGGATACTCGATGAGTAGCATGACATGGTGTTTCTATTAATATACGATTATCTGTTCAAACTTTTCAACGCGTATAATTTTAACGAGAATTTTTTTTTTATTTATTTTTAAAAAGTTCCATTAAAAAACCAATAAGGGTTCCTTTTCGTTTCTTTTGTATGAAATTTAGTACGGTTTTTTAAAATGAAAAAGTGAAGGATAGATTGAAAATAGTATTAATATGACGAATTACAAAAATTTCATTTAGCGATTTTTCACTATAAATTTTGAGTAAATTTTGAACGTTCAAACTTGATAAAATCTAAACATTTTTTATTGTTACGAAAAAAGCCGCAAAGTAATTTTTACATGGCTTCCTCATTGTTACAATTTTGTAATAAATGAGAAGCCATGTGCAAATTACTTTGCCCCTTTATTTTTAAAGCCTCCGATAACGCTCAACGCTACGAACCTAATTGCGAAAAATACTTGGAAAAAGTGCTTGAGAAGTACGCCAAGTACTTGTGATAATTTGTACTTTGTACGTGAAGCATTTTTTGGTACTTTGCCCAGCTCCGGAATTATGTAATACTTCGTGGAGGCGTCAGTGCTGCCCCCGCAGTTCAGAGAATGAATGCAGATAGGCTGATACAGGAAGAAATTGCCGACGTTGATTAATAAACATTGAATTTCTCTCTCTCTCTCTCTCTCTCTCTCCGTCTCTCCCGCCGACCACACTTTTCACTCCTCCGAACGAATTAAATTTATCTGCAAGATTCTCTTGATTTGTGACTGCCGCGAAGACCGGTAGCCCTCGCAACTCCAACTTTCTTCCGTCTCGTGATCCCTATGCTCATAGATTTTCCGTATAACGTATGTGTACAGAATCCTGCAACCGCACGCATCGTGCCACACGCTAAACGCCGGCTTGAAAACATCGGAGTTTGCGATGCCGGCAGAGGCCAGCGCGGTGTAATTATTATACTCGTTACATTACCGAGCGGGGTTATTACCAATCTTCGCAAACAGCAGTGGTGTATTATCGAGGCCCGTGGCTTGTAACTCGTTCTTTGTTGCACTATCGCTATCTCGAGTCATCGTTCATTATCGCAAGAATGAATGGACGACTAGAATATAGGACGTCATCAACCTAACGAGCAATGTTTTCCGAAAAGAATGAAAAAAAAAAAAAGAATATAGCGTAAGGTTGAAAAAAAAAAAGAAAGAAATGAAACAAATAGAAACAGTTATACAGAGCCCGAAGGTACCGTCGCGCAATTAAGTGCCTCTACGGTTTCGCGCCCGTTATAATAATTTACGAGCTCGCGCATTCAATTGTTTGGCTGCTGATTAATAAATCGGGTGGGCTTTCTATTCGTCTTCGGGGCATGGGATTCGATGCATCTTCTTTCCTCGATTCTCTCTCGAGTTTGATCTCTCGAGAGATTCTAATCCGCGAAGCTTTTCCATCGCCATTGAGGGTGATACACCGGTTGTATGTGCGCGATGTTGTATTTATACGTAAAATTAAACGGCCGCGAGGTCCTTTTAATTCCAGTCTGTACTTACCGGCGGATCGTATTTAGCGATAAACGTCCGTGATTAGTAATTAGACGTCGAACTCGAGGTCCGTATCGAGTTCAAGAACGTATGGAGCGAGTACTTATAGCTCAGGCATAGGCCACATAAGAAACGCGTACTCTTCAATTAACGTGTCGACGCGATCACAACTCACGGGACGAGGACCGGTGTGCGTTCAATCGTGCCAGTGTCTGGAAACTCTGTTATTCGTGCGTCACGAATCTGAATGTGAAAATCATACTTCCTGAAGAAATTGCCTCACGCCAATTTATTTATAGTTTGCTCATACAGTCGCAAAGATTGTGTGAAAGTTTTACCATAATACGGATGGCTCTTCTCGAGGAAAAGATATTATTAAAATGATCGTATTTCAATTAAACTGGCACGGAATGCCCTGCCAGTTGAACAATCGGTCGTATTATTCTCGAGTTTACATTCGATGTTCGCGAAGATTTCACAAAGGTATTGCCGGCGTGCGTCTCAAAACTTTGCACTGTTAAACAAACAAAAAATCGCCGGAAATTTAACGTACTGGTCCTGAAAGTTTTCACGCATAAGCTTGTATATTAAAATTAATGTACAATTGCGATGAAAAATTGACGTACCGTATATTAAAAACTTTAGTAATAATTTACTTCAATTTTATTATAAAAGTACTTTAATTCAAATAAGTTGCTTTAATTTCACCCTAAAAGTTCATTAATTTTTCGTGACAATTGTGCATTAAATTTAATGTGCCAGTTTACGCATAAAAATGTCCAGTCCGGTACATTGAATGTACAATTTTTTTTAAAACAACGTCCTATTCGTGCGTCACGAATCTGAATGTGAAAATCAAACTTCCTGAAGGAATTGCCTCATGCCAATTAATTAAAACCCCGCACATACAGTAACAAAGATCATGTGAAAGTTTTACCATAACTCGGACGATTCTTCTCGAGAATAAAAGATTATCAAAATTATCGTATTTCAATCAACACGCCACGGAATGGTCTGCGTGGAGTCATCGCTCGTATTATACTCGCGTTTACATTCGATGTACGCGAAGGTTTCGCACAGGTATTACCGGCGTTGTAAGTAACCCCTTGCCACCTCTGACCCGAGTTCTTTATTCCATTAATAAATTAATGCTTTATACACCAACGCGAAGAATCCGAGCCCCTTCATCCCGCTGTAACAGTATTAATGTATATAATTTCCATTTCAGCCATCATTAATTGCCCGCTCCGGGTGCAGAGAGATTCACCTGGATCTATCTCGGATTCAACGACCTGACGATAATCATCGTCACTAATCACACTGCACAATGCTTTAAACACACTTGCACGCGGACTGATAGATTTATCATCGATATCAATTCGTCGTAACGAATTGAATAATTATACCGAAGTCAGCGAGGACGACGTAAGCGCAGTCGATTAGCGGCGGGGCTGCAATCCGTAACGAGAACGTCGCAATTGAGAATCATCGATATTCAGGATTCGAGCGGTGCAACGCAGAAATTGTATACATGCAACGGTGAAAGTGCATCGACGTCGAGACTTACGCCTCCCGTGGGGTCAAAGTTTAGGATTCTTCCGAGAGGAACGGTGAAACCTCCGAGAGATTCATCAGTCATGGGAAGAAGAAGAAGAAGAAGAAGAAGAAAAAGAAGATATTTAGATTTCTCCTCGCAGAGACAAATTCGCGGGCTTTGATTCGACTGCAATTCGTTTCATGCATCTTGGTAACGACAGCTCGGTGAGGCGCTCAATATTTCTTTTTTTTTTTTTTTTTTTTTTTTTTTTTACGTAACGAAGGAGACTGTACGGCCTCGGTTTACGCATTAGAACATAATTTTATGTTCCGTTTCGTCGAGGAGCGCTCAACGATAATGTTGATGCGTTAGCCACGTAACTCAGTGACTGCGGTATGAAATAAAAAGAATACCCAGTGGGTTAGCGAAGCGGCGTTGAGTCGCGAATACCGGGCAATCTTCCAGAGATCGAGCAGAAGCCTGGACTCTTGACCCGAAACCATTATGGAGGAGATTGTGAATTTCGACGGAGACCGAGCGTGTGAATAAAAATACGTGAAATTGTTCCAAAGTCAGGAATACAAAGTGTGCTTTAATTTGTTCAGGAATTCTCGTCCAGGTGAAATTGTCTAAGCCCGACGGTTGCTGTCGATGACCTCGGGTAATACGGGAACGAGCGAGCCGAGACAATGAAAACGAAAGAGAAATTATGGAAGCAGAGGTTTGGCACAAACAACAGAAGGCACCGGCGTTAACAACATGCGATTCCTTTACGAGCGCCTGTTCTTCGCGCTACACGTGGGCGAATGCCAACGACGTTGTATATACCAGAGAAACTGCGACGATGCGTCTTATCTCAGTATGCCCATTACATAAGGCGCATCGCGAACGAGTAATCCTCGGCCTTTGACGTTGGGTAATATGTACGACTTACTCTAGACTGAGAGTCAGTTATTTCTAGTACGCTGTGTGTACAGAAGGATTCATATTAGAGGCATACCTGTGTGTTCTTTCGATTCAGTCCAAGACTCGAACGTAAGAAGTATAATAGCAAAACTGGGCAAAGTACCAAAAAATACGTCAGGTACAAAGTATCACAAGTACTTTTTGTACTTGAAGTATCAAAAGGACTTTTTGGGCTCGAAGTATCAAATACTTTTTGTACTTGAAATACTTCTCAAGTACTTAAGCGTAAGAGGCATACCTATGTGTACTTTCGATTCAGCCAAGACTCGAACGTAAGAAGTATAATAGCAAAGCTGGACAAGGTACCGAAAAAAAGTCAGGTACAAAGTATCACAAGTACGTTTTTTGTACTTGAAGTATCAAGTACTTTTTGGGCTGGAAGTATCAAATACTTTTTGTACTTGAAATATTTCTCAAGTACTTAAGCGTTATCTAGGCTTTAAAAAAAAAACGGCTCAAAGTAATTTGCATATGGGTTGCTCGTTGAACAAAAAATCGCTATCTGAAATTTTCGTAATTCGAGGTTTTCAGGCAGTTTAATCAAGGCTTCACTTTTTTTTCATAAAATGTTTTTTTTTTTAAATTTCATTAAAAAAACGAAAAATCTCCCTTCTTATCTCTTCGTTTTTTAATGGAATTTAAAAAAAATCTCTTTAAAATTATACTCATTGAAAAGTTTAGACAAATAATCATATATTTATAGGAACAGGATGTCGTGCTACGCAGTAAAAAAAGTTTGTACTTTTTACAACAATTTATTGTTCACAAACGTCCGAAATTTTTTATGTGCTAATTTCCTAATTTTTCAAACAGAAGTATAAACTAAAATTGTCAATGACACGGGAAATAAAAGGACAGGTTCGTATATTCAAATAAGTGACAAGCGAGTTTGTTACTTTTTAACAAAATCATTTTTACGATATTTCGCATTTTGATTTTACGAAATTGTTTTTTACTGTGTACGCATGGAGTATCCGTAATCTGAGCGCCTACTCGTGTAGTTGGTACTTGAAATCGTAAAAAAAAAAAAAAAATTTGAAAACCTAAAAAGTACTTGTGTACTTGAAGTACCAAGTACTGTCCAGCTCTGGTGTATGGTAATGTTTGTTACGTCTATCGAATCGACGAAGCAATAATTTACACCTAGAAACGTCCCAGAATCGGCAGATGTATAATTCTATCTATCTTGTATCCAATCAGCAATTTATCTCAACTTTTTCATTGTGAAATTTTGATGATATCTCCAGAGGGTCTACAGAAATGTACGAGATTTTATTTCCGATTTTTAAAATTCTACTTTCGAAGGGACAAGAATTAATTTCTGCAGTCATTCGAAAAATGTAGACCGAAACCTCGAAGTTTCAGTCACACTGAGTCTCGAACGGTATAACGTAAGAGAGCTACCAGCATTAATCGCGATAGCGATCGAGTGCCCGTACGGCACAATATAAAAAGAAAGTAAACCTCGTTGGTTATTGGTTTTATCGTATGGGCAGATAATAATACCTTGCAGTAAAACACGCGAAGGACCTTTCACTCCGTCTCTTCATTATCGACGGGCGCACAAATCACCTGCAGCGACGCGCATCCGCCGAAAATTCACATCGTGGAATTAAAGAAAAAAAAAAAAAAAAAAAAAAAAAACAGCAATTGCAGGATGTCGACGATTTTGGGAGCTGCGAAACGTTGTATTAAAAACAGCAAAAACAGAGCATTTCGGCAGATCGAAATTGAAGACCGGAAAAAGAAAGCAGTGGTATCGAAAAAAAACGGGGGAGCCGTCTCGTTACTCTGCAAAATTTAAATAATTATTTGGAAACGAAAGGGAAGGGATGTGCGTGGCCCACGAAGAGAACCGAAGAAGTGGGGAAAGAAAGGTCGCGGTGTTCCAGGTGCGAGGATCTAAAACCGTACCTACGATACTGAAAGCGCTTGTAGAAAGGGGCTGCGGCGCTTGTAACGAGAATAAGACGAAGAAGAGCGCGGTTCGCTGGTGGTGGGGGGAGAAGTTATGAAAAGGAGAAGGGTAGCTACCCACCGGTACGGAACTTACTCCACGCGATCCACAAGTTCTTGAGCTCCGAAGCGATTCACAGTTCACAGAAGACCGGTGAACGTCGAAGGAACCGGTTGGTGTAGCGGACTAACTACGCTCAACATTTTTCTTCAATTTTTTTTTTTTTTTTTTTTTCGTTTATCCTCTTTCTCTTCAAACTCCTGTGGTGGTGTTTCCTCGCTTTGGAGTATTCGAGACTGCCGGATAGTATAATCGTTCAGTTATCATCCGAATGTCATGGAGTGATCACGTGAACGGACTCTTCGCATTACTCTACGCATTTGGACTCTGAAGACTCGAGTTTATAGTTTTCGGTTTTGTTTTGTTTTTTTTTTTTTGTTTTTTTTTTTTTTTTTAAATTCGATACCCGAGTGCTGCGAAGATTTGTATATTGGATTTATCGACGAGCACGCATGAAGATGAGCGGCCCTAGCGTCGACGTGGTTTGGGAACCTCCGACGCAGCTGAGCTCTCTCGACTGTTGGGACTATTCTATCGAATTGGCTTGTCTTCAAGGACCGGAAGGTAGAAAAATATCAAAAAAATCTCGAATATCCGAACTTTCGACTGAGATCTACGGGATGGCAATTGAACAAAAAAAAAAAAAAAAAAAAGAAAATTCAACGACGTTAGAAAAAATTGATATCTTCGTGGAAACCAATATAGAAGAGACTATTGTTTTAGAATGAAGCTTAAATTCTTTTGAAAAGCTTCGCTTCAATTAAAAGCAATCGTTAATTCAACAATATTTCGCAAAGACATTTCCACCGATCTGGTACACTGACTTTAGCAATATAGCACAAGTTCGTGCAGCTACTCACCTAAAAATGGGATTGGCATTCGGGGCACAGATTCCTCTCTGGCGTTGTAAGCTGCCGCTGCTGTTGCAGCTGAGAACGGTCAGGTACTCCGAGTTGCACGATACGCTGGATGTACCGCGAAGGTCCTTGCCCTAGCAAGAGTTCAGGCATTCTTTACTTGTGACTCTCTCTCTCTCTCTCTCTACCCTCTCTCTCTCTCTCTCCCTCTCTCTCTCTCTCTCTCTCTCTCTCTCTCTCTCTCTCTCTCTCTCCTCTCTCTCTCTCTCCTCTCTCTCTCTCTCTCTCTCTCTCTCTCTCTCTCTCTCTCTCTCTCTCTCTCTCTCTCTCTCTCTCTCTCTCTCTCTCTCTCTCTCTCTCTCTCTCTCTCTCTCTCCCCCCCTCTCTCTCTCTCTCTCTCTCTCTCTCTCTCTCTCTCTCTCTCTCTCTCTCTCTCTCTCTCTCTCTCTCTCTCTCTCTCTCTCTCTCTCTCTCTCTCTCTCTCTCTCTCTCTCTCTCTCTCTCTCTCTCTCTCTCTCTCTCTCTCTCTCTCTCTCTCTCTCTCTCTCTCTCTCTCTCTCTCTCTCTCTCTCTCTCTCTCTCGCTCTCTCTCTCTCCGGAGAGAGGATCGTGGCGTGTACGGTGAAGAAACACACAAGTCCCATTTGAGCCCTGGCGCCTGGAGCTCCCGGAGCATTCGGTCTCAAAACGCACCTGCCTTTACCATCGATCCGAGCGAATGCACGTCAAAGGCTTCCTCAGGACATGAAAACCTTTCCGTGAAACCGTAGAACGATCGCGTAAACGCGATAGAGTCTAGACGTGCGTGGCAAAAAAAAAAAAAAAAAACAAACAAAAAACAAAAAAGTATCGTCTCGCAATAATTTATTACAATTGCGAAGGAGACACTTGTTGTCATTAACAAAATTATAATTGCGAATGAAAAATTTGTTATTATCGACAATAGAACAATTCCGAAGGAAAAAAATTGTTATTATTGTCAGTAGAATAATTCCGAAGGAAAAAATTTGTTTTCATTGACAATACAATAATTCCGAAGGAAAAATTCGTTATCATTGACAATACAATAATTCCGAATGAAACATTTGTTATTATTGACGATAGAATAATTCCGAAGGAAAAATTTATTATCACTGACGATAGGATAATTTCGAAGGAAAAATTTTTTATCGTTGACAGTACAATAATTCCGAGAGAAAAAATTTGTTATCATTGACAATGTTATAATTCGAGCAACATTGTGTTTCAGCGACAATAATTATTGGCGTTACACATTAGCAACGACAGAACCGATCGTTAAATAGAGCGCGTACGTGGTCGTCGAGAATTGCAAGGCATCCGAGTGAGAACAACCGAGCTTGCCCGTTCAATTGGGAGCGATCGAGAGCGTGACCGAGACAGTGTCCGCGATGACAGGGGTACTCCTTGAATCGTTGTCGCGGGTGAAACTCACTCGGTTAACCGGCAGTAAGCTGCGTCTCCTCGTTCCTTCGTTCCCTCGTATAATCGCATATATACACCGCTTTCTTGTTGTTTCTTCGTGGGTACTCGAGATAAATTGACATCACGACTGCCTCCGAGACTCTTTTCAGCCGCCGTCGCTTCTTCCCTGGCATCGTCGATTTCGTGACGAAATCATTTTCTCTCAACGGCCAATTACCACTTGTGCAACTAGTGCGCTTTTGCATTCGTATATTACCTGCTCCGCCACAAGACCTTTCCATATATATATCTATATATATATATATCTTAAATTTTATTTTATTCTCTTTTCCAGATCTTCAGCTGGCTGCTGAACTCGGCAAGACCCTGCTGGAACGTAACAAGGAACTGGAGAACATCCTCAAAGTTCATCAGACGACGATCGAAGAACAGGCTCAAGAAATTGAGGTGAGTTTATCCGATTCACGAGAGGATTCTCGCTCTCTCTCTCATCAGCGCCTTCGATTTACAACTCCCGATGCGCGGTGGTTTGGATTTACTATCGTTTTCCCTCCACCGTTCCACGAGCTTGAAGAGCCCCCCCTCGAGCCTATCAATTAATTACACCGATGGAACGTAGACTGCACAGGAAAGCGACAGGGATATATCACGGGGCAACGACTTTCATTCGGGAAATTAGATTAATTAGTCGCTTCCATCCTCCGGGTCTGCTATTAAGAGATCTCTGTTGTCATCTCACTCGCTCGTCGCCTATGTGGGATACTTTGCGTGTATATACTTTCCTAAATAACAGTCGTAAATTGTATCATCCATTGTGCAAATTGCGTCACGAGGATACTTGCACTAACAAGCGCGACACACCGGCAAAATTCCGCGACTTCCGGTTTCGTTCGTGACGATAAATTGTGGTTGATCTTATTTTTTTGATTTGTTTTTCTTTTCTCTCTGCAGTATATGAAAAAACAGACAGCCGCTCTGAGGGAAGTCAATAACTCGAGGCTCAAGATCTACGAACAGCTAGAAGTCAGTATTCAAGATTTGGAACGTGCCAATCGTCGCCTCGTCGTCGAGAATAGCAGTGACAAAAAGCTCATGAAAAGGTAAAATTTTCTTGCCCATACGACACACAACACTATTATCGTCGATCGTAATTCTCCGATGAAGTACTCAAGTTTCCGAATGTAACTCTTCTACTTTTTTTTACTCGGCAGTCAGAGCTTGACGATCGAGAATCTCGAGACGAAGTGCGAGGACTTACAGAAGAAAATAGACGATTTAAAATCGCAGTGCGACAGTCTTCAGCGACAGCAGGCGACGAGTCAACCTATTAACAATGAGCCACAGTCTCTGGCGAGCTGGAAGGCATCGGTGTCGCAAGACGGCAGCATACACCAGGTGAGAATTATTCAACTAATAAATTGGCTCAATTCTTTTTTTTTTCGATCAAACGTGCTAACGTGCGTAATTAATATTGTTCTCAGACCGCTGCAAGAAGCCCATCGAAGCCTTCGCCAGAAGCACCGGTCGACACATGCCCACGGCAGCTGGGCGCACCACTGGTCGACGACGAGGAAGTCACGGAACTGCTGAGACAATTGCACGAGTCGCGAAATCAACGAGCTCGGGAACAGAAAAAAGTCACGGAACTCAACGAACAGCTAAAAACTCTACTGCAGGAGAACAGCGCGCTCGAGGATCAATTGGGCGTGTGGCGTAACAAGGCACAGGACATGAAGAATCTTCAGGATGAAATTAACACGCTTGAGGAAGTTCGGTGAGTGCGATGTTCCATTTCATGAATAAAAAGATATTCAGAAATAAAAAGTGAAACATCGTTAGGAGGATCGTTCTCGCTCGTGAATTAATTACGTTTTTTTTTTCTCCGCAATGTTAATTTTTAATTATTTACTCACAGACAAGGCCATCTGTGCGGACGCTGTTTGCGCGGCGTCGACCTAAGCACCCACGACGAATTGTCGGTGATGCTGGATCAGGAGGAAGACGACGACATAAGCCTAGCGGAATCATTCGTCAACGACAGTCAACGCGATTCCGAGTCATCGATGCAGGTAAGCGTTCACTCAATTTCTCCACCGATGTTAAAGCGGCTATTCGATAGCCTACAGGACGCATGTTATTCACCGTCGTCATTAATCGCATCAGCTAAATTTATTTGCAATTCTTATACTTTAAAGAAATTTTACAAAAAAGCTTTGAAGAGCGTTAAAGACTTTCTCGAATTAAAATCGTCGAGAAGAGATCGTCGTAGACATTGTGAATACGTGTAAGGGCTTTCGAAATAGTTTGAAAATTCGACGACGCCTGCAACGTGTTTAACTCGTGACTTTTATTTCCTTCAGGAAACTGTAACTGCAAACCTTAGGGAAATCGCTGCTAATCGAAAAGATCGTAAAAGTTTCATATTCATCGTTATTGATATAGTTTACAGCGTATGGAACGCACCGTCCCTGCTCGTTCTAACTGCAAAATCTTTGTCTTACCTAAAAAACCACTTGGTCGTACCAACAATCATGATACCCTTTCGGTTGACGGGTTTCGTGCTCCGACGGCTCTTGCCACTGAAAAAATATCGAATTAAATTGTAGAGAACAGATCGAATCGAGACGACCATTTTTCTTTTGTTTTCTTCTTTTAATATCAAAGATATATCGTTCCTAATTATATATAATGTAACTCGCCGCAAGCGGGCGAGAGGTTGTGCGCGCAATACCAAAACAAAAGAGGAGGACTGATAAACGTAATCTCAAGACTGCTAATTACTCGTGTTTGAGACAATTAGGGATACAGACTAGGAATACAGATAAGTGCGTAGATATATTATCACGAAAGGCGAGTGTATTTTGTTTTTATCCATATTCGTATTGATGTTAATCTCTTATTATTTTGCGCTGATAATTCGCGTTCGTTAAACTCTGTTAGATGAATTATCATGGTATATTAGTATTATTTGAGCTGTACATAAGGAGTCTATCGTTTATCTAGTTTCTTTTTGCGAATATTTATAGGATTAGAAAAATTGCGAGGGTTACACTTTCGAATCAGTGTTTCGCCGTGATTATTATTTGAAATCCTTTTTTTTTCATGTTATAATAGCGGCTGTAGGGAGAACTGGGAAGTCAGTGTCGAAAAACAATTACACACCGTTTCTTTTCACTCAATTTCTTTATTATTTTTGCGATACGCTTTTTCTCACATCGATCGTACGTTAACCAATTCACATTAATTAACATGGTTCATCATACGCATTGACCTCACACGACCTCCCGCATGATCAACAATGTTATTAGCTTGTCTAGTCAAGTTATCCTAGATAAAATTGTCTCCTTGGTGTACTAAATGTAAATGCCAGATTTATATGATTTTAAATAAAGTTCTTTTCATCACTGTAATGTGGCATTTTTTTTTCTTTCTATTTAACATCCTATAAATCTGGCGTTCACTCCTCTCCCCTCGATTCCTGATGCACACATCTTCGAATTCATCGTCGATCAATTTAAATTGCATTTTATTGTTTCCACGCTTCTATCAGTGAGTCTGCCTAAGAGTTTGCCAGTTCGAAGTAAATGTGCCGAAAAAAAAAAGTGAAGGAATTGACAAATGGATATTGAAGCGAAGTTACTTTGATGGCACAGAGAACGGATATTACATATTACATATTTCTGTCTCCAGGACACGAGCAGCAAAGCCGGTGACGTTGACGAGTCAGATCCGAATCCTTACAGAGTCTTGGTAGAAAAATACGAGGCGTTGCTTGAAGTTCAACGACATCCGACAGTGCGACGCAAGCCGAGTATTCCGACGGCGTGTATGTCGCTTCAAGAGGAATTGGAGATGTCCGGAGAGTTCAACAGTTTTCAAAATCCTCCGTCCGAGTACGATCATCATCAAGAAAATGGCAAAACGACGAACGGAAACGGTGGACGTCGTGGGTTCGGTAAAAAACCATTTTCAGCAACGCCGACAGATTTCTCCGAGGCTGAAACATCATCTTCCGGTTTCTCCGACGAGACGAGCAACAAAGCGACGCAAACCGACGGCCGTCCCGGATCCTTCCTATGCTCCATAGCCGACGGCGAGGACTGCAAATTCAGCATCTACGACGACAACAGCCCGTTCGAGTCTCGTTTCAGAAAAACACCCGAGTACAGACAACTTTTCATCGAGATATTCCGAGTTCTGAAGCGAGCCGCCGAGGCCAAGGACGAGGGTGAAAAATTACCGCTTCTGGACAATACATCTAACGCTTCGGTCACCCAGATTCATCCGCACTCGCCGCAGGACGATCTCAACAGCGAGACAACGGATGATTGTCAGAGCGTTATGTCTTCCGTCGTGTCGTCGGTGGTTTCCGAGCCGGTATTCAGGGTACACACACCGACACCGGAGAGCAAGAAGGACGAACAAAATTCCCAAAGTCGTCAACAAAATTCGTGCAATAAAAATAGCGACAGCGCGTCGACGATGAGCAATGGTAAATCGAACGACAGTCATCCGAGGCATCATCAACCGCGACGTCATCATCTCGACTACCTGTCGATCAACGTGCAGGTTCGAAAGAAGAACGCGGCGAAGAAAAATTCGGCGAAAAAATTGACGTACAACGAGCAACAACGTCCGACGACACCGGACATCGTCCCGACGATAAACCCGAAGGTTACCCAGGTGAAATCCAACAGCGGCGGCAGAAGAAAATTCAGACCGCTAACGAGTGCCGAACAGGCGGACAGTTCTATATGGAACGGCAATACCCTGCACATATTTTCGAGCAAAACAAAAGTATCGCCGAACGGCAACGGACGCAGCAGACACAGCGCCGGTTCATACAGCCGGAACAGCAGTACCGATCAGCACAATTCGAGCTTCGAGTACAAAGAATACAAACCCAGCACAGCGTCCGAGGAGGTAGCGAGACTCAGAAGACTCGAGATGTCTTACGCCGAAGCGTTGCGCATGCCAAACAAACCCAAAGTACACAACAATCGTAGATATTAGACGTGTTCTTCTTTTTTTTATGACAAACTATTATACTGAATCTTCAATCTTTCTAATTACTTGACAAAATAATAATTACAATGCATGATGAATTCTAACGGTAACTCACAATTCATACATATAGTCGTGTAGGGCGAAATTAGAATTGTTACGACCCGTCGATTAACATGTTTTTTCTTTTTTTTTTTGAAAAGTAATTAGAAAATGAGATTTTTGTGAATTCGTGTTTATGAGCCTCTCGTCAGTGAACGAGGTGGCAAATAATCGATTGAATTTTTTTGATACGTAAGTTTTGATTCGTGGAGCGATGAGAGTGATCATTTTTAACGATAATATTTCGCGTGGTTCATATACGAGCCCGACGATGCCGGTACGATGACGTTAGTATGCACGATGCCTTTTTTTGTAATCTATTTAAATTACTTCGCGTTTACAAAACAATTTCAGTATTCGGAGGCTCGAGGCCGCGATCGACTAATACAATCCTTAATCTTTGTACATAATTACTTAACGATACACACGTGAAGCGAAGACGGTGGGAGTTTGTGGTCTCTCAAAATGAATGTCTTAGAGCGTAGCTGCAAGGTTGAGTTGCATTGATAATTTTAGGACATTTCTTTGGAATCTTGTATATTTGTTGTATTTTGTTTATTAAGTTGTTTTTTTTTCCACATGAATGCATGAAGTTGGTATATTGGGATTGACGATAAACGTCACGAACCCGGATGGAACATTAGCTTAAATAGCTTCGTTACTTCCCTTCCCCCCGTATCGGTGGTTAATTAAGAAAATAAAAAATTATTTATGTGCCATTTACTATGCATCTGATTATCAATAATAATTACCCTTTACTCTTCGGCGAAATGTTCGTGACAGAACATTGATCAACGACTCTGGAAAGGCTGCCCCGAGGTACGTTTTGAATAATCGTTATATATCTTGATATCTCATTTAATTAATCGACGAATTCATAAGAGGCGTAGTGAATAGAGTCGACTTTCAGGGGACTCTGTTCACTCTGCGCATCGTCTTTATTTTATATTGTTTAATGGGTATTAAATCTGTTGTCGAGATATTTCACGTGTTCTGATGTTTCATTCGCAAACAACTCATCGAGCCGGTGTTCCTAATGATTTGGATTTATTTAAAAATTATTTCTGCTCGCAAGAGGTGTAGTGAACATAGTCAACTTTCAGGTGAATGCGCATCGTTTTTATTTTATATTTTTCAAGGGGTATTAAATTTGTTGTCGACATTATTTCGCTTGTGGCGATGTTTATTCACAAACAACTCGTTGAGCCCGTGTTCCTAATGTTTTCGTTTTATTTAAAATTGTTTCCGCTTGTGGAGCACTGGCTTATCCGACGGAAGTTCGAACTATTCCGCAGTTTAATTCACATTGATTGTTCGTATCCTCAGTTTGGTCGTAGCTTGACAACGATGTCGTCGAATAGAGCCCGATGAACGGCTCCTAAGCTCGGTTGTACGCAGCTCGAACCCGCACTTCTTCTCGGTCTGTTGGATAATCAACGATGATAAATTAATGGCTTAAATAACAATAAAAATCATCATTGTTCCTTGCGAATTGGAAAAACAGGCGTTACATACTCAGTGAGACAACGAACAGCCGAACCCGTTGGATTATTCTTCGGCCGAGGATTCACAAGAAGACACTTCATCGGATGTCCGTCCAATTGCCTGTTGTGATAAGTTTCAACAGCTTTCGTCGCGTCCTTCAGTGTCTTATAAATTACTTCGGCAGTTCCGGGTCTCACTAATCGTGATACGAGTAATTCTCCGACGTCTTCGAACAGCTCCTGTGTAAAGAATATTCGTGTTAGTATTAGCAGCTGAGTTGCACGTTTAGTCACGGTAAAAATGACGAAACGTTTCTATTTACCTTAATATCCTCCTGCGTAACATTCGCTTGTAAATTTGAAACGACAATTCTGTATCCCGTTGATTGCGAGGACGCCGACGAGGACGACAATGTCGTGCTAGTTTTCGGTCTCGACAAAACACCGAGCGTACGAGGCTTAATCGGCATTGCATCCAGACGAGATTTAACACCTATTTCTCTGTGACTACGTGGCTCGAAGTATTTCGGCTCTACGGGACCTTCGGCAAGGATAGTTCTGTAACGTATTGCGACCAACTATTAATATCGATCTTGTTGATATTTTTCACTACCAATCTTCATTGACGTAAATAATAAGGGAACATACCTAGACTTTGATCTAAGCATCCAGTCTTCTCTGTATGCTGGCACCTCGTATTTTGACTGAAAAGTAATCGAACATTTTAATAATTAATTATGCAGTAAATAGAGTGTCGAAGTAAGGCAAGAGTTTGATTTTTTTTTACCATTTGCGGACGCGTTACAACATTGTATTCTCGTGGCCTTTCAGGCTCCGGCTTTCTCGGAAGAGCACTTCTGAGAACATTGCCACCCGGTTGATTTACCCAAGTGTACGGCGATGCTGCTGGTTTCATACTGAACACAGGAGGTGGGGGAGGGGGAGTGGGAGCATACTCGTTGCTCACCGTACGCCTCAGCGGCGGAGCTTCCATTATGTACGGATCTGCAACAGAAAATTAATTATTATTATTATTAATATTTACAGAAAAGAAGTTTACAACTTATAAAATCTGCATCTTGTATTATGTATTAAGTAGACAAGTGTTTATCTAGTCTGTTTTTGAATTGATTAATTGACTCAGGTTCAATTATAGCAGATGGGAGTGCGTTCCACGCACTCACCACCCTGTTGGCTAGCGTATTCTTCCATGGGTTTCTTTGGAATGGTCTTGTCTCTGATTTCACCCTGCGTCCTCGTAATTGCAGATTTCCCCGAGGGTTTGAAATTAAAAGAGCACATTCGAACGACCTATCGACGAAATCGCCCGCTACAAAAATATTTCACCTTCGTTATAATCCATAGGCATGTCGTCTATGTAATGAGGCTCCGGCAGAGGCTGTTTGTATCCCACGCTTCTCGTCGGCGGCGGCATGTAGTTTTGAGGCGGAACATGACTGACGAGGGGAGGTATTTTATTCGTAGTTAAAGAAATTCTTCCGTTACGACCAGTCTTGCGCGATATTCCTCCGACGGGGGGTTCGTTCTTCTTCAGATGAGTGGCTCGAAGCTTGTCGAGCTTGAGCCTCGCGTCGCTTTGCTTTGCTATCTCCGCCAGTTTGTCCCTGGCGTCAGTCAACTTCTCTCGATTCTTCTGAATGATTTTGAAGCGAGCGTCCGTCACGACCGTCTGTGTCGGACGAGGCCTCGCGGAGCCGTTGGCTCTGGCGCCTCGGCTCACACCTCGGCGTATTCTAAAAAAATCGAAAAAATTTTACGTGCATTTAACATTTTATATTTGGAAACATTTTTATAAATACTTCCGGAGGAAAATCGTCCGAAAGAATCGTAAGTCGAACATAGACCGATTTACATAAATTTCGTAAATCCTGCAGCACAATGTCCGTTGTGCAAAGTGAACGCGCAACTATCGATCTACGGTCAATCGACGTTTATTCTTTGCGTTTCGAATTATTACGATTTTTGTTTACAATGTTTATTTTGTTTGCGAGATCGTAAAATTTTCATATCGATGCAGATAATTATTACTTCTCGCGTTTTAAAGGTTAACGAGGCGTCAGATGCCTACGCGTATCGTTATTAGTAGAAATTTATGAAGGAATTAACTCCGCTTACCCTCCTCTGCCCCTCATTAATGCAGGCTTAGATGGCTTCGACTTTTTAATTATATCATCCAAACTCAAACCCATATCGGTCATGATCCAAATAAAAAAATCGTAAACGAGCAAAATCCGGCAGACGACTGAAATTTTTACTCGTCGATTCGTTTGGCAGTCATACTCGCAGCAAGAAGCAGCACCCCACTCCGTCGTGGTTACCGTTATACAGTGACCAACGTAGGGTATCACTTACGCCAGACTTAATTCAACTAAAACTCATTTCCCCAAAAAAATAACTACGTTGGAAAACACCATGTGATAAATCTTATGTCGAGTTTCCACCGTCAGTGAGATCGGGCCGAGATTTACTCTGAACTAGTGGAAAAATTCTAGTAGAATCAAAATTCACTTATAGGATTGACTGTTGACTAAAAAGTTTCGAATTCATTTGAACTTTGCCACTAGTTCAGACTCGTTTCAGTCCGTTCTTAGTCCTGGTGGAAACTCAGTATTATATACATTAGGTGACGCTGCAACCCTCGGTACTTTGCCTACGGCATAAAACCGGACAAAAGAAAGGTAAAAGAAGAAGACGCTGCAATCCCTCTTTTCTCAACATCTTTATTCAATATAGGAAAAAGAAACATTCAAGCGCAGTTGAGGAAACACACTCTTGGAAAGTTTATCGAATGTTGTTTCTTATAATATTTTTGCTTATGTCTGTAGTATCGGTAAGACAGATCCCTACTCCATGTGTACAGCGGCTTGTTGGGAGAGTGACTCCCAGAGCCATCTATTTTGTACTTTTCGATCTTAATTAAAAAAAGCGACTTTATTCTTCACAATCTCAATTGTCTACATGTCTTTGTATACGCATGATCCTACACACTTCCTTTACTACCCACAGTAGTTCTCCACCAGAGATGAGGTGCTTTCGATTTGGGGTTTTTTTCGTTATTACAACGTCACTGCGCATGCGCATAGTCGTTTTCTGATACGAATTTTCACCAAAAAACGGCCGAGCGCATGCGCATGGTCATTACATGGCCAAAAATGACCATGTGCCGTTATAATGATCGTGCGCATGCGCACCATCATTATAACGGCAAATCGAAAGCACCTCTGGAAACGCTTTCAATCCGCGGAACGCGAAAGCGGCTGCGAACTGTTGTAGCCGGTATAGAAACCCACCCGGAACACCTCGCGTTCACCGTAAGTGACGATTTCAATTATTGAATTTTGGAAATTCGATACAATCGATGTTATTACTACGTGGGAAAACTGGGAAGGTAAAACGATTTATTGTCTAGTTAGAAATTAAAACGATTTATTGTCTAGTTAGAAATAGTTCGTGGATATCACTGCGGTGATAATTACATAGCAATATTGTTACGAAAATGATGTTATTCACTGAAAAATCAAGCAAACTTAATTACCAATTCGCGATAGTTAAAGTTTGTGCACACATCAATGTTGTTGCTGGAACCCGCTACGCTGAGTATCTTGTGCGGTGTTTCACGGCACACGATGCTGTATACCGTGCTGCTCGATGTCGGCACTTTTGCCAAAACTTCGTTCTGATACGTTAGATGATACGTGTGCGGCATAGCGCCGCCGGCAATTATTCTCTCTTCGTATATCTCAGCTACGTGAATACCCGAATCCTTGAGATCGAATACCATTGCTGCTTCCATGGTTCGCAAATGCCAGAGGGACAAACTTGGTCCACCACCACAAAGCTATAATATAAAGGAAGATAATATTGATCATTATGGATCATAGTAATGAATTTAGAAATAACGTACACCAAGAACCTTACCAGCCAGTCTTCCGTAAAGTCCACAGCGCCAATCCATTTTCCAAGATGCGGGCGTGCAACTTTATCATTCAAATGTGGCGTCAACACGTTAGTGTTATCGTACTTTCTTACATCCCACAATCGCACGGTACCGTCTTCGCTCGACGATGCTAACTGACCATTCCTGAATGTATTATTATTATTAGAACTTATGAAAGAAAGGAAGTTTATAACTTATAGTATTTGAATTTTTATAAGTTTACATTATGTAAACAAGCGTAATTATTGTGGCTGGTAATATGTTCCATGCACTCGAAACACGATTTGGCAGGGTCTGTTTCCGATTAGGCAGGGTATCTATTTAGTGTTCTTATATTTTTTTCTTCTCAAATTTCGATGTTATTCTATATTATTTTTATGTTATTTCATATTTTTTTCTCTTTAACTCCCGACTGCCCGCCAGGGCAAAAAGACGGGAGTTATGCATTTCACGGCAATCACGTGACCGCGCATGTTTTCTTATAGTTCGGTGTTCTCCGAATCGACAAAAAATCTCTTGACAAAATTTGGCAAGCAGTTTCTTTCAATCACGATCTGTGTCTTTCTCAAGTTTTGTTACGATTCGACGCAAATTCATAGAGATAAAGACTTTACGGAAAAAAGTACGTTTGTCCATATCGAAATTTCAGCGAGATGTGCCGCCATCTTTTGCCTTTTCACCGTGCGTCGCATAATTTCACAGTGGCTCAATGCATAATCTCCCGAGCATTTGGCGTTTCGCTACGAATCAGCTGTCAACACTACATACCTACTGTGATATTATTTTATATTTTGATGTTGTTATTTTTATTTTTTTCTCAATACAGGAATAAAAAAATGTTTATATTCGCGGTGTATTGTTAATTATATGATACTTATTTCGTTTGAAATTATTATTTTTGGTGCTTCAAGTAGTTTATGCAGTATCGTAAAATTGATGGTGTGCTAGTACTGTGTTCGAAGACAGGTTATCCTCGTATTGTGCTCGTTGGTGTCAGGAAGATTTTTCGGTTTTTTTTTTATTCGCGTTTTATTTACGTGGTCGGTGTTTAGTGCATGATCAGTGTGTGAAAAAAATTATGCGATGCCGTGTTTATGTTAAGATTTGGTGCAATAATCACCGAACACATTAATAAAAAAAAAAATATCATAAATTACGCACTTAACCTAACTTATTTTTTCTTTTCTTATAGAAATTAATGATATAGTTATAACTCGATCACTGTGATGTAAAGTTATATTCGCAAAGTGATATATGCCAGGGATATTATTCTCTAAATGTCTAAATATTGTGTTTATCTAATAAGATTTTATATGTGTTCTTTTGTCCCAATACAACTTTCTAAATGTTTCGCATCTCGTCGATACAATTTTCTGCGTACTGTTAGTTTTCGAAGAATTTTTTTATGTGTCATTCCTCTGCGATACAGTTTTTTATGTATTGTTCCTCTTCGATACAATTTTCTGTATACTGTTCCTCTCTGATGCATTTTTTTATGTGTCACTCCTCTGCGATACAGTTTTTGATGTGGTATTTCTCTTCGATACACTTTTCTATGTATTGTTGTCCTTCGTTCCACTTTTTAAATGTTGCATCGGAGAGGACGAACACATAGAAAATTGTATCGGCCAGGAATGACCCATACAAAATTTCATTGAAGAAAATACATCGAAAAATAGTATTGGAGACATACATGATTTAGAAAATTATATCGGAGAGGAATAACACTTAGAAAATGGTATTAGAGCATTGTATAGATGGTTAAATTCAAAAAGCGTGAAATAAAAAAAAAATTAAAAATTAAAAAAAACTCCCGACCGCAAAATAGTCGTTATTATTAAAAAAATATTTGTAAAAAAAGTAACTTCAAAAAGGATGAAATAATCAATTTTGTAACAATACCTAATATTTTCAATAAACAATAATAGCAGTACTTAATAATGACGAATGATAACATAATTAATTAATCGTAATTATATCAATTCATTGATAATCTTCGCTACAGTCGGCACACGTCTCCCAATAGCGCGTTGGGAGGAAAGACGCCTCCCGACTGTAGCGAAGATTATCAATGAATTGATATAATTACGATTAATTAATTATGTTATCATTCGTCATTATTAAGTACTGCTATTATTGTTTATTGAAAATATTAGGTATTGTTACAAAATTGATTATTTCATCCTTTTTGAAGTTACTTTTTTTACAAATATTTTTTTAATAATAACGACTATTTTGCGGTCAGGAGTTTTTTTTAATTTTTAATTTTTTTTTTTGTTATATTAGTTGCATTCTATTTTTTTTTCGGGTTTTAAAAATTCTGTACTATTGTGGCTTTTGTGCCGCGCTGCTTTATCTTCATACACGGTGGCTTCTTAGGTGGCTTAGACCTCGGAACACGGAATAAATAACTTTAGCTGTCTATCTATTTGTATTTACATGGGTTTCATTGAAAGAGCCTAGTCTCCAGTTTTGCCCTGTATCCACAAAGCTGAACACAGGGCATGTATATCGATATTGTTTAACCATGAATTCAATAAATATCTTATCAATTATGTTACTTACATTCTAGCTATACTGTGAATATAATCTTTGTGTCCCTCGAGTTGCCGCAATATTTTTCCATCCTCCAGATGAATGACGTAGATCTTATTATCACCACAACCGGCGTAGAGAAGATTATTTTCCTTAGAGTAGACCATACAGTTTACATCTGGTTTTTCAAAGCTGTCCCTGCAGTAGAATTCATACAGGTAAATATCAGTCTGTGTATTAAAGCCCGGCCTTTAATGAACCAACCATAACTAACTTATCAGCCGGTATCTGAACGGTCCAAGAAGCTTTGGCCTTGGACGCTTTATTCGACAAAACTATCTTCCAATCCCATCCGCATATCTCTCCTGTTGAACCGGTAACTAAAAAATTTTCCATCGCTGCCATACTCTGCACATGCGATTCGGGATGTGCTGAAAATTTATACGTGGGTCCCGGAAGTTCATTTTCGTTATCCGTTTGTCGAGGACCCAGCACTTTCGACAGACTGAAAGAATACACATTAATGTATCAATGTAAACACAAACAATTCTAACCTCCATCGATATAAGTTGCAGAGAATACGTGAAAATATATATTTTACGTGAAACAAACTTACTTGAATACCGATACATCGCCGTATATGTTGCCGGCGAGCAAGAAATTTCCCGTGGGCGAAAAAGTCTGACATAATACTGTGTTGTAGAACAACTTTTCGTTCAAAACTTCCGGCATGCTGATAAAATGTCGAATTTAGAAAATGCACAGGGGGTTGGGGAAGCGTAAACGCACGTTACGCTACTTCAACGGTGAATATCAAATTAAGGAGATACCGACAGTTAAAATGGAAGATGTCACTGGAACATTTTTTTTATTGGGTCGTATGATATACGAGTACCGCAATAGGGTAATATGCAGGGCCTAGATCCCCATCACATCTTTCGTTAAGGGCATGTGACACACACGTAACGATGCTCCGATGGTCACAAATCGCTTTCCCTATTTTCTCCGTGATGGTTGATGCTTCGACCAAAATCAAATTAGGTTTTTGTAGGCAATAGATATAAGTATGAAAACCTAATTTGCTTTTGCTCGTCGTATCAATCGTTTTGGAGAAAATAGGGAAGGCAATTTGTTACCGACTGAGTCTGTGCCACGTGCCCTTAACTTATGATAATGTTACGCTAACGCTATTATAACGTTATGCTAACGCTTCAATGCTGTGGCTATAGCAAGATTAGTTTCCCACAAGTACGAAGGGACGCATGCCGTCCATAGGTAGCGATGGGAGGGAGACCCCTCATTTCTGTGCACGGCTCCAAATTCCGTTTTGCGGCACGGCTTCCCTACGGCTTTTTACTTGACAAAGCTTAGATAAAATTTAGGCATTGTCGCAAAAAAGGAAATGGAAGAAAACCAGAGTGTGGAAGAGGAGAATGACGCGGTGTCGACGAATTGTAAGTCGATTATATACTTTTCTTTTTCATATATAAAATTTTTCATTATTATAAAGTTAACCTTTCCATTCTTTGTTTCAGGCATACACAGTCTACTCTTCAGGTCTACTCAGCCACGAAAACATCCCGATTAAGGACATGTACTATAATACAAATGACCATCACTGTAATCAAAAGATGCGTTAAAGTTTGTATAAATGGCTGTAAAAATGTAGCACTCATTTGACTATTTGACTAGTGCGAAGCGCGCCAACCTCCTTAAAAGGACGTAAAGAATAATTTTGGGACGTTAGGATATTGGTGGGGATGCCGAGTCGGCGTCCGGAGGAACCAAGATATCCGGAGGTTCGGGTGTAATACCTAACCCTCAAACGCTCTTACCATCCGTGATTGTTCTGCACACATCGTATGAGTTACGAACTCCCACCGTATGGCAGCACCTATCGGAGTGTCTTATTTTCGGATTCCCCTTCTGGGTTCCCCTACTACCAACCTCTTAGCGATAAGAAATCTATTTAAACCCGCGCTGGACCCGCCAGAGCGTCTTATCCATTTTTGTATTCAAACGGGAAACTTCGTATTCAATAAAACGTCGGTAAATCTATTAAAAATTGAGTCTATTAAAAAATTATTAATTTAAAAATAGTTTACCCCGTAACACGGGCTACCCAGCAGAAACGCGTTATCCATCGAGCGGTTCTTCGAGCAGATATAGATCCAGAAGTTCCAGCGGTTACTCTAAAAATATTTAGGAACTTGTTCCGAAAGTCTTAGCGATAACAGAACAACAATCGCTCTCGCAATCTTCGCGAGCCACTTCATTTTATCAGAGAACATTTTTCTATAATAACAACGGTCAGTATTATAGGACTCATCCGAACGGCTGTCGGTAACTGGAAGGCACGAAGCTCTTCGATAAGTTCGTTATTTCGCACACCGGTGATTCGCGAAGCGCAAAAGCCACTGCGAAGATGGGGAAGAGGATAAACGAAAAGAAAACGTCTTTGTTCTCGAACGGTCCGAAGAGAGTGGCACAGGTCTCCGCCAGGGGACGAGCCAACAGCAGGCTATAAAAAAAAAAAAAAAAAAAAAGTTCTCGAACGGTCCGACGACAGAGAATATCGGTATGAGCAAGAGGTAATATAAAATTTTAACAAACTGTCATTCGGCTTTAATCCGATATAAATCTTCAGCGTGTCAGCAACCCGATTCGTTCGACACTTTGTTCTTCCTGTCCAAATCTTCGAGATTCATGCTGGTCGGCTTTTCGTCGCTGAGATTTCGACACCAGCAGATTGTTTTTCGACGTTGACGTCACACTTTTCGAACATTTCCGACAGGTGAGATATTTGTAGCATATTTATTTTATCTTGATAACTTCAATCATTCCAACCTGCAATAGCAATGCTTAACATTATCCAACCCACAATCGCTGAGGGAGTTGGACAGGGGGGGAGATCGAGATAACTTTGGACTCACCATTTTGTTAACTTCCATGCTTTATACGCATCTTATGCATATTTATTCGTCGACAACGCAACAATCGAATTTCTCAGTAAATTCAGTAAGACTGGTCGAGCCGACTGTATAGTACACGATTAATGATTTTCTTAAGTTATTTTATTTACTCTCCGATATCAATAAACTTTTGTTTTAGATGTACAAGTCCAATGTGATCGAATCGAGCGGAAGCAAGAGATAAAGGAGAATCTACAAGATCTCTTAACACCGGATAGGGATGTCGTGTGAGCCAAGTTGCGCTTTTAGGTGTACAGCCTGCGACGACTATTTCAAGAAGCCAAAAAATGTGCTCGGCTCCTATCGCCACACCAACTCAAAGACATGTTCTCCAGAATACATTTCACTTCGTCAAGCCTTCAACAGCAAGGAAGAAAAAGTTGCGAAGCTCCTGTTGGAACACAGTGCTGCAGTTCTACTGAACGGAGACGACAATGCAAATACAAAAAGTCATCGGAACAAGATTCTTCTTCACTGCGCTGTTGAGACGAATGACATTGAGATAACAAAGTTGCTGCTGCAAGAGAATGCCGACGCCGAGGCAAGATCGGACGATGATTTAACGCCGCTCCATATAGCTGCCCAATTGGGCAACACAGAGATAGCCAAAATTCTTCTAGATCATGGAGCCAATACGAATTCTGTATGCGCTTCAACGTTAGGCACACTATTACACAATGCCGTTAAGAAAGGTGATGAGGCACTTGTCGAGTTGCTTCTAAGAAAGGGGGTCGACATAGACCAGGACGCAAAAGACGTGGGTACGCTACTTGTCCTAGCGGGCGATACGAACCGCCTGAAAGTCGTTAGACTCCTCTTGAATAACGGCGCTGATATCAATGCGCGATCAAGCTTGTTGCACACCGCTATTAGAATGGGGCATGTAAAAATCGTCGAATATCTTTTGAATTTAGGTATTTACGACAGCACCAAAAGTAAAGTGCAAAACAACGTTACACCTCTTCACACTGCAGTGGAGTACAAGCAGATCGAAATCGTCAGGCTACTTATAGAAAACAAAGCCAATGTAAATGCCAAAGAAGGGTATGGAAGAACTCCGTTACACTATGCTATTACGTGTACCATGACCTCAGGCCCTTGTGGGGTCATAGAGATACTTCCTACAAGTGACGACGATACCCATATCAGAGACATTGCCACAATTCTTTTGGATAGAGGTGCCGACGTTAACGCACAAGCTAAAGATGGAACAACCCCTCTTCATGTTGCCGCTAAGTATGGATATCAAAAAGTCGTCGAGCTTCTTTTGGAACATAACGCGGATGTGAATTGCGTTGACGACGAGAACGACACGCCACTGCATTCTTCGGCTAAACAAATAAATGAAAAAATCGTTAAGATACTTCTGGACGCAGGCGCAATGGTTAACGCTAAAGGAACCGACGGAGCCACAGCTCTTCACATGGCCGTTAAGATGGGTCACGAATACGTCACAAAAATTTTGTTGGGAAATGGGGCTGATGTCGACGATAGTAGAAACAGCGACGGGGCGACTTCGTTGCACATCGCCGCGGCAAACAGATGCTCGCCGATTGTTATCATGTTGCTGAACGTTGTCGAAGATGTCAATTGTAGAGACAAAGGTGGAAAAACTGCTCTTCACATCGCTACGAAACACAGAAACAGTCTAACCATTCAATATCTTCTTCATCACAATGCCGATATCAACCTTATCTGTAATCAAGGCAAAACTCCCCTCGACTACGCCATCATCGGCACAACCTTGTACAATGATCGACACAACGGATTATTGTATGGCTTCATTTATTGTCCGCCGGACGACGATCACGACGATCAAGACGATCACGGCGATTACGACGATCACGGCGATTACGACGATCACGACAATTACGACGATTACGCAGATTACGCAGTTTACGACGATCACGACGATTACGAAGCATTTTGGAACGTTCGCGACGTTTACGAAGATTGCCCAGTTTACTGCGATCGCATCACGTACGAGTACGGAGTTTACGACGGCTACAATTACGATGACTACAACCTCGACGGAACATTCGAGGAAATCGCGGAAAGGCTCAGAAAGCACATAATTACGATCAGCGCCATGAACCGTTGGGTCAGCGACAAAAATTTACAAGCTATAGATATTTTTGGCGATGACAAAAGTTTTCACGTCCAGCGCAAACGCGAAATAGAATGTATGCGGCAGAAAAAGATCGGTGTTAGCAACGTTTCGTTTTACGATGTATTGACGCAGGGTATGAATCGATTAACACTTTACGCGAGAAACAAAGACATCGTGGATTCACTGGAGACGAGGGATCATAAGGACGTGCCCTTTGTGTATTCTGCTATGATTAACAATCGTTTTAAAAATGCTCAAAAAAGAGTCAGTCTGCTGGATTCGAGCTTGAAATCTTTTCGTTTCTTAACGGGACTCTCTCTGCCCGATCTCCCGACTGCCAGGGTATTAAACTATCTAAGCAATAAAGATTTGGAATATTTGATAAAGGCTGTTCCTCGCGACGGGAGCGATAGTTAGTACACAGCAAACCAAATATGAAGACAACTCGAGAACCACTTGCAACCGTGAAATTGCCGTAAGAAAAGTTGATCGATGATTCTACATGTCTACATGTCTTTGTATACGCATGATCCTACACACTTCCTTTACTACCCACAGTAGTTCTCCACCAGAGATGAGGTGCTTTCGATTTGGGGTTTTTTCGTTATTACAACGTCACTGCGCATGCGCATAGTCGTTTTCTGATACGAATTTTCACCAAAAAACGGCCGAGCGCATGCGCATGGTCATTACATGGCCAAAAATGACCATGTGCCGTTATAATGATCGTGCGCATGCGCACCATCATTATAACGGCAAATCGAAAGCACCTCTGGAAACGCTTTCAATCCGCGAAACGCGAAAGCGGCTGCGAACTGTTGTAGCCGGTATAGAAACCCACCCGGAACACCTCGCGTTCACCGTAAGTGACGATTTCAATTATTGAATTTTGGAAATTCGATATAATCGATGTTATTACTACGTGGGAAAACTGGGAAGGTATTCAAAATAACGTAAATCGAGAAACTCGGATAACGAATATTAAAACGATTTATTGTCTAGTTAGAAATAGTTCGTGGATATCACTGCGGTGATAATTACATAGCAATATTGTTACGAAAATGATGTTATTCACTGAAAAATCAAGCAAACTTAATTACTAATTCGCGATAGTTAAAGTTTGTGCACACATCAATGTTGTTGCTGGAACCCGCTACGCTGAGTATCTTGTGCGGTGTTTCACGGCACACGATGCTGTATACCGTGCTGCTCGATGTCGGCACTTTTGCCAAAACTTCGTTCTGATACGTTAGATGATACGTGTGCGGCATAGCGCCGCCGGCAATTATTCTCTCTTCTTATATCTCAGCTACGTGAATACCCGAATCCTTGAGATCGAATACCATTGCTGCTTCCATGGTTCGCAAATGCCAGAGGGACAAACTTGGTCCACCATCACAAAGCTATAATATAAAGGAAGATAATATTGATCATTATGGATCATAGTAATGAATTTAGAAATAACGTACACCAAGAACCTTACCAGCCAGTCTTCCGTAAAGTCCACAGCGCTAATCCATTTTCCAAGATGCGGGCGTGCAACTTTATCATTCAAATGTAGCGTCAACACGTTAGTGTTATCGTACTTTCTCACATCCGACAATCGCACGGTACCGTCTTCGCTCGACGATGCTAACTGACCATTCCTGAATGTATTATTATTATTAGAACTTATGAAAGACAGGAAGTTTATAACTTATAGTATTTGAATTTTTATAAGTTTACATTATGTAAACAAGCGTAATTATTGTGGCTGGTAATATGTTCCATGCACTCGAAACCCGATTTGGCAGGGTCTGTTTCCGATTAGGCAGGATATCTATTTAGTGTTCTTATATTTTTTTCTTCTCAAATTTCGATGTTATTCTATATTATTTTTATGTTATTTCATATTTTTTTCTTTTTAACTCCCGACTGCCCGCCAGGGCAAAAAGACGGGAGTTATGCATTTCACCGCGATCACGTGACCGCGCATGTTTTCTTATAGTTCGGTGTTCTCCGAATCGACAAAAAATCTCTTGACAAAATTTGGCAAGCAGTTTCTTTCAATCACGATCTGTGTCTTTCTCAAGTTTTGTTACGATTCGACGCAAATTCATAGAGATAAAGACTTTACGGGAAAAAGTATGTTTGTCCATATCGAAATTTCAGCGAGATATGCCGCCATCTTTTGCCTTTTCACCGTGCGTCGCATAATTTCACAGTGGCTCAATGCACAATCTCCCGAGCACTTGGCGTTTCGCTACGAATCAGCTGTCAACACTACATACCTACTGTGATATTATTTTATATTTTGATGTTGTTATTTTTATTTTTTTCTCAATACAGGAATAAAAAAATGTTTATATTCGCGGTGTATTGTTAATTATATGATACTTATTTCGTTTGGAATTATTATTTTTGGCGCTTCAAGTAGTTTATGCAGTATCGTAAAATTGATGGTGTGCTAGTACTGTGTTCGAAGACAGGTTATCCTCGTATTGTGCTCGTTGGTGTCAGGAAGGTTTTTCGGTTTTTTTTTATTCGTGTTTTATTTACGTGGTCGGTGTTTAGTGCATGATCAGTGTGTGAAAAAAATTATGCGATGCCGTGTTTATATTAAGATTTGGTGCAATAATCACCGAACACATTAATAAAAAAAAATATCATAAATTACGCACTTAACCTAACTCATTTTTTATTTTCTTATAGAAATTAATGATATAGTTATAACTCGATCACTGTGATGTAAAGTTATATTCGCAAAGTGATATATGCCAGGGATATTATTCTCTAAATGTCTAAATATTGTTTATCTAATAAGATTTTATATGTGTTCTTTTGTCCCAATACAACTTTCTAAATGTTTCGCATCTCGTCGATACAATTTTCTGCGTACTCTGTTCCTTTTCGAAGAATTTTTTTATGTGTCACTCCTCTGCGATACAGTTTTTGATGTGGTATTTCTCTTCGATACACTTTTCTATGTATTGTTGTCCTTCGTTCCACTTTTTAAATGTTGCATCGGAGAGGACGAACACATAAAAAATTGTATCGGCATTACGATTATGATGATTCGTGTATGTTTCATTGTTTATATTTATATAAAAAATTGTTCATTATGGTGTGATGTGAGATTTGCCGCGAATCTATTATTATCTCGTCGAGATGGCGCGAGAGTCTGTTTCGCCCGTGGAACACGAAAGTGTTCGACTCGCGGTGCGCGGGAATTATGAGAAGGTGGTATTAAGGTGTTTGCGGAGATAACCGAAAACTTGGAGAAACAAAACGTTATAGTTGAGGTTTCAACTGAATGTATATGTATTGTTACAGACTTTTACTCGAGAGCTTGATGCTCACAGTTCGAAGTTCAAACGTATTCTACCCTTTTTATTTGTACAAGTTTTCTTGCTCGATGATTCTTGACGATGGTGCTTCCTCGATATCCAGGAGTAGGGGTGGTTTGCTTTCTCCAGTGGGTGCGTTATCCAATCGTAGGTGAGGTCCCGCCATCGTCGTGCAGTCCAGCGGGGGTAGTTCGCGGCGTCCACGCGGGTTTCCAGGGTAGTCCAGGGTTGTCCAAGGCGGGTGAAAGCGGCCACACTGTTTTACTAGCTACAGCCCCTTTGTTACCCGTTTGAAATGTTGCAGATCCCGTTCTACAGTTGTTTACCAGTCTATCTGCTGTTTCCCTCGGAATGACGCGTCCACATGTGGCATCCACTCTTTAGCGAAAGTTCCTCGCTCAAGGGTTTTATGGCCCTCCACTTGAAAGGGTCCGAGCAGGCCGTCGCGCTCCGAAGGAATTTTCCATGATGTGTTTTCTCGTCGTTAGCCCTCGTTGAATGTCGATGGTTATATATAGTTATTCTATTTCTCGAGTGACCATTCCTATACCTAATGTATATACGCTATTTAGTTAACTTATATTTGAATTCGCGCGTCCCGCGTAGAGCGACTATCGATAGTCGTCGATATCACTGCAACCCTACGTTACAATGGGTAAACATAAATAAATCGTTAATTACATCGGGAAACACAGGAATGGGGTTTAACACAGGGTTAAACACAGGCGGAGTGGGGTTTACACCACCAGAAGACGACTCAGAAACTGTTTCCAAAGGAATCGCTTGGACCTCAACAGCTACCTCCCGAGCAAGCGGGGACGAGCTCGGAGAGGGTGTTGGGGTCTCCTGCGTCGAGATGACTTGATACAAGAGCTCATCCCCGAAATGGGATGGAGGAACCGCATGATCCTCCAAACTCAACTGCGGCTCAGCGGAGGATGGAGCACTGATGAGTTGATCTTTTCTTATCCTCGGTAGTTTGCGTCTGGTCTTACGAGCAGCACTCCTACTTCGCTTTTGTTCACTGTCAAATTGAAGTTGTCCCGTTAGGACCCTCATCGCAGGAAAAGCTCTGTCCCAAGCTTGGGCCCGCTCGTTCTCGTTGAGGATCCTTTGATCAGCTCCTTCAAACATCGGGGAGGGAGCCACTAATGTCGACTTTCTTGTTTGAAGCCACGTAACCGCTCTGTAAACATTATTCAGATTATTATCCTGAATAAGTTTTTGAGCTTCAAGCCTATCAACATTGAGCTGTGCCATAACCTTCGAGATTACTTTTTGTTGGATGAATACAGGGCATCTCGGGTCGTCCGCGCTATGGGAGCCCCCGCAATTCGCACATGTAAAAGTTGTACAGTTACACGACGAAGAGGGATGACACCCGCCACACAGACAACATTTGACCCTACCTCTACAGTTCGATTCAAAGTGACCGAACAGTTGACAGTGAGAGCATCTCTTTACTTTCGGCTCAAGTGCATCGATCTTAACTCAGACTTTGTGAATTACTATCCAATCTGGGAGTTCCTCCCCCTCAAACCAGAATTTCACTGCATTCGTGGGCTCCAACGATTGACCATTCTTAGATTTCACGTTTCGACAAATTCTTTCGATTCTCAGGATCCTACGGGGAACACTGAGCCACTCCAGATTCTCTAAAATTTCTTCGTTAGACAGAGATGACTCAACGTCCCTTGCAACACTTATCCTGCTAAGTTTCGAGTCCGGGATGTAAGCCTTCCATCTCTCAGGCAACAAACATTCCTGCCTCTCAACCAAGTTATTAGCCATTTGATATGAAGCAACCGAAACTTCAACTAGGTTCCTACCTTTTCTCATTATGCTCTTCACCTCGATGCTACTGTTCTTGAGTTTTTTTCCCACCACCATGGGATGCAATCTACCAATCCCCTTTGACTTGAATGGAGCTTTCACCTTGTCGCTTCGGGTGTTCGAACGCCTTGGCTGGATTTGACGATCCGGGTGATCCTGGAGATGACTCCAGACTAGGCCCGGGAAAAGACTGCGAGATGAGAACGATAAACGGAGCAGAGCTTTTAGCGTTATACCTATTTCTCCTCTCTGGGAAGTCCCTCCTAGCGGTCTTCCTCCTTGTGCTAACATCTTCAAGAGAGTTTACATTATGAATTAAGTTATTGTTTATCGCCGAACCGACGGTGTCAAATGAATTTTTTCTTTTGTTATTTTGAGGGCTCCGAACCTCTTTTGTCTGTGAACTATTGACAATCTCCTTTACCGCCTTTTCGCCAAACATATCAATGATTCCCTCCATTGAGTCCTCACTACCCGAATTGTAGGAAGGAATCTTATCCTTTCGTTTGAAACCCTTTTTCCCACGGAGTTTCTCTCCCGCAACGAGTTGAAGGGGGGTTTCGTTATCCTCCATGTCAATTAAAAGCTAATCAACCTAACCTAACTTAACCTTACTATACTAAAAAGAACATTGAGAGACCCAGCGTAAAAAAGGGAATCCCTTAGCTTAAACTTACAAAATCTTACAGAAAACGGAACAGAAAATTAGTAACCAAACCTTCCCTTGAAAAAGAAGAAGCAACGAACAGAAGATTCGCTCAGCTATGAATAGGCGTAGACACGCGGATGTAAGGCGGTCTCCAAACGCCTTCATTTTTCCTTCCAATATTGATATTTAGGCCTCGTAAAACTCAAAAATAACCGAAAGAAATTTTTCTCCGGCACAGAAACTACTTGGCCGGTTATTTGGCACACTAAAAGCTTGAAGGATTGATGCAATACACTTTGATTATAATTATAGAACGGAAATCTGTGCTACTCGTCCGCTGTCTCAAATACGCCCGGTCGGTTTGTGCCCAAATTCGACCACAAAACGGTTGAAAGTTCGACCGATTGCAGCGCCACGGCTGCGCGCTGCACTACGAGCGGATGCTCCGTATCCTTGGTGGAACTGTCGTAGTTTTCTGTTTCGACCGCAAAACTGACGCAAATTCGACTTGCTGTAGAAGCGGTCGTTTTTTAACAAATCGACAACAAAACGGCCGTGGAAGCGATCGACGGCCTTGCAGATGTGGTCGGTTTTTCGCAAATCGACCACATAACAACCGCAAAAATAACCGCTCAGGAATAATTAATAATTTGGTAATATTGAAAAAAAAACTGGGTTCGAATTGTCATCGTGAATTATATCAATTTAGGATACAATACTATAATTACGTATTTCGGAGAAAAAAATAAACCTAACGACCTAAAAGTTGGGCTCGAACCCGTGACCTTTCGCATGCTAACCTGGAACCTTAACACTACGCTACCGCCTATTATTTGAATTTTTTTCATTCCTAGAAAGATTTGTACAACGCAAAAATGTTCATATCTGAAGTGAATTGACAATGAATATTTTATTATTTATTTATTAATTTACTGAAATTATTACTGAAAAGAAAAGGGATTATATGAGTCCTATGTAAAGTTTCTTTTTATTAGCATTTATTTTTACATGTAATTTACATAAATAAATGCTAAGAAAAAGAAATTGTACACAGGACTCATTTGAAGTATCTTTTCTTTTCAGGAATACTTTCAATAAATAAAGAAATAAAGTATTCATTGTCCATTCACCTCAGATAAAAAACTTTTGTTACATTGAAATCTTGCTAGAAATGAAAATAATTCAAGTCATCGGCGGTAGCGTAGCCTTAAGGTTCCAGGTTAGCATGCGAAAGGTCCTGGGTTCGAGCCCAACTTTAGGCCGTTAGGTTTATTTCTTTCTCCAAAATGCGTTATTATAGTATTGTATCCTAAATTGATATAATTCACGATGACAATTCGAACACAGTTTTTTTTTCCAATATTATCAAATTATTAATTATTTCTGGGGAGGGGGTTATTTTTGCGGTTATTTTACGGTTATTTTTCTTTTAAAAAAACGGTTACTCAAGTTGCTAGGGCCCTTATTGATCGTAATTGCGGTTGTTATGTGGTCGATTCGCGAAAAACCGATCGCATCTGCAAGGCCGTCGATCGCTTCCGCGGCCGTTTTTTTTGTCGATTTGTTCAAAAACGATCGCTTCTACAGCAAGTGGAATTTGCGGTCGCTCGTAGTACAGCGCGCAGCGGTGGCGCTGCAATCGGTCGAACTTTTAATCGTTTCGTGGTCGAATTTGGGCACAAACCGACCGGTCGTATTTGCGGTCGAAGGACCGTCGAAACAGCGGTCGTGGGTACCGATAGGGGATGGAGTCTGGCAAGAACGTGCAACGTTTGTCGTCTCCCGCCCAATCTCCGAAAAAGATCGTGCCTTCGTCCGAAAAACGAAATAGAACTCTCTCTCCTTTGGGTCTTTCTCGGCAGATTCAATCGGCCCCCTACTCGGAACATGACAATAAAGATTCTGAGGGCAATACTGAAAAATCATGGACGAAAAAAACCAGTTGCCATTTACAGTTGCCCTGGTGAAAATATTTCACTGACAATTTGTCTGAAAAACTCTAAACCAACCGTTTCAGTGATTTTCATTGATTTTCCGAGATTTTTCTCTGATTTTCCACGATTATCTCTGCTATATATTAAATATCTCTGCCATATTCTCCGCACAACCTCCAGCAGTCATAAGGTTTGTTCGTTACGAGAGTAAAATTGTACTCCCAGAGCGCTCGGAACCGGAAACGCGGCGCAGGACAAAAACGAACACGCGTACGGTTTTTAGTCTAGATGAGTTGAGTTCGTCATCATAATACGTCCAAGAGCGCCAAATTCATAAACGAACGGGCGTTCGGGTTCATCTCGACTCTAAGGTTAGTTTAGTCAAACAAATATAGGTGCATCTCCACGTATTTCGACTTCAGCTTAGATAAACGAACACACGTTCGGGCTCATTCCGACTCTCGTTTAGATAAACCTCGGTACATTTGACTCCTCTATCGGAACCGGACGAAGCACTAGGGGGCGCAGTATTACTTCCGAATGTGGCGGGTATCGCCAACGATAAGAAAAGGAAACCAGGTTTCAACGAAATATACTATTTATTATCAAAACCTGGAATAATCGAGTCACGTCTTTGTTTGACGGAAAAACGTTAAGAAGTCTTATTAACTGGTTACATTCTACCCGAGGTTCTCAACCCCCTGGTATGGCGCTAGTCGCGCTTTGTACAAAGTCCCCAGAAACGGACCAGAGAATCTTCGCCACAGCTGTGGCGGCCGTGCTCTCGCTTCCTCTCTCGTCTTGTCCGCTTCGGGTTGAGAGAGTCGCTGGCGTCGCCGGAAGGTGTGAAGTTGGCTCGGGCGAGCCTGTGTCCCCACACGAATAAACGACCCGAATAAATGAATTACGAAACTCTCGTAACGAACAGACCTATAATATATCAGAGAAATTCAGAGTATTTTCCGAAAAAATCTGGATATATCTGATTTTTTCTAATAAAGTGCGTTAAAAGAAAATACGAGTTGTGTCTGTTACTCGGACAAACAGCCGACTCATTTAGAGAAAATGCAATTTATTTTCCGAAAGACTCCGATTTTCTCGGATAATGTGTGTTTAAGAATTTCGGAGAACCCTATCAGTACCCGTGACCGCTGTTTCGACGGTCATTCGACCTCAAATACGACCGGCGGTCGGTTTGTGCCCAAATTCGACCACGAAACGATTGAAAGTTCGACCGATTGCACCGCCACCGCTGCGCGCTGCACTACGAGCGGTTTTTCCCGTATTCCTGGTAGAACTATCGTAGTTTTCTGTTTTGACCGCAAATCCGACTTACTATAGAAGCGGTCGTTTTTTAACAAATCGACCACAAAATGGCCGCAGATGCGGTCGGTTTTTCGGGAATCGACCGGTCGTATTTGCGGTCGAACGACCGTCGAAACAGCGGTCGCGGGTACCCTAGCAAGTCAAGCGACCGTCTTTAACGACTATCAAAAGACCCTAAAAACGACTTGTCGTTCTGTGACACTTTTCGTCCGGAATAACGACCAAAAGAAAGACCAATAGTTAGGTTGAGGATGGTCCGTTTTTCTATCAATGTCCGCAAAATGACCACAAAAACGACCGCTGTATGAATTACCGAAAAAGCTCTAGGTTGGGTCATTTCATCGGCGTCGAACAGTGAGTAACCGGACAGACGACCATGTTGAGATATATTCTTTGGGTTGTTTTTCGGGTCTTTTATGAGAAACTACCCATAAATCGACTGTTGGCGATAAATCAGATAAGTCGTTTTTCATAAAAGATCCGAAGAACGACCCAAAGAACAGCTTTCAACATGGTCGTCTTTCCGGTTACTTTCTGATCAATGGCGACGAAACCACCCAACCTGGAGCTTTTTCAGTAATTCATACATAGGTCGTTTTTGTGGTTATTTTGCAGTCATTCATGGAAAAACGACCCCTCCTCAACCTAACAATTGGTCTTTTTTTCGGTCGTTATTCCGGACGAAAAGTGTCACAGAACGGCCAGTCGTTTTTCGGGTCTTTCGATAGTCGCTTGATCTGCTAGGGTACCGATAGGGTACGTTCAGGAATATCTATGGTGGTGAATTGCTCGAGATGGGATTTGAACTGCCTATCTAATGCTTACCTAGCTATCTACCTATGCCTACTACCTAACACGTTATCGATTACGCTTTTGCCTACTTGCGAATTTCTTTTATTCATATTCTGTTTACGCTGCTTAGGCTATTGTTACATCCTACGTAACTACGTAGTATGTTTTTATGAATACTATAGGCTCTCCCGAGCAGCATTCTCACGCACCCGAATAGTGCGTCTTGAATGAATCTAGTATGCGCCTTCACGCGCTCGAGTACTACGCGTTTGAATGAAGCTCGTAGGCCCTCCCGGGCAGCAACCATTTATGCAGCACAGCGTACGCTAGCCCCAAACTCGGAGACACATTTTCTTCTAGCCACGCGCCTAACACTTAGCGGCCTCGCCACTGCGCAGCTGTTAAAAGGTCAACGGCACCCTAAATCTTTTTGACCAAAGCGTGCCGCCCGAGTGCATCTATGCACACTTTCTTAGTTTTTCTCTGAAATAATATTTTGGTGGTCATAACTAGTAGACTATATATGACACTTGTCGCCTCTGTACTAGACCAAAACCTCTAGGCCCGCCGAGATCAAAGAAGCCGCGCTACCAAAAATCTCCTACACCATGCTACACGACTAACCATAGGAAGTATAGGAAGCGAACTAGTATAAAAGCTAAGCCTTTTTCGGCTAGAGTCAGTTATTCTACCAGCCTCGTAAGCTGTAACACTTCGTTTGTACTGTACGGAGCGCGCAAAGCCCTGTTCGACGGAAGTTTCTGAGTTCAACGCTCCTGCGGAGTACGATCTAGTCAAAAGTACCGCAATTATTGTATCGACGCATCGACGTTTAATAAAGATATATTTTGTGAGTATTTAAAACAGTTCTACAACTCTTCGTATATCCCTGCATGCTCTTCACCACGTGCTACAAGACTCACAGTCTCAGGCACCCCGTCAGCGCATCGTAAATCTTAAGCAGTGGAAGGCGAGGTCTCCGTCCCCGACGTAAAGGGCCAACGCCTTGACTCGAAAGAGAGACCGCCGTTACGTTCACACAGCGCGGACTCGTCAAGAGCTCGTCTGAACGTAACACTATTACGATTATATATTACTGTCATTCAGATAATGATGATGATAGACGGGATGATTATGTACTTTCTTATTGTGCTATTAAACAGAATCATCATAATTTGTTTGTTGTCGAATTAACTATTGATAATCAATTTAATGATAATTATCACCTCTTTGAAGTATTTATTTTTCCGGAAGTGCGATTTATTTTAAATTTAATATTGGGGCGATTTTGAGATCACGGATTTTGAAAATGAGTTTCAAATTTTTTAAATCCAAAATCGAAAATGGGAGAACGCTGCCTGAGTAAAAATACCGTTCAGTGTGTATTTGACACCGTTTAGTGCGTATTTGACACCGTTAAATGCATATTTAAAACTTAAAGTTGTGGTTATATGTACCACTTTTTACACATCGTATTATTTAACACAGAATTATGCTGATGTCTATGAAAATAACACCATGAAGTGAGATCGTCGTTCATCACACAATTTGGTGTTGGGATTTAACTGGTAAACTGGTAACGCGGTGTACTCTAAGTACACCGCGTTTCCAGTTTACCATATGTAAGGTGTATTTTTCACTGCGAAATGGTGTTAATTTTAACACCGGCTTTTTTTTTACCACTTACACCATCGCAGTTTACACCGCAGACTTCTTACAGTCTACGCCAGAGACTGAAGCTGGAAAAGTTTATTTATTTTTGCTTCAACGACCGCGATTCTCCAGCAAGAGTTTACCTCGCGATATAAAATGACTAGCACAAAGCGTGACTTCGAGTTTTGAAAATAAATAAACATTTTTTAAAACTTTTGGTACTGTTTGGAATATTATATTATCACAGATTATTATGGGCTCCGTGGAGTGTTGAAATTATTAAACTACATTAAAACGCTATAATACATCGACGCGTCACTCGTGTTAATGCAATTATGCAAATTATGTCATTTGATGAATGAACCTGCATCAACTCAGCACCTTCCGGACTATTAATGCAGCGCCTCCCGGATTCCTGGATGGCACGAAACAAACTAACTAGCACGGAACGTGACTTCGAGTACAAAAAAAAAGAGATACATCTTTTCTTTTGCTGAAAAGCTGAATCGACCGGCAGTTTCTTTTTTATTTTGTGTTTTAATTATGCAAATTTGTATTCTTTTCTGAATAATCATATTTTCTCGTAATCTACTTTGTGATATGGATTATTATTCTTTATTTTTGAGGAACCACAAAGTGCTTCTTGTTTCGTGGCGCATTAACGAACAAGTTATCGGGGTCAGCGATAATCTTACACGTGATATAATGAACGAAGTCCCGACAACGCGATTTCTTCTAAGCCCTTTCGGATCATGTATTTTTCTTGACACGTCGACACTTGACTCTATTTTTCTTGACACAGACATCTTATTTGCAGAGAGATGTCGTTGGATCTTTTTATTTATCGATACTCTTATCGTAATCGGCACATTACTCACAGATAATAAGTTTTTTTTATACTTTCGCCAATTTTCGGTCCAACGAGGGGTATTGGTCAGTAAACAAAAAAGTCCGATACTGAAGTGGGTGTTTCCCCGGATAGCCTTCGACCCGTCGTTTAAATAGAGGAGCAAGCCCGTGTGGTTATTAGAACATCCCGGTCTCTATTCGCGATCCGTTCGACGCCGCAGAAATCAAATCAAAGATGTTAAAATCTGTTGTGTTGTATGTCCTTCTATGGCACGAAATGTCCGAATTTGCCAGTCGCGCACACCCCTGTTCCACCGACACTCGTATTCCGAACTTCCCCACGCGTGTTTCACCAAAAATAAATGACACCGATGTGCAAAGTAAGTGCAGCAAAATTAACAATTAATTTAAATGAATTAATGAATTAATTAATAAATACATAAGTTCATAAATATAATGCATAAATTAATAAATAAATTCATCGACTTTTGTGTCAAAGAGCAGTTCAGGGGTAATATACATGTACCCGATGTATCCCAACAAGTATAAACACTGTTAAAAATTTCTGTTTGAAAATTCATAACATGTATATGAAGTTTTATGCATATACAGTATATGAAATTTCATTGACATGTATGTAAGAAAATTGCGTTACCGGTATATTAAAAGCAATATTATTTGTATAATATTTGTAATAATAACGTAATTTTTCATATATACTGAAAAAAAGGTTTGGTAAGATCAAACAAGATTTGTTTGAATCAACCTAATCCGGCGGTTGCGGGCGGCGAAGGAAATACTTAGTTAAGTTGACTACAAAGTTAGATCAGCATCAAAAAAATCATTTCATTGTCCCAACTAAGAATATGTTTGATCGAACAGAATAGGCAATCATATCGAAAAAAAAAAAACTTTTGTTCGAAACAAATATCTAGTCACACAAATGAAATAAATATTCGGCCCAACTCAATTTGGAGTTGGGTCCCAGTATTGTTATTTACGTTATTTGTTACTAATTAATTTCATACATGGTTACATCGTTTTTTCTATATGTTCAATAGTTATCACTATCGCCACTTATCAATACAACACAATTTTTACAAATTAAAATTTTATATACCCCAGCGGGGCTCGAACCCCGAATCTAACGCATGCTGACCTAGTACCTTACCACTACGCTACAATCGCTTATTGATATGAATCATTTCGAATCCGATATATAAGTTATTCTCCGTCATTAACTTAGATTCAACTTCGATGATTTGATATTGAAATATCGATATAACTTGAATGATGTTTATTGTGGGTATAATATTTGTGAATTACTAAATTGACGTCTTGCCGAATCGAATAAAATTATTTTCAAGATGCCAAATATTCGTATATATACGAACACATCGAATCACATTTTTGTCAGATTGACCAAATATACGTTCAAGTCAAAATAATATACCTTCTGTATGATGACAGTATATACGATTGAATCGAAAAAAAGTTGTTCATTTAATGCCTTTTTGATTCACTTTGAACCAATGTTGTAGTGACTTTAAATGCTACACGCAGTTGACACAACCAGTTTTATTGTTTCAACAATTGTGTAGTCTATTCAAATGCGCCTGGTTTGATTCAAACCAATTTTCCGTGACCGCAGCTGTGAGGTTGATATTACCAAACCTTTTTTTTAGTGTACGGATGTCGTAATTTTCAATGCCATCACCGGTAATTTTAATGTACAGGTATTGTATTTAAGTTTAAATTATTGAAATTTAAATGCAACGTATATGAATTTGAATTTCATATACCGAGATTGTATATGTCATAACTTTGTATATTAAGCGTGTTGTAAATTTCATAACATTTTTAACAGTGTTGTTGGGATTAGGTTATCACAATTGAGATTCCTACGTGGAATTTTGACCAGAGATAGATTTATTTTTAATAGAGAAACAAGATTTCATACACAGAAACTGATAATGAGGAGTAATAATATAAAGGGAGAAAGAGACGCTCTCATTGGTGCTCCTATGTTCGCGTGAGAAGCGCTGGTGTCGAGTGCGGTAAAAAAATTAAATACTTCAACAAGTGTACATTATTCTTTCTTCTTCTACGAATAGTCGAGCCGAGGGTGATTTACAACATCAATACCTACTTCATCTTCAACACCTCGCAGATATTCTACATGAATGGCTCTTCAGTTGGGACAACAGCACCGACAACGGCATCGACAACAGCACCGAAAAGAACATCGACAACGAATCCAGGGCCGGGCTATGTCGTGACGATTGGAATTGGCGCTCACAAGCTGCATACCGAGCTGCTCACGTGGAACCAAGCGCGACAAATTTGTATCGCCGAGGGAGGTGAGTAAATTGAAAAAAAAAAAAAAAAATGTTAATTACTCGTGAGAATTTCGCTTTCGGGCTGTCATTAAATTATATTCTTATTTCGATCGTTACTTCAACAAATAGCAATTGAACGGAGCTGATGTATTTGTTTTTTTTTGTTATCTTCACGATGTTTTTTGTCGTCAGGTGATTTGGTTGTTATAAAATCGGATGCGGAAGAAGAGATCGTGTATCGTCTGGCAATGACATTGAATAATTATATACATTGGGTCGGTTTCTTCAAACGAAACAACGAATGGCTCTCCGTGTTCAACGAGCCTCTCGCCGAAAACGGATGGAGCCATTGGTATCAACATAAATCGAATGATCCACCAAATATATGCGCAGGTTATGATACCGGTAGATACAAAGGATTGGACTCGTTTGAATGCGAAAATCGACGACCGTTCATCTGCAAAATAACGACTATTTAGAGTAAACTCTTTAGTTTTTTTTTTTACATCATGTAAATCTACATTATTTTCTGAACAATCATGTTTTCCGTTGCCAACTTTGTGCTACTGATTATAATTATTTTTTTGAGATAATCAAAGTGCTTTTTCTTTTCTCGTTGCAATAACGGACGAGTTATCGGGGTCAGCAATAATATTACATATGATCATTGCGCTGTAATTTACGAGGTACCAACAACGCAATTTCTTCAACTCCATTTCGGATCGTGTATATTTTTTTGAAACGTCAATCAAACAGAATCCTTTCCTCTGTGATACTGCAACGCCCTGCGCTGATCGAGGCTGAACGACCCGTGATTTTTTTATCTATATATAAATCTGTACTCTCGTCCAATCATATGATTTTAAAAAGTTGAAAATTGGAATTTTCATATCGCTTCCTCATAAAAGCTGAAAATTGAAATTTTCATATCGCTTCCTTATAAACGTTGAAAGTTGAAATTTTTATATCACTTGCTCATAAAATGTCCCTTTATTCGCAAAGCTTCTTCTATGAGGAAGCATTTATATAATAATCGGCAATTTTCGGAAGTTTGCTTCAAGAAAAGGATCGTCGAGCAACAAATATCTCTGGATTTTTAAATTGGAATCTGGAAGAGAAATTTTCAAATCATCGGGAGTAGAATTATTCGTCAAATCGTCAAAGAGAGAAGAAAGAAGAGTCTTCACAACGATCATAGCGTTCATCGGCCGAGCCTCGATGTGTTCATTGCGGAGAAGTGAGGTATAACTTTGCGAACTGTAAGTGTAAACATTTTAAATGTAAAAACTGCGGAAAAATTGGACATATCACTAAAGCTTGTGGTAATAGAAAAAATGGTCGATCGAATAACAATTATATTGATTTTGAATCATCTGATGAGTCGTTTGCGGTGGCGGATATGTTTAAAATTCCGTCCGCGTGCGATTCAGGAGAGCCAGACCCAGGTAGCAGTATTGTCAGATTGCCTTCTATAAGATAACTTTTATAAGTTATCTTTCAGATTTATCCAAAAGATATCTTTAAGGTGTCTTTAAATTTGCATCCATATGTGCGTTGACATAATGATTCCATTTTTTTTTGTTAACATAAATCGTCGTCACAAAAGTAAGCCAAAAGTCATCATATGATTTTGTCTGAAAGATAACAATTATGGGGCACTGCAAAGTTGACTATGTACGGATAACAAATATAGATATAAAATGAGATGTCCTACTGATGTCCATTTTATGTTATCTTAAATAGTCTTCATAAAAGTGCTCCAAAAGTCATCATATGGTTTTGTCAGACAGATAGTCCATTATAGGTCGCCGAAAAGGTATCCATTTATCGATAACAAATAGGGATATCGGCTAAGTTGCCAGGCAGATACCGTTTTAAAGGCAACCTAAAATATCTACTTTAATAGTTGTCCGAAAGTAAACATTTTATGATGTATTCTCCCAGATACCCCTTGCATATAGGCCCACGTAAACTTGGCATATAAATCATATAATACCTTTTCTTTTCAGTAATTATTTCAGTAAATAAATCAATAAAATATTTATTGTCTGTTCACTTCAGATAAGAAAACTTTTGCTGCTTTCAAATCTTGCTAGGAATGAGAAAAACTCAAATGATAAGTGACAGCACAGCGTTAGGGTTCTAAGCTAATATGCGTAAGGTCCAGGGTTCGAGCCCAACTTTAGGTCGTTAGGTTTTTCTTTCTTTCTTTTGCTAACAGTTATTCGATATCCAAAAGTTACAATTCCGGCAGCGCAAATGTTGACTTTCGGATGGACATAGGGTATACTATTTGTATCACAAAAGGATACCTTTTTCCACCAGAAAAAAGTTGTCCGTAACTTTCGTGTGACATCGTTTCGATGCCTTTAGGATAACTTAATGTTACCTGGGTGGTAGAATTAGTTGTCAAGAGAAAACCTGTCGTGTTTGAAATTGATACAGGCGCAGGTAAATCGGTCGTTCCTGAGAGATTTTACAAAAAATACTGGTCGCATTGCATACTCGAAAAAACGTCGGTACAATTGAAATTGTATGGTGATAGTGTTCTCGTTCCCCTCGGGGACATTTGGTGCGTCACGGCAAAAGAAGAACGTAAGAACAATTAATAGTTGTTAAAGACGGTCGTAGACCATTGCTCGGAAAAGATCTGATGAAATCTTTAGGATTTTATATTGCCTCAGTAAATTTCGTCGAGGGTGACAAGGAAATTTTTAAAAATTCGAGTAGAGTTTGCTGATCTTTTTGAGGAAAAAATGGGAAAATATAAATTCGAGAAAATAGATATTCGTCTACAAGAACACGTAGCGCCGAAATTTATTAAACCAAGGCTGGTGCCGCTTGCGATTAAAAGAAACTAGATGATCAAATCTTTAAACGTAGATACGAGCGGGGCGAAGGATCTCCCACAGGACCCCGACGGATCGAATAGATCGATCACGGAGAGAGAGTAGGCAGTGTGTGCTGAGCGAGAGAGCGAGGAAATTGTCCAAAAAGCTCGAAAGCGCGAACACGATTTAGCGATCGAGCGAGTGAGTGTGAACGGCCGCAAGTGTGTGTGACATGGTGGCCGTTTTTCCCCCAGAAAAAAATTCCCTGACTTTTCACTCACCAATTATAAATGTTCCCTGACTAAATTTCTAACGACTTGTAAAAACTAAAATTAACGATACAAATGAAAATGCCTACTATTATTGGTATTAATAGTCTTCTATTCTTTTTTTTCGAAATGTTCTCAATTTTTTTTTAAGGTTCCCTTTTATGTACTCCTTATTTATTTATAGAAGGTTCGGGGACAATTTACTTTTTCCCTGACCAATTTTGAAATTCTCTGACTTTTCCCTGATTCCCTGACCAAGAGTTTTTTCCCTGACTTCTCCCGGTTTTCCCTGACCGCGGCCACCATGGTGTGAGTATGCGTTCCAGTGGTCAGCGAGACCCGTACGATAGCGGCAGTGTATCTCGACGTTTACCAGTCTAATAAAACCCGTTATTATCACGTTCATCTAATATCTAGTGTGCCGTGTACTTTATTAAATCCGTCCGTCTCGTCCGATTTTCCCCGTCGGAACCCGCCCGGCTCACAATGAATACTTTTCCCGCAACCGGCCAACCTACGTCCTGACAAACTCTAAGCTTCTTTACCAAATTGAACGATCTTGAAAAAAAGGAGTAATTTCTTTGGTAAATTCGAATCCTTGGGGAACTCCTTTAGTCCCGATTCTGAAACCAGACGTTAGTATTCGAGTTTGTGCGGATTATGAAGTGACGCTCAATCGATTTGTAGAGGACATTAAACACCTGTTCCCAAGGATCGATTGGGTGATCATATTTCATCCGTATACACGTTTTTCGCCCGATAAGTAAATTGCGAGCGCTGCAGTGCGTACAGACATTTTCGAAGAAATTAAAAATAGCACGCATGCACGCGCGCACGCACGCGAGGACGCACGCACACGTCCGGAAATTGTTTCGAAATATGATCTTTTGATCTATGGGATCATTCTGAACACGTTTACATTAGAATGGTGCTTCCTCCATGAGGTAGCAGCATTAGAATTTTGCTTCCTCCTTCAGAAAGCAAAATTCCCCGAGATCAAGAGTTTAACGACCTGAATTTTGAACGTGTTCTTTGTTGGGCCAACATAAGAATCCATTTGTGTGGCAACCTCGACAGTACGTACGACATCTGTCTGTGTTCCTTCATTAATTATCGTGCCTGCGTATTCAGTTTGCTTTTCATATATGGTACTCGTTTTATTCCCGACTGCTTCGAGCGAACGAGAACCCCCGTATTGAAAGGGTTTGTGCGATGCAGTCGTGTATTTGAACGTGTTCGAACCGCATGAATCCGAAAAAACATCGTCGCCAAAATCTTCGATTTCATAGTGAATAAAAGATGCAGTTTTCTGAGATTGGGCGGAAACCAAGACACTTTGAAAATTCTTGCCAGGCTGGGTCGAGACGTTCTCGTTGCCGAGTTGAATCGAAGAGTCGACTGTAAATGGCGACTTATTTTTTTTCGTCCATGATTTTTCAGTATTCCCCTTAGAATCTTCATGGTCATGTTCCGAGCGAGGGAACGATTGAATCTGCCGAGAAAGACCCAAAGGAGAGAGTTCTTTTTCGTTTTTCGGACGAAGTCACGATCGTTTTCGGAGATTTGGCGGGAGGCAACAAATGTTGCACCTTCTTGCCAGGCTGCATCGGGACGTTAGCGTCGCTGAGTAGAACTGAAGAGTATACTGTGTATGGGTGAAACAAAGAACAGAAAGGTTAACTTTATAATATTAAAATGTTTTATATATGAAAAAGAAAAGTATATAATCGACTTACAATTCGTCGACACCGCATCATTCTCCTCTTCCACACTTTTGTTTTCTTCCGTTTCCTTTTTTGCGACAATGCCAGGCATAGCGATTTTTTTTTTCTGAAATGAAAAATTTTGCGTAAGCTTTGTCAAATGAAAAATCGTAGAGAAGCCATGCCGCAAAAGGGAGTTTGGAACCGTGACCCAAAAATGACCCTCGCGTTCCTCCCAACCAAAAACCAACCGTCGATTAGTGCGCCAAACCAACCATTATTCCAACCTCCCGAAGGTCGATTTTGGGTTGGTTCTTCAAATCCAACCATCAGCCAACTATTCTTTCGACAGAGTAAAGGTTGATTCACGGTTGGATATTACAAACCAACTCTATTTTCGACTTTCGGCCGAGAATAGTAGTGGTTGACTTATGGTTGATTTTTCAAAACCAACCGTAAACCAACCGCTGGCTAGGTCATTGCCCGAGATAGTTGGTTTCGAAAAAACCAACCACAAATCGACCATCACTGTAGTCACCTGAAAGTCGGAATGAGGGTCGTTTTATAATAACCAACCATGAACCAACTATTTACGCTGTCGGAAAATTGTTGGTTTCCAAAAACCAACCAAAAATCAACCTTCGGGCGGTTGGAATAATGGTTGGTTTAGCGCACCAATCGATCCGCGAGGCGAGGGATCTCCCTCCTATCGCCACCTATGGACGGAATGCATCCCTCTTCGTACCTATGGGAAACTAATCTCGCTACAGCACAGGGCATTGAAGCGTTAGCATAACGTTATCATAGCGCCTGCGTAGCATTATCATAAAGTTAACGAAAGATGTGATGGGGATCTAAGCCCTGGTGCCCAAATGCTCGAGACTAAAAGCGGAATGTAAAAATGTAAGGACAATAGGTAAAACATCATGCGACTTAATACGCGGAACGGTATAATACAATTCTCATTCCCGCCGTAAAAGATCGGAAACAACATTGATTCAACACAAACAACACAGAAAATAATAAGACTTTTTTGCGAAAATGATTTTTTTTCCTTCGAGTATTTTGGCTATGGAGATTTGTCGATTATCGATTATTTGGTACATTGATTTTTGAACATTAACATCTGCGGTTATCAATGTTTTAAAATCAGTCTACAAAGTAATAGCTAATTGGCAAATCAGAATAGTAAAGGTCATCAAAGAAAAAAAAATGTTCGCCAAAAAAATATTATTTCCGTGTTGTTAATGTTGAATCAATGTTGTTTCCGATCTTTTACGGTGGGAATGCGAATTGTATTGTATCGTTTCGCCTATTAAATCGCATCATGTCTTTACCTGTTGTCCGTCTTACATTCCGTTTTTAGTCCGGTGTTACTGGGAACATCGTGTGCATTCGGGCACCTGTATGTTACCCCCGCAATACAATAAACAAGCGACAATTAAAATTTATAAAAGAGAAGTTAGTTCATTATACAAAAATTTTAAAAGCACATGGACATTTGTGCGACAATGATAAACATCATATTCGTGTTTAATTTTACAAGTGTTTACGCGGTGTTGTAACAATGATTGTAAACAGCTTTCGTTTTCATGTAATCCAAACGATCCACGTATTCCGAGTGAAACAACAGCGTTATTATCAATAAAAATCTTCTTCGGCTACTTTAGTTGTCGATGTTTGATTAATGATTTGTTCCTGGTTTTTGTACATGTCGGCTACTTGCTGAGCGGACGTTGCGTCTTCCGCATTTTTGTCCTCGCGCACGCGAATGAATCTCGGAAAACGTAAGGATATTCCTTTTTCAGGATCAACCTGTACATGAGAGAGAAAAAAACGTGAAAGTTGGTAACAAAATAAACGGTAACAATGAACGAAGGATATATTGTGCTTACGATTCCTGCTCCAGCTCTGTGAACCGGCGATAGCGAGAGATCGGCGCATTTGATTTCCCAGACTTGAATAGGCTCGAACCAGTGATCGGGCTCGTGACTGGTGTCGTACCGGTAATAGGGCTTCGGTTGCGATATAACATGTTCTTTAAGAAGTTCTGAGTGCTTTTGCAAATCTTCCTCGCTGAATCCTGTACCGATCTGTACAAACAACAACAAATATTTTTCACAGATTGAGACGAGCTCGCATTGGTAAAATCTACTTTTTGTAACTCATGCATGAAAAATGCTGCTCTATGTGGGGTCCGGACGCAACATAAAGCGGTGTTTTCGAAGAAGGCGTTACATAAATACTGGAAGCGTTGCATAAATACTCGAAGCGTGTCGTAATGAGTATTTACGACACGCTTCGAGTGTTTATGCAACGCAAAAGCGTATCGTAAATACTGTGCGCATGCGCACGCCGTCTGTTTTTACTTTATTGTCTCGCCCGCCCAGCAACATGACCTGGCACCTTTCATGCATTCATCACAAAAAGTAGTATGCGATACTTATACGTAAAAGCGGACTCCCGACGTCGGTTGTGAAGTGGCCGCACTCGCCTTCTCTCGCGCTACAACAGCACACGGCATTGCCTCGTGCCGTTGTAGCGCTCGATCCGTCTCGTGCAGCCACTTCCCAACCTTCACCGAAAGTCCGTTTTTACTAGTATCGCAATAGTACATTTCGATACGAGTTCGGAAAAGTTTTTCGCACGAGTATCGAAGAAAATTTTATGTCACGAGGTGTGAAAATTGCGGTTTTCGCAAAAACCACCATTTTCCCACCCAGTGACGTAAAGTACTATTATGCTGCCGAAATTAGTTTATTACCTTGCACAGACTCTGATACTCCTCGTTTTCTTGATCGTAGCAAGCAAGAAGAAATCCTCCATAGGTTCCGGTCCTTTTACCTCTGCCAATGTATCCACCGATTACAACTACGTCCAAAGTGTCGCCAACACCCTCGAGATAATCCTTCTTCAGTTTCAGCCAATTGCGAGATCGCTTCGCTATCTCGTAAGTTGCATCCTCCTCCAGAGTTTTCACCATTAGTCCCTCGCAATTTCCTTAAAACCCGATGTAATTTGTAATCGATGTAATACAAAATAATCAAATACGTTCGGAAACGATTGGGGAAACGTAATATTTTCTACCTTTAACAGATTCTTCCAAGAAATCTTGAACCTCCTCCATCTTCGTTGTGTCCAGACTCGTCGCGAAGTACCACTCGCCCTCGATTTCCTTGAAGTTTTGTTTCAGCAATTCGCGACGCTTCGTGAAGGGTTCTTTAACCAAAGCTTGACCGTTTAAGTACAAGAGATCGAACATAAATACACAGACTTGCACTTTGATATCCGCTTCGTTAGCGTCCTGAAAAGTTAATAAAGAACAAACGTGAAGTCCAATAAAAAAAGACTAAAAGCATTACCACTTTACTATTTACCTTGCGTTTTCTCGTGCTGAGAATTTGAAACGGCAATATCTGTTTCTTTTCTTTATCCCAAGCAACCGCTTCGCAATCCAATACACAACTCTTTACATTCCCGCCTCTCGTGTTCTTCAATCTTCCAATAATATCCGGATACTTGCTCGTGTTGTTCTCTTGATTTCTACTGTATATTCTCACGTCTCCGTTATCGGTGATGTGAATCTGCGCTCTTTCACCGTCGTATTTCCATTCGCAAGTGAATTTCAGACCCTCGAATCGCTTCAGTACTTCCTGCACGCCTTTCGTTGGATGTGCCAACATTGGTTTAAGAGGAACGCCCGGCGTTAGTTTGCATTTCTCTTGCAGAGCTTTGACGCCTTCTTCTAGTATGACCGGTATCATCATGTTGTAGTTTGGACACTCGCTGCATAAAACGCCCCATTTAGTTGCACTCTTGCGACAAATAAATTGATGTCACTGGGTGGGAAAATAACGGTTTTTGCGCACGCTTCGCGTGCGAAAACCGCAATTTTCACACCTCGTGACATAAAATTTTATTCGATACTCGTGCGAAAAACGTTTTCTGAACTCGTGTGATTGCAACACTCGCCTTCGGCTCGTGCTGAAAACTCACACTCGTCAGAAAAAGTTTTTCTGCGCTCGTATCGAAATGTAATATTACTTTACTTGGTGCGAAAACGGCAGTTGTACGCACCCGAAGCGTGTGTAAGACCCCATTTTCACATCTTGTAAAGTAAAATTTGGTACGATACTCGTGCGAAAAACTTTCTCTTAATTCGTCCAACTGCGGCACTCTTCAGAAAAAGTTTCATTGCACTCGTATCGTAAATTATTATAATTTAACGATGGAATAAACTTACCAATACGTAGTCTTGACTATTAGTGAAATCTCGTCGTATTTTTGTTTAAAGGCGTCAGTTCCCATTTTCTTGCTGGCGTTCAAAATGTCCGGTGGGTATTCCTGTTCCGGTGGAGTCATTGCACATGCGAGAGCCAAAGCCTGTGACAAAATGTAAACATTGACTATAGTATAACTAAAAGTAACGAATAGTGTTTGAAAAATTATTTACATACCTGTAAAACCGATTGCTCGGCGAGGCCGATTCGGAGCTTTCCCGCCAAAGATCTGATGAGATAGCGTGCTTCGGTGAATCGACAAGCTACGAACAACGACTGTATTTTGTCAACTTTCTTCCCAACGGACTGTGGATTAAATGAAACAATCAATTAATACGTCAATTCGTCAAGTAGAGACGATGTAACTGATGTTTATTTCGAGTTAATTACCGATTGACCGGTCATCTCTGCGATTTCCTTCAACTTCATGTACACGTTGGAGACTGTCAGGGGTGCCGGCTGAAACATCATTCTCTGATTCGAACGACTGCCTTCCGCTACAATACCCAAGTCGCCCGCCTCTTGTGCGTCCGCCTTCACCTGTGCAAGAGTTCTTCCGGTGCACTGCGCAATTGCTTTCATAAGCGATGTTTCTGCTATGCCGAGCTCGAGACCTGAAAAATGCGATTACATTCGTCGAATTTATTGAAAATGGCTTTCACAAAAAAGTTACCTTCGTAAGCTGGAGCGAGTTGATTGAGACACAGGTAGACACTCGGCAGAAGATCGTCGGGGCTCAGCACGATCACCGAACGAAAGTAATTCGACAGTATTTCTATCATCTTTAATCTAGCACTCGTGTCTTCGATCAGCTCTAATGTTCTTGTTAATGCGATGTAAGGAACTCTGCAAAATAAATAGACGTATAGATATGCAATAAATGAATCGAATGTCCGAAATAGATTCGTTTTCTAAATATTTTAATTCCCTCACTTTTCACCCCGCTTCCAAAACGCGTCGTCTATCGGATGATATTTCGGTGAATTTGGATCGTACAAGGGGGCTTCGTTCTTCTTGTCATTAACTTTGCCCTTTTCACCATCCTTTTGCTTAAGAGCTGCAATCAAAAGGATTCCATTAATCTAGATGAAATGGAAACAAAATACGGAAGAACCTCGATTATCCGAACCAGTTGGGGCCAAGACCCGTTCGGATTAACGATTATTCGGATAATCGAGTTATGAATAAAAAATATTATAATAATAACATACGTAGTGAATAGGAGTTTAAACATATATAAATTCGCATACAAACATTATATGTATATTTTCGAACATATTATTAAACGTTTACTTTAAGCATTGTTTTTAATAAAGTCGTCAATTTTTGGTTGTATTAGCGCATGATACAAACTTGCACATGCCTGCAACAAAGTAACGCTCGACGATATGTAACGACATTTTTGCGGCATGGTTCGAATAATGAAGGTTCGGATACAATAAATTCCTGTTCGGCTAATAGGAGTTCGGATAAAATAAACTGCAGTTTGGATAATCGAGGTTCTACTGTAATACGCAAAGTAGAGCTTACCGAAAAAGCTGCTCATATTCTTCGGCGATTTTTTTTCCGTCTTGACTTTCTCGGGACTTACGGCCGATTTATCCTCGTCCAGACTCTTGTCCTTTCCCTTTTTATCTACAGTATAATTCGAATAAATTAATGATGGCTGAGAACTTGGATGACATTTGTATGCAAAGCTACGCGACTTACCGAAAAAGGCATCCATTTTTTTCGCCGCTTTCGCGTTCTTGGGGCTTTCAGTTTTCTCGTCTTTCGTCTTTACAGCTTCCTTCGGCTCTTCCTCTTTGCTCTTTTTGTCTTCATCATCGGATTCGCTGTCCGACAGTATCTTTGATCTTCCATTTACCGGAGTAGCGACTGCATTGCCATTGCTTTTCTCTTTGACCGGACTGTCTGGCAACTGGCATAAGAAAAACGATCAGGCACATTGAATCCCTTAAGGTATGGAACACGAGTCAAACGAGTGCTTAATTCTTACAATTGTTTATCCAAAATGTTTTGTATTTATTAACAATAACTGAAGTCGACTTGTATTCCTGCGTGAGTCCTCAACCAAGGAAACTATTGATAACGACGTTTTTGCAAATACATAAACTGATAAATGCAAATTTCCATGACGATATATTTTCGTTCAGTTTTTTCAAAGAAGAATCCTTATTTTTCAATCAATTTTCATTTACCACGGCTCATTTTGTTCCTTAAACGTTACTCTACGAATTTACGAATTCGATTTTTTTATAATATTGGCCTTTACAAATGATAGCAGTTTATTTATGGGGAAAAAAATTCCCTGGTTAAACAATGGACGGTATTTGTCAAACGCTCAAAACTACAAAAATCCACTTGGTGAATTCATAGAGCAAAGTTTAAGAAACAACATGAGTCAGAGTCCATTAAAATCAGTTAAAAGACACAGATTTTAAACAAGTCTGATAGTGGAAATTTGCATTTACCAGTTGTTATTCTTGCATGACCATCGTGATTATTATTTCTCTTGGTTGAGGAAACATGCAACAATACTAATCAACCACGTTTACTGACAATGTAATTTTGTATAAATTGTAAAAAATGTAGTACTTTTTCTACCTTAAATCTACCTTAAATACAGATACATAGAAGATAAGACTTCACTCCACTTACAGGTAGATGCCCTTCGTCATCGCTCGAATCTTCCTGAAGTATCCTTGCCCTCTTTTTTACTTGCTTCGGCTTCTTTTTAACAGAAGCTACTTTCTTTGCAGAATCTGCTTTGACAATTTTCCCAGTAGTCTCCTTGGCCGGCTTTGCCGAATCCTTTGCATCCTCCTCTGATTTCATTTCCTTGTCAGCTTTACTCGATTCGGTTTTGCGCTCGTCGTTTGACTCCCTTTTCTTGTCACCTTCCACCGATTCCACTTCCATTTCCTCATCCGACTTAAACGCAATTTCTTTTTTACTCGATTCCACTTTACTGCCATTCAATGATCGCTTTCCCTTGTCCGCAGATACAAATGGGGAAATCTTTTTTCCATTGGCCTTTGGAGTTGACTTTTTGGATTTTGCTTTGGCCGCTTTGCCACCAAGGTCTGTCTTCTTCGCGGGCGAAGAGCTGGAACACGTTCCAATGAATCGTCTATAGAGTTCGAAAGATACAATCCATCAAAACACAGTTAAGTTTCTTACCTGGAACTTCCGCTACTGCTCGCGTCTCTTTTTCGTTTTCCTTCTGAGGTACTTGGCCCATCCTTATCTCCGTCTCGCTTATTACTGTCGATACGCAGCCAATTAATAAAACTATAATGAAACTTGCGACGCGTGGGACAACTTAGTACTGGCGTTCGCAGTGTAAACGATCTCGCCAGGTTGAAGAGATTTAATACTTTCGTCATTGCGCGTAAACACGACGCTTGTAAAAATCTACGAGTTAAAGAGAATGTTTTTGTTATTCCGAAACATACCTTGTGCCTGTCGACGTACCGTTCTTATCTTCTTGGACATTGGTTTTCTTGAAAAATGAGCTGTCGAATAATTTGTTAGTAAAGACAAAGTATCTAAGAAACTTCTCGACGTGATGTACAATTATTTATATCGGCAATAATGAATATGAAGGTAAATTGAAACACTTGTTACTTACGTGATAGATCGCTGCGCCATTTTCGCGCCGTTTTTACGGGCAATCTAACCTCCGATAAGTAAATGAGATTGTTAACGGCGCGATTTTCAGAGTGGTTGCGAGCTTTCGCAGCTGACATAGAAACTCACCTCAAATCAGGAAAACGCGGGAAAATTAACGATCTACAACACGTACTTTGTAACTAAAGAGAAAAAAACGGTGTTGAGGATAAAAAAACTCGCATGAAGCTGAATCTTGACGATTGCAGAGACATCACCTCGATAATCGTAGTGAAATCCAAACACATCTATTTATTATCTATCGTTAAAATAATACAATAAATATCCGCATTATCCTAAAATAAACAAAATATGTAATTTTTTTTTTTCATATCTACGCGTGTTCCAAAAAAATTGTATTTTTTCTTTACCGCTCTTCACGCTCGTCGGCGCCTTTCGCAAGTGTCGTTCAAGATCGTAGAATAAATCGTTTAGTTTTTGTTTGCTTTTTTTTTACAAAATTAAATGCAGCATCATCAACACAGTAGATTGTGTCAGCCGATAATTAGTTCAACGTTCGGGAGACCCTTCTAGGCGGATCGAGCCAAATAATAAACAATTCTTACACTCTGTTCTGCAGTCTATTTGCTGGACCGATAGAAACGATAGAACATTTTTTTTTATATATATATTCTGTAGCAAAAGAAAATGAAGGCAAGATAATATACGAATGCGCGTTCGATACTCATCGAATGTTCTAACAAAATTAAGTGTTCTTTTTATCCTTCTAATAAACTGCGACGCACTACTGTTAGTTTACTCTCGAGCCTTATCTGATAGAACAGCAAAGTTATGCTTGCGATTTATTATATTTCGTTAGAACTATAGTAAATCCATCTTTGCGGTTTAGCTCGGGCTTGTTGAGAACATGAAATGAGAAACAGAATAAAATTAAAAAAACACAACTTGTATCCAGCACGAATTAGAATTATACTCATCGGTAAAAGTGTTACATTGTTCTTTTTCTTTTTTGTTTTTACACGTGTAGATCAAGCGATTCTAAATCACATCTAGATAAGCAATCACAAATTTCCTTTCACGAATCCACAACCCAAAAGTTTCACTTACGAATTTTGTATGTGTAAAGGACATGTTTACCTGTAACAGTATCAATAAAGAGCAAATGATAGAAGAACGTAGCTCTCTCGGTGCGAGTAATTATGAGCTTATAAGCCGAGTCGAGGGCATTCTGTGTGACACAATAACGGATCGTCGTTTGAATTTATTATTTCTCACTAGCCAAGCTCGCAAAAATTGCATCAATATTTGCATGCATCTTAAACGACGAGAGCCTTATTACATACACAAAAGATTATCGTATCATAATATTTTTTATTAATTTTTTTTCTTAGTTGTATCGCGTTTTACTGTTTTTTGTTCTTCTTCTCTTTCATCGCTTCATTTTTCCTCGTAATATGCATGTCTTATTTTTTTTTTATTTTTTGTTTTTGTTTTCCTGTATCGTATTGTAAAATAGAAATTTGTAGAAATCACTACCGGCTAATCATCAAGTATATTAAGTAATTGTATTTCTCGTTACGTGATGATAAGTTGGTGGTCCTGTACCGAGTCAGGGCAATGTGTATCGTACGTATGGAACTTCGACATCGTTGCCGTCGTTGTCGTTGCAGCAGAGTTCGAAAACCAACGCTCTGACGTGAGGCTCGAGCTTCTTCTTCGATACTTTTTTAACGACCTCGGACATCGGTAGTCCCATTCGTTCCTGGCACTTGGCCTTGGCCATGAAGAACGAGTAGAGCATACTGACGCCCTGCGAAAGCATCGTAACCTCGAGATTGTGATTATCCTTGAAGTAATCCAAGAATTCCTTGAGCGTGAGTTCGCCCTTTACTTCGAAACGATCCCACAGCGTCCACTCGGTATCGTAGTACTTCAATTTCGGCGCGGATATAGGCTCGGAGAATCCAAAGAAGGGCAGTCCGAGATTGACGAATCCGTTCTTGTAGATCGATAGATCGCGCACGTCGCGGGCCAATTTAATGAGCTCGAAGCAGACGAGACCAGCGACGACGGACGTCGTGGTCGCGATTGCGGGAATTATCTTTCCGGCTATGAGTTTGCTCTTGTGCCTGTCGGCGAGAGGAATCTTGTAGTTAGCAGCCCGAAGATTCGACGACGCCACGATGAAATCTATGTGGAAGTTCGAATCGTCGTCCTTCTCGAATTCTTGAGGTATAATGACGAGACTGTTGAGGTCGTTTTGCTTGGGCAGTTGTTCCTGTATGTGGACGAGCCTCTCGTGATCGACGTTTCCACCGCCGTTCGACACTTGAACTTGCGAGTCCGTCTCGGCAATCATGACGCCCGATTTTGGGGTGAACTTCGGTACCTCGACGTTGGCGACCATCTTGGCGATTTCCTCCCGGTTGCGATTCGGCGGTAGACCGTAGACCGCAGCCTTGAGATTAGCACCAGCAACGATGTAGTCCAGATGAAGCGACTCGTTAACGTCGAACTCCAGAGGTATCGGGCAACGCTTCGGACCCGACCAGAAAGGCTGACCGCTCGATGTCACCTGATCGGGTGGGAAATTGAACAGCAATTGCCTGATCTGATTGTTGTACTGTTCCTGCCAGTGACAACGTGCCCATGCGACGCAGTCCTCGAAGTTCTTCGGCCTCTCCTCGACGAGGGCCGTGTAAACCGACTCCAATACCTCGAGAGGCTGCACACCGGGCAACTTTAACGTTCGCTCGACGAACTGCGGATCGGCGATGTACTGAGCCGCATTTTCGGCGGCTTGACGGAACAATCCCTCGAAGCTGTCCCTCGCCCACTGTAACGTGTGCTCTATGGCGTTCGGGAAATTCTTTAACGTACAGATCGGTATACTCTTCTCGGGGGGATCTTGGGACGAGCTGTACGATTCGGTGAGGAAAGGCACGACGACCTGAGTGTTTCCCTTCGTTCCGAGAGTACCGGACTCGAGCAGAGGCTTGCGATAGTAGACGCAACGACGGTCCATGTATATGCGAGCGTCGACGTTGTCCAGAGCGTTCGCAACACCGTCGAGAACCTCGAAGAATTCGTCGTTGTAAACTTTCTCGGTCTCGGAGCATACGCGATTCTCGTGAGCGACGACTTTCATGCTCGGATTCATGCTCTTTATGACACGAGCCGCAGTCGATGATTTCGGCTTCTGAACGTCCGAGGGACGGAACAAGAACTGACGATTCAAGTTCGATTTCTCTATCAGATCCATGTCGGTTATTGTCACGCAACCGTTCTCGGCGCCGACGCCGAGCATAGCGAAGTTCTTCATCAGCTCGCAACCGATAGCTCCGGCTCCGACGACGAAGTACTTGAGACTTCCGATCTTCGATTGGAACTTCCGGCCGAACACGGCTACCTGAGAGTCGTAACGCGTTCCCGTCGGGCTGCAATCCTCCTCGGTTATCTCGCTGCGATCCGCCGGCAGGCACTCGACAGCGTCGAAGTAGAACCACTGGTAGATCGGTGAAAATTTACCGGAACAAGCTTTCATGACTTCCTGAGCGACTATGCCGCCTATGGTGGCGTTCATGGGATTCAAATCTCCGGACGATATCTTGGCGAATGTCTCGATGAGTTCGTCGTTTAGCTCGGTGTCCGGTCCGTAAGTTTCCTTGGTCGTTTTCACGAGCTCCCCAAACTCTTTGGCATCCTCTTGATTCCACGGACGCGGCGGAGCGCCTTTGTTCTTCGTGTACTCGTCCAAAGCGATGAAAGCGAGATGCAACTGTCCCGGATAGTCGAACTTGGCGTAGTCGGAGATAAGAAATTCGGGATCTTTTATGGATTCCTCGAGGGACTTGAAGCTCAATGTTTTCGGCATTTTTACTTGAGTGACGATACCGCCCTGCTCGTACTCCGAATATTCCGAAGTGTCGCCGATGCTGAAGGTATAAGGCCCCAACACTTTGATCTTCTTTGGCTGACAACCGTTCAATTCGGTCATACCTCGAACCTCGGAGAATGTAACGTAATCTCCGTCCTCCATGCCGTGTCTCGTGTCGTCGAGACACGCGACGATGCCCTGACTGTCTCTGGAGATACTCGCTACCATAGCGCTAACCGGTGGCTCGCCGTTCGTGTCAACGACGACGAACTTATCGCCAAAGTCGCAGAATACCCTGGAGAAGAGTCCACGAGTGTCGGCGATGATGAGAGCGATGTCGTTGGCCCGGGTGAACTTGGAAATACGAATTTGCTCGTCTAGAGGCGTTTCCGTGAGAACGACGACCTTGAACTTCTTTACGAAATCCTCGTCGAGGCTGCCCTCGTGATGACGAGTCGGCACGTAGCTGTTGAGCTCAGAGAGACGCTGACAACAAGCCGCAGCTCGATTCTTGCCGATGTCCGATTCGGTGAGATAAAATTGCGATCCGAGATCGGATATCTTGGTGATCGCGTTGTCGTGAAGAGTCACGGATTTTACACCGCCGAGAATAACGTTCTTCGCGATCTCAACGCCGAGACCTGCCAGGCCGGAAATTAGTACGTCCGAAGTCGCCATACGACGCATAGCGTCGTGACCGAGAACGTAGAGCTGTCGGGAGTAAAGGCCCTCGTCAATGTCGCCGGGGGCCCTGGAAGTCGAACCGTTCTTCGCCATGTCTGCGGTTAACGTCGTAGTCCCGTCACCACCACCCAACGTAGCAGCAGCTGCGGCGACGCGTCGCTTCTTGGCCGGGGGGTCAACGGAGCTCTCCACCACCTCAGCACTAGACATCGGACTTTACGAAACCCGTTTTATTTATCTCGTCGACTTTGTGAGGGATCTTTAGGATTACTTTTTTTTTTTCTTTTTTTTTTATCTTCGCCGACGACGACCACTTCGCTAGGATTCCCTTGAGGTACCTGTTCAAGTTTCATATACGTTAGGGCGTTATAATTTATGAGATATATCGGGCATAAGTGCTTCATAATTTTGTATAAGGAATTTGCCCTCAAGATCTGACCAGTCTGAAAACCAACCGCTCGATTAGTCCACCAAATCAACTCCGATCATTACCCTGAAGATATCTGCATGAAAGTAAATTTCATCGAGTTATAAGAACTGCGCTTTATATTGAACAAACACAGCTCGGGGAAGTTCACTTGGAAAACAAAATTCTAAAAGCAAACTATATTTTTCCTTCCTAAAGCAGTTCCTAACTTGTTTAACACTTTGTTACACTTTCTACAGCAGCGCAAAAAAGACACGCCAAAGATGAAATTTGATGTCATACAGATATTTTCAGGGTCATCTCTGATCCAACCTTGGGGAGGTTGATTTTTCACTGATTAAAAAATTAATTGTAATACCAACTGTTATATGTGTTGAAAAGGAGGTTGGTTTATGGTTGAATTTTCCTAAAACAACATGATTTCCGACCCTTAGCCAAGAGAGTTGTTTTCGGAGACTCCAACTGTAAACCAAAACTGGTTCGGTATAAACTTTCTATCCGACACGTGTAATGGTTGGTATTACGTTTGGTTTTGAAGTATCAACCAAATCCAACCGCCACAAGAATGGAATCGGAATGGTAAATTTGGTCATTTTGGAAAAGTCCAACTGTAATCCGACTTTCGATCGCACACATATAACTGTTGGTATTGCGGTTGGTTTTGCAATATCAACCAAAAGCCGACCTCCAGAAGGTTAGAATCAGAGTCGGTTTGGCGCACCAATAGACTAGTCAATTCGGAGCAGATTGTTAAAAAAAAAAACAGCCCAAATCCAATGCAAAGTTTTATGACTTTTTGGTCAACAAGGGATATTTTCAACAGCGACAAAAATAAAGGATGTAAATATATATCTATGACGTTATGTATATTACCGTTGTCCTCAACTACGGCAGCCTTCCCCTTCGTCCGAAAAGCCGATCCTTGCTATCACCCAGCTTGGCTGTTTACTTTTTTTTCTCTTGAATTCCTGTTACAACAAGTTTCATAATGATATTAGCTTGGAGAACATTTGCCGCTGGCACTGAAAAACAGCCTTCAAGAAAATCGACTTCGAGGGCGGTTAAACCAACGAATCCATTTATCGAATTTAATAAGGAACACAGTATATGTATATATATATATGTTATTTTTTTCATTCTCACCGTCGTCCTTCGGACTCTCGACGATTAGCCTTCGACGCGACTTTCTCGTCGAAACTTCGCCGTGAATCTCGGGTTCGCCCTTTTTTTTTTGCAGAATTTTATCTCCGCTTTCCTCGCGAACGGTGAAGCGAAGTCGCGAAAGCGTGTGTTTCAGAATGTGGCTGATTCGCCGCTAATCAGCGGCGTCGTCTCCCTCGATTCGCCGCGTTCCACGTATTCGCCCTGTACGTTTCCGCACGCTCGGAGAGACCGCCTTCTCCTCCTCTACCTGATTCCAATCTCCTTTATTACTCGCGATAGAGCCTCGTGCACGAAAATTCTTTTCGCACACAGCAGCCTCCCTTAGCTGCTAAGCTAGGTCGCCCAATCCGTTCAACGCAGCGTCTTCTCTACCCCGGCAACCCGCACTTGATGTACACCTTACGACAGTCCATGCAAGAATGATTTTTCGTTTATTTCAACCCGAGAGAGAGAGAGAGAGAGAGGGGGCGAGGAGAGACAGAGCGAGGTACGTTAAAGCGGATCACGGGGGAACGACGAGGGGGGGGGTGGGAAAACCAACGCGCAGAGGACACGGCCCGACACGACTACGAATACACCACACTACGAAAAAAAAAAATGTATACGTGAAATGCTTTTGCGCCTATGTTGCTCTCTCTTCCCAATGCGGAATACACGACACTCCGTGTTCGCCAATTCGCTGGTGTGTGCGGTGGCGGCCCTCTCGATGGCTCCGCTGCTGCTCGCAGCGCCGATGCCTTCTCGATTCGCGTTTCGTTGACCCACGAGCCGCGCGGCCAGGACGGTCGTGCGAAACACGAGAAAATTGCTTTTTCTTGTTATTTTAATTTTTTTTTTTTTTTGCAGCTACCGGATCTCCCACTCTGCTGGAAGCTCAATTTTTCAACGTTAGACGGGTTTTCGCGAATTTCGATAATAATTTGTGACACACGCGCTCGATAAGAGACGCCAGTGTGGTGCCAATTTTATTTTGCTCTGGATAGAACGAAAAAAAGAGGGAGGGGAGAGAGGAAGCTTCCTCTTTGTTCGCTCGTCGACTCTCTCGCGAACGAACGCCGAGCCGCATTTCATTCGAATGACAAACCGTTTCGTTGCGGAGATCCCTATGCTCTTTTATATACCGATAGATATGCTGGATGGATTTGCGTTTTGTGTCACATTTATTTTTATTTACTTTTTTTTGTCGTAGAATCATTCGTCGAAAGTTTTTTTTTTTTTTACGGGACTGAAGTTTGCAACTTTTGTCTGAAATAAATGAATATATGAATTAATGACTGTATGTATTTTGTTGGCATTTGGACTTTTTTCGGTTGCGGAAACCGAAAACGGAGCAGACATTCTTTTCGAAAAATTTGCTTTGGTCCGTTTTTGGTTCCCGCAACCGAAAAACGACCAAGATCGTATTTTCATTCTGTAATTTCATTACAATCAAAATTAAAAGCAGATCAAAGGAAAATCTTAAAATTAGCCAAAAATTTTAATAAAAAACGATCGGTCTTTTCTCGGTTTCCACAACCGAAAACGGACCAATGCAAAAACGTACAGTCCGTTTTTCGGTCTGTTTTTCAGTTTTTTTTTTTTCTAAAAGCAGCCGTCCGTCAACTTGCTAGGGTACCTGCAAAAAAATCGACGACCTGGATGTTGAGAGACAATTATGTGGCGAAGCTTTTTCAGCAATCTTGTTCTTTTTCTACTTTTGTAACTATACACAATTATTTAACAGCTCTGTACAGTTTTGATCCTCGAATAAGCTCCAAGTACCTTTACGCTACCCTCCAGAGTCACATGCTTAATTTATAAGTTACAACAGGAGAGCCTAACATAGGCCAGAGTTGTAATGACGCTATTATCATTTTAAAATCGCGAATCATCCTCGTCGAGAGAAACGGGACTGCCGAAAGCTCGTCGAGCGCTTCGGTCGACGATCTCGTCGTCGGCTGCGCGTCTGTGGCTTCGCGACTTGTGCCCCGCGAAATTTTCGTTCGTTCCGTCGGGTTCGGGGGTCGTGAACGGCGACGAGGATCGAGATATCGGCGGGAACGGTGTTGTCGGGGCTATGGAATCGCCGGTATCGGGCGCTGAGCGCTGACCCTCCACGAGCGGTCCGCTCAGAAGAGAATCCGGTGTTCCGTTCAACGAATGGACGATCGGCAGAACTGGTCCACCGAGAACATCACCGACGCTCGATGAAGACTTTTCCTCGGGTACCGTCGATGTGCGGCGTAAAGAAGAGGACTTCTTGCTTCTGCTGCAGAATAACGAAACATGGAATATATATATATATAATAAAGCTTTCAGAAGTAAAGCACCATTCAGAAGTAATTTTAGACACGATGTGCAGAAGAAACTCGAATATTTTTAGAGCAGCGTGCTTTGACTTGCAAAAAACAAAATCTATATTGCGTTCTTTTTTAAATAGAAATATTGCCTCAAATGTACACGCCGACGGTGTCTCGTACACTCACTGATGCATCTCAACCGGCGAAAAAGTCTGATCCGGACTGCTACCGGAGCCCCGACCATTGTCCCACGAATTGTGACGTCGATGATGACTGATCTTGTCCCTGTAAGCCTCAACGATATTGCTGAAACTACCGATAATTCTTTTGTCGAGTTCTTTGAGTAATTTTTGCGGTATATTTCCGTCCGGATTGCTTAGGCCGCCGTGTCCCTGCTCCTGCGTCGATGGAAAAAAAAATAATTTGATTAAATTAATTGGTCGATGGCAAGATTTGCTTCAACCCAGTTTCGTGGTTTAATTTATAGTCGAAATTTGTTTAACGTACTGAAGTGGTGAATGACGGTGTGTTCGTATCCGTGTTTGGATTCGTCCAGACGTTGGTCGCACCTGGAGCATCGTCCATGGAATTGTTTAGCATCTCCGCTGAATACGTCGGTCTCGCTGGTATAATGGGAGAACGGCAGCAGACCCTGAAGACCACGAAAACGTAGAAAATCCTGTGCCCTGGAAATTTATGCCCCAATGTCGATAATATATGTACTATAATGTAACTCACGAATTAACATCTTCCAATTTCTTGAGCAACCTCTCGTTCTCCCGGCACACGAGTTCCTGATCCCTCATGACTTGTTCCCTCGTCGAATAGAGCTCGGCGTTTTCACGACGCAGAGCCTCGTTTTCAGTTATGTAGGATCGCAACAATCTACTGAGTTCGGATGATTCTAGCTCGGCGAGCTTGTCCAAGTCCACTGGAGGGGGTGTCACGGCCAGGCGTCTTTCCTCAGCTTCGAAAAAAATAAGTATTAAATATAACACCATTTATAGTTTACTAAAGTCTCGTGCGATGACCAATCAAGAAACGAATAAATCAACAACGATAGTTGGTATTATTTTTCTATCTTTCAGATGATGCATTTTTTTAGATACGAGAAAGAAGTCTTTGCAGGATCTTCCTTACCTTTCGACTCCGAACGTTTAACGTTTGTTTCACTGCCGAGATGCAGCGCACCTCGTAGATGATCGTTTTCGACCTGCAGAGCGGCAACTTCGCGTTTCAGGCTCAAAATTAACGCTTCTCTCGGATCCTGAGTAGTTAAAACATTATATTACGTGTGAGCTTTCATTTCGTACTTTTACAAAATATATGGTACGGTCAATCTATCGAACTGACCATCACGACGATGGGCTTCGTGCGAATCTTCTTGGCTCGTGCCGCGTACCTCAGTGTATTGAGAGTTTCACTGGCGTTCGAGCGTGCCGGCGAGACGCAGGCAATCTTGTGTTGCACAAGAAAGAAACGTAGAAAATTCGTTTATAGAACGAGCAAATAATGGTCGATCGATTATCGCGTGAGAATAAAGAAACGAGCCGAAACCGTTTAAACTCACCATGAGTGTGACGCCGTTACCGGCGAGGCTGTCGGCCAATAATTTCGTCAGTTTGCTGTCCCTGTATGGAATGTGTCCGCCCTTACGTTTTCCATCGCTCAACGAAGCTATGCAATATCCTGTAAAGCCGCAACATAATAAATTCATTAGCATTAATAAATCTCTAATCAGAATACAATCGGTTTTCTGTGCACCTAGGACCATCAAGCTTTTGTTGATATTATTCGCTTCCTCGAGCGTCTTGCCCTCGCTGTGGGTTTTCTTCGTCATCTCGCTGCCGGCCAAGTCAACGAAATTTATTTTACCCTGCTTCGAGATGAATACACCGTTCTCCATCTGCGACAAAAAAAATATATATAAAAATAGAGTTTTCGGGAATGCGCGGAATTTTGTTACTCCCCAAGTTCGATCAGAATTCGGGGCAAGGTCGGTCGTATCAAGATTGTCACGCCAAGCAAATAGTTTAGAGAATCTGGGTTTCAACGGATCGCTGGCGATCTTTAAAGAAGCAGCGGCGGAGAGGATCCTACGCTGCGATTGAAGCTACACAATTTTGTGAAGCCATTACCATATTTCTATTTCTCTATTTTATATGAAGGTTTCCGAAAAACCTTCACCGAACCTTTCCGAAAGGGACCGAAAAATGGACACGTCCGTTGGGGAACGAAACGGACCGCAAAAACGATAAAACGGACCGTACGTTTTTGGATTGGTCCTTTTTCGGTTGTGGAAACCGAATAAAGACCAAACGTTTTTTATTCAAATTTTCGCCGTTTTTTATTTTTTTTTTAAATTCTGTTTTTAATGAAAGAACAGAACAAAAAAACTATCTTGGTCGTTTTTCGGTTGCGGGCACTGAAAACGGACTGAAGCAAATTTTTCGAAAAAAAAATGTTCGGTCTGTTTTCGGTTTCCGCAACCGAAAAGAGACCAAATGTCAACAAAAAATATACAGTGCGTTTTGTCGTTTTTTACGGTCCGTTTCGTTCCCCAACGAACGTTTCCGTTTTTCGGTCCGTTTGCGGTTCGTGAACTTGCTAGGGTTTATATGGAAATGTTTAAAAATATATTCCTATTATGATTGCAATACTATTTATAAATATGTAAAAGGACAGGATCCGTAAATAAATTAAATACATTTTTTTTAAATTCTTCAGCCTAAAAATCCTATAAATTTATGAATTTATCGGCGAAATGGATTTTACCTGTTGTTCGGACGTTATTTGGACTGTGAGGATGGTGTGACTTCTGCTTGAGTGCTCGTTCATGTTGTGCTTGCCCACGGATCTGTTTCTCATGCCTGAAAAAACAAATCAAAGATAAAGTAATACCGACAGTAGAAAAATATGACGTGTGAAAATTACAGCCTTGTCGTACCCTCTTCGAGAACAGCGAGAAGATCGTCGAGCTCCTCGCACTCGACAGTGAACAAATTTTCGACGAAGAAACCTCGAATCTTCTTGCTCCATCTTACAGCTAACGGTTTTCTCGATGTGCCTGGATTCAACAGATCTATCACCTTTTCGTTGTAGATCTCGAGGAAGGAAGCTTTGAGGACGAAGTTGCGGTCTTGGCGTTCCTGGAGCACCTTGAATAGATAGACGAAGGATCGAAAGACGAGGCCGTGCTCCTCGGAGTAAGGGTTTCCGCTCTGGAACTGCGAACAATAGTTGACGATAAAACGAAGAGCTCAGAGACAATCCTTTTTTTCGTTACGACGAAGCGGTGAAAGCGATCCTTACGAGTCCCGGTGGTCCCGTGAGGGTATGAGTCTTTCCACTTCCAGTTTGTCCGTAGCAGAAAGCCGTGGTGCTAAAACCCTCAACCGCCATTTCGATGAGTTTCTTGATACCGGAAAATTGGAGAACATCTTCCTGACTCGCCGCAGGCTCGAATACAACGTTGTAAGAAAATAATTTGGCTTTCTTGTCGCCGCTGTTCGGGATACCGTCGCACTGTGACGAAAAGAAAGGAAAACATTGAAAACTGATCGATGGAAACGATGTAGTGCCAGTGGGTGGAAGTAAAAAATGCTTACGTAGATCTGGCCACCCCCGGGAAATTGCACCGCGGCTTCATCGCCGGTTTTCACTTCCTTCTTGTTCAAAGGACGAACTCTGCGAATACGAGAATAAAATTCAATTATTACGTTTCACTTCAGCTGAGTTAATTTGATTAAGGTAGCTCCAGCGAGTGGTGTTCGTTTCGCATAAATTCGAGAAATTCGGGTAAGAATTGCAAACACTTCCCGATGTTACAAAAATCTGAAAAAATGCATACTTATTATAGGCACTGATAAGACTAATTTTGCAAAATAATAATAATTTGAAAATGTTATTAACAAATTGTTGAAAAAAAATTGTTCATCGAAATATGCGGTAACTCTTGCTTTTTACATGGAAACATGTGTAAAAATAAAAAAAAGATAAAAATCTGAAAAAATTCATACGTATTCCGAAAAATGAACGAATCATTTTCATAAAAAAAAAGTTGAGTTACCGCATATTTCGATGAACAATTTTTTTTTTTCAACAATTTGTTAATAACATTTTGAAATTATTATTATGCAAAATTAGTCTTTTCAGTGCCTATAATAAGTATGAATTTTTTCAGATTTTTGTAACATCGGCAAGTGTTTGCAATTCTTGCCCGAATTTCTCGAATTTAGGTGAAATGAACACCACTCGCTGGAGCTACCTTGAAACAAGAAAAATTGTACTTTACCTGACGACTACGTTTATGTTGTTCTCGGGCAGCAAGTGCTTCGATGCTATGATAACTCTTTTGTCATCCTCGGTCAAACGCTCGACGCTTCCAAGTCTGCAAATAAGAAACAATCTGTTAGTTGTAAATTTACTCGACGATCGATTCAAGGCCCGACAGGCAGAAGAGGTGGAGCACTCGTGTGTAACGTGCTGAGCGAAAAAACATTGTTTGTCCTGGCTCTTCAGAAGAACGAGCGTTGATGTGACGACGCAAAAAAAAAAAAAAAAAAAAAATTGATGGACACGAAAACTCCATTTCTCACTATCCCTTTTCCCCGTTGTGGCTATCTGGCGTGACCGCAAGTTCTGCAATGTCACGATCCACGAAAGATAATCATATTGACGCGAGAGGCGGTGTCCACAGTGAATAATATAGAAAAAAAAGAAACTAACGTGGTCGAGCTTATTCTGCCATTTTCAAATCAATATAGGTAAAAAAAAGGTGCCGGGAATAAATTTGTATTAGGAGTTTTGTAAAAAGCTTTGTGTCTCCTTAAGGAGGTCGTCTCGTTGCGCATTACCAAAGAGTGCGATTCACGTGCAATTCAAAACTTATTTCTTCTTACTTATTTTAAAAAAACCAACCATTTAGAAGATGCTAAGAAGATTAATTTTCTATAATAATAATTGCAAAAAGTTATTAACAAATTAGTAAAAAAAAAATCATTGTTCAATGAGTTATCGGATAAACTAACTTTTTCTTTAGCCCAAATTGACGCAATAATTTTTTTGAATACTCATGCATTTTTTGAGAATTTTTTCTAATTTAAACCACATTTTTTTCATTTTTTTATAGATAAAAAATCACGAATTTTTTAATATTAGAACAAATTCTTAAAAAATTTATGAGTATTTAAAAAAAATTATCGAATAAATTTGGGCTAAAGAAAAATTTGGTTTACCGACAAATTCGTTAAACATTGATTTTTTTTTACTAATTTATTAATAACTTTTTGGAACTATTATTATTGAAAAGTAGTTTTCTTAGCATCCTCTGTATGGTTGAATTTTTTCAGATTTTTATTCGATCAGAAAGTTGACGAAATTCTCTTTGAATTGCACATGAATCACACTCTTTGGTAATGCGCAACGAGACGACCTCCTTAAATATAAATTATGACATAACATAAATTGTAAAGTTTATTAAAAAAAAAAAAAAGTAACAATGTCGCTGAAACTTGTCTGTTTAGAGTGAAAACGAAAGGAAGGGTTGATAAATCGATTCCTTTGCCATGGAAGCCGGGAGTTTCGCTATCTGTCGTGTACATTCTGCTATTCGGGCTCCAGTCGATCACCGGGAAACAAGACAAGCGCGACTGCATCGCGGAAGCTACGGAGTTGCGGACAGATAAAGGAATAAAAAGGAAGGAACGAGTTCCGAGTACTTGTCGAATAACGAGGTCGCTCGTCAATCTCCCTGAGAGTTGTGTTAGCTCCGATGCTGTCACGGTGGGTTTCTCTAATCGGAGCTACTCAATATTTTACGAGACTCCCGGGCCGTCACGAGTATCTTGCGCGATGGGATCGTAAGTTTCGAGCGCACGACGTGTACCCGCCTCTTGTGTGTTTTCACGTAAGGAGAATCGCGTGTCTGGAACCGTCGATGCTTCGACAGGTCACGAGGAAATAACGAAAGTAAAAGTCGTGCTTACTTTTTTCCCATTGGCCAAAATCGCCTCTCGTATGCATGCTCAATTCCCCAGTGACCTTCGATTATTTTATACAAAAGCTCGAACGACGATTGTCAGTCTGATAGACTAAAAAAAAGTGAAATCAATATCGATATCTTCCCATATTGCACGAAATATTTTTAATCTTTCAAATCTTAAGAAATATTTCTGAAATATAATATGAAAATAATATTTTGAAATATACTGTCAAAATATTCCATCGAAACGTTTTTTTTTTTTTTTTTTTTTTTTTTTTTTTTTCCAGAAACATACTTAATCTTGCAACACATCGGAAATATTTCGGATATTACATAAATATTTTCAATATTAAAATAATATATTTTCGAAACCTTTCAAAAATATTTCTGCGCTGTGAGTTATATTGAAAATCAGTGATAAATTTAGATTACTTACAGATTAAACTTATAGATTCTTGTTTAGGTAAAGTATTACACGCACGAAACAAATTATAATTTCACAACGACGACAGAAGTCATGTGAAAAATTCGTGTACTTTCTTGTCCATTTGCCACCCGCTTCTGATTATCCTGATAGCATCCGGGCCACACCGATTATTTTAGTTTACACCCGAACCGAATAAGGCGACGCAATCAGAATTGGATCGACGAATAGGGGTGAAACGAGTGAGGGTTTGGAAAACGTTAGAACTAATGAGTAACGCCCCCCCGCCCCTTAACAGGTGAAAGTCTACCGCTCGTGTCCGATTATTTGTACAGGGGTTGAAAAAGGGCGAGGCTCTTTTCATATGAATATTATTTTTCCGTATAGATTGTACGAACAACGCTCGTGGCGACGTTATCACGATCGTCATCGCGTTCCACTATCGCTCGTTTGACGAACCCTCCAATATAGTTGATACAAAAGCTCCCAAAGGCATACGCGAAACATTTTTACACGTCTATTCACACATATAAGATTATTTTTTGCATTCGTCACGACAAATAATGGCGACAAAGTGGACTCGAAGTTATTAAAATGTAACGGTACGTGGACGTTCGTGTCCACGAGTTTTCCTATTTCACCTGTTTATATCTTTTTTGTTAATCCTATTTTGCATTTATCTTTCGTCGAAAGCTAAGGTAACGACCAACATGGGAAACCCACTGTCGCGGTGTAGCGATATCGCAAAAAAAAAAAAAAAAAAAACTCTTATCTCACCGTATAATTTTCACAGTAAACCGAGCGACCAATGTGCAAAATCGTCCGATGCTTTTGTTCCAATGAAAATTCGCGAGCCAAGCTCGTTCAATTTTATTCCACCGTTTTTTTTAATTTTTAACGCGCCGATCAACGAAATAAAATTTGCCATATCGAAGGATCTTTACTGCCGTGAATAATAGCGGATGGCACGAGATATCTTTCTCTCTGTGTCCCACTTTTTCTCGCTATCTGGCTATTCTGTTGATTTTCCACAATTGTGCACACAACGAGCTCCCGACTGCACTCGGCAACATTCCCCGAAGTGTCTGCATAATTCCTTCGTGTCCTCCGATACGCTATGAAAGATCCTACAGTGCACCTGGAAAACGTAAGCGATAATATTTATGTATTCTCATAAGCAAAGATCGATTGTACAAACTATCAATTGCCTCGCTCAGCTCTCTATAAATTCATTCCTCCCTGGCCGACCTCGAAACAAAATGCTAGCCTACGATAGATTCGGTCCTTTTTAGTTGCATCCCTTGCATGACATAACAAACAAGTTCTATTTGCGACACACGCTAATCGTAACTGTCCAACGAAAGCGTCGTCACGCGTAAAAGTGATCAATTACACGAATGTAACTGATTGTTCAACACGAATGTACGAATACGTAGATACTTTTTGTTTTCACGTGTATGTAATTTACATTAAGAATGTGTGTATGTGTCCAGGTGGAAGAAGCTATGTTGTCATTACGATTATCGACCGTGCGGTAAAGTTCGAGCCCCGAGCACGGGCAAGGTCTCGCAATCGATATATTTTTTTTTTTCCAGTGGTTGTAGGCCCGCCCGTCTTTATTTTGCACTGTCTAACTCCGTAAATCTATGTACATAAATTCGCAAGTATACAAAAGACTCGAAGGGGGTACACGTACTCGCTAATAATTTTACTGTGTTACGCCCGCTTCCTCTTTTCTCTTGCGTGCAAGTAAAAAAAAAAAAATGAATACGTTGCAAGTAAAGTTGCAAAGGTGGATCTGAACGAAGCAAAATATTAATGACCAATTTAGAAAGAGCTTGGAACAATACTGAGTGGTCTTAAGTAATTTGGCACTTGGAGGTATGAGATGGTAATTTTTACTCTTTCGAGCGGCCTGCTTTCGATGGAGCCTCTTGGAGCGAAAAGACGAACGTGGGAGTTAGAAAATAAAAATGGAACGTAGGACGAATGATAAGTGGCGACTCGTCTTCGATAATGGTGGTGCTCGCGTCTAGACTCATCTTTGTCCTAGATCTACGATGTCGTTGCGAGCCTCGCTTCGCGGTACTCGGCTCTAGCCACTTTTTTCTCTTTTTACTCCTCGCCACTTTCATAGCCGCGACAAAACCCACGACTGTGTGTACACACGTCTGTGCGTATTGTCCTGTGGAAAAGATAGATGTATATTGGGAATCCTGAACTTCGCACGATCGATATACATCCCCGGGAGCTCGCGAGGATCGCGGCGGATAACTTCGCTCGTAACTGTTTGCACCGTGCACATAGCTTAGTCATGTATATTGGAGTACCGACGATATGCACGTATGCGTGTATATATTCATGGAGCGTGCAGAAAGCGGAGGTGAGCAAGCAAAGCGACGTTCGTGCGAATCTCGAGCTCGCTCGGCCATGCGCGTGCAACCGAAAGTATATGCGTTAATGCACAGGTGAGCTTTAGCGATTCGTTAGGTTTGCCAATGTTTTTTCCGCTGTACCGAGGCTGAAGATCCCCAAAAGCGAGAGTCTCAACCTCAAAACACAGTCACGGTACCAAAGATTTTGCAATACGTAGAAAGGGACTTCCCCTCAATTTTATTATCGACGTTCCATTCTGTGATAAGATTAGCTTTGAATTGCGGTTATCAAATACCCGGTAAGTCCGTTCAACAAGGTAGGAAAAATCTGTTGTTTCATTTCTTTGACCCTGTGAGGCACGGTATATTACAGATGATACACCTTTTTGAATTCAGAAAAAATGCATAACAAACCGATGTAATTGAAACTTCATACTTGTTAAAAAAAATTGTATGCTTCAAGGGGTTAAATGAATTTGAATAGAAGTTTCTTCTTCGGTACGTGAAACGCAGTCGTTTCCCTAGCGGACGTGAGCAACGAATGGTCTTAGTTGCGTCACAGTTGCTTTTTGGCTCAAAGTTACTTTGCGGTTGGAAATTAAAGATCTCGGTTGCATTCTGTCATTTAGCAACCGACAGATAAATCTGAAAAGCAACCGTAATTTTTTGGTTGTAAATGGATTTTTTTTTCATTTTGCTTCCACAGCATTTTGTTTCCACGTTTTCGTGAATTTTTTTTTTTTCAAGATTTCCAACTTGGGATGTTTAAACCTTTGCACGATTAGCACGAAACGTCAGTATATCGTACCTTATCGACGTGTTAGCGGTCGTAATTTAAAATATATCGGCTTAAAATTTGGCTCACAAGTAGATAGTGATTAAAAAGTGTTTAAGGTTGAATTTGGAGCGACACCGTTAAACGGTTCAAAATTAATTGCGTTTTGGATTTTTATGCTATTAGTCATTTATGTGTTTCTTGTGGGTTCCACAGCGACAGAAAGGAACGCAGCTCGGTTTTCATGGGTTGTCCGGATCCACTTGGGCTTTGTTATATCTTACTCGCTTCCTTGCGATCCCAACCGACTCGGTGATTTTCCTTTCGATCCTGTGCTACTTTTGCCGGGGCTGCTTCCCCTCGATCCGTTAGATCTGTCGCCCGGACTGTTTCCTCTCGATCTTCTTGGGTTTTTGTTGCGCCGCTCCTGTGATGTAGATCTTGGTCCGCCTGGCTCCTTTTTCGGGCTACCGCTGCCACGCTGCGGCGACGGACTTTTCAGCAGCACCATCCGTCAGGGTCTTGAAAATAAAAATAAAAAAAAATCCGATGAGAATATTGGCAGCGAGATGAATTTGCAAGTTATTTCGTCGACTTTATTTTTTAATCTAATTTGCAGGGAATGCGAGAATAGCTGTGAGAGAGAGTCATGACAGGAAATTGTACAATTTCCTTGATTAAACGCCGTCCGGACGCGTGCGGTGTCGGCCGAGGCAACGAGTTCGCTTGCGTGCCGTGAAAGCCTAGCGGACACGGTTCCTTATACTTCATGCTCGCCCCGGTTACGTTATCTCGCCTCGCTAATCTTTACAGTATTCGCGTAAATTCTTGAATCGAATAATTTTCTCTCTCCTGATCGACATGGCACTGAAAGCGAAAAAAAATCTTTACACACGCGATGAGTCGCGTTCGTTCACCGGATAATTGTATCGCAGTCTGCGGACGCGATGCATGCAAGAAAAACATGCATAAAACATAGAGAGCCGCTCGAAGTTCAGGGAGAGCGGCGGAAAAGAGACAAAGAAAAAGTTTAAAACGTCGATACCGGCCTCGCTGTTTGACATTCGTCAAGTTCATCATCGACGTTTCGTTACTCTGCAATCTAAACGTGAACCTTACAAGTCAGCTTTACACGGCATTCATTATCGTGAAAGTACTCTCTGACAGTATAACAGAATTAGAAGAAAAGCGATATAAGAAGAAAAAACGCTGAGCCTGCGTTGCTCATTGCATTTAGATTATTTCTTTTTTGAACCGTACGAATTGCTCACGACAATGAGACAAATAGCAACAAAAAAAAAGAAGACTCGGAAAATACTCACAGGAATTTCGCCAATGGTAATCAAAATTCCATAACGTTGTGCGTATCCGTTTCAATGTAGAAATAAGCTCGCACTTATTTTTACCCTCGAAGAACTGCAGTCGGATTGTAGTCGTGCAAAGGGTTGTTGTGACGTAAATAAAAAAAAGTTGGAAGTCGTTGTTTGAAATCGTGTGAACCGTACGGTCGCACGAGCCGGACTGTCAGTACCTACTCGCAACAGGACGGAATTGACCCCCTCGCTGTGTATCGGACAGTGGCGATAGGGGTAGTTTCCGAGTGCCGCCTCCGTGCCACCCTTTCTCTCGGGCTTCGGCTAGCTTCGTCGTGGGGCGCGGATCGAAAATAGTGTAGAGTACTGAACATGTGTACAGTATCCACGGACATCGAGTGTAGCTGGACAAACGCAGCTCTCTCGCGATCGCGAAACAGCCATCACGTGCGCTTTGCTCGTTACGTAATCCAAACGATGAACTTGAAACTCCAGCAGTTCCGTTGATAGCTTCATCTCTTCTCTCGCTGCAGCTGCGTTCTGAAAACAAACGAAAAAATTACAGTTTCAGTACGGAGACTTCGACATTTTTTACTTGACTTTTTACAATGTCTTTTATAGTTTGCATATCATTTCGCGAAAGCATGCAGTCTGGGTGGTCCACTCGTCTAATTGGCTGCCTAGAATGCATCTCGAGAGTCGTGACACTTTTCGAGTATATATTAGCCACACGAGACTTGAATGAAAAGAAATAACGTTGTTTCTTCTTTACAAGGTATCAACAGATGGTGGAAACGAGGAGAGCTACTGGTTGTGTACTCGAGGAGAGACGAGAGGTAGAAGAAGATAAAGATAAAAGAAAGTGAGAAAGGGGCCAACGGCACCTGCTGCTGCTGCTGCTGCTGCTGCTATCCACGGTGCAGTAGAAGCAACAGGTTCGACGGGCTCTTCCCTCTTCTCGTCTCTTTTTTTGCTTATTTCGCGAACGAGCGCGTGTTTTATTTGAAAATTATCCGAGCACACACACGAGAGCGTAATTGCAACGGGGCTGCAATTTAACGAGTACGCCGTATGTGTATACGGTATAGGCAGCGAAGGGTAATTATAGAAGAATATATACAGGTAAGGGTAAATTTCTTCCTTCCGGTAAACAAGCATGAGCTCGATATTCCTCGATCGTCCTGGCATAACAATTTTAGTCGTCGGACATTGTTGTTGCTGTTCTTTTTTTTTATTTCAATAGTTATATTTAGACTTTACTGTGTAGGCGCAACCGGTGAGTCATGAGCTATTTCACAGATTATGAATCGATAAAAAGTGAGCATTTTTATACATTTTAATAAGTTGCGAAGTTGACTATAAAACCCGTTATACGAGTTAAATTTCGATAAGATTAGACCAAGCACTCATACGTAAAAGTAAAATCGTTCCGGGTGTACGAGCACTCGAGTTGTACGAAAGGATAAGAAGGCTTTTTGTTCATTCGTTTTCTATACACTGTGCAGCCGTTCGTCCAACGATAGCGGCAAGTTGCAGTGTGAAACGTTTCGACTTGGAGGGGAAAACTCCAGCATAAAACTCTCATGTATTTCCACTGCAAATTTATATTGTAGTTTGAGTGCGCTATGGGAAAAAAGGTGCTGCTGCTGACGCTGCTGTTCATTCTCACAGAGCGTTATACATATCGTGAGACTTCGATTGTCTTAAATTCGTTGTATTCAACGAACAGGTGAAAGCATGAAAGCGTGAGTTTCTTTAACATCGTTAAACGATCAGACGCGCGAGTATCGCACCGAGTCGCTTCCCTGAATTTTTTCTCCCTCAAAGTTCTCACAATTACGAGAATCTGAAAAATCGATGATGGAAACATCTTTATCAACAGGGAGGAAGATCATTTTTTTTTTTTTTTTCATCAAGTACAATGAATTACCTTGGCGGAGGTCAGATGAGACTGCGATCAGCGGCCAGGCACGATCGAGATGAAGAGAGCAATACCGCGGGCTATGGGTTACAAGCGAAGCGAAAGTGCAGTCTTATTCGATGAAGTTACACACAGACTCTCGTGCAGCAACCTGCTTCGATAACGAATCCCAGTAAGCTGTTCTCTCTCGCTGCAAGGAGAAAGAGCACAATTACTTATTATTCAACGAAAAAGCAAAATAAAAAGTTTACGTAGACTCCGGAACTGCGGCGATACACAATAATTACTAATAATTTTTCTAAACATTATTCACCAAGAGTCTCGAGTTAAAACGAACTTTTTTTTTTTTAGTGAAAGGCTCATGTTTGATTTACGCTTGAATAATTCGTCTTTCGAAAGAATGAACTCGTAATCGCGTACACAAATGTACGCTCGCGGAGTGTAGGGCGCAATGATCGATAAGTAAATTACATTTGGCTCGTAGGGGCTGCTTCGGGTCTCGCACATCTTGGCTTCCCGTTCCTTGACGTTCGCCTAAGTCGCACTGAGCCCTCGGATACATCTCATCCGTGAGATTACGCGGTGGACATTATAGGGCAGGATTCTCGGGTTACTGACTCTCACTTTGTGCGTTTTGTTTCTCAGCGTGTCGCGGTTATCCGCGCTACTTCTCGTCCTCGATTAACTCTATCTTGCGGGACACTGAAACACATCAAGCATAACTATATCGAGCGAACGAGGACGGAATTATGAATGAGAAAGAAAGCGGGTTATAGCATAAACGACTTACAAAAGGGATCCGTTAGCCCTTTACCGTTAAGACGCTTTACTGCTCTGCGGCAAATTTAAAACGCGCGCTTCACGGTACTCTGAAATCCTCTTATTCTTCATCGTCTATTCTTCGAAAGTTTCTTGTAGAGACTGAACGAGATGGAGATATACAAGTCGCACGCGTATCAAATTTCGATGCCGCAAGGTATTGAGCTCCAAAAAAAAAATATATATATATATATAGTCCGACGATCCGGAATAAGTAAGCTTTCACGAGAGGAATGGAATATGTCGTGAATGCGTTGGTAAAAATTGGTTCTCAATCAATTACCGTTTGACTTATCGTGATGGGCTTTCACCTCGTCTCCCCGAGGAGGTCACGACGATTTTTGAAAGCTGCTTTGTACCGCTCGTCCATTTCTGTCGATTAATCCTCACGGGATTTGTGATCTTCAATTATTAATACCGCTTGGTGGATCATCCGGCGCGCTGCGTCGCACATAGCTATTTTTTCACAATACTAACGGCCGAAGACCCTCAACTCCGATCGTATAGCGCGAGGACGGAAGAACAGGTAGAAGCTTTCAGAGCATTCTCGAGGAGTCACGAACGACAGACTCGATATCGTTCACGTGTTCACGTGACTGGGCTGCTTGACCCCGAGGTCGGCCGGCTCGGCCTCAGCTTCTTACATCTTCTTTCTCTAACCAGGTGCCTTGCGAGCACTGCTCAGTTACGGTGTCCCAGTTACTGACCGTGTCCTCGTTATCTGCAGACATAAAAAAAAATTATCTACATAACGAATTAATATTTATGATAAACGGAACAGTTAGTGTAATAATTTCCTACATTAATAGCAAAATTTATGGCACGAGGAATTCTTAAATATAATTACATTTATCACGATTTCTCTCATGTTTGAAATACGTTGTTCATTATTTTATGTTGTGCGAACATTTCGTTTTCGCCTTGTATCAGTCTGGCGCCCGGTCATCCTCGCTATATTAAATCAGTTGATCGGGTTTCCGATCTTGTAACTGCGCTTGCCTCATTTTTACTAAATTTTTTTTACTAAATAAATAAATAAATAAATAAATCAAACACAAACGTTCGATCAAGCGAGTGTGATCAACACGGAACATTGCTATATTCATTACCCAATGTAAATCTTTACTGCTCAGTGCGAGTGGGCAGTAACTGGGACACTGTGGGCCTATCGAACATCTCTCTCGTTCATCTCCTCGAATGGAAAAAGATAATGGAAGAGAAAGAGCTCCGAAGAAAGGCCCGTGGACAAAGTCGTCAGGTATATTTGGCACGGTCGGTCGAAGAGGCCACCGACACTTCTCCTCCTACTTCTCATCGGGCGCGTCCTACGACCTCCGACGTACTCGCGGAGTGCTTGTACCACAGTGTATAAATATATGTATACACACACATACGCCGCAGAGAATCCTCCAACACGCATATACATTCACGTAATACAGCCGTGGCAACGTCTCTTTCTTTCTCGTTTATCGCCTTCGAACTCTCCACCATCGGCCGGGAGTTGCCCCTGCTAGGCCGCTTCACAACTGTGGGGCTATGCGGCCTGTCTGACTGCCGATCTTCACCGAGCGGTTAGTCACGTCGTGGCACACAGCGTGCGCGCACACGAGCCGGCTTTCATATTCATCGACACACAACAACAACTGTATAATATACCGTTGCATTAAACAATATAATAATAATGATGATTACGATGATGAACAAGGATTGGATGTAACGTACGCGAGGGCGAACTCTATCTATTCATCCTTCGTTAGCGGTGTTTTGTGGCGTCTCTTCCTTCAAACGCGAGTTGTTATCCGGTTCCCCAGTGCAGCATCGTCTTTCGTTATTCAACCTTTTATCATCGAGCCTGCGAAAAGAAAGAGGAGTCAGAAGAATTTTCATTTGCAGCACTAATAAATTACAACTTGTTGCGAGGGACACGGTGAAAGTTTTTTTTTTTTTTTTTTTTTTAATCGTGATCGAGAAGAAGTAATGAACCGCATGTTTCCGAAGCAGGCACCTGCGTCTGCTGACTATGTACAATTTGGCGCACGAAGCGAGTAAATAGTAAAACGGAGTTCACCGTGATTGTACGCGGTACCGAAGCACTGGATTTCATTTCTCCGTATTGTGAGTAAATTAATAATATTTTATACGCTAGTTAACCGAGCACGAGGCCTTTGGATCCTCTACGCAAACGACGTGACTCTATATTTTTGCATAGGCAAAGAAAAGGTATCGGCTGAGAGAAAAGTCGGAGGATTAAAAGATTTGTTGCGGACGGCATTGACGATTTGTTGAGCCGTATCGATTTCACGTTCGCAACGCCGACAAATAGGATTTTATTGATGCATCGGCATCTGGAACGTGAGTCACGAGCTTTAACTTCTACGATAGTTCGTCTGTTCTTCAAGTTAACGCATTATTATTTCGTTTGGTAAACAAACGTGTATTTACTCTTGCCGATAACCTTTTTTTTGACGTCGACAAATAGGATTTTATTGATGTATCGACATCTGGTATGCGTTGAACGAGCTTTAACTTCTACGATAGTTTGTCCGTTCTCGAAGATAACATTATTATTATTATTATTATTATTATTATTATTATTATTATTATTATTATTTTGTAAACAAACTTGTATCTATCCTTGCTGGTAGTCTTTTTTTTTTAATCGTAAACGATATTTGGAGCTATTCTTCGTATACTCTGTGTCCTTCGAGTCTATTCCATCGCCGATCATGAACGCTCGTGAGGGGAGAGAGTAATATCGATGACGATCGTAAAATCGTGGCGAGCCACGCACGATACGTGAATTCCAAACGGTACCGTCAGCATCATTGACGAACTCGTAGGGCTTCTACGGTATTATACCTCAATGTCCCCCGAGGTAACGACGAAACACGTCATATTCCACGCTTGTACGAGGACAACATTTATTCTTCGGAGATGCCGAGACCTCGTACGATGAATAACTAAGTTGTGGACGATTAATTTGCACATTGCTACCTGCGAACAAGTAACGTGAAACAAAAATGGTCAAAGCTATTATTTCAGACAGAAAAAAATATATGTATGTCCAGCAGAAAAATTTAATATTCCAAGGTTCAAACGGAGAGTTGATTCGTGCTCGCTCCAAATTCGACAATAAACCTATTTATACCGGTTCGTTCTGTTTGACCTCTACGAGGAAACATTTTTTTTTTTTTTCGTCTTTTTAAAATCGCGATGACTCAACGATGCAGCCAATGATCCTATCCTCGATAAGCACACGACGGGTTGTAAATATTCTTTACGTCACACCGAGCGATATCCCTAATTCTCGACTAGCGATAAGCACCTGCCGTCCGCGAAGTATTTTTTGCTTGCGATAAAAAATAAATAAAAAAATTTTTAAAACCCTTGGCAAGTAGAGAGAGCTGCAAGGAAGAAAAGGAAAGACGATAGAGTCGCTTCTTTTCTTTACTCTTTCTCTGAGGATCTAAATACGTATCGGTGTATTTCTTGCGGAGTCTGTTACGTGGTGAAGAAGAAGACGAACGAAGAGGCATCGAACTCTCGCCGCTTTCGTTCTCTTCTTCTTCTTCTTCTTTTGCTCATCCGCCGGTTGCTCGCTCTACGCCTTCGCGTAAACAGAAATTGCGAATAAGTGGAACATAAAGTTTGCCGACTGGAGTTTCGAGAGAAATCTATAGCTAGAGACTGCAACGAGATTTTCATCTCTGGCCACTGTTACGACTGACTGGGGATCCACAGTTTTCGAAGAATATATACTTATTCTATTTCTTCAACGTAGTTGAATCTCAAAGTTACCGGGTTCGACGAAATCGGCAACTCCGTAAAGCAAAAAAAAAGATAAAGGAAGCGTTCAAGAAGGACAACGATCACTGGTTCAATCATCATTATCCTTCATAATCATCATCTTCATAGATTTTTGCAAAGGCTTCTCCGCCATCATCGCCACGAAGCGCCAGAATCGGCTGACGAAGTACGAAAGCCGAGTTCCCAGAGTCTCGAACAACTGCAACATAAAATTACAATACGTCAGCATGAATTTTCCATAGAGTCGCGGACAAAGCGTTCAATCGCGATCGAAAACGGACTTTCAGTATTGAAAAAAAAAAAAAACAGCTGCTCTTTCGTTGAAGGCGTTTTGCGAGGAGGCTCGAATATTCGAGAGAAAAAACCTGCGGGCGACAACGTCGTGACATTTCACGGTTCTCGGGTGGCTCGTCTCAGTCGTCGCGCTCGACGACGAGCACGCGCTGATCGCAGTTTCCTTTCTTCGTCCGTGCGCTTCCTCCGAGACACCTGCAATTACCAAACGTCAAGTATGCGCAATAAACTCGTTGCGAAGTTACGGAAGGATGTTACGATGCGTCGTTGCGCGAACGCACTTTCGTTGAATGGATCAAGTAGATTTTTTAATACCGTTCTTCAGGAGAGAGAGAGAGAGAGAGAGAGAGAGAGAGAGAGAGAGAGAAAACAGCCACCCAAACTTGTATCTTTAAGGTAAAAGGGGAGAAGTACCGTATGACAAACTAGACGCGGCTTTGCGACACGCTCGAGAAACTTTGTGTAACTGTGCGACGATACTTATATAAAACAAAAAAAAGACCCATATGTATATGATACCTAAACCGGTTGACAGAGCGGCAAAGCAAAGAATTTTTATGCGTCTCCTGCAAGCTATTCGCGGTTGAAATATTATTTTATTAATAAGAACTCTTAGTGAGACACCGGTGATGCATGTAAAATTCTATTACCAATATAAAGAACGAAGTCAAAAACACGCGCGTGGGTTGATCTGAAAAATAGCCCGCGTCGTGACTAACCGGATACGATTCTGTATTAATCCGAACGGATTTACCAAGGACTTGTTTTGTACTAGAGGGAAGTTCTGAACTGTGAAAAAAAAAACCGGTTGCTCGTGATATTCCATGGAGCATCGCGCATTATTCTTGTTTTCTATTCCCCGGCTGCGAGAGCTAGACGTTTAAGGATTTGGATCCCGACCTTGGCTGTCTCGAAGTTTCGCGACGCTCGGAGCCGCGTGGCCTAAGTAGACGAAGAGAGGAATAATAATAAGATGAAGAAATGAGGCTCTCTGAGGACGAGGCTGAGTCGTAGCGGCATAAAGAAGACCGTGGCTGCTCGTTCGAGTGTAATAATAAACTCCCGAGAGTCAAACGAGGTACAGCACGCGAGAGCGAGCACCGAAAATACGAGGCTCTCGTACTCGACTCCTCGGCGATGATGATTTCTTCTCCGCAGTCTCGACGACCGCTGGAAGGGCGTCGTGTCACTCGATTAACGGAAATAAATTTCCAGCTATTCCTGGAGAGCCTCGGGAAACGAGGACGCGACCGACGTCTCCGAAGGGCCTTCGACCGTTTACGAGCTGGGAACAAAAACAAATTTTTCGCAATTAAATTGGAGTAAATTTTATATTTTATTTATTATTTATTCATCATAAATCGACGCCAAAAACAATTAATTTTTATGATGTTGAATTAGTGCAAGTGACTTTTGCTTGCTTACCCGTACTGTATTCGTTGCATAAAATATTAAACTGGTGAAACGAGTATATTGGCTATACTTACATTGGGCTATTTCTCCTTCCGCTATCTTAGACCGTGTTTGTCGTATCGACGAATGCATCCCGTCAAACTCGTGTGTAAAAGGTGTTTCTCCGTTTATGAGCTGGGAACAAAAACAAATTTTTCGCAATTAAATTGGAGTAAATTTTATATTTTATTTATTATTTATTCATCATAAATCGACGCAAAAAACAATTAATTTTTATGATGTTGAATTAGTGCAAGTGACTTTTGCTTGCTTACCCGTACTATATTCGTTGCATAAAATATTAAACTGATGAAACGAGTATATTGGCTATACTTACATTGGGCTATTTCTCCTTCCGCTATCTTAGACCGTGTTTGTCGTATCGACGAATGCATCCCGTCAAACTCGTGTGTAAAAGGTGTTCCCCCGAGGTACTCCGAGACAAGACACGCCATTTCCGGTAACCGGTTGGCCTTTGACGTTCCTCTCGTGCTATCGTACGAGCCAGCCAACGGAGCTTAGCGAAAAAGTGTTTAAAGTATCTCGTTCGCTCACGACTCCTTTCTTCTTAGCTTCCTTCTTCGGTATTGCGAGATATATTCATCGAGGGCCGGCCGACGATAAGATAATGGGGCTAGGAACGGTCAATCGACGTTACATCGCTCCGCGAGATGCGAAGCCAAGAGACAAAGTCGAAAACCTTTACCGAGGAAAAAAGTTACCTCGCAAGGCGCGTTATACTACTCGGCAACTTTGGGAAAGCTTCCTCCAATACACTTGGAGTCCAAAAACGCTGTACACGCCCTGGTGAAAAAATTTCTCCGAATAACTTTGAAAATAAATCTGAAAGTCTCGAAAAATTTCTCTGAAATTTCTCTGAAAAGTCCTCTGAATTTCTCTCACTGTTCGCACTTTTCAGAGAAAATCAAAGATTTTTTGGAATCTAAATATTTCTAATTGTTCTGAAAATCTCCAATTTTTGCTGCCAACTTCTCTGAAAAACTATGACCTTCCTATATTCAGAAACTATTTTCTATAAGTCAAATGTTCGCAGAATTGCTCATACAACGGATACATAAATTATTATTTACTGTTTACTGTTCGTACGAACACGAACACAAAGGTTTACTGTTCGTCCGAATACCAGAATGAGCCCTAGCACACGTTGACGGATGGCTGCTTTTAGAAAAAAAAACGAAAAAATGGAGCAAAAGACGTAGACGTCCGTTGGGGACAGAAACGGACCGCAAAGACGGTAAAACGGACCGTACGTTTTTGGATTTGCCCTTTTTCGGTTGTGGAAACCGAGGAAGAATTGAACATTGGTTATTAAAATTTTTGGCTGTTTTTAAAATTTTTGTTTGCTTTGCTTTTAATTATATTTTTAACGAAAGAACAGAATAAAAATACGATCTTGATCGTTTTTTGGTTGCGAGAACCGATAACGGACCAGAGCAAATTATTCAGAAAAAAAATGTTCGGTCCGTTTGCGGTCCGTTAACTTGATAGGCACCAGATCTTAGAGTGAATGTGTAAAAGTTCTCTGAAATTCTCTAAACATACATTACCCGAGAGAATCGCAGTTTTTCAAAAAATAAATCGTATTTTCTCTGAAAAAGTGTATTGTTCATTCGGGTAACAAAATTAGTAGATTTTAGAAGAAACTTATAAGTTGTCTGGAATTCTCAAACACACATTATCCGAGAAAATCGACGTTTTTCGAAAAATAAATTGCATTTTCTCTAAATAAGTGTACTATTCGTCCGAGTAACAGAAAGAGTAATAAACCTTAGAGACAACTCGTATTTTCTTTTACGATGTGGCTATTCGCACCCTTTCGTGCGTCGTGCGTCGTGCGTCGTGCGTCGTGCGTCGTGCGTCGTGCGTCGTGCGTCGTGCGTCGTGCGTCGTGCGTCGTGCGTCGTGCGTCGTGCGTCGTGCGTCGTGCGTCGTGCGTCGTGCGTCGTGCGTCGTGCGTCGTGCGTCGTGCGTCGTGCGTCGTGCGTCGTGCGTCGTGCGTCGTGCGTCGTGCGTCGTGCGTCGTGCGTCGTGCGTCGTGCGTCGTGCGTCGTGCGTCGTGCGTCGTGCGTCGTGCGTCGTGCGTCGTGCGTCGTGCGTCGTGCGTCGTGCGTCGTGCGTCGTGCGTCGTGCGTCGTGCGTCGTGCGTCGTGCGTCGTGCGTCGTGCGTCGTGCGTCGTGCGTCGTGCGTCGTGCGTCGTGCGTCGTGCGTCGTGCGTCGTGCGTCGTGCGTCGTGCGTCGTGCGTCGTGCGTCGTGCGTCGTGCGTCGTGCGTCGTGCGTCGTGCGTCGTGCGTCGTGCGTCGTGCGTCGTGCGTCGTGCGTCGTGCGTCGTGCGTCGTGCGTCGTGCGTCGTGCGTCGTGCGTCGTGCGTCGTGCGTCGTGCGTCGTGCGTCGTGCGTCGTGCGTCGTGCGTCGTGCGTCGTGCGTCGTGCGTCGTGCGTCGTGCGTCGTGCGTCGTGCGTCGTGCGTCGTGCGTCGTGCGTCGTGCGTCGTGCGTCGTGCGTCGTGCGTCGTGCGTCGTGCGTCGTGCGTCGTGCGTCGTGCGTCGTGCGTCGTGCGTCGTGCGTCGTGCGTCGTGCGTCGTGCGTCGTGCGTCGTGCGTCGTGCGTCGTGCGTCGTGCGTCGTGCGTCGTGCGTCGTGCGTCGTGCGTCGTGCGTCGTGCGTCGTGCGTCGTGCGTCGTGCGTCGTGCGTCGTGCGTCGTGCGTCGTGCGTCGTGCGTCGTGCGTCGTGCGTCGTGCGTCGTGCGTCGTGCGTCGTGCGTCGTGCGTCGTGCGTCGTGCGTCGTGCGTCGTGCGTCGTGCGTCGTGCGTCGTGCGTCGTGCGTCGTGCGTCGTGCGTCGTGCGTCGTGCGTCGTGCGTCGTGCGTCGTGCGTCGTGCGTCGTGCGTCGTGCGTCGTGCGTCGTGCGTCGTGCGTCGTGCGTCGTGCGTCGTGCGTCGTGCGTCGTGCGTCGTGCGTCGTGCGTCGTGCGTCGTGCGTCGTGCGTCGTGCGTCGTGCGTCGTGCGTCGTGCGTCGTGCGTCGTGCGTCGTGCGTCGTGCGTCGTGCGTCGTGCGTCGTGCGTCGTGCGTCGTGCGTCGTGCGTCGTGCGTCGTGCGTCGTGCGTCGTGCGTCGTGCGTCGTGCGTCGTGCGTCGTGCGTCGTGCGTCGTGCGTCGTGCGTCGTGCGTCGTGCGTCGTGCGTCGTGCGTCGTGCGTCGTGCGTCGTGCGTCGTGCGTCGTGCGTCGTGCGTCGTGCGTCGTGCGTCGTGCGTCGTGCGTCGTGCGTCGTGCGTCGTGCGTCGTGCGTCGTGCGTCGTGCGTCGTGCGTCGTGCGTCGTGCGTCGTGCGTCGTGCGTCGTGCGTCGTGCGTCGTGCGTCGTGCGTCGTGCGTCGTGCGTCGTGCGTCGTGCGTCGTGCGTCGTGCGTCGTGCGTCGTGCGTCGTGCGTCGTGCGTCGTGCGTCGTGCGTCGTGCGTCGTGCGTCGTGCGTCGTGCGTCGTGCGTCGTGCGTCGTGCGTCGTGCGTCGTGCGTCGTGCGTCGTGCGTCGTGCGTCGTGCGTCGTGCGTCGTGCGTCGTGCGTCGTGCGTCGTGCGTCGTGCGTCGTGCGTCGTGCGTCGTGCGTCGTGCGTCGTGCGTCGTGCGTCGTGCGTCGTGCGTCGTGCGTCGTGCGTCGTGCGTCGTGCGTCGTATATCGTATATCGAGCGTGTTGTGTTTCACTATTGATTAGTTCCAATTAAGCATAACATTTTTCGTGTGTCGTGTGTCGTGTGTCGAGCATTTTGTGTCTCGCACCATTTATTAGTTCCAATTAAGCATAACATTTTTCGTGTATCGTGTGTCGTATATTGAGCGTGTTGTGTTTCACCATTGATTAGTTCCAATGAAGCATAACATTTTTGGTGTGTTATGTGTCGTGTGTTGAGTGAGTTGCGTTTTCCCATTGATTAGTTTCAATTAAGCATAACGTTTTTCGGGTGTCGAGCGTGTTGTTCCTCACTATTGATTAGTTCCAATTAAGCATAACATTTTTCGTGTGTCGTGTGTCGTGCATGTTGTGTCTCACCATTTTATATTCCTGTTGAACATACAATTTTTCGTGTATCGTGCTGTCGTGCAACGCATAACGATTTTCGTGTATCGTGTGCGTGCGTGCTTTTATCAGTTCGTATTAAGGCAGTGTGGAATTATTCCGTCGCTATCAAACACCTGAGTTTCGGCATTCTTGAAAAAGTCCATTACAATACAGGTTTTGATACCGTCCGTGTAATTTCACAATGCCTTAATGTGAACTAATAAAAGGTGAGACACAACACGGACGCCGCACGACGTACGATACACGAAAAATTGTACGTTCAACAGGAATATAAAATGGTGAGACACAACACGCTCGACACACGAAAAACGTTATGCTTAATTGGAACTAATCAATGGTGAAACACAACTCACTCAACATACGACACACGACACATACCACACGAAAAAATGTTATGCTTAATTGGAACTAATCAATGGTGAAACACAACACGCTCAATACACGACACACGACACACGAAAAATGTTACGCTTAAATGGAACTAATAAATGGTGAAACACAACTCACTCAACACACGACACACGACACAGGAATAATGTCATGCTTAATCGAAACTAATAAATTGTGAAACACAACACGCTCAACACAGGACACAGGACACAGGACACAGGACACACGACACACGACACACTACACACGACACACGACACGCGACACGCGACACGCGACACGCGACACGCGACACACGACACACGACACACGACACACGACACACGACACACGACACACGACACACGACACACGACACACGACACACGACACACGACACACGACACACTACACACGACACACGACACACGACACGCGACACGCGACACGCGACACGCGACACGCGACACACGACACACGACACACGACACACGACACACAACACACGATATGCCACAGTACGACCAGGAAGGCGCAACGTACGACACACGAAAAAGCTTCAACGTACGGCGCACGACAGACGACACACGAAAAAGCTCACCTGTACAAAAGCTTATATGGCAACACACGACACACGATGTACGACACACGACGCACGACACACGACATACGACACACGAAAGGGTGCGAATAGCCACATCGTTTCTTTTAACGTACTTTACCATAAAAAAGTTGAGATATCCAGAATTTTTCGGAAAATACTCTGCATTTCTGATATATTGTGAGTGCTGTAGGTTGTGCGCAGAAAATGGCAGAGATATTTAGCATATATCAGATAAAATCAGAGAAAAATCTTGGAAAATCGATGAAAATCACTGAAACTGTCCGTTTACAATTTTTCGACCAAATTGTCAGAGAAACATTTTCACCCGGACGGTAAAAAAAAAAGTTTGTTCATTCATCGAAGATTTTTTTTACTGCGTACAACGAAGCAACAATAGATAAGATTTTCTAGCTTTCGACGTGTGCAACTTTACGTTGTAGAAATTGAGAGTCGTTGTTGCATTGCACAAACGGTGAAACTCTCGATAAGACCTAAAATGTACGAACGACCCTGCGGGCATCGCGAGCTCTCACTTTCCTCGTAATTATTTTCTCACCTCATCCGGGTACTCCGCGATGAGGGTACATGCGAAAATTATGTGGCGTTACTATTCGCGACGATTGCACACTCTTTACTTTTCGCTACAGTATAAATACTTTATTGTGGCAAAACGAATGTATAAATTTCTGCAGTCGTTTTTATTGATGGACCTTCCGACCACCTCGTTGATATATAAATTTAATACAAAGCTTTGTGTTGCATTGAGAGTGATAAATGGGAGACCGTGAACTTTCACAATGACCCAAGGTTGTCGTTAGTCATCGGAGCCCTCGTCGTAGGTTCGGGACTCGCGCTTCTCTCTCGCAGACGAGCCGGTGAGTCAGCGGGAAACCGGATTCTCCTTTGCCTTCAGAGGACCACACTCTGACACAGTGCAAGTCACATATTACCTCTTTCCTCCTCGCCTTTTTCTTCTTCTTCGTAGAATTTCGTTGCATTCCTTTTCTGCAACCTGCTGCCTTTTCGGGTGGAAGGACACGGCTGTTCGTCTCATTTCGTTGAACGTCCGATTCGGAGAATGACGTCTATTCCAATCTATTCTTCGTTACAAGCGGTCTAACAATACCTGAAAAAAATTGACACTTTCATTTCAAGCTCAAGTTTATTTCGGACTCGGCGATGGCTCGAAAAACAAAAAAACACTGAACTGCATTTACTTTCAGTATTCTCGAATGTTGTTTCACGATCATTTTTTTTTTTTTTATGAACGCGCCAGGACCTGGCCTGAATTTATAAATTTGCCGAATGGCCGACATTACGTGATTTACGACGAGTACGAGAGTGACGAAGAAACGAGGTTAAAAAAAAATAATAATAATAAAATGCTTCTAAAAATAAAGCAGCGTTAAATCATGACGTCTGTATCGAATACGCACGTTGCTGTGCCGCAGAGCGGCTCCTCGAAATAGCGATATTAAACGACGGGCACAGTGACGTTTCCAATGTTCTCCAAGGGGGGAAAGCTCGCTCACTCGCTCGGTGCGGGTGGACATATTTATTGCTGCTGTACACACTCTGTGTATGCTCTCTCTTTCTCAGCTCTAATTGACCGGCTAACGTTAATAGAACGGGCGCAAACTTCTTCGACCTCGTCGAGATTAATCTTCCTACTCGATTATTCCATCGGCTAAGTACGCATCGAGTTTACAAGTTGATATTTTCGCGAGTCGTCGGCGAGTCGTGGCCTGACACAAAATAAAATATCTTTCTCAGAAGATTCCTTTAATAAAATATTGCTACACGCTTTTTTTTTAAACTTTCCGACGCGACTGTTACCGCGAACTTGCCACCCTTGTCGAACTATCGGTTGCGAAGTGGATCGTTTGTTTCGCCGCTCTCGGAAACAATGCACAGATTGTAAAACTCATTTAAATTGTGCACGATGCGATAACTCGCAATCTCGTGTCCACGAAGAAGTTGTCACTCGTTATCGTTAATCCCCGAGAAAATTAGTAGTCGAGCGCGAGTGGAGCGATTTCTGTCCCGATTTCCGTCCCGACCTCTTCGAAGCTTTGCTCTGTAACGAAAAATCAATGAAACATGGATTAATTATCAAGATCGCGGAAAGATAAAAAAGTAAATATGGCCTGAGCGTACAAATAAATACAAGACAATTGAAGTTAATGTCGCTGTCTTTTATGGCGAGTGAATCAGCGAAGTAATTTTTTTTTTCCAACCTTCGATCGTTCATAAATCGGCATTTATCGGAGGGGGAAAATTTTCCATCGAGAGTAACGACGAGGGGCTGAAAGGAGTCACAGTCGTAATCATAGAATTGACTTTTATCGACGTATAAACCATACGATTTGTCTGTTTTTATTGCCAGGAGATATAGAGCGAGCCCCGCAAACCATCGCACTCTTTTAATAGGCGAATAAAACTGAGACTCGCGTATTTATCTGACTCCGTTTCGTTTTTGTATATACAGAGTAAATGCGATATCCAATCGAGGGAGAGATAGATAGAAAATGTTTCCGAGAAGATCGATCGCGGTGACGCGCTCGATCTATAAGAAATGTTTTATAAAATGAGAAACACGATCGAGATTATTTCATCGCTTTACCCCGGTACTCTATCTTATCTCCCCCGCTATTACAACGTGTCGAATGCCAGTTGTCGGTCTCGAGTTTGCCTCGATACATGGAGAATTGTTACGAGTCTCTCTCCAGACGGCGAACGTTTTTAAGCCAACTTCGTCGACGATCCTTCCACGAGTTCCTGACAAATCATAAAATAAATAGCTAGTGATTCGTCCAAAGAATTAAGATTTAATTCAATCGATATGGGGTGAGTCGAGTAAAAACAACAAAAAATACTGTATCATGAGCGTCTGCCAACTTTTGATACATCACCCAGAAGACAAAAGTTGAACACGCATCGAATACATTTTTTAAAGGGTTCAAGTTTTCAAATCGACTCGATAAATATCTTCACTGATCTATCGATTTAAACGAGAAAGTTACGATATTTTCTGCATAATAAAATTGCCTAGAGTTCGTAGACGAGAAACGAGAGCAGTTAGGAAAGATTATCGATATCTAATCTCTAGCTTATCTGCGCCGTACACTCGTCAAGGTCGAATAGAACCCTATTTTTTTTGTTATTCGTTGGCCAAGGGTTTCCCGCCGATAATGTGAAAAAAACTGCTTTAAGCCTGGACAATATTGAAAGTTGTGATTTTTTTTTTGCCAGTGAGGAATACCTTGACGCAGACACCGGAGGTCATTCGTCCGAAGCCACAAAAGCTTCGACCGATCCACCGAAAACTTTGATATCCACTTACGTACCGATAAGCTCAGGAGCTATGGAGCGAGGACTTCATGAGCGTGATCGCGTGGGAGTACAGGACTTTGTTCTTCTCGAGGATTACCAGAGCGAGGCAGCGTTTATCGACAATCTTCGAAAAAGATTCAAGGAGAATCTCATTTACGTGAGTGTAGATGGCAATCTTATCTAATCGGACGAACGACTGCAAGAAAAAAATAAAAATAAAAATAACATTGTATATCGAACATTATTGATCGCGACTCGATTTTCCTTTCAGACTTACATAGGCCAAGTACTCGTATCCGTAAACCCGTACAAAAAATTACCGATCTACGGACACGAAACGATACAGTACTATCAGCGAAGAAATTTCTTTGAAGCTCCGCCGCACATGTGAGAAAAATATAATGTTTTTGCTTTGTTTTCAATTAGATGAAAATTGATAATAATTATTATAATGCAAATTGGGAGATACGAATTAGTTTTTATCATTTACAGTTTTGCTTTAGCCGATACAGCGTACCGATCCCTGTCGCAGGAGAATCGTGACCAATGTATTCTGATCTCAGGTAAAGTGAAGAAACAGAACGAGAAAATGAACCCTCGCGGACCACCCAACCGTAAATAATGGTTGGAATTTGGACGATTTTTCTATAACCAACCACAAACCAACCCTCAATTGATGCGCCAAACCAACCATTATTCCAACCGGCCGAACGTTGATTTTTGGTTGGTTTTTGGAAACCAACCATTTTCCGACAACGTAAATAGTTGGTTCATGGTTGGTTATTATAAAACGACCCTCATTCCGACTTTCAGATGACTACAGTGTTGGTCGATTTGTGGTTGGTTTTTTCGAAACCAACCATAAACCAACTATTTCGGGCAATGACCTAGCCAACGGTTGGTTTACGGTTGGTTTTAAAAAATCAACCATAAGTCAACCACTACTATTCTCGACTGAAAGTCGAAAATAGAGTTGGTTTATAATATCCAACCGTGAATCAACCTTTACTCTGTCGAAAGAATAGTTGGCTGATGGTCGGATTTGACGAACCAACCCAAAATCAACCTTCGGACGGTTGAAAAAATGGTTGGTTTGTCGCACCAATCGACGGTTGGTTTTTGGGTTGATTTTTGGTTGGGAGGAACGCGAGGGAATCCACTGCAAAAGGACTGATTGTATTAAAAAATCCATATTCCTTCAAACGCAGGAGAATCTGGTTCGGGCAAGACCGAGGCATCGAAGAAGGTATTGGAGTTCATAGCCGCAGCGACCGGTCACAAGAAGCAAGTGGAAGCGGTGAACGACAAGCTCATAGGAAGCAATCCAGTACTCGAAGCTTTCGGCAATGCGAAAACCAACAGAAACGACAATTCTTCGAGATTCGGAAAATACATGGACATACAATTCAATTTTCAAGTGAGTTGAATCTTTACAAAAAAAAAGTTTGCTTTAGCTATGCGCGAGATGGAGATAAAGAACCAATTATTTAGGGCGACCCCGTCGGTGGAAATATACTGAATTATCTGCTGGAAAAATCCCGAGTCGTTCATCAGTCAGCCGGTGAAAGAAACTTTCATATATTCTACCAATTGTTGGCCGGGGCTAACGAGGATACGTTGAGAAAATTGTTTCTCAAACGTAACTTGGATACCTACTTCTACCTCAGCAATGGCGTAAGAATCAAAGGATTACTTAATCGATTGCGTGTCTTTGAGGCATCAGTTAACAACGTGAATTGCAGAAGAAAGGCACGGTGGACACGATAGACGACGCTGGACAGTACAACCAGGTGATCGAAGCGATGAAAACCGTGGAGATGACTCAGCAGGAGCAGGACGATTTGTTCGCCATCGTAGCATCGGTCCTGCATCTCGGTAATGTTGGCTTCACCGAGGAGGAAGGTGTGGCGAAGATCCTTAAGCCCGCATCCGTCGAAGCTGTATCTTCCGTTAGTATTGTTTTCTTCTCGCAGGATCCAAGCACACATTTTATAATAATTTAATAGAAAGCCGTTGCAAGTATTTTGATACATTTGGGGATAAAACATACGCACACACAGTTGCTGGGCTGCGACGTTCTTCATCTGGCAGACGCTTTCACCCACCGTACTATAAACGCTCACGGGGACGTAGTCGTTTCGCCGTTGAATCGAGAGCTCGCGATCTACGCAAGAGACGCCCTAGCCAAAGCTGTGTACGATAGATTGTTTACTTGGCTGGTAACCAGACTCAACAAGTCGCTGCAGCCTTACGGCGATCCTCAACGAACCAGCGTCATGGGGATCCTCGATATCTATGGATTCGAGATCTTTCAGAAGAATAGGTGAGAAACATCCTAAAAACAAAAATGAGACGATTAGATTACAATGTTGTTGTAATCTTTTTTTTTTTACATAAGCGAAGGTACTTTGCCTGCTAGGAATGAACTTGAGACACTTTCCTTTTACAGCTTTGAGCAATTTTGCATAAACTTCTGCAACGAGAAGCTTCAGCAGCTCTTCATTCAACTGACTCTCAAATCGGAGCAAGAGGAGTACGAGAGGGAGGGAATAGCGTGGGAGAATATTCCGTACTTCAATAACAAAGTTATCTGCGACTTGATCGAGGAAAAATACAAAGGTACGAGGATATGTTGATTAAGAAAGTCTAATTTTTATCATCCAAGTTCTTAATCATTGAGTTTTCGGGGGCTTTTCGTTTGTCAGGTATTATCTCACTAATGGACGAGGAATGCCTGCGACCAGGGGAGCCTACGGACTTGAGCTTCCTCGAGAAGCTGAACTTTAATTTAAACAGTCATCCACACTACATAAGCCACATGAAAGCCGACATCCAGACCCAGAAGATTATGGGACGCGATGTAAGATTTTTCAAGTAATTTCGAAAAAACGGTGCAAAGTAATTTGCATATCGTTTCGTCATTTATTACAATTTTGCGCATAAATTTCGCTACGAGAATTTTTGGCATCCTCATAAAGGAAGTTTCGTGCGAAATTATAATAAATGACGAAACCATGTGCAAATTCTTTGCACATTTTTAAACATGTATTGTACGTATTTTTTACCTATTTGTAAAATTTAAAAACAAATTTTTTACTGCTCTACCGATAATATGTCCGGTCTATGTCTTTCGAAACTGCGAAGAATATTTTTGTGGCTCGCGATGTTTCACGATCATTCTTGCGTCTGTTGTGAAGTCCGAAAATTAAAAATATTCAACACCTTATAAAATTTTAACGGGTGAATCGATTCTTGCCAAATTAAAAAAGGAAAATTCAATAGCGAAAATTGTTCGATGTTAGTCTACTTCTGTATTGCGTAAATTGTAACAAACAGAGGCGTCTAACTGCTATACTTGCGTGCCAAATCTCACTCCGATTGATAAAGCCGTTCTTTAGCTATCGACGATTGAATTGTGTAGGTCTGACGCACACATCCATCTAGACATTTTTTCTAAATATAATTTTTAAACGTTTTAGAACATATTAAATATGTTTACATAAAAGTAAAAAAAAAATATCCATGGAAAAACGCTTCCTCTATGAGGAAGAAAAAATCTTATAAATTGCAACGATCAAAAGGAAGTGTCTATTCGGACTATACCGTGCACGGTATGGACACCGTCGTGCGGTCGCGGTGTAATTACATCGCCCGTGAAAATATACTCAGATACCGTGTACGGTATAGCCAAGTTCTACCGGACACGGTACCTGGATTTCGTAATACCGTTCACGGAATGTGCATCCTACCACGGTATACTTAAGGAAAGTAACCCAACTTGGAAGGTACCGTGATGCCGGATAACTTGTGCCTATTACAATACGATATAAGTTCTACTAAATTCAAACGGATCCTAGCTAATCGTAATACCATACACGGTTTACGCATCACGCACAGTTTGCTTCAGAAACGCATGCCCACCTTTACACCGTGCAAAACGTTATTATTTAAAGTACATTTATCACGAGTATAGTCACTATACCGTGGCCATAATATGATAAATTTACAACACTGACAATGGGTAGCCACTGTCAACATTTTGAATTCAGTGATAGTAGCGATCGTGGCTGACCACTTTCAGCGTTCTAGTCATAGCGGCTAACCACTATCGACGTTCTACTGATAATATTGATTAGCCTCTATCAGCGTTCAAACCACTTTTGGCGTACTAGATTCATGGTATTATGGCCACGGTATATTGACGATTCTCACGGTGAATGAATTCAGAATAATACCGTAAGACAATAAACGCACTGTACGGTGTAATGATGGGCCTTGTGTAAACGGTACCTAGTGTGATGCGCAACAGTGCACTGTATTACACAATAAAAAATGTTTGTACTTTTTACAGCAACTTATTGTCCACAAACGTCCACAATTTTTTATTTGTTAATTTTATAGATTTACAAACAAAAGTACAAACTAAAGTTGTCAATGACACAATTAATAAGACAGGTTCGTATATTCAAGTAAATGACAAACGAGTTCGTCACTTATTTAACAAAATTATTTTTACGAAATTTTTGATTCCGATTTTACGAAATTGTTTCTTACTGTGTACGGTCATCTAGGCTCCGTTTGAATTCAGATTTATAGTGTCGTAATAGACATATGGTATATGGCGAATCTGGCGAATATGGCATTACAAGGTACTTTTCAAGTTGGGCTGGTCTTTCTCAAGCATACCGTGCTGCGATGCGCATACCGTTTACGGCATCACAGTTAATCCCAACTTCGCTCGTGTATTCCCACTCTATCCCGTAGGAGTTGGACATACCGTGCACGTTATCACAGTATATTTGCGCTGGGAATTTGATTATACCGTGGCCATGGCACGGTGCCCGCACCGTACACGGTATAGTCTCAGTAGACCCTTCTTAATTAAAACCCTACATATGTTACAGGAGTTTAGATTGGTGCATTACGCGGGTGATGTGACTTACAACGTGAGAGGATTTCTCGAGAAGAACAACGACCTGCTTTTCAGGGATCTCAGAGAAGTCATGTCCCATACTACAAACTCCATCACGAAGGTATAAAAATTAACGTTTGGACAGAAACTCAAATGATGTTAAACGAAGACTAATAAAATATTATTCGCAGAATGTATTCGACGTAAAAGATTTGAAGAGCAAGAAACGTCCCGAGACTGCGGTGACGCAGTTCAAGAACAGCTTGAACAATCTAATGGACATACTTATGGGAAAAGATCCTTCCTACATTCGTTGCATAAAACCGAACGACTTCAAGATATCCAGTGAGTTTCGTTAGCTCGAAGATCATTCACGTATGGCTCGACAGTTATAAGACTTTTCGATATTGTTCCAAGGTCAATTCAACGACAAGATAGTGCTTCACCAAGTGAAGTACCTCGGTCTGATGGAGAATCTTCGGGTGAGGCGGGCGGGTTTCGCTTACAGACGTCCCTACGAGCAATTTCTTCAGCGCTACAAGTCGCTGTGTCCGAAAACTTGGCCTCACTATCGCGGACCGTCGAAGGAAGGCGTTCAAGTTCTCGTATCACACTTGGGATTCGACAACAACGACTACCAGATGGGAAAGTGAGTTCAACATTTTTTGCATCTGTTAATATCAAATTCTATCGGGTGACAATGTTTTTTTTTTCTCCGCAGTACAAAACTCTTCATAAGATTCCCCAAGACTCTGTTCGACACCGAAGATGCCTTTCAGCGAAAGAAACATGAGATAGCGGCGATAATTCAGTCACGATGGAAGGGAAGACTTCAGAGAAGAAGATTCCTCGAGATGAAAGCCGCGGCGATAGTTATACAAAAATACGTTCGCAGCTGGCGAGCCAAACGCGAAGCTGAGAGACGACGAAAGGCTGTGGCGATTGTTCAAAGGTAAATTAATTATATTTTCTGTTAATCGTCTTCTTTCGCGTTGAAGAAATGAGTCAAAATTGTTCGATGCTCGCCGCAGATTTATCAAAGGGTTCATAACGAGGAACGGGCCACCGACCGAAGAAAACATGGCATTTATCGAACTCGCGAAGTACCAATGGCTCATGCGACTTTCCACGAGTTTGCCGAACGGAGTTCTCAACAATAATTGGCCCACATGTCCCTACGCTTGTCGGGAGGTAAAACTACAAAACGCTCGCGACTCTCAAGCGACGAACGCTCAATCACACGTTAAACTATATTTACAACTCTTTTAAGGCTTCGGAACACTTGCGAAAAATGCACAAAGGATGGAGAGCGAGAAACTATCGTCTGGCGTTGTCCAAAGCTGAGAAGGAACACTTCGAGCTGAAGATATTGGCCGAGAGCCTCTTCGAGGATAAGAAGAAGTCGTACGCGAAGAGTCTGGGTCCGCGATTCCGGGAGAACAGATTGGAATGCGCGTCCGTGAGACAAACTTTCATCGAGAATATTCTTCCCAGTGGCGAGAATGTAAAGGTAAGTCATCGATTCTTCCAGCCGATCCTTTATTCCCGTGTCGGGCTTGTGGAATGAATTGATTTTTGTTGCCCATTTCAGTACGCGACCGATGTGATAAAATACGATCGACACGGCTACAAGCCCAGAGATCGGGTCCTCATACTGACCGAAAAAGCTGTCTACATACTCGACGTGACAAAGTCGTTCAAGCTCAAACATCGCTTGTCGTACGCGTCGATCGAGGAACTGGTCGTCACCGCCGAGTCCGATAATTTACTCGTCGTTAGGATACCGCCCGAACTGAAAAAAGACAAGGTAACATTATTGCAACCGTAGACAAAAAAAAACGAATTACCGATTAAAAACTGTAAATACTAATAATCGGTTGTTCAATTACTTACTTCGCAGGGAGATCTAATTCTCGAAGTTCCGCACATCATCGAGGCTCTAACGAAAGCTATCGACATAACGAAAAATCGAAAGATTCTTAAAATCGTTCACAGCGAATCGTGAGTTGTCCATAAAAATTATTTCACGAGCATTGTTTTAATTTATTGTTTTTTAAGCAATAATACGTGCTATTACGATATTCAGGCTATCACACAAACTAGTCAGTGGAAAGGAAGGAACAATCGAGTTCACGACTGGCGCTACACCCGCGATCAGTAAGAATAGGCAGAGTGGCCATCTCTTAGTGGTGAGTTATCGATTATTTCTACTGAAAAAATGAACGAGGGGATTTCACACCCAAATTGTTGCAGGTTGCATCGCCCTGAGAACAGCAGCATTGTACAGATATATAAATATACCGAAGATAGAAGTAAACGTACTTAGGAAGGAGAACCGAAGCAAGCTACACGAACTCTGCTTCTCGGGGAACGGGAAGAAAAAAAATGACCCCAGCTGGAAGCGCTGACAAGCGAAAGGATTATCGATAATTAAGACAGAGATAATATATAAAATATATATATATATAATTTGAGCGGCGTTTGACCCAAAGTACCTAAATATCCTGGGCAACGCCTTATTTATAGATGAGAAAGAAGATAACGCAAAGCGCACAAAGTCGTAGAATCACGCAGTGCCATTGTCAAATAAAAAAAAACAAAAAAAAATCAACGGCGACAAAGAAGTATTTACATTCTGAGCTTGGGAAGACGTCGTTGTATACATTTATATATTACTATTAGAATTGCAATAAACGATTGTTAGAAAGTCTTACGTCACTTTGTTGACGTCCAATCTACAAAACTCAACTTCCCGCAAACTGTACGACACCACGGAGTCTTTATTACAAATGACACGATCACTGCTGTTTCTTCGCTGGTGTTGCCGGTGTAGCCTTCTTCGTCAAGGATTTCTTGCCGTTCAGAGCCTTCTCTCGCAGCTCGTGCTCCATCGCCTTGTTCACCGTTCTGGTTATGATTTTTTTCAGCTTGTGAGCCTCTTCCAACTTCGCTTTCTTCGGCCTCACTGGAGCATCTTTGCGACAAATCAGAAATTCATCGATTGAAATGTGGTGGATATGATAAAAAAAAATTGTTTTCAGGTTACTCACTGCCTCGTCGCTGTATTGCCGGTCCCTTTTTGTCTTTTCCCTGCTTCGACTTTGATGACTGAGGAACCTTGCCTTTAACTTTCAATTTTCCCTGTGCCATCTTAAACGATCAATAAATTCACTCTACAAAACGATAAATTAAGAATCAAACAGTCGGCTACGGAACGAACACGCTACAACAATGTTTACGCGGGTTGTGACCTTGTGACGTCACAGCTCGATTATCGATCGAGAGTCTCTCGATTACAATAAATAGCGCCGATTTTTTATTTATACTTTTTAGTTAAAACGCAATAACAGCTGATGGCCATTCTATTGTTAATCTCGTGTTAAAAAATTCTCAGATCTTTTGAAATACGCTGTATTTTACAATTAAAAATAATGATACGACGCTTTTTCACTTATTTTTAAACGCAATTCAGGCTTCTTACTATACTGCGATAAGATTGCATAATTGCACTTTGAACGACCCTCGCGTGTGCATTACAATATTTTTTTTTTCTTTATGTTCGAGATCGCGTCGATAAGATTACGCCGGGCGACGATTTTGCGACGGTTCTAATTCGGTAGAGTGCCTATTGCAGGTTATACAGTTTAGCAAAATGTCGCTGTCAAAACCGGTCGACATACTCTACGATTTTTTGGGAATGTACCTCAATAATTTATACACGAATCCTATAAAAACAAAAGCTATAACTAGGTAACAAAGTCCATTTGAATGGAGTACATAATTGTGCACTGTCGACTATCCATCGAAGTTCGAATGGCTACTACTGTGAATATGACTTTGATTTTAGTTGTGTCACTGCCACCCTGGGAAACTATCTGGCTCAAAGATTGACCGGAGTGAAAAATATCAATCAGGACAGTCTCGTAGCTTTCGGACTCTTCGGTCTCTTCTTCGGAGGAACCGTGCCACATTTTTTCTATCGCTATATTCCCTTCATCACCAAAAATCCGCTTGGCGTACTGTTCATTGAGAGGATGTTCTACACTCCGTGCTTCCAGGCTCTAGCTCTGTACATGCTAGCCAGATTCGAGGTGAACAACATTCAGTTGCCATACCCAATGTGTCGGATATGTCTTTAACTGAGCTTATTTCCTCTGACAGGGTAAATCGCACTCAGTCTCCGTGAAGAATCTGAACTCGCTCTATTGGCCAATTCTCGAAGCAAATCTCAAGTATCTGACGTTACTGCAATTTATTAACATCAAATATGTTCCTCCCATGGTAAGAAAAACTGTTCATTAGGTTAGCCGAAGTAAGCTTCACCTGCTGATGTACTATTGTTGTTATGACGAAATCTATTCTATTGTCTTTGCAGCTACGTGTCCTGGTGATGAACATAGTCGGCTTGCTATGGTGTATCTTCCTGGCAAAGAAGCGTGAAAAGCTCGAAGCTAGCAAACGCATGAAGCCGTAAAGCCCCCAAGAAAGCTTCCACTTCAAGAAAGCGGTGTCTTCCAATCTAAAATATATTTAAAGATTTCCATGCTCTACGCACATATCCTGCAAATCAGGGGTAAATTGTTGTTAAAACTTTGTGTACATTCCACAATTTATACGAATTATTGAATAACTATTGAACGCTGGATTACACGCCTGTAGTTTTCCTTCATAAGCATTTCGATTTAATCACACAACAACAATACAGAGTTTTATATTACAGATATAATCCGAATCTTTCACTTTAACGACAAGTAACATCATCATTTCATCATTTAAATTATTGTTTTGGGGTAGGATATATCGGCGAATGAGTCAGCATTCGCGGAAGGTCTTTCACAGGGAGGGGGAGGGAACTTTGCATTATTCGTTAGACTGCGAATTTTCGTGTATTAATTGCTTCGATTACAAAAGATATGAGGGAGTAGTACGGTGTTTGTACCGAGGTGGGGGGGATAACTTTCATACATTATTTTTTTGCCGAATATTTTGACTCGGTCAGAGCCGTTTCTATTCTAATTGTCTTTTCTTCATGCTGCCTCGATAAATAATAAATATTAGCGTGTTTCCCCATTGAAGGAGGGAGGGCGGCTAAGTATTGCGAGAAACTTGACGAAACTCTTTGTCCATTGGCTGCCACGGACAGAGGTTTCGAATCGAACTGTTCGACAAATAGATAGTGAATATCGAATGAAAATCTCACGAGACCGCGGTCAACGTGTTTGCTACTTTTTCTTAAAAAATCGAATCGATTCAAAGATAAAAACTAAGTCTACGAATGGGCAGGGGAAGAGTCTCTATCATCACCGATTGTGTATATAAATTACCTATTCACACATTGGAACAGGTGATTATAACATTGCACTAAAAAATCATTTAAATAAATAATTAGCGACGTTAAAAGTTGGTCGATCTTCGCGTTATAGATCGGGGGAGAGTGTGTGTGTGTGTGTGTGTGTGTGTGTGTGTGTGTGTGTGTGTGTGTGTGTGTGTGTGTGTGTGAAAGAGAGATACTGATATAATATCGTGTGGAATGTGTTCAATTTTTTTAGCTTCTTTTCCTTCGTGTAAATTTGACTAGCGTCAGTATGACAGACGAATCATACGAATTAAAATGATTCCTAAAATTTACAAACTACAATAGTAGCGAAATAAATAGATTATTAAAAAATAATTGTAAATAAATTATACGACAAAGTTATTGCTTGAAACACGTTCGAGATCAAAAATCTAAGCAATCAGTAAAAACACTGCTTCGTCAAAACATCTCTGATTGTCTACAATCAGTGTTTTTCTTGTGTCTCGCCTCTTTCAATAAATAAATTAAATTAATATCTAGAGCTTTGACTGAGTATTGGACTAGAATTGGTTTTCTCTCAATGCAAAATATGCAATGAGGCACTTAAAAAAAAATATAATAAAATTAAAAAATTGTATAACACTCAAATGTTTCACAAAGTGGCAATCAACTTCCCGATGTGACAAATCTCGAACCACGCTAACTCAATTGAGAATTAAGCTAATGGATACTAGAAAGTAAGAGCCGAATTGGTGAAAGGAGTTTCGAGTCACGATAGGGTGGAAGTTCGATGCTCCGATGGAGAAACGTAATTGAGATTAACGTGTGTAGGAAGGACTTCGCGTCGGCGAACGACTTGATCTTCGGCTGGGACTCGACCAATCGCTGTGCCTGCTGCTTGCTGAACTGCTCGGCGATGACGGCGGCGAAGGTGTCGGCCGGTGATATGGAATCGGTCTTTTTCTAGCGCTGCAATAACGGGTTAGTTAGTTAATTGGGTCGCGTGGGCAAACAACCCGTTAGTATTCGGTTTGTCTAATGCATTCGATGTCGTACCATAGCCATAGTATTAAAAAACACATAAATCGTTCATCAAGAATTGATATGATTAAGGAGGTTGGAACGCTTCACACTAGTCTAATGGGTGCTACATTTTAAAAGTTTTTTGTACAAATTTTTACGCATCTATTGATTACAGTGGATGGCTATCACGAGACGCTGTAGCGTCTCGACGCCAAGTACTTAAAAAAAAGATGAGTATTACAGCAGATGTCGTCAACCTAAAAAAATATTCATTGCAATGGATTTGCAAACATATTAACCGGTTTGTGCTAATTTTCGAAAAGGTACATATTCGTTAACTTTTCTCAAAGAATAATCCGCAATTTTTGCTCTGTTTTGATGTATTACAGCTCATTCTCTTCCTTGAATAATGCTCTACGAATTCACCGTCTATATATCCAATAGTATTTTTCGTTATAAATGATGGCCCTTCGTTTATCCAGCGTCGAATTTCCTTCATAAACAAACGTCTGTCAATCGTAAACGGAAAATACTATCGAATATCGAGATGGTGAATTCATAGAGCATCTTTCAAGGAAGAGAATGAGCCGTGACACATCAAAATCGAGCAAAAATTGCCGATTATTCTTTGAAAAAACTGAACGAATAAGTACCTTTTCGGAAATGAGTACAAATCAGTTAATATTTTTGCGAATCCATTGCAATTCATGTTTCGCTAGGTTAAAGATATCAGCTGTAATACAAATAACCATGCATTATAATAAATAGATGCGTAAAAGTTTATATAAATTACTTAAAAAATGTAGCACTCATTTGACAAGTGCGAAGCGCTTCGGCCTCCTTCATTGATTAAACTTAGACCCGGCTATAGGACGACCTTTAGAAAACTATTCAGGACACAATTGTGATTGAAGGATTGGATAGGAAAAACTTACAATTCATTGGCTTTGAAGGTCAATGGGGCTCACACATTCAGCTCTATTTGTGATCTGCAAAAATACATCTAATTCATGCGGATTAAAATAAAAACTATGATAAATAAACCGTGCGTGAATTACAGCATACGAGTTAACCGTTCAAATAAGGAGACAGGATACAGGTGCGTGCAAAATAATAACGTGTCACTTACCTATGTCGAGGTGTTTGCACGATTATCGTGGTGTTCGCAAATCAGGCCGGCCACGTGAGTATTTACTAACGACTAAACGTAAAATAAAACTCAGCAGAAACCAAGGTCAGCAAATTTCAGCAACTCAAATTACACCGAATCGTTCACTGTGTGTAGTTGTTTTTTTTTATTTATTGTTGGGTGGTGTAGCGTGAAAATGAAATATATTCACTATTGCGATAAACCACTTCTCGTCGTCGTCTTAGTCGTGTACACAATATATATATATGTATGTATATATATATATATATAATATATAACTTAGTACAAAGTGAATACACACATGCTAAGTCTAAATATGTACTAACTCACTCACGGAAATAATCACTGTGTAGAATACGATAGACGAGAGAAAAAAAAAGAGGGGAAAGAGGGTGAGAAGAATAGAGCTACGAAACGAAAAGAATTACTTCTTATAATCGTGAGGTTTGAGTCAAGCGCGGTTTCTTGCGAATCGATAGGATTTTGATTAAGAGAAAAATATACTCGTGTTATTTTAATTCACCGACGGAACGAAATCGTCAAAAATCGGGCAAATTAGAAATTCATTTTACGACACGTTAGTAGTCTTGAAATTTGGCATTGATAAATCGTATCTGATAACGTGGCCCGAACAAAACACTATCTTCTATGCCTGTTCCTCGATCTGTCCCTGTTTCGACAACACAAATAAATTATTAGAATCGTCGATTCTTAATAAAAAAAAACTTCGTAATCTTATTAAACGAAGTTTCCCCCTTACTTATTTTTCTTTAATTGTCGTGAAACTTCATCAAAAAATCATCACTGCCGTCTGTCCATTTGGTTGTTTGCAAAAAATGAAATTACAATTGCATGATTGAGACAAATAAAAAAACTTAATAAAAAAAAAAACAGACGTAAAATAATACTAAATAAAACAGCTAACAACATGGAGAGTAATCAAATTGGTAGCTTGGTGCAGCGGTATATCTTCTAGTATTAAAAATAATTCGAGCGTTCGATACTACGACAACGAGGGAGAAATTCATGATTGAATTTTTAAAAAAGAGCTCGATTTTGCTCCATAAATTTATAGTTGCTTCGCTTACCTGGTGATCCTACGTCTGTCCAGGAAACTCGGCGACCCGTGACGACGGGGTATCGATGGTGAGCGCGATCTACTCGAGCCCGAGCTGCTCGACGACGAGCGGGACGATCGACTCGATCCGCTGCTCGACGATCGGGATGAGCTCGAAAAACTCCTTCGGCTGCGTCGCGTCGAGCTGCGATGCAAGAAAAAATAATTGTATTACGCATAATAATGTGCACAAAAAGGTGACTATGACATTATTTTTTTTTAATTCTATCTAGCATAGAATGGCTGAGGATTGCTTACCTTCTGGAAGAGCGCGAGCTGCTTCTGCTTCGACTTCTCTTTGCTTTGTCCCTCGAAGTTCTGGATGCCGATCTTGACCTGCTTCTAGATTTCTTCGATACCGATCGACTCCTCGATCGCTTGGAGAGCGATCGACTGCGGCTTCTCGATCTCGACGCTGCCTTGGCCGGCGATCGGGAAATTGATTTCTTCGTTGTTTTCTTGCCGTCTCTCCCCGCGGGAGACCTCGAGGTCGAATGTTTCGAGGCGACGGATGAAGATCTCGAGTTACGCGAGCGCTTCGATCTTACGGATAGTTTTGGCGATTGCTTGGACCGCGCAGGCGATATCGAGGCAGCTCGATTTAACGGTGAGATGGATTTTTTCTTATGGCTCGGCGAACGCGAACGTGATTTTCGCGTGCCTCGGGTGGACGAGGATGGTGAGGTTGTTTCGATCTTATCGCGACGCGGTGAGTGCGACTTCGGCCTTTTCTCGACGGACACCGATCTCGTGTAAGCGGGCGATGGCGAGCGTGAGAAGGACTCGTTCCTTCCCGGTGGACTCTTCTTCGATGTGCTCGGAGATCTCGAGCTCCGGCGCGTCGCCGTTGCGGCTTTGGCGACAGACATCTCGGCGGCGTTCGCAGAAGTTGGAACGGAAGAAGCATGCGGAGGCGATTCCGTGGGCGATCGCAATTTCGTCGTTAAGACCTCGTCGGATGTCTGAACTGATCGTACATCGAGACTCGGTGACTCGGAGTATTTGGCCGCGTCTTTTTGCGGCGATCCTCGACGATTTCTCACCGGCGAAGCTTTCTTTTTTGGCAACAAAGGGGAGCGAGATAGTCGGGATGATTTCGAGGGCGGTGGAGATTCGCTGGGTGAGCGAATTTTTATCTCAGCTTCCTCGCGGGTGAGAGGCAAAGCCGGTGACGGGGAACGACTCGAGACAGGAGACCTTACGGCCTTCACCGCCTCCATCGGCGATTTAGATCTCGATTTCTCGTCGGAGTCGCGCGAAGCCGTAGATTGCAAGTTTTTCGGTGGTTCGCTTGGCAAAGCTATGTCCAAAAGATTGCCGCTCTCTTCACGTTTCTCAACTTTGATCTTCGTGGGGCTTATTACTTTTTTGCCCAAAGTTTCGCGCGCCTTCGCAGCAAGGCCGCTCTGCAAACGCTTCAGGGTATTTATTTCCCTCTGCCTCTCCTCGTCATCCTCCTGCTGTTGCTTCGGCTCGTCCTCGATTATCTCAGCCTCGTCCTCGCTGGAAGAGCGCAGACTAACGCGCGGCGCGACAACTCGCATTTTTCTGCTCCGCGAGATCGAGCGAGATTTTGGCTTTGGGCTCGCACGACGATCTTCCTCGTCGCGTCGCTTCGTCGATGATTTTTTCCGGGCCTGCTCGTCCTGTAGAATGTCTCGGTAATGCTCAGGATCCCGGCGAACCGGTGAGTAGCTCAAGCTCGACCGGTGAGAACGACTGCGAGATTTGCTGCGGCTCGATTTTCGACGCTCGCGCGGTGATCTGTCGCCGCGCCGGTTGCGAGACATTGCAGACGGCATTTCGCGTCTTCTCGGCGATCGGGATCTGCGCCGAGAGTTGGATCTCCGTCGGCGCGACGGTGGCGAGGGTCTTCGACGCGAGGAGTAACGCTCGTAACGCGAGCGACTCGGACTCCGAGAATTTGAGTATCTGCCATGACGCCTGGGCGGCGATCTCGATGGTAAACGACGTCTTCGAGGCGGAGAGGGCGAAGCCGCAGCGACTCTTCGCGAACGGGAGTATCTGCGCTGTGGGCTTCGATTTCCACCGCGGTTCTCTTGACGACCTCTCGACGGAGAGCTATTGCGCTTGGAAGATTGAAGAGGCGATCGCTGATCTCTCGGTGGTGGAGACGATCTGTCCCTCGTTTTTTCGAATTGACGTCTGTGAGTGGCAGGAGGAGGTGAATCGCGTCTGCGTGGAGGAGGCGTCGTGTCGGCGTTACGGAGCGAACGCGTTTGCTTCGGCGAACGGCCCGGACGTACGGACTCACGGGCAATTTGAGCCTCGACATCTATTATCTCACGGGTCACTTTTTCCACGGGCTTATCGTGCTTTGCCGACTTTTTCGGCGGATCCGGAGAACTGTCAACATTCGAAATTCAAATTTAATATTGAACTTATGTAACTTATTTGTTATTGAAGATATTTAATTTATTTATTATTTATATTAAATATTGAAGAATAATAACACGAATACAATAACATTGTGCTGTTCTCACCTGTCGGATGAGCTTTCGGACGTCTGGTGCTTCCGTTTCACCGGGGCCTTTTTCTTCTAGAAGGAACACGAGAATTGATATTACTCACGACTTGCCAGTAATCTCGGTCAACCAACACCGAATTCATGCATATTATTAGTCTCCTAAAAGGTCGCATATACTGCAGATATACTATGTTATTATGTTTATCATATTATCCAGTCAATCGATATACAATGTATACACGAAGTTTCGTGTACACTGTGTTAATCTTGTGCACAATACACTCATCGATTGAACACCGAACGACAAGAGAGGAGAAGAGCTCGTTGGATGACCCGAAGGAAAAATGCGCGCCCCACACGTTGAGCATCGAGTAGCCGCAAATAAAGAAGCGTATCGAGTACGCTTTATCGAGAAAACTTGCCTCCGTCGCTAATCAGTCAAAGTAATTTACCTCACTTCGGTCTTTGTAAAGTGTGCCAGAGAGAAAAAAAAACAACGTTGCGACTTTGTTAATTTTGATGCTTCGATAACTCTTTACGAGGGCTTCGGTGAGGCAAATCGCCATGGGAAAATTGTTGTGAAACCTACAGAATCGGATAATTGGACAAAGGAGTTCGAGATAACCGTAGATATATAGAACAAATGAAGCAGCCTCGTCCCAAGGTAAAAAAAAACCGAGTCAACACACACACAGACACACACCCGCGAAAAAGATTTTTGTTTGGTTAACGATTCCACTGCAACTTGTGTGTGTGTTCTGGTGCTCGACACAAAATCAAGTGATATACTATAAATATGTACCATATAGAGCAATTAAAATTGTTTTATGTATAATAAAACAATAAATTTAAATCGTAAGAAGAAGCCTCGTACGAGAGGTAATAATTACGAATTATTTATTACATTGAGTAGCGGCATGTCGGGTACTCACTCAGGGAATGTATCCTGTCAAATGGCGCTGATAATTACAAACAATACTGAGATTTACACTTTGGAAATCAATGATCCGTTTAACTTCAAAGAAATCAGAATACAAAAACGTTGTTGTTGTTGCTTTTTTTGTCAACAGCGACAAGCAATGGGTCATGCTTTAACGATACAGAAAGATAGAATGTATAGAGTGATTAAAAAAATGTAATAAGAGGTATGAAAAATAAGACAGATTGAGAACAAATGTTATGAGCAGCGGAAAAAATTTGAGCATAAACTTCAATGACTCCATCAATTGGCAAGCTAACTTTTTTTTTGCTTTTTATATCGCGAACTTAAAGCTACAGTAGTATTTGTTACTTATGTTTGGTGCATGCTTCCGCTTTCTCGTGCCAAAGTATATAGTTTTACTCGTATAATTATTAGTGTGTTATAAATTGCGTAAACACGTACAAGTATTCGTACGATGAAAAGAATTGTTTTGTACTCGGCTTTTTGTCATGTTAGTTGTTGTTGTAATTTTTTTTTGCCGATTATTTAATAACTAACGTTTTCGTACCTCGTGTTTGTCTTTCGCGTCTGATTTGGCTTTCTTCTTCTTCCTCTTTCGCTTCTTCTTCGACTCGGCCTCCGAGGAGCTGCGGACAGTGAGAAAGATCTTATAAATTCCGGGACGCGATTTTTATTCGATCAAACTAGGTCAATTCTAAGATTGAGAAGATATGTTTACCTGCTGTCGTCAGAGTCATCGCTGCTGTCGCTGTCGGACGAGCTGACTTCGGCTTTCTTGTGTTTCTTGTCCTTTTTCTTCTTTTTCGATTTCTCCTTCTTCTTGCTTATCTTCGGCGACTCGGATCTATCAGGAAAATTATAATGTCGTTAGTAAAATCGGATAATCACAGGCTCTATCGACAAAATACAAATGTAACTTTTATATTTAATAAAAATCTGGTATATCGATCAAACGTTGCAGTGGACGGTCTTCCTGTCGTCAAGTGCATACTCTTGTGCTGATAATATACATACAAGTATTGTAACCGTAACGGTATCAATGCCCTAGATTCGGGCTGTGTGTTATAGATTATTTCTTTGCGTATCTGTGTCTGTGTAATTGTGTTTAAATAAATTTAAGGGATACTATAGATAAACCGTGAAGTTATGAGAGCTCCTCGAGCTCGTTTTGATCGTCGTGAAAATCGTATTGTCATTACAACGAATAAAACACACGTGTAGTGCGGATGATAAATGATATGCAAAGAGAGAAAAGTGATTAAAAATCCCGATAAATTATACAAAGTATCAAATGGTTGCGATTCGGTGGCAGGATCGCTCCTTGACTTGAGTATCGATTATACAATTGAGTATCTCAGCTAATTCTTCTACGTGATTAGATGCTGATTCGAAAGATCTGGTTCCCGGAGCGTTGGATCGAACAAATTATGAAAAATACGTAAAAAAAAGAACAACTTTTAAAAAACCTGGGGAATACAACAACGTAAATTACAGAAAAATTGTGCGTGCTTGGGTGTGCTGCTTCTCTTGTTGCCCCCACGGAAACCAAATCCTTCAAAGACGAAACAACGAAGAAAACGTATATGATATTTTGTTAATAATAATATAATTCCTATAAATACATTAGTATAATAGAGTATAATAGCATAGATTAATGTATAATGAGGAGATTATTACGATATAATATGGGATTAGCATTACCTTGATAACCATCGATAGGGACGGACTTGTCAGAAAAAAATAGAGATATGACATTAACAACAAGCTTCATCGATAAACAACAAAGATAAGAAATGCATGAGATTCTTTCTCTTCCTTTCTCTCTCTCACTCTCTTTTAATTTTTTTGCTTTCGATTTAAAAAAAAAACTATTTTCTCACACGTGTCGTCGCGTATTACCAGGACGCTCATTTACGCTTTAATGAGGAACCGACAGAACGAATACCGAGGTCGCAGCGGTACAGGCAAGTTAGGTGAGTAAAAAAAAAATTATACTATGACTTTGAAATATGAAAGGATAATGTAAAAATCTTTCAATCCATAAAAATTTGACTGGACTGCATCGCCGCGACTTCCCCAATCGCGACCTAAAAAATCTAGTAGGCTCGTAGCGTGTTACACTCACGGTTTCCCGTACGTTCTTTTTGTTTTTTTGAAAATAAATCGCGATGCGACGCGACACTTACCTACTGTGCCTACCTCTCAGGTAGGCACCAGTCCTCCACAGTTCTGTTTGAAACAGAGAAAGGTGTACGGGATATGAGAGACAGTGGACGAAGAATTTTAATTTTTTTTTTTTGTCGTGAGCGTCATAGACTGACGGAGGACATTTAGCTTTCTTTTTTTATCTTTCTTTAAATTTGTAGTATGTTCATAAGTCTATTTTATAGTTAGTCTATGATAACAATATAATATAATTTATAAATGTGTCGTATAAGCGTATCATGAACACGTGTGTAGTAGCGGTAAATGAACAATCAATCGGCGATATAAAGAAAGGGATAGATAAGATAGTCATATAGCGATAGTGTGGGTGAGCTACGGGGAAACGGGTAATAGAGCTTTTTCTTCGTTTCTTTTAACGACGTTTTTCTGAGCCTTGGAGCCTCGATTAGTTCTGCCCTGAGTTTGCTTCGTTTTGCAATCAATTTTTTTTTTATATATCTTACAAAAATGAATAATGGCGGAAAAAAATATTTTTGCGACTTGCTTACCGCGCAACAGATCTTTTCCAGCCTCCACGGACGTTTCCACCGCTTACGCTAATTCATACCTGTCTTTCTTGTGTTTCTTGCCTTTCTTCTTCTTCGTGCTGCTGGCCGAACGTTTTCTCTTGACTTTCTTCTCGGGCGACGATGTGCTCGGTTCACCAGCTGTGCCAGCAGTTCCGGCAGCCGGATCCACCTCGGGGCTCGGTGTTCTAACGAGTTCGTACACTTTGCTCGCCGCCGCTCTCGCTTCAGCCTCACGTGCGTGCCTCTCGGGATCCAGACTGCTACCCTCGACGAAAAATTCCGATATTCCGAACGCCTCGCGCAGCTTCGCGTTCTTCTCTTGCTGTGCCTCGGCTATCTGGTGTGTTTCTCGTACACTGCAATGAGAGAAAATAAATAAATAACAATGAATGATGATTAATTAGTGCTTTGCGTACGGCGGGGTAATTTTTTTTCTTTCGATACGAAAACGACGTGGATGTTTGCATTCCATTTTTTTTCCATTCCATTTAGAATTAACGTACCGTGTCGTAATTTTAACAGTCATTGTGCCTCGAGAAACCTTTCGAAGGGAAATCGTGGCTTGCATAAACAAAGCTCAAACAATAACGTAACATTAATAGAAGTAGAAAAAAAAATAGGAAGAAAAGATTTGTTTAAATGTCGTCTGTTTTGGAGATACGAACAGTGAGGCCGTTCGCGAGAAAACACGATTAAGAATGCCGTTGAGGTGACATAACACACTGGCACCGCGTAGCCGGAGCCTCTAAGCCACCCCCTCGAATCGAAGCACCAAGGGATGGAGAGACACGCTGAACGCGCTACGACGAAAGCCCCGAGAGTCAGAGAGAGAGACGGACAGCGAGCCCTCCCCAACGAGCAACCCCGCGCACTGCTGTACCGATCAATACAATCCAGCTGTTCTCTTTTCCGACATCCCTTTCACACCAGCGAACATAGGCGAGGGAGGGATCGGTATTGACATAATAATAAAAAAATATATATATATATATTTTTACAAAAAAAACTTGCCGACAGCCTCGAGATGTCGCGCGTTTTTCCATTGACGCATTTCTTTGTACGGATTTGTATGAAATAATTTATATAAATCGAGGACTACAAACATCCACATTGACATAGCTAAAGAAGGACCCGCGCTTTTGCGTCTATACATTTCTCATGTATATTTGAAGGAAATAATTTTAACGAGTTACAATTATAATCGTTAAGCATTCGCCAATGATTTAAATTTTTTTTGTTATTGCAAATTGATGCGGCGATTCACCTGACGACGGATCTAACGCTCTTGCGTCGTCCAGCGAGTAGATGCAATTGTATACGCTGGCAGCAGCAACAGTGCTGTTTAGCAGAATTCTGCGCCGTTTGCCTTTTCTTTCCATTAGCCGCGTGTAATTTTCGCTTCCGCGATCGTTTGAAGACCCTCTGACGGTCGAGAAAAAAATTGCCTCTCCATAGACGTTCGAAGAAGGCTCTACCGTCAGCCGGACCTCGTCCACGAGCCGGTTTCGGCGCTACCGACGTGGTCATCGTCATCAGTGTGACACTCGATAATCCTTGTTTTGTTCTTCCTATCGAACAATCAATCTTCCTCCGTGCCTCTCGCTTTATATTCCGCTGCTATTTCCGCTCGCTCAATTGCCGGACGTTCGTAATTGAGAAATCGACGAGAATTATTCCTCTCGTCACGCTGAAACGACGAATTGAAACTTCCGACGTTGTTGCATGAATAAGTGGAATACAATTCAAGTCTGGAAGTAATTTTCTCGAAGAAGCTTTTTCCCCTTTCCATAAACGGCACGAGGCTTCAATCCTCGTCTTTCGTGCTCCACGCTAATCGGTTCTCTCCTACCTCCAGCCTCCTCCTCCCGGGCTTAATGGCTTCCGTTGTATATCAATGCCGACGACTCTTTCCCTCCTCTTTTGTTTGTATACCTCGCCCGACGTTTCTCTCTATTATATGTCTCGAATGATTGTTACTTTGTTTTTCTTTTCGAATTATCTTATACAATGTTATTATCTCTGTTCGCGTATCGCGGCTTATCAATTACAATTTATCGTTTTTTATTAAATTTAAGGAAGACGTTGGATTAGGCACGCTAGTTCGACTAGGCACGATGTCCATCAACATTTAATCTATTACGTGTTAATCGATAAATTAACACGCGATTAACCACGTGTTTTCTAGAGTCCCCTTCGACAGATAGGAGACGCATGGATTTGTATAAAAGACGTTAATTTTATTGTCGTCGAAGATTCCCGCGTATGCGTTTCGGCGTTTAATTAGAACGATGTGACTGGACGTTGGTCGAACCGACGAATAAACGGTTGTTGGTGATCTGAGGAATCGTCCAGCGGCCAGCTCTCTCCTACCGTGTGCAGGATGACGAGGAAGTCGAGCAACAGTACACACACCACAGGTACTCTCTCGAGGATCTCTTGACGATCGAAACCGACCACCGAATTCGACGCTAATGGACGTTGCACGTATACTCGATAACGACTAGCCAACGCACTTCGCCTCCGACAGTATCGGTATACAATCGACGAATCTTCAACTCAATTGCGTACGACGTAAATACATCTCTGTCGCGGGTATTAAAAAACGAATATACATATATGTCTGTATATATATATATATATGTATATATATATATATTGGAATTATTTACCAATTATTATAGATTAATTATATTTAACGTTACAAACTAGTGGAAGACTTTTGTGATTTTTTAACAATCAAAAAAGTTTATGCTACATCGTTTATCGTTTAGATCGTTTTAAAAAATAAAATAAAAGAAAAAGTTATTTTAGGATTTTTCTATCTCCGTTTTTAACGGGGTTAAGAGTCTTTTCCTTCTCTCGGTAAATACACCCGACGAACCCATTATTGTTACTTTTGTAAATTTCAGCCGAAGCCGGATGAGTACGCGAGGCGTTGCGACGCCTTTTCATTCCCGCACTGGATTGCGAAATTGTGATGTGCCGCGAGGAGTGGAAGCTCCCTCGATGACTCCTCCCTCCTCCGCCGGACGCTCCGTGGATGCACCCTTCGTTTTATGTGACGATGCGCGAGTTTCTCCCAGCATCTCGCGCTCTCCCTCGGCACCGAAGGCTTTTCCGTCGGATATATGATCACCGAGCCGGAGAAGCGCCGGCGCCACTCGGGGGAAGTCGATATCGGGGTGGTCCACTCTCTCCCTCCCTCCTCAGCTCTTTCCCTCTCGCTTGCAACCCGAAGGGAGAATGTTCGAGGCAACGGAGCGTTTACACCCCTCGAGATAGCTCACCCGCATCATTCGAATCCTGGAGCCGTCAGCTCCGCCATAATATTGGAGTTTGCGGATTGATTATGCCCCGCGGACTTTCCAACGCATGGGGAAAGCTCGAAAGTCCGGGACACTGGCTTTTTTTTTACGATGGCTACATGTTTCTCGTTCTGTGGCAGAGCTTCCATTTGTTGAGAAAAAAATCCCGTTCTTTTGGAGCATGGCAGTTCGACGTTTCATCACTTTTTTTTTTCCTTTTTCTTTTTCCGATATCGGCGGTGATTTATCGAAGATATGAAATATTTCACAGCTTCGAGGGAATGAGAAATCGAAGTAATCCCGGATCAGACGTGCGCAAGGCGAAAAGTGATCGAACGTCATGTCGGACGCTTTTTCGGAGCAGATGCGGAGAGAGCTTGCAGTTCAATATCGACGCAAATATCGTGTGGTAGAGAAGAAAAACAAATACTCACTTTATCCTGCCAAATTCGTCTTGAGGTATAGCTGGTTTAGTGTCGCTGCCCATCAGCATAGAGCGGCATACTTCCACTCGCAGTTTCACCTCTTCTGGTGTGTATCTGTTGGTCAATACAGGATTGCGTTAATATAATGAAAAGCCAGCGAGGAAAAGCAGCAGACAAATGAATGCAATAAAAAACCAATCCTTGACTTCCGATTTCTGTGCTCTGTGACTTTGGTAGTTATTAAATTTTTTACATCATACTTTTGCAACATCCGTTCAATGTTTCTCGTCGCTTTGCAATAAAAGCTTCTACTCTTTTATATTCCCAGTACAATGTTCTCTTAATTCCTGGAATTCAATTATGATTCTAATTGGATTTTAATACAGTTGTGGCAAGAAAACTTATTTCCAGAGAGACTTGTATAAAATGTTGTGTCTCAAAAGCCACAAATATTTGTGGCTTTTGAGACACATCATTTTATATCCATATTGTTACAAATTTAATTCTATTTATTAATTTATCATTAGTCAATATGAGGCCATACGCTGGCTAGATAAAAATTGAAATTTAATATTTTCTTTGTGTCTGCAAAAAGGAGCAATCCATTAATAAATTATCGATATTAATAATCTATCAAGTTAATTTGTGCTTCGGCGCAAGTGGATCGGGAATGAAGTCACGGCGTCGCAGTCTCACCCTTGTTCTTCCAGCGTATCCGTAAGTTCCGCGCACTTGACCTCGATCTTCCTCTTTCTCTCATGGTCGAGTATCTCCTTGTTCGGCTGTTTGTTCAGCTGATCCAATTTTCCCTCGTCGTTCTTGTAATTAACTTTGTCTTTCGTTTTTCTGACAATGGCCCAGTTCCGCTGTACATGACCATTGGTGCCGGAACCCCTCGGCGTTTGGAGCCCAATGCCGTTGTACATCGTTCAGTTGTCGTCTAAGAAACAAAAACGAATCGTGTCTGTATACGAGCTTATCGAACGAATTGCGACGGAATATCGGGTATTTTGGGACGGAAAATTGGCGGGCTGTGCGGAGTTCGGATCGGTGTGAAAGCCGGAATTGAGGTTAAAATTGAACGCAGTGGCCAATAAATTATCGATCGGCGGGCTCGGAGATGCGCAAATCTCGTACGAACATCGCATTCACTAAAGAATTAAAGTTCGGCCAAACCTTCGTGCTCGCATTCACGTCGTATTGATCGCCGATCCGTGATCGTCCATTCGACAAGAGTCGCGCACGAAATACAATCGGCCTTCGCGGTGGTATTTCGATCCCTCGACGAGGAGGAAACACACACAACGGACAAAAAAAAACGTTGATGCCCCGCGTTTTGCGCGGACGTTTCGGAGGGACAGCGGACGGTCTTCTTTGCCGGCCTTGCCGCGAGCAAGTGGCGACGCGATGTTTCGCGGAGGGAAACACGAGTGTGTCGCTGTCGTCGGAGAGAACGGAAGGGCGAGAAAGAGGGCGGAGCTTTGTCGCCGATCGCCCGAAAGCGCGAAGAACGTGGTCTCGCAGCTGATTTGACAATGCAATAACAATTACACTTTAGAATTGCTTTAGGACTTTCGAAGCAATTGTCGTGAATGCAATGTATCGTGGATCGCTGAAAAAAGAATTGATATAATTTACGCGGGATAAAAAAAAACTCGTTGAGGTCGAATCAGAGAGAGAGCGAATAAATATGGAAGTTAACGTCAATGACGTGGTTATGCCCGGCGACACGGTGAAGCTCGTTTTGTCGGAAAAGACGAGAGAAAAGATTATTCTCGGACCCGGTCTTCGCAGGGACGGCGATACAATTTACGCGAGTAAATCGGGCGTTTTGAGAAAACGCAACCCTTCGGTCTTCTATGTGGACAGTTATCAGAGACGGTGAGCCGACGAGGCTTCGCCGTTGAGCGAGCCTACTACAAATAATGCAATGCAAAGATAACTCGACATGTGCATATTTCAGATACATTCCCAGTCGCGGAGAGGACGTCGTTGGAGTGGTGACGCAGAAAGCCGGAGATATATTCAAAGTCGACATAGGAGGCAGCGATCTGGCGTCGCTCTCATACCTCGCCTTCGAAGGTACCAGCAAGAAAAATCGTCCGGATGTTCAGGTCGGCGACGCTGTCTTCGCAAAACTTTTGGTAGCCAGCAAAGACATGGAGCCCGAATTGGTCTGCGTGGATTCTCATGGCAAGAAGGGAAAACTGGGAGTACTGGATCCGAGCGGAATGCTTCTGACGTGTTCTCTGAGTCTCGTGAGAAAAATTCGTAATCCAGACAATCCATTTCTCAGCGAATTCGCCAAGGAACAAGCGTACGAACTCGCCATCGGGATGAACGGGAGAATCTGGATTCGAGCGAGATCCGTGAAGGAGACTATAGCTGTGGCGAACGCAATTCTGGCAGCGGAATTCACACCGCACAACGAGATGAGAGCTCTGTGCTCCAGCATATCACAGATCGTACTCGAATGCAGCTGATTCAAAGGTGTAACTTAAGATTTTTTTTTTTTTAACGCATTGGTGAATGAACGTCTTTGTTTTATTGCACCAAATATCTTGTAATAGAAACTCTGTCGACTAATTTTTTTTTTCCACTTGTAAATAAAATCTGACGATTTTTTTCAATAACTTAACGATGTTCTCTTGCTCTCCTTTTTTTGTTTTTTTCTTGTTTTTTTTTTACGTGATTGTGGCGTTGCGAGTTTACATGTTTACAATTGCATTTTAATTCAACAGAGAGCGAATTATCGCACGGTGGCGCGATGAGACGACGTGGAAACTGCGCTCTATGGAAAAGCTATGAGATTAGGTGGTACAATGTATAGTATATATAATTAAAAATACACTGGCATTGTATACAATGTTATTTTTGTTTTTTTATATGAAATACGATGATGAGAACAGTATTAGCCTTATTGTAATCACACTCATAATTATTTCGGTTCAAACGAACATTTTCTCACTTTCTCGAAAAATTCGTCTCTGACCGGAAACCGGAGAGTCACGAGTTGCAGTAAGGAATTTATACACGAGATCCAAACGTACGATGCATTTCCGTTCTGCAAATTTCATTTCTCTCGATTAAAACGTAATTTATCTTAACCCACTTCACAACCCGACCATATTTCTATCAAACTTCGCGCGTTTATTCATTATATTGCAAGCTGTTCTTGTTTTTCTTTTCTTGTTAATATATGAAGGTGAAGGTAGTTTTTTTTTTATCGTAGGGCCACCGTATGGTTGCATGCTAGAAAACACGGATTTATAGTCCGCGAATAAGGTGCGCGTCCTGCGGGAATTAAAAGAGCAGCACTTTCTCTCTTTGATTCACTGATATGTGCCTAATTATAGATTTCTTTTCCGTACTTTTTTTTTTGAGATTCCTTTACAAGCAACGAGAGAACATCTACGTCTCTATCGTCTATTACAGTACTGTGATTCCTTCTTTCTCCTCCTTTTCATTTAACTTTCCTATCATACCATTGAACTGTTCATATTCAGAAAAATACTTTAAACGATTATCCGATTAAGATAGGTTGTCACGCTTTTCTCACTGGAAATAATGATATTACTCATAATGACCTCAAATATTTATTTCATCTAATTTCTTTATCTCTTTCTTTAATTTATTCCTCTTTTGTACTTGACGATGAAATGTGACGATTTTGTTTAGTTCTTCTTTTTGTTATTTAACGTGACTCGATAAATTAAATCGTCTTGCTCCGAATGGAAATTGGTACTTTTACTTTTTCTCCAATTGTCTTTGTTTTTTTTTTTTTTCTTTGCTTAAACGAAGGATTGACGCGGCTTCTGTTACATGCCTCACGATAGCGCAAAAATTACTCAATGACATTTGCGATCTCGCTATAATGGTCCTCTCGAATTGTCAGAGTTTGAATTTGATAACGCAGACGAAATAAACGATAGTATTTTTATCTTTTTTTTTTTTGCTTTTTCAATACTCTGTAAATAAAATATAGTATGTATAGTTTGTATTCATTCTCGAAGGCAATATATGCGTAATATTCAAAGATGAGTGTTTTTCTTTTTCAGTGAATATAGTTACAGTAGTATCGTTATAGTTGATAAGCGTGCTTTCTGGATAAAAGATGTTCTATGAGACATCCTTCTCGCATTAACACCTATTGAATTGGATCTTTTACGCCACCAAAAACTATCTAAATGTACAATAGATAATAATAGATAATAATAATCTAAATAAAATGAGCCAACAGTATTTTAAAAAACAACGATCAACAAGAAAAATAAAAATTAATGTCCAACAATGTAAAAAGCCCCCCCGATCTGTATAATGATCGCGTCGACAAAATGCTGATGCTCGATCAGACCTCGAATAAATAATTGAAATACTATCACGGTATACGAACTGTATGTGGCGAGGAAATTTAAACTCATACTCTTCTCACTCTGAGCGCAACAGTTTTGTAGGCAAGCGCTTTCGTTTACTTTTTTTTTATCGTGTATGTATTTATCGGGAATACGAAATCCTAAATGCTATTGTGCTTTATGTCGCGAACGGCGGAGACATTGGGAATGTCGATTGGTTAATGTTAATCTTGCTGTTGTGTGTGAGCAGGACGCGAGAACAAGATACAGGAGAGAAGCAAGATATCATCTGGCAAAGCAGAAACAGAAATGATTGAAACATTTGTTAATTCGGATTAAAACACTACCGGCGATGAAAGGAATAAGTCCACTAAAACAATGACGACTCTATTTTTTTGAAAACGAAGATCGTCTTAAAAAAACCCTTCACTAGACAGAGAACATAATCGATGTCGTATAGAATATCGTCTATCACGTGGACATTGCTCTACACCGACATTATCACCAGTTTGCAAACGAGACTGCGAGGAGGAACGGAACACGCGCACTTCGATCTACGGAAGCTGCTAACATGGTGTCCAGTAAAAAATCCGTACCGAATTTGAGGACATTCAAGGACAATTTCCAGGTTGTGTTGGGAGATTTATAAAAATAAATAACATTTAGTTCGATAACCGTTTTCGTTTACGTTGGAATCAGTTCAGAAAAAAAACTACTCACTATACGCGAATGTATCTATGTATCTCAGATACATACACATTTTTTTAAGATGGTCGCTAGATACATCTCGAAACAAACTCAAATTTGTGGGGAAATAAAAAATTCAAGGACACTAGGTGAATTTTAAGGACATTCTAGAACGTTTTCAAGGACGGGAAAAATTCAAGGAAGTTCCAGGACTTCAAGGACTTCACGGACCGCTGGACACCATGGCTAAATATTACTATCGTTAACTATAGCACGTGGGTGGCATTGTTTAAATCGTCATATGACAAAACAATATGATTCTCGGCTGATTCACAAAGCCGGCGGGTTAAAAGCTACGAAAGTCTAAACTTTACGAAGCGGCGTAAGGTGGAAGCTTAATGGCAGGAATCGACTAATACGGAATGATCGAAGAGTTTTCCGAAAGATCTATATATCTAAGATTAATTCCAATTGTTACAAGAATAATTTCATCTCGGACAACGCGAACTAACCACGAGGGAAAACCCGTGTAACGTCAAGATCTAAGTGTATACAAGCTCTCATCTCTCTTTTTCTCTCTCTCGGAACTATCGGTTATTCATTAAACTTTCGTTACGTTCGGGAGTGTCCCGCACTTATTCAGCGGGACGGGGACTAAAAACGCAATAACACAAAACTAGACGAATGTGAAGCAGACAATGTCGCGATGAGAAAACAATCTATAACTAATCGATAAAGTGATCGATGAATCATACGCGATGGTCTAATATAAAATCCTAGCAATCCTTTTCCTCCCTATCCTCTCAAAGCTTTTATATTTCTTTTTCCTCACGACAGTATGACAAATGACTCTTGACTATGATATAATGCCGTTACGAATAAATACAGTTATCAGATAAATATTGCGACGTTGCGTCTCAGCGTATTCACCCATTTATATATTATAAAAAATTGTCTTTGCTTATAGATAAAATATTACGATGCCTCGGCTATATAAATATATGTACTTTTATGTTTATTCATTATTATTATTATCATGTTGTTATTTTTTTTATTTTTCTCTTACTTCTTTTCCCAACCGCTTGTCGCTTTTTTTTTCCCCCTTCCTCGTATTCTTCATTAATAGCGCGTTTATGTAATTAATAATACCATTCACAACACAGAGTGCATAGTACGAAGCTGTTGTTGAGAATACCGCTTTACGATCTGGTCGATCGACTATGCGAAAACTTTTTTCTTTATCAAGCTTCTACGTAACAACGCACAACCCATTTTTATACAACCTGCGTGCATCAAACTGTCTCGCATCCGCGATCTAAATCGTTCGCCGACCTTCAACCGGATCTCTCGACAGTTATCACTGATTATTTTTCTTTTTCATTTGCTAAAACGAATGCTAAGTAAAACTCATCTCTTTACGCGATCCCGGAATGGAAAGGGTATTAATCAATTTCTCGAACTTTGCACATCCGTTGCCACTTGAGATTATCTCTGTCATGCATACAATCGAAATGTTTCATTTTTTTACATCTTATTTCCCACTTCTCGTCTCTTTAGAGACCCAATAAAGATTCAATCGTTATATGATGATAATAAGATTTCCAAAACTGAGCTTATTCTGATATGCAGTCGTTCAGAATTGCTGTGAAACTCACGGATATACGACGTAGGCGAGCGAATTTTTAAAATCCCGATGTCTCCTCTTTTTCTATCGATATCGATACTTTTTTTGCGAGTAATTCGCTCGCCCATCGGATTCTGTCTCAAAGTGTCTGTCGTCTTGTTTCAATCTCCCATCGTACATTTTTCTTCTTCATTATCGTCTTTATCTCTTCGCCGATTCTTTCAATGCTATTTTTGTCTCGTTCAACTTTTTTTCGAGTGCTTTAGAAGCGAATGCTACACAATTATTCAGCGCATCGCTCGTTAAATTTATTAGACAAATATTACTTAAGACTTAACGGTGATATTGTGCAATCGTCAAGGTTTTTTCGTTTAAAATCCCGATCTAAATTTAATCTTCGGTATTTTGCTTTTTGATGCTATTTGATTCATTGAATGATGTACGATGGAGCGTGTTGTCTCTTATGTACGTGTTATTTTTTTTCTTTTTTCTCTTCGTGTTTAATCACGAGCTGCTCGTTAACTCTGTATTATTATTTTAAGGTTGTGCAAAAAGCGTTATTTATTTTTTATTTTTGGTTTAATTCATTCGTTTCGTTGAATGCCTCGTGGATTCTTCAACCGCCTATTCGTTTATATTCTTTCCTCGTACAAAAGCGCATCCTAAGCCCAAGAACTTCATCGTTCTTATTATCTTTGTGGTTTTTCTTTCTTCAATTTTTTTATACCTTCAACGTTAACTCCACGTGTTATAAAAAAGTTAAATCGACAACAACGACACAGCACAGTTTTCCTCTCATCCAGTAGAGAAATACTCACTGTCTCCCGATGCATCGAACGCGTCGCAGTTTTAGGGCAGTAAAAATGAGATAATTTTTAACGCGACGCAACTCATTTTTCTCTCACTCCCTCTCAACTCTCTCATAGTTTCGATTATCATCGACGAAATATTGTCTAAAAAAAATAAATTATCCCCGTTCCTCGAGTCATGGATCGGCCACGATTATGTGTGATGTGTGCTTTGTATCGGATGAAAGAATCCTTAAGCCTCGGCTATTCAGACGTGCTTCTTCGATCGAAATCAATTTCAAACACGTCCAACATAGTTACACAGTCTTACGAAAAAACTTCTCTAGTTTTCTCTTCCGTATCTTTATAGTTACCTGCCTTGCGACACGATCGCGATTACCAAGAAAAATCAGATCGAAAAATCTACGCCCTTGCTCATTTCATAAACAGTTTTTTTGCCGATCGTTGCTTAGATTTCTCATCCACCTCGGCCCTCCCTATTTTTCCTCGTACGTCCGTTATCTACTTTGAGTCTTGTTTCATTGTTTTTTTTGTTTGTTATATATCTTTGAACACTTTGCTTTGTATCGTGAGATCGCGTAGGAATCGCGTCAGGTTTAAAAATCGCGAAACTCCGAGCCGCGAAAGTTGAGGTTTCGCTCTGCGACAAGCTATTATTTCTATCGCGGCTTATTCTCTCCAATGCGATTAATAAAATCATTGGTTTAACCTCGATGGATATGATACTCTGTCGATGGTTACTCACTGTCCCAACGCAACGCCCGGTACTGCGGAATTGCCAGTTTTCACTGTGATTATCGACACTACAATGCGCTTTACCGTTGCGTTCCATTGTCGAGTGAATGTCAATAGATATTCCCTAATCGAACGAACGCTAGAGTCGTCGGGGCTGAACTACCGTGTTATTGTTGAGTCTCGTGGTCGTCTGATTGTTGAAGTTCTCGTCCTGAGGTATGCGCTCCGTTCTCTCATCGAAGAATCCAGGATTGAGTATTATGTTCGGCACCAACTCAATCACTTCCTGCTCCTCCAGCTGCGCTGCAATTTCGGAGCGGAGATTAATTTTCATTGGTCTGGGCCACGGTACCCTTTGAGCTTCTACCCTTTCCCTTTACCAACAACTCTTTCATTTTGATTTTCGTTCTCTCTTTACTTCTCTATGATCTAATCTCTATGTTTTTTTTTAAATACATCTCTCCTGTACAAACTCTAATGTTTCATTGCACTATCGTTTCATTCCGCGATCACAACCATCACTCGTTTCAGTAACTTTTAAATTGTACATTTAATCCATTTTTTATTAGAAGATTCGCTCGACGTAAAAGATCAACGACCGCACTGCAGTTTTGATCAAGCTGTATTGATAACACATTTTTCACGACACCGCGACTCCTTTATGAAGAGCGAAACTCCTCGTGGATTTGATTATATCTACTGTTAATCAAAATACTTCTAGTTTATCTCGATCGGTGATTTTTTTTTGTTGGCACAGGTCTTCCAATATCTACAAAATTGTGCAAAATTATGTCGAGTACGAACAAGATGATTCAGTTAATTTATCATTAGCGTGTGATACTAAGTCGAGTGCGAATATCGAAAGTAGTGAATAAAATGATCTATCAGTCATCGGATGTTAGAAAATTCATTCTGAATTTAGATTGCTAGTAAAAATTCTTTTTTAAAAAAAGCGCTTGCAGCTGGAAAAGATACTTAGTGTGATAGACAAAATAGAAACAGACAGTAGTATATGCTACAGAGATAAAATAGAACTCCATACATAGTATTGATTGAGTTGTGACGAGCTGATCAGCGTATACGAAAGTGATTTATACACACATACGGCGGTACGTGTATATTCATAAATTTGTAACATATGTTAATAGAAAGCTAGAGATCAGGGCCATAGATAAGTTAAAAGTGGCTGGCGATACCCTTGCTTCGCGGCTAAATTACGTTTTTTTTTTAGGGTGAAGAAGATGAGTTTTACAAAATTGATAGCAACAGTTGCTTTTTCTAGTTCAATGTTCTCAACTACGTGCAACTAATTAATTAATTTTAAGTAAGTGGAAGACAAAAGGGGTTGGGGAGCGACGTGTACATTTTCATTTTCTTTTTCATTTTACGTACAAACAATTCGAAGATCTATCGCAGCTTGCGGACTGTCCAGCAAGCAAGGGCATCAAAAAAGAGACAGAGTAGAAGCGTAAGCTCGATGATTGTTATTAAAAATAAGTTAGCAAGTGAATACTTACAGGGTGGCTTGCACTCACGATAGAGAAGGTAGCATGTACCTAAACCGAGGATCACTAGAGTTCCCATTACAATGCCTACCGCTGCAACCCAGATACGACGATCGAAATTTTCTACTCCCGCCAGCAGATGCTTCGCTAACTCTGGAAAATTTATCATTCAATATGTTTTTTAATCATCGTCATGCATCTCACTTTTCTTTTCTATTCGTGTAGTTCGTCTGGTCGAAAGAAAAATAGTCAAGAGAGAGAGTATCAGGAAACGCAAGAGTGTTAAACCGTGCAACGTACCTAATTCCTCGATAGTGTAATGGGTATGACCCTCCACCTCGACAATCTCGCCGCGTCCGAGCTTGTTAGTGGCCCATACACGAAACGAGTATGTAGTGTTCGGCAACAGGTGATAAACATCTATTTGCCTCTGTGAAATTTCATCGATTCATTGAATTATTAAGAGACATTGAATATTGATTGTAAAGATCGGTGCAAATTTGGGGCGTTTTCAAGCAATTGATTGTACGCACGGAGTTGGGGGGTATGTGCGTTGGAATAATAGGTTTCCAGTCCTCGGGCTTTTCGCCCGATACCGGCTTGAGACGATACTCGGCAGTGAAGTCCATTATCGGATAACCGCCAGTACCGGCAACTTCCCACAGAATGTTTGCCAGTATCGTTGACGGCTTGACCCAAACGTTGTGCAGAGCTGGCGGCGGTGCTGAAACAAACAATCGAAATGTCTTCAATATAGTTACAATTGTTTTTACTCCCAACTGTCCACCAGCGCAAAAGACAAGAGTTATGTGTTTCACTGCGATAACCCACTATTTTGGGTTTTCAAAGGCATCAGTGTTTGTCTTCACAGCAAAAAGTTTCTCTCCTCGTAGCCTGCTTAATCGTATATATATTATTATATTATATATATATTATATTATATTATATATATATTATATTATATTATATATTATATTATATTATATTATATTATATATATATTAACTAATAACGTCAGTGACTTCAAAGCAGTTGTTGGGCGACGAATTGTTATCTTTGAATGATTTTATACCTGAATAATCGGGCAACCAAAGACAAATAATCGGTACGTTGATTATTAATTTTCAAATGAAATAATGAAATATATTTTGTCTAGTTTTATATTAAGATGTGAACTGGTGATATTATTCTATTTGTAGAGATACTTTCGTAATGTACTGATTTGCTGATGTATTTTTATTATTGTATGTAGTAAAAGGGATTCATCCTGTAATCTAATAAATAAATACAAAAAAATATAAATAAATAAATATAAGGTAGATTTAATTGTTTCTTCGCGAGCATTAGTCTGACTGTTATTAAAATGATAAACCCACGGTCACTATCTTATTAATTTTATACCGAAATATATTATGCAATTCTTTTTACAATAGGGAGTTTTATTATTTTTTATTTTTTAATCTTTCACCACAGGCTGAAAAACTGAAAAGATAAAAGTTAGTATCGAGATAAAATCAAGACAAACTCACTCTTCACTTCGATATTTATCCTGGTCTTGACGGTGTCGGCATCGTCGTCGACGATGCACAAATAATTGCCGGCATCGTCGAGGCTAACGTTTACGAGTTCGAGGGCTCTGTTGGAGAAAACATTCGATCTCTTGGCATTCAACTGTCCGTCCCTCTTCCACATGACGCTCGATGAGTTGGTAGAATCGGAGGCATCCTCGTCGGCACACGCGACCGTTATATTCTGACCGATGTCCACTTCTACGGTGTGAATTGGTGGCAACAGAGCCAATGCCTTCCACCGTCCTTCATAAAACAAAAACAAAAAAAATGACCTCTTCAGTATTTTATTGCATGAAAATTACAAGAGATCGTATGTCACCGCGTCGGTTTACATTAGACTCTCAGTGAGTTCGTAGATAGCAACGCGAGTTATAACATTTCCTGCGGGCAACCGGCCCATGGATAAATAAAATCACAAATAACAGTTCCATCGCCCGCAGCATTTTTCTGCGACGCAGATAAAAACAACAACCCTCCCATCGTCATTTCATCGGTATAGATCGTTCGATCGATTCCGCGCATTGTTCGCGACCGGAAGTCCTGCAACATCGAATCCTGTGCATCGGAGCGTAAGCAATAACTTAGAGAGATAGAAGATCGCCTGTCGCGTTCGAGCTGGCGCTCTGAATACCCGATCGAGTTACAGTACGCATAACAGAGGTTGCGAAATAAATGCCGTTGGAAAAACCTACTTTGCCTGTAAAGAACAAGATACGAAAAAAATATACTTTAATTTGTTTAATAACAGCTGTGCAAAAAAAAAAAATTATTGAACTATCTCGATATCATAATATTGCAGCGCGTTCGATACCGAACGATGGCCGAGTGACTCACGCGGGGAGCATCGCCGAGATGGAGGGAGAAGGGTTGTTAGAATTGAAATTGGCGCTTCGTCCTACGGAAAAGAGGGTATTATTCTAGTCGGAGGATCCCGAAGATCGTCGAACGGCCGGAGCACACGTCCTTGAACGCAATTGTTGTTTAACTGCAATTCTATGGACATAATGCGCTACCTGTTCGCTCGCAACTCGAGCTAATTCCATCGGATGCACGCGATCTGTTTCCCGTGTTTTTTTTTTATTCCCCACTCGTCGGAATTATGTAAAATATTCTCTCGAATTATATGTGCATTTTCATCGATCCGTAACTGTAAAGCTATTCCAGTTTTGATGCGACAATTTTTCTTTCTCTACCGTCGTTCATTCTACTGTTTGCGATCTTTCTTATTTTCTTAAAACACTGAACGTTACCTGCAAGTAGAAGTAGCAGCAAAACAGCCCCGTGTCGTCCGACCATTCTCCCATATTAGTCTCGCGCGATTTTGTACGCAAGTGCGATTTGAGCATCAACCGAGACGATTAGAGTCCAAACAATCTCGTCTGCTCGTTCTTTTGACACTCGTTAAAATGATCTATCGGTAATTCTCTCGTCGCAGCATCCTTGATAATCGCGTCGGGTGTTTGTGCGTTTTATATTCTTCGTCTTTTTCTTCTTGTACTTCGTCGATCTTCAACGCGACGAAACGTCAAACGTTTGGGAGCTCGCTGTCAAACTCATCACGCACACACACACGGGCACGCTTCTGTATTCTTGTGACACTCTGTTCTGCCGTTGCTGCTGCACGTCGACCCGTGAGCATCCGCCCGTCCGGCGCTCCTACCCCACTTTATTGACTCGATTCGACTGCACTCTGACGACGATATCTTAAACTTCAGCCCCGCAGGCCTCCAACCCCGTGTCTTCCATCCTCGTCGCGTTTCATCGCACAACAATACACCAAAAAATCAAGAAACTGATAATCGAAGGCTCCAACAATGAATATTGATTCGTAGAACGAGCGACAAGCAACCTCGGGAGAGAACTCGAGAGCGACGAAGCTATTGTTAATGTGTAGATTTTTTTTCTTCAAATGGAACAATTGTCAGCCTTGTCTCCCGCCTCGTTTCGGTCGGTAAAAAAAAATCGAGTTTCCTACTTTATCGACGGGCTACGGCGAGGAAGCGCCTTATTTCCCCGATGATATTGTGTACATACATGCACAGCGTAGTGTTGTACAGTGGGAACATAAAAAACACATATAATAACCAAAGCAAGCATCTCGTCGTCGGCTGTGAAGATCGCGTGATTCGGCTCTCGAGCCTAGGCGTAGAGGTCCGATTGTTCGCGTTACCGTGATAAACGACACACCGGGAATTAAATAATTCGTTTGTGATTTCCGGAGATTGTCGACGACGACAGCGACGACAACGAAGTTGGATGAAGATACGAGCTCGCGCTGCGACCGGAATCTCGCGAGCATACAGGTGCGTAAACGGAATTCGTTATACGATATCGATCGATTGGCCAATGTTCGAGAAGGATGAGGGATTGTGCATGCATATCCCGCCTACCGGCTGACCGGAAGTATGCTTCAACCATAGACTGTTCTGAAACGTTAAGAAAACACGAGCATCAGTACTATAGTAGTATATAGTAGTACTGCATAATAGTACTATAATAGTACAATATAGTAGTACCATATATACTATTATCAAGTATTACGATATGATAATATTATATAGTAGAATTATATAGAAAGATAGTTTTGATTTTTTATACTCTAAATCGTTTAAACATTCGTATAGAAAAGTAAAGTGGTAACTTTGCGAATTACCTGAAGTGCTGGACTTTCTTGCAACTGGATACGAAACTCTGTTCGATGTACCTTTTTTTTAGTCTATAAAAGAACGGAAAGGGTTAAGCTCCTTGTCCATAAACTACATTTAATAATGTATATCTCGGCGTTTATAATTCATCAACTAAAAGGCTTCTTTCGCCAGAGGCCCTTGGAACTACACTAATGGATTTATGAATTACTCACGGTCTCAAGTCCGAAAGTTGAGCGACAAAAACAGGTTTTTCAGAAACATAAGAATATTTCAGCACTGAAGAGGCTGCGAATAAAAACTATCGTACCTTACCGCATCCGGTATTCATGCAAACATGGCATAGTATATACAACGCTCGTGTTTTCCTCGTAGCGACCTTGACTCCCGCGAGCAGCGTATACGCGCTTGACTTCCAGGAATTCCTCATCTAAACGGTGTCTATAGCGTTCGGTGAATTTTCATGCTAGTACCTCGAGCCATATCTTGATGAAGCCTCAGTTGCGTTTCTGTGTGAGCGGCGCCGGTCACTCTAGTGCTGAAAGATTTTATTTTATTTTTTTTTTTAAGTTCCGATAGGAGGTTGTGGTATTCGAATAGCTGCGTGGATAATCGTGGTCAGTTGGCCGAGGTCCAGATACAATGCTGATGGTCCGGGTTTTTCTCGGGAGGAATATATCTATCTATTTCGCCCACTCTCCCGTTGTCTAGCGAGATTTATCGAAACGCGTGGGTTAATAAAAGGTCGGAGATTGCCTTTGGACGTGGAAACTGGGCTAATTTGTTCTTCAGTGTGCAATTTTTTGAAAAGAGATAAAAAAAAAACATTAAAGGAAAACGACAATGAAATGACTGTACACTCTGTCGGCAAGGGGAAAAACTTTGATATGACTGGCTCTTTGAAGGATAAGATAGACTCCCCGCAAAATCCATACCGATGAATGGTCATCGACGGAAAAAAACTTAACGGACTTGATTTTGGGAGGTTTTGGACTCGGAATATCGAATGGGAAATTGGCTTCGATCATTCAAGCGTACGATTCTTCGTTATAACGGTAATTAATTATACACCGTACAAAAATAACAAACGTTCGAAACTTCGTTCGAGTGTATACATCGCAAATATTTAACACTTGCTTTAGTAACAGATCAAATACTGTAACACTGCCATTTTTCTACACCTCAAAAAGTTTACGTATTCACATGTAACACATTTGGAAGTTAACACCATTTCGTCCGTCTTTCCTCTCCGCTGGTGAAAGTTTGCTCGCGTGTAGTTTTACAGATGTGGAGTATATTGGACGTGTTATGATTTAAAGCTGCTAAATTTGGCGAGTGGTACAACGAAATGGTGTTAAATTCGAAATGTGGCACATGTGAATGCGTAAACTTTTTGTGATATAGAGAAATGTCGGTGGACAGTATTTGATCTATTAATACAGTAAGTACATGGTGACCGTTTTTCCTCCGGGAAAAAATCCCTGACATTTCCCTGACTTTTCACTGACTAATTAAACATTTTTCCTGACCAAATTTCTAAAGACTTGTATAAAAAAAAAAAATAAAAACATAACGATGTAAATGAAAATGCTTACTTATTGTATTAATGTTTAATTCGATATTTTTGTTTCTTTTTTTCTAAATGTTCTCAATTTTTTTAAGGCTCCCTTTTATGTACTCCTTATTTAATTTACAGAAGGTTCCCATAAAGCACGAATCTCCTAATAATGAATAAAAGATGTCTTTTTAGACAGGTCTTTGCGACATGCAAGAAGACATCTTTTATATATCTCAACTTCTCTTAAACTTATTCGATATATTTAAAATCATTAAGACATTCTCGAAACGAGAACTTTTATTGAATAATCAGATGCTCTCGACCTTGAGCGCCATAACAGTTTACAGTACAAAATTTGATGCCATTAAAATAATCTGAAAAGTGTTGAAAATTGAAATTTTCATATGGCTTCCTCGTATACGTTGAAAATTTTTATTTTCATATCGGTTCTGCATAAAAGTAGAAATTTCAAATTTTTATATCGTCTTCTAATAATGTTCCTTTATTCGCAAAGCTTCGAAGCAAAAATGAGGCGTTAAGTTCATCAGCATAACTGCGACATCCGCAATACGCTTACAATAAGCCAGCTTATTATGTGTAAATCGCTTTTTATGTGGTGAAACGTTGAGACGAATAATATATCGTACTGTGACTGTCTGGACGAATTACCCATGAAACAGCTTAATATTCGGTGATCTATCAAAGAGGTTTTTTGTGTTCACGAAAAGAAATTCCTTAACATCTCAGTTCCAAGACATCCAGAAGAAGTCGAAAATTGACGCACTAGACGTCTTTTGGAGGACTTTTAGATAACTAATTGCACAATTTTACGATACATATAAGTGTCGGAAATTTTTTAGGACCGATTTATGACCACTTTATGTCATCTCAGTGCTATGTGGGTTCGGCGACAATTTACTTTTTCCCTGACCAAAATTCCCTAACTTTTCCCTGATTACCTGACCAAGATTTTTTTTTCCTTACTTTTCCCGGTTTTCTCTGACCGCGGCCACCATGAAGTAACACATTTGCGGTGTACACATGAACGTATTTGCGACCGTGTGTTACTTTTTTTGAAGTGTATACCATTCATTTCCGTTATAAAGAAAGATATAAAATTCTATTTATGTTCGGCATGCACACATTTTTTTTGTAGATTCTTTACATTGTGCATGATGTGATTGAATAAGCAGTCGTCGACTTTCAGAGTTTTATCTGTCAACCCGCCAGAAACACTCACGCACAGGCCATTTTTTGTCAGTTTCGTTAAACGATTATGTTTCTAAAATCGGTTCGTTTTCTTTATCATTTTAATCACAGGTGTAATTAAAGTTCAATTAAAACAGTACTACGCAAGAAAAGAATGAGAAATTGCCGCGGTCGGTAATAAAAACTGTAATCAACTTTTCTAACGGATTCTGGTATGTACGGTCAAAAGAAAAGTCTCATCGCAAGCCGAGATGATATTCGCCTTCGACGAGACTTTTCTTTTGACCGTACATGCGAAAACCTGTGAGAAAAATTGATTACAGTTTTTGATACCGACCGAGTCAGGGATGGACGGGGAGGGAGGTGCTTCATATGGTCCTAAGTCTAAAAAAACGCCGAATGTTCCCATTACAGTCCGCACATTTCAGTCAACGCGATGAGCACGCTGGTGAGTTGTGTTTGGTCACTAATCGGACATAGATGCAACTCGGCATAGGTCAGTGATTACATCTTAGATAGGTCACTATATAGGCTATCTGAGAAAATTGTGGGTCAGTGATTAGGCCTTAGATAGGTCACCATATAGGCTATATGACAAAGTTGTAGATCAGTGATTAGGCCTTAGGTAGGTCACATAAAGGCTATATGAAATAATTGTAGCACTCTAATCGGGTTATTTACAACAGTGCGTATATTTCGAGTTTATTCTAAAAAAAATGGACAGAAATAATAAAATAATACTTGTTTTAGTTATGAAGATTCTAAACTTTTCTGTAATACCAGTTATTTCAATACCTCCCCTACTTTTAACAATCTCCATTCACTTTCAATGCTACGCAGAGCTTAAGTGGTCAGTAATTGGGCCATTCACCTTATATTCCGATTTGAGTCAAAGGGCAGGTAATTTTGTAAATTCTTATGTAAATATATGTGGCAGAAAAAAAAATCTTGTATTATCAGTCGGAGTTATTTTTCGTAAATCACGACCGTAAATAAATTCCATCTGGAGAGAATCATGATAAGAACAGCTTCGTGCCTAATCTGTGCAATGTATATTCCCCAAACGGGTGTCGAATCGTCTTAATGAGACGCCGCATTTTCTTCCTCATCAACTTTAAGAATTCGCGTCACGTAGTAAACACTACTGAACAAAGAGATAGCGAGGTCAAGATTTGCTCGTCTTTTATCCCTGTGTATCCAAGCCCGAGAGAAAAAATAAAGTCCTTTTTTGTGCACTTTGCTTTCGGAGAGATACGAGAAGTTTGGGTCTTGACGTCATTGGCTTCTCCCCCTACGTCCGGTTCTCGCGCGCTCTCTCTCTCTCTCCCTGTCTCTCTCTCTCTCTATTTGACGTCACTCGTGACGTCAACGAGGCTCGTCTAATCGATCAGAGGAGTCCTCTTGCTGACTCTAGTGAACGGAAGCTCGTCTCGTGCCGCACGGTGAACGACCTTTTCAAAGAGAAAGACCTTTCACCACAATTGCAATTCTATGAATATTGTTTCTCATCTAAAAAAAAAAATACGATATTGCCTATTTTTCTTTTTACACTTCGTTTCCTCCAGTTATAAATAGTCTGAATGTTGCCTCAATCCGACGACTACAACGGAGAGAAAAAAAAGGACAATTGTTGTGGCTATTGTCAAAAGCGTGGGATAAAAAAGCGCCTGAAACTTTAATTGGCTCGTAGCTTTTGAACCGTTCATTCGGTGAATCTTTTGTTCCTCCCTGTGTGTGCGTGGTTTATTCGCCCGAGGCTCGAGAGCGCTTCTCGACCATTGCGTTACATATAGAACTTTCGGTGATGTCCCAATTAAGGCGAGCGCTAATTAGCAAGTAGTGTCCGGCTTACCACATCGTTTGTTTGTACGCGTTTGCCCTCGAGGCATGTCGAGATGCAACACGAGAAGTGAGAGAGAGAGAGACAGGAGCACGACCAAGTGACCCAATTACAACAGTTAACGGTCGTTCCAGGCATTGAGAAGCTCTCTCGTGATGGAGACAGCCTTTTGGGTAGCCACGAAGTCCACTGCGGCGACGATATTGCTCGATACAGTCTCGACGTTGAGCCCCTTAATCGACCTGTGTATATAAATCGTACGAAAATTAAAGAGCATTCGAATAATAAATTATGTTATTTTCGCTTATTGCTATTCTTACGACGTTCTGAACTAATTATCGAAGAGCTGTTGTAACGCAATTTAATAAATGAACTGCTAGCTGGCGAGAATCGAGAAACTCTCTCGCGACGAAGACGGCCTAAAGTAAATATCCCTATTACCGACCCCTATAATGCCGACCAGGCAAAAGAATCCCACATAGCACTGAGATGACATAAAGTGATAATAAATCGGTCCTAAAAAATGTCCGACACTTATATGTTATCTCAAAGTTATGCAGTTTGTTATCTAAAAGTCCTCCGAAAGACGTCTAATGGGTCGATTTTCGACATATTCTGGATGTCTTAAAACTGAGATCTTAACGAATTTCTTTTTGTGAACAAAAAAAAAAAAACCTTTTTGATAGATCACTGAATATTAAACTATTTCGTGGGCGGTTCATCCAGGCAGTCGAACTACGATATATTTTGGAAGTATGTTCTCTGTGCTTTCTTGCATTTCAATTGTAAATGTTGAAACTATAAAAAGATAATCGCTTGGATCAGAAGTTTACATTATCTCAGGTCACTAAATCACTACATGTAAGTAATTCATTATACAATACTTTTATTGAATAATATATATAGTTTCATGTCAATCACAAAAAATATCTTCAGTACAAAAATGATATACTAATGAAAAATAGTACCGATACGATAATATTTCACTGCTACGTCTGCACCGAAGGCTTACAAGATTCCAGTTTTGCATACAAAATGCAGCGAAGCTGTCGAGAAAAGTGTCGAATAAAAAAAAATATATATATATAAACCACTGCCGAAACTTTCGGTACATTTTTCATTTATAATGATTGATTATTCGTCTCAGCGTTTCACCACGTAGAAAGCGATTTTCCACATAGAAACCACATAAGAAGCCAAAAATATAGAAAATGCTTTCTGACAAAAGAAGCTTCGCGAATAAAGGAACATTATGAGAAAAATATATAAAAATTTCAAATTTCACCTTTTATGAAGAAGCAATATGAAAATAGTAATTTTAAACTATTATGGAGTAGCGATATGAAAATTTCAATTTTCAACTTTTTTTCTTCAGATTATCTTAATGTCATCAAATTTTTTTAAACTATAAACTGTCATGGCGCTCAAGGTCGCGATCGTCTCGTTATTCCAATAAAAGAGGTCTTTTCGAAGTGTCTTAATGATTACATGTATCGGACAAGTTTAAGAGAAGTTGAGACATATAAAAGACGTCTTCTTTCAGATCGCAAAGACCTCTCTAAATGGATATCTTTTATTAATCATTAAGAGATTCGTGCTCTATGGGATGGCGTTGTTAAGCGTGACAAAAGTAAATTTGAGGATGATTTTTACATCAATCGATAGCTTTGATCATACACTTTCAAAAAATCGTCGACTTAATCCATTTCGTCAAGTATTTTTCTCGATAAAGAGTAACGAAGCGGCACTGGTGCATGTGCCATCTACCGACCAGCCGTGTCTAATTCCGACCAGGCATGCCTCCAATACCGACCATAGGCCTTTGCAGCATGAATGACAGAGGTTGCAAAGAAAAAATAAACATGAATCTTCGAACTTGAAATGTACAGCATTGTGTACATACTCAGTCTAAACGTTTCAGCAAAATAAAATTTATTAAATTTTTATTGCTTATGTGAAAATGAACTGACGTTTACATGTACGGTAATGGGGACAGGCAAGAGTTTTGCTGTGCCCAAACCTGACCAGTGAATAAACAGAAGAGTTAACCGATTTTATTGTTTATGTTTATTTTTTTCGGGATATATAAATCGAACTGTAACTAATCATTGAACGCTCGGACTATTGATTAAACACGAATTTTTACCGAAATATTTACTATTTACGCGATCGACATTCCTTAACCTCACCCCTCGCGTTCCTCCCAACCAAAAACCAACCCAAAAACCAATCGTCGATCGGTGCGCTAAACCAACCATTATTCCAACCTCCTGAAGGTTGATTTTGGGTTGGTTCGTCAAATCCGACCATCAGCTAACTATTTTTTCGACAGAGTAAAGGTTGATTCACGGTTGGATATTATAAATCAACTCTATTTTCGACTTTCAGTCGAGAATAGTAGTGGTTGACTTATGGTTGATTTTTCAAGACCAACCGTAAACCAACCGTTGGCTAGATCGTTCCCCGAAATAGTTGGTTTATGGTTGGTTTCGAAAAAAACAACCACAAATCGACCATCACTGTAGTCATCTGAAAGTCGGAATAAGGGTCGTTTTATAAAAACCAACCATGAACCAACTATTTATGCTGTCGGAAAATGGTTGGTTTCCAAAAACCAACCAAAAATCAACCTTCGGGCGGTTGGAATAATGGTTGGTTTGGCGCACCAATCGCCGGTTGGTTTGTGGTTGGTTATAGAAAAATCGTCCAAATTCCAACCATTATTTACGGTTGGGTGGTCCGCGAGGAACTTCTAAGAAACCGGTCGAATCGTGACGTTCGGTAAGAAAAACGATAATATTATTTACTAATTATTACACTTACCCTGCACTTTACAATCCTTTGGCACTACATAAATTTCTGAATATTTCTAGACCACTAATAAACATTTTTTATGCATTGGCAACCTCGTAAATGACGTTGTACGCTGAAATGGTCGGGAATGGGGACATTTACCTTATTGGTTAGCACCAAAGGCACTGCTGCGACGATATCGCTCGATGCTGTCGAGGTTGAGAAGATTCCTGATGGACCTGTCGATATAAATCACACAAAAATTAGAAGCATTCTTATCTCATGATACATCATATTAATTTCGATTGTTGCTATCCCGACAAAGTTCTGAAGTACAGAGTAAAAAAAAATGTGCACTTTTACAACAACTTATTGTCTACAAACGTCCACAATTTATTTTTTAAAATTATTTTTCTAGTTTTACAAACAAAAGTACAAACTAAAATTGTCAATAACACGAGAAATTAAAGGAAAGTTTCGTATATTCAAATAAGTGACAAACGAGTTTGTCAATTGTTTAACAAAATTATTTTTACGAAATTTCGCATTTCGATTTTACGAAATTATTTTTTTTTATTATACTGTGTAATTATCGAACAGTATCCTTGTGACAGAATTAAAGAAAATGCACCTGAAACTTCACAGAAACTTCCATTGAAAGAGCATCGAAAATTGAAAGCGTTAAATTCATCCAATTTCGATGCGGCGATAAAAGAGTCTCGCTCTCTCGGTCAACTAGATGCAGAGAGGATCGTAAAGTTCCTCCGCGTTCGATCGGTCGTTTGAAATTCGATGAGATACCGTTGCGGAATTTTTCCGCTGCATTTTATCGTCCGGCCCGACTCACGACGCAGTCTTTTTGGCCAGGTCCGTTTTCGGCTGCAAAAAGAGAAAAAGGGAGAAAAAAAAAGAGCAAGCACATGCATACAGATCGTCTCGAAAAGCGTCTCGTAATTAGGAACGAATGTTGAAGGGTTGACGAAAAAAAATCATTTGAAAAAATGCGAACAAAAAAAAAAAAAGAATTGCGCGTACGTTGAGGTATCCGAGCTTTGGGCTGCTGGAACGCCCGCTGGAGAAAGCGGGAGGACGGGACTTCGACCCATTTTCGCGAAATGTCAAAGGTTTCCGCGCAAGGCAAAGCGCGGAATTCTTCGCCCGCCTCGTTCAACCCTCTCTCGTCGCTGCAAATACTCTCTCTCTCCCACCCCGAGTCGTCCTATCGGTGGCTGAAGTTTGCTCGCGCAACAATCGTGCACCGCTACGTGTGAGGCACCAATGATTATTTCAATCCCAAATCGCGATAAATAATTAATCGGCCAGGAATGACCGACGACTCGCTTCTCCGATCGTCGCGGGCTTTACGTAGAAGCGAAGCATAATAATTTAACGGCGTTCTCAGGCGCGCTATGTCTCAACGAGTATTGATCGTTTCTGTAAAGAAGTATAGAAGATTGAAGAAGACTCGGCTCTTTTGCTCCGTGTCTGCTTCACTATTCTCTGCGGTATAAAAGAAGCTCGAGGCTGTTTTGGAGTTGAGTAAAATTTACCAAGTGACAAGAAATTCCTTTTTTTTCCCCTGACTTCGATGAAAATAACCACGTTCCTTGGATTCAACACGGGCGTAAAAATCGTCTGTTGTTGACTGATGATCATTATTGTGCGCATGCGCAGTACTTTTACTCCCATGGTGAAAATTTTCTCTGAATATCTCTGAAAATATATCCGAATGTCTCGGAAAATTTTTCAGAAATTTCTCTGTAAAGTCCTCTGAATTTCTCTCACTTTTCGTACTTTTCAGAGAAAGTCAAATATTTTTCTGAATCTAAATATTTCCAATTGTTCTGACAATCTCTGATTTTGCCTGGCAACTTCTCTGAAAAACTATGACCCTTTTTGATATCCCAAGCCTGTTTCTCATCTACATTCTGAAACTATTTTTTGATAAAGTCAAATTTTCGCTGAATTTCCCATACAAAGTATACACAAATTATTGTTTACTGTTTGCTGTTCGTACGAATACCAGAAAGAGCAGATCTTAGAGTGAACTCGCAAGTTCTCTGAAAATCTCTAAGCATACATTATCCGAGAAAATCGCAGTTTACAGAAAATAAATTGTATTTTCTCTGAAGAAGTCTATTGTTTATTAGGATAACAAAATGAGTAGATCTTAGAGAAAACTCGTAATTTCTCTAAAATTTTTAAACACGCATCATCCGAGAAAATCGGTGATTTTTGGAACATATATTGAATTTTTACCGAATAAGTCCGCTGTTCGTCCGAGTAACAGAAAGAGTAAAACTTAGACACAACTCGTATTTTCTTTTAACGCATTTTATTAGAAAAAAAATGCGAGTTATCCAGAATTTTTCGGAGAATACTCTGAATTTCTCTGATATATTCCGACTGCTGAAGGTTGTGCGGAGAAAATTACAGAGATATTTGAGGAGGTCGTCTCGTGTTGTGCATTACCAAAGAGTGCAATTCACACGTCCAATTCACAACGAATTTTGACGCCCTTCTAATGGAATAAAAATCTTTAAAAAAATCAACCATTTAGAAGGTGCTAAGAAGATTAATTTTTCATAATAATAATTGCAAAAAGTTATTAATAAATTAATTTAAAAAAATCATTGTTCAACGAATTATCCGGTAAACTAACTTTTTCTTTAGCCCAAATTGACTCAATAATTTTTTTGAATACTTATGAATTTTTTGAGAATTTTTTCTAATTTGAAAAGAAAAACCACATTTTCTCAGTTTTTTTTATAGATAAAAAAATCACGAATTTTTAACTATTAGAAAAAATCATTAAAACATTTTGTGAGTATTCAAAAAAATTATCGAATAAATTTAGGCTAAAGAAAAAAATTTGTTTAACCGACTAATTCGGAAAAAAGAATTTTTTTAACGAATTTGTTAAAATTCAATAAATTAAATTTTAATAAATTAGTTAAACAATGATTTTGTTTACTAATTTATTAATAACTTTTTGGAACTGTTATTATGGAAAAGTAGTCTTCTTAGCATCTTCTGTATAGTTTTATTTTTTTAGATCAGAAGTTTTTTTTGTTACACGATCAGAACGTTGACGAAATTCTCTTTGAATTGCACATGAATCACACTCTTTGGTGATACTTCTTTTGGTAAGACCTCCTTAACATATATCAGAGAAAATCGGGTGAAATCAGAGAAAAATCTCGGAAAATCAACGAAAATCACTGAAACGGTCGGTTTAAAGTTTTTCAGACAAATTGTCAGAGAAATATTTTCACCAGGCCACCTACGGAGTAACGAGGCTTGTTACTGCCCTCCGAAAGAAGCCTTATTACTTCCGAGGAAATAATCGTCATTCGCAAAAAAAAAAAAAAAACGATTTTTCGACGCAACAAACGTCGTTATTTTAATGAAGTTGAAAAAAACGTATCGTGTGCTGTACGGAGTAGATTTTCATCCCGTACGATTTTTGCCCTCGCCCTCTCGGGTAACAAACTTCCCTCCCTCGGAGCATGATGCACTTTTTTTTTTTTTTGCATCATTATATGGATAGAGTTTTGGATGAAACTGGCACGATGTTGAATGTACGAGGTTTCTGCAGTGTTTACGAATGCGCAGAGGTATTAATAGTACAGACCGGGCAGCATGTGCAAGTCATCGAGTCTACAGCCGCGTTTTGTCGGAAAACTATTGGCGCAAACATACAGAGCGAGATGAGAAAGAGCGAGACGTTCTCCGCACAGTTTAATATTCCATCGCTGGAACAGACGCCACCCTGTCTGGGGCGACTCGACTTTACCCTTGTCTCGCGCACGTCCTTCGTACTATTTCTCCCCCCGAGAGCGGTCCGGGGGGAGAAATAGGGTGTGATGCAACCCGCGAGACGCGGCATCCGGAGAACTGTGTCGTCTCTCTCCGGTGGAAACGAAGCATCGAAGGCCGAAACTGGGAACAAACAAAATTTGAATTATCATAAATGAGGAAACGCATTAGAGTGTCGCGCGATTGTATCGTGGTTTGAAAACGCAATTAAGAGACACTCTTTCGTCGTTACAATAGTAAAATTATAATTTGCTATGTTTACTGGAACGAAGGGTGTTTATTTTTTGCCATACTTTTAAGCAGAGCTGGGCAAAGTACTTGAAGTACCATATTTGTACCAAGTACAAATATGTAAAAAGTACTTGAAGTACTTTGTCACATCTTTAAATGTAATAAAATAACTCCGATTAACCGAGTATCGGTTTAACAGTGCATCGTCCGAGGTTTTTTAGTTGTTTTTTTTTTTTTCTGCGCGATCTACGGCGCCTGCACACGCTAAAAAAAAGACTAACTTACGTACTATTAACCTTTTCACTGTCGAGGGGTCTCTATAGGGCAACGGTTCCCGGGGTCCATGGACCCCCAAAATACACGAGGGAAACCCTCTGTGGACCCCCAAGGTTAAGAACAACCGCTATGGGAGTAAAAATGAGGAATACGTTTAATAAGGAAATACGTTTCTCTGACAGTGAAAGGGTTAATGAAAAAAATATCTAAAGCTTTACATTCTAGTTGACACTATTGAACAATTATGGTAATCGGAGAGGTACCAGTCCCACCAAACGTGAGTTTCAGAGAATATTTCGAACACTACTCGATGGGATAAAAATTTGGAAAAAAAAAAAAAAGTATATGGGAGGTGCTGCAAAGATTGTTTTTGTGAAATAATAATTCCAATTTATTATTGACACATTGAAGAATAAAAATAATGTTTCAACAAATTAGCCGACGACTTAACTATTATCGATGATCTTGGTTTTTCATTTCAAATGGATTTGTTAATTTTTTAGAATCGGTATGAATCGTTTTCAGTATTGTACATTAGAGAAAATTCCGTGAGTTTGACAAGTGATTGCAGAGGCACGGTTTTTAAATATATTTCAAGATATGCAGTAAGATTTCACATTACACTCAAGAAGCTTAGGGATGATCGTACAAGTGGCTTTGTAGCTATGGTCATTAAAAAAATTCGAAAACACTTTGAATAAAGTAAAAAAAAATCCTCAAAAAATTCGCATGGATTCCAAAAAAAATCAACGAATTCATGTGAAATGAGAAAAAGATAAGTTCACGGATTATTTATTAAATTTTTTAAATAGTTAATTAGTCAATGACTTTAACTAATTAATTAACTAGTTTAATTAGTTAATAACTTTTTAACATTATTAGTTTCTAAAATGTATGTTCTTGGCATCTTTCATGAGGTTGTTTAAAAAAAAAAAAAAAAAAATGATCTCTCTTAAGATACAAGTACTTAAAGTACACGAGTACTTCAAGTACCAGTACTTCAAGTACTCGAAAAAAATACATGTACCTGAAGTACACCTGCGCTTGAAGTCCCGTACTGCAATTACGAAACAAGTACCGTGTACTTAAAGTACTGCCCAGCTCTGCTTTTAAGCTCACCATTAATTTCGGCGTTTCCTCATAATGCCCGCGAGCATTATTTTCGAAGTTGAAAGAATCGTTACGCTGCACGGTTAATCCGTGTTTTCCTTCCACCGCCGTGCAGACTCGTCGGAGCCTCGTTTTCTTGCTCTCTTTTTTTAGTCTCCAGACCGCGAACTACTCGATTATGCTCGCACGTGCGGCAACGACGAAAGTAGGCAAATAGCCGAATCATCCATACATTATTTTCACCCTCGTTTGTGTCGCGCAGACGGTACGAAGCTGTGTTGGTATTATGTAGAAACGCGGTCGTTGCATTTTTCCGGTTTCAACGTATAAAAGTTACATTTCCGCACTTCTCGGGCGTCTCGCGCTCCCGACAATCCACCGGTGATTTCTCTCGTCCGATCTGCAACGAAGCATGTTGCAAATTGGCTCGAACAATAAATGAAGATCGTATGCTTTCTTCGTCGCCACCTCGCAAACGAATCTTCACTGTCTCAACGTAACTTTAACCCCGTCAATTTCGATGTATCAATAATAAATTCGGTCAACGCGCAATTTCTTTGAAGTAAAAATATGCGAAATGGCAAATCTCCTTCGCGCTCGAGGGAGCGTAAAAAAAAGTTGGACCAATCGCCTAGAAATCTTTTATCATTTTCCAATTTGTAACCCCGGCGCGAAGAGTTTCCTCTCGAAAAGGACTTTATCGTCATCGAAGTGTCCCCCGGATACGATGAAATGTCCAGAATCCTCGCCCGCTTCGTTGAGAGATCCTTGCGGGCCGAGATCGAACGGGACGGGAAATAGCTGCGGTACGGCGGCGACTTCCTCGCCGAGGAATCCCTGCGAGAATATCCCCACCGGCTCGTTGGAACGTTGCAAGCCATCCTCGACTGACTCCAGGATGGACGGCGAAGTTCCTCATTACTCGCCGACGCTGGACGATCCGTGCTCGAGGGCTTGCAAAATTTCACCTCCCCCAGTCTGCCGGCTGGATTCTTGCTCGCGGAAGGAAACATGCCCGAAACCGCCACCCGAGATCTGCGCTCCTACGGAGGGTAAAATTATTCATTATTTTTCACACAGCAAAAAAAAAAAGGTTTTGTAATGTCAACTAAGCTGCGGTTGAAAGTGGCGAAGGAAATGCTTGGTCGATTCAACAAAATGTTTGTTCAATTCAAGTAACTATTCGTTTAAACAGCTAAATACTCGTTCAATCAACTAAATATTCGTTCAATCAACTAAATATTCGTTCAAACAACTAAATATTCGTTCAATCAACTAAATATTCGTTTAAACAACTAAATATTCGTTCAATCAACCGAATATCCGTTCAATCAACTAAATATTCGTTCAATAAACTAAATATTCGTTCAATAAACTAAATATTCGTTCAACAAACTAAATATTCGTTCAATCAACTAAATATTCGTTCAATCAACTAAATATTCGTTCAATCAACTAAATATTCGTTCAAACAACTAAATATTCGTTCAATCAACTAAATATTCGTTTAAACAACTAAATATTCGTTCAATCAACTGAATATCCGTTCAATCAACTAAATATTCGTTCAATCAACTAAATATTCGTTCAATAAACTAAATATTCGTTCAATAAACTAAATATTCGTTCAATCAATTAAATATTCGTTCAATCAACTGAATATTCGTTCAATCAACTAAATATTCGTTCGATCAACTAAATATTCGTTCGATCAACTGAATATTCGTTCAATCAACTGGATAGTTGGTCAATCAACTAAATATTCGTTTAATCAACTAAATATTCGTTCGATCAACTAAATATTCGTTCAATCAACTAAATATTCGTTCGATCAACTAAATATTCGTTCAATCAACTAAATATTCGTTCAATCAACTAAATATTCGTTCAATCAACTAAATATTCGTTCAATCGACTAAACATTTCCGTCCCCACCTGCAATCACAGCTTAGCTTGATATTGCCAAACCTTTTTTGTGCAGCAAGAGCAATATTTACAATATGATCGATAATGAAATTGAAAAAAAAAAAAAAAACAACGGCGAAAGCAGAAGTTAAGGGGAAAATGAGATTTTGGAGAAACGCTAGTCTATTCTGTGCTCTGCCGATCGCACTTCTGGGTTCGGTAATACTCAGAGCAAGAGCGGAAGAAGAGTCGAGAAAGCCAAGGCCGGAGTTTGTACCGATGGACTACATGTATATCAGGACAAAGGTGTGGCTTCTTATTTATCTTCGTAGGACTTCCTTTGTAGTGTATATTTTAGCGGATTATCGAGTAATCGAGATATCGACGGGGATCGGCATTTTCCCGCCAGTCGTTCCCGTTCAGGCTGCTACAATATTCATTTCATCACAGTGTACAGTGGGATAGATCGGGGCAAAACGGCGACGCTAAGCAATATAAAAACCTGCTACAACGATACCGAAAGCATAGATCCATTGTTTTTCGCACAAAAATTGTATTGGCACCGGTTTTGAAAGAATATTAAAAAAAAAAAAAAAAAACACATCTGGGGCAAAACGGAGTACCCTTCGATTTGACCTGCGGTATCTTTTGTTAGCTTCATTATTACCCTATTTTGACCCACGTCGATGTGACATTTCATGTCCCCATTTAGCCCTCGATTTCCGTCGTTTGTTGGCTATAATGAATCGATTTATTGGATAATTTTGGGTACCCCATTTTGCCCCACGTCGATGTGACACTTCACGTCCCCATTTTTGCCCCGCTTTTCCCTAATATGATGAGGAATTTTTTCTATTTTTTTTTTTTTTTTTTTTGCAAGCAATTAGCCGAACCCCGCTTGACACTATGCACTCTCTATAATTCTGTGTGTTCTCTCTAATTGATCGTACCGCAGCGTTTTCCCTGGGGAGACGGTAATCACACCCTATTTCACAATCCTGAGAAAAACGCCGTTCCACCCGACGGATACGAAGTCGAGGATCCCAACGCCGTTTTAAGAGGGACTAATTGAGAGCTTGCGAATCTAGAGCTGTACCGGAATATTTGAATAAAAATTAACTCGTCCCCCAGGAAGCTCCGCTTTCACTCCATCGATTAATTTCTCGGCCGAAAATGTGTCGATCTCGCGATTAAGCGAATTATATAGTTCGTCGAGCCGCCAGGACGGATGAAGCTGATAGATCGATAAAATTCATCGGGTAGGATTGCCGATAGTCGATGAGAGTTGCCTGACCGAGGTTGACGTTAGCAGCCCCGATGTGTCCCGGTCACCGGGATCTTTCGCTGGTTCCGGATCTCTGGCCCCGTGGAGAAGGGCTTCGCCCGCTCTCCCTTCCCGCCGATCGTGCGCACACGGTCTCACGTTTGATTCCCCACCTCCGAAGCTGCCTACAAAATCTCCCTTTCGAACCCCCGCCCTGAGCTTCCCCCCCCTCCCCCCCCCCTAGGTATATGCCGGAGGGTGGCCCGTTTATCGATCAATAGAGGGGAAGGTGGCGGGAACAACGCTTGTCCGGTTCTATCCAGCCGGGTCGGGACGCCGACATCATCCTCTCGTAATACTACCGCTAATTATGTCCGTTGCTCAACTAAATTGTCAATAACTCGGCGAAAAAACACACACACACACATTATCAAGACAAGGAGAAGATAAAGAAAAATCTCGAACTCTCGCTATCCGCTCAGTGTGTAAATGTTATCGGAAAAAGGCAGGTGAAAGCTTGCCGCGAGAAAAGTTGCCAACTGCTCGCCTCTTTATCTCGGAATTGATAGCGCGAGCCTCGACTATAGGTCATGATAGAAACGTATCGGCTCGTGTATCAAAAGACGTATTTTATCATCGTCCGACGGTAAGATAAGGTGGAAGAGGAGCCGGAAAGATCGGGCTGCACGTCGGACGAAAGAGGACATCGGCGGAGCAAGGCGAATCCACGCAAGCGCACGAGGGAACGGGGTGGGTGCAGTTTCGGAGTGGAGCGCAGACGAAGAGACGACCGGAGCGAGGCAATGCGATAATATATGTGAACGACACAGTATATAGTACGTGAGTCTCTGCGTGTTACGAGCGGAAAAGCGAGAGCGCGCGATTCACGAGGGCGCACGCGCCAGTTGAAGGAGGCGCGAGAGAGGAAGGGAAAAAAAAAAAAATAGTCGAAGAGGTGGAGCGACGACTGGAGAAGAGCTAACGATAGCGCCGGAGTGCTGGACGAGCTAGCGCGCGAGAATGTTCGGATGCGATTGAGCACTCTCGATGATCCCGTCGTTCGGCTCCAAAGAGCGTATTATCGCGACTTTGATTCTCGTAACGGAGGCGCGAGTCGCGAGTTGTTCACTCGATGACGAGTCGATGTCATCGCTTCTGAATTCATGATTCGTCGACGAGTGTCGCGACTGTCCGAAAAAAAAAATTCAAAGTGCCACTCGTACGGTGCGACACTCTGGTGGTTCCTTGTGTTTGTTCTCATTTCGATAAGGCGGAGATTATCAGTGACGAGTATCGGCGCTCCATCGATCGATCGGTGGAAGGCTTGGATCATTGAGGCGAGCTTCACAAACGCCGGACTTCCGGCGCGAAAAATTTCCCTCCGGAGATCATCGCGAGTGTTGATTCTGAAATATTATTATTATTTGTTTTTTTTTTGTGTGCGTTGAGAGACGTGCAAGGGAAATTCCAATGGCTGAGTGTATACACTCGATTTAGGTACATGACTCAGAGGAATTGTTCGTAGAGTAGTGCAAGAGTGAGGATGCATACATAACGAATGCAATCGAAGCTGAAAGATGTGCAACTGTCCGGGCGTCATCGAAGCTGAAGGAGCGTAGATCTGCGAAGAAATAAATTAAAAAAAAAAAAAACGGTAAAAATTCATATCTCCCTGTTCGAATCGAGAGAGTGAGCTCGATTGATTTTTTTTTTTTTTTTTTTTTTTTTTTTTTCGCTGAGCTCTCGTCCATTAAACGCACGCGACGCATGCTGATATCTTAGTTACGGATACACTTGGTTCGTGCACACGTGTTCTAGCGATCGTATTATCGAGGCCTTGAAGCTAGCAACATGGCAGGCACTTCATAACTAAATGATGAAATATATACGATGGAAAATCTGTTCGCTCCGTGCAATTATAGATCATCGTTGCGCAGCAGTGTCATTTGGCATAAATTGTTGGAAGATTTGCGTAACGGGAATTATCAATTTAATATTTTCATGGCACTTCAACGCTACGATCAATGAAGAGTGAGAGATCGCGATTGCAGAGAGCTCCAAGCGTTACTGCTCTCGGATAATGTAATCAAGGGTCGGGATGTTTTTTTTTATCCGAGGTTTATTTTGCAACAGCAAAACGGTAAAAGCGATAATGAAGTAATGTACAAATCACGACTACCATCGTGTATCGGCTGTTTCTCGTGTACGAAAGAGATCGAGCGAAGATTGTACCAAATCGTTGTCCTTATCTTCTCTATGAAATTATCGAGGTTTTGGCTTTAAGGACAAAAATTCAGTCATCTTTTCACGCCTTTAACCTTTTCCGTTGGATAAAAACAATGATTTTTCCGATCGATATATCGAATCTCGGTAGTCGCGTCAAAAGAAAGCGTTATCTGAACGGTAAAAAAAAAAAAAACGATAACAATAGTACATTACGATACTAGTGCGAAAAAACTTTTTATGACGAGTGTGAGTTTGAGGCACGAGCCGAAGGCGAGTGTTGCAATCAGACGAGTTAAGAAAACGGTTTTTCGCACGAGTATCGTACGAAATTTTATTTCACGAGGTGCGAAAGGGGAGTTTTGCGCGCGCGAAGCGTGCGTAAAACTGCACTTTACGCACCGAGTGAAATAAAGTAATGCAGAGACCAACTACGATTGTATCGACCGTTTCTCATACATCAACGAGATCAAAAGATCATAGATTGTGCTAAATCGTGCCGACTATTTTCTCCGTGAAAGCCTCGAGGTTGTAACTTTAAGGTCAGAATTTCAAAGTGATTATTTCGCGCCATTGATCTTTTCACTTTGTATACGAAAACAATGATTTTTTTTTTCCTATCGACATATCGAATCTCGGTATTCGCGTGAAAGCGTTATCCAGGCCGAGGCTATTGCGAAAGTGTCGTGTGTATTCGGGTAAGAAAAGTTTCGCGGTAGAATGAACAGAAGAAGGAGAGCTTTTCAAGTTATAGTAGTACAAACCCGCGCTTCGGTCAGGCACTTGACGTGCTTCGGACACACGACGCTGTTGGAAGGGAGAGAGTAAATATATATATATATATATATATATATATATATATATATATATATATATATATATATATATATATATAGTGTACATATAGATGGCCAGAGAATGAGCTCGCGATAAAGACGGACGACCCCGTGGGTGCTGCGGTTGCTTAACGGCTGAGCTGGAAACACCTCGAGGCGTTCACCGATCGCTGATTACACGGCTTTACACAATCCCTGCGCATCCCTCAGGCCATTACCCTTCGAGTTATTAATTGACTCATCTCCCCCCCCTTTTGCGGCTTATCAAACGAGCCACAAAGTTTTATGCGTCCGGAGGACGGTTGCATCGGCCGAGGTGAAAACCATTCGTGGATAATGAAGCTGATTCCATATCGCGGTTTTGCGAGGAAAAAAATTACAATTGACTCATAATTGAAAGAGGGGCGTTACGCCGATATGAACATTGTAGGATTAGGGTAGAGCGGGGCAAAATGGGACAGTTGGGCAAAACGGGACAGTGGAGAGAAACGCAAGTTTTCAATCATTTTTTGATGTCCCATTTTGCTCTGTTGATACATCCGGATTTTCTGTCCCGTTTTGTCCCATTGTCCCATCCAAAAATTATTGGAATATATGGTGTTTTGCCCCATTGATTTGAATATGGCGTTTTGCCCCATTTTGCGCCGCTCTTCCTTACACGGTAAAAAATAATTTCGTATACGGAAGACAAAATTTTGTAAAAATAATTTTGTTAAATAAGTGACAAACTCGTTTGTCATTTATTTTAATGTACGAACTTTCCTCCTTTAATTTCCCGTGTTGTTGACAATTTCAGTTTGTATACTTTTGTTTGTAAAACTAGAAAATGGACAAATAAAAAATTGTGGACGATTGTGGACAATAGTTTTTTTGTAAAAAGTACAATTTTTTTTTTTTACTGTGTACTTACAATCTCATTCAAGGTCCTTTTATTTGGAATGTTTCCAGAGATGACTCGAGGGAAGTAGAAGCGAAGAGAATCCAAAGAATTCTAGTTTCAATATGTTGATAAAGGAGTATCGAATACCACTGCCTCTCACGGTCGAGGAGTATCGGATCGCTCAGCTGTACATGATAGCGGTAACGAGATATAAAAAAAATTTTCTAACAAACGTTCACCCACCTCGTTATCGAAAGATAATTTTCTTGAAATTTGAATGATATTTTTTTTTTTTGTGTTAGAAAAAATCTCGAGAGGAGAGCAAAGGTGCGGGCAGCGGTGTCGAGATAATCGTAAACGAGCCGTACAGCGACGGTCCTGGCGGTGGTTCGGGCCAGTACACCAGCAAGATATACCACGTGGGAAGTCACCTGCCCGGTTGGTTCAAGTCCCTCTTGCCAAAGTCGGCACTGACCGTAAACGAGGAAGCGTGGAACGCTTATCCGTACACGAAGACACGATACACGTGTCCGTTCGTCGAGAAATTCTCCGTCGAGATCGAGACGTATTATTATCCGGACAACGGTCATCAGGACAATGTCTTCGAGCTCTCGGGCAGCGATCTTCGTAACAGGATAGTCGACGTCATAGACGTCGTTAAGGATCAGGTCTTCGGCGCTGATTACTTCAAGGAGGAAGATCCTAAGTTGTACGTGTCCGAGAAGACTGGCAGGGGCCCGTTGTCCGAGACATGGCTCGAGGACTACTGGAACGACGTCCGGGTGAGAATCTGCAATATAAACGTCGATTCATAAATGAGCGACTGTTTTACAGAGGAATAAATAAATCATAAATAGACAGATGTGCGAATACACTGTTAAAATAATTGTAATTTTAATGCAACGGACGGGAAGTTTTTAATGCAAAAATTGGCACGATAATAGTCACTTACGATACTAGTGCGATCAAACTTTTTCTGATGAGTGTGACTTTGCAGCACGAGCCAAAGGCGAGTGTTGCGATCACACGAGTTCATCAAAAGTTTTTCGCACGAATATCGTACCAAGTTTCACTTAGTAAATTGTTAAAATGGGAGTTTTGCGCGAGCGAAGCGTACGTAAAAGTCCCATTTTCGCACCGAGTGCAATAAAAAATAAAGTACAATTGTGATGAAGAATTAAGTAATTTTTAGGGTGAAATTAAAGTAAGTTATTGAATTGAAAGTACTTTTATAGTAAAATTCATGTAAATAATGAAAAGTAAAGTATCTATTTTAATATACTGTATGTTAATTTTTCATCACAATTGTACATGAAATTTAATACACCAGTTTATGCATAAAAACTGCCGTTACCAGTACATTAAATTTCAAAAGATTTTTTTTACAGTGTAGATAATGAAAAAATAGACCGGGGCTGCTACCTTGAACAGCTAGAAAGCATCTGATATCGTTATATTACTGAGTACGCGTGACATTTATATTCTGTGAAACGCACAGGGAAGGTCACAACCCACGCCATCAGGAAAATCTCTGATGTGCGCTTACAAGCTCTGTCGGGTGGAATTCCGTTACTGGGGTATGCAGACCAAGCTCGAAAAGTTCATACACGACGTGGGTGAGTGTCGAATAGGGCAAACGGTCCTGCGATCTCGAATATCTGCGACAAAGCCCGTTCGGTTGGGAGCGAAGAGAGATATATTCCTAACAATAAAATAGACTTTCAAGTTTATTCGCGTTAACTTCCCGAGATATTTGTTTGTATTATTGTTGTGTTCTTTCTTATAGCATTGAGGAAAACGATGGCGAGAGCTCACCGGCAAGCCTGGGCATGGCAGGACGAGTGGAACGGTCTGACGATGGAAGATATTCGGGAGATCGAGAGAGAAACGCAACTGGCATTGCAACAGAAAATGGGAGTCGCGGACAACGCCGAGGACAGCTCAGGCGACGGCGATGGCGAGGATAAGTCGGAATCCAACAATACAGCTTCGACGCCGATGCAGGGCTCCGACCAAGTCGCCAAGACGCTCGCCGCTACTCTTGGGAGTATCGAGAAAAATGAGGATCCGCAGAGTCCACCCAGTTTGAGAAAACCTTCGGATATACCGATCATCAATACGGCCATTAGCTCGGAGGGTGACGCTACGCCCGAAGACTCGCCGACCGAACTCACTGCGCCGTGGTAGATATTTTATCGCCTCAAGCAGTATCCCTCGCGTTTGTCCAATCTGCTCCAACCCAACCAGTCGATTGGTGCGCCAAACAGACTCTGATTCCAACCTTTTGAAGAAATGTTTTTGGTTAATATTTCAAAACCAACTGCCAAAACCACGCGTTATATGCGTCGAATAGAAAGTTGGTTTACCGTTGGACTTTCCCAAAATAAACCAATTTCCGAGTCTATGTCAAGAGCACCGATAGCTCTTGGCTCAGGATTGGTAATCGGGTTGTTTTAGGAAAATCGAACCACAAACCAATGTCCTACACAGCAAAAAAAATTCATATCAAATTTAATATACAGGTAGTGGTAGTTTTTATGCGTAAACGGGTATCTCAAATTCCGTATTCAATTATGATGAAAAATTAATGTTTGGCATATTAAGAACATTGGAAATGGTCTACCTTAATTCTACTATAAAAATACTTTGATTCCAATAATTTACTTGAATTTCAATGAGAAAGTATATTTTTCATCATAATTGTACATTAAATTGAATGTACCAGTTTTGCATAACACCTTCCAGTCCAGTACATTAAATATACAATTTTTTTTTACAGTGTATCCGACACATATAACAATTGGTGTGACGGCTGATTTTTTGAATTTTAATGTCGGCGAAAAATGAACCTCTCGAAGGTTGGAATCAGAGTTGGTTTGGTGCACCAATCGACCGGTTGGTTGCAGGTTGGTCAAAATGCGAGGGATAATGGCTCTTCGGACTAGTTGGACGCTCAAATGACTGTTTTTTTCTTCTTTTTTACCCCGTAGTTCGAAAGTAAAGGAGGAAAAGTCCGAGGCCGCGGTAATGAGAACGAAGACGGGTTGGAGCCGCAGCAATCAATCTCTCCACTCACCGAGCTCGGCGAAGAGTTTCGAGATGCAGATTGCCAATCTACGAATGGAGAGTATCGTGAGAGAATCGGAGTCCAGCAGCGAGGACGAGTACTTCGATTGTCGAGGTAACGACGACGACGAGGTCAGACCGTTGAATCTTGTTCGCCGATAGTTTTATTGAAGGAGTTCATTAATCTGGCAGTCTTTTGCAATGCAACAAAACAAACTACAACAGAAAAACTGCATGATTATTTGATGATGGAAATGATTATTTGTTTTGTCAGATAAAAAGAAAACATAGGCGATAGAGCGCAGTATACACGTAACGTTATAATAATTTATAGAAAGAAAAGCGAAGCTGCTTATCTTAAATATCGTACGATTTATACGGGAATTTGTTATAGAAAATTAATTTAACGGTTCGGAGCTTTGCACAAGGATTGAAGTAGACGAGTTTTAATAGCAATTAAACATTAGTATTGTTATTATTATTATTATTTGTTATTATTTCTTGTTATTATTATTAATATTATTATTATTATTGTGCACGAAGGAATTTAGATGCGCATCCGCGATTACGTTACAGCGGCACTGCCCGTGCGTGAATGTTAAAGACACCAACATAAATAGTATACTCGAGGAAACGTGTTTTTAAATACGAAGAAAAATGAAAACAAGTAAACAAAACGTAAACAGAACGTGCGTAAAACGAGAATAATTCCAATAGAAGCACGAACTGCAAGCGATAGTCTCCATAGTTTTTACTGTCTCTTCTCTATGTGTTTTTCTCTCTCTTTGTTCTCTGTCGCACTCTCGTCGACATCGAAAAAATGCAGCTGGCATCGTTATACCGACGATACGCAAAGGTAGGAGGACACACGCATCACACATGAAAAAGAAAAAAAAAACACTTAGCTAGCGAATCAAATCAAAAAGAGAAAAAATAACGTAGACACGAAATAAAAAAAAATATAGAGACGATGTACCAAAGCGAATAAATTCAGCTCGCGACTGAGAAAATAAATGTGAAACGGCGATATAAAATAATAAAAAAGAAGCACATAATCCGTAAAAGAACCGCATGCGATTTAATTTTTAACGGGAAACCCGCAGAGAGCATGCACCCGAGCACGGCTTTTGTAATTCGATCATCGGCTGCTGCGCTTATGAATATTATAATGAAAAAGAATTTTAAAAAATGTATCTGTGGAACATGGAAGAGTATAAACGAATGAAAAAAAGAAAATGAAAATTAACGAAAACAAGGTGAGGTGCAGCTACGATAATTGATGAGAGAGAGGCTGTTCATAGCGTGACTAGTGCGTGAGATTGACGGTGGTGTTATTGTTATTGAAGCCCACCGTGTCTCTTTTACTTCGTGGCAAGCGATTTTTGTCGTAACGAAAGATCGTGTTTTCTTCTTTATCCATTTAACGCTGCATCTGTGCCCGTCCAGAGGATTTCGGCGACAACACGTCACTAGCCAAGTGGAGCTCCCTGGATCTGCTCTCCGACAAGGACGACTCGATATCGCCGATTGCACCTACAGCAGACAAAGGTAAACTCATATATTTTCATACCATTATTTAACGAATCGTTAATAAGATAATTTTTGTTGTATTTGTTTCTGCAGAGGACAGCATATTTTCGTCCACCTATCTGCAGAGGGTGGCAAGCGAGAGAAGCAACAAGAGGCTCCACATAAGATCATCGGCGAGCATAGACATATCGTGTCCGCCATCGCCCCAACACTCGCCCACCCATCAACCCTGCAGAATCACCGTACTGCTCATAGCGATGCACGCCGGAAGTGTTCTAGGTACGAATTTGTAACTTTTCTCCTCACCGTAGTAATCCTAAACGATTATTGGCTATTGTTAAGTTTGTTGTATTCGACAGACGCAAATGTAGATCTGACAGCAAAAAAGTCCGATATAACGACGTTCCGGGGGGCCTTCGAGTCCGTAATGAGGCAACACTATCCGAGCATGGTCGGCCACATAGCAGTCAAATTTGTCTCTTGTCCATCCATATGCACGGAGGGTCTTGGAATTTTGTCAAGGTAGCATTTTTCTTTTTATTTCAGTTAAGAGTCTTGAAATACTTACACTGTAAAAAAAATCGTGTGAAATTTAATGCACTGGTACTGGAAGTTTTTATGCATAAACTGGTATATTAAATTTCATATATAATTGTGATGAAAAATTAACATACAGTATATTAAAAACTTTAGAAGTACTTTACTTTTAATCATTTACTTTAATTTTCCTATAAAAGTACTTTAATTTCAATGATTGACTTCAATTTCACTCTTTTAATTTTTCATAGTGACAAATTGTACATTCAATTTAATGTACCCCATTTTGCATAAAAACTTACAGACCGATACATAATTTTAGAATTTTTTTAACAGTGTATTCAATTATCGCAATTGCTTTACGAAATTATATTCGAATGTGAGCTAATAATTCTTTTAACGCAATTTCCTTTCCCTATCGTTTCTAGTCTGAGTCCCTACAGCTTCGATGTGTCGCCCTCGTGTGTCGACACGCCGCAGGTAACCCACGACACAATCCCAATCGGTGCAATCCCTCTACTCGCAAGTTCGACACCCGACTATCAGGACGCTGTGTCCAGAGTCGTTAACGGTGCTAATCAAGTTTATCAAGAATTCGTAAGAAGCGACGAGGGCCGCGGATTCGCCGGACAGGTATCGTTCGTCGGCGATTCGGTTGGTTCGATTCTAGCTTACGACGCTCTGTGCAGATCAGTGCAATATCAGTCGAGGCACGACAGTGAAAACAGTATTTTGGAGAATGACAATCAGAACGCTCTGGAGAACAACGGAGGGTTCGAGGACGGACGGCATTTGGCCGCACCCTCGCCCAGAAGAAGATCCTCGTCCACGAGGTATTTATTATTATTATTATTATTATTATTATTATTATTATTATTATTATTATTATTATTATTATTATTATTATTATTATTATTATTATTATTATTATTATTGTTGTTGTTGTTGTTGTTGTTGTTGTTGTTGTTGTTGTTGTTGTTGTTGTTGTTGTTGTTGTTGTTGTTGTTGTTGTTGTTGTTGTTGTTGTTGTTGTTATTATTATTATTATTATTATTATTATTATTATGTGAGTAAGCTTTCACTTTTTAAATCTGCTTCTATACAAATGCTCTTTACGTAAAAAGTGTAAATCGATTTTATTTTCAAATATATTAATGCGTAGTTCAGTCCTGCACTGCTTCAGTTTTTTGACGCCGTCGCTTTCTCCCTGCTCGGTCTCGGGCGAGTCTCCTTTGTGTTCTCAACTATTACGGGTCTCTCGTTCAGGAATCTGATCGTCAGTTCCTTATCCGTTTCTTCTTGTCCCGTCACAAGATAATTAATTCATTTATTTATTTTGAGACAAAGCGCATTTAACTCTGAATACATGATTTTTTTGTTCTAGTGACAATTCCCAGCATTGCAAACTGGACTTCGAAGTTAGTGAATTTTTCATGTTCGGAAGTCCGTTGTCGCTGGTGTTGGCCTACAGAAAGATATCTTCGACCGGCGAGAAGAGCAACAACATCCCAAGGCCACTCGTCAATCAAGTGTACAATTTATTTCACCCGACCGATCCGGTCGCCGCGAGACTGGAGCCACTTATTTCTGCGAGATTTTCGCAACTACCACCGGTCAATGTTGCTCGCTATCAGAAGTATCCATTGGGCAATGGTCAGCCGTATCATTTGCGTGAGTTTAACTAAAAATTAAAGTTTAACTTTAGCTACACACGTTACTTTACATGCTTTAAGGGAACTAGGCAGCGGGAATAGGCCGAGAATCGTGCCAAATTCAAATGGCATTTGTGAAGAAATGCAACGACATACGTTACATTTTGCAACGTTTTTACTCGAATTTTGGCTATTAAATGCAGAGGTCATTGCTTGAAAATTATAAATATTTAAGGGAAATATGCGCGGATAAAGATGACAGCGCGTCTCGTGCGCTGCTCCCTTCTTGCCACGATTCCGAGTGGCCGATTGTAGATATCAGCACTTCCCAAACGCCATTCTCTTCAGAGGATATTCTTCAACAGGTTAAACCTAACATTTAAAAAAAAACATAACAATTAGAGAAATGGCGGCTACAGTTTGAAAAACATCGAAAAACGTCTGACATTTGTTGTTATAACAATATGACGTTTGTTATAATACCAATTGCTTTGTTTTTACATATGAGGCATTCCATACCGATTCGACCTATGTCGGACCCTCGACCTTTTCAATGCGGTTGGTAATTTTTATAATATTGTTCTAACTCTAAAAAGCACTCCAAATTAAAAAAATAAAATTTATTTGCATTAATCACAATTGTTCAAAGTGAACATATTTTTAGCCAGAATTAAAAATTCTGAAAAAATTCTCAAAAATCCTGTATCATATATGAAAACTTTCAAGCCTAGAGCGAAAGTGATATCGCATTAGCTTCTATTTTTTTTAATATAATTTTAAATCATTTAAAATAATTAAAAAAATAGAAGCTAATGCGATACCACTGTCTCTCTAGACTTGAACATTTTCATATCTGATACAGGATTTTTGAGAATTTTTTCAGATTTTTTCATTTGGGCTAACAATATGTTCAGTTAAAAAAAAAAAGCAAAGTTTAAAAAACATCTAGAAGAAAACTTTAACCATTCTAGGTTTAGGCTTAAAAATGTTCATATCTAATACAGGATTTTTCAGAATTTTTTATTCCGGCTAAAAATATGTTCACTTTGAAAAATTGTAATTAATGCAAATAAAAAAAAAATTGGAGTGATTTTTAGAGTTCGAAAAATATTATAAAAAATTACCAACTGAATTGAAGAGGTCGAGGGTCCGATGTAGGTCGAATCGGTATGGAATTCCCATATGTTTTTTTTTACGTCGGTTCATTTCGTAGAGAAAGTGGATAGCTTTATTAAAACTAGTAAAAAATGTTTTTTAGAGACAAACGCGTTCAAGTTCGGGTGCAGCACTACAGCTGAAATATTGCAACTTACGTATTTTAAAAATTATCCGCGCTGCAGAAGGACTTTTCGAGGTCGGCTGTTTGTCTGGCAGCAATCGTGAAACGTTGATTTCTTCCACCTTAGCTTCTTTTCTTGATGCTAGCGGTTTCTTATTTCAATTCAACAAGTGTTCGCGGTCACCCAACTTGTACATTTCAATGGCGTGTGCTCTCCTTAGTTCAATTTTGCGAAATTTTCAGTTTGTTTTGTGCCAAAATGTTAGGAAGAGATTGTAGTAAATTAGGAAGAGATTGTAGTAAATCTCTTCCTAACATTTTGGCACAAAACAAACCGAAAATTTCGCAAAATTGAACTAAGGAGAGCCCACGCCGTTGAAATGTACAAGTTGGGTGACCGCGAACACTTGTTGAATTCAAATAAGAAACCGCTAGCATCAAGAAAAGAACCTAAGGTGGAAGAAATCAACGTTTCACGATTGCTGCCAGACAAGCAGCCGACCTCGAAAAGTCTTTCTGCAGCGCGGATAATTTTTAAAGTACATAAGTTGCAATATTTCAGCCGTAGTGCTGCACCCGAACTTGAACGCGTTTGACGCGCGAGAGTAGTAACAAAATATGAAAACAATCGAGATTTTTCTTACGCCCCCAATGCGCATATTTCATTTAGATAAACATTCAATTGCAGTCGAGGCTATTCAAACTAATCCCCAACTGTTCACGGATGGACTTAACGTTCCGAATACGCCGCTACCTCATTTGCGAAGAATGTCGGATATTTCACTGCAGAGCACCATGTCGGGGCTCATCGACAATGTTCCTCTTCAAGCTGTCTCAGCGTGTAAGCTCAAAAAATGTTTAAATTCATCCATCCATCTTTTCGATTTAATTACTCAATTATTTCGCAGTGACGCAAAAATGGTGGGGCAACAAGAGGATAGATTACGCGCTTTACTGTCCGGAGGGTTTAGCGAATTTCCCGACGAACGCTCTGCCACATTTATTCCACGCGAGTTATTGGGAATCCTCGGACGTTATAGCTTTCATACTTCGACAACTCGGTAGGTTCGATCTTCCTATGCTAGGCGGTGAGGAGAAGGAACTCGCCAGTTTCCGTCCTGGTCAGCCACGTGAGAAATGGAACAAGAAGCGTACATCGGTCAAACTCAAGGTAACGTTGTAAACATTTTTTAAACTTCCAACATCGATGATCTTTATGTGATTTTAATTTGCAGAACGTCGCGGCGAATCACAGAGCGAACGACGTCATCGTCAAGGAAGGCGCGCCACAAGTATTAATAGCTCGTTTCATGTACAGTCCAATCGACGTGATAGCTCTAACGGGTAAGCTGAATCATCAATGAAATTTTATTAACACTCTCCTGACACTGAATTCATATTTTTTTTTTGTGATTGCCAGGCGAGAAGGTCGACATTCATGTGATGAAGGACGCGCCAATGGGCGAATGGACCCTACTATCAACCGAAGTAACCGACAAGACTGGAAGAATAACTTACACCATTCCCGACGAGAAAGCCCTCAGTTATGGTCTTTATCCTATAAAAATGGTCGTTCGGTGAGTTTTCTACTCAAACGCTTTAAACTTCGTTTCTCGACGAATCCGTGAATGAAACAAACTGTTCCGATGGCCTTGCAGAGGCGATCACACGTCGGTGGATTTTTTCATGGCCGTGATACCACCGAAAACTGAGTGCGTAGTGTTCAGTATCGACGGTTCCTTTACGGCGAGTATGTCGGTGACCGGACGAGATCCCAAAGTTCGAGCCGGTGCCGTAGACGTTGCGAGGTACTGAAAAATAAGAGAAATAAAATTATTTTATCATGCTAAATATATCTGCATGACATAAAATTTCATCTTTGGAAAGTTTCTGTCAATGCACTGCTGTAGGAAGAAAAGAAGTTGTTCACTTGTAGAATTTTATTCTCTGAGTGAATCTCCCCGAGGAAAGTTTGTGCGATGCAAAACACAGCCGTTGTAACTTCCCTGGTGAAAATATTTCTCTGAATATCTCTGAAAATATATCTGAAAAGTCCTCTGAATTTCTCTCACTTATCGCACTTTTCAGAGAAAGTCAAAGATTTTTCTGAATCGAAATATCTTTAATTGATCTAAAAATTTCTGATTTTTCCTGCCGACTTCTCTGAAGAACCATGAACTCTGTTGATATTCTAAACCTGTTTCTCTTATATATTCAAAAACTATTTTCTGAAAACGACAAATTTTCGGTGAATTTCTTACACAAAGTATACATAAGTTATTGTTTACTGTTTACTGTTCGTACGAATACCAGAAAGAGCAAATCTTAGAGTGAACTCGTAAGTTCTCTGAAATTGTCTAGTCCCATCTTATCTGAAAAAAGTAAAGGTTTTGAGAAAATGAATCGTATTTTATCTGAAAAAGTCTTGTACGTTCGAGTAACGGAATGAGTAGTTCTTAGAGGCAACTCGTAAGTTCTCTGAAATTCTCTAAACATATATTACCCGAGAAAATCGCAGTTTTACGGAAAATATAATTGCATTTCTTCTGAATAAGTCTGCTATTCGTCCGAGTATCAGAAAGAGTAAATTTTGGAGACAACTCGTATTTTCTTTTAACCTTCTTTATCAGACAAAATCAGAGATATCCAGAATTTTTCGGAAAATACTCTGAATTTCTCTGATATATTATGACTGCTGGAGATTATGCGGAGAAAATGGCAGAGACATATAGCAGAGAAAATCGGAGAAAAATCTCGGAAAATCACTGAAACGGTCTGTTTAGAGTTTTTCAGACAAATTGTCAGAGAAATATTTTCACCAGGGTTGAGGAAATTTAGTCTCATGCGGATGTCTTCATCGTCATATTATTTTTACATTCTCATCGCACACGAGAAATATTTTTGATTGTTAATTGTCGCAGGCACTGGCAGGAGCTCGGCTACCTAATAATCTACATAACAGCTCGTCCGGACATGCAACAGCAGAAAGTAGTGTCGTGGCTCTCGCAACACAATTTCCCTCACGGTCTTGTGTCTTTCGCGGACGGTTTGTCGACCGATCCGTTGGGTCACAAAGCCGCGTATCTCAACAATCTGGTGCAGGAGCACGGTATGCTGATACATCAAGCGTACGGCAGTAGCAAAGACATAAGCGTCTACACGGCGATCAATCTGAAGCCGAGCCAGATAATAATTGTGGGCAAAGTGTCGAAGAAGCATCAGATGCTGGCGACGGTATTGACCGAGGGATACGCGGCTCATCTGACCCAGTTGCAAGCTCACGGAGGCTCGAGACCGGCCAAGGGTAACGCTAGAATGGTCATACCTCGAGGACAATTCGGATTGCCCGGTCTCAACGCTTCGCTACGACGGAGAAGGTAACGATTTTTTCTTTAACAATAAAAATCTATCAATTTTTTTTCTTCTACACTCATCATCCCATTGTTTGTGCTTTGGCGATATTTTTATAGCAAAGATTATCCTGTAAGATAAAAGAAAGAACCAAAAAAAAAACAATGAATGTACGTATAGGATGAAGATATATACATAAATATGTACTATATGTGTTTGTATCTAGCTGCGGAAATTCAAACGCTAACGAGAGCCCAACGGTACTCACTTAAAAAAAAAAAACCCGTCGGATTCGAGCTGGACCACGCGGACTGGCTATTGCGAATTAACGTGAGAAAAGAGTGAATTTAAATATAGAGAATTTGGCTTAGATTCTACGTGTATTTTTCATAATCGAATTAGAGTTAGTTTTGTTTTTTTTTCTTTGCTCATCAAGTTTGTTAGTTATAGCGAGAGGATGGCGTAGAGACAGAAAGACAGAGATGCGGATGTGTTAATTAATTGTTGGAATATGGAGACGTTCAAAGAAAGAAAGAACATTGTGTATGTCATAAATGCCAGTCCTCGTCGTCTTGCGGAAAGATCCGAGTCGTCGTATGTCTTCGTCGTTTTCGTGTGTGGTGCTAGAATGATGTTTGCAGTAATCTCGACTCGAATACCAGAGAGCACCGGCTCTGTTCCAGTAACGACACATCAGTGACTTCGTGCTCGCCTGCTCGCAACAGCGTGTACTTAAAGCGGAAAGTCTACCTAACCCACATCTAACACACGCCTACTATTACCTATCTACAATTAACTCACTCACATTGGTAATTATCTACTCTTCTCACCTCTCTTTCGTTCTCTGTCCAATTCTTTATCTATACCCACTCTATCTATAACCACTTGATGAAAAAAAAGAGTACCTCTTATTTTATCCACTTTGCACATCAATTAGGATAACATTGACTTTCGTGCATTATGGTATAATATTTGAATTTAATTAACTTTGGAAAGGTAATTTAGTAATACAGCAGACGGTCTGTTGGATAGAAAAAAAGCGTAAGTTATACTGTATCGCACAGAAAGGCAAAAGCAATCTACACACTATTTTTTTTTCAGTCGATCATAGTTGTTGAATTGCAGTTTATCTATATTTTATTATTTTTATTTATTGAAATCATAGCAGTTCTTTCGAAATTGATCTGCTTGTCCTGCTCGTCGCCCTTTAGAAGAGCAAAGAAATCCAAGTCTCCACCACCCCCCCCCCCCCGAGTGAAATTTATGGAACGAAAAAAATGAATGAATGCATAAAGTTGAGAGAGAGTTTTGGACGTTGAAGTTTTCGTAAACAGCTCTCACGAAATTATTCGTTCCAGGTACCTGCTGTGAGGATATGTCGCGTCGCCGCTCGGCGTAACTACTAGTATACTACCAAATCTCGATGATATGCCGAGCAGCAACGGTCTCGTACTCTACTACTATCCACGCTCACAATTTTTACGTTTTAAAACCGTCAACGCATGAATGTCCTGCGTGTGTACTGCGCCAGACGATAATGTTACCGAGGACTAGATACTTTAGAGTCCTCTTCCTCTTGATACTACCGCAAATCACGAGAAACACTCACGACTTCTCTGTCTTTCTGTCTATCCGACTACAAAAACGACCAGGTTGACGATTTAATCGATTCAAGGTAAAATTCGATGGTCCGCAAGGAAACAAAAAAATAACGATTGAAGGAGTGCATAGAAGGAACTCACTGTGCTAAAAAGACTTCATAGGTGGAATGCTCGATGTCGGAAACGAATTGATAGCAAGAACGAACAGACTCAATCGGCACAAAAATGTATTTTCCCGATCACGAAATCTCAACGAATTCCATCGCTGTATTTTGAGCTGCGTTTTTTGTTTTATTTTACGTCGTTTGAGTCTGTCCAGTCAGAAGAACGATAATCTCGCATCGATGCACGTTTATAGATGTGAATGCTGAGTACGAATTACGGGACCGTCCGGTACCGCAATCCCAACCCCAGGAAAGCGACTTATAATCCTGGGCTCTGTGTTACGATCGAACGATCGAATAATGATCGCATTTTTCTCACAGTCAATTTTTCATCTCTCATCACTCGTTTGTTATCGTTCACCTTCACTGTCACGCGGCTTTGCCTGCTTCCAGCTTTGAATCTAGCGAAGTTAAAGAAAAAAAACTGTTAAAGGCACGAGGATGAAAACAAGACCCCGCTTTTACTCCAACGCTGATAAAATACATAATACTAATTGTGTCATTCATCCTGTGCTCCCATTTTGGTACATGATATATTCACATAATCATTACAGATGCATCGAGATACAAGCCAGCATCGAAACTATTGGACGTTTCATTAATATTAATCAATTTTTCATCTATCTGTGTGTCCCGCTTACGTTATCGGTGTAATTTTTAATATGCATAAATCACTGTTGAGCGTTTGAAAACGAAAATACTAAACAAACCTAATTCTTTCAATATAATTTTTGTTTTGGTTTTTGTCATTGTTCAATCTCTAATATAAACGTTGTAACGACTTCAATAATGAAGATAAATAATTAAATGATCAATACAATATTGACGAAGACAGCACCGCTGCTTGTTCATGCCGCACATACAAATTCGATAATAACATAAAAATAATCACCATCGATAAACCAGCGATTAAAACAATCGTGTTAAAAAAAATAGCACGTCTCGACTCTTTCGTTTGCTGGGTTGTAAAGTGATGATAATTGCTGTTTTTTTTTTTGTTTTCTTGTAGTTCTTTTAGAGCGGCGAAGCGGGCGATCTCACAGCCATCTTACTTCGGCAAGAGTGAACCCTTGGAGCGAAGCACGAGCGTGGGACCGTCGTCGGCGCCAAAGTCAACATCGCCAACAAGAAATTCGAAAAAATCAGCGGCACCGGAAAAACTCTGACGGTTCGCCCGCTGCCGTTCTTTCTTCGAATCGCGGCAGCGACAGGACGAATAATAACTATCATTATTAATTTAATCGATACCAAGAAAGAAACTAAGAAATCTTTACTTTGTTTCTGCCCACGCAGATTCATACGTGCAGACACACACATACACACACACACACACACACACACACACACACACACACACACACACACACACACACACACACACACACACACACACACACACACACACACACACACACACACACACACACACACAGTTTATTTTTTATACGTAACTGAACGGAGCGTTTCCTTCGAAAAATAAAAAAACTAGGCTTCGATACGCTTGAATAATAATGATAAGAATTATGTGCAAACTGATGAAAAAAAAAAAAAAAAATGGGGAGAAATGAAGAAACGCGAACGACCCTGCCTTTGGGAAATAATTCTAATGAATGGAGTCGCGCAAATACCAATGAACACTGATGAAAAAAAATATATATATTGCCGAAAGACCTCCAAATAATGTGTTTATTAGTATTTTCGCGAGCAATTTGGTGTACTTTCGTGAAGGTGAGGCTGTCTCGTATCTTCGTCGATTGTTCATCGACTGAATAAACATACAATCTCATGTACGTAGCTTGTACTTAAAAAAAAAAACGTAAATCGCATTGTTGAACACTGTTACCTGATGCAAAACGACGAGCGGACTCGCGCCGATTAGAAAAGTAAAATATTCGTATCTCCGGTTACGAATCTAAGTAACCGAAGTGTGAATATCTTTAGGCAGAGAACATTATAAAATGCGAGTCCCCTTGAGAAACAAATCCTCTGTTGTCTAAGACTTAAGGGAGAGTAAAAATAAAATAAAAAACTATTAATTGTATATTGAATATGTAATATTTAAAAGAGAAGATCATCATAGTTATAAAACCGCGTAGCGATGTAATATAGTTTAGAGAAGAAGGGGAGGACAAAAAAGAGAAAAAAAAAAAAGAAAAATTAATAATAAATAAGTGCGGAGCTTCGCTATTCGGCCAGGGCGGATGATACGCGCAACAAACTAAACTCATCGTCTCATTGTACAGACACAAAATATGCAAGAGAAAATTCGCGCAGCGTGCTCAAGTCACACTCAAGCTAATAGTTGAACAAAAAATTAGAAAAAAAAAAAAAACCATTCGCAACGGAAATGAATACTGATTGTTTGTAATGTTGTAATATGGCACGAGAGTAGTTTCAGATGTGCGTAGACGCGTGATACACACTTCGTTATTTGTCTCGGGACGTAATAATAAAAAAAAAGAAAATTTGAATGAGTCTCATCGTTTGTATCGCGCGTAAACGTCCAAAAATCGCGTATAAAATAGATTTCTAAGTGACTGCAAATTATTTTACTTATACATATTATTAATGGTGATGTATAATTGATGACAATGACAAAAAAAAAGAAACAAAAAAAAACCTTTAAATGTCGGTGATAAATAAGAGTTCTATTTTTGTTAGTCTATCTTGTGTAAAAGAATAAAACAGAGAAAGAGGTGAATAGGAAGAGAGGAGGACAGAGCCAGTAATGCGAATGCGAACGGAGGTGTTGATGGCAAGAGATTGTTTTATAATATATTATCTATATATATTATATTGTACTGTTGACTCATTTTAATTTGAACGATGTTTTTTAATCGCGCGACACGGCTCGATATGGGCGAAATTGCTGAGTCACGCGTCGATGTATCGAATTATCTTCTTTGGACAAATTAAAGTATATGATGAATCATTGACGTTTAAATACGTGTTTTTGATTGTCCGTAGGTGCCCTCCTTTCCAACCGATCTATCTGTATCAAATATTTATCTGTCTGCTTTGTCGCGGAATTCAAACACTCTTAACGCCCCTTATCCGTTTTATCGTGGTCCGTCTCCATCGAACGTTCATGAAAACGTTGGAAGACACAAACGAAAAATGCCGAATCGACGAAAGATTCTCCGTTACCCCAAAAACGAGGCTATTACCTCGCGAAACTCTATTTCGAAACTATCGTACCTGCGGTAGATCAAACAATCCTTGAACCAGTTTTTCGCGAGAGACCGCTGATAGGAGCTTCACGGTCAAAGCAAAGAAGACCTCGGGCTGTGAGTGTATAAACACCCGGCACAAAGCTCTCGAGATGTTGGCTCATATTCCCTCTCGGTGTGCCTCTTGTTCACTGTAAAAAAAAATTCGTATGAAAGTTAATGCGCTGGTATCGAAAGTTTTTATGTATAAACTGTGACGAATAGTTGATATTAAGTATATTTAAAATATTTGAAATACGGTACTTTTAGTCTAAAAATACTTTAATTTCAATGAAAACGTATATTAATTTTTCATCACAATTATAGAATATTACAACCGTGTGATATTCTATACGTACCGTGCAGGGCACAAACGATACTAAAAGGTGATTTCACGCTCAATACTTTATACTTCACGCATTATATTGTGTTAAAATATATGGGGTATATTATATTTTTTTGTAAAAGGGTTCTAGTAAATTAATGAATTATTAAATTGGTTTGGTTTATGATAGCGATACGAGCACTCAGTCCAGCTGGACCATTGTACTCTGGCCCCGTGGGGCACTCGCACCGTCCTAATTGTCCACGTTGTGTTCCTCAGACGCGGAACACAACCGACAGGCGTTCCTCGTGATGTCATTGACTTTTCGCACCTGCTTCTGCGACTTGACACCTTTTCATTAGGGATTAACGGTTGCTCAGTGTAACTTGGCCAGTCCCCCGTCTCCCAGCATCTCTTCTCGGGGTTGCCGGTTGCTCAGGGTATCTTTGGTCAGTCCCCCGTGCTCCAGCAACCCCTCGTGGGCTATTACCGGTTGTACACGGTGTCTGGACCAGTACTCCGCCCCACCGCACCCCTTCCTTGGATTGCCGGTTCTTCAGGGTATCATTGGCCTAGTCCGGGGGCAACGGTGGTCGACTGGCTAGCGTGCTAGACTGGAGTCCCCGTTGTTGTGTGGGTTCGATTCCCGCCTCAGGCTCTGGGTGTTTTTTCCATACCGTCCCGTCTTGTATCTGTCCTGTCCCGTTCCTATACTGTCTAAAAGTTCGATTTTAATTAATCATAATTAATTCCGCAATAATTGCACGCCAAATTTAATTAAATTAAATGTGCTAGTGCGGTTGTACGACCGGCCAGAACGTATCTCAGCGACACATCTATACAGAAATATAAAAACACTATAAACGTTGGTCGATATGGTTTATTCCCGGTGGCCAGACTGTTTCCTACGTCTCTGTGGGTTCAGTCAAATTAAGAAGAAAGAAAGAAAGAAGATTGGCCTAGTCCCCCGTCCACCGGCATCCCTAAATGCATTCATGCTGGGGATCATGGTCGGCCTTCTCAGAGACTCAGGTTAAGAAGGCAAGGCTCAAAGTATTTTAAGATAGTCGCCTCGTATACCTAGAAGCATCGTTATGATGCACCATACCCCGGTGCCATGAAGCACGAGCCCGATAGCTTCCCTAGCAGATTCGACCACCGACCGAACCACCTTCGAAATCACCATGATGGTTTTGTGCAAAAAATTTACCAGCTATTTGGTCGAAACCACAACGCAAACCACTGCTCCATAATACGCGTATTAAAAGGTGGTTGTTTCGACGGTGGAAACGACGGATACATCACTGTCACACAATTTTTTTTAAGGTGCTTAGCGCGTACCGAAAAAAGGTTTGGTAATATTGGAAAAAAAAATGGCTTGAATTATAATCTTGAATTAATATCAATTTAGGATACATTCTGATACTTATATTACGCATTTCGGAGAAAGAAAAACCTAACGACCTAAAGTTGGGCTCGAACCCGGGACATTATACGCATACTAGCCTATAACCCTAACGCTGTGCTATCGCTTATGATTTGAATTTTTCTCATTCCTAACGACATTTAAACACAGCAAAAGTTTTCTTATCTGAAGTGAATGGACGATGAATATTTTATATATTTATTTGTGTACTGAAGGTATTGTTGAAAGAGAAAAGGTACTATATATGAGTCCTGTGTAAAGTTTTTTTTTTATTAGCATTTATTTATGTAAATTATATGTACAAATAGATGATAATAAAAAAAAAACTTTGCATAGGACTCGTATAATACATATTCTTTAAGGTATTATCAGTACTTCAGTAATTATTTCAGTAAATAAATAAACAAAATATTCATTGTCCATTCACTTCAGATAAGAAAACTTTTGCTGCGTTAATAGTCGTGATGTTCCGGCTTCAAGTCCAACTTTAGGTCGTTAGGTTTTTCTTTCTCCGAAATGCGTTATATAGTATCCGAATGTATTCTAAATTGATATAATTCATGACGATAATGCAAGAACATTTTTTTACTTGTTTTGTTTTCAATATTACCAAACTTTTTTTTCCGTACATATTGACCACCGTAAAGAGAAATTTGAGTGACCGGTGGGTTATTCCGTCGTCCACCACCGTCGAAACCACCATTAAGAAACGAATATCGTGAAACGGTGGTTTGTGTAGTGGTTCCGACAGAGTACTTAGTAAACTTTTTGCACAAAACCACTGTGGTGGAAACCACCGTGAACACAGAATTACACAGTGTTCACAGATGAACACAGAGTTACACTCTGGCCAGGAATAGCTATTGCGGAGCGTCGAGTCTGTTACATAGACTCGGCGTGCCGGGCGATTGGTACGCTACGTCCCTTATGCTGATATGGTCCCAGGTTCGATTCCCGACGTCGGAGCCTCGTCGCGTCTCACCGAGAATGAAAACGATCGAGTACAGCTATATACATCCGACATTCACACTTAGTTATCGCGTGCGAGTGATCGATGTGTATGTCAGTAGCTTCGTCTCGTCCATGTTTTTTTCCCTTCTCGGCGAAACATACGAAGCCGGGAATCGAACCGTCGACCCCCCCCCGATGCTTAGAGGTCTTAGAGACGAGAACGCTAACCACTAGACCACCGCACCGGCAACGATTAATAAATGAATAAATTAATACACAATTGTACAATTAAACTGCATGTACCAGCGTTTTGCATACAAACTTCCCGTCCGGTACATAAAACATACAATTTTTGTTTACAGTGTTACTACTGCCATTTCCTCGGTACAGAATAAGAAGTACAAAAAATAAAAAATAAAATGGATCCCTACCGTACTTCTCGATAGAACGCTCCGTAATTCTGCGCGATGAAATTTACAATCTCCGCAACCGCTTGAATGGACTGTACCTGTTGAAATCTTCCTTAACAAGTCAAATATTTGTTTGAGATAAGCTCTATTAGCGTACAACACCTTCCCCGCATCTCTCATCTCCTGGGCCCGTTTCTTCTCTCCGTATCTAGAATCTCATAATTTACACGGCAAACGAAACTTTGTCAGTAGCGAGCCCGACCACATTTGCGACGTCGCTGCGTTCCGGCAGACACACGAAAAAAAAAATACCATATTTTTAAATAACAAAAGGAAAGAGAAACGTTTTAGGAATAGCATGTTTGTTGCAGATTTAGATTACTGTGCGCGCAACTTCGAAAAAATTATCATCCAACTTGACAAATTTATTGGAAAATTTGTTCTCTCGTTTACAGTTATGTACTTTGGAACTGTCCGCGTGCAGATGGGTTTATTGTCGTTATTGTGTTGCGATGTGTAATGAAAAAAGTGATTTTTTTTTTTTTTTTAAGTGAATTTCCCGACAGTTTATCCGAATCAGTGATTTATCACGGTGAAACAAGCATAACGTGATTGTTGTGCGTCGTGCGTTATTTCTCGATCGATTTCCAATTCGTCGTCTTCCACTTCTGTAAGCAGAAAAAAAAGGCGTTGTAAAATAAATTAGCCGAGTAAACCCAATCGTCTCACCATTCGAACTGCAATGAATTCGAAGCTATAGAAACTTCGTTTCCGCGCTCTTCCCTCATATTCAAAGAAACCAATTACAATTCACTCGGTAGCCGGGCTTCCGGAACAAGTAACTCTCTCGCGCTCAACGACGCACTGTCGCTCGACTGAATTGAACGAGTGAGACAAATATTTTACAAGTAACTCTGCAAAAAAAAAAATTAGAGAGAGAGAGTACGAAGAGAATTATTATTTATCGGTATTCTGCATCGAATTTTTTTTTTATTGCTAGATGAGTTTAGAGTGCTAAAAGTACCCATACAGCACGAAATATTTTGAAAATATTTCTGAAATATATGGAAGTAATGTTTCGAAATATTCTAACGAAATATTGCAACGATAAATTTCTAAAAAATTTCAGAAATATATGTGATCTTAGCAGATGTGTACCGAATTAAGGTAGCTCCAGCGAGTGGTGTTCATTTTGCCTAAATTCGAGAAATACGGGCAAGAGTTGCAAACACTTGCCGATGTTATAAAAATCTGAAGAAATTCATACTTATCGTAGGCACTGGAAAGACTAATTTTGCATAATAATAATTTCAAAATGTTATTAACAAATTGTTGAAAAAAAAAAATTGTTCATCGAAATATGCGGTAACTGAACGTTTTTTTTTTTTTTTATGAAAATGATTCGTTCATTTTTCGGAAAACGTATGAATTTTTTTAGATTTTCATCTTTATTTTGATTTTTCTTGTTTTTTACATGGAAAAATGTGCAAAAATCAAAATAAAGATAAAAATCTGAAAAAATTCATACAGATTCCGAAAAATGAACGAATCTTTTTCATAAATAAAAAGTTTAGTTACCGCATATTTCGATCAACAATTATTTTTTTTTCAACAATTTGTTAATAACATTTTGAAATTATTATTATGCGAAATTAGTATTTTCAGTGCCTATAATAAGTATGAATTTTTTCAGATTTCTATAACATCGGGAAGTGTTTGCAATTCTTGTCCGAATTTCTCGAATTTAGGTGAAATGAGCACCACTCGCTGGAGCTACCTTAAGGTAGTCCTTGCGAATAGTGTTCACTTCGTATAAGTTTTAGAGAAATGAGAGCAAATCGCAAACACTTCTGGATGATATAAAAATCTGCAAAAAAATCAAGCATATTAAAGGTGCTGAAAAGATTAATTGTGCATTATAATAATTCCAAAATGTTATTAAAAAATTGATGAAAAATAAAATTGTTCACCAAATATCTCGGAAACCTAACTTTTTTTTTTTGAATGAAAATGATTTGTTCATTTTTTTTTTAATACGTATGAATTTTTTCAGATTTTTAAATTCACTTTGATTTTTTTTTTTTTTTTATGTGGGAAAAACGTGTAGAAAACCAGAAAATTCAAGGTGAATTTAATCTGAAAAAATTCATACGTATTCAGAAATATGAACGAACAATTTTCATTAAAAAAAAAAGTTATGTTTCCGGGATATTTGCTGAACAATTTTATTTTTCATTAATTAATAACATTTTAGAATTATTATTATGCAAAATTAATCCTTTCGGCATCTTTAATACACTTGATTTTTTTCAGATTTTTTATACCATCGAGAAGTGTCTACAATTCCCTCTCATTTCTCTGAAACTTAAGTGAAGTGAACGCACTATTCGCAAGGACTGCCTTAAGTTCAGAAGGAACGGAAAATAAAAAATGCCATGGTTCGTGGATATATTTTAATACAGTTTGACTATTTAATGTGTCATAATATTACATCTTCACTGTGGACAATCTTAAAGGGGCTCACAGGAATCCCATTGATGACGTGCTGGAGGTAATACATATGTTTAAAATAATTACCAATATTTACAGCACTGAAATATTGATAATCTCTTGAATATTTCGGAAAGATATCGAATAAATATTTTATCAATATCTAAAAATATTTGTAAAATGTTTTAAAAACATTTTAGCGCAATGATTCAAAAATATTTTCGCGAAATATTTCTGAAACATTTCAATGTAAAATTTATGAGCGGAACAAAAAAAATATTTTCAAAACATTTCTGAAATACTTTGTAATATTGGTAAAATATTTTCAATATTAAAAAAAAAAAAAAAAATTTCGAAAAGCTGCAGAAATATTTCCGTGCTACGTGGGTAAATATCGTGTAACACGACAATAGAGTTGCAAAGCTCACGATAGTTTTTTTTGTTTTCTTCTCATTATCCCTCACACAAATACCTGGGAGACAATGAGAGGGAAATATATTCTGAAGGAAACAGAAATAAAACCGAGTACGAAGAGAATGATTATTTACCGGTATTTTTAATAGGATTTTTTTTTTTTTGTTAGAAGATGAGTTTCGACCAGAGCTAGGCGGTACTTAAGGTACATTGTACTTATTTGGTACTTTAAGTCCGATACTTTAAGTACAAGTGTACTTTAAGTACTGCCATTTTTTCAAATACTTAAAGTACATATGTACCTTAAATACTGTACTTAAAGTACAGAAAGTACTCGAAGTATACTGCACTTAAAGTTCTTTTTCATTACTTCGAGTACTTTCAATTGCGTGTAAAGTGAAAATTAGAGCTGGCCAAAGTATGTCAAAGTTATACAAGGTTAATTTAAATAAATAAAATATTTCTAGGTTGATTTCTTAATTATTGTGATCTGATCTGATATACTATACAGCGCGACTAAGCCCGCAGAGTAGGGTGGTCCTTAGATTGAAATTAAAAAAAAAAATTTTGAGGCCCATCCCGTATTATCGTGAGGTATAAAATGAAAATAGCATCTGCGAAGGGTCCCCGAAATTAATGGATTTTTAGAGGTGACTACTGGGCTATTTAAAAATGAAAAACTTCGGAACATTTAAATTCAAAGCCAAAGTGAAAAATTCGAGATTTCATTGGAGTCAACCCGCACTTCCAAAGTATAACGTATAAGAAAAAACTCTGCAAAATCCCTACGAAATCGAAGTCTTTTTGGAGGTTGCTACCGAGGGTTTGGTTGCCTTATTCTGGAACGAGAGTATCCTTTTTTCAGCTGTTCAAGAGAATTGGATAAATAAAATGTTTCGTTCGGTCGTCGATAGAGATCGACTTTCTTTCTTTTGACCATTGCAGGACTTTGTCAAATCCCTTTATCAGAAACGACAATACATTAGTTGTTTTTAAATTTAATTTTTATTGCAACAAACATATATTTTCAAATAAAATGTTCGATTACTCAAATAAAATGTTCCGATTTTTCACAGGGATTTTGCAGAATTTTTTCAAGGAAATCACCCTTTTTATGTTTATTTTTACTTTAAATTCAGATGTTCCAAACTTTTAAATTTTTCAAATAGTCGGTAGCGACCTCTACAAATGCATTAATTTTGGGGATCTCGATAATACGGGATCGGCACCAGAAAATTAAAAAATGTTCAAAGGACCTCCTTACCCTGCGACCTTTAGTCACGCGATATACTATATTAGAACAGATCAAAATCGAAACGAAATCTATAAACACCATTCTAATACGTACGAGAGTCATGTGCAAATTACTTTTCTCGTTTCTCTTAAAGTTTCGATGACACTTCACGCTACGAACCTAATTGTGCAAAATACCTGGAAAAAGTACTTGAGAAGTACTTCGCGTACAAAAAGTACTTGATACTCCAAGTATTAGTGATACTTTGTACTTTGTAATTGAACTACTTTTTGGAACTCTGTTCAGCTTTGCTGTAAGTAGACTCGTACTTGAAGGACGTATTTCACGTACCAATCGAGGACCATGGTGTTCAAGTTCTACTATTTTCTACTATTAGTATTATTCTACTATTAGTATTATTAAAATAGTTCTACTATTTTTCTAATAAAGTCTATCGTCGTATTACCTTAATTTGTATGATTTTTGACAATAAAAATTTATTTTCCTTACTTGTTAAACAACTAAAAACGATTTTTTTTGCGTACTTTATAAGTACTTAAAGTACATAATACTTGAAGTACCGAGTACTTGACAATGTATAAAGTACATAGGACTTTAAGTACAATGTACTTTGAGTACTTCGTACTTCAAGTACTTGGCACTTTAAATACTTTGCCCAGGTCTGGTTTCGACTGTTAAATGTGAATATCGTGTAACACCGTACGAAGTCAATAATTTGAATGATTATAGGGTAGCAAAACTCTTGATAGTTTTTTTTTCTTCCCATTAGATATAATGGGAGATACTTGGAGGATAACGGGGGCGGAAATTAAATTCCGAAGGAAATTCAAAAGAAAAAGAAAAACTACGAAGAGCGTTATTATTTATCGGTATTCTGAATAGGATTTGTTTCTTTCATTGGACGATGAGTTTTCGACTGTTAAGGTAGTCCGAGCGGTACAGTTCCACCAAACGTGAGTTTCAGAGAAAATTTCGAACACCTCTCGATGGGATAAAGATCTGAAAAAATCAAGGATATGAGACGTGATGCAAAGATCATTTTTGTGAAACAATAATTCCAATTTGTTAATTAACAAATTGAAGATAAAAATCATTGTTCAACAAATATCTCGGCAACTTAACTATTTTCTTTCATAAAAATGATTCGTGTATTTTTCTGAATATGTATGAATTTTTTCAGAATTTTTCGTAACCTTTGATAATTGCATTTTTTTCTATGTTCAGACTGTGAAAAAACGGGTTTTTCCAAAGATTACAAGAAATTCTGAAAAAATTCATAGGTGTTCAGAAAAATAAACGAATCAGCTTTATGAAGGAACATAGTTAAGTTGCCGGGTAATTTGTTGAACAATGATTTTTATCTTCAATTTCTTAATGACAAATGGGAATTATTATTTCACAAAAACAATCTTTGCAACACGTCCCATGTATTAGATTTTTTTTTTTCAGATTTTTATCTCATCGAGAAGTGTTCGAAATTTTCTCTCAAACTCACGTTTGGCGGGACTGCACCATTCGGACTAGCTTAAGGTAGCTATGTCGCTTCGCGCTCATTTCGCATAAGTTCGAGAAAAATTAGAGAAAATTACAAGTACTTCTCGATGGTATAAAAATCTGAAAAAATCCATGACTATTAAAGGTACTGAAAAGATTAATTTCGCATAATAATAATTTCAAAATGTTATTAACAGATTAATCAAAAAATTAATTGTTTAACAAATCATCGGGCAAACCAACTTTTTTCTTTAATGAAAATGATTCGTTAATTTTTCTGAATACGTATGAATTTTTCACACATTTTTTCCATATAAAAAAAAAAAAATCAAAGTTGACTGAAAAATCTGAAAAAATTCATACGTATTCAGAAAAATGAACGAATAATTTTGATAAAAAAAAAGTTATGTTGCCGGATAATTTGTTAAACAATTAATTTTTTGATTCATTTGTTAATAACATTTTGGAATTATTATTATGCACAATTAATCTTTTCAGTACCTTTCAGTATGCGTGAATTTTTTTTCCGAATTTTATACAATCGAGAAGTACATGCAATTTTCTCTTATTTTTCTCGAACTTATGCGAAATGAGTGCGAAGCGACATAGCTACCTTAAAAGTGAATATCATGAAACATTGAGCAAGTCAATAATTGTCATGATTATAGCGTAGCGAAGCTCTCCATAGTTTTTTTTCCCTCATTATCCCCCCCCCCCCCACCCCCCACAGAGTCGGCGATAATGAGGGGGAAACTTACATACCGAAGGAAACGTGTGTGTAGGAACTTTTTTTTTCTCAGTACATATTCTTCCCTTTGGACGCAGGCAGAGAAAGCAATGAAGGAAAGAACCCCTGGGCGTCGTTCCAATCGGAATGATAAAGATGTTGTATATATCACGGCTAAGTTGATCGGACCAACTGGCAAAGAATTCCCTTGCATTCCGATATAACGAGCGAGGCTTTCCCTTCGTCCCTTTTGAGCTTTTATCTCTCTGCGATTTCTTCAACCGACGCACGCACACACGTAACCGAAAAGAAGTCGCAAAGTCTAGATACAAGGGATTTGATGAGAAGGGTCCGACGCTCCAAATACGTTTGGAATTATATACTTGACGTGTTTCCGGAAACTCTTGGCGAATGTTTAACGACCCAGGAGGGTCTTTGATGTACATCCTGCTCTTGCGAACTATCGCATCTGGACTCCTCCACCTTCTTTATTCTCTGGTACAACGATAGCTCTCAATTGCTTTTTCGACTCACGTGGCGACGAAAAATCGGGGTCTGAGAATAGATGGGCGTCGCGACTCTAATTTCATGCTCCCTTGGGATTGAACTTGTTCTCGCTGATCATAGGGGAAATTCTTTTTTCCATTGTCGTCGACAAGATTTACTGCGAGGCTATAATTTTCATGCCGAAAAGAAAGTGTCCATTTTAGGGATAGCCGAAAATTAAAGGTAAACTTTTTTTTTCTATTACCTTTCGATATTACCTATATACCTCGCTTGACTTCAGACAAAAATTGTGAACCTATTATTCAATATTTTGGCACTCATCGTTGTGATGGGGTGGTCCTATTAATATGACGGAAAATTAGACATTTTTCGGATTTTTTTTTTTTACGGAAGTTGGGACACGCTTTTTTTCAAACTCGCAAGGATTATTTATTACACATTTGTGCACATTCATAAATTTTTTCAGTGACAGAAAATAATTATGTCTTAACTTATCAGCAGAACCGTGTATCGCGTCTGTCGAGCTGCACCGATATGATGGTTACAGTACTCCTCGGAATTTTATCTGAAAAAAAAGCGTGCAAAGTGATTTGCACGCTTCCTCTATGATAAATTTCGTTGTTCGACTTTGGCTTCCTCATAAAGGAAACTACAATTAACTACAATTTTCAACTCTTCTTAATTGTATTTTTGAGTTATGTATTAAAAAAAAAAACCACGTGCAAATTACTTTGCACCTTTTTTCGTAACATAAAAAAAAAATGTCTACTTCTCATAAAATTAAAACCGTCAAAATTTATACCAGCATTTATTATAGGTAATCGCAAACTGAAATTTGTAGATTTTGTTGTTTCAAGGCAATTTTTAATATATTCTTCACCGCTGATTACACAAATATAACTCGTGTCAGGAGTAAAAAAAAAATGTGTCAAAAGTGCAACATTTTCAAAATCCCATAAAATTTAAACGGTTCGATCAATTTTCGCCAAATTCAAGCTCAAAAATCATAATTCCATAAAATCTGATTCCTTCGGTACATTTCGGTCAAATTCAATAACACGGGTCTTTGTTCATAGTATTGTGTTTATATGCAGTTTTAGGACGATATCTCAAAATTTACGGAAGCTAGAGCTACGACAGACATTTTGGAAAAAAATTCAAAATCGCGTAAGATCTCAGATCGGGCCTCAATCTTCATGAAAATGATACCGAAGAAAGGATAGTTGGCCACTCTGCTAGTGTAGAAAATTTCAACGTGCTATCTCAAGCCGGTTCCGAGTTACAGTCATTCTAAATGATACAGGTCTGTCACATACACGCACTCTCACACACATACATACATCCGAACGCCAGCTAAAAATCACGTTTCTCGATGTTTTCGACCATTTCTAGTACGCTGACATGAAAATTGCGAACATTTTTTTTTTTTTTTTCACGAAAACAAAGCTTCCTCTATGAGGAAACAAAATATGTTATAAATTTTACCAACATCTCGAAACAATGAACAACGAAGAAATAAACCGAATTTTTAAATTTTAAGTACCAATATCTAAAATAATAATTAAAAAAAAAAAAAAATGTATTGTAAAAAGATTAAAAACCGTGGCTGGAGAACTTCGGTCGATGGCCAATTGGCAACATATATGTAATCTAAGTAGTGTTGTGAATTTACCGATTAATAACGTTCGTAACCATTTTTACCGGTAAAGTTACCGGTAAAACAACCTGTTATTTAAGTAACGACAATGCTACAAACAAGCGCACTCTAACTTTCAATTTAAATTTGATAAAATGTCTACGTTATTGCGAATCATTTAATCAACGTTTAACTTCTTCAATAAAATACTGATAGTGACTATTAAACGATACTTATTCCTCGGAAGCTATTAAGGACTGGTTAATTTTTTTTATTCAGCAAAAAGAATGTAATATGATCAAACGTTAAAAATTAAGTGTTTGTACTGTTTATAATAACGACACTATGGGGAACGAACGGGTTTAATCAAGATACATTTATAGAGTAAGGATGCGTGATTGAAGCGGGAACAGCTTAAGAAAGCATCTTGCACATGCAATTTTCGATGGGTTCGGTAGTGTCAACCACAGAATAAGTTACCGTCGCTAAAATACGTTAGTAGCTGCGGTTAATCAACCGGTTATTTACCGACTCACATCACTAAATCTAAGTCTGTTATCTACCAAAAACAGAACCATGTTATGCACTGTCAGTAAATTCACTACTACTACAATGTTATAAATATAAATAAATAACACCTTTTTTTATACGTCTTTAAAGTAAAAAAAAAAAAAAAACGTATAAAACGGTGCCCTATAAAAGCTAAGCTGTAACTATCACAATTTTTATATTTAATTTTTTATAGAAGGTCCATCCCCTGGAGAAACATGTCATTTTCAGAAGGCATTAAAAATTCGAAAAATTACCCATTTTTCGCCAGATTAAAAGGACTGCCCCCTGAAGGAGACATTCGTTGTATTTCACGCGGCTCAATATCCGGTAGGGAAATATGGACCGAAACTGAAAAAAAAAAAATCCAGGCATTATAATTTTCAAATCACAGCCCTGTTAAATTCTGAACCGTATGTGAGTTATTCGAGCTACACGAAACTTTGTCGTAGTAAATGATTAACATTTTTATCGAAAAGTTCCGTTCTTCGAGTTCTTTCTCGTTGCCTGTGCAGAACGACGAATTTTTCGTGCATGTCCCCGGGGCATGCATACATACGAAAATAAATAGCGTGCGCCAACGGGTGTTCGAAGTCGAGGCAATATTTTGCATGGAAAAACCAAGATTTTTCCGACGATGAAAGTTGAGATCGAAATTTACCACCGAAGCTCTATTTCGTCGAGCCGACCGCGAAAGAGCAAACAACCTTTCGCGCACCCGCATACACGCGACTCGGCTGAAGGGTTTCTCCGGAGGGTTTTACTACTAATGCCAGTGAACGGGGCGGTGCAGAGAGCGAGTCGAAAAAAAAAAAAACCATCACGAAAAGCCTCGCTAAAAGATTAAATCGATTCAGCGAGTACCGCGCGCCCGTATCTGAAATCCGTGGTATGAAATTTTACAGAAAATGTACAACTTTGCGCGTACAGAATTACTGTGGCATCAGCTGCATACATTTTAATTATTATTTTTTTTTTGGTTCGCTTATTTTAAACTCATATCGTACCTATGGCTATCTCGTGGAACATCCCGCGTAGAGGAAACGTTATTTTATTTCTTCGTAACATCCGCGCGGAATTTTCCCGTATTGCAGCTCGGAAATATCCACCTCCTAGCACACCGGAGGCTTCGCGGTTATTAGTTAAGTTCCAACTTCTGTCTCGCTCCATCCGCCGGTCGGTTGGTTTCTTCCACGGCGAGAAAAGTGGTCGGTTCTCGGTCGCGGGAGCAATTTCTTAAACTCGTCTCCCGTACCGCGGCAAAAAACATTCCAAGCTTCCGCACAGGCCTCGAGGGTACATCCTAAGAAATTCGTAGTTCTCAGAAAAAAAAATTCCTACACCGTTTCAACTCGTGGAAGTATCAACTGTGCGTTGCAAAAATTTAATTTTAAAGAAGAATGCAAAAAAAAAAAAAAAGCACCGTGACAAACAATTAATATTTCATACGAAGAAAAACTCTCGAGCGCAAAATTCTATGAAACTATTAAGAAAGAACTTCACCGCGAAATACGTACCACGTCTCTTTGGAGGATAATGGGTTTCGCAAAAATGGGACGGGCGCACTTCGCGTTCTTTGTAATCTCCGAGATCCCGCTGCGTGCGAAATCCTCGGGCGCAGAGATATGAAAAATACAATTTTGCTTAACTAATAAATCACCCGGGAATATAGAAATTTTTCGCGATAACACAACGAAGCCCGGCAAACCTTACTATTAAAACTATTTAACTATTGCACGCAGGAACCCAAGTAACTACTTAAGGTAGTCCTTGCGAATAGTGTTCACTTCGCATAAATTTCAGAGAAATGAGAGCAAATTGCAAACACTTCTGGATGATATAAAAAATCTTTAAAAAATCATGCATATTCAAGGTGCTGAAAAGATTAATTTTCCACAATAATAATTCCAAAATGTTATTAACAAATTGATGAAAAATAAAATTGTTCACTAAATATCCCGGAAACCTAACTTTTTTTAAATGAAAATTATTCGTTCATTTTTTTTTTTTTTAAACGTATGCATTTTTTCAGATTTTTAAATTCACTTTGATTTTTTTTTTATATGGAAAAAACGTGTAAAAAAGCAGAAAATTCAAAATGAATTAAAAAATCTGAAAAAATTCATACGTATTCACAAAAATGAACGATTAATTTTCACAAAAAAAAGTTATGTTTCCGGGAGATTTGTTGAACTATTGTATTTTTCATGAATTTGTTAATAACATTTTGGAATTATTGTTATGCAAAATTAATCCTTTCGGAATCTTTAATATGCTTGATATTTTTCGGATTTTTATACCATCGTGAAGTGTCTACAATTCCCTCTCATTTCTCTGAAACTTATGTGAAGTGAACACTATTTGCAAGGACTACCTTAAGAATACGCGACCTGTGCCAACAAAGCGATCTAGCCTGAATAATCGGGAGAAAACTGAAAAATAAATATGATTTACAAGGGAGAGAAGAAACCCGTTGCAAATATGTTAATACATAAATGGGGCGGTACTCCCGGCTACCGCGACTACGAAGTAACGGTTAATTAATTATAAGCGATGCCTCGTTGCGATTCTGACTTTTATCCTACAGTAGTCGAGACACTGGAGGGATCAGAAAACGAACTGACGGTTCGATGAGCCCAGCTGGGAGGGATCCCACGTTGATTTTTGCCGCTTACCTACAACAGATTTACTCCGATAAATTTGGAAATAGACACAACAGTTGATACATGTACCATCGCAAAGGCATTGTGTATTTTTTTATACGTATGTAGAGTATTTTTTTACTCCAGCAGATTGGAATATTGAAATAACACTTCGATGAGTAGATTTATACGGTATGTACACAAATTACATACCGTTGTAGGCAAGGATAAATAATTTTGAATCATGTGAAATTCACAAATGAAAAAATTTGTTGTGCTCGTGTGGTAGATAAACGTGTTATATGTTAATATCACTGTAAAAAAAATGTTTAATTTTTCGGCAAAAACAGGTACATTCAATTTAATTTACGATTATGATAAAAAAGAAAAATATGCTTTTTCATACAAATTAAAGTAAAGTGCAACAATTTTAGAATTTTCATATCTTAATTTAGTGAAATTAAAGTAAATTGTAAAATGTAAAGTATTCTCAAAGTTTTTAATACACTGAACATTAATTTTTCATCACAATTTTACATGAAATTTAGTATAGCAGTTTTTGTATAAAAACTTCGGGTCCGGTAAATTAAATTTCATACGCATGTTTTTACAGTGTAATTTAACGAGAATTAACAAACCTGCATAGCTCTCGTCAGATTGTCTCCACAGCGTGGTTTTTGGACGAATTTGAATCCATCATTGAGTACCGATGACAATGGACAAGGAACGAACCTGTGAACATAAGTATAAACAATGGATAGAATACCTTGATCTCATGGAGCAACAGACAAAACAATAGTTACGTAAGAAAAGAGCTTCGAATAACTTTTTCATATCGCGAAGCTTCCGCCGTCGGCTTCTTCCTGTAATCCCGTCGGAACAAGTTTTCTGTTTTATTCACATTTTTGCTTTCTCACAGAGGCAGCTGTTTTCGTAAATTGAAACTTTAATGGCAGAGTAAATGCGATTTCCACCTGGCGTTTGGACATGTGTACGTGAGTGCTTGTGTATGTATGTGAAACGGACTTGCATCGTTTAAAACGTATATAGTTCGGAAAAGGTGTTCAATTTTCATGAGGATTTAGACCCGGTTCGAGATTTAACGGTGTTTTGAAATTTTTCTAAAAAGTCTATGGTCATTTTAACTTGTGTAAACTTTGAGTCATCGTCCTAAAATTGCATACATGTATAATACTATCAAAGACCCTTGGTATTTTGGTACCTTTGAATTTTGATTATTTTTGCTTCCTCATAGAGGAAGCTATGTTTTCGTGAAAAAAAAATAAATTTCGCGATTTTAATGTCAGCGTATTAGAAATGTTCGAAAACGTCGAGAAATGTTTTTTCTAGCTGCCGTCCGGATGTGTATGTGTGTGTGTGTGTGTGTGTGTGTGTGTGTGCGCGCGCGCGCGCGCGTGTGTGTGTGTGTGTGTATGTGACAGACTTGCCTCCTTTAGAATGACTATAACTCGGAAACCGCTTTAGATAGCGGGTTGAAATTTTGTACACTAGTAGAGTGGTCACGTATCTTCCTTCAGTATCATTTTCATGAAAATTGCCATCTAATTCAAGATTTTACGCGATTTTGAAAATTTTCAAAAATGTCTGTGGTAGCTCTAGTTTCCGTAAATTTTTAGCTATCGTCCTAAAAATGCATATAAATACAATACGATGAATAAAGACCTTTGGTATTGAATTTGGTGGAAATCTACCGAAGGGATCAGATTTTATGAAATTTTGATTTTTTTGAAAAATTATTAATAATGATGTAATTTGAGTTAACATGGATGGTACCGATCTTAAATTTGACACTGGAATGGATCAACACCGTACAATGTTTTGTATTAAATTTGGCAAAAATTGATCTAACCGTTTAAATTTAATGAGATTTTGGAAATTTAGCATTTTTCGAAAAATTTGTTTTTCTACGTCTGACACGGTTTTTGATTTCCTATAATAAACTCGGGTGTAGATTTTGACGGTATTCATTTTATGAGATGTAGACGTTTTTTTTATCTTACGAAAAAAGGTGCAAATTAGTTTGCACATGGTTTTTTATACTGAACTCAAAAATACAATTAAAAAGAGTTAAACATTGTATGTTAATTATAGCTTCCTCTATGAGGAAGCCAAAATCGAAGAACGAAATTCAAGAGAGAGGAAGTTATGCGCAAAACCATAAACATGAGGAAGTAATTGTGCAAATCACTTTGCACGCTTTTTTATTACGAAAAACGGTATAATTCGAGTAAACATGAAGGTCGAGCTCAGATTTGCCACGGGAATGGACTAACATTACAGTGTGTGTTAGTAATAACTTGGAGAGGTACATTTCAATATCAATGGTGTAAAGGTTTATATAATATTCTCAATGCAAGTTAGAATAGAGGTAAGAGAAGTGCTCGACTCGACGTGTCGATGATTGTCTCGGCTTGTCTCTGAGATTCTTCATCAGTGGGGAAAAATTCATACATGGCCACAAAACAACGAATTATACATATTTCAGTTATTATTTCAAGTATTAGCATTAGTGAGCATCAGTTGAGTTGGACAAAAAAAAAGTCTAAAGTGATAAGTGTCAGTGGATATTTTTTTGAAAAGTGTATAATTTTATTGTATTTTATGTATCTGTATTGTATAACAAATATGTACGAGATATATGTAATGGGAGCGTAGGTATAAGTGTGTAAGCTAGGAATGATTGTTGTTGGTATGATTGCGTGGATTGATACTGAGGATGTGCGAGAAGTTAAGAGGAGCCTGTAAAAAGCGGAAGACGCTGTACACTGCAAACCATCACTACAAATTTAGTTACCTATGTTTTACAATAAATTTTGCGCACAGATTCCTTAAGAAGGAAGCCAAAATCGATCAACGAACTTTCTTATAGAGTTTCCCAAAATTATTTTTTTATACCGATCTGGACACGCTAACCACCGCGTACAATCTTGTGCAGGGCCTTTTCCCACCCAACATGCCCCAAAATTTCGTTGCTATCTGGCATAACCCACTGATAAAAGCCGCGATTTTTTTCCAAATGCACTAAAATGATCTACCGCTGCACGCACTGATTCTACAACGGACTTTTTAAAGTGTGCACTGACGATAAAAAAGCTCAGAAAATATCGCGCTACCAACGCCAACGGCGGCCGGCCAGCTTTCGATACCGGAACGCAAGCAACGGACGCCGATGTTTGATTAACAATAATTCATGCAATTAACAATAATTCATGCAATTAAAGGCGCAACGATCGGAAAATATCCTATCAATGCGTTTATTCTCGGACTCGGCTGCACTATGACGATGATTCAATACGCGATTGCAACGACAATTTGCGCGATTTCGTTGTTTCCTATTGCAAGCTCGACCGGCCGTGACTTCACGTGGCTACAACCGAAACTGAAATTCGAACGGAAATGACGGTTAGACCTGCGCATTGATATCGATCTCTTTTTATATAATTGCAAATCGTTTTCTATTCATTAACGACAGATCTGATATATTTACGCTAATGATACCATAAAAATAATTTTTTTTCTACATTACCATTTTTCTTATTTCCCTGTTTTTACTTTACGAAGGAATGATTTTCTTTCCAGCGAATTATACTTTTGATTTTAAGAATTTCCATGATACTCTCCCCGTTCTCACAAGAACCCCATCAATCTTAACGTTAATTATACGTTCGTCTATACGATAAACTCAAGAAATCTATGACTACGAGAGTATTTCTTTTGACGCACCATTTTCATCATTTATTTTTCATTCCTTCAATTTTCTCTCCGCTGTCCCAGTGTTATGGCTCTTCAGCGAACGCGAGATTTACCTGTCCGCCGGTTAAGTTTTCGCTAACAATGCGATATATAATATTTCAGTGGTTGTGGTCACTACGCGCTCTACTGTCACTCAGGACTGTGGCCCATTGTGTACCTGACCCGATTGTCCACGTTGTGTTCGTCAGACTCGGAACGCAACCGACAACCATTATTCATATATACCCCCTTTCATGTCTTCTTTACTTGCGCACTTACTTCTGCTACTTGACACATTTCTTGGGATTGCCGGTTGCTCAGGGTGTCTTTGGTGAGTACCCTGTTCCTCAGCATCCTTACTTGTAGCCACGCTAGGGATTATAGTCAGCCTCCTCAGAGTGCCATTTAAGGAGGTAAGGCTAAATATTTCAGGATGTCGCCTGGTTTCGTAAAATCACACGTTACGACACACTATACCTCGGTACTATTTAGCCCTCCGCACGGAAGCTTAGACTCTGGTTAGGGATAGGTATTGCGGAGCATCAAGATTGGTACACAGCCTCGGCGCCCCGGGCGACGAATACCCTGAAAAAAAAAAAAAAAAAAAATTGCTTGCGGGCCGCCAAAGAAAAAAATTCTGATTTCAATTCTACTTTCAATTCTTACAATTCCATATAATATTGAAACAATGACGGCAAGACTGTCAAAGTGACGTGTTATCGTTTCCATCCCGTATGCAATTGTAGAAATGGAAGTAGAATTGAAATTTTTTTTTTTTCTTTGGAAGCGCGCGAGCGAATTTTACTTGAGTCATTGATATATTTTTGGCAGTCTCCTACGCCGGGAATTCCCCCCTTTTTGCGACCGCATTCGACTTTACCCCTCTGTATAGCATTCTTTTTGCCATTATATTTTTCTATGGGCATAGGGAATCCGTGGAAAACTCATAACTATACAGCCGGTGTCAAGTTCAATTCCTGGCGTCGGATCTTCGTTGCGTCTCACCGAGATTGTAAACATGGACTACAAATTTCAGCACTTTCGACTTGCCAAAAATGTGAAGAAAAAATCAGCCATATTAATTATGTCAAGATTTTGCGTGATAATAATGCCAAAAAGTTATGGAAAATTATTAAAAAAATAGAAATTGAAAAAAAAAGCAGAAACACTTCATTTTTCATTTTAAATAAATTCCTTGATTTTTCATTTGATGTTTTACAGAATTTTCTTACATTAAAAATCTTCTGATTTTAAAAGATTTGAATAATTGATGTAGCGGCACGATTTTTGGATATGTCTTCTTTTTACGATTCTACACTACACAGAAAAAGTTTTAACGAGATTGCACCAACCGTTCCATAGTTATGCCCTAAAAAAAAGAAAATTCGAAAACTCGAAAATTCGAAAATTCGAAAATTCGAAAACGTAAGAAAATTCTGACAAAAAAGGTATGTGGCTTCTAGAAAATCAATACATTCATAAGAAAAAGAACATTTACTGATTATTTGCCGAAATTTTTTTTGCGATTTGTTAATGACTTTTCGACATTATTATTATGCAAAATTAATGTTGTTAGCACCTTGAATACAGTTAATTTTTGCATATTTTTATACCATTAGGAAATGTTCAAATTCTCATTGAATCTTGCTTTTGGCTGGGAATGTACGTATGAAGCATCCTTAATGATGCGATAAATATAATCGCATTAATAAATCTCCCGGTTTAATACGATAAATATTATCAATTTTTCAAATATTATCAATCTTCTTATTTTTCTATTTTACTTTACGCAGGAATGACTTTCTTTCCAGCTAAATTATACTTTTGATTATTTTTCTTTAAGAGCCTCGACGATGTTCTCTCTGATCTCTCAAGCACCCCATCAATCTTGACGTTAATTATACGGTTGTCTATTCGATAAACTCAAGAAATCTATGGTTACGAGAGTATTTCCTTTGCTGCAGCATTTTTACCATTTATTTTTCTTCTCTTCAATTTTCTCTCTACTGTCCCAGTGGTATCTTCCACGCTCTTCTACAAACGCAAGATTTACCTGTCCACCGGGAATAACTTCCCCCGCCCCCTATTATAGCGCATGGCTCTCTATCTGTTCCTGTAATTCCTGTCTCTATCTACTCATGTACGAGGTACACTGTTCTTCGCGGCAACTCTACACCGTTGTTCCGGCATTCCATTACCCAGAAACACAGATCACAGGGAGCTTCCCGGGGCGCAGTGACGCAAAGAGAATACCGTCCACCAAGATCCACTTAGTTTCGCGCGATACCGTCCAGACGATAATTAACCAACTTTGATGTCACAATGCAAATCTCACGGTACAGTACACATTATTATACACTTCAAGTGACTGAATATTATCAAGCAAAGCTGAGACAATTTTTCGAGTTCTTGCAATGAGTTGTACTCGAAGGCAAGTCATACGATCTCGTAGTTGCATAATTCAGGCAAAATAATTGAAGAAAAAATATTAATAAAGAGAAAAAAAAATGCATCGTTTAATCAATCGCTATTAGTCGAGAAACGATGCCAGAGTGAAAGCCACTGCGTCACGGGAAATATCTTCCGGGCAGCGATTAATTTCACGATGTAAGAGTGAAGTGAAAAAGAAAAAAATGCTGCGCGACAAAAAAAGGACCTTGGCGAAGTATTCGCATTCACGTCGAGAGAGGGCCTAGTTGCATCCTGGAATTCACATTCATTTCCTGTCGCCGGGCAATAAATGCTCCCGCGCTCTCGGCACGACCTTCTTCTTCTTCGACTAGAGGATTCTATCTCCTCTCATCCAAGAAGCTATTTCGCTAATTCACCCAACGGGATTCTGCCGCTTCTTAGCGAAGCTACATATTTCGAATCGACGTTTTATCGGAGAGCTGCAATGATTTTGCGTCGCGTTTCATCGATATCGTCGCAAATTATCATTTATTTTTATCTGTTAGTGGCTCACGAGGTCCTCCTTATTATCCATGACCCATCGAGGACTATTCGACGCTCGTGTTACGAGAAAGGGCTACGAATCCCTTTTTCTTCTTCCTCTTTCCCCTGGAAATACAATAAATTTGAAAGATTCAGTACGATTTTCTGAAAATATTCCCTAAAAAAATAACAAGTTATCGAAATTCGATTGCTCCAGAATAAAAATAGTGTTCTTACCCCCACTGAATATCACATATTCGTATTTATAGATGCAACGATCCCGTTGCAAGCCTCGTATAGCTGGAAAATCCTTTCATCCTTCCATGTCACGTTTCCCGTTCAGCCTCCCGTTCATATCGGCCATCCTGAAAACTGGGATATCCGAGATGACACACATCACGCTGCATTATTCCGTCGGTGTTCTCGTTTCCGCGACGAATAATATATCGATCCTGCAACAGCGAAGAAATAATTTATTCAACAGGTTACTTATTATAGCCGAAGCTTCGAGAAATCGAGTCTTTCATTTATTTCTACGTTACGCTAACAAGACGATCTCTCTCATTCATCTTGGCGAACTTCATCCTGCGTTTATCTCTTCTCGCGCATACTCTTCGCACGAGAATAAGCATGAAATGTAAGCGTTCGAAAGTTTAAAAAATTTTAACGAGCTTCTGGCTCTACGAAGCGGGCAAATGAAAACTATAGTCTCAAAATCATCTCGATAAACTTGAGAAGATATTGGGAAAAAAAAGTTTACTACAGTCGGAAGAATCGGCATAAACTTTTTGCAGCTAATATTATCGTTACTGCCACTCTTTTCGCCTACGCGAACACGCGAACTCTCGTTATTATCGCTTTTGCACGACTGCAAAAGCTCGAGAATAATTTGTCTCGAGAGAGAGAGAGAGAGACAGAGAGACTGGGAAGGTTCTTCTTTTCCCACAGCGTTCTCTTTGAGTAAAGAGGCTTTCTTCTGCCCGCGGCTATGGACTTCTTTCTCTCCATCTCCTTAGGCGTTTTTCTCACACCGTATCTCTTATTTTTACTCTACCTACGGAGGCCTTCGTGCCGTACTCTGCGCTATGTTACTTCTGCTCTACCTCTTCCATTCTCGCCTCCGCTCGTCGCCGATGATCAGGCACCCATTCCGAGAAAATCGCTTCGTGGATAATTTCCACCACGGAGGGTTCAAGGTCGAGACAAAAATGTAACCCCACGCGGTTCATTATCGCGAAATCAATAATTTGCTTACGTATATCGCGACAAATCTAAATTTGTAATTGTAATTTGTAATTTTGTTGATGATGGTAAGGTATACAGGTGGTACGATGGCTTACATGGACTTGTGATTATATAGTGGTAATACCCTCCTCCTCTCCCCGCTATAGTTGCATAAACGCTTTAGCACTTGTCCGCAACCAGATCTTATAACTTTTCTACATATAACATATTCCACTTATTTTTGGCAGGTAACTTATATACACAAAATAAAACTAAAAATAAAGTTGGGGAATCACCCCCTACTTACAATCTAACAACCTATAACGTCTCCTATATACCGCTTTTCATGCAGACTCTATAATTTGAGAGACTATTTTGTTATCCATTTCCATAACTGCATTGTGTATTTTTTTCTTGTATTTATTACCGAACAATAAAAAGGTATTTTTAATTTGATGAGAATCGATAGAGGGATTTGTATTTTACGAAAATTGATTTTTTTTTTTCGACACACCGACGTCGAGCTTATCAAAAATCATCGCTGATAAACGCTACGAGCTCCCGTCAAACATAAAACCAGAATAAAACGCATCGTCTCGTTGACGAGGATCAAGTAGTTTGGCCCCGATATCCTCGCGTCAGTAACCACTCACAGGAACGCTCGTCCCCCAACGGTTTCGTTTAGCCACGAGATACTTTTCAGTTTTATGAAAAAACGTATGCCAATATATCGAGCCCCTCGGTTTATCGGCCGTTGAATTCTCCATCTGTTTCTCTTCCCCTGTTTCGGGAAGAAAATATTTCCTCGTTTACCGCGTCGATAATTCTTCATCGCCGAAACCATTTCGAAGAGTAATGTTTTTTCCCTTCCTTTCTTTTTCGAGTGAGGGAATCCCCTTTTTTTCGAGGGTTAACCGGCGAGCCCTCCTTCAGACACGAAAAGCTTTTCGCAGCGCAAACAACGTTGGAAATACCTTCGACGTTCCGTTCCTCTTCTTTCCGGCTTTCTCTATCCATACGACAACTAAAAGCGGACGTCAGTTACCAGCCGTTGGCTAGTACATTCTTTTTTTTTTTGAAAACGGGCGACTCCAATGTTGAAAGGGTATTTACGGAGCGAGTTTGTATGTTTTTGTTCAGTGTACCCGTCTCGTCATCGACTAGGGGACTATTTTCCGGTCGTCCGACTAAACACGAGTTTCACTACTGTGCTGGACCAAAGCTTTGGCTATTCCGGAAGCGCTACCACAGCAGAAATGGTACACGTTCAGACGACTAATAGTTTCGCCTTTGTCAATGAACAGTTTCGACCTTAGCAAACGTCGAGGCCAAAGCGTGAATTAATTCTCCCAGTTTACCCGCTCGACGGGGAGCGTACAATATTCCAGAGTTCTCGTAGTACCTCCAACTTTCCCAGACGGAGGCCTCGTAACTGTAAAAAGAAAAACAAAAGTATGAAAGATATATCATCAATTAAGATTTCTTATCCGCCGCATTCATTTATCTCTCGTTATTTGAACGCCTTCAGCTTTGGCCTACATTGCCCCCCTGATCCCTGAAAGAGGCGTGGCCGCGAATTCGTCGAATATCTTTAACGCGTACACCCTCCCGTGTATAAACAAGAGGGAATTTCACCGAGTCCCTTTTCGCTTAGCGCGAGATCTTCTACGCTGTCTACCCGCGAGACAATTAATCTTTCAGAACCGAGCATTCGCTATGCTCTCGGGGTCTCGACTCTACATCAAGGGATAAAAAGAAAGCGAAAGAGCCATATCTCGGTAGATAATTAACTAGCGCGGTGAAGAAAAAAAAACTGAATAACTGAAGTGGCAAAAGATTAAGGGGATTGAGAGGGATGAAGATAATAATAAGAACCGTCGTAATTGTATATGAAATATGGAAGACAATAAAAACTATATTAAATGGCGTGACAGTATGTCGCGCATTTGGACGGGCCGAATCTCCGTTAAATCAGAGCCATTGCTCGGTTAAATCGTTGGCTTCGATTTAGCGAGCGGGATATCCTATCTCTAGATCCATCTACACCCGTCGATCAGCGCCTCAACCTAATATGTATCAACCCATCGACCTGTCCGTCCATCAATTAAATTCCCCTCTCGCGTCCACTCTATAACATCCCACGCCTCTGTTTACGGCGTGTCCTCGATCCTCTCGTCCCTCGTCCACTTCCAACGATCGAGAGGTATCCATCTCCTTCTCCGGTCGAGCTTTCACAGGAAGCACGTGGAAATCCCGTTACTTGCCACTTGCCGATAGCTGTCCTTAGGAACTCCACTCGCGGGGAGGACGCTCCAGAATACGACGACCTCCGTTAATGTCGAGCGAATGGCAACGCGTGCAGCAACTGTACGTGTCTGCAAAATAATTAACGAACGATTCTGATTTTGAGAAGAAACAAAAAAAAAATTATTATTCGCAACAAAATAGTTTGAGATTACACCCTTTGGTATTCGGGAGAAATTGAAAAAAACAAAAAATTGAATTTTCGAATCGGCCGGTGGCAAAAAAAGTTACAATACTGACAGTTACTGTTATTACTGTAGATTAATCTCCATACTGTTCCTACAGCTATCGCGCGCGATCTAGTAATCGCAGTCCGCAATTCCGCTATCAGTTCCGGCGTAGTGCGGGGTTTCCGTGTGTAGAATATATCGCAGAAGGGCATATCGACGCGGTGCATGCACGCCGAATAGGCTAACAAAGGGTCTAAATCGAAATTGGCGCTGTATCCACGAATCGTGTAGCTTCGTGCCCGTAGTCCATCCCCCTCGTTCGAAAGGTATTAATCTCGATTCACCAGTTGCAGAAGGCAGTCGATCATGCTTCGTCCTGCGACCAGATACCTTACTCATTCCCCTTCGCTTGTCCGTCATCTCTCTTGCGCTATTATCTCCGACTACACGGGACAAAATATCGAATCTCAACAGATGGATAGCACTGCAAACGGTGTATCCGCCGATAACTGATAGACCCAATAAGCTCCGACGACGTTAGAATTTCCAAGCTGAGGAACGACGCGGATGAAAGTGTTCGAATGGCTTCACCCTCGTTACGATCGATCTGAAAAAGATGTAAAAAAACATCATTCAATAAAATTTGTTTTTAATTATTTTATATTTTATATATATACAATAAAATTAACAACTTTTTGTGACCTCTATATTTTTTTGCATTTTCGGGTACCGTCCGACTGGGGAACAACGAATATGAGTGCCAAACCGTTGCTAATTGTACTAATCTGAAAATATTTGCTATCAAAGTTGGAAAAAAATTTGGCTTTTTTGCCCCTCGAGACAAATTGCACGCGAAGTATGTCCATTTATGCATTCACGTGTATGCGAGTACACGTGGGCACTCTTCGATGCATTTTTTTGCCTCAAGTGCTTTAAACTTATTTTTTTTTCGGCATTTATGTGTTTTTTTAACTTCGGTGATACCCTATTTTTCGTGATTCCGGGAGCACTATGGGTCAAACCTGGCTATTATTTACGGTTTCGAGTTGCGTCCGGCTAGGGAAAGATGAACATGAGCGTTGCACCGCTATCGAATGTTCTAATTTAAAAATATTCGCTCTCAAAAATGGATTGAATGTCCGGCGACATTTCACTTTTTGGCGTCTCAGGGTGAATTACTCGTGAAATATGTTCACGTGTTCACGCATGTGTATGCGACTGCACGTGAGCACCCTATTGGATGAATTTTTTACTTGATATACACCAAAAAACCCATATTCCGGTTTTTATGTGTAATTTCAAATTTCGGCCACACGTTCTTTTTTGTGTTTCTGTGCGGAATACGGGCCAAATGTGACGATTTTTGCATTGTCGAGCTGATTCAGAAACTTGTATCAGACGTAAAAAAACTATTTTTTCGAAAAATTGGGAAATTTAAAGATGTTATAACATTTCAACGGTGAGATACACTTTCACCAAATTTAAAAGCAAACATTGAGGTGTTGATCCATTAACTTGCCAAATTTGAACTCGATGCCGTCACGTTTACTCGAATTAGATCTTTTTTTAGTAATTTTTCAAAAAAATCAAAATTCCATAAAATCTGATACCTTGAATAGATTTCGGGGACATTCAATACCAAAGGTCTTTGATAATTGTACTTCTATGCAGTTTTAGAACGATAGCTCAAAATTGACGCGAGTTAGAACTGCCACGCAATTTTCAAAAAAATTCAATGCCACGTAAAATCTGGAACCGGACTTCAATTTTCATGGACGTTGCATCAAAAGAGGAGACGTGACCACGCTACTAGTGTATCAACTTTCAACTCGCTATCTCAAGCCGATTCATACACTGAGAGAAGGATCTAGTAAAAATCACCAATCATCTAAGAAAAATTACCATAGCACATAGTAGTACGGCGCCAGCGCGCCACGTATGGTAGAAAGTCTGAGATTATCCAAGAATTTTGACCATAATATCAAAGAAAAATTCTTATAAATCCGGTACTTCCTACCATTGGTGGCGCCCTAACGCTCTACTACTATGTGATATGGTAATATCTCCCAAGTGATATAGTAATTTTTACTAGATCCTTCTCTCAGTGTAGTTATAGTAATTTAATCCTGTCGGGACGAGTGACTGCAATTTTGCGGTAATTCAATCAATAACAAAACGGGAGGAAAACGTCCAAAAAATAACTGCTGTAAACCGCAAATCGACCGAATGCAACGCTGTCAAGTGGCGCCGTATTTGTTATTTTCACGGCGTCTCTGAGGGGTTGTGGTCATTTTACACATTGCGACCGTAAAACTACCGCTATTATAGGCCTTCAAGGGACGTTCCACAGTGGGCGTTTTCCTTGGTATGACTGTAAAAGGTATAATGAATATACCTTACATAAGTTATATATATATAAGGAGCGTTCCGGTGCAGTTGTTTTACACGTTATAACCGTAAAAGTGCCAGTAACGGAAGCGTTCTGATAATTGGTTTACCTATTACAATGACAAAACAACCGGTCATTAAACCACTCGACGGGCGTTCCGGTCGTTGCACTCATTATGTTGCGTTTATAATGAATACAACAACCAAAAAGCTCCTCGACTGGTTGTATTACCGGTTATTTTGTGGTTGTAATAAGTACTACAACAACCAGAACGCTCCTCGAACGATTAAAATATGGTATGTTTCTTGATAACAATTTGCGACAAACTGATACCAAATCTGGTAAATTGGCGGTTAATAGCGGTTATTTTTTCGCCGATCACAACCGGTTATTTTTGTCATCAATTAGCAATCTCCCGTACCGACAAGGTTTAAACGATGTAATTCTGACGTCCGCACGCACGCACACACACGCTCACACGCCCACATTCGCTACGCCAGCTAAAAATTGCATTTCTCGATGTTTTAGACAATTTTAAGTACTGTGACATTAAAATCTTAATTTTGCTTCCTCATAGAGGAAGCTTTGTTCCCGTGAAAATTCTTTTTTTCGAGATTTTAATGAAAACGTGTTTAGAATGTTCCAAAACGTCGAAAAATCACATTTAGAAAAAACGTTCAGCTCTCTGTAACTCGAGAACGGTATTATCAATAGGGTCGAAATTTGGCAGGCATGTAGAGCAGTTAGGTGCCTCTGTTTGTTATAATTTACGCAATAATTGCAACATTCGTTCACATCTTATCAGATTGTGAAATTTTTGAAAAAAGTGTGATCGCGCTTTAGTTTTCGCAAATTTTGAGTTATCGCGCTGAAACTTTATACAGAAATACACCAGCATCAAACAATTTTGGCTATTGAATTTGGTAAGAATCATAAGTCGAGGGGTTTCGGTTTTGTGACATTTTCAATTTTTCGAAAAACATAATTTGCAGTCCAGTTTTTGTAATTTTTGAGATATTTGCCTAAAAAGTTTGACATAAATAAGTTACTATGGACCCATGTTCCCTATTAAATTTGGAAAGAACCGATCCGAACGTTTAAGTTTTATACAATTTTGAAAAAAATAAATAAAAATTCGTACGTTACAGCAGAGGCCCTCACCGTCGCAAAGGTACCATATCCGTTTCAAACATTGAGGAAAAAGCTAAGTAAGTGGTAGATTAATGATCAGTGTGAAAAACAGTTTAAATATAGTCCCTGAGCGACGACCAAAGAAAAACTTTTTCCGGAATTTTTATAAACAATGTTGCAATAATGAGTGATGTTGTGTATTAAAAAAAAATCATTTCGACTTCTTGAGAAAAAATCTAGTGCCATGAAAAAAAAAATTCAGGAGCGCATAATTCCGTGTATTTTTTCGCGCCGAGCATATATTCGACAAACTGAAGCGGAACGTTCTTTTAACCTAATAATTTTTTTTTAAGTTCAAAATAGAAATTTTCATATGGCTTACTCATAATGTTGCTTTATCCGCAAAGCTTCCTCTATGAGGTGGCCAAAAATAAAATACAAGATAGGCTTTCTCATAGAAGAAGCTTTGCGAATAAAGCAACATTGTGAGAAAGCGATATGAAATTTCAATTTCCAACTTAAAAAAAAAATTATTATGTTAAAAGAACGTTGCGCTTCACTTTTTTTTTTAACGAAAACATAGCTTCCTGTCAGAGCTGGGCAGTATTTTAAATACTTAATGTATTTTAAGTATTTAAAATATATATTTTATGTACTCAAATACTTTTTGGTATTTTAAGTACTTTTCAAAATACAAAATACAAAATACTTTTGGTTTTCTTGGCTGTACGGTTAGGCCGGACGGGATGGATGGATGGACGGACGGGATGGATGATGGGCAAGGATGATGGGCGAGCGTAACCTAGCCGGCTCAGCCGTCCAAAATCCACCATGTCCCACCATGTCCCACCATGTCCAGGCATCCCGTATTGATTTTTAAAAAGTATTTAAAAATGTACTTATAAATGTATTTAAAATACAAAAAGTATTTTATATTTTAAATACTTATAGTATTTTGTATTTTGTATTTTAAGTACTTTCGAGTATTTTGCCCAGCTCTGCTTCCTGTATGAAAAATCAGAATTACTTCTATCAATTCTTCTCAAACATCAAACAAAAAAAACGCGATGTTTTGAAAAAAAAAAAAAAAAAAAAAAAAAAAAAAAAAAAACGAAAAAAAAAAATGACAAAACTCCCTCTATGATGAGGAAGTAAAGGAAAAGTATAGCGTTTATAGTTGTCTTTAAACGACTAATGACTGCTTTCCCGGTACACCTACTTGCGGAAAGATAGAGAGGATAGGGCACGTTTAAGAAGAAAGCTACAAAGGATATCGTCCTGAGAGGGTGAATTTTACCCCCGCGGATGGCGCATGCTCTTCGTCCTGTGCAGCTCGCCCGCACACGTACGCGGGCCGTCCGTTTTGCCAGAGCTACACCAGCGGCGGGCACGACGCGTCGGTTTTACATCGCTCTCCGAGCTGAAAAAGATAAAACATAAAGCACAAAACCGTTAGCGATTAATGTCGCGTCGCCGATTAAAACCTCAAACTCGCAGTAGTTGTCTGAAGTACATATAAAATCTTCGTACAAAGTTATTCCACAATATTTTATTTTCGGTGTGGCCGAGAAAAAAAAAAAAAAGATCTATTATTTTTAACCTCTCAATCACAAGGACACTCGAAAATTATTTACGCGAAATCGATCGGAGATCGCGAAAAAGAAACTACGTATTTTTTTCGTTTCATCGGACAAACAATCGCGAGGAGAGTGAAGCGAGAAGTGGGCGAGAAGCAACACGTGGCTCGCGGACAAGTTCGACGAAAAGTTCCTCGATACCCGAGATAAAAGATAAACGCGAACGAAACGCGCTACGATACTTTTCTTTTAGCTACGGAGAATCGTCATCTAGCACCATTGCCGCGTAGAGTCCGCGGGCACACTGCAGAGCATCTTTCGTTCGGTGTTCGTCAAAGACATTCGGTGTGAAAAAAAAAGGTCGACGCATTCTCGTGAAATCGAATTATCACCTTTGTCTCGTGAGACGCTCGAGACGTAAGCACGTGTAGCGAAAGGTTAAGTTCGAGCGAAGACGCTAACGAGCTGTGGAGGACAAGAGAAAAAGAAAAACAATAACAACGCGGGCTCGAAAGCGTCGCGCGTGACGGACACAGAAAAAAGAAAAAGCAAAATTCACTCGTAAAAGATATCGGCTTCGTGCATACCTGTTGCAGTGCGCGACCATTGCTCGCCGGCTAGAGCACGTCGAGAGTGCGAGTGCAGACGATCGATCGGTCGAACCAGCCTAACCAATAAGCCGGGACAACAAACCAGTGTTCGACGCGAAAACAAAGCAAAAGTGATATTAAGGTTCGTCGAGAGAATGGCGGGTGTATCGGCGAACGGCTCGTCGCCGTTCGATGGCAACTACGTGCTGAACGTCCTCAACCACATAAACGATCTGAACGACTCGTTATTCCGGGAGGAAGTCGAGTGCATAACGGCGAAGCATCTAGAGACCCAAAGGATCTGGGAGGACGGCTGCGACGTCGACTGGGATTCGTTGCTCTGCTGGCCTCACAGCCCACCCGGTACGCTCGTCAAGTTACCGTGCTTCGAGCAGCTACACGGAATTCGATACGACAATACACGTGAGTTCAAAAACATTAAACGCTCGTCGATAATGTTACACCCGCGGACTATTAACGTCGATAAAAAAAAAAAAGATGGTTAGATAGGTAGAATTTATTTAGTACTGTGATAAATTCACTAAATACCATAGCACAGTTGATAGCGTTGAAAAATATTATGACACTGGGTGGGAAAATCGTGAAAACCGGGAAATGCAAGGGAACTTCAAAATTTGTCAGGGAAAAAGTAAATTGTCGTCGAACCTTCTGTAAATAAATGAGGGGTACATGAAAGGGAGTTTAAAAAAAAAAATTGATAACGTTTAGAAAAAAACGAACAATCGAATCAAACATTAATACAATAACAGGGTGGCCACTGTCAGGTAAAACCTGGAAAACCTGGAAATGTCGGGGAATTTGTTAAGTGTCAGGGAAATCAGGGAAATGTCAGGGGATTAAATATTTGTCAGGGAAAATACGAAATATCAAATCGAGAAAAAAAAAGTGTTTGGGCGAACTTTTTTGTTTGTGTACTGCTGAAAAAAAATTATGGGCGGACAATTCATTTTTTTTTTTTTTTTTTTTTTTTTTTTTTTTCAGGTAAATAAAAAACATAAATTGAGAATCCCCGATCACGATTACGAATTCATTATAACTATTGATAATCGGGCATCCTAACCACCGTTGAATTGGCGAATAATAGATAAACTCACTCAGGCACTCGAGCTTAAAGAACTCGTCAAAAAAAATGCAAAACAAGAAGAAGCTCTTCTCAATGAAAAAATTACAGCGTTGAAGGAAGCAAAACAATTCTTATGTTATCTTGTTCATTCTTTCCAAAGATATAATTTAGTTCATTCTTTCCAAAGATATAATTTAGTAAAAAAATCTTAAACACTAAATAAAAATAAACATATTTCCTTTTTTTTCACAATTCTGAATAGTTTGTCGGGGAAATTTTCGGTTCTAATACCCCGAGAGCTTAAAAATTATCGGGTATTTCCCGATTGTTTCGTTGCGTAGCAACGAGCGAGATAAGTTTTGCTTAAAAAAATCCCGAGCGCGCAGCGCGAGGGATTTTTGAGCAAAACTTATCTCGATCGATGCTACGCAGGGAAACAAGAGGGAAATACCCGATTAATTTTTAAGCTTGAGGGGTATTCGGCTGATTATTTTTTCAACCTCAATTTCGACCAATGAGATTGTGGTATTTAACATTTTCCTGACAAGGTTTTATTTCGTTTTATTTTATTTCACATATTTTTTCTCTGTACAAAATCCAGTAAATTGGGCCCAAATCGACTTCTTGCTCTTCTCTGTATTAGCCGGGACATTCTGTTTGATTTTTTTAGAGATGCTCTCTAGAGATTCATCACCAAATCGCTTTCTTCGCTCACTCATGTCCATGCTCGTGAATAGCAATTTGACGTTTAATCATTCGCATAGGTTACAAGTGACAGAAAAATTAATGTTTATCGCCTAGCAACCTAGCCGGAAAATTTTCGAAAAATTATCGATATAATTTAGACCTAGTTGTACCACGTGATGTCAAATACCGCGCTCTCATTGGTCGAAATTGGGGTTGAAAAAATAATCGAAAATATCAGGGAAATTTCAGGGAATTTTTTCCGTCCGATTTAGTGGCCTCCCTGAATAAGTAGGCATTTTCATTTGCATCATTCATTTTTTTTTTTTTTTTTTTTTTTTTTTTTTTTATACAAGTCGTTAGAAACTTGGTCAGAGAAAATTTTAATTGTTCGGAGAAAAGTCCGGGAAACGTCAGGGATTTTTTTTTTCGATGGAAAAACGGCCACAATGATTGAGCACACTGTACACAACTTACACATTACTGCGAAAAGGGCGTCTGTATACAACTTTAATAAAGAAACAAATAAGTAGAAAGGTAACAATTTAGCGTAGATTAAAACTAAGACTGGCAGATAAGATAGTGCAGAGTAAGCGAAGTTTAAGAGTTTAATTTCTTCGATTCCATTGTTTTCATTTTTAACTCGGCGATTTTCGCTGCTTTTAGAAAATTAATTTACCCGAAGAATAGCAATCACGCGTCGAAAGCACTAATTGCCAAGAATCGCAGAGCCTACTTCAGTTGGCTGAGTTCGTTCGTTAAACGAATTAAACAAATTCGCGCGCAACGATCAATTGTGTTATATTTTTATACACGCGTGTGAACGCATTCATAAAATATAACACGGTGACTCGTTGAATGTGAGAAGAGTATAACACTCACGAGCGATCCGTCAATTATCCATCGAGATTTTCTATCCGTGTGTTATTTATCAACGACGGCAAGTTCGTCGATTGATTCGATATAAAAATAGGAGGCTGATGCTTCCCACATCCCTGGCGACCCTGCCACTATTTTCTTCGATGTTATGACTATGCAAAAATAGAATCTTGGCTTGATTTTGTACAGCGAAAATATCGCGCTCGATGACTCATAAATAATTTACCGAGATTCTATCTCCTATCGATAAATGATGGTTTACTCTGCTACACTGGTTCGTCCATTCAAAAAATCTACCTGTGCATAAACTAGAGTACGCTGCGAGTGTTTGTAGTATGCGCATCGGTTATACGGAAGCGGACCGCGTTGAACGTAGTGTACTGCGGGAAATATTGGAAAATATATTATATCGAGGGCTTTATTCCATAAGGGCGTAAAAGCTTGCGCACAAGCACAGCTTACGTGGCCTTCTGGCGTCGGACCATCCATGTATACGAGAGTAGTACATAGTTCGATATATCTTTTCGAATGCAAACACGAAAGATTCAAGAGAGCTATTGAGCTATAAACTATCGTATACAATGCATACGATATTCGATGTCCAACTTTGTATGCGCGCGTCCATCTGCGTCCATTTAACTTGTTTCCCGTGGGCCTCCGGGTGAATTGACGCCCGGTCCGGCGTGGCCCCTGACCGACCGGGAATTTGTAACGCGTATTCTCTCAAATTAAACGCGTACGTCAGCCGAAATGAAAGTGCGGCAGGTCGCTGCAGGGGAAGGTGATAGCTTGCCGCGAGGCTTTGGAAGTACACGAAAGTTCGGTAGCTTTATACTTCGAGATAAGGCTGGAAGCCGGTTTAATAGTTGGTTTTACGATTTCCTCGCGTACACGCTGAGCACACTGTGGGGAAATACCAGACGCACTCGGCCAAGAACCCTCCCCATCCACCGACGACTCACGCATTTCCTCTTGCTCATTTCCGCTCCGGCTTTAACTGGGCAAACAAAATAACGCTTCAAACTGCGTATCACCATTTTCCACGACGATCGCTTTGTCATGTCTCATTCTCGACGTGACTCGCGACAAAAAACTCTGACGACTGTACCCAGAGAGCTCTATAAAATTATTCATACAACTGTAATTTTTAAGTTTGCAATTTATGCCATTCGATTGGTGGTCGTCTGGTGGTGATTGATAGCCTAACTAAAATATTTGGTGGTCAATCGTTCAATTATAACAATTATTAAAAGAAAGGAGGCTCAAAGTTGTCCAAACATTACTTTTTACGTCAAATTGCTTCAAATATGGCTCAATCGATGCGGAATTGTTTGGTGGTCATGAATAATATATTATTAATACACTTTGTGGTTATTCGTTTGGCTAAAAAATGTAAAAAATCTAAGTGCAACGCAGTGTGGGGATTCATTAGTGCATAGAATGATGGCGACCATGGACTATAGTAGAGTACTACGCACTGATGAAACTCCACCCTAGGGCGCACTTAGTTTAAAAAATATACTTTTTTAGCGAAAAGAGTGACTTCCAAATGTTATAACTATATTGTTCTTGACCACCAAACAATTCAATATCGATTGAGCCCCATTTAAAGCCCTGTTTGAGAAAACAAAAAAAAAACATTTGACAAACTTTGGGCCTCATTTCGTTTGTTAATTATTGTAATTAAACGATTAACCACCAAACTTTTAATTAGGCTACCAATTACCTCCAAACGACCACCAATCGAATGGTATAAATGGCCAATTAAAAAATTTAAGGTGTATGGCTAATTTTATGGAGCCTACTTAGAGATGGGCGCTGGGATTGTGAGCGTTCATTTTTTTTTTTTTTTTTTTTTTTTTTTTTTTTTTTTTTTTTTGTCGATTGACTGTCATGTGACTGTCGGTCAATTGACCTGTCCGGAAATGATCACACTGTGACATCAGCGACATTAACTCTAAAAACCTCCACAGTCCTAACTTCAAAATTAACAAATTACAAATCTCGTTAATCAGAAAAAAAAATTGTATTCATTTTATAATATTGTTTCGTTCATAATAGTACATTACGATACTAGTGCGAAAAAACTTTTTCTGACGAGTGCGAGTTTGCAGCACGAGCCGAAGGCGAGTGTTGCAATCACACGAGTTAAGAAAACGTTTTTCGCACGAGCATCGTACGAAATTTTATTTCACGAGGTGCGAAAGGGGAGTTTTACGCGCGCGAAGCGTGCGTAAAACTCCACTTTGCGCACCGAGTGAAATAAATTAATTGATAAAAAATAAAAATACGAATGATTACGAAATCAACGACGGAAAAAAATGCATTTGAAAACAACCTCGACTGCTAAAAAGTTGATAACGTTTGTGACTAAAAACAAAAAACCACCGTCAAACCCGAACTGGAAAGATGTTTTTCGTTATTTTTACCACATTTGTGACCCCGAACATGACGGTCATTGCAGAACAAACATTTTCTGGAATCAAAAAAGACTGTCAATTGACGCCTACAAAAAATTCCCGTCACGACACATTTATAATTATACTATAAATTCTTCGGTGATTGATGTCGTTTTTTATACTCTCGTTACTCTTTCATAGACCCAACAGCTAGAGGTTTTACGAGCAGCAATGAAGGGCGGGTAGGGGAGAAGATAAACTCGTGGCGACACATGCGTTTTCCTTTTCTTCCGCGACCGCTAGGGTGTTCATGTGACCTTGGAGAGGCACTCGTAATAAAAATGATAAACCAACTGAGGCGGAGCTGCATTTATGTCGATGGAAGTTATATTCACATTCGACATGCTTCGGTAACTCTGTAAGGTAAACGTACCAATGGTCGCGTATTTACGGCGATATCTATCTTCCAACCCGATTTTCGCTATCATCCACCGATCATTTTCGCAAATAGCGGTAACCAATCTCAAGGTTAGAGTTTCTAGTTTTCGAAAGACATCCATTAAATACTTTTTGAATATCTTTGAAACATATTTATTGACGAAAAGGCTGGGCAATGTAAATATACAAATGGCTGGACAGCTATTTATGGGTGCGTTCCGATTGGGACGGTAGCTGATGGCGTTTTTCCAATTCGCACTTGTGTCAAATCGCGTCCTCAGTTCTACTCTTTCCCAAATCGCGCGATGTCCAATTCGCGTCGATCTCATCTTGCTATGATGAGCTCGAGACCATTTTTGGAAAGTCGGCGAGTTCGACAGAGTCCGATTCAGGTTTCGCGCAGCTCGCGTCATGTTCAATTCGCGTTGATTTCAATCCTACCGGTCCGATTTTTTGACAAGGCATGTCCCACTGTTTCGGACAGTTGCAAATTCTGAGAGTAATGTTGCACGAGCTCAACCAGTTTCTGGCAACACGAATAAGAACGGGATATTCTATTAATTCCTCCAATAAAACATGTATGTTCATAGAATAACACATGAGATTTGTTGCGTCGGAATGCAGCTAATAGAAGCCCTTTCAGATCTTACCCAGTGTCCAGATACGGGGGCTGTCGATTCACGATTCCGCGTACCAGCCTCCGGACACAAAAAATCGACAATCGTTCAAGCTAATGTAACAATGAAATTATTGTTTACGCATGCCGATCTTTTGTATGCATATCAATTACTAAATGCAAATAGTATTTTAAAAATGCCAGCTATCTTTTATTTCATTATATTATTCATTATTGATATTAAATGTAGGGTAAAAGTGGGGAATATGGACCGGTCCATATTTGATTAATTTACGTGTTAATCGGGTTGGTTCATATTTACCACGTTTAGGGGAGACTGGGGTACAATGTGTCACTTTTTTTCTTATGAATTATTGCTTTTACCAGAATAGTATATTAAAAAAATGCCTTTCATAATCGATTTCTATGAACTTTCGAGCATACATTAAACCTGAAATAATTACTGCCGAAAGGTCGTCGATATTTAAATAATTCGATTAACGAATGGTCACGAAGTGGCACATTGTATCCCGCCGGTGGGGTACAATGTGTCAGATCGTTGGGTTCAATGTGTCAACTGATGCAAAAACGTGAGGTACAATGAGTCAAGTAAGAACGGTTCTGTTTTGATGTTAGCCGTCCCCTCCCTTCATTATTCTCTTCTTCCTGCATGCTTATTATCAAAAAAGAAAAAAATACTATTTTATACTGGAAATCAACGCATATTACATGTGTTGCGCCAACCAAGTGCATTAATGAAATACGTGTTGGCGGCTTGCGTGCTGAAACAACACGCTTGCATGGCATCTTTCTTGCATTCTCTGTGCAACACACTTCTTAGTGTTTTGGTGTAGAAGGCGCTTAATTAGAAGGCACGTAATGTTTGTTGTTTCAACGCGTTTACGGCCGAACAACTCACTTGGTACACAGGTACACGCTTGGTATACAACACACTTTATAAAAGAAAACACCAGGAAATCAACACACTTGCATATGCGTTTGATTCAATCGCATTGAGCGTTGCACGGATCATTAATCTGTCTATTATGATCGAAAACCTGAACTGCGTAAAAAAGTGATGTAAGCTTTTACATTTTTCCTAAGAGCAAACATTTTTTTTTTCCAGAGGCCCAAATCCATTATAATTTTTTATAATTTTATACGAACTGTCATCTATGCTTTCTTGGGTCTGACAAAACTCAATTTAGCTCACGGCCCAACACAAAAAATTTCGAAATTTATGCGCCACAAACCTCTGAGAAATCGATCGTGGCTCATTGTACCCCCTGACACATTGCGTCCCACTCTCCACTACCTTATGTTAAAAATATTGATGATATTATTGATTTGATACGAATGTAATATTATCATTACATTCGTAATAAACTCAAGTCTGCGAGCTAATTGCCCAGTAACTGGGACACGTTCAGTCATTGGCACGTTTACCTTAGTAATTCTTTTGTCAAACAATTGCTTGCTGAAAATTGCGAAACCTGCTCTCGACTGACAATTCTCGTCGCTTTCGGACGTGTTTATGTGTCTGTGAAACGTCGCATCGCGAAGCGTATTAGAGTCTCGAGTGTCGCGATTGGACGGAAAGCAAGTAACGAGGGAACGCTGGTTTGGGCTTCGCGCACCAGTGCTGTTGCTACTGCTTAGCTGACATTAATTGCCTCGATGCACTGCAATTCGCAGAAGCGATGCGTAACGCCGTACCGTCGTTGCGGGCTCCAAGCCCTTAACTCCGGGATTACAAAGTCTCATTGAAACGCCGCGAATTTACACGAAAGCGGATCGACAAACATACTTGCTGGGAAGTTTGACAGCAAAGCTTCGTGTGAATAATGCGCACTCCTCGTCTACCGCATTTTTTATTCAACGATACGATAGTTGGGTAAATTCTACCCGGAGAGATTTTGGCATTCGGAAGCGGTATTTTCTTGCCACTGAAAAAAAAAAAAAAAAAAAAAATCACCAAACCGTCCGGTCAACTCCTGTTTACCGCTGGAACGGTAACGTCGAGCGCGCGCGCGCGCCTTCGAGTAAGTCGCTCCCTGCGAGACAAAAAGTTTGCCGTTCACTATCGCCAAGTTGCAGAGGTCTCGAAGTTGAAATGGTTTCTGGCATGGAAAAAAGGCAAAACTTTTTTTTCAATCGCGTATACTAAGGACTATGACACAAGTGCTCGCAAAAGTTTGATCCGGCCGAAAAGAATCTAGGAAAAACAAGCTACGACGTTATATCGAGTTCGGTGGATGGGCGAACGAAAAAAAAAAAAAAAAAGAAGAAGAAATTGGAACGAGTCCTACGTGCAAGTTCGGCGATTGATCCAATCGTGGAGTCTATCGGGGCCACTCGGCTTCGTTCGTTCGTCGAGTAGGAAACGGGAATGTGGCCACTTGTGCGTTATGGAGGGGTAAAGAAAGCAAGAGTGACTGTGCGCGGGTGAGAGTGAGGAGTCGGGTGGAGCGCAAAGTGTGTAGGACGCTCAATTGAGCTTTCATATTCTCGGTGCGGCGGGCGCGGGGAGGTTCTCGACGGCGCGGCCCGTCGAGAAGGATCCTCGAGATATCCGAGCACGAACACTCGACGTCATCAGCGGCGAAGGTATCGGGGCTAGGTTCGCGGCGTGACGGTAGAGGCGCGCAATACTCGCCGCTATCTGCAACTGCCGATGCTGCCGCTTCTCCGTCGGCTTGGTGCGAGCCGATTCGAGCAAATCCAATTATGATCCTCGAGGCTCCGGGCGAGAGCTCTTCCGTTCACTCCGTCACCTTCTGTTCATCTTCCGTGCTCGTTCCATGCCCTATTACCCGGATTTCTCTATTTTCCTTCGCTATTTCTCAGCCGATAAAATCGTTTAGGGTGGCGGGTGGGTTTCCGGGGGAGGACGGAAAACGGACTTTAAAAAACTTCCCTGCGCCATTATTTCATATGCCTTGGAGAGAAAGTCTCTCAGAGATTTTTATCGAGATTATTTTTTAATTTGTTTATTTTTGCTTCATGGAGGAAGTCGTTTTCGTTTAAAAAAAAAAAATGGAGATTTATCCGAAATTTATTCGAGATCAATTTATCCGAGATAGATTGCTATGATCAAAGATTTTTTAGTATTAAATTTGGCCAAAATCTATTCTAGCGGTTTTTTTTAAATTGAATAAGTCATGTTTATTATCAACGAATTGTCAATAAGTAATGTTTCATTATTAAATAAGCACACATATCCGTTATCGATATCACGTCAGGCATTAGTTATACTTATAACCAATCTCAAAGTTGCTTCTTCGAGCACTCAATTTCGCAACCACAATTCGATCGCAGTACACAGCTTGACAGTAAAGAAAATTTCATAAAAAGAAACTGATGAGCTGCCTCTCTATTACGATGTAGCGTTTCCCCACAAGGAATAAATAAAGCTAGGGCAAACCAGCCAATGAATGGACACTTTCCACTTTCCATAAGCCTGTGAATAGACATTTTTTATACACGTGCAAGAGCACGTGTATAAAGAATGTCTATTCACAGGCTTTTTCGTCCGCTTAACTGTGCCATTCATTGGCCGATTTACCCTAAGGTAAATGTCCCTATTCCAGACCCTGCTCCCTTTATCGACCATTTCGGCGTAGAACGTCATTTACGAGGCTGTCAGTGCATAAAAAACGTTTATTCGTGGCCTAGAAATATTCAGGAATTTATGTAGTGTGAAAGGATTGTAAAGTGCAGGGTAAATGTAATAATTAGTTCATAATATCGTTTTTCTTACCGCACGTCACGACCCGACCGGTTTCTTAGAAGTTAGATTAAGGATTGTCGATTGCGTAAATTGTAAATATTTCGGTAAAAATCCATTTTTTAACTAATAGTTCGAGCGTTAAATGGTTCGTTGCAGTTCGGTTTACATATTCCGAAAAAAAAACAGCCGGATAACCTTTTTTTTGTTTTGCTTTTAATACAGTGGTCGGGGTTGGGCACAGCAAAATTCTTGCCTGTCCCCATTACCGTACATGTAAACATCGATTGATTTTCACATAATCAATAAAAATATTATAAATTTTGTTTCGCTAAAACGTTTAGGTTGAGTATCTGCACAATGCTGTAGATTTCAAGTTCGAGGTCTGGATTTATGTTTATTTTTCCTTTGCAACATCTGTCATTCATGCTGTGAAAAAAGGTGGTCGGTAATGGAAACATCACCGGTCGGAATTGGACACAGCTGGTCGGTAGATGGCACATGCATTAGTGCGGCTTTATTACTCTTTATCTAGGAAAATACTTGACGAAATAGATTAAGTCTACGATTTTTGGAAAGTGTATGGTTAAAAATATCGATCGATGTGAAAATCATCCTCGAATTTACTTTTGCCACGTTTGAGAACGTCATTCTTTTGGCTAGTTGGCCTTACAGGGGTCGGGAATGGGGACATGTACCCTATTTCTCAGCCGATAAAATCGTTTAGGACGGTGGGAGGGTTTTCGGGGGACGAAAGAAAACGCGCTTTAAGGTAGCTATGTCGCTTCGCGCTCATTTCGCATAAGTTCGAGAAAAATAAGAGAAAATTGCGTGTACTTCTCGACGGTATAAAATTCTGAAAAAATTCATGCATACTAAAGGTACTGAAAAGATTAATTGTGCATATTAATAATTCCAAAATGTTATTAACAAATGAATCAATAAAATAAATTGTTTAACAAATTGTCCGGCAACATAACTTTTTTTTTTTTTTTAATGATTCGTTCATTTTTTTGAATACGTATGAATTTTTTCAGATTTTTCAGTCAACTTTGATTTTTTGTTTTTTTTTATGGAAAAAATGTGAAAAAGCAAAAAAAATCAAAGTTGACTGAAAAATCTGAAAAAATTCATACGTATTCAGAAAAATGAACGAATCATTTTCATTAAAGAAAAAAGTTGGTTTGCCCGATGATTTGTTAAACAATTAATTTTTTGGTTAATTTATTAATAACATTTTGAAATTATTATTATGCCAAATTAATCTTTTCAGTGCCTTTAATATGCATGAATTTTTTCAGATTTTTATACCGTCGAGAAGTACTTGCAATTTTCTCGAATTTTTCTCGAACTTATGCGAAATGAGCGCGAAGCGACATAGCTACCTTAAAAATTCCTCGGCGCCATTATATCTTACACATCGGAGCAAGTCTGTCAAAGATTTTTATCGAGATTATTTTCTAATTTGTTTATTTTTGCTTCATGGAGGAAACTATGTTTACGTAAAAAAATAAAAAAAAAAGATTTATCCGAAATTTATTCGAGATAAATTTATCCGAGAGTCATTATATATGATCAAACATTTTTTAGTATTCATTTTTCGCCGAAATCTATCCAAGCGGTCAGATTTTATGGAATGTTGAAGTTTTTTTTTTTAAATCACTAAAAACGGTCCAATTCGAGTAAACATGAAGGTATCGTGCTGAAATTTAACACGAAAATGGGCTAACGCTGTACAATGTTTGGTATTGAATTTTTCGAAAATGAATCTCAATCCTTTTTTTTTTAACTCATTGAAACGTAAATTCGACCTCTAATATCAATTGTGATTATATAGGTTCGTGAGAGCCAGGAGAGCCGGTAACATAATTCACGAGGTAATATCAGCGTTTGGGGAACCGGGATATTGTTACAGGTGCGGTGTATGTATTTGTCTGCAGGATCCCTCGGGCGAAGAACTGCAGCTTTATCTCTTCGGTGTTCGGTAAACCGCACCGTTCTCGGGAAAATTCTCTCTCGAGAGAATGCGAGATTCCACGCTCTACCGCGCTTGAACTATGGTATATACCGACTGTGGTTTTTACTGTTTTAGAGTTTGTACGATATTCATGGATCAGACTTTGTCGCAGTGAAAACCCGTCGGGAACTACGTTCGCCTCAACATTTTTATCAGCACATCTTTCAGGAGATCCAAACGAGGTGGATTCTTACAAAAAAGAAAAAAAAAGAAGGAATGAATCAAGTTGAGAAAAAAAGGTAATCTTTTACGAAGCTCTTCAAACAGTTTGCACAACCCTTGAGTCTGCGAATGCCGAAGTGCTCGCTCTCTCCAAACTCACCCGTATCTTGTTCGAGTATTTTCATAAAAACCCAGTATTTTTCCCCTCACACGTACAGATAACGAGATAAATGAAATCAATTCTCGTATCCCTCCGCGAAATCCCATCGTGGAAATTCAATCGCGAAGAATAAGACAACTTTTTCCATCGGATGAAACTATATTCATTTAGGAAACTTTTGCTCTCGTAGACATAAATCTGTTCGACGAATGTTCAGAAGATATATCTTATATCGTCCTAACGTTTGTCGATTTTCATTTTGGCGGTGGAATTTGGAATTTTCTTCTCGCGTCCCTTTCACTCTCCCTTTTACATGGGACCAGCTTGTTTAATCTCGGAGGGTGCGATCTCGTCAGAATTGTCTCCCCTGCTAGCAAATAGTAAGAGAGGAAAATTATCAATGTCGAAAGGCGAAACCCACCCGAAGCTAACGCAAATTTTATTTGCTTAAGAGGATCGGGACACCGGGCTTTGACGACATTTCTAGGTAAATTCATCAACAGGCTCGCCCAGTTCGTTAGCCTTGGCCGGAATATATATTGCAAATATTTCTCGAAATGCTTTACTACACAATACAAAAGTTTGTACGTCTTACGACAACTTGTTGTCCACAAACGTTCACAATTTTTTATTTCTTGATTTTTCGATCGCACCATCCGGTTCTGGTTTTATAAACAAAAGTAAAATATAAAATTGTTAATGACACCCGAAATGAAAGGGCAGGTTTGTATATTCAAACCTTAACAAACGAGTTTGTCACTTATTTACCAAAATTATTTTTACGAAACTTCGTATAACGATTTTACGATTTTTTTTTTTACTGTGTAGTGTTTCTAGTTTAGTGCTTCTCTCATAATCCTAGTCTTGTGACTAAAAGGCACAAGGCAATCCCAAGTAGCACAAAAAAAAAATTAGTTATCAAAAAGTGAACTTAATGGATTGTATTTGACCGTCTAGACGTTATCCAAGAGTTACCCCTCCCATCCAAAGAGTTACATTTGGGACGTAGGGTAGCTTATAGTTACCACCTGGATGGCCACATGTAACCCACTTAGATCACTTTTTCATACCAGATGTCTTTTTGCTAAAATGTACACTGTCAATGGGCGGGGATGTTGAATGTAGGTAAAAAGAAATCGATTTGACTGCCAAATCGCGAGCCACCAACCATCCACAATAGCATTTGGACGCATAACTCGTAGTTACAATCTGGACTGACATATGTATCCAATTTAGGTCACTTTTTCATACCAGATGTCTTTTTGCTAAAATGTACCCTGTCAATGGGCGGGGATGTTGAATACAGTTAAAAAGAAATCGATTTGCCTGCCAAATCGCGAGCGACCAACAATCCACAAAGTTAGCTTTTGGACGCATAGCTTGTAGTTACAATCTGGACTGACATATGCATCCAATTTAGGTCACTTTTTCATACCAGATGTCTTTTTGCTAAAATGTACACTGTCAATGGGCGGGGATGTTGAATACAGTTAAAAAGAAATCGATTTGACTGCCAAATCGCGAGCCACCAACCATCCACAAAGTTAGCTTTTGGACGCATAGCTTGTAGTTACAATCTGGACTGACATATGCATCCAATTTAGGTCACTTTTTCATACCAGATGTCTTTTTGCTAAAATGTATACTGTCGATGGGCGGCGATGTTGAATACAGTTAAAACGAAATCGATTTGCCTGACAAATCGCGAGCCACCAACCATCCACAAAGTTAGCTTTTGAACGCATAGCTTGTAGTTACAATCTGGACCGATATATGTATCCAATTTAGGTCACATCTTCATACCAGATGTCTTTTTGCTACCTGGGATATTCCGAGATATCCCTAAAATCAATTTAAAAATTGTATACTCAATGGGCGGGTATGTTTAATTTAGTTTAAACAAAAATTCGATTTGGCTGTACAATCGTGAGCCACATTGCCGCGGACAATGGAACGATGTATTGTGTCTGGCTCCGTAGCGGCTGCACTGAAGATATCCGAGAGGTTTGCACAACGAAATAATGCTGTTTGTACGTGAGGTAGATTAGATAAAGCCGGAAGTTTGTTCAGTCTCGAGACTCGGGATTGCAAACGACAGGGAATAGATTCACGAAGGAAATAAAACCGGCGTATGTACGACCGGAAGCGAGGTGGAATTTCACGGGGCGCTGTTCATTCGATTGAAGACTCGGTGATTAAAACAGTTTAAAGGGCGTCGAGCTGCGGTGAGGTAAAAAAATTCAATCGGAAATTCAATCACGGCTTTTCGAAATATTAATTGCGATAGCCCGAACTAACGATTTTCGAGTCGATCCGAACCCGCCATTTTACTCGCAAGAATTCCCGAAACCAAAGTCGAATTTTACGGCGCGCTGTTAATTCGATTTGATATTCGGCGATTAAAACAGTTTAAAGGCCATCGAGCTGCGATAAAGTAAAAAATAAAATTCAATCGGACCATCACTTGCCGAAATATTAATTTCGATAGCGAGAACCAACGATTTTCGACTTGGTCTGAATCCGCCATTTTGCCCGCAAGAAATCTCGTGAGCTGTCCTCTTGAATGAAATTACTTCGAAACCCAGGTGTCTCTGCACTGAAGGAAATTAACGATAATAGGGTATTTTAGAGTGTATCGGGTCCTCGATGCAGGTCTATTAAATTTGATTAAACCAACGAATTCCCCTACATCGTGACGTACCAACTTTTTGCGGTGCCATTCATCCTCTTCCATTAAATCAACGTCTCGGAAAATTGTCCTTCGGCATGGCAGCGCTTAATTGAAGCTTCCAGGTAAATCGAGCTCTAAATGCAATTTCAGTTCGGAGTTCCTAACCGTATATGAATATACCGCAACTCAAGGGTTTCACAGATATTGGCATGGAATTCTGTACATTAATGGAAAAGGACTTTTCGGAATTCGATTACTCCGGAAGAAGCTTTTCTCCATTCTCTTTCGATCAAGATTCCGAGTCTTCTAATGTGTCTCGCTCTCTCGGTTCGCCGAACCTGTAGCTAACGAAACTCGAAGGCCTCGAGACGATTGATCACCTTTTTTTTCTTTTCTTTTTCTTCATATTGTCCCTCTATTCTTTCTTTTCCTTCGCAAGTAGGATCGAGAAAAGAAGCTAGTCATTTGTAAAAAAAAAAAGAAAGAACCACTGCAGCAGCATTGTATTCCGTCGAGAAGATCTCATTCAGAACTCGGACGGAGTGCTGACACGCGAGAAAAAAAAGAGAAGCCAAGATGATGATGCAGAGGTGAGCGAATAACGAAAGGGGTGTGCGTAAGAGCGCTATGCGGAGACCCTCGTATATGGGTACGAATGTTCTTTCGCAGGATGAAACGCCGCTTCAAGCTGGACGGATGGCAGATAAAAAACGGAGAAAAGGGGAAAAAAGCTCGTTCGGCACATAGGTGTGTGGGTGCGTCCAAGAGGAATAAAAAACGGATGGCTGAAAGGTGAAATGATGGAGAGCCCGAGAAGAAGATATAGTGCAGAGGTTTTCCCACCACCGGACAACGGGGAGAAAAAAAAAAATGGACGTGAAGAAATTTCTTCTTGAGGTTTTGAGTAAAATCTCTCGGGGCCTTAAATTTATGATCAACGGTCGCACGAACTGTCGTTTGTCGCGTACAAAAATACGTCGCCTCAAAAGCACTTTGCATTTTTATCTCCGAGGATTTAACGGCTGCACTTATTAATTGCAGTTTCTCGCTTGCGAGAGGAAATTCCGTCGACGGGTAAACAGGAGTCGGTCAATGTTAAACGGAGAACACTATCGAATATCTAGATGGCCAATTCGTCGAAATCTTAAATGAAACGATTTTACAACACGAAAAACTATTCAAAGTATTGAATTCACTTGTCGCGTATCACATGGCAAATTGTGGTGATCATCGGTAATAAAAACCAATAATCGTTTAGGTTATAAAAACTTTGAACAACAACAATAATAGAGCAATTAATAATTCATCAGTACAACCAGAAAAAAATTTATTCCAATTAAAGAAAGTTTATTGGGGACTAAGAAAAATGTTTATTTGCGTAATTGTATTATTCTTGTTTAATAATGTTTATTTGAATCTAATAAACACATATTAATTTCTAAGACGTTTATTTCTTTAATGATTACATTTATGTTTTTCAAAAGTATTAATCAAATCAATTATAATGAAACGAATTTTTTAATTGAATAAGTCATTTTTATTGCCAACGAATCGTGAATAAGTAATGTTTTATTGTTAAATAAGCACACTGATCCATTATCGATTTCACGTCACGCATTAGTTATACTCATAACCAATCTCGAAGTTGGTTCTTCGAGCGCTAATTTCGCAACCACAATTGAATCGAAGTACACAGCTTGAAATAAACAAAATTTTATAAAAAGAAACTGATGAATTGCCTCTCTATTACAATGTAGCGTTTCCCCACAAGAAATAAATGAATATAGTCTTGTACTATCAGGGAGAGATGTTTCAAGACGACTGACGAGTTGAGGACTCGCGCTGCCCGAATAATAGCGAATAATAGCGACGTTGTCTTGACGTTAAATATACGATTTCTTTGTATCAAATAAACATTTATTTTATGTTACAAATCAATATATAGTCATTTTTAACAAATATTTTTAATGAGAGTCAAGAATAGCAGTTGATTGAATCTAATAATGATTTTGTTAAAGCAAGTAAAAATTTCTTTCATCTTAATAAACGTAATTTGAAGGTCGAAATTTATTTGATTTTAATAAATCTCTTTTCTGCGTGTAAATAAAAATTTCATTGAGCTGAATCATTGAGCCATCGACTCGGGTCGATGGTCCATTGACAAGGTGTATAATATTATCGTTAGAAATAATATCAGTGTAAGAAGACAATCGTATAAATATAAAGCATTGGCAATAAATTTTTTTTACTTCTACTACTAAAAATTTCACGTTCACGTAAAAAAGTTATAATTAACACACCACCGAATTTTGCTTTCATTAGCACTCTGTTTGAATACGACAGACACATGAAAAGATCGAATGTGGCAGCGATCGATGTTGCGATATTTTTTTGCGAGTTCCATTTCGGTTTATGCAAAGCTTGCAAAAACGTAGTTTCGTGAAAAAAAAACATCGATAACTAAGAATAATAATTTTATTGACAGCTGATTCGTAGCGAAACGCAAAATGCTCGGGACGTCATGCATTCAGTCACTGTGACATTAGCTGCGATACACGGTGAAAAGGCAAATGGCGTTATATTTCGCTAAAATTTTGTATGGACAAGTCTGTAAAATCTCTGTAAATTCGTATCGAACCGTAGCAAAACCTGAAAAAAGCACAGGTCACGGTTCAAAGAAACTGCTTGGCAAATGTTGTCAAGAGATTTGTTTGTCGATTCGGAGAACACGGGATACCAAGAAAATACCCAAAGTCACCTGATCGCTGTGAAATGCATAACTCCCGACTTTTGCCCTTTGGACAGTCGGGAGCTAAAATTAGTATATTATGCCACAAGGGAGGAAAGTGCGTCCTTTCACCGAGTGTGAAGTTTGATGCCAGAGGGCGAAGCGAGGGCAGAAATTCACACGAAATGAAAATGCACTTCCTCCCTCGTGGCTAACGATATTTTTTCCCGACTTCTTTAAAATAACCACATTTTTTGCGTCGCAAAATCGTCATATTCGCCAATGAGCCCCCCCCCCCCCCCCGCCCTCCTCATTACTCCCTCGGGAATAAGAGGCGCCTTCAATCGTACACCGTTCTACTTTACACTTGTTCATTCTTACGGAAATAAAGCGTACACCGCACAAAATGTTACATAAGTTCACAACTTCGTTCAAATTTACACCACAAATACCTTACACTTGCCCAATTCTCGGATCCAAAACTGTACACCGCCATTTCTTTACACCATAAAAAGTGTACGTATTCAATATGTTATACATTAGTAAGCTTACACCATTTCATTCCTACACTTGCCAAACCTTACAACTTTAAAACTTTACACATTCAATATACTTCACATGCGCAAGCTTACACGCGTGCAACCTTACACCGACAGAGAGGAAGGACGACCTTCGAGAGTTGTAAGGTCTTAAAGTTGTAAGGTTTGGCAAGTTGGCAGTTGTAAGGTTTTAAAGTTGTAAGGTTTGGCAAGTGTAAAAACGAAATGGTGTAAGCTTTCTAATGTGTAACATATTGAATACGTACACTTTTTGTGGTGTAAAGAAATGGCGGTGTACAGTTTTTGATCCGAGGATTAGGCAAGTGTAAGGTATTTGCGGTGTAAATTTGAACGAAGTTGTGAACTTATGTAACATTTTGTCCGGTGTACGATTGAAGGCGCCTCGGGAATAATAGAGCTTCTAGAGGGAGGAACGGGCTCTATTACTCCCTATAGAGTAATGAAACTGTATTGCGCTTGCGCACACACTGTAAAAAATGTCTGTTTGAAAATTAATAACATGTATATGAAGTTTTATGCATATACAGTATATGAAATTTCATTGACATGTTATGTAAGAAAATTGCGTTACCGGTATATTAAAAACAATATTATTTGTATAATATTTGTAATAATAACGTAATTTTCATATATACGGATGTCGTAATTTTCAATGCCATCACCGGTAATTTTAATATACGGGTATTGTAGTAGTAGTAGTAGTAGTGTTTATTAACAATATATAACAAGTGACAGATTTTTTAAATATCTAATCATTTCTACTATTTACATCTATATTGTATATTGCTAATGGCCATCGACCGCAGTCCTTCAGCCAAGGTATTTATTTAAGTTCAAATTATTGAAATTTAAATGCAACGTATATGAATTCTAATTTCATATACCGAGATTGTATATTTCATATAACTTTGTGTATTCAACGTGTTGTAAATTTCATAACATTTTTAACAGTGCAGGTTAATGATGATCATCGGTTAATAATACGCTATTTTCCGCCCGTATTGCACGCAAGGAATTCTGGTGAAAATATTTCTCCGAATATCCCTGAAAATATATCTGAAAGTGTCAGAAAATTTATCTGAAAAGTCCTCTGAATTTCTCTCACTTTTCGCACTTTTTTCAGAGAGTCAAAGATTTGTCTGAATCGAAATATCTTTAATTGTTCGAAAAATCTCTGATTTTACCTGCCGACTTCTCTGAAAAATCATGAACTCTGTTGATATTCTAAGACTGTTGATCTTCTATATTCAAAACCTATTTTCTGAAACAGTCAAATTATCGCTGACTTTCTCACACAAAGTACACATAAGTTATTGTTTACTGTTTACTGCTCGAACGAATACCAGAAAGAGCAGATCTTAGAGTGAACTCGTAAGTTCTCTGAAATTCTTTAAACATACATTAGCCGATAAAATCGCAGTTTTTCAGAAAACAAATCGTATTTGATCTGAAAAAGTATATTGTTCATTCGGGTAACAATTCGGGCAGAATGAGCAGATCTTAGAGAAAACTCGTAAGTTGTCTGAAATTGTCAAGCACACATTATCCCTGAAAAATAGGAGTGTTTCGGAAAATAAATTGTATATTGTCTGAATAATTTAGCCATTCGTCCGAGTAACAGAAAGAGTAAATCTTGGAGACAACTCGTATATTCTTTTAACGTACTTTATCGGACAAAATCAGAGGTATCCAGAATTTTTCGGAAAATACTCGGAATTTCTCTGATATATTACGACTGCTGGAGATTGTGCGGAGAAAATGGCCGAGATATTTAACATATAGCAGAGAAAATCAGAGAAAAATCTCGGAAAATCTATGAAAATCACTGAAACGGTCCGTTTAGAGTTATCCAGACAAATAGTCAGAGAAATATTATCACCAGGGAACGTGGTTATTATAGCGCAGTCGGGAAAAACAGTATTATCAGTACCATTAAAAAAAAAATGTATTTAAAAGTCTCATTAACTGCAGCTCTTCGGTCCGTAATATCCAATTGAAAATTAACTTATCAATTGCTTCGTTCCTCATCTGTCATCCTCGAGATATTCCACTCGGGCAAAGTTTCGACTGGCGAAAACTCGCATGACACGAACCTGTAACATCCACGGAATATTTCGTATGGATACGACGTACAGCAGCAAGCATCCATCAGGATACTTGAAGCTGAGCCACGTGGATTGATCGATTACCAGTGAGCCGGAGGGCTCGTTGCTTCTTCGATCCTGAGGGTTCTCGCTCCGTGCGCTATCGGGGATGGCTTCAGCTGCAAACCGCAATTCGCTTTCGCGACAAGAACTTTTAGTATTAAACTCCGGTGCGGTATGAGCCGAGTTCGAGGTGCCTGACGAGTGCAGCATGCACGTCGTTGTATTTACGTGCCTATGTACAGTCGTGTAATTTCTGTGGTGGAGGTCACTTCGTCGAAGGATCGATTGAGAAAACCGCCGCAGCCACATCTAAATTCAACTCCAGAGTCCTCGCTACCCACTCCAATCGGTCCTTTTGTTCTTCGACTCTATTTTTATCCTCCAGAGCGAAGCACATCGAAAGGACCTTCTCGTTTCCCTTCGATCCTATTTTCCATTCGGCGGCCCTTTCGGCTCGGCGATTCCATTCAACGATTCCTGAACAAAATTAAAGATCTCTCTATTCATCGTTTGTCGTAACCATTTTAATAATTCGTCGAAAAATAACGTCAGCTCTCTGACGGTATAATAATCGAATAAGCGTCAACTTTTCGCGTTCGGCAATGGGCCAAAAATTGAAATTTATCGACGAACGCGGATATGGCGGGTCGTGGATGAAATCTGTGACTCTTCAGATCCGACTTATCCGAGCGGAAGAGGGAAACAAAAAGGGGAAGCGAAGAAATTTCAAAGTCCCGAGACTCCAATATTTACCGAGTTAGCGGCGATATATTCTATTCACACGCCCTGGGGAGAGTTCGACCGAAAACGTTCTCCCGGCCACATTCTTCCTCAACATTCTCCCATCGCCAAAAAAAAAAATAGAGTTCCTTTCCCTCATCTCCCTGTCGTACTGAAAAGCCAGGACGACAAATTCCCTAACTTCAACAGGCCTCGTTCTCGGGACAAGCCTTTTCTACTTTCTCCCCCTGTGACACGGAACGCTTTATCCACACCGTTACTACCCTCATTTTATGGGGAAATTTGTGTTATCGCGCTGTCCTCACTCCTCTTATCCCTGCTGAGTATTGCTCCCGCAAGCTTTGCCAAAGCCCGCGGCCACAATCGAGGATTGTTCTCATATCCGTCCTTTTTTTTTTCTCCCTTCATCCTCCACTTTGGCCTCTCCGTGAATATATGAATTCTTCAAAGGCTCTCAAGGATATTCCCTCGGGGTAACGCACTTCCTGTGACGCAGATTCAGACCCGAAAATCTGTCCTTCGGCCTTCTTTTTCCTTTTCTCCCTTTCATCTTGCCATTTTTTTCTACCTTTCATCTTCCCATGTCTCCTTGTCGACGAAATTTCGTTATCTTCAAAATATTTAATTCATTTTTGTACGTACATTGATTTAAAAAAAAATACGGTTGAATCAACTAACAATTCAAGCAGGACCGTTAAAATAAATATTTTGTTGGTACAGCTAAAAGAGTGGTTAGCTCAAAAATATTATTTGATGATTTCACAAAAATATTTCTGAGGCATTAAGATACTTTGTTCGACCAACGAAATATTAATTTGAACGTCCTTGGCCGAATGTTTAGTTGATTCAACCGCATTTTTATCAGTGTACGGGAGAGCGGGGCAAAATGGGACACCGGGCCACAACGGGACAGAGGGAGGAAAACTCAATTTTCCAATAATTTTTGGCTTGTCCGTTTTGTTCCAACGATACATCCGGATTTTCAACAGCGTTTTGCCCCACTTACCATCACCACCATCCAAAAGTTATTGTAACGAATATGACGAGCTTCAACTGTTGTCGAAGCACGGTTTCGGAGCGAAATGACAAGGGACGAACGGAATTGCGGAACGGGACGACGGTCGGGACGTAAAATGACAGTTGAGACGAGAACCGAGTCTGAAACAGACGTACGATCGCGAGAATAGAGAGAGAAACTCCTCGATAGCGTTTAAGGTAGTTCTTGCGTTTTGATAAAATCTAGATAAGCGAGCAAATTTAATACGAAACGAAAGAGTAAGATACGTAGAGTGTATTTGTGAAGTTTAGAATCCTTCCACCGTGTGGTTTTTGAGATTTACGCGTGTAAAGGTTGCTAATTTTACATGGCAATAACGGGGGCCAAAGGGGGATAACGAGTTCAGAGCGCACATTTATAAAATATTTGCATACTTCTCGACTAGATTGGGATATAAAAAATCGTTTATCCGATGCAATAAATATTTCTTAATATGATAACGCGACACTAGACGGATTGACCGTGCCGTTTATGAATAAAATGACGTTTACGATGAACTTTCGGCAAATTTTCGACAAGCCGCGAGTGTCATGGCGACCGTCGCCATATTTGAATGACGGTCTGGCAACATTGCATGTGTCAGCTGCGGTATGCACAGTAAAAAATAATTTCGTAAAATCTGAATACGATGTTTCGTGAAACACAATTTTGTTAAATAAATGACAAATTTGTTTGTTCATTCTTCAATATAAAAATCTGCCGTTCTATATATCCCGTGTCATTAACAATTTTAGTTTGTACTTTTGTTTGTAAAACGGGAGAATCAACAAATGAAAAATTGTCGACGTTTGTGAACAATGATTTGTTGTAAAAAGTACGAACTTTTTTTACTGTGTGCGTATCCCAGTCAAGGACCATCTATTTTATCTCACTTGGACAGAGATTCGTATGAAATCGTATGAATATAATATGTTGTAGAAATTGAAATTTGTACATTATAGTATATTTCATTTATTACCGTTAACACAACATTCATAATATTCCATATTTATTTACTATCACAGACGTCGGAATTTCAAATCGTGTATATATTTCAATATTTTTAAGCGAAATTGGTGCATTGCATGGTTGACACCACAAATCCTCAGCAATTCTCCTGATATTAACTATTCGCTGACCATCGATGTTCGGCGTATCGTGTTTCTCGAAAGTTTTTTTTTCTCCGCTTAGCCCCTGCAACCACGTTTTCCTTCCAGAGAATTTTCCGTTTTGTTTCAAAACGGCCTTTGCGTCGGGGCTGGTCTGTCATGTTTTCACGCACTGGTTATGAGGTTATGATAGTACGGTGGGCGGTTCGTTGGCCGTCAAAATCGCGACGTTGCCAAATTATGTTATTTCATAAAAACATACGACTTAAACTCTAGTCAAATTCATAACTTTGATACGCTATTTTTCGTTTATAGTGAAGGTTAAATGGGAAAGAAAATTAGAGAATAATTCATTTAAGCCTACTCCGATTTTTATATGAGAAATCACCCATATTTGTTACTTATAGCAATAGTTTTCCATATGACTTCAAAGTACTGCAAGAACCTTAAGAATAAAGTAATCGCCCCAATCGACCGGGTATCCTGTTGTATTCGTTGTACGGATGCAACATTATTGGAAAATTGTCTTTTTTCCCGTTATCCTGTTTTGCCCCGCTCTTCCATTTTGCCCCGCCCTCCCCTATATTTCTTTTTTCAGCATTTTTTTTTTTTTTTTACGAAAGTCTCTCGCAAATTCGAGACTTTAGTGATATTAAACTCGAAAAGAATAGCGATCGGCTAATGATCGGCGAGAGCTCGGAAGTTTTCATGCCCCAGTTAACACGTACTCATTGTCGATTTTTTTATACCTCCTCTTTTTATTCCGCCCCCTCGCTCAGTCTCGCCTCCGTCCTCAAAAGATCTCACTTTCTCCGACGGGGGATCCTTATAATGTGAGCGCGTGACAAGGGCTCGGAAACGAGAGGCGAACCCGCAACGAAGGACAGAACGAAGGAGGACACGAGATAGCCGTCGGTGTTCTCAGATTCCATCGTCCTCCTCCGCCCGGCACAATCTCAGCGACTGGGTAATTCTCTATCATCGTCGAACGCTTTTATCGCATTGTTCCGTCCTCGCGATTTGCGACTTTGCTCACCCATCGCCGAGGACTCTCCTGCAAACAGTTTACAAAATTAATAGCTAAGCGGGCAACGGCAACCGCTGAGAGGAGAGCACAAAAACGTAAGGCGAGACCCGCCCGTTCGGCGAGATTCGTTGATGGTTTTCCCTTGTCTTATCCGCTACGCATCTCGCCCAACGATTTTCGCCCTCCGAAGTGGTTTTCTCGCTGGAGTCGAAAAATTGAGCGATTTCAAAGTCCAAACAAAAAATTCGTATTAGTTAGGCAATTTTAGAAATAAAAAATAACAAAAGCCCACCTACGAAAACAACAGGTCGATGAAAATATAAATTTCATCAATGTCCAATCAAACGTGGTGACACGTAAAAATAAAACTGCAACGAGTCTTTATACATATACAAAGTTATCAATATTCATCTGTATTACCGGCAGCTTCATCTTGCTTTGAAAGAGGCCAATTTGAAAATTTGAATAACCACTCTATGCCACGGTTCTTTGGCAACTCAATTTGCAAACGAATGGCTTTTCATGACGTCGAACGAAGAACCTACCGAGGTTCCAGAAAATCTGCGGCAGGTGCGAATGAATATTACCGCAGTCTAGGGTAGGGGAGAGCGGTCAAAATGGGACAGTGGGTCAAAACGGGACAGTGAAGCAAAACTCAATTCTCCAACAATTTTTGGATGACGTTTTGCCCCACTTACCACCATCGCTACCATCCAAAAGTTATTGGAAAATTGTTTTTGCCCGCCTACGCTAAAAAGTCCATATTCCATGCCTGCAACGGGGGCGGAAAGTGGTCGATTCTCGACCAGTGGGCCGAAAAGTAACACAGCGGGCCGAAAAGTATCGCAGCGGGCCGAAAAGTAACGCAGCAGACGGAAAAGTAGCGACTTTTCCGCTCGCGGGCCGAGAAGTAGTGGAGCGGGTCACTTTCCACCCCCATTGCAAGCATAGAAATGTGGCCACTTTTTAGCATAGTCGGGCAAAAAATAGCGTATGTCACTCGGGAGGAAGTGCATTTTCACCTCGTGTGAATTTCTGCCCTTGCTACGCTCGGGCATCAAACTTCACCCTCGGTGAAAGAACGCACTTTCCTCCCTTGTGGCATAATATACTATTTTAGCCCCATTATCTCCTTTTGCCCCACTGTCCCATTTTGCCGCGCACTCCCCCACTCCTTTACAACGAGATGATCGCCCGATGCGAAATACAAATAGGAACATGGACCACCCCACCCTTATGGTGAATATGGACCACCCCGATCAACACGTAAATCAATGAAATATGGACTGCTCCATATTCCCCACTTTTACCCTATTCAGCTTTTGTTCCTCCCAGTTGAAATCTCGTGAGGAATTTCGTCGTTTCAGTCGGCGCATGGGTGTAATTGCTGGGAAATAAAAGCTAAGGAAATAAGGAGATAGCAGCGTACTATGTACACCGGCATCATCCCGACGGTGCTATAAATACAAGACTGTGGACGGCACGTCCAGGGATGGGCAAGCCTCCGTCGTCGATCCTATAAAAAACGTTGTAGGCGGAGAAGAACGCACACACGCACGATACTAAAACAGAACTGGGTATCGTGTATTATCGGAGACGAAAAAAAAAGAGAGCTCGCTCTCAAGGGTGTGGACTTTCACCGCCGACGGACACACACGTGGAACGTGGAAATTACACGGCGACGGTGATAATCAGGCTGGGGATATAAAACAAGTATTTTCTTTCTTTTTTCATCTCTTCTCGTCACCGCCTCGCTCGTCGGGTCGTTCGGTGTCTACAATCCCGTTGGGAGACCGAGGCGGGCGAGAGTTATACCAGGGTAAACGGTTCTTTAACGTTCCAATTTACCATACTAATATAGTCAGTTTAGTCAGTTGATGATATAGTGGAAAAAGCTTTCACCTAATATTATATCTATTGGGCGTTTCAATTGCAATGGAAAATTGCTGCGCACTCGCGGTACAGAATCGTTTTTGCCTCGCGGGCAATTTTATTAGCCGCAGCTCGCCAGCCTTCCGCACATTATGTAAGAAAGCCGAGAGGAAAAATAGCCGGTATTCCCGGACGTGGCTTCAATGAGATATTACAATTAACTCGCGGTCTTTTGTATGGGAATAACAATGCTCCTTTATTTCTAGGACCGCCATTTTTTTTTTTTTTTTTTTTTTTTTTCTCGTAATTCGACCGAGGATTTTGACGATCCGAAATAACAAAACTTACGAGATTAAATTCGAGAGAGCAGAGCGAGATTGCCAACAGTATCGACGTGATTGGATGTTTGAGCGACCGAGGGAGCGATTGAATTCCACTCGAGAGACACTTGGAATCACGGATACTCCCTTTTATTCTCTGATATGTTATATCTTTCGATACAGCGTGGAATAAGAGAATATTCGACGAGGTTGAAAGGAAAGCTTGCGTACTTGACGTCGATAACTTGTAAGGTTGAAAAACAGTTGAGCCACAAGAGTATTATGTAAAAGGATATTCGAACTCTCGTAGAGTTTCTCGGATTATTGCAAACGACTATTTATGAGGTGAATGTACCAACTAGGCTGGACACTTAAGACGATACTTGTCTCCGAACCCAAGTTTTCCTCTCATACATTGATCGTTTGGAAAATGGCGGTAACTAATTTCAAGGCTAAAGTTTCTAATTTTTGAAACCCATCCATTAAAAACTTTTGCGACATTTAAAAAAATATTCATATTTGTCTCCGACACCAATCTTTTGCTCTCGTACATTGATCATTTGGCAAATAGCGGTAGCTAATCTCAAGACTAAAGTTTATAATTTTTGAAACCCACCCATTAAAAACTTTTGCGATATTAAAAAAAAATATTCATTTACAAAATGCTGAGAGACGGAAATGTACTAGCGGCTGAACGGCTATTCATGGGTGTTTCCTGATTTTCGAACAAGACATGTCCCAATGTTTTGGACAGTCGCTAATTCCGAGAGTATAATAATGCACGAACTTGACTAGTTCGTGGCAACACGAATAATTACAACCCATGTGCGAATCGGGGTATACTGTCAGAGTTACTAACACGCGGTCCAATACTAAAACGAAGTTAGTTGCGAAACGTTGTTCAGTCGTACCGTTACCGCATTGACTGACCAACGGCTTCATACGGGCCCAGCTCTGGCGGTCAGTACTTACGGCATAACATAAATAGTACTTAGCCGACAGTCGTATGAGTATCGGGCATAGACTAAGCCGAGACTGGTCTTAGTATTGCCGAAAAATGTCCTCAGTACCAGTCCGACATGCGAAAGAGTACTAGCGTTACACTACACGACACTAAAGATTAGTATTGGCTGAAGAATATGACCGATGCACGGCCAACAAACGTCTGAGTAGAGAGCACGTCTTGCGATGATACTTTTGTTATTTTATGGGTGAACAAATTGGACGTTCGCCCACGACATCGAACGACTTTGGGCCAGTACCCGCTAGCGATGTTCACCCAATGTTCAACATAAAATATTGGTAAACAACGAAATTTTGTTTCGATCTGCACAACTGTTGAATGCTTTTTTTATTATTACAAATTCCTTTATTATAGTTTTTTTTATCTACAGTACTGTAGTCCGAAATAATAAACGAAATAATAAAACTTAGATAATTTAAAGCAATTGTTAAGTTAATATGATATAGACGTGCAATAGACGTGCACCTATATATAAAATTCGACAAAAATTCTCCAAGATGGGCATAGCCGAAAGGTAAGAGCGTCGACCAGTAATCCTGAGGTCACGGGTTCGAGTCCTCATTACCGACCAAAACATTTATTCGAATGATTTCAATGTGTGAAGATAAAAAGCAATTGTAGAATGATAAAAAAAAGTATTTGGGAGTCGCGCAGATTGACAAATACATTTTTGTATTGCTTATTAATAATTTTTGTTCAATATTGGCGACATCAGCAGCCAACACTGGGTTAAGGTCGTTTGATAACGTTGGGCCGATACTGGCGATTGAACTACGGACCAATATGATCATCCCAAAGTCGGCCCAGTGTTATGGCAGGGATGTTTCTGTACCTGCTCAGAACTGACCGCCAGTCCCGGCAATGTTGGCAACAGTACTGCGGCAAGACATAGCCAATTTGTAATTCGCTCATGGGAAGGCATTCTATTATTCCTCCAGTAAAATATGTATATTCATAGAATAACACACCCACGAGATATACTGTATCGAAGCCCGGTTAACCCTTTCAGGTCTTGCCCAGTATCCAGATACTGGATTATCGGATTCACGATTCCGCGAATCAGTTACTGGACACAAAAATCGATCATCGTTCGAGCAAATCTAACAATTAAATTATTATTTATCCATAGTATATGCCAATCTTTTGCATGTATATGAATTACTAATTGTAGGTACCCTTTTAAGAAAGTTGGAGTTATTCGCACCAGTCAAATGAGGGTTACATTTTTAAACTCGTTTATACAAGGAACTTATGAATTACGCATATATTGATTATCGTGGGTGGTTACTTGTATACATCAGATATCGTTGACATAGAATAATCCGTTATTTTTGCTCAATTTTGATGTACTACGGCAGATTCTCTTGAAAGATGCTCTGCGAATTCACCATCTAGATATGCGATACTATTTTCCGTTTAAAAATTACAGCCTTTTGTTTATCCATCGACGAAATTCCTTCATGAACAAACGGCTGACATTTTTTAATGGAAAATTCTATAGAATATCTAGATGATAATGCAATTTTTTGTCACGATATTGCTAATAAACCCGATTCTGCGGGCAAATTGTCGGGTAACTGGGACGTGTTCAGTCATTCGTACGTTTGCCTTGGTAACAAGAATATGAAATAAAACAAAGTAATTTTATTATAAAAAATTCAACAACGATCCAGAAGAAAATCCTCCGTATAATTCATAAGTTCCTGACTCCTGAAAGTTGATTAATGTGAACAATTAATCAAGCCTCCAGAACGAACACGACTTCTTTCGATTCTCCTGCATTTCATACGTAACAGAAACTGGCAAAGCTATCGCCCGGTGATAAATAACTGGGATATGTAAATCGAGGTTCGAGCAGAAATAAATCCCGGCGAGTGTGCGGTTGCATTTCCTCATTGAAGAGTGCAACGTTGCATTTAAAGCTGCACATTGAAATTGCATGCGTGCACACGCGTGTGTACATCGGCAGAATCGCACATCGCACAGAAGCGCGATAGCGGGAGAACGAAAAATTTCGCCTCGGTCGTGGGAAAAGCGAGGCGGGCGAAACACCCTCGGACCGGAAGCTCTCCAGAGTGCCGGAGGGAGCGGAGCCAGTTTGCGATAATACATATAAATTGGCTAGCGGGCCGGCGATAAGCCACTGGCGAATTGCCTTCCATCCCCCTGTAACTACATGGCCTCTATGTGCCGGGCCGTCGTTCGACTCGTCACTGCACAACGAGGGAATGTAACGAACACGTACAGAAATCGTATGGTAAACACACCGACGGCAAATGGACTTTATAGTATATTGCGGTGATTCCCCTGTCCCGCAAAAGCTCGTGTTTCACGTTCGTACCTCGAGCTCCCATACGGCCCGGTTAATCGGTTTCGATTTCGCTCCGGAAATACCGCTAGTGCGGCCAAACGGGAATAATGATTTTTCATTCGCGGCTCACTTTTGCGAAACGAATTGCCTTTGAGCTATGCACGTCGGTTTTTAAAATTGTGGCTTTTTTTTTTCTTCATCGTACAATATATTCCGCTTTTCTAAAAGAATGAACAAGTTAAAAGGTACGATGAAAGGGTACCTCACAATTTTTGTTTCCTTATAGAGGAAGCGATGTTTTCGTGTAAAACAAAAATTTCGAGATTTTAGTGTCAGAGTACTTGAAGTAGTCCAAAACGTCGAGAAATGTGATTTTTATCTGGCGTCCGGATGTATGGCATCGTTTACAACGATTATAACTCGAAAACGGTTTGAGATGAGATGAGCCAGTTGAAATTCGGGATAGTGGTAGCGTGGTCATGTCTTCGTTCAGTGCAATTTTTAGGAAGATTGAGGACAGATTGAAAATTTAACGGGTTTTTAATTTCTTGAAAAATGTCTGGTATTTCTAACTTGCGTAAATGTTGAGCTATCATCCTAAAACTGTACACGAATATAATTTGTTTTCCCGACTACGCTGAAAAGGCCCTATTTGATGCCTGCAACGGGAGTGGAAAGTGGCCGATTCTTGACGAGCTGGAGAAAAAGTAATTTAGCGAGAGGAAGAGTGATTTAGCGGCAGAAAAAGTGATTTAACGGGAGGAAAAGTGAACTTTTCCACCCGCTAAATCACTTTCCTTCCCGCTTAATTACTTTTTTTCTCCCGCTCGTCAAGAATCGGCCACGTTTCTCCCTTGCAGCATAATATACAATTTGTCAATGACCCTTGGTACTAAAATCGGCCCAATTCTATCCAAACGGTTGGATTTTATTATATTTTGATTTTTTTTTTAATTACTAAAAATGGTCTAATTCCAGTAAACATGGAGGTATCGAACTCAATCTTGATACGGGAATGGGCTAACTCTGTACTATGTTTGGTATTAAATTTTGCGAAAATTGATCAAACCATTTAGATTTTATGATTTTTAAATTTATGAAAAATTTGTTTTTATGTTCGCCGCGAGATTATGCATTAAATGGTGCCTTAAGAGTAAAATAATATGGAGATTCGTTATGAGTGGGGAAAAATACATAAAACATGATCTTAAAATGACAAATAACGTACATTTCAGTTAGTGATTTTCTAAAATAAATTGAAATGTAGGCATTTTTTACAAACATTTTTTAAAAAGTTGCAAAGTCATTTGCACATGGCTTCCTTACGTATTACAATTTCGCGCACAGATTTTTGATTATTTCCTCGCTCTAAGCCAGAACCGGCCAGTCGTTTTGCATTAAAGTCACACACGACGTTGATGTCGAAAAAAAAATTGAAAATTGACATTTTCATATTGCTTCCTCATCAAAGTTGAAACTGAAATTTTCATATGGCTTTCTCACGATGTTCCTTTATTTTCGAAGCTTCCTCTACGAGGAATCCAAAAATACAGAAAATGCTTTCTCATAGAAGAAGCTTTGCGAATAAAGGAACATTGTAAGAAAGCCATATGAAAATTTCAATTCGCACCTTTGATGAGGAAGCAATATGAAAATTCCCATTTTTTCCTTTTTTTTTTGCTGCCTTCCAAAAAATGCACTGGCCGCTGAGTCCGATTCCGAGGGCAATTTTGGCCCAAAGTCAAATGGAACATCGGCAATTGCCAGAAACCAATCGTTTGTCCCCGTTCTCATGAATATCGTAGCCTCAGAGGATTGTGTAAAGTGAAACGCTAAATTTTCGATGATGGATTTCGTAGCGCGGCAGATGTATCCGCGCGCACGGATTTATGCAAATCCGGCTAATGGTTACCAGTCGATAATCTTTCTAGTCGAGAGAGCCCAGCTGTTATCTCCGAAATTGAATACCGCCCGGATACATAAGGGAGTGCAGTGAGACCGGACACAGAGAGACCGGGGAAGCTGAGACATGAAAAAAAAAAACAAAAAAAAAAGAAAAAAACGAAAGCCACAAAGCACGGAAGACTATCCCGCTGTGCGGAATATACGAGTCCGGAATAACGACAAGGGTTGGCCCGATACGCTCGAGACTCCAAGAATAGAGATCCCAGACACAGAGGGAAGATCCGCAGGGAACTCTCTCGGTAAGAAAAGTTTATCCGGAGAAAATATCCCCGAACGAATATAATGCGATATGTTATATACCGAGGAGAAAATAATAGAAGAACAAGAGGAAGCGAAGAGAAAAGGAGCACACACGGGGTTGGATGCTTCCACGGCAAAGCCGCGCTCATCCACTCGACTCTCTTCAACCGGGCTTTTCATTCTTATCCCTCTAATCAACTAGCTCTCGGTTTTTCTTCCTTATATAATCTTTCTCACTCTCTCGCAGTGCGCATATCCGTCCAGTGCGCGCCCACGCACATTTTTCTGACGAATGCTCGGTAATTCATCTTTTGTCGACCTGCCGCAGACTCACTTCTCAATTCTCCACGAGCTCCGAGAACTTTGTTCCTCGTTCGCCTTTAACATTCGCCTCTGTCCGTCCATCCGACCGGTAACAACGCCGCCGCCGGCAGAGATAAAGACGTCAAGCCGACTGTGTGTACTATCAGTGTCTACGCGCCCCTTTCTGAAAGTGGAGAACGTCACGGGAGCATGAGAGATTAGACACATTTGGATTAAAGGGGAACTTGAGAGCAAAAAATATGTAATTTCCGGTCGAAAAAATGAGATTTTTAAATCGGAAGTGACGTATTTCCGGCGTGACGTCACGTCCTGTCGAAGAATTACATTTTTGGGATGTTCGTGGGCTTTCGCTGCCGTTTATAGAAAGCACAGAGGATTTGCTTCGAGTTTAAATTACGACGGGACGAATATTCCTGTATAGTTCCTCGGATTTACGAATCTTTGACATTTAACTTCGATCGATCGCCTCCCGAAAGAGGGAATAAAATTAGATGACTGTGGAATTCCACACACATTCGAAGGAAGCTTTTTTTCCTTACACGCGCGACTAATTCTATCCTCTTTCGGACGCGATCGATCGACGTTAAATGTCAAGGATTCGTCAATCCTAGGAATTAAATATTTATTGGTCTCGTAGGTTAAACTTGAACCAAATTGTGCTGTGCCTTGCATAAACGGCAACGAAAGACCACGAACATCCCAAACAGAAACCTTATTTTGTCATCTTCGACCGGAATTGATGTCACGCCGGAAATACGTCACTTCCGATCTTTGAACTTATTTTTAAATCTCATTTTTAAATGCATTTTTAAATCTCTTTTTTGGGGTCAACCGACCCCGGTGACATCTTTAATCAGCGGGCCATTCGGGGCAGAGACGAATTAAGGTAGCTTCCGCGTGACACACTCGTCAAAGGAGGGCTAATTTTTAACAATTGCGTATCAAAAATTGTACGCATTTATTGACAGTACAAGAGGTTGATTTTCATTAGTGCATGCTTTTTCTACCAAGAAAAGTATTAATCAGAATGGTCTTGCAAGACAACAACTAATTAATGCAAATTGCCATGACAGTACGAGTTAGATTTTATCGAAGTAAAATCCGTATTTTTTAACCGATTTTAATGTACCACGGCTTATTTTGTTTCTTAAACATTGCTCCATAAATTCACCAAGTAGATTTTTTTAATAGGTTTGACCGTTTCACAAATACGACCCATTATTTACCCAGTACATTTTTTCCCCATAAACAAACTGCTGTTCTAAAAACCAAAACTAAAAAAAAAAAATCTACTTGGTGAATTCGTAGAAGAGGAATGTTTGAGGAACAAAATGAGGTTCGATACATTGAAATTGGTTAAAAAAGAAGGATATTTCGTTGAAAAACTTAAACGAAAATGTATGATCGTGGAAATTTGCATTTATCAGTTCATGTATTTGCAAAAACATCGTCCATAGTTTTCTTGATTAAGCACCCATGCAGCAATACACATCGACTTCAGTTACTGTTGACAAATGCACATTTTGGACAAGCGACTGTGAAAATTTAGCACTCGTTTGACCAATGTTCCGTGAAGTCGCTACCTTGGCATGACCAGGGAGATTTGGCCGACCGAAAATTCAGTCACTTTGGAATGTGCATAACAAGGTTACAACACAATAAGACAGTTTTCCTTATGGTGAGCATGTAAGTCAACATTGTTAAGTAAGCAAGTGCAAAAAAAATCTGATATTATTTATAACATTCTCGTTATTACCGTTTGTACCAAACAACAACTCTTCATTTATTGCCACGATTTCGGTAAAAATACCGAAAATAGCTGTATGTAACTATAAGACACAAATAGTTCCTATACCTTCCTTTATCAATTGAACTAAAAAATGCACACAATGGCAAGCTAAAAGACAAAAATGTTCATTTTTTTTTAGCTCGCCGTTGTGTGAATTTTGTTTGAATAAAGGAGGGTTCGCAAATATCGTCGTTCAAACGTGTAGCGTTTTGATCCCCTCCGCACTATGACTAAATCAGAGCTAGGCGGTACTTCAAGTACATGGTATTTGTTTGGTACTTGAAGTACGGTAATGCAAGTACATATGTACTTGGAGCAAGTACTTAAAGTACATATGTACTTAGAGCAAGTACTCAAAGTACATATATGTACTTAAAGTACTTCAAGTACCATGTACTATACTTGAAGTACTTTTCGTTTGCCCAAGTAAAAATACTTTCACAATATTCGATAGCAAACATTATTCGGTCCGTTCACGCATCAAACTTTAGTTCCATCAGTTCCAATTTACTCTAGTAGAAAAACTGGTGGTGTAACAAAGTGGTGAACTGGTAGAAAAACTCGTGATGAAACAAAGCGAGACGACATGAGATTTCGGTCTTGTTTTGTAAAACATTTGGAAATAAGACTATGCAGGACGCCCTGGGGCGGGACGAGCCACCAAAAAAAACGACTCACTCGCAGTTTCGTGTTGAGGGGAGTGGGATAAAACGAAACTCAGCGTATCTCTGTTAATAACGGGAAAAAATCCGGGCACCGGGCAAAGCGGGCCATGAAAAATAATCTCACTCACATTTCCATTGTTAGGGGAGTTGGATAAAACAACCTTCATAACTACATCTGTTATTTCTTAAACATTTTTCTGTATGTTTAATAGTTTCAAAGATACAGGGGTTTAAAAAAAATGTCGAGTTTGGAATGTCTCCAAAAAAAACTTTACGAAAATTCTAAAAAAAATTACAAACATTTTTTAAAAATATTTCTGAATTGTCGTGAAATTACATTGTTTTGGTAAGGGATCGAGTTTTTGACCGTTTGAAACGAGATGGAAACATGGACAGTGGTATGCTCAATTTGTGCTGTGAACTCGCGTTTCGTTGGTGTTTTCGAATTTACGGACTCGAGGTTTAATGCCTAAAAGTTTTGCCTAAAAGTTAAATACGATGTTGATGTTGGAAAAAAAGTTGGAAATTGACGTTTTCATATAGCTTCCACATAAAAGTTGCAAGTTGAAAGTTGAAAGTTAACATTTTTATATCACTTTCTCATAATGGTCCTTTATTCGGAAAGCTTCCTCTATGAGAAAGCCAAAAATATAGTAAATGGTTTCTCATAGAAGGAGCTTTGCTAATAAAGGACCATTATGAGAAAGTGATATAAAAATCTCAACTTTCAACTTTCAACTTGCAACTTTTATAAGGAAGCGATATGAAAATTTCAATTTTTTTGAGGGCAAGACTGATATATAGGGCGACGCATGGAAAATATTTTTACTCTGAATTGCTATAGATGAAACTCATGTAGATGAAACTGAGTACTTCAACGTTTCTGAAGTCGCTGATTTCGAATTGGAATCGGTCAGTATTACGAAATAAAAAAAGTCACATCCAATATGATGGACCAAATTTGAAAAAAGTTGAAAAAGTTGAGTTTCATAAATTTGATGAATTAAAAAAACATTGCTTTAGTTAATATTAGTCTTGGATGTTCCCTTTTTCTAATTGTTTTCCGATATGTCCTACTCACCGGAAGACAAAAATGTGATTCAGTCAGTTTTCCTTTGGTAGCCCGTTTCGCCCTAGTGCCCCGTTTTATACCCCACGTTCCCCTATTCGTTATACATTTATGTTTATGGTACTTGTTATAATCATAGAAATGGTTAACCATTACCCTTAAATCAAGGATAATTTATCATTGATTTAAGGGGATGCTGGACCTTCCTGTTTTGCCGGCCGAAATAGGTGATTTCGTAGTTTTCACTTTACGTCGTTACTATGCGACGGGTATGCTTCAAATTTTACAGGACTGTATTAAAATCATAAACCATTCGGCGTGCACTCGAATTTCGGTCGAAATCTTCCGAAAAATAAAGAAAATCGAATATTAAAAATTGTCGCGGAAACCAACATAGCGGCTGAAATGTTTACAGCATCCGTTCTGTTGAATATAAAAAATTATAGATTTTACATACGTCAAAAGGGAGTGCACGCCGATTCTGTGAAGTTCTCCGAATATTCCAAAACCATCGGAAACTTGCTCACTCAAAAGATAATCGCGTGAAGTGTAAACTGCGATTACTTAGTCTATCGACTTGCGACGGGTGATTAGAGCCGATGAACACGGCCGAATGAAGTGTAGGGCACGATGCAGAGCCACCTGGGCGTCAATCGTCACACTACGTTCACGGACTTTCGCAAACTATAATATTCGGTTTTCTTAATTCCTTGTAAGTTCTCAATCAAAATTGAACTGCACTCCGAAGCGTTTATGTCAATATCATAATCCTGTGTGATTTGAAGCATATGTGTAGTATATTAACAATGCTAAGTCGGAACAGAAAAATTGGTTAGGTCCATCGGTAAAACAGGTAAAGCAGGTTAAAAAAGTAAAAAAAAAAAAAAAAACAGCTCCAGCATCCCCTTAAGCATGTATATTTTTGGCTCTGCGTTAAGGTGAAGTGAAACACGTTCTCTGTCGCTCTCTCTCTCTCGCTTCACCGTATAAGACCAATGCCGCTATCTCCCTCACTCCTGGCTCCGTCACGTGACTTACGCTTCACTTTAAGAATAAAGTATTTTTTAAACTGCGTAATTGCGATTGATGTGAGAATAGTTTTTTTACACCAAGATTTCAAGACAATGAAATATTCTGCACTGGAAGTACTTGTTACGGCGAGAAAGGTACTTGAACTACATAGTACTTCAAGTACCAAGTACTTGTTAATGAATCAAGTACTTGTACTCAAGTACACAGATACTTCAAGTACTTTGCCCAGCTCTGAACTAAACGCGAGGACACGATGTCTGCTAAACATTGTTCTACTGGTATTCGAGAGTAAACGGAAGCTGCGCGTGGCAGCCTAGGTGCGAAATCGGAACTCGTTCGCCGTGAGTGAAAGTGGTCGAAGCTTTCAGAAACGACGTCCTTGCCATTAGCAGGCTTCACTTCGTCATCCAGTGCGAATAATGATAGTGATAAAGAAATATTTAATAAAAAAAAATTGCAGCAACCTTTAAAGGCCAGCTTGCAGGTCTTTGCAAGGTGACGGTGCAAAAACTCCACAGCCGCAGTTTATTGAATCTGCACTCCTTCGCTCTACCTTCATGTGTATATAAAAAAAAAATATATATATATATATATATATATATATATATATATATATATATATCTTGAACGAGGGACACGCGTACAATGTGCGCGGTCCACTTTTCGCCTCTCAATTCCCCACCAGCCGACGAAATAATACAGTTACCGGCCTCACCTTTCGCAAGTTCCCCGAAATACCCTGCACGAGTAATTCGCTTAGTTAATGATTCATCACGCTGTTCACTGCGCAGAGACGCTTCGCAATTTAATTGGGCTCACCGGCAGTGTTTACGGAAAATTCGCCAATTTGAGGGGAAGGATCGAAAGGGTACCGTAAAAAAATTAAAAAGCAATCGCCTTTCCATTATATCATCACCGTGAAAAATACCGGTGTTAAAATTCTCGCGAAGCATCAACGAAGTTCTTTCGATCTACGAATAATTATCGTTACATGGGCGCAAAATTTTCGCTGCTGATATATTCGTCGTACCGTGACGCAATAGTTGCCCCAAATTAATTACATTGTATAAACAGTGAATATATATATTTCCGGTGTTATTGTAACACAGTACCGGCTAGGCCGGAATTACGCGCGGTGAATTCGAAAGTTGGCCCTTGAGTTTCTTGTACTTGAGGGCTAATTCCTCTCGTTAATGATTTATAACGAGTGGCAATCTCGTTCCTGGTTTCCGGCGTACGGTTTCGATAGCGAACTTTCGCGAAAGTGGAACAAATTGGACGATGGTGCTGTAGCACGGGGATGGCGCGTCACACGTACGTACACACGAAGTCCGGGCTGATGCCGTAGCTTTCCAGCCACTGTTTCCACCCTCCACGCACGTATCGTGCTTTGCCGCCCGTGCATTTTCCTCTCCCGGTTATCTAGCGCCGGAAGCTCTCTGTCGTCGCGCCACCAACTCCGCCGATGTACCGTATAAGAAGCCTTCCTGCTAATTATTCGTCGGCCAGCTCGTTACTCGAGGGCGCGCGCATCCAGCGTGCACGTGCATACTTATCGGGCGAATTAACTTATCGTCGTTTTGCAGTGTACCGCCCGAACAACTCACCTTCAGATTTTGAATTCCGGAGCGAGTAATGACTCACAATGAGATTTTGGCATAGACACACGTTTTTTCTTCGTAATTGCGAAATTTTAAGTGAGTGTGATGATCAAACGCGTTTTTGTAAACTCGTTAAAAATGTTTAGGTTTTTGAGAACGGGGAAGTAGGATATACACTGTTAACAATTTCTGCTTGAAAATTCATAAAATGTATATGAGGTGTGCGAAGGTTCCATGTGAAATCGAACTCTCAAAAACCCGAGCCTCTCTCCAAAAAAAACGTTGTAATTTCACCACAATTCATGATTATTTACAAGGGATTTTTGTAATTTTTTACAGAATTTTTTAATCGTATTTTTTTGAGATATCAAAAAATGGAACTTTTTAAAAAATTCCCCATATCTTAAAAACTATTAGTTGTACAAAAAAAACGTTTAAATCATAAAAGTTGCAGTTTTAAATGATCTTTTGCAAACAAAATTTGAAAAAATAGACTAAAATATTTTTTTCAGCCAATACGTCATGTTTGATTTTTCTTAAAAAATTCCAGAATATACTTTCGTGTACGTAGAGTGATCTTATATTTTTGTTTGGATGGGCGAGACGTCAGTTTGATAGCTGTGCTCCGTTTAAGATCGATTTTTTATTTAAAAAAAAAAAAGAGAGATATCTTTACTTCCCATTGAATTTTATAAAAATTGTGACACTATCGACAATAATGGAAGTTACAAGATCAAATAAAAAAAAGGGATTGGGGATTTTTTATCAAAAAAAGGGATTTTTAAAATGAAAAATCGATCTTAAACGGAGCACAGCTATCAAACGGACGTCTCGCCCATTCAAACAAAAATATGAGATCACTCTACATACATGAGAGTATATTCGGGAATTTTTTGAGAAAAATCAAACGTGACGTATAGGCTGAAAAAAAAAAAATTGTAGTTTATTTTTCATAGAAATGGACGTTCATTGCATTCAAAAAAATGTACAAAGTTTTGTTTTCAAAAGATCATTTAAAACTGCAACTTTTATGTTGAAAATTTTTTTTTTGTACGACCAATAGTTTTTTAAATATGGGGAATTTTTAAAAAAGTTCAATTTTTTGATATCTCAAAAAAATACGATTCAAAAATTCTGAAAAAAATTACAACAATCCCTTGCAAATAATCATGAATTGTGGTGAAATTACAACTTTTTTTGAGAGAGTCGGGTTTTTGACCGTTCGATTTCACATGGAATACTTCGTATGAAGTCTTATGCATATAAAGTAGGTATATGAAATTTCATTGACACGTATGTAAGCATATTGCGTCATCGGTATACTAAAAACAATATTATTTGTATAATATTTGTAATAATAATATAATTTTCATATACGGATGTCTTAATTTCCAATGTCATCACCGGTAATTTTAATATACAGGTATTGCATTTAAGATTAAATTATTAAAATTCAAATACAGTGTATATGAATTCTAATTTCATATACCGTGGTTGTATATTTCATATAACTTTGTATATTACACGTGTTATAAATTGCATAACGTTTTTAACAGTGTAAGTATCGACAGAGGGTTTATCAATTTTCGCTCATTGGCTATTAATCGCCGAATCTTTTTATCGGAAAGTTTTCCTGGAGAATCGCTGAATACAGCAGGATCTGAGGAATCCGTGCTGGGGTTTTTTGTATTTGTGTACCGATCAAGCAACTCACCCTAAGACATTGATTTCTGGAGCGAGTACCGTCTCACCTTCAGATTCTGGCCAGACACATTTTTTTTTGCAATTACGAAATTTAGAGTTATTGTAATGTTCAATCGCGTTTGTACGATCCGATAAGAAACTTTAGATTTTCATAGTGACAAAATAGTACACTGAGAGAAGGATCTAGTAAAAATTACCAATAATCTAAGAAAAATTACCATAGCTCATAGTAATACGGCGCCAGCGCGCCACCTATGGTAGAAAGTCTGAGATATCCAAGAATTTTTACCATAATATCTAAGAAAAATTCTTATAAATCCTGTACTTCCAACCATACGTGGTGCCCTAACGCTCTACTACTATATAGGGTAGAGCGGGGCAAAACGGGGCATGGGGCAAAACGTCGTTTTCCAATAATTTTTAGATGGCCGAATTCGCCCCATCGATACATCAGGCTGTTCTGCCCCGTTTTGCCACCTTGTTCGATCCAAAAATGATTGGAAACTTTAGTTTTGCCCAACTGCCCCGTTTTGCTCTGTTGCTCCATTTTGCCCCGCTCTTCATTACTGTGATAATTTTTCTTAGACGATTGGTAATTTTTACTAGATCCTTCACTCAGTGTATAGAAGCAGTGCCAGACGGATCATCGATTTCGGCGCATTAGCTATTAAGCGCAGAGTCCTTGTATCGGAAAGTTTTCCTTGAGAATATTTCCCTGGAGACTCGTTGAATACAAAAAGATCTGAAAAATCCGTGCCGAAGGCTGCTTGACGTTCGCTTCGACTTCCATTTCTGCATCCATCATCCTCCGCGAGCTCATTGTTCAGCTTTCATCCTCGCGACTCGAAAGACTGATGTTTCCGCCTGTTCCATGTCGTCCCATCGTCAAAGCCCGTTTATTCCGTGCCTCCGGGCGATGCAACCGGATAGTCGTCACTTCGAAAACTTGGGCTATCACAAGAGCTTCCGGGCTTCTGGGTAATCTTGAATAGATGGAAGTTGTTGCTTGCGCACGGATAGAATTTCGTCTATTACACGAACTACGTACTTTACAACCCTACATACGGGCTACGAATCCTCCAATTCTGTAATTATTCAAGCGAACAAGAGACTCAATTATTCAAAGCGATGCGAAACACAACTCAGTCGGGAAAAAGAAAACTCCAACCCCTCTTTTTATTTTCAAGGAATCCTCAAGATTCTCAGGTAAATGCAAATAATTTGGTTTTTCTGTATGAAATTCTATTGTATCGCAATTTCTAACGATGCTCCGAAAGGGAAATTCGTCGGAACCGTCAAACAGTACATTCAAGTTTACTCACGTTCGCTACCGGCTGATCAAAATGCGGGTCTAATTATCGCGTTCAACACGGACACGTATGTTCGGACGCTGACCGTGGGCATCATCGATGTATATCAAACAGTATGCGTGCTAAACTTGCCACTGAAACGGGTATTGTGCCTCGGTTGCTTGTAGTTGCAGGGCTGCCCGCTGTTGCTGTTGTTTCCGCTGAATACAACGGGGAACGAGACTGAATAGCGACGTGCGGGGGTAGAGAGGAGAAGAGCGCGGAAGCTCTATGCCAGGATCACGTATCCGGCGTATTAACGTGAGGGAAAGGGGGGGGGGGAGCAAAAGGAAACAACCCAAGCCATTATAAATGTGGCGCTCTTTCGGCCTTTCTCCGATGAATTTGTGACTCAACGATCTGTATAATTAATCATATTATTAGAGAACAGACCGTAAACGACGGCGGTGAACCGTGAAATGGGAATCGTCGGGTTTTTGTTTTATTTTAAAACCCGGCGGAGCTAATTTTAACGACGGGGCGGCTAAATAGTCGCCATACTCTGCTCCAACTGTTGAAAATTATCTGCTATATTAATGGAGAAAATATCACGATTCACGGAAAGGTTTATTACGGTACAAAGTTAACATTTTCCGGAGAATTCGTTTATAAATCTTTAACTCGTGAAACTCCATCGTAATAATTCTTTGCAAACCAAGAGCAATTGAGCTATATTATTTTTTTTTTAATTAAAAAGTCGAAACGAGGATTGCAGAAATTGTGGGTGGTCGACCACAAATCTGGAACCGATGACGAAACACTTGGATTATTGAACGCCACGAGGAGGAATTAATGGATCACACAATTATGAACCAACATTGACTAAGGTGGAGCTCAGCTCGACGAAAGATGAACAACGGATCACGTGTGGGGCCGGGTTCGCGCCGAGAAATCACGGTATTGACGACGTACGGTGTAGAGAGAGGGAAGCGAGTAACCCGTTGCGCTTCAGTAATCCGTAATTCCCCAACAGCATGTATAATTGGCCTGGTACTAATCAAACGAGACTTACGCGCATTGTTTGACGATAAAGTCGGTCTGATCCAATGCGGAGACTAATGTAAGAGAAGAAACATAAAAAGGGTGCAAAGTAATTTGCACATGACTTCCTCACTCATTACAATTTCGCGCATAGCCTTTCACCGTGTGAAAGTTCGTTGAACGATTTTGAAAATTGTAATAAATGAGCAAGCGATGTGCAGATTGCTGTGCACCTTTTTTTGTAACACAAGAAATTTTTACATCTCATAAAATTGAAACGGTCACAAGTTACCGTAAATTTTGTCGCAGAATATGCCTAACTGAATTTTGTATAATTCGTCACTTTGAAGCCATGTCTTATGTATTTTTTCCCCACTGATAACGGATCTCTAAATTATTTTACTTCGAGAGAGACATTTGTTGGATAAAGTTGTGTCGGACATAAAATATAAATTTTCCGAAAAATTTCAAAACGTCATAAAACGTCAACGGTTTCCTCCATTTTCGTCAAATTTAATACCAAACATTGTACAGTGTTAGTCCATTCTCGCGGCAAATTTAAGCTCAATAACTTCATGCTTACTCTAATTAGATCGTTTTAGTAATTTTTCAATAACAAAAAATCCACGTTCCATAAAATCCAGTTTTCGGCCGACGGCTCAAAATTTACGCAAGGCGGGACTACCACAGACATATTTCAAACATTTGAAAGTCGCGTAAAATCTCGAAACGGGACTCAATACTCGTGTACCAAATTTCAACTCGCTATCTCCTACGAGTTTTATCTCCTCAGTTAAAGTCATCTTAAACGATGCAAGTCTGACACGCACACGCACACGCGCACGCACACGCACGCGCGCACGCACACGCACGCGCGCGCGCATCCGGACGTTTTGGGACCACTTTAAGTACTTTGACATTAAAATCACGATTTTTTTTTTAATACGAAAATAACATACTCCGGAAGGAAGCAAAAATAATGGAACAGTGGAGCAGTGTCTTGAAGTAACGAAATGAAATAAAAGTAATAGAAAGCGCTCAACAGGTACGTTTGAATAAAAGAAGATACCGAGCCGAGCCTTAAGCCAGAAATATGAAGATGAGAAAAAAGAAGAAACTTTTTGTCAAAAGTTGTAATGAAATTGACGGTAATTTTTAAGCTACACCGGCAGCAACTCCGCCTACTGAATGCAGTTAACGAACCTCGAGGTAAAGTTTAAATCTGCGAGCTTGTCCGCCGCAAGCGGGAAGAAACCGACTACTTTGCCCGGTCTTTTCTCTCCTCGGAAATTCTTCCCACAGGTGTGTGTGTATATATATATATATGTGGCGTTTTTCTTTCGCCACAGCTCGACGCTTCTGCCGCTTCCCACTTTTTTTTCTTTATTTCAATTCCGAGGCTTTCCCTCTACCTCTTTGGTAAACGGGACTGGAACAACGGTCGCGCAGTTTTTCTGAAAAAAAAAAAAAAAAAAAAAAAAAAATTATAACATGCCCCGTGTCACAAAAGCGAAAAAGCTCGATCGATGCAGCGCGGTACCAGGACTGGAATCATGGAACACGAAGCTATCGAAGCTTTTGTTATCCGAAATGTTGTTATAAAAAAAGCCCCGGTACAATTCAGATAAAACTGCACTACGCTTTTTACTGCAGAAACTGTGCACAGGACTCGTGACGATAACGAAATGCATTGAATTGTACGAAAAAATCAAAAAGAATAAATAACAGTGAAATGAACAAAAGTAGAAACAAACAAAATTCCAATTAAGACCAATCGACGCTTTTTTTCCCACGTCGTCCTTCGTTTTCTCTAATTAGCGACGAGGCCGCAGTAAATCGAACTCCGAAACAATAACAAAAAGTTAGTTCCCTGTAAGTGAAGTGTGTCGAAATGTTGTCGCAAAGAGAAAAATTGTTGTAGGACAAGCGTCGAGGAAGGTTTTTTTGCGGATTTTCTCACCGCCAGCTTGGAGAAATGGTGTTGAAAGACCAAAAAAAAGTCTGATGAAAAAAATTTGAAGTGGAGGCAATGAACTTTGGCAAGAACAAGAAAGTTGTGCGGTGGGTCGAGGGTGAGAGAATTAACAAAAAAAAAATCTTCTCGGAGGGTCGAGTAAGCACTTCTAGGGGAAGGCGCGCGCAGCATTCACTTTACACTGTACAGAGGATAGATAAATGTACACAGAGGCGGGTAGACTTTCGACCATCAGTAAATGCCGTTCTATACTCCTGGAGTGCAACGTTAACTCGTTTACAGGGACACTGCAATGAGTTAACTTCGTTTGGCCTGCTCTCGCGGGACTTCCCGAGATTTGCCCGTGGGGGAGGCTAATCAAAGCTAATGGTCAATATGTCGTCGTGGGAGCGCAACGTCAATCATTAACGTTCGTCGGGCGCTGTATTGTTCGTGAGCTTTGACATTTTACGCGGGTTCTCGATTATTTCGTTAAAATTGCCCGTCGAATAGTTTTTCAAACTCCCAAAGTGACTCGGTTGCCAACTTGGCGGCTCCACTTTTTTCTACAGTAGTACATTAATAAATACGAGTAGTTTTCAGTGTTGAGATACGCAATATCGATGGATAAGCGATCTACAACTATTACCGTCTAACTCGATTGCGAACGTGACGAAACTATTTTTTTTTCTCCTCTAGTGAATTAATAGATATGAATAATTTTGTTCGACAAAGTTTGATTGATAGAATGGCAAATAAATTAACAGGATTGGGATACGCAATATCGATGGATAAACGATCTGTAACTATTATCTTGCACTGTAAAAAAAATTTGTTTGAAAATTATTGAACAGTATTGGAAGCTTTTTTACATAAACCGCTTCTGAAATTTCAAATACATATGCGTTGCAGTTTTACAGTAAAATTAGTATTTTTTATGGACATTTTTTTAAATTTCACGCAAAAGATTTGTAATCGTAATATCTCGTATTGTAATTTTACAGTAAAAGTACATTAATGTTCTATTAATGTAAATAATGTAAGGAAATTTCAATTCCCTGTAAATTAAATTTACAATTTTTTTTTTTTACAGTGTGTAACTCGATTGCTCATTTGGCGGCTTCATTTCTCTTTTCTACGCTAGTAATTTAATAAATATGAATAGTTTTCGGCGTTGAGACAGATTGACCTTCTTTCGACAAAGTTTAATTGATAATTGACAAAGTTTGATTGATAATAAACCAACGTAAAGTTTGATTGAAAATAAAACAACAGGGTTGGGACACGCAATATCGATGGATAAGCGATCTCTGACTATTAACTTCCAACTCGATTGCAAACATGACGACTTCACGGTTGTCTCTCCAGTAGTAATTTAATAGAAAAATGAATAGTTTTCAACGTTGAGAAACATTGACTTTCTTTTGACAAAGTTTGATTGATAGAATACAAAATAAAAGTGTTGGCATATGCAATATTGATTGCCGAGCGATCGATAACTATTAACTTCCAAAGGTTGAGGGGGCCGCAAGGATTCTGTCTTATCCATGGACCAATCTCTATGCCGGTGTTACGAGCGACTACGGTAACGCTCGCGTGGCTTCGCGAGAGCGGCATCGCGTACCTTTTACGACCCCGAGCTTCCATATAACGCGTCGGCGTTAAACTTATAATAAACGCATATAAAATAAACGGGGACTTATACGACGGGGTGAGGAGAGTGCGAGGGCAAACTTGGACGTGATTCGGGCGTGGCCGTACGGCGAAATTCACGAGGCGGCGCAGCTGCCGCTGAATAGCCGGAACTTTGCATGCGACATTACAGTCGCTTATGATTCATCGAACAAAGGAAACCAATTATCGAATGAGCATACGGGAGATTAGAATTACACGCGAGCATAGACAATGTTGCGAATATCGATTAATCGACATAAGAAATAAACGGTGAAAATTGATATTTTCATATCGCTTTCTCATAATTCCTTTATTTAATTAATTTATCGCGTGACACAAACCCTTTTTACAATAATTCCAATTTTGCAAATGTGTTATACATATTGATATAATACTGTATTGTATGTAATATGTATATGTATATATACATGTATGTATATAAATGTATTGTACATGTATTATACATGTTTAGATAGCAACTAGTTTGATATTCTCACTCGTCAGTGCGCGCGACAGTGAGTGGTTTGTGCACATAGGGTAAACCAGCCAACGAATGGACGCCCGCATTGGAAATAAAGTATATTGATAAATATATATTTTTATGTATTAAAAATATATTCAAACTATACACGACTTGTACGAGAAATATATTTAAAAAATGTATTCGCCATACGTACTTTTTCGGACAAAAATATATTCGGAAAATATATTCAATATATAATTTAGATATATATGTTGTATATTCCACGTGTATATCAGGTGTAGTTCCGATTGTATTTGAGATGTAAGTTCGATGTATGTGCCATATATCTTATGTATATCCTACGTATTGAAGCCCAGCTAAAAAACTGAAAATTAAGTAGATGGTATCTTAAACGGTATTTTTCGGAGGTAATTTTCACGTTTAATTATATATATGAACTTACTGGCTGGGACAAGAGTATCCTGGAAAAAAAGCTATTAATTTTGTCACTCGCTGGCGATCGAACCGTCGACACTAGTCGTATAGTACGAACGTTGTGCCGTAACCCACTCGGCTACCCAGATCTTACAAAATGTTTATTTTTATTTGAAACTTAAAGCATCGTAAGCATGTGATAGTCCTATGCTGGACGCATATACGTTAATGTTAATTTAATTGTTAATGTTAAAATTTCAATGTCATGTAGCCAAAAATAAATAAAAATATTGCATGTATAGTGATTTTTTTCGGTCTAAATGCCAATAATAATAATGCTGTACATACGTTTTACATACGTAAAACGTATGTATAGTCAATCATTATTTATCTACTATGGCTCGACAATCAATTAACTGTCGTTGATTAATTATATATGCTGTTAGATTATGAATTAGTTAACGTTTAACAATTCCTTACTCCAAAGTATATCAAACATATATTCCGAGTACATTGCCCATATATTTGGAATATATTCCGAAATATAAAGTATATATATTTCAGATATACTTCGATTATATGAAACTCATATTCACACTATATGTGCAATATATATCTCTTATACTTTTAATGTATTTAGCATTATACATTCGAATATATTTTATTTTATATCTTGTATATAATTCAACTACATTTCAAAATATATTCGACATATACAATTTTTCGGACAAAATATATTTTATATATTTTATATACATTTTTCAATATATTACAAATATACTTTATTTCCATGTGGGCGGGGCCAATGAATGAACCCTTTTCATAAGAGCACGTGCATAAAAAACGTCTATTCATTGGCTTTTTTGTCTGCTTATCTGTCCATTCATTAGCCGGTTTACTCTACCCAGATAGCACAAAAAAATTAATTATCAGAAAGTGATCTGAATGGACAAATGTCCATTTAGATGGTATCCGAAAGTAACCACCCATCCAAAAAGCTAACTTTTGGACGTAGGATAGCTTAAGTTGCCATCCGGACTGACATATGTAACCAATTTAGATCACTTTCTGATAACTCATTTTTTCGTGCCACCTCGGTAGGACTGGAAGTAGAATACTTAAAATAGAATTGCATAGAATTACAAGGGAATAGAAATTGAGGTACGAGTAATGTTCCTTTATTCGCAAAGCTTCTTTCATATGAGAAAGCCTTTTCTGTATTTTTTATGTTCTCATGCAGGAAGCTTCGCGGATAAAGGAACACTCCGAGAATGTGATACGAACATTTCAATTTTCTATTTTTTTTTTCAACGTCAACGTTATGTTTGACTTTTATGCAAAACGACTGGCCGATCCAGGTTTACAGAGAAAAAATATACCGACGCTTCACTTTCTCGGATCCGTGCTCGACGCAAAAAAATGGCATTTTTTTACGTCGAGCACGGAAAAATATGGCATTTTTTTTTTTAGCACTGGCGCTTTTTACTCACGAATTCCAAATGATACCTCTTCAGCTTTTTCAGCCCCATCTTTACATAATCTTTTGTGTATTTGTTGTCGTAGAACATGATAGGCACCTGTATTTTTCCGTGATGCCATTGAGAAACAAAGAAATCGTAGTTTGAAAATGTACAAAACCACTCACTTTTGCAATATTGTTTATAAAAATGCCCAAAAAAGTTTTTTTTTTAATCGTCGTCCAGGGACTATATTTAATCTATTTTTCACACTGATAATGAATCTACCTGTTATTTTATTCATAGATAAAAATTTAATACCAAAAACTGCGCCTAAATTACAGTATTAATTTTTCATGAAATTGAAAACATGTTAAATGACATTAAATTTAAACGGCTCTATCGATTCTTCCCAAATTTAATTGGGATTATCTGGCGATCATACTCCATCTGTGAACAACTTTCTGCTCCGATAGCTAGAAAAATGTACGAGCTAGAACGCGAACAGACATTTTTGAAGAAATTAAAAATTGCCTACAAAAAAAATAACTGAACATTTCAAACTGAAATTTTAAAGAAACATTGATTATCAACCACACATGCTGTGTATAAAATGACAGCGTGATCGTTCGAGACATACTGTTTGATTTTTTTCTCGTCTGACATGAGTCAGACGAGAAAGACGACGACGAGTAGTGCGCCAGGCGAGTACTGCGCGTATGAACGCGCACTACTTTTTTTTAGATAGGGTAAAAGTGGTGAATATGGACCGACGCGGCAAGAAGGACCAGTGCGTATAAAGACGTATATGGGCCCCTAAAAATCTACCGTTTTACACACTCCTTTGTAGTGCTAACAATGAGGTTATTTAGGTGTTAAATCTTGCTCCCAATGGCATTGAAAAATATCCCACGAATTTCCCGGATTTCGGAATATGCATTAACATAAAATGTACCATTTAGGAGAACGAAATCCCGCATTTAAGGACCTGCTCTTCGCATTCCTATGGATCTTATCACGTAGTGAACACTCTTAACTATGGAACAGCAAAGCCTGTTCCCCCTAAACCAAATGGTTAATTAGTGGCAATAAAAACAATTTTTTTTTTATAATGGACCACCCCTAGCTTGGTAATATGGACCACCCCTCCGTCTCGTTAGAATGATGGTATTGACTTCAGGGGTTACACCACCATGAGGCCAAACAATAAGGGGATATTCAGGAATTTTTACATGAGGTTATTATTTTGATTATTAGTACATGAGGTCCATGCCAATGCAGCCACAAAAAAAATTGCAATAAATTTCTAAAAATCAGGTCATGTACATCCAACCGATTCACTACGTTTCCAAGTGTTTGGATTAGAAAAATAAATAATGACGAACTATTCGTTTTTATTATTTTTCATTCAAACAGTGATATCTTGGAAACGGTTAATAGAATCGACTACTGTAAAAAGTGAAAATCGGCAGATTCTCGTAGTTTATTAGAAAAAAATGTGATCAGATTTAATTGAGTAACTTTAAGATATGTATACGGCAAAATCACCAAAAATATTTGTTTTACGGGTCCCCACGCGAATCGTCACCGGAATGATTTTATCAAATTTTGTAAGAGAATCTCGATTTTTAGTATTTTTTTCACTACGTGAAGGAACTTTGCACTGATTTCTATTTTTCGATGACAGTTTGAGAAGAAGATTGCACGATCCAAACGAAAGCGAATATTGTTTCGATTGGCTTCACGAAGGATGCACTGACTCCCGAATGCCTGCAAGATGTGTGGAGAAGCATAGATTGTAGTGTCCATATGTCTATGCCGTTATCGATCCTAATGAAAAAAAATATATATAATTGATAAGCGAATTTTGATCTCAGAAGCTTTGGAACGTTTCCAATATTCTTTCTTTCCGATGTACTATCCTCCTAAAATGTACCTAAGCATTCCCGAGCTAATTACAAGTGGTCCATATTACCCTGGTCCATATTACCTTGGTCCATATTACCATGGTCCATATTACCAATTCTGTAAAAAAAAGCGAGTAACACGGCCCACCGCGTGAGATCGATTAAAAAAATTTCAATAAATGTATCAATAACAGGGTCTTATAAAGTGTGATTACGGGTACATTTCGGTCCAGCAGAATGTGATTTGACCTCTGCAAGTAGGAGATATAGATCAAAACTTTTTAATGGTCCATATTCGCCACTTTTACCCTATATGATTTTCCAATTTCTTCCAACAGTTTGAAAAGATTTCCATAAAAATCTCGAAATTTATCAGTTTTTTTCCATGAAAACAAAGTTTCCTCTACGAGGAAGCGTAATTGGCAATTAAATCGTCTGAAATCTCGAAACGGTAAGATTCCCATAAACCCAAAGGAGATGAACGTCCGGATCGCTTGCGGTGTAGGGGACACAAGCCGAGATATATAACCCACGAGCTATAAAGCTCATCCCTCTGATGCGAAAGAGAAAGGAGAATGCCCGGAACGTGAATTGTATTCCTAGTTTATAGACGTCAATCGCCGTGGCTCGAGGAAGCGTCTATAGTTATCTATCTGTACCGGAGAGCGCGCAGCACCGGCAGCTGTAAAATCAGGTACGTGTCAGCGCCAGACACAAACGTAGAACGCACGTGCGGTCTGGAGAATTCCTCGGGGTAGGAATGGAAATAAAGAAGGTCGGAGTTTGGAGCGGTGAAATGGGTTGAGGGATGGACCCCGACATTGGAGCGCGTCGAGAAGTACCGATATAGCGTCGCGCAGTCGACAGTCGATTCTCCGCCCCTTTCGCGCGCCAGATAACCGTTATCCAGGTAACGAGAATTCCGCGACAGTTCGCTGGATCGAACGTACCACGACGGTTGATCAATTGTTTTCAATCAATTTTTTTCACGGTCAGAGTAACGCGCGCATATCATGTGAGTTTGCGACGGCCCAACGCATAGTACGTTATACCTGAAGGGGGCTCAAACAATAGATTACACGAAGCAAAAAGCCACCGTTGCGAAACACCGATAAAATTTTCGTTCGGACGAACAGCCTGCCCTGTGATTTGCCAGTTTCCCGAACGCATCGAGTTCGTCGAAAAATTTTAGAGTGGCGAAACGGTTTTGTAGAAGAAAAAAAAAGGAAAAAAGTTGCAAAAGGTAGTGTAGTCCAGACGCCGGACGTGCTTCTGTATGCAATCCGAGGTCGCCAAAATAACTTTGTTGGATTCGATAGATTTTGACCTCCCAATCACGAATATATAAAGTGTTTTGCGGAAGTTCCGGTCGTTTAATTGTTAATCGCAATTGTTTATTAACACAATTCGTTATTGTTTTTTTTACTTCGGATATTTTTTTTTTTTCGTATACTTTGGTTGATTTTGAGTCGAAAATGTTCTATGTAATTTTACTCTATAACCTATAGATTCGGAACAATAAATTATTGAATGTTGAAAATAGGCCAAAACTGCTCTACTTAATAAATTTGTAGCGCCGAAAATATAAGCCGTAGACGAAAATTGTAAACGACTTTTATTCGTCAAATGAACCGAGGAATATGGAAAAAAAATATGCGATATTGTGCAGGACCGAATATTATGATTTTCAATCAGTCGCGCAATCGCAATTTTTTCGGTTATTCCGCATGCTCGGTTATTCCTTCACATCCCCGAAAAAACTGCGGTTGCGTGACTGATTGAGAATCATAATATTCACTCGCGCACAATGTCGCATTTTTTTTCCATATTCCTTGGTTCATTTGGCGAATAAAGGTCCTTTACAATTTTCGTCTATGACCTATATTTTCGGCGCTACAAATTTGTTAAGTAGAGCAGTTTTGGCCTATTTACAAATTTCAACAATTTATCGCTCCAAATCTATAGGTTATACACCGAAAAAAAGGTTTGGTAAGATCAAACAAGGTTTGTTTGAATGAACCTAATCCGGCGGTTGCCGGTGGCGAAGGAAATATTTAGTTAATTTAACTACAAAGTTACATCAGCATCAAAAAAATCATTTCATTGTCCAAACTAAGAATATGTTTGATCGAACAGAATAGGCAATCATATCGAAAAAAAACTTTTGTTCGAAACAAGTATCTAATCACACAAAGGAAAAAAATATTTGGCCCAACTCAATTTGGAGTTGGGTCCCAGTACGGTTATTTATGTTATTTGTTACTAATTAATTTCATACGTGGTCACATCGTGCTTCACATGTTCAATTGTTATCTGTATATCGCTACTTATCAATGATAACACAATTTTTACAAATTAAAATTTTACATATCCTAACGGGGCTCGAACCCCGAACCTAACGCATCCTGACCTAGTACCCCCCATGGAAATAAAGTATATGCATAAGTATACTTCCGGATATATATTATATATACATGAGATATATACGGGATATATAATATATATCCAGCATATATCTGAGATATACAACTTTTTGCCGCATTATATATCTGCAAAGTATAACGGAGATATATAAACGATACATACAGGATATATAAATAATATATCTATGTATATTTAATTTATATACATGACATATATTCACTCAAATTTCTTTTCACGGTGGTTAGTACGTACCGAAAGAGGGTTTGGTAATGTTGAAAAAAAATGGTTGGACTGTCATCATGAATTATATCAATTTAGGATACAATACTATATTACGCATTTCGGAGAAAGAAATAAACCTAACGACCTAAAGTTGGGCTCGAACTCGGGACCTTTCGCATGCTAACCTGGAACCTTACCGCTACGCTACCGGCTATCATTAGAATTGTTTTGATACCCAGCGAGATTTGAATGTAACAAAAGTTTCCTTATCTGAAGTAGTGAACATTAATTTTCTTATGATGAAAATAATTCTTTTTATTTAGCCTTTTGCTTATTACAAAATCAAAAAAGAACAAAATAATCGTACTTATGTCTATGCTACTGGATAACCGATCGCCTATGCGTCTGTATGTAATGGTTTTTTACGCATAAAATGGTTTTGAATGCCATATTTAAATAATTTAAAAAATGTTCACAACTTTTCAAAATTTACTTCTATAATATTAACGATAAACATAGGTACTATTGGAAACTTTGAACATTATTGGTTTAAGTCTCTACCTAGATACAATCGCCAATATCTATTTTCATATTTCCCCGAGCAGTTTCAGTGTAGGCTAATATCCAGCCGCAGATGATACGCTGTATTGTCAAATCAAAGATATATATATATTATATATACATATATATATCGAAGGATATATAATAAATACATCGAATTATATATAATAAATATATAGAAATATGTATAATATTTATGTACATGAATATATATGACGTATATGTCATATATATTAAAAATATAAAATTGTAGTATATCCCGTCATATATTTGGCGGATATATAAAAGATATATACGGGATATAGAACTTTTTGCCGTTATATATGACGTATATAAATTATATATCTGACATATACTTTATTTCCATGGGGGACCTTACCAGTACGCTACAATCGCTTATTGATATGTATAATTTTAAATCGGATATATAAGTTATTCTCCGTCATTAACTTGGATTCAACTTCGATGATTTGATATTGAAATATCGAAATAACTCGAAAGTTGTTTATTGTGGGTATAATATTTTCGAATTACTAAATTGACGTCTTGCCGAATCGAATAAAATTATTTTCAAGATGCCAAATGTTCGTATATATACGAGCACATTGAATCATATTTTTTTTAAATCGACCAAATATACGTTCAAGTCAAAATAATTTACCTCCTGTATGTTGACAGTATATACGATTGAAGCAGAAAAAATGTCGTTGATCTAATGCAGTTTTGATTCACTTTGAACCAACGTTGCAGTCACTTTAACTGCTACACGAAGTTGACACAACCACACCAGTTTTATTGTTTCAACAACGGTGTAGTCTATTCAAATGCGCCTGGTTTGATTCAAGCCAATCTTCCGTGACCGCAGCTATGAGGGTTGATATTACCAAACCTTTTTTTCGGTGTAGAGTAAAGTTTCATAGAACCTTTTCGACGCAAGACCGACCAAGGCATACGAAAAAAAAATACCCATAGTGAAAAAAACAATAACTTGTTTTGTTAATAAACAATTGCGATTAACAATTAAACGACCGGATTTTCCGGAAAGCACCTTATATATTCGTGGTCGGGAGGTCAAAATCTATTGAATCCAACGAAGTTGTTTCGGCGACCTCGGATTGCATAAAGAACCACGTCTGGCGTCTGGACTAGTAGAGAATAGACGGGTGTAGGGAAAAAAAAAAAAAAAAAAAAAAACAAACAAAAAAAAAAACAAATTGATAATACCTGGAGCGAATCGAACGAGGCGAACGTGACGGGCGAGTACGAGTGGCGCGTCGTATTTGATTTTCACGACGCGTTGTTTAACTTAATGCGAAACTCGAAACATCGGTATATCCGTCGATGGGCGTGTCATCGCTGCCGAATGCGATAGGTTTATAGATTTTCGCGTCGAACCCGTGCTAAATAGTCGGCGAGATGGATGAGGCTCGACACCGATGTGGATACGAAGTTATATCTTCATCAACGAGCGGCGACACTCGGCGCGGGCGTCGAGTGTTAATAACATAGTCTGATGAAACACGTCGATCTTCCGCGTTGACAACAACCCTCGAAACTCCGGCTCTCCGGCTCTCCGGCTCTCCGGCTCTCCGGCTCTCCGGCTCTGTATGTACGTTTATATAAAATTTAATACGCGTCATCGCTCGACCGAACGGCGTCGTCGCGCGTTGCACATAACACGCTCGGTCAAGCTATCGTTATAATTAAATTCTCGCGGATGACCGGGCGAACTGGCTATATTAAAACTCGTGTTAATAAACTCATTACCGCATGTTCAGAACTGTCTGATCGCCAATTATTGTCGCGTTTCGCGAATTAGCCCAATAACGATCGATTCTAGTTCGACTCTTGACTACCCTTTCGTTATATTGCTCCGATGATATTAGCTCGTAATTTCCGATCATTGAAATTAGGTGGAAATTATTGGGGGAAGAAAAAATCGGTCACAGATGCCGCCGCGGTTGAAAAGCGAACCGCGAGGAAAAATCCTGCGGTGAAGGGCAACGAGGTAATTTTTAAATCGACGCGAGAGGAAAACACCCGCTGAGACTGTAACGGGGCGATATCGACGTAACGGCGAAGTTACGATCGCGTGAATATGAGTGGCACGTAGAAACGGGACCGGATGCGGCGGTAAATCATTCGGTTGCAGCCGCACGCGACCATCATACAGATGTATCATTATAACGCACTTGCCGGCGCAGCGATTTTAGCGAGAAGATTGTAATGACATTATCATTTAACGACGCAGCAAATGGGGGGGCCGTTTCGCTGAGTGTTTTCGATTAAGGTAGTCCTTGCGAATAGTGTTCACTTCGCATAAGTTTCAAACAAATGAGAGGGAATTGCAAAGACTTCTGGATGATATATAAATCTGAAAAAAATCAAGCATATCAAAAGTGCCGAAAAGATTAATTTATTATTGGAATTATTATTAATAACAAATTGATGAAAAACACAATTGTTCACCAAATATCCCGGAAACCTAACTTTTTTTTTTAATGACAATTATTCGTTCATTTTTTTTTAATACTTGTGAATTTTTGCGGATTCTTAAATTCACTTTGATTTTTTTTTTCTTTTATATGGGAAAAACTTGTAGAAAGTCAAAAAAAATTCAAAGTGAATTTAAAAATCTGAAAAAATTCATAACTTATTCAGAAAAATGAACGAATAATTTTCATTTAAAAAAAAAAAAAGTTATGTTTCCGGGAGATTTGTCGAACAATTTTATTTTTCATCAATTTGTTAGTAACATTTTGGAATTATTGTTATGCAAAATTAATCTTGTCGGCATCTTTAATAAGCTTGATTTTTTTTCAGATTTTTATACCATCGAGAAGTCTCTAGGATTCCCTCTCATTTCTCTGAAACTTATGCGAAGTGGACATTATTCGCTGGGACTACCTTAACTGATGAGTACGATAGATGAAAACAATATTTTCCAGTATAGCCCGTTTTCACAGATTTTTCGAGGGATCCGGTGTGAAAAGTGGACGGATGTCTGCGATTGATAATTGACTTACGAAACTCGACAGGGTAGAAACTCGGTATCCACCGAGGCAGAAAATCCAGCAAAGTGTTCGGAGTTTAATCCAATCAATGTTGAAATTGCAGAGAACGCGAGCCGCTGGTGCTGGCCAAACGGTACCTGGGACAACCACACCAACTACTCGCTGTGCCACGATCTCCGATCGCCGATGGTCGAATCCGGTATCGAGATAACTACTATGCTGTACTTCGTTGGATACAGCTTGTCACTCTCGACACTCGTCGTTGCAGTCTCCATATTTTTGTATTTCAAGTACGTATCTGCAAATAACGAAATTCAATTAATTTTAAGTGCGAACGGTTATTGATATCGATATTCATTGACGGATTACTCCTTTTACAGTCTTTATAAAAAATAGAACATTTTAATACATAATCAACTTAGTTTATTATCACATGTGTTCCCTTCTAGACTCAAAACAGATACAACATTATAATAATAACAACAATACTAGTTACAAATTAACAGATTAAGCAGGTAAATTGATTTACATAAAATTTAGTTGTATGTATGTATGTAACTGTTTATTGTTCCCTTTAGGGTTTCAAGTTTTTTTTCCAAGGTTCTCTCCTTGTTACACCCTCCTTCTGCCTCCCTTTGACTCTATACAAAAACCAACCAAAACTCTTTTACATTTTTTTTTAACGTTTCTTTCAATCTTTTCTTCGCTCTTCTGCCTTCTTTGTTTATTCTCTCTTTCTCTGCTTCTCGGTTGTCCCATCCCATGGGCTGTCTCCGTTGCCCTTCTCCTCCTCTCCGTCCTCTTCCTCCACCCATCTCTCCGTTCTCTCGTCAAACTCTATCTCTCTTCCGCTCTCTTCTTGTTCGTCTCTCCACCTCTCTTCTTTCTCTCTCTGCTCTGCTCTTCTTCTGCGTGCCTCTTTCCTCTCCTCCGTCTCCCTCGCTGCCACCGTCCATCCTTTCTTTAGCGATCTCTCTTCCTTGCTCTTCTCTCGTGCTGCCTCCTCGTCTGCCGCTCTCCTCTCTTCCTCGCCCTTCTCTCGTGCCTTCTCCTCCGGCGCTCTCCTCCCTTTTCCTTCCTCTCCTGCTTTCTTTTTCTCATCTTCCTTCTTCCTCTCGATCCATTCTCTCTTCTCTCGTTCCTTTTTCTCTTCTGCTATACCGTCCGCTACCGCTCCTGGCTCCTCCGTCTTGCTGTCCGCTTTCTTCTCCTCCTGCTTCCTTCCTTTCTCCTTTCCTCCTTCCTCGTCCTCTGAGTCGCTTCCTAGTTCTGCTTCATCTGTCACTTCCTCCGAAGCGTTGCTCTCTTCCCAGCCGCTGCTTTCCTCGTGGCTGCTCTCCTCCTCTGTCTTTTCCGCCCTCCTTCTCATCAGTATCATTCATTCTTTAATTTCGACTAATTCCTTCTTTATCCCTTTAATCTCCTCGGCTACTTCTCTCACTGCATTTACCAACTCCTGCTTCCAATCCATTCCGCTCTCTTCTTTCTCCGCACTCTTTGCCTTTTATTCCCACTTTCGCACCTCGTTCGCCCGTACGCACGTGCCCAATGGCCGCCTGTTGCCTGCTCCCACTGTCTCGCTCATGTCCCTTCGTGCACTTTCTTCCTTTCTCTCATTAGCTTCGCTCGCTCTCGGGTATCCTCGTCTGTCATGACTCGGTCGCCCTCGGCTGCCTTCGGCCCCGGCTCGCCTCTTCCTCTCCTCTTCGCCATCACCCGACTTTCTCTCGGACTCTCTATCCCTCCTTTCCCGGTCATTGTGCATGCGCTCCTCTTCTTCTCCGCGCTTCTTCCACTTTTCCCTCTCTCCGCCAGGCCCTTGATCGCCCGACTCGGGACTCTCGACTCCTCTCGTCGTTTCCCGGGCTCTTCCGATTCCCTTCGGGTTGCTTCGGCTGTCCATCCGTCACCGTTCGGCTCTCCGTTGCCTACTCGCTTCTTCCTCGCTTCTGCCATTCTCTCTCCTCTCTCCTCTCTTCTTCTTTCCCCTTGTCCATCGCGGGTCCTCCTAACCTCGTTGTCTCTGTCTCCTTTCCACTCTTCTTTTCTTGTAACCTCGCACTTCCCGCCTTTTCCTCTTATCTTGCTACACTCCCTTTTCGACCCCGTTTCCCTTATCACACTTTTTCCCTTTTATCGCGACCTTTTCCTTCTCTCTTTGCACTTTTTCCGGCACCACTCCTTCCTCACTTCTACCCCGGCCGCCATCTTTCCTTCCTTCTCTACATAAAATTTAGTTAAAGAGTAGATAAAAATATACACAGATACTTGTTAGAACATGTCGTTATAGAATAAATTGAAGGAACGATGAAAATCGAATGTCTGGCGCAGATAAAATTCAAATAGCTTTGTCTTGCCTTCATTGTTCAAAAAAAAAAAAAAAAAAATTGTTAATTTAATATACCGGACTGGAAGTTTTTATGCGAAACCTGGTACATTAAATTTAATGTACAATTGACATGAAAAATTAACGGTCTTCTGGAGTGAAATTAAAATAAATTATTGAATTTAAAGTACTTTTATAGAACAATTAAAGTAAATGATTAAAGTTAACGTATTTGTGGCAGAAGGACTGCGGTCGATGGCCAATTGGCAATACGCAATGTATAGACGAAGCGAGATAAGTTTGTTTGGATATCAAAAACTGCACGCATATTATGTACTGGCAATAAACTCACTGCTACGACTACCACCTCGAGTGTTTCTAAAGTTTTAAATATACTATCCGTTAATAACTTCATCACAATTCTACATGAAATTTAATATACAAGTTTGTGCGTACACATTTTCAGTAAATTAAATTTCATACGCATTTTTTTACAGTGTTAATAACATTCCACGCCATCCTTCAGAACAAGCCACGATAAATTCATCACCGAGTTTCTCCTAGTTTAATGAAATTCTGCAATTTCAACGTAAAGGAGTGAAAACTACCTTCGAAATAAAGTAAAGGAAATATAGAAGTGATAATGGATTGCGCGTCAGTGGACGGTCCATCAGGGTAAAGGGAATAGATCGCGTGCAATAAGGAAGTTCTCTGAACGATGATATTGGCGTCTGCCTGTTCACGAATGACTATTTGCTACTTTTCTTACTCCATATACTTCATACCGCAGTAGCATAGCAATAATAATAATAATAGCAGCAAGTCGTAACTACCGTTTCGCTGCTCCTCGGGCACTCTGATTACGTGTAAGATTGCAACGCGTGTCCGACAACAAGCTCATAAATTATATTGTTTTTCTCTCCGGTAAAGCTCACTTCTTATTGAATTATTAACCCGCGCTTTTCTCAGCTTTCAGCGTCACTCTTATAATTTTTTTTCATCGCATCGCACTTTTTTTCATTTTTATTCAAAAATTGATCAACGTTTCAATTAACATCGGAGATTGATTGTACGTTTTTTTAGATTGAATTAAATAATTAGGGCAAACGTGATGAATATGGACCACCCCGATTAACACGTAAATCAATGAAACATGGACCGGTAAATAGTCCCCACTTTTACCCTAACTACATCTACATAATAATAAAGTTCATGTAGATTGGACAATCACACCGGTACTCACAATTACTCACAGCACTCGCACGGATACTCACACATACTCATAGACACTCACACATACTCACAGACACTCGCACGGATATTCCCACATACAGATACTCACACGGATACTCACACATAGTACACATACTCATAGTACTCACACATATTCAGTTACTCACACATACTTATAGTACTCACACATATTCAGTTACTCACACATCTTCAGTTACTCACATGGATATTCATACATACTCACATACACTCAAACGGATACTCACAGATACTCGCAGATACTCACGGATACTCACGGATACTCACGGATACTCATAAATACTCGCAGATCCTTACAGATACTCACACGTACTCACACGTACTCACAGATACCCACAGCACTAGCACAGATGCTGCGAGCGCGTGAGCCAACATAACCGCTAGTAAATAAATAAAACGTGCTTACGACTTCGAGTTGTAAATATTCCTTTTCCCGCGTGGGTATCCGGCCGGTACACGAGGAAAGCATAAATTCTACTTGCATCATCTATTCCACTCGGTCAGCGCAGCTGTCTCATCTCTACAACAGTTTCGTTTAGGAGTTTCGCTGGAAAAATCTATCCGTTTCGAGAGGAGGAACCGATGCAGAACGAATATTTCTCGGTGTAGCTTTGAAACCGCAGCTACAGCCTCACTTTTCCAAACACTCTCCTGCTCTCCTTTATCATCAACTCGCCTCCAAGAATGAAATGAAAACGCTCTGGTGCGTGCATCGACTACCGGACGACCGTATATGCGACTCCCCCCTCCCCCCCCCCCCTCCTCCTCCTCGCTCCCTCAAAGGGCCCATAAACCTTCTGTCGTATAAACCTGCTATACGTTTCTTCTATACCGTAATATAGTTTGTATGTTTTTTTTATCATCCGTTTGACTATTACACGCTGAGAGCAACGGCATCTGGCAGCTTTCCCATCACGAGTCCGAGGACGGAGGGCTTCTGATGTTACGAGCTGGGAGGTCGTTCAACAACTTCACTTTTATTTATCCTTTCACTTAACGCTGTCTCGAGAATGACGCAGGTAATACGATGACCCCTGTGAGAGTCATCGCCAGGCAATATCGAGATAACTCGACGACGGAGTTAGTTATACAGCTAGAACAAAAAAAAAAAACGGCTCTGTAGTCCCGCATCGTAAAAGTATTGTTCGTAATTGTTCGACGAATCTGTAAGCTCAAGGTAGCTACGTCGCTTCGCGCGTCATTTCGCATAAGTTCGAGAAAAATTAGAGAAAATTTGCGAGTACTTCTCGGGGGTATAAAAATCTGAAAAAAAAAAATGCATGCATATTAAAGGTACTGAAAAGATTAATTTCGCACAATAATAATTTCAAAATGTTATTGACAAATTAATCAAAAAATCAATTGTTTAACAAATTATCGGGCAAACCAACTTCTTTCTTTAATGAAAATGATTCGTTCATTTTTCTGAATACGTATGAATTTTTTCAAATTTTTCAGTCAACTTTGATTTTTTTGTTTTTTCACACATTTTTTCCATATAAAAAAAAAATCAAAGTTGACTGAAAAATCTGAAAAAATGCATACGTATTCAGAAAAATAAACGAGTCATTTTCACGAAAAAAAAAAGTTGGGTTGCGGACAAATTTGTTAAGCAATTATTCTTTTCATCAATTTGTTAACAACATTTTGTAATTATTATTATGCAAAATAAATCTTCTCAGTACCTTTAGTATGCATGAATTTTTTCAGATTTTTATACCATCAAGAAGTACTTGCAATTTTTCTATTATTTTTGTCGAACTTATGCGAAGTCATCCTCAGCGAGACTCCCTCCTTAAGGTCATGAGCATAAGAATTGTGTACGAAATAATCGGTCGATTTTCAAAATTTTTTTTTTATAACACGGGTATCAGAAGGACGAGGTTGGGTTTGTACACAGTTAGTACAATCCTGGTAAAAATATTTCTCTGACAATTTGTCTGAAAAACTCTAAACGAATCGTTTCAGTGATTTTCATCGATTTTCCAAGATTTTTATCTGATTTTCTCTGCTATATGTTAAATATTTATGCCGTTTTCTCGACACAATTTCCACAGTTACAATATATCAGAGAAGTTCAGAGTATTTTCTGAAGCATTCTGGATACCTCAGATTTTTTCTGATAAAGTACGTTAAGAGAAAATACAAGTTGTCTCTAAGATTTACTTATTCTGTGACTCGGACGAACAGCAGACTTATTCAGAGAAAATGCAATTTATTTTCTGAAAAACTCCAGTTTTCTCGGATAATTTGTGTGTTTGAGAATTTCACAGAATTTACGAGATCACTTCTAAGATCTGCTCTTTTTGGTATTCGTACGAACAGTAAACAGTAAAAAAATAATTTATGTATACGTACTTTGTATGAGAAATTCGGCGAAAATTTGACTTTTTCAGACAAATAGTTTCCGAATATCGAAGATAAACAGGCTTAGAATATCAACAAAGTTCATCGTTTTTCAGCGAAGTTGACCGGGAAAATCGGAGATTTTCAGGACAATTAGAAATATTTAGATTCAGAAAAATCTTTGACTTTCTCTGAAAAGTGCGAAAAGTGAAAGAACTTCAGAGGACCTATCGAAGAAATTTTCCGAGAAATTTTCCAAGACTTTCAGATATATTTTCCGAGATATTGGGAGAAATATTTTCATCAAGGAAGGTGTTATTAAGTTTGAGTTTTTTTTTTTTTTATTGAAAAATATCAATTAACAACAGTTGTAATTTGGACAGATCCTCGGTTATAACATTTTCTATCGAATGACCGGATGAAAAAAAAGTTAATTTATTTGTTGGTAACAAGCGATAAGGTCGTTTTTTTCCGTAGAAACGAAAAAACTGCGTTAAAAATTAATTTTTTGATCAACTCCTTATGCTAGTGCCTCAATACCTGCGAATAGAGAAGTTAAATGTGGTTTTAACATGACTTTTTTCTATTTATTTTTCAGAGAGTTACGATGTCTGCGAAACAATATACACACCAACCTGATGTTCACTTATATTCTGGCTGACCTTATGTGGATCCTCACTACTGCGATGCAGGTATAATCATTTTCTCGTCTGGTCTCATTATTCCGCGTATTAATTTTGTGCCCTCTATCATTTCTCTGCGTCTGGCGACGGCAGAGAACGGGCGAAAACCTTCGAATGCACGAGGGCGTAATGACAATATCAATTAATTTAACGAAGCACTGTAGAACTTTTCCTCCTGCGCGTGTCCTATGCTTGTACTTCATGCCCCAATGACATTTATTTCGTCCCCTTTACGCTGTTTTGCCGCTCGTAGCTCGAGCTCGTGTCTACGAAAACAAGAAAACATCGAAGTACAACTCGGTTCGTCAGCGTGATTCTTCGGTAACACTTGCTTCGGGAATTCCTTCGATTTTCCACTTTTTATCGCGGAACGGCCCTTGAAAAACAGACGCTCCTACTATCGACGGTGAAAATTAATTTTCACACCGTGTAATCGGAAATTTTACTGACGATTAGACTCGACTATTGTTCCCACGGCGGGGCGGATAAGCTCGATGGTAATTTTTCCTACCCCTCCGCTTGTGAAATCTCTCGAGAAAACTCGCGAGGGTTGAACGCCTTCTTATCAATTCCGATCTCGCCCTGTTGAATACAAAGTCCACGGGAGCAAAAGATTTTATGATTGTAGAGCACTCATTGAAAGTCGATTTTTGTTTTTTTTCCCCAAACTCGCTAAAATAACCGCGAGTGGTGGAAATTGGCGTTTAGTGTTAGGTATTTACCTATTTTTTGTATTACGTATGTTTTCGTCGAGCTACATCTTAAAATTCTGTAACGGGATTAATTTTTGTTATTTTTGCAATTTATAAGACTTCTTTTATTGTTCTCTCTTTTTCTTCCTTTTGTTATGGTAGAAGCAAATAGATAAACTTATTTCTGCGACGTACTCCCCCAAATATGCTATCCGTTCAATATCAATATCTGTCGATATGCGTATCAATATGCTGCCCGTTCACCGATAGGTTTACGTATCGTGCTTGTATTTGAGCCCAAACCCCCCGATATACCGATAAATAAATAAATAAATAAAATAACCATATTCCTCGCGTGCAAAACGGGAGGAAAACCGCCTATTATTATTATTGATTACTATTATTAATATTTGAGAAGTGTTCCATCACTCCTTAGAGATCATTGGCGAATATAGAGCTGGTGCGACGCAGGAAATGTGGTTATTTTAACAAAGTCGGAAAAAAGTATCGTATGCTACACTGGTGAGAGCAAATTTTCACCTCGTGTGATTTCTGCCCTCGCTTTGCTCGGGTAGCAAACTTTGCGCTCAGCGAACCTCACACATTTCCCTTCCTTGTAGCATAATACACTAGTTCCACCTATAAGCTTCTCTTCGCCTTTAGAGCCGATACACGAAAATGGAATTTATGAATCGAAAGAAAGAAAAAAGAAAAAAATGAACATATTTCACGTTTTTCGTATAGCATAGAGTTGCGCATATCGCATATACTGCATCGATATGCGAATACCAACTCACGTTACGCCTCATCAATTCCAGGTATCCATGCAGACGGACATTCCAACATGCATCGTATTCTTCTCGCTTCTCCACTACTTCCATCTGACCAATTTCTTCTGGATGTTCGTCGAAGGTGAGCCGTTGAATTGACAATCGCACGAAGGAAAATCGTTTCTGAAGAAACAAATTTATAAAATTTAATCGTCTCGTTCCCGTTTCAGGTTTATATCTGTACCTGCTGGTCGTTAAAACTTTCACCGGGGACAACATAAAGCTACGGCTGTGCCTCGCGATTGGTTGGGGTAAGAGGACGATTCTGCACTACGATAGCTCGAGCATTAATTGGTGACCCGGAGCGAATTTTATAGCTCGAAATATATTTCCATCAGGTATTCCACTGGTCGTCATAGCTATTTGGGGAATCGCTAAATCGGTAGCGGAAAATGTATTAGGCAACCAGGTACGTTCCAGGGCGTTTAATCAACTAATTGAAAGCTACATGTCTCCCCTCGACACTCCCTTTCTCAATTCATTATCATTTTTCATTATACATATGGAGCTTCGAGTTTCTATTTGTTTTGCAAAGAAAGAAAGATGTCTCTCTATCTCACTGCCTCGTCTGTTTTTATACATCAATTGGCAGAACGTAGCGCTGTACAGACACTGTCCATGGATGGTACCGCACGTGTACGACTGGTTCTACCAAGCACCGGCAATCATTGTACTCGCCGTAAATGTTATGTTTCTATTCACCATTATGTGGGTAAGCATCGGTTTAAGAACAAAAAAATTAACTATGGAGATTGAAAGAATGCGAGAGCTGATTTGATAAATTAATTAATCTTCCTGTTTTGAAGGTTCTTATGTCGAAGCTCAGATCGGCGAACAACGTGGAGACTCAACAGTACAGAAAAGCCAGTAAAGCGCTTCTCGTTCTTATTCCACTTCTGGGTGTGACCTACGTTCTCGTACTGGCCGGGCCTACGGAGGGGCATGTGGCGACCGTATTTTCCTACGTTCGAGCGATACTCCTATCGTCGCAGGTAAAAAAACGATCGCATCATCAGTCGCGAATTCCGGTTGCAGTATAGATGATGTTTTTTTTTCTTTTCTTCATTCTTCGCAGGGTCTTTCGGTCGCGCTCTTCTACTGCTTTCTAAACAGCGAAGTGCAGAACACGATGAGGCATCACTTCTCCCGATGGACAACGGCGCGCAATCTGCGAATGGACAGGAAGTATTACAACAATTGGTCACCGCGTTCGAGAACCGAGAGCATAAGGTCCGCAAGCTCAGATGATTCAATAACAGAAGCAAAATGAATTGTGAGATAGAGATAATAAAAATGCAACAACAAAAAAATAACCGAGTAAAAAGAACAGCCATTAGATGTTAGATGGAAAATAGTAATCCCGGTAGTATAATAGAGAAAAAAAAAAAAAAACCAAAGTAAAACCAAAATTAAAAGCCTACCAGAGATGGAGAACGTGTATTGTAGTTACATTGGTGTTTTTGTATTTTCTGTATCTTTCAACGAATGGCAGGCTCTACTGTCAGCCCTCGAATACCTACAGGAAGCGGGAGTCGACGGTGAGCGAGACGACGACGACAACGGTGATCGGTGCTAATTTGACCACGGCGTTTCTCGATCGAACGAAACCCGTCATATCCGAGGAGCTCAACGAGTAAACGCTGCCAGATATTCTTCAACCCACTTCTTCGCGAGACACGCGCAACAAACGACGTCCATTCGTCGCTTCATTACTGATGTACCTACCCCTGTATGATAATGTTTACATAAAACAAAACACCGACAATGTTACATGAAACCATAGGAAACAAAAAGAAATCAACCCAGATATACTGCGTTACTTGATGAATACTTGATGAATAAATTGTGGATAATTAATTTGGTACTTTGCTGATGAACGGCGATTAAAAAAAAAGCGAGATATTCTCTGTGATGTACCTCAGTGTCCTGGTCGTTTTTTTTTATACATGCCCCTCGGCAGCCGATGAAAATGTAGGGATGATGCGTCGTGGATGCTTCCTGCTATCTGAGACACTACCATGAAGACTAATTTCTTCAAACAGTATTATCGTTTAATTTTAAGGTAGCAGGACACTAGTCAAACGGGAACTAAATTTTTACAATTGTTTGTCTAAAATGTTGTGATTTTATTAACAGTAACAGAAGTAGTTTTGTATTACTGCATGAGTTCTCAATCAAGCAAACTATTGACAAAGATGTTTTTGCAAATACATATACTGATAAATGCAAATTTCCACGATGATGCATTGTCGTTGAGTTTTTTTTTTTTTAAGAAGTATCCTTATTTTTCAATCAATTTTAATGTACCACGGCTCATTTTTTTCCTCAGACGTTACTCTGTGAATTTACCGAGTAAATTTTTAAAAATATACTTGGTGAATTTGCAGAGCGAATGGTTACGAAACGAAATGAGCTGTGGTACCTTAACCGTTGATAAATCACACCTCTATCCCCACTCTTAGGCGCTACTGTAACAACGCCTGGCCCGAGTTTCGCGACCGTTAGTCCCGTTTCGATACACTTTCGGGCGGTGTGCTTACAACAAGTTAACATTGGTAAAAAATTACGGAGTTTACTTTGAAACAAAAAAAAACCAACAAAAAGTACTATCATGGAAATTTGCATTTACCGATTGTTGTTCTTGCAAAACCATCGTGAATAATATTTCTCGTGGTTGAGGACACATGCAATAATACAATTCAACCTCTTTTACTGTCAATAAATGCACACAATTTTTGGTAAATAATTGTAAAAATGTAGTAGTTATTTGACTAGGATGCCACGCAGTTGCTACCTTAATAAATAATTTTCAATTATTATAATTTCCGTACGATAATCGTGATAAGAAAAAAAAAACACTGATAGGGAATTATTAGTGCTATCTACAAACGACACGTCAATTATCAGTCCTATAATTAAAGTTTGTGGTACCGTTCGGGGTTCTAAAAGCTTTGTGTAGCACTGATATCGTTATGTGAAATGTGATATCATTCATTCATACAGATAATAATAAAAATAAAATATATATGGATAGCAGAATCGCCATGCATACTATCGCGCACGAGATACTCCGTCTGTTGTGCGTTACGTGTGAATTCCCTAAATAATACTGGCCAAAATATTGCTTGTTCTACATACCACGTGTTCGTTAACGTTAATTAATGGCCTGAAACACGATAATTCATGCGACCTCCCTCCTCCTCTACCTCCCCCGATAGTTTCACTCACTGCCGGGGTCTTAAAGTAGCTATGTCGCTTTGCGCTCATTTCGCATAAGTTCGAGAAAAATTAGAGAAAATTGCAAGTACTTCTCGACGGTATAAAAATCTGAAAAAATTCATGCATATTAAAGGTACTGAAAAGATTAATTTCGCATAATAATAATTCCAAAATGTTATTAACAAATGAATCAAAAAATTAATTGTTTAACAAATTATCCGGCAAACCAACTTTTTTCTTTAATGAAAATGATTCGTTCATTTTTCTGAATACGTATGAATTTTTTCAGATTTTTCAGTCAACTTTGATTTTTTTGTTTTTCACACATTTTTTCCATATAAAAAAAAAAAAATCAAAGTTGACTGAAAAATCTGAAAAAATTCATACGTATTCAGAAAAATGAACGAATCATTTTCATTAAAAAAAAAGTTATGTTGCCGGATAATTTGTTAAACAATTAATTTTTTGATTAATTTGTTAATAACATTTTGGAATTATTATTATGCACAATTAATCTTTTCAGTACCTTTAGTATGCATGAATTTTTTCAGAATTTTATACCATCCAGAAGTACATGCAATTTTCTCTTATTTTTCTCGAACTTATGCGAAATGAGCGCGAAGCGACATAGCTACCTTAAGGAGGATCTCGTTACATTCCCAGCCAAAAGTGAGATTCGGAGAGTATTTCGAATACTTTCTAATGGGATAAAATTCTGAAAAAAAAAATCAACCACGCGAAAGGTGCTAAGAATATTGATTTTACATATTAATAATTCCAAAAAGTTATTGACAAACAAGTGAAAAAAATTATTTTTTTTCCTATCTTCGACAACTCCGTTTATCGAAAAATGTTTAAGGCGAGGTGAAACAGAGTCAGTCGAAGACAAAAACTGTAATGAATGGCATTCGGAGATGGTAAACATTTCGCAAAAAAGCAAAGTTCTAGCTGACGTTGAATTCAATACCACCCCCGATGATACTTCGCTATTCCCCAAATATCAACCATTTTTACATGTCATTCGGAAATGTAAGTATCTCTTTTACACTCATATATCACGTGGTACATGTTTCAACTCACATTATATTGTATATGCGAATTTTTCGATCAATTATCCAGAAACTTCTAGGTCGTAGTGCGTAATCTTTTCACGAAAACATATCCAAGTTTCATGCCTTATTATCGACTTTTCAAAATAAAAAAATAAAAATTCGACTATTTAAAAAAATCTGAAAAAAGTTAGGATTCCGACTTTTTGTTTATTTATTTATTTATTTACCGGACGAACCCTTTTACATTTTCAGTTATATAAGAAACCGTAGACCGTGGATAATATAAAATCGTATATTAGTGGACAAAATATATTATTGGATACAAGTTCGAGTATTGAGACGAGATGTGCACGCTTTGGGGACTCTTCGTAGAATGCCTCGCTAGCCCGGCGACGCGAAGCGTCTCATCCTGGTACTTGAGATTGGTGGGTCCTTCGTGTGAAGCCCACAAAGGGTCTTCTGTGTCCATGTTATAAACAAAGGGGTCGATAGGGCGTCCATAGGCTGTCTGCTGACTCTGCAGCAGGCGCCGGAGAGACGAGTTGCTTTCAGTTTATTACAATTTCGATAAAATTTCATAAATATAGATTTTAGCATGTGTAACATTATACAATATATTTAAAAAATATTATTATTCATTTTTACATTATTTCTCTTTTCGTAAACTTTTTCGAGATCATATTAGTATGACTAGGGATATGGTTTCGAGTAGAGCAATCATTCATATCTTAGAACTCTTGTTCCAAGCTGCCCAATGCACGACGTTTCTGAACCAGCAAATAGGCGCGACAAGTCGAGCCTATTCGCAACACTTCTGAGTCGATAATGAGCCGATCTTTCAGCGAGTGAACTTCTTATCGTCGGTGTTCGGAATACCGTTTCCCTTCTTCGCGGATGCTCAGGTAAAACATCTCGAAGTTTGGTGAGGATCGTTTGACAGTCCACTTTACCCGATAGTATCTTGAACAGGAGAGCCCTTGATCACTGTAAATCCTCAGTGATTAAAGGCTTGAAGATTTTCAACGTATTCGATACAGGAACATAAACAAGGTCTTCCTGTCCTAGAGGTCTTCCCATCACGAACTCAGCCATGCGCAGAAATTTGTGTTGGACTCGTACCAATTTTTTGGCGAAGAAATACTGGATTCCAAATCTCCGAGGCGTACATAAGCGTCGAACGTACCAGTGTTGAGTTTTGCAGAACACATCGCCCGATTCTCGGGCGATGTGTTCTGCAAAACTCAACTTCCAGTCAAAGATTACTCCAAGGTTCGAATCTTTCACATCTTTTCCAAAGGATTTCCTCCAATCGTATAGAACGTGGGAGCAGGAGTGCGACCTCTTGAAAACGATCAAAAGATCTTGAAAAAGAAAATTTGCATTTTTCGATGTTTAATTTCTGTAACTATGTTTTTTACCAATTTATTAATGAATTTTTGAAATCATTAATATGTAAAAATAAATGTTCTTAGCAACCTCAGAACGGTCGATTTTTTTCAGATTTTTCCCCCTCAGGAAGTATTTGAAATACTCTCTGAATAATCTCACTTTTGGCTGGGAATGTAACAAGACACACTCCTTAACAGGGTAGGATCATACACAACGAATTTTATATTATAACGAGTGGAAAGACGACAGGTGTGTCGATTAACTCGTCTGCTGGTAAATTTGGAGATACATTACAGAAATTTTCTTAAAATAGAGGGTGCTTTTGTGGAAAAGGATTTTGCTGTCGAGTTAACGCGAAGGGCGCGCGCGTTTAAAGCGACAGATTGAATAACGATAAGAACCTTTCCGTGACACGAATGGCAAATGAGATGCGAATCAATACCACGCAGACACGATGAAAATATACAACGTTGATACTACGCACGTTTGCCTGAAACGAAATATAATAAGATTACGCGAAGAACGTAAATTTAACGTCGCAGGTAGTCAGTCGCAGAAGAAAATTCCATGCCGGGGTTTGTATCGTCTGCATGATGTTACGTGGTATAATAATACTCGATATCATCCACGAACATCGTATTAATTAGTTATTTAATATCTTCATACTTCACCATCATAATCATCATCCATCTCTCTACATTCAGAGATAATTTAATATGACATTAACAACTGCGTGTGTGTATCGTTTTTTGTTATTTGTTTTTTTTTTCCTCAATGTTTCTCATCCGTATCGTTACTGTGTCATACAAGATCATGCTTTTTTCCTTTTTTCTCAATCCTTTTATGTAAGACCTAACAATACTTTGTACAAGTTTTATGATACAAATATATTAAGAGAGGTTTATATAATATACCGCATAACGTTTACAGCTGTTATGTATAGTATATGCATATCCTTTTATCATAAGTTTTGTTTGTTTTGTTTTGTTTGTTTATTTTTTATGTTTGCCTGTTGCTTCTGTCTTTTTTTTTTCTCCGACCGTTCTTTCCTCCCTCGTATGCATCCACTAATACCAAGAGGGAAGGGAGGCTGATCGATGGATGAAAAAATAAAATAAAGGAGGTGGAAAAAGATAATTTCTTACACAACTTTCGGAGACTTTTGATGAGCTTTTCTTCAATTTTTTCCTCTCTTTACCTCGCGGTAGAGTCTTCGATTGTTCTTCTATCCCGGGCCGTTCACGTTTCCTCCACTTTTCATCCCCTCGTCGACACAGCTTATAGATTCAGTGAAATTATTAATTCTACGCACATTTACGCAACAAGCATACTTTCGACTTTAGCTAGAGCTTGGAGGGCTTTTCGCTTATTTAGCGGCTAACCGCGATCCGTCGTCGTGGTTTTGGTACTTTGGTTTCCCGTGCGTGAACGGGAGATATCGGTACTTAATCATATGCTGAAAGAGAAATTTAAAAATACATTACGTCATAATGCAAGGTTTTCTCAGCTGTCTAAAGAAATGGTTTTGCCAGCAACCAGCTCACCTTGATTTGTCGCTTCATCGTAATGCAGAATAACGTTATGAAGTACATTACGAGAATCGGCCAGAACACAGGAATATTAAAGCATTCGAACATCGTGCAGATGAGCGCGATCACAGTCGACTTGCTCACTGAGTACCAGAACTTGAACTCTGGCAGTCGCCTTATGAATGGCCTGAATTCCTCGTTACACTTTGTCGGCAATTCCGGCCCGTCTCCGTCTGTAAAAAAATAGCAGTTACCCGACCAGTGAAACAAAAAAAGTGGATACGTAACAATGTAAAATAGGAAAAAAATTTCGCGTACCATCGAAGTCCATCGCCGGGTCGATTTTGGGCGTTAGGAATGCAATGAAGAGGTTTAGATGATAAATTCCCAGAGCGTAAATGACGATGTACCATCCCTGAGAATGAAAAAAGAAGTTAATTAAAAACGTCTCTAAGAATTTGCGCGACGAATCGCTCGATCAATGTTAAAAAATAGTTACCTGAGTTAATAATATACGAAGTACAAATAGAACTACTAGGAATACGGCAAACACCCATCTTGAGATAACGTGCGGCGTCCACAGATCCAAGTAACTCTGATAGATCTATAAACAAAAAAAAAAAAAACCAGAGAAGACCGTCCGTCAGTTTCAAAAATTGACCAAACGCATCGAGCCTACGTTTCGCATAATTGGGAGCGTATGCGAACCTCACCAACCTGAGATATTCTCATCAGAGCCTGTACAGCGGTGCTTCTTCTCGAGGGTCCGCCGAGATCCTCATCTTGCATCATTTTATCTACCTGTTAAATGGACAAACCAAAACATTAGAATTTTCAAATATCCTATATTATTATTACTATTAACATCAAAAATATATATAACTAATATCACATTGTTTTATAATAGTTAAAAGACCTTTATTGCTCGTAAAATTTTTTAACTAGACAAATTGTTATTATTTTGACATTTTCTAAAACTCTTTTTCTTGTTAATCTTTCAATTTGTTTGGCGTTCATATTTATTTGTTTCTGTGGCATACTCTCTCAATTTACCATCGTCAGTTTGGCCGATACGTTTACGTATCATATCTGTAATTGGATCTAGCCCGTGAATATACCAATACATAATTTATATGAAATACAAATTTATGTGCACGATTCGGTACCTTACAGTTTTATACTTGTAGTTCCGCTTAACTTTTAAGACCGCAACTTTAGACAATAGTAGTGTTGTAAACGTTTTGTATGCACATCTGACGCAGCTCTATATCAACGTAAAAAGCAATTGTCCCACATACTACGATACTAAATAAATGGATTTAAATCTGTGTATCATCGATGCAGCCTGGCGGTGTCAATTCATTGATATATAAAGCAAGCTAAATCAGATTCACTCCTGGATAGTCAAAGTCACGCCTGGATAGCCATCAATTGTAATAAAAACAGCGGATCATCCCAATCGTCGTTGCAATTGGTGTGTCATTGATAGATAAAAGCTCCAACATCGACGCCGTTCGAAAAACAATGAAGCACAACGAACAGAGATACGTACACGTTCGGCCGAAGTACGTGGAAAGACACTCCTTGCGCGTTAATTTTTCAATCGTCGCGATGAAACGCTACAACCGCATAATTGCCGCATCCACAGAATCAACGCAACCAGTTTAAAGGAGACTCGTGTCACGAAAATCGCGGAATGTTCTCAAGATTTTTTTTTTGTTCCGTCCCAACGACAAATCGAACGATGAGCGCAGAACTAACCTAGTCGGCACGAATCGCCCAATTAACCGAGCGATCGGACGATAACCTCTACCACGGTTGGTTCGATTAAATATCAGAAATTGATTGATCCACTTACCTAAGCTCTCCGCCGATACACCTTGATCCTAGTATTACCGCTCACGACTGTTACGCGATAGTGTTTCTTATTAAAAAATAATATATATGATTACACGTCACAACATCAATGGGGGACTGTGACACGGAATTACTATATAAATTTTCCAAAGTAGAGGGGGTCAGGAGGGGAGACACGACATATATGAAATTTTCTTCGTCGCGCTACTTTTATCGCGCGATCTGTCGGTGCGATCTTTACAATAAAACTACGACAGTTGCATTCGATTTTTTAATCGGTTTATATAGTTAATCAAAGGATTAATCACTACTAATAATTTAATCTGTAGCCGGAAATGACGCGACCGGATGCGAGGCTCGCCGCCATGGTATGGTGCAGTCTACGAGAAACAATTTTCTTCTTTTTTTTTTTGTATCATATTCGAGAGAAAAAAAAGGATCGTAAACGTATAGATGTTATCTTCTAATTGCTGTGTTCATAATAGGATACTTCGATCCGCTGCTGTTTCCAATTTCTTGTGCTCACTCCTAATAAAAAAAAACACGACTGCATCCGTGTGTTCCTTAATTCATCCGTTTCTGTCGATGACTGCATTGAAGATGAATTTCAAATACATTTGAGACGTGTCCATATTCACATTACGTTCTTTTAAGGTTTAAACGGCCCAGTGGCCGGACAATGCGCGCGTGCGAGAGAGACGGACACACGATTTTTCATGCACGCTCGCGCGGCCACCTTGCACACCTTTGTCTGTTTTGAATTCACACGTTTCTGCCAATAGCCGCTTCCGAGATACATTCCAGTGATGAAAAAGAAAAAAATTCTCTGTAACGTCATTTTCGGTTCGAAAAGCCCTCTCTCAAATCGGAAGTGACGTCACGAAGAAAGATTTTTAAAAAATTCATTGTGACGTCACTTTTGATGGAAAAATGAGATTTTTCAAACGGAAGTCGAGTGACGGAGAATTTATTTTCATTTTTCTGAGGACTTGTCTATTTAATGTAAATTACAAGATGCAGGTATTATAAGCTCTAAACTTTCTTTCTGCAAACATCAATGATAACAATAACAATCTCAAATGCAGTTAACGAAACAACCACGTGTGAATTATAAGAAACACACGGTATCCAATTGCCAGCCTTCGATGTTTTTTTACAGCTGGCAGCGACTGCGCGCATGAAAACGCGGCATTATCCCTCGGGAAACACGAACGGTCTCTAGTGAGAGTAAACGAGTTACGAAATGGCTCTTGACAGTCGTCAATTAGCTTAGTGATTGTGGCCCAAATTATTAGTACAATTTTTTTCTTACCTCACGTTACAAATGTATCTTAAGTCGCGGAGTTTTTCCCTCCGATATCGAAGCGTGAAAGATTAGAGGATTAAATGTATAATTAGCGTGACCCTCGCGAGCGTGCAACACCAGTTTTTCTCTTGAGAGAGCGAGAGAGAGAGAGAGGGAGAGAGAGAGCATACAGTGAAAGTGTTCGATGAGCGAATTTTCACGGCTACCGAGAGGCCTTTCGTTACCGTGAATTAATGTTGCTCCGGTGAACGGTAATTGGCGCGAATGCTATACAGCCAGATCACAGGAGTGGATGTTCAGCGTGATACGAGCCGACGAATTTTCGTGTTCGACGTGAGAAAAAAATGTATCGACGAATTTGAGATAAAAAAAATGACCACTTGTTCTACGCTCGGAGGGATCGTCGGATTCCGTTATGAAGCTCGATAACGTCGTTGGTCGCGGAGCTGCGGACGAATAAATTGTAAAAAGCATTTGAAGAAGGGTGCGGAGCACCTTGATAAATGGGTGGTCGATGATTTCGACGCACGAAAAGTGTCAAATATCGAAAATCTATTGCGCAAGAGATCCGCAGAGATATTTGTTTAACATTGCTCAAATTTGGTTGCCCTAGCAACCGGAGTAAGGAGGAAAGAACAATCGCAGGAACACGCGCTCGCGACGTATCATGAATGTGAGTTCAATAGCATTTTTTGTCTGCCGAGCTTTGATTCACGGGCTCTTCTCCGTGTACATTGTAGAACTCTTTTGAGGATCGCAGAAGCAGCCGTTAATGCATTTTTTGCCTATCCGGAAGATGCAAAGAAAAAAAACAAAAATTTCATCCGTTCGAGGTCCTCGTCCCATTCGATAGGCGAATACTATTTTGAGAATGCCCCGGTCCACATTATTCTTTGGCACATAAGCCAAATATCTCCGCTAAGCGTGACTATGGCAGTTATGTAATATCACGTCTCTACCTCGAAGAAACGTTTTTTTTAAAGCGAGATATTATTACCGAGCTGTCAGAAATTCTTCATGTCAGAGCCGGAATGTAAATAGATCATTTCTTTTGTTTGTGAGTTTCATTTTAAGCTTTGCAATGTTTGGAGTCGTCGAGAGCACTTTCGTTAATGCAGATAAGCGCCGAGAAAAAAAAAAAAATATCGCTGATCGCTTGCTAGCGAACTATGAAGCTGATGAGATTTTGTGCCGAGCGTACGAGCTAGTGTTTTGTTTAAAACCAGTACTTTCTCTCCTCACTCACTTTGTATGGAATGCAAAAGTATAAATACAGAGAAGTAAAAATACAGAGACTATAAGTGAATGAATTTAAAAAAAAAGTTAATAGACCTAAAAAAGTTGATGGAAATAAATTAATTAAAAAAAGAAAGTTAATTAGACCTTCATTTACTCCTGTAATCTTCAGTTGAAAGGAGAAAAAACGAAGCTTCAATTTTCTCCATCTGCGAATGCTAATAATAAATAATCATAACTAACTTTGCTTCTCTGCCTTGTCTGGACTAAAAGCCAGCTCCTTTTCCGATGATCGTTTGAGCCTCGAATTTCGATATAATTTATAAGTGGCTAACAATGATAATAACAATAATGAAAAATATGTATTCAATACAGGTGGTCGTCGCGGCGGGGAGGTGGTGCCGCGAGGGTGGTTGAATCGGCTTCGTATACTTGACATGATCGAGAGTGTGTCACGTCGAGCGCTGAGTGGCTCCAGAGGGAGCTACCACGTTCGTGGAGCCGAGCTGGCGCGCGATCGTAGGTTGAAATCGCTATCGGCGACCGTCGTATTTCTCGATGATACCCAACACACCTTCCAGTTGGACGTAAGTATCGCTCGAGCGTTGAAAACGGCGACGCGCCGAAACAACGTTTTAATTCACGATTCGATCGATTTCAGAAGCGAGCAAAGGGTCAGGCATTGCTTGACCTGGTATTTCACCATTTGGAGCTAATCGAGAAGGATTACTTCGGATTGCAATATGCCGAAAACGGTGGTCCACCCTCCACGTGCCCGAATCCCGATATAATGGTAACGAAATCGAAGAAGAAAAAAAAAATCTACCTGACAATATGAAAAATGAAGCATGAATAACAAAGAAAATCTTCCCCTTCCCTTAGCGATGGTTGGATCCGGCGAAACCCGTGAAGAAACAGATAAGAAGTAAGGGTAAAGATCGTATTTCATAAATAAATCAACTGTCAATGTTTGACTTTAGCCGTTTAGCTGCAAATTAACATTTGTCACTGATAAATCATTCGACGAATTAACCGTGATACGTTCGTTCCCTCTCTCGATAGGCGGACAATTTTTCTTTCGCGTAAAATTCTACGTATCGGATCCGAGCAAGCTCCAGGAAGAATACACGAGATACCAGTTTTATCTTCAAATAAGAAGGGATATACTGCAGGGCAGGCTCCAATTGCCTCCGAGCACGGCTTGTCTTATCGCCAGCTATACGGTTCAATGTAAGATTAACCCGTTTGCACGGCCAGCGGAGTCATTTCATTATCTTCTCGATTGTACCATTTATCTTTTTGTTTGCAGCTGAATTGGGTGACTATCATCCTGAGGAGCATGGACCCGGTTATCTTTCGAGACTGCAGCTCATACCCGGTCAAACGGAAGAGATGGAGAAGAAAATCGCCGAGCTTCACAAACTGCACAAGTAACCTCGTTACTTATTAATTGACAAACTCCGATGATTATTTACTTGCCACGAGCTAATTACATTTTTTTTTCTAACGCAACAGAGGTCAATTGCCTGCGGATGCCGAGTACAATTTTCTGGATCACGCGAAACGCCTCGATATGTACGGCGTCGAGTTGCATAAGGCAAGGGTATGCACGTTTTCGCTGTTGTCCTCGTAAAACACCGATTCGTCGTAAATTATTTTTTTTAAATCGTTATGAGTGTTGAAATTCGATTACACGAGAAACAATTTGTCGGGCATGTTCGATGTTCGTATGTTGGTATTTAAGCGGAAAGTCAGTCGAATGATTCGTCGATGGATTAGAGCTTGTTAATCGTAATATACAAATTATTAATCTGTGGTGATAACTGAACTTTGTAGGACTCGTCGAACAAGGAAATTCAGTTGGGAGTCACGTCGATAGGCCTGGTAGTATTTCACAACGGTATCCGCATCAATGTCTTCTCGTGGTCCAAAATCGTCAAGATATCGTTCAAGCGAAAGCAATTCTTCATACAACTCCGACGCGAACAGGTACGCGAACATTATTGCCTTAAATAAAAATAACAAAAACACAGTTTAAGTTCGAAGTTAAATAGAATTTTTTGACTCTCTCGCAGTCGGAAAACTACGACACGGTCCTGGGTTTCAACATGCAGACATACCGGAGCTCGAAGAACCTGTGGAAAGCCTGCGTCGAGCATCACACATTCTTCAGGCTACACAGTCCGAAAATGCGCCCCCGTCGGTTTCCACTGACGCTGAGCAGTCGTTTTACCTACAGCGGTAGAACGGAGTTCCAGACCGTCGAGGACGGCAAGCACAGAGCTCGGGTCGAGAGAACGTTCATAAGGTAAGCATTGCATCAATGTTTCCCCATTATTCGCCGCTTCCCAAACTTCCCGATGATACCAGTTGACATTCTTCGAATAATAAAGTTCTTCATTCGGCAGATCGCCGAGCAAGCGTCTCGTGCACGGTGTTAATCAAGGGCCTCTGGTCGAAGAAAAGGGCAAAGTCGTGATACCACCTGGCCGACCGCCGCGTCCGTACGACAACAAAGTTCAATCGCTCGGATCAAGGGAACCTCGACAAGCATGGGGCGAGGGAAATCCCAGTGACGAGTCAGTATTGAAACAGTAAACAAAAATGTTATCAAACCCCTTCGCTTCCGAAGCGAAAATATGTTACAGGCGAAAGGATCAGTGAACCTAGAATTCCCTTAACATTGTTTTTATTGTATGTTAATCCCATGCACGCTGACCCTGGCCTTCGTCCTACTCTAAAACATTGTCGATGCCGATGACGATAATCGAACTGGGGGAAACATCGCAGTGAGGGTGGTTTTTTGTCCCTCAGAGACGAGATAACGGGCTCGCATACTCAAGTCGGAAGCGTCGGGGGCGGAGCTTTTTCACCGGTCCTCGGATCACGCATACTCAGTTACGCGGACGATGACACAGCTATCGAGAGAAATATCTACGACCTACCGGACTACAGCGAGCCTACGAGTTCGCCGGCGCCGCAGGTCAGTTTGTTTTTCCTATCCAAAGGCGGAGGCCAATTTTTTTTTTTTTCGAATCCTCACAATAACAACGATTGAGTTGATTAATTCATTCTCTGTCTAGAATATATTTACTTGTCGTTAAAATCAAAGAAAGCCTGCGTATTACCTTTACGTGTCGATATTGCGGCATAAGATTCGTGTCTCGTGGAACGAACGAGTGACGCGTACTCATTACGAATACAATGAATCCAATTTCCATAATGGAGTAACGCGCGGATGTAATTATTCCGTGGGCGTAACGTGCGCTCGTGAACATCGCCGAGGTCTTGACGAGAGCGTCCACTCATCGTCCGTCGTCTCGAGTGTTGGACGCTAGATGTTTTTTTTTTGTGCTCGGCAATAAGTGCTGGACGTTAATTCTTTTTCCTCGTTTTACACACTGTTATTTATTATTCAATTTCGTCGCGACGTTCGTACCCGTACAGATACTCGAGGACGGTCTCGTGACGATAAGACTGACGCCGGACGAACAAGGCCGCTTTGGATTCAACGTGAAAGGAGGAGTGGACCTTGATATGCCCATCTTGGTGTCTCGCGTAGCGCCAAACACACCTGCCGATCGGTGCTATCCAAAGTTGAACGAAGGCGATCAGGTGATTCACAAGTTTATCAATCGGCAGCTTTCAGTGGCACGAACCTCGCAGTGTTTGACGAGTTGTACGAAGTATCTTTTTTTGTATTTTCCGCTTCGATTTAAATTAAACGTTTGATTATTCAGGTTGTTTACATCAATGGAATCGACGTCAATGGGATGCTTCACGAGCGCGTTGTGAATCTCATAAGACAATCGCGCGACACAGGAAACGGTGAGCTCACGTTGACCGTGAGACCTAACGCTCTGTACAACGCACTGGCTGGAACGGACGAGACGTCGGAGGAGGAGCCACCCTACAGGCAATTATCAATAAACCCTTTTTATTCCTCGGCTTTAAGTACTTTTTTAAATTTGAGATTGGGTTAACGTTTATAAATCAACCTACTGAGATTTTTACAAAGAAATAAAAGAGGGGATAGAAAGAGAGAAATACTGGGAAATGGGAGAAATAAACGGACTGATAAAAGAACAGTGTGCTAGAATGAGGTGCGGGAATATTGACAAAGTGGGGGAGAAAGGATACACCTGCTGGATGTGCAGGGTATGTGGGGAAAGAGAGGAAAGCATGGAGCACATTTGAGAGTGCGAAACAGCTAGGGAGATCATAAAAGGAAAATGGATAAAAGGGGTGGACGAATGGAGAAGGGATGGGCAGGGGAACGAATTGAGCCGGGAACTGATAGAGACATTGAAAAAAGAGCCGAAGGAAGTGTTATGTGAATACACGCGAGCTTTTGAGAGCCTAGCCAGGAAAGGAACCGAGTTTAATCAGTGGGAAATGAACTTGTCGGAAGAGGAATGATGAAAGAGTAAATGTTGAAATTACGGGGTATCTAAAAATTGGAAGTAAATGGGTCGAAAAGTTAAAAGGAAAAGGGAATGGATACAGTGGACAGTTTGGAAATTTATGTAAGGAAAGTACAAATGAAAACCTGTGATCATTAGTAAATAAATTCTGTAGCTATGTTAATATAATGCTAAGTTTATTTAAGCGCATAGTAAAAAAACGGATCTATTAAATCCTATGATAGCAGAAAGTCTATAGAGAAAATAAGTACTGATGGACTATGATAGGAAATGTGATACTAAAATAAGTAATAATTAAGGGCTTTTGTAAAAGGTTGGAGAAACCGTACATGGAATAAACAACAAAATACAAAATACTTTTTTAAATTACTGATATTCTTTTTTTTTATAGGTACGTACCGGACGCACCTCATGCGGCTGTTGGCTCCGATGCCCTGGCACAATCGATGCTCCTGCTCGCGGACGGACTCGCGAGCGGAGCTCTCATCGCACAGTACGAACAGCTTTATCGAAAGAATCCTGAGCTCGTGTCGCTCGAGTCCAAGAAAGCGGAGAATCAGAATAAAAATCGTTACCGGGATATCTCGCCGTGTGAGTATAAATTCCGCCTAAAGAATTACACGCGGAGAATACTGCGGAGGATCAACTGTAGCGTAATTTTTTTTTTCATGTTTCCAGACGACGTGACGCGAGTAATTCTCATGGGTTGTTCGAATGGCGACTACATAAACGCGAATTACGTGAACATGGAGATTCCAGGCTCGGGTATAATAAATCGTTACATAGCGACTCAGGGACCGTTATCGTCGACCGTAGCAGACTTTTGGCAAATGGTCCTCGAGGCTGGAAGTACGCTGGTCGTTATGCTGACGACACTCGTGGAGCGTGGACGGGCCAAGTGCCACCAGTACTGGCCGGCGCTCAACGAGACTCTGACGCTGCGAAATCTCACTCTGACATCGACTTCCGAAAAGATCGAGGACACTTTTGTCTTTCGGGAATTTATTCTGCGCGACGTAAACGTAGGGCTTTATTTTATTTCAGTTTTCGGTGGTCAACGATTCTTTTCCATTGTGTGATAATTATATATATTTTTTATGCAGACCGGTGAAGAGAGAGACATAACGCACATGCAATATTGCGGTTGGCCCGATCAGGAGGTACCGAGCGATTGGCGACAATTTACAACATTCACGGAACGCGTGAGAGCGGCTCGAACGGGGATTGTCGAGCCGGCTGTTGTCCATTGCTCGGCGGGTATCGGCCGTACGGGCGTTCTCGTTCTTATGGAAACTGCGCTCTGTTTGATCGAGGCTAATCAGCCGGTTTATCCGCTTGACATTGTCCGATCGATGAGGGATCAGCGAGCGATGATGATACAGAATGCTGTAAGTGTGGCAAATTTGTCGGAAAATCCTCGAGGATTAATTATCGTGAATGTGTAATTTTTTTTCTTTCGTGCGATGATTCAACATTATTAACGAAAACAAAATTTCTGCAGAGTCAGTACAAGTTCGTGTGCGATGCAGTCCACAAGGCGTACACCGAGGGAATTGCAAAGCCTCTTCTCGAGTTCAGCAGGTGAGAGCCATATTTGCGCAGCTCGACGAACCAGTGTAAGAAACACAAGAAAAAAAAAATATGAAACAAATCTCAACTCTGAAACGCGGATAGAGTTATAAGCCAGGAACGTAGTGAAACGCGTTCCACGTCCGTTTTATACGTCGCAACGACGACATATATTAATGAAAAAGAGCAGATATATAGTTTTTAGCGAGACAAGAAATTCCGTGGAAACAAAATCCCAACGTGTAGTTTTTATAATCTCCCGACAATAACACGTTTGTTATTCGATAAATAGACGGATAGAGAAAGACTAATTACCATAAGTATGTATTTCGTTCGTTTCACGTGACGATGAGAATCGAAGACGTAGAAAAAAAAAAAGTATGAGAAAATAGTTGTTGACCCGATCGATTGATCGATTGATCGTAATCAAAGGACCACGATGAATCGATGAAAAACGTCATCAAGTGCCAACTCGATATACAAGGATCACTCTTTCGATATCTAACATTTCGACTCATTTATCGTCTTTATTAACGATTAGATTAAAAGAAAGGTAGATTTACCATTATAGTTTGGCGTTTGTAACATTTTTCTTTTCGTAAATCGTTTAGTGTGCGTGAGAATGTAATCGTGAGTGTGTCTTGTCCAAAATTTTGTATATACATTAAAAAGAAAAGAAATGAAAATGAATCTAAAGGATTCTTTACTCGATACATTGAAGGAATGCTATGGACTCGAGGGGAGACTCGACGATGGTAAATTCAATACTTTTGTGCTTCCAACTTTCTCCCGCGCGTGACAAAATTAGCACCACTCGAGTATGTGGACAAATTTACAGTTGTTTGAAATGAAAAAGAGAAACAGTCGAATCTCCCCTTGTTCGAATTCAGCAGCAGCTTGAAAAAAGAAAAAAAAATCCAGGCAGTTAACGGTGTATATTTTTCTACCATTATTTATAAGCATTTATTTATGTGTCCCTCCCCAGACAAAAGTAAGAAAGAAACGAAACAAAAAGTAAACAAGAGCAGTCGTTGTAAATAATAATACCGACGAAAAGAAGATCAATAGGCGTCGCTCACAAATTCGCCGTTTTTCCGTAGCGAATCGTTCATTAAAAATAATAAGAAATTTAACGCGATCCGCGATTTAATAGCGTAACGATTATCGATCATTAAGATGATATTTCAATTGCCATAATAATTAAGACGAGAGTTCTTGATTGGTGAGAGAGATTAAAAACAAAATGAAAGAGTCCGGTAGCTGTATCTAGTCTCGTTATTGATTTGTACTTTTCAACTGTCGAATAAACGAAACAATGATTTTATACAAACAAACAAAAAATATATTTAAAAAACAATAACACCATTCTTGTCTTTGTCTTGCGATATCGAGAGTTTGGGCGGGCAAAAGTGAAACGTTCGTCGAGTGCGACGACTTTCCACGTATGAAAGGAGCTACGCGAAATATTGGTCAATGGAACCTGCTAATAACAATTCGCAACGAGTCGCCGTCGGCGTTAGTGGAGTAATTCTTCTTTCCATTCAGCAGTATAACAATTATCATCCTTGCGTCTAAGAAGCTAGACAAAGATGAAGATCTTCATTAATATAATTTTACCTCCAGGAGATATTTACTGTCGTGTCAAATTTCCGTGTTCCTCCTCAACCAAGCCCCCTTAAAATCAGAAATTGCGAAACATCTATAACCGAGGCTTTCTTCCTCGAGAGAATAATTAGTTATAGGGTGCGTATAGAGTATTATTATAGCTATGGACCAAATACATGACCCGAGGATGTTCCCGAAGCCCCGAGGAATTCCCTTTCCACCGATAAATTGCAGCCGCCAGGAGAGTAAGAGGACGACACTCGCGGGACTTCCACCACCCACTTCTCGCTTTAAGTATCCACCGACTAAAGTATATAAGCTTCGACTCTTACGATCGCTCGTCTAGTCCCGATTCGCATCCGTCTGTTAAACTACACTACGAAATAAAAGTGAGTACTCAAAAAAAAAAAAAACTTTGTAAGATAACGCTGTTATAATTCGCAAATTAACCCAACGTAATATGTTCATTAATTAACGCAACGCAATATAATTCGCCAACTAATCGGACAAAGTTCATTTACGCTTGGCAAGTGGAATTTTAAAACGCAATTTATTCGTAATTTTTTTTCCTCTGGAGAGTCGACTCCGTTGAGCGCCAATGTAACTGAATAAAACCAACGAATTCTGGAGCGTAGAAAAGTAAAAGTACCCGGAGAGGTCAGTAGCTCGAGGCGTTAAAAAAGTCGGTCGATCGAGATCTCGTTTTGAAGCGAAGAAGGATACGAACTCGTCCCGGCGATGTAGAATCCGATTAACGAAGTTTGCAGAACTGGAACGCGCCGCTCCGCAAAAGGAACCGTCGATCTTATTTAAATTTTTAGACTACATATTTTTTTATTTTGTTTTTTTTTTAAATTAATTTCACAGATGAGGTCGGTGACGCTGTTGGCGATATTCGCGATGTTCGTCTGCGCTGCTTGGTCGTACCCGCAGCAAAAGGATGGCCAGGTGTTCAGCAACGAGGCGATAAGACAGGCGCAAAACACGTATCTGATCCCGAAGGATGCGACGATTCAGAAAGTCCAAGAGGGAATAGAGCTGGCAGCTTACGAATCGATTCCCGGCAACGAGCGCATAAATCTCTTCGAGATTCTCGGCGAACACGTGCCACCCGAGGTGGTGACCAATCTTCAAGGACAGATCGATCAGATCGGACGTAGCTGAAGACCTGGACCACTTTCTCAAGTTGTTTGAACGAAAAATAAGGCAACTCTGTACAGCAATTATTGCGTTGTCCCGGCGTAGACACTAAGTACCTTAGCGATATTTTTTTACCATTGAATAATTATGTTTTTGTACTTTTCTTACATAAAAGTTGTAAAGAGAACAAGAAAGAAAACAAGAGCGTTTCGTTATTTCCGATGAGTTACGAGCGCTGTTTCTCATGGGCTGTTCCCGCATAATGGTGAAGCAATCGATATACGCGCTCGCGTATCCTTTCCCTCGTCGTTTAAACGTTGTATTATTGTCGATCACTTTCACCGACGACGGAATTATCGATCAGAGAGTATTTTCTGCGGGTATCGCACGAACGAGTCAGGGATGTGCCGTTTGTCCAGCAGGGACCCTCTTCAGTTCGTATACTCGCCTTCTCAAAAAATTACATATTCACAACGACGAGCTTGGAACCGGAGAAAGTTGCGGCACGACTCCGCAGACTCGACAACGCGCTCGTCCCTCCGACACTTTCACTTCCTATAATTTTTTCCATGCGTCTACCCATTGGGCAACACGGCGGCTTCCTTGTCCTCGTTTCTTCACCGCGACTCATTAAACAATTCAATTAATTGACCACCGAAACAATTGTTCTTGCGGCATTATTGTACGTCAAGTTCCTGCGAGAAGAATGAGATTAATGAAATGCTTGCGAATGTTTATCAAAGAAACAAAAAAATTTTTTTTTTCATTTTTTAACTGCGTACATTTTCTTTCGGGTAATATAAAAACCATCGGGGTCTGACAATAGATTTGTACATTAATGATAAATAACTTAGTAATTACTTGTTTCACTTCTTTTTTTTTTTATCGGTTTTGGGTCCACGCTCCCGTGAGGCTTATCGCCGAGAAATCGGAGTGGAGGTAGCGCGAAATGTGGGCAAACATCAAAACATCGTTTCTAGCGCAGTTTATGTTGAAATTTTGTCTCGTCTAGTTTCCAATTCCGTAAGTCATTCCGTCAACGAAATTGGAGAATTATTAATGGAGGTAGTAGAACGATATTTTCATCAAATTCATTTCTATAAGTAAGTTTTAAAAATAGAAAATATAATGAAATATAAACGAAGGATCACCGATTCTCGAGGATGGATACGAAGAGTAGCCGTCGACGACGACGATCTTGGCACGATGGCAATGGGGCAGTTCGTCGTCATCCACTCGCGACAGACGCACTACTGTCCGTGCACGGTATTCTTTCGTTCCATTTTTTTTTTCTTTTCGTAAGTATTGATGCTCTACTCTTGCATTAGTCCTTCGATTGTTCTCAAATTTCATTCGGCCGTTCGTCAATATCAACTGGACCGTCCATGAAACGTACTTATTTTCTGCAACACACAAATTCGTCAAAAGTCCAGTTACGAACAAAATTTCGTGAAGAAACGAATTTTTGACGCTCACCTGGACTTCTTGGAGCTTCTGCCGTGCCGATCGTTGCTGTGATCATCGCGGGAGCGTTTTTTGCTGTTTGACGACGAGTGGGACGAAGACTTGTGTTTATCATGTCGATCGCTTTTCTTCGGGCTGCACAAAATACGCAAAATAAGTACCCATATACATCATGTGTTCGAACGGGATGTTAAAAGAGAGATTCAATGAGAATTTCAACATTTACTAATGGTTTACAAATCTAAAGACAATGAACTATACAAAAGGTGCTAAGTACATTCATGTCAAGTCATTAACAAATTGCTAAAAAAAAAATTCTTCAAGAAATAATCAGAGAACCGTTTGTTTCTTTTTTCAAATGAATTCGTTGATTTTCTAGAAGCTGTTCGAATTTTTTCAGAATATTCGTACATTTTTTAATGTTCTGATTTGAATTTTATTTAACCCCTTCGCTGTCAGGAGCCCCTATAGGGGCACCAACGTATAGGGAAATACGATTCTTTGACAGTGAAGGGGTCAACGCCGTGATTATAAATACGGAATTGTTGGGGCAATCGCCTCAAAACTTGTCTGTACTGTGGAATCGTTATACAGAAACATATCCGACATTGATGCCTTAATACGGATTTTTGAAATTTTTGAAATTTTCGAATATTCTGAAAAAATTCGAGGAATTTATTTAAAATGAGAGAACATGGGGCCCTTTTTTCACTGGAAAAAAATTCCCTGACTTTTCACTGACCAATTAAAAATGTTCCCTGACCGAACTTCTATTAAAAAAAATAAATTATTATGCAAATGAAAATGCCCAATTATTGTATTAATATTTCATTCAATTTCTTTTTCCAAAATGTTCTCAATTTTTTTTTTTTTTTAAGATTCCCTTTCGTTGATTGTTTATTGATTCATAGAAGGTTCGGAGACAGTTTACTTTTTAGCTGACCAATTTTAAAATTCCCTGACTTTTCCCTGATTCCCTAACCAAGCATTTTTTCCCTGACTTTTCTCGGTTTTCCCTGACCGCGCGGCCACCATGGAGAATTAAAGTTTTTCTGTTTTTTTTTTAACATTTTCTTGTTGAAATGATTTTTAATAACTTTTTGGCATTACTATTATGGAAAAGCAAAGGTCTTGACATAATTAATACAGCTGATTATTTTTTCAGATTTTTGGTATATCGGGAAGTACAGAAATTTTGATAGAATCAAACTTTTGGTTGGGAATGTATGTGTGAAGCATCCTTAAATTGGGATTGGATTGAGTTCATTTTTTTCTGCAAAAAAATGATTATCGTGCAGGTCATACGCGATAGTCACCTGTGTTTGGACGATTTGGACGGAGACACTTTCTTGTGTGAACTGCCGCTCCTCAATCGTTCCGATCTTTGTACCGATTTACAAGAACAATACAATCGTCATGTATTAGGCATAATCGTACCAGAACAATCACGAATTATCTATGTTCAGTACGATAATTCGCAACGTCGAATTGCCGAGGTTATTGACAATGATAGATGAAAGATTTCTTACCTGTGCTTGTCCGAAGATCTTCGATCCTTGTGGCTAGACGAGCTCCTGTTCTTCGAACTCGAGGAACTCTTGTGCTTCGAGTTCCGCCTACGAAGAGATCATCGTCAGTTACTCGGTAAATAAAAACTAGGGAATTATGAAAGGTATATGATGTATATTGTTTTTTTTACCTGTTCTTTGAGGACGGGTCGGGCCTGCCCGATCCCGATTTGCCTTTGTTGTAATCGTCACGGAAATTAGTTATCTCCTTATCCTCCTCAGCTGCCTCACGCTCGAGATCCGACCAATCCTTGCCCGATTCTTCGGAACTACCGAGTTCTTCTGAAAATCATACGCAGCGGCATAAATTAATAAACCGTTATTATACATATTAAATGACCGTATGTAAGACTAGTAGCGGGACGCACCTTCGCTGTCGGACTCCTCGGAGGCTTCGGAATATTCAGAGTCGTCGTCGGACTCCTCTTCACTCTCCATGTCGGTGGGCTGTGAAGCAAGAATTAGTCGATTAATTTCAGTTTTATCGTTTACTAGCAGGTTGTTGTGGCTCGGGACATTCGCGGTTTCGCCATAGACTATGGAATTTAGCGGGCCGAAAATGTAGAGTTCCGAAGACTTTACGGAAATGCGTCACTTGCGATTTGAAAATCTAATATTCTAGATAAGATTCGCGACGAGTTCTTACCTCGTAAGCGTCATCCTCCTCCTCGTCCTCATCGTCGACCTCCTCGTTCTCGGCGTCGCTCTCAGGATCGAGGAAAGTCCAGCCACCACTGTCGAAGAATCCCTCGGGGTCGTCGGTAATTGTTTTCATAATTTTGCCCCAATTCAAAGACTGCACACCCTCGGAATAACGAATATCGCAAGAGCTGAAAAAATGAACATGAAAAATGCAATTTTTATAGAGAAGGACTTGGTACAGATGAGAAAAAAAACTGCGCAAGGATTGAGAAAAGAAAACTCACTTGAGCCATTCCTTTACATGATCCAGCATGTTCATTGGAATAGCGTTAACCATTGCCACTTTTCTCTGATAAGTTTTAAAAACAAATATCATGTCGAAATTCTTCAGATGAAATTGTACTCTCTCGAAGTGTACAAGCTCGACGTCTTCCAGAGTGATGACGAAAGGAGGCTACGGAAAGCGAAAATGCGATATAGCTCTGCGTTTTATCATTCTTTATTTTCTCCGTGAGTGACTTACCCATTCGGTAAGATTGACGAGACAACCGCTCGTAGGTTGTAGAAGCACTGTGCTCCTGTACGGCGCGCCGGGAAATCCGAGCTCTCTGAAAGGTGTATCGAACTCGATTTCCTGCTTCGTCATACCCTCGACTTTTTCGCAAAAGCTCTTGAACGCCGTTTTGAGCTTGTGCCTGAGTTCTCGTTCGGACTGCTCGGCGGCGAGATCGTCACGGTCGTGCATGTGCTGGTGCTTGCCAAGATCGGTCGTTATCTCACCGACTTCGGTATAAAATTGTACGTCGACGTGTTTCTTCTTGCCGAACATTATAGCATGCTGGCCGGGAGCAATGCAAAGAAACAAGTTTTACTAACTGCAGTGCCGGCGATGAAAAAAAAACATAGATCCGAGACGTACCTTGAGATGAAAATGAAGGAGAATAATCATTTCACCATCGCCGGGTTGGAAGAAAGCGTTCTTAATATTATTGTAAAGAATATCGACTCTGTCGCCTCGAACTGACGTGTAACGGAAGCCGTTCGTGTGAGCTTCGAGTTGACCAGTCATTCGTTTCGATACGATATTCGGTCTGATGTACAAATCCTTGAGCTTTGGATTACCCTTGTTCTGTGACATTACGAGAGTGTCCTGTTTCACGAGATCCTCCTTTTCTCTCTCTTCGGCTTCGCGATTTTTGAACTTCTTCTGTACTTCCTTTATCAGCCTGAAAGCCGTGTTCAGGTTCGAGGACGGGGCCGATATCTCACCGGGCTCTTTAGTATTTGTACTACGATAAGTTCTGAAGAAATGAAAAAAAAGAGAAACAATATATCAGTTTCCGATAGCAATATACACATTTTCATTCAACTTATTTTACTCACACTTCCTTGACGAACGTAGCGTCAGGCTGAGGATAAACGCCACCCTCGCCACGTCCCATCGTTGCGCCGGGATGAAAGAAATTTATTCTCAGATACGTGTAGTCACCTTCGACCGACTGAGATATATTTTTTATCGTCGATATGTGAAACGGCACGGGAATACCGAATATCGGTAGAATAACAGTCTCGTACTTCTTATCTGGTAAAAGAAAAAAAAATACTCACACAGATATTCGATAATCCAAAGCGATTAACGTGAATAACAGCATCGATAGCTCACCAACGTATAGTTTCAATTCTTTAACTTCAGCCTCTCTCGGCATGTGACTGAGGCTCTTGTAAGAGACCGTAGATTTTCGTACTTTTTCCTCTTCCTTTCCACCGGATTGCTGAGCCAAACGAGCTTTCGCAACTTCGTTTAGTTGCTGCGCTAGTTCTTTCTGATGCTGTTTCCTCTTTTCCTCCGAGCTGTGTTCAGTTCTGAGTTTCGATTCGATGACCGCCGATCGTTTTCCGCGGCCGAGGATTTCCGGTTTGGACTCATTTTCCATTCCGCTGTCCTCCTCCTCGCCCTCCTCTTCGTCGTCTTTCAAGAATATACCGATACTCTTTATCTTCTTCTTCGAAGGCGTAAGATTCGTAGCCGGTTGACCCTGCAAATTTTTATATCGTTCAGTAAACACATTTCTTTTTTTTACGTCCGTGCCAATTAAACATTGATCGATTTTACCTCGTTAACCATCACGGTATCCCCGATGAAAAGGGCATATGTTTTTCCTTCCTTGTCCGTAGCGTCGGAATTCGTGAGACCCGAGAGACCGACGTTAACGTTGAAAACCATTCCCTTCTTCAGTAATGCGTGCGTCCTCGGTCCGATAAGCAACGAGCTTTCTCTGAATTCGATGCCCATCGCGAAGCCAAAGTTCTTGGTAAGATGATCGACCATCGATGGTTTCTCGGACTTTACGTAGGCAACGCCTGCGTCGTAGACAGAGCTGATCTTCGTTCCAGCTGTGAGCTTCTTCAGAATCTCCTCTTCCAGGTTAAGAAGAAACGTGTAATTGTCCTGCAACATCGAGCGATTAGTGGAAATGAAAAGGAAAAGGAAGCCGCAGACAGATTTCGCTTTCTTTACCTCGATAGCTTTCGTCGGATTGACCAGAAGAGTTCGGACGATATTGGAGCAGTAAGACTTGTAACGAGCTCCGAGGGAGCAAACGATAACACCGAAATGTAAGATATTCTTGTCGCTAACGACGCTGAATTTTAAATTGTAATTTCCACTTCCGCTCTGAATTATCGCCGGATAACACATGTCAACCTGAGATACGTCGACACCCGTTACGTATTTTCTGTTCGACATCGCTGCGTCGACGCCCTCAGCGAGCTTCGAGTGTTTTACTTTCTGCAAACGAAACGTTCGAGCATTTAATTACCATAGTTCAATGATTGTAGCCGCGATAGTCGACGGAGATTCGATCTTACCCTATCGGAGTCGACGATCTCCATTATCTGATCTTTGAGATATTTTGTAAATACGTCTACGGATACAAGGCACGATTTTTTTATTGTTAGAATCTCCGTGTCTTCTTTCGGACTCATTATGTAAGCTGCGGCCGCGCTCACGTCCACCTGAAAAATCGATCCATCGAAGACACAAATAAATGGCTAAACAGCATCTTCATACAAATCATACAAAAATATGTATATATATTTTTTTTTATTCTCTTACCGTCTCGAAAGATTCTTTGCCGAGAGCGGCGCGCCATGCGTCCATGAAAGGTCCGGTGAAATGCTCCTTTGTAAATACACCCATAGTTTTGCCCTTTTTGCTTCCTTTGATAATCTCTATGAGCTTGGCAAAGTTAGCTTTGTCCTCGTCACCCTGCGATGTAAAAAAATTATACGAAAATTATTATTAAAATTTACGAAAATAAAGAAAATGTTACACTCATAAGACTGCATCTTAGTAACGGAATTAAACTTCACGTAAACATGTGCAGGTCCAGCTTATTCTTAAATTGGTTAACTGAATTGAATGACTAAATTCGAGATTTGAAAAATGTTTTGTATGTTTCTGTATACTATTTATTTTATTAGACTATATTGGATATTATTATTATTATTATTATTATTATTATTATTATTATTATTATTATTATTATTATTATTATTATTATTATTATTATTATTATTATTATTATTATTATTATTATTATTATTATTATTATTATTATTATTATTATTATTATTATTATTATTATTATTATTATTATTATTATTATTATTATTATTATTATTATTATTATTGTTTACAGAATTTATATTTCGTTATATTATATTTATCATATTGAAAAATTGATCTGCAAACTATTCACAAAACCACATTACTCAACCGTACACCCATTCTGTAAGAGGGTTTGTCCCGCTTATTCAATAATGATAAATCTAACCACAATTGACAACTGGTCAAATGAAACACAAAGGAATACGCACCCTGTCTCTGACAAACAGCTTGACGGGCGGCACTCCGGTATCCTCCAGTTTCTGATTCTCGACTTTTCTCAAAAATTCAATCTTCTTCTTGCTCGCCAGGAAGCACACGCAGGACTCTGCGACGATCATAATAGTGTCCGCCAGTTCGTAGCTGAGAAGCCAAGTCTGTGAACGGAGAAATACAAATATTGGAATATCGGCGTGTCCGAGTACAAAGATGCAACAGTCAAGTCTACCTGAAGACTCGTTGACTTGCTGTACACAACGTCGTCGTCCGCCCCAGCCGCAGCCACCAAGCAATCCATTTTGCTGAAACCATCGTCGGTCCCAACATCTCCGTCCTGTTTGGAGCAAACGAACGAAACAAACGAAATAGAGAGTACGGCCGTGTAAAGTACGAATGTTCGATTCGAGAATAAAAGGTTAAACTCACTTTCCATGCGGCATAGAGACGTTTCATGCGCCGAAAGAACGTGTCTTTGTCGACCGAAGCGTTTGCCATTGTGACGCCGTTTTCATACGCGGTTTAACAGCGTTTTTTTTTTTTTTTTTTTTTTTTTTTTTTGAGGTTCTTCGCCGTCCGATATCCACCAAAGTACAAAGATTTTTCGGCGACGATTTATTGTATCACGCTCGATACTACACGATACAGGGTTCGATCTCAGTGGAAAAATTAATTATGATTACGAACTAACAGCCACGCGTTTCGGTCGTGCTTTACATCTTATTCTTGCGATACAAAGCCGTCGAGAACAATCAACCTTATCCCCCAAGCTAACGGAAAAACCGACTCGGCTGAAGCACACTCGCTTTTTGGAGCAATGCGTGGGAAGAGATGGCGGGATTTTGTAACCAAACCGACGACAAGCCACCGGGAAACACGGGAACAACGAATTAAAAAGAAGGAACAAACCACTGCGGTGAAAAAACACGATCGATTTGACGCACCGAGAAACTATGTCGATCATTTCAACTCAGCCGATAATGCAGTCTATGCTGTTAGCACAGAATATGGATAGCATAGAAGCGTACTTCCCATAGCCCACTTGAAGCCAAAAAGTTGGGGTGATGTCGACGAGCTTATCACCCCAGTGGTAAGATGTCGCTACAATAGCGTGCGAGTGTGTATTGTACATGTGGCCACATGTACAATACACACTCGCACGTTACTGTAGCGACGTCTTACCACTGGGGTGATAAGCTCGTCGACATCACCCCAACTTTTTGGCTTCAAGTGGGCTATGGGAAGTACGCTTCTATGCTATCCATATTCTTTGCTGTTAGGTCCAACGGAAACGCTTCGTTCACGAAAAATTTGATTTGCAAACCGGAAGTGACGTAGTTTGCCGTGACTTCCGGGCGAAAAGAGATTTTCAAGGATTTTTTTTGGTGCAGAGCCGACCGCCCGGTAAACGGGATAGAAACGAGATTAAACGCACCGTGAGGATGTTGGTGACAACAGAAGCTCGACTCTGTCCAATGCTTTGTTAATGAAGAATTCGATTGTCAAACAGGAAGAGACGTAGTCCGACGTCACTTTCGTTCGACAACTGATTTTCAAGAATTTTCTTTGTGCAGAGCCGACCGCCGTCGATAACAAAAACTGTACTGAATGCCGTTTTGAGATATCACAGGTCGCCGAAGAAAAAGAAAATTGTCTTTCCCTAGTGAATCAGCAGACGCAGGGAAAAAAAATTTTCTGTTTCCTCGGCGGTCTGCGACCTCAAAACGGCATGCAGTATAGTTTTTGTTACCAACTGAGCGGGGAAGATGGGAAGGTGTTGCACATCACCCTCTAAACGGATATAAATGAGATTAAACCCGCAGTGAGGATAACGCTGTACTACTTCTAAGCCCCCAAAACAAGATACACCGTTTTTTAAATGAAAAAAAAAAAAAAAATTGCACTTTATTTTTCTCGGTGGGAAGGTGGAGCACGTCCCTAGCAACCCTGATCACCGAAAAAATAACCGGGAGAACAGAGGAACGTCACCGAAAAATTACCGTCAATAACTCAGTTTATTTGGGACATTGCAGAACTGAAAAAACGGGCCGAATTACTGAAAAATAACCGAATGCGTTACATCTACCGTCACCATTTAATAAAGGGTGACGGTAGAGGTAACGCATTCGGTTATTTTTCGGTAATTAAGCCCATTTCTTTCGGTTCTGCAATGTCCCAAATCAACTGAGTTATTTTTCGGTAAAACTTTCGGTTGCCGAGGTTGCCAGAGGTTTTGCGTGGGGAAAACCCCCATTTTCGCACTAATATTGTGATGTACTATTTTCGCACTAGCACCGTAATGTCCTATTTTCGCACTAGTACCGTAGTGTACTAATTTCGCACTAGTATTGTAATGTACTATTTTCGCACTAGTATCGTAATGTACTACTTTCGCACTAGTATTGCAATGTACTATTTTATGCCTTTAGCGTAGCGAATGCAACCGAAAAAAATAACTGGCGCGTCAAGTGTCCAGAAAAGTAAGTGGTATAATCTGTGCATGCACAGTACTTTTCTTGCACACCTTACTAAAAAGTATCACTTTCACCGCGATTCACAGGCGCGAAGTGCGATTTCTTGTGCACATGTTACAAAAAACAATTCTCTTTTCTTTTTTTTTTCTTGCAACAATGTAACAATTCGCTTGTGATAAGTCATGAACGGTCTTCACAGGCGTTAAGCTTTATTTGTAGAATGATGATTGGTCTATTTACATAACAGATTAAAAGGCGAGATATATAACAGAGCTTAACATGAAGCAGTTGTTTCTCGATGATCGTCGCTCGTCCTAGGACAATATCACCCTCGATGCTGGAAGTCGCCGAGAGTAACCAGAGAGAATGAAAGAGACCTACTAATCTTCTGCTCGTTCCTACAATTTTGGTGTTTTATTTGTCTATTCATAAATGTCTTCTTTGTCGGCAACGTAACGGACGATATCGGCGGGTCTGAGCAATTTGTCCGCGTCCATGTCGGGAATTTCAAAGCCAAATTCATCCTCCATAGCCATAATGACTTCGACGTGGTCCAGGGAATCCAGGCCAAGGTCGTTCAAGAAATGGGCATTGAGATTCAGCTGTTGAAATATTTCTTAAATTAGATACGAGCAAAGAGGAGAAAAGAGAATGAGTTTCTGCGGCGATTAGCAAAAGCCACGAGTCTACCCTACCTTGCTGGGTTCGATTTTGTCATAAAGCCCCAGAACCAAAAGTACCCTGTCGGTAATGGATTGGAGAGACATAGGTGGCTTATCGCTGTACAGACGAGCCTGCGCGACTCGTGGCTTCAGCGTAGCCTGCGCACACAGAAACCAAACAGTTTGTCATTAATTTGGCAACATCAAACAACCTTGTCTGCGGATACTTTGTCGTACGCCGCAACAACTTTCATCACGCGCTCTTCGATTTCTTTCTTCGAAAGTTTCGGCTGACCGTACGTCGAATAACCAACGAATTGCAGTCTTGCGGTGTCGATCTTATCGACCTTCGAAGTTTTCGTTCGTTGCATGAAAATAAATACAATTCGTTAAATAAAGGTTTTTGGTTTAAACGTTGACATCGCATCCATCGTCGCATGACGCGTGAATACCGATTAATTAAACATATCATCGAGATTCGTTACATAACGATTTTCGATTTAAGCACGAGCGGAGGGTTATTGAAAGAGCTGAAAGATTGTCCTCCTCCTATAGCTTTGCGGTACTACGACCGTTGCCGACGCGATCGACCAGATTTATTACCTTCGTTCGAAGATTCAATGGATCGTGTGTCGCGGAGTGAAGGAGCCTCGAGCATGACGACAGAACGACAACGGGCCTCTTCAATGCGAAACGACTCGCAGCAGTTTTAATTAAACCGGCGTTTCGTGATAATAATCGTACACCCGTGAGAGACGCCATTTTTCGACTGTTAAACACCGCAAAGTGTGCGTTTCTCGGCCTCCTTTATCGTTCGCTCTTCGTCCCTTCCGTCGTTCCAGTCGTCTCGGACGGTTAGCAACGCGTTTCGGATGAGCGCACTCAACCGCCTCGATGGTATGCGAACGAAGCCGGCAGAGCACACACGGAGCGTTGGAGTCACGTCGCGCGAGTCACATAACTGAGTTTCCACCGGGACTGAGAACGGACTGAAACGAGTCTGAACTGGTGGCAAAAATTCTAGTTAATTCGAAACTTTCTAGTCAGCAACCAATGTCGTAAGTGAATTTTGAGTCTACTTAGAATTTTTCCACTCGTCGAGAGCAAATCTCGACTCGATCTCACTCGCGGTGGAAACTCAGTAACAGACGCAATTAAAAATGTTCGCCACCGACCATTCCTTCACAGTTTCCAGACCGGCTTCCTTGATTGGTCGAAGCGCCGGTTCTAGACCTTCCCATTGGTCGAGGCAAGCGTGTGTCCCCAAACATTAATCGGTTCGTTGAGGAATGGTGTGCTGCTCAAATTTTAGTCTCAGAACAAATTTAGACAATTGTTTCAGTCTCGCGGACTCGCAAAATCGTTGTAAAAGGTTTCAGCTTCATCCTTAAGAAACTCTTTATGCATTCAGCGATATGAATTTCTGTACACAGGCAATGTCGAAGCATCATTTCCGGTTGCGGGCGACGCCGTAAGGTGCGGTGGAGGGGGACGCCCGTTTCCGTAAGGGTGAAGTTATCGTTGAAGGAAAGAATCGATAAACCGTGGTGTTCTCCCCCGGTATGGAAGCCAGTCACAAACAGCTTATTTATCTTAGCAATAATCAATCGCCGCAAGCTTTTGCGACGTCCAGAAAAAGCTTCTGAGTAGGCAAGTGAGTCGTTGAACATTTGTCGTCTGATTATCCAGAGATTTTCGTCGTTGACCGGAAGTGTCATTGGATCATCAAACGTAGCTTGCTTATTGTTTTGTTGTCAGATCTCTATCTTGTGAATTTAACCTAGAAGCGGGACAGTGTGTTTTCCTAGCAATTTTTCGGAGTTATTATTATTTTTTTTCCTTTTCCGTCGAAACACCCATGTAATTAAGTTGCCTCGAAAATTCGATGAACCGCGCGCTATCGCGATATCTCTAATAATCTTTTGCTCAAAATTTGGACGCGATAATATTATTTGCAAACTTTGCAGTCACAGATGATCAATGTTGGGGGGATGGTATTGTCGGTCCATCGCAAACAACAACAACGCGGCCCGGGAGGACGAATACGAGGACAGTCCGGACGAGGAAGTTCCGAACTACAAGGACCAGTACAGAAATCTTAAGCGAAAGCTGAAGTTTCTCATCTACGAGAATGAGTGTTTTCAAGAGGCGCTGCGCTCGACGCAGAGAAAACTGCTCAAAGTCAACAGAGACAAGAGCTTTCTGCTCGATCGTCTGCTGCAGTACGAAAAGGTCGACGCGTCTTTCAGCGAGAGCGACGAGACAGAATCGTCCGACGACGAAATGGCTAGACTGGACACATCCAAGAGGTAGCTAGAATCGTTCTAATGACTAAATAAAAATCGGCTTACACAAACGCGGAGAATACAATTGAAAGCATTTTTATTGCAGAAAAAAAGTGGATATAGCCGTGAACAATCACACGGCTCATCACCCAGCAGCGGCTATGAAGCCTGTTAATACGAGCAAGAAGAAAAAAGCTACGCCGAAGATACCAAAGCCCCACAATCCACCATCAGTGAGTTTCCATAATGATACATAATATTATGTTACAAGATTTTCGCCGAGTGCGAACTTTGCTGGCCGAACGAGACAAGGATAAAAATGGCACTAGGTGAAAATCTGATCCCTCCCGTCTAGTATACGATACGTTTTTTCCGACTTCCGATTGAAACAATGTTTCGCATGTGCACAAGTTAACAATGATTATTTATCAATTACCGAGTTTCTACCGTGAGTGAGATCGGACCGAGATTTTCTCTGAACTAGTGGAAAAATTCTAGTAGACTCAAAATTCACTTATGGGATTGGCTGTTGACTAGAAAGTTTCGAATTAACTAGAATTTTGCCTCTAGTTCAGACTCGTTTCAGTCCGGTCTCACTGACGGTGAAATTTCAGTAAATAATACGCGATTTCCCGCCCATGTTGCACGCGAGGAATGTAGTTATTTTACCGAAGTCGGGAAAAATTGTATATTATATTACAAGGAAGGGAAGTGCACGATTTTCGCCAAGTGTAAAGTTTGCTATCCGACCGAAGTGAGGACGAAAATCTCGACGAAGTGAGGACGAAAGCATATGATACGTTTCTTTGGACTTTATTAAAATGGCCACATTTTTTGCGTCGCGCAATCGTCATATTTGCCAATATTGATTACTTCTCCGCGAATAATAGGGCTTCCGGAGGGAGTAACTAGCCCGATTATTCCCTAGGGAGTAATGAAACACGTTCGCATAGATTTTTCCGCCGGTGTTGCACGCAAGGAATGCGATTATTGTACTGAAGTCGGAGTTTTATTGGAGGTGTCTGACTCATTCTATTGATTTACTGATCGAAAAATCTTTAAGGTGCAATCATCGAACAATCTGGTATCGATGTCTTTGATGTCTGACGGTCACATGACACCCGAAGAGGTGGAGCGACATTTGGAGTCGCGACAGACGTACCTGGAACTCGTGCCGGAAAAGGCACCGCCTACGGTCCCTACCGAGATGTTCAGTAACGATCCATCGCTCGATAGGTAAAATTTCTATTATCCCCCGCATGACTTTCGCAATGAAAATATCGCTAATCGCATTAACTTTACGTTTCAATTGTTCGACAGCGAATCTAACGAGGTCGGTGAACTCGAAACATCGCCGAGCAACATGGGCGAGGATTGTCTCAGCGTCGACATGATGCACGAATGAATCGGAGACTCGCGCGCTATCCGAAAAATTTCGCTCATAGTTTTAAACAGTTAATTAATTACCATTGCACATAAAGCGTCTAAAGCCCTCCCTCATCGATAATTGGTGTATCCCTGTAATTTAATCGTAATTCATGATATTATAATAGGCATTTTTATACATACCGTTTTTCATTGTTTAGTTTCTCTATCTGTGTGCTCGTTTGGCAGTTCGATGTATTTCTTTTTTTTTCACTATCGTTTAACGTCAAAATTTGACAGATCCTTCCTGGATCGGAGTACTCTAGGATGGAGCTAAATTTGCTCCACGAGTCGCACGATAAATTGCGTACGATCGTCAAGAGGACATTTCATCGGAAACGATGAATCTCGAGAGCGTATCGACAGCAAGCACGTTGAATCGTATAATTGACAAAATTGAGATAGAGTGCGAGGTGTCGTCGAGGATCGTAGGCGACATATCGGCGTGTCCTGGTTCGAGCGATGAAAATCCAACGCGCACCACTACCAGGTCGACGGCGGTAGGGCCGGGTCCGAAGAGAAGTACCGAGAGCGGCGCATCGGAAGTCACTTGCCGTATCTGCTATGACACGAATCCACACTTTCCTATACTGTTTCCCTGTCGATGCAAGGTAGTCGTTATAAAAATTCGATCAACCATTACGCTTGCATATTAGATATTCCGTGAAACGCCTTATGTACATCGCGATTTCATCATCCCGAAAGCCGCTCGCCAATAAATCAAGCTCAACACACATTTAGAGATAAAAAATAGTTCTTTGTTTCTTATATTACAGTTAATAATTCACAATAGTTCATCAATAGGTAGATCAATGGCTTTTCGCTTTATAATCTACCTCGATTCTTTGATTCGTTTGAAAACGAATTAATCGTGGTATTTGTCTAATTATTCAGGGTACGATGGGCGCGATACACTTGGCCTGTTTGGAGCGTTGGCTCGAGGAGAGCAATCGAAGCAGCTGCGAGCTTTGCGGCCATGTGTTCGACGTGGAGCGAACGCCGCGTTATCGCGCACTGCAGTCGATCATAATCTGGCTGTGCCTGAGTCAACAGCAGCATCAATTGTTCGTTAGAAGTTTGCGCGTCGATGTTCTACGTTGCGTCGTCGTTACACCGGTCACCATAGCATGTTCATACGTTTGCGTTGTTGCGGCCGATTTTTATTCGACGAACAATTACGATAATTTTCCACCGGCCAGATGGACGACATACTCGCTTCTCGCTATGATGACACTGCTCATATTCTCGTATTTCGTCTGGATTTACATGGCTATACAGTATCATCAGAGAGTGTGGTTTTACTGGTGGCAAAAGACCAGTATCGTGAGAGTTAAATTACCACCGGGCGTGAAGACGAACGAGAGCGAGAAGCTGGCGTGTCGCGAGTCCGAGCTTGTCTCACATGTCTGAGAGAATATAACCAAGGAGATGGTTTTCCTCTCGTCGCTCATTTTTTCTATGAGGCCCTTCGCTTTATCGACATCTTGCCACGACTCAACTGCGACGTGTATACCTTCCCTTTACTACCGTCCGAAACTTTTTTCACCCATATCTGCAAATATACAACACAAACCAAAACAACGTTACTTGCATTACTTTGAGCCACCAATATGGAATTTCAGTAAGCGTGATGCTGCAAAGGATACAAGCGGATAAATCTTACCACTTCGGTTCCTATCGCTGATATATTTGCGGCGAATCTTGCCAAATCTTTACCCTCTACGTAGATCGGTTGACCCCGATGGAACCTGAAACGAATATCACGTTTGTAAAGGTATCGTTAAGATCAAAACAATATATTCATTTAAGTTTCATTTTGTCGAGAATTATCGGGATGGGATTTGCCGGGCGATAAAGCTGTTTTTTTTTACTTTAAGTCTGGATATGAAATAAGCGCGTGTGACCAGATTAATGCGATTAAAAAAAAAGCTGATAGAAAGCCAAAAAAGCAGATAGACAGATAGAGACGTACCATCTTCTTTCGTACAGAAGTTTGCCGTCTTCTATTCTAGTCTCGACTAAAGGAGTATCGGGAGACGAAGGTATATGCTGAGTTGGGAGACTGACTGTATTGTAATGTGGCATTACTACTGTAAATAGAAAACCTCCATTATTGTTTTTCTTACTCGCAGTTTAAGTAATCGATAGCTCATTATTCCGCGTGTCGACTCACCTGGCTTTCGGACGGTCGTCAGTACTTTACCACGGCTTATAGCTTTCAAATCGCTCTCAATCTCTTTTTCGTCGAGTAAATAATTAACTTGAGCGGGCGGTGGCTTCCGACGCTTTTCAACTTTTTCCGGCACCGGGTCGTTCGGCCTTCGGCGCAATTTTCTCGTCATTACGGGCTTTACCTGTAAAATAATTTTTGTAGAAAAACGGTAAGCGATATCGCGGCCACGCGAATCGTAGACGTTCCTTACCTCCATAGAGTCGCCGGTGAGTTCCATAGTGTGACGATCCGACTCGATCATTTTTCTCTTCTCCTCCATATCCGTGAGTAAATTCTCCTTTAGATCTATCTTCTTCTCTTCGAATTCCTTCACGGCCGCTTTCTTCTCGAGTACGTAGTCTCGTTCCACCCACTCGATCAGATAGTCTTGATAAATTATGTTCAGTCGCAATCTATAAAATTGTTTCCATGAAAATCGGTTGAGCTCAAGATTTTAAGGTAGCTCCAGCGAGTGGTGTTCATTTAGCCTAAATTCGAGAAATTTGGACAAGAATTGCAAATACTTCCCGATGTTATAAAAATCTGAAAAAATTCATACTTATTATAGGCACTGAAAAGACTAATTTTGCATAATAATAATTAAAAAATGTTATTAACAAATTGTTGAAAAAAAAATTGTTCATCGAAATATGCGGTAACTCAACTTTTTTTGTTTATGAAAATGAGTCGTTCATTTTTCGGAATACGTATGAATTTTTACAGATTTTTATCTTTATTTTAATTTTTCTTGTTTTTTACATGGAAAAATGTGCAAAAATCAAAACAAAGACAAAAATCTGAAAAAATTCATATGTATTCCGAAAAATGAACGAATCATTTTCATTTTAAAAAAAGTTGAGTTACCGCATATTTCGATGAACAATTTTTTTTTTCAACAATTGGTTAATAAAAACTTTGAAATTATTATTATGCAAAATTAGTCTTTTCAGTGCCTATAATAAGCATGAATTTTCTCAGATTTTTATAACATCGGGAAGTGTTTGCAATTCTTGTCCAAATTTCTCGAATTTAGGTGAAACAAACACCACTCGCTGGAGCTACCTTAACAGTACACTTATTGTATTTTCGAGCACCTCTCCTTATACTGTGCCTCGAGCCTCTTCACTTTTCTATTGTACTCCGGATGACTTCCGTCTTTCAGCTGTTGCACCTGCTTCTTCAAGCTCGCCAGCTTGTCTTGGTACACTCTGAAAGCAAGCACCGATGCGCATTATTCGTCTGCATTAACTATTTACTCGCCTATTTATTTTACTATTTATTTGTCTGCATTAACTCGTTTACTATATATTAACTTATGGAGTAAACGAGCAGTCGAAGGAAAAAATAAAATCTCTCACTGTTCTCTTATCTCTGTGTATTCTTCTGACTTGCCCATGTCCGTTTCGCTCGCCTCTTCGGTGTCTGAGGTACAAAGAATTAGTTTAATGTAATGGTTTGCACCGAGTTGATGTTGAAGTTGACGCGACAAGTAAAATCGGAGCGCTTACCCTCGTCGCTTTCGTCCTGGTCTTCGGCGTCTCGCTCCTCATCCAAGTACTCCTCGTTATCCTCATCCATTTCGTAATCATCCTGTCCATGGACCGCGGAAAAGGGTGAGCCTTGATAGGACATCTTCGTATTTGCGTGTTTATACGAATTAGATACGAAATTAACTCCGAAACAACGTAATCATTTTTTCCCTCTCGATTGCGAATACGATTTAACGAACTAACTCATGAGAACGTTAGCAGTTCGCTGATGGAACTTATCATTATGAAGGGTTCGATGTATTTATATCAAAACTCCCGAAAGAACGAGCGCAGAAACTTTCGGCAACGAATATATTCGTCGCTTTCGGACACAGCTTGTACACACAAACAACTTGTGATTGTGACTAAAAAAACATAACAGGTCGAGGTTATGTTAATCATGACGAAACTTCCGCTGTAAACTCCGCTATTTCCGCCCTGCGCAGAATGCTACTGCGCATGCGCTTAGGTGGCGCACTTGTCACGACGATTTAAATTATTTCTCATAGCTAGAAATTGGAAAAATTGATGAGAAAACTCACAGATAGCTAAAGCCTTAAAAAAAAAAGCGGAATTAAGAAAATAAAATCGAAACATTATTTCTCATGATAAAATAAATAGTAGAGTATCATTTACACCAAACTTATTTAAGCGAAAACTCATTATCGTCAAAAAGTAACCACATTGGGGAAACACCATGTACAAGAATCTTATAAACTATAGAAGGCGCTCCAAAGCAGCTTTGGACCGAACTTATCTTTCTTCGAATATTTTAAGCAAGTGTGCGAACAAACATAAGCGGCCAACCACTTTTGTTTCATCAAAGTATTTTATTGTTACGCGCATTAAAGCATTTGACAGATAGTCTGAGCATCGCGAGTTCACGGCCAAATTTATGCTGTTTCTTTTCTTTGTTTTTTTTTAATTTTATTTTTTGTTACATTTTCAACTGGAAGTGACTTTCGATTTAAAAATCCAATTTTTCGATGACGTCATACTTGAAATACCTCACTCCCCATTTGAAAATTTGGTTTTGCGACCGAAAATACGTCACTTCCGGTCTGGTTGAAATAAGTTTGGAGTAAATGATACTGTACCAAAAAATGTCTTTCGATTTTTCTACAGACGCAGCGTTTCGTTATTTAAGCTGTTGAATACTGTCGTTGTGTCGAGCTGTTTCGTTGAAAAAAATATTCATTCCTTCGTTTTGCTTGTTTAAATTTATTATAAAATTATAACAACGAATTGACGAGTATTGAATCTTCATACATTACTTATTAACATAGTACATTAACTAGTCTTTATAATACTTAAACTTGTTGCAGTCGCTGTTTATCGATGGGAACTGGTTTTTTGTATTGATGAGATATGTTTTAGGAAAGTCATTGGCACTTTCGCTCTTTGAGTTTGCCTCGGGACTCTTATTTTTTTCCGTCGGTCAAACAGCTAGCTCTATTATGTAATATATAACGATTATAGTCAATGTAAATATAAATAAGACTTTCAATTAAAATTTACTCTTCGCTCGGTTGTACAAAAAAAAAAAAAATCTCGTCGATGCAACAGCATCGATCGTTCTCTTTCGATTCTATTTTTCGTTCGTTAATTCACGAGGAGTTGACTTGCTCGATCGCCGAAATTAGATTGTCTAGTCCGAGAAGAAATCCCTCCTCGTGATTTCCCTCCTTCCAGGGTGTTCTGTGGCTCAAAACTCGACCGTCGGGCACCTCGTATGTCTTGGCAAAGTCGATCAGCCACACCCCTACTTTCTCGTTGTCGTAGATCATGAAAATACTGCTGCCGATTACCTGTCGAAACGAACATGCAAACAAGATCGTAAGTAAAATTATTCTCATTAATATTAATTGAGCTATTAATTGTTCGATGCGAGCCTTTCTCTATGAGGTTGAAAAGAAGCGACGGCTTACCTCGTGAGTTTGAAAGTAACTTGAATTTTCCAATCTGGATCTAATGTCGCAAAGTCTCTCGAGCAATTGCTCCCTCGTTCTCGAACTATCGCCGAGAAACAGTCTCATAGTACGGAGAACCTGTTCCTGAGACTTTACAGTCTTGAGGTCAGTAATCGGCGGTGCGCCGGGAAGTTTCATAGCTTCGATACGAAATCCATGACTGCACGTGGAGCTCTGTTCTTCCCGGAACTGCATGTATCTCAGTTTCGTAACAGCCCTCTGTTCGTGCTCCAGCTCCGTCGGAGCGGTGGGATCGACCGCGATCATCTTCGTGTACAAATCCGGTCTGGCAGTGGTCTTAGAAACTTCGGACTCCAAGAAAGTCCTCGTACCGAGTTTAATGTCCATGACATGAGGATCGTGAAAACCGAACAGAAGATCCTGCAGCTCAATGAACGTGTCGCCCTTGTACTCGACTTCGCGATAATATCTCGGCACGCAGTCACGCATATTGTCGTCCTTCGAAAGAGCCTCGTACGCGTTTCTCTCGGTATTCTCGGCACCTCCGGTTCGGCGCTTCCAGACCGTTCCCGGCCCGGCCGGTGCGAAACCGTCCGGATGGCCCGATAATTGGAACCACGACTTCAGACGATTCTTCAGAAGAACGTCGCTCGCCGGTGCCGTCAACTCCAGAGCATTCTGCAATGATAACATTTCATTTAAAGAGACCTGTTAATTTTTTTTATTAATTTTTTCTATCCATTTGATATTTCTGTTCATATTTTTTCTTTTTCTAAATTTCCTTTGTTTCAAATTCATTCATTTCATTTTTCTAATTTTTCATTTAGGGACCTGTTAATTTTTTATTACATTCTTTTTTTAATAATTTTGTTTACATTTTAGTCTTTCTAAATTGACATTGTATTACGCTGATTAACGATTATTATTGTGAAAGGAGATTTCTAGTATAATAACCAAATAAACATAAATATATCTTTTTTTTAAATCTGTAAAAATTAACATACCAGTGCGAGGTACTTGAGCGAAACATCCTCCCCGGGCATCGTCGTATCCGACAGTACATTAGGAAACTGTTGCATCGTCGTATTGAGAAGAGTCGATGGCCTAGCATCGCAAACGGCGATACGTCCGTTAGCCGTAGGCGAGAGGTTGCATATCTTGCTGTCGTTGCAATTTTCACATCTGCCCGCGTTGTTGTTGCTCCTTCGCCATTGACGAAAGGCGTGCACCGGTGAGCACGTACCCGACGACGCTGACGACGAGGCCGACGGAGCGTCGGCGAGTTCTCTCCTTTCCTCATATTTTTTATCGCTCTCCTGTTGCTTGCTTCTCGAAAACACGATCCTATCGTGACTCTTGCGATTGACTCGCTGCTTTGATTCCTTGCTCTCCTTGTTGTTCGGTGGCTGTAACACGAAGAAACCCGCGAATTATTTCGGCTCTCGACGACGACGGTGGAATTATTGCCGACGGAGTCGTATCGAGATAATCAGCTGCGTCGAACGGGCTTACTTTTTCTCGCGTTTACGGCGTTGGTTTACGGCGCTTCAGTGTCGAGCAACGGCTCGTCGCAGCACGAACAAAGAAACGATTCGCCTTCGATAATTTCGAGTGTTTTGTTATTTTTTTTTTTTTTGGAAATTTCTTTCTCGCACGATCGGAAAAACACTGTAGCGGAGATAATCGAAAGAAGGAATAACTGGAAACCCATTAATCTTCGCAGTCGGCCAATTATGTTGACTAATAAACTCAACGACTAAAATAGCCGAGGCAGGCGTCTGCTCTGTTGATTGTAATGGCCTTATTACGCGAGCACGTGGCTGATGCGTGAGATAATTGGGGAAGCCTCTAGCACCAGAGGGCAGGTGTAACGAGAGTACCAATTCGTGTGTTTTGCATGTTAGAGAGATAATTTCATCCGCGGGTGAAAATCCTTCGAAGTTACGATTAAAAAAAAGTGATAAACGACTTATAACCTTATTTGGTACATCATCGAGATTGCGACAACGTTCCGTCAGCAAAATCTTGCATCTCCGCTGCTAAAATTTACCAACTAAATACACGCTCTTCGCCGGATTCCGCCTATCTTCGGTACTCTCGAGAAGGGGCCGTCTTTATAAATTTTTTATAACGCAGCATTAAAGAGTCTCGTGACGATCCGGCACGCAGCTCCGATGATAGCATCGTCGAGACGAGCGAATTCCTCTCGCCACTCACACAACACACACACACACACACACACACATACACACACACACACACACACACACACACGCACGCACGCATACTCGAAGCACGCGATGTGTGTGCGCGCGTGCGCGCAATTTATATTTTCGTCCTTTGCTTTAGCTACACCCCGACGATCGTGTTTGTGTGTAAGCTTTTGCGAAAGATTCACAACGTAAATGGTCGCTCATCGACGTGCGAGCGAGAATAAACCGTTGAACAATATGTTTGCGTCTCGTTACTCATTTCAAATCGCTGCTCAACGTGCGTAACGCACACATCCGCTGTACTCATTCTCGTCGCCCATTGTGTGATACGCGTGTGAGACTACATTAAGTGCCCGAGCGTTTATACATTACTGCCTTATCATGCGCGTTCGTTAACCGCTACCCTTCCGCGTGTAAAGACCAATTACTACTTATAAACACTATATATTTGATGATGAAATATCGTTGTGAGTTAACAAATTTATTACCAACTTTTCTTAACTACATAGGCTAGAGCTGAAGCTAACCGGCAAGATCAAATCGGTCAAATTGTTCTCATAAACGTTTTTATTATTTCTCGATAATAAAATTAACGGAGAACCACTAAAGTGTTACCGAAAGACCGAAAGTACGTTTCATTAAGTTTTGAGTTTCTTAATCGCCGCCCTTCCGCGTGTAAGACCGATTACCATTTATACACACTAAGTTTGACGATGGAATATAAATTTTTTTAAATTATAACAATAGTTATAATTTAACAAATTTATGACGAACAATTTTTTTATTTATTTTTTATTGTATAGGCCGATGGACAAAGTTAACTGACGAGATCAAATCAGTTGAATTGTTTCAATAAAAATTGTCACTGTTATTTATTAATCAATAATAAAATGAACGGCGAGCCACTAAAGTTACCGAATTTTATGTCTCACACATTTTTTTTTTTTTTTAACAATGCGCGTTCGTTAACCACGCTACCCTTCGGCGTGTTGTAGATTAAAAAATTCATGGACGGACGATTGTTTATCATTTTTTTTTTTAAATTGTATAGACGGACGGATAGAGTTATGCAACGAGAACAAGTCAGCAAAATTGTTTTCGTAAACATTATTATTATCATTAATTGATCAACAATAAAATGAGCCACTAGAGTTACCGAAAAATCGAATTTACGTTTCATTTGATTTTCGAACAATGTAGTCGAGTCTAAACCGTTCGCACGGATGTTGATGTCATAAGTATTCAAGTCCACCGGGCTTTGCGTGTCTCTGTTATCGGGTGTTTTGATTGCCGGTATTGTTTTCATCGGTGTGCGTATAACGCACCGGCGAAAAGTTTTAATTTAATGCAACGCCGCGCGAGATAAGCCGCCGGTTGTTCGAGTGACAATGTCGTCATCGGTACGATAAGGAGTTTTAACGAGAGTAGCCGGGAATGAAATTCAATCCTGTCGAATGCACGGGTTTCAATTTCGCTCGCCCGTTGTTCGATTAATATCCGAACAGCGCCGGTTACCGCAAGAAGTAATCTCGTCGACGGCTTCTCGAGGGTTATTTACGGCGAACGATCCATTGTTTTGTTTTGTTTTGTTTTGTTTTTTTCGCTTTCATTTATCTTTCTCGTTCTCTTCGACGCCGGAATATATTGCCCTTGGAAAACGATATCTGAGCAGTCGAGAGGCGGCTTTGAGCTTTGCCTCGAATCATTCGACGAGGTCACTGCGACGAGGCGAACACGCGAAATTTGTATGCCGTTGATAAAGTTGCTTCCGAGGATGAATAAAATGAAAAAAGAAAAAGAAAAAGAAAAAAAGAACGACTCCCGAGGTGTTTTCCTTGATTCAACGACGAGCGACCGACTCTCCGCTCACTCTCTTCTCTCCCACAAGAATTTTGATGTGTTACCGAGTTTCGTTGTGTCGGTCGGGCATGCCGGTGTGTCTGGCACGATCAGACCGAAAGTTCAGCAGGAAGCGATGGGTCGTTCATCCGTTCCGAAATAGATTTTTTTTTTTTTTTTTTTTTGCGACGCCGACCGAGAATCGCGACGCTCGCCTATAGTGTCATCGTTTCGTCCTACATGTGAACACATTTTTTTTTTTTTTTAATTTCTCACAATAACATTATTTTGTTTAAACGGCACATCCGTTTGATTTTAACGTTGAACAGGAGAGCACGGCCTCTCGCCGCCTAGAGCGGCACAGCCAGTAGGTCGTCGCCGGACCTTTCACGGAGGGAGACCTACTTGACTCTCGGCCGTTCTCCGCCAGAGCGTTTAGCAGAGCGGGCGCACACGCCAGTCGATGGAAGACCCAATCCATGTCGCGAGGATCGTGCGATTTTGCCCGTAACGGTAAATGGAACGCGAAGCAGCGACGAGGACGCATTTCCTATCGTGAAATTTTGTCTAAAACTCTTGCCGCGTGATATTGCAGAAACGATGAATAAAGGCGACCTTTGGATACAGCATTCTCGATTTTCCGCTCTTACCATAAAGTCCGACTAGAGTTCTTAAGCTACGACGTAACGGGGGGGGGGGTACGCACACGTCCCTGTCGCAACAATAAAAAGCCGAATGAAAGAGACTCCCTGTAATCCGCAATTCCATCGTTCTATCGCCGAGGCTTTTCCGTCAACGATCCCACAGTGAACTTGTATAATGTAAATCGAGAGCACGCGTGATTTATGTACCTTGTTGAAGTGTGCCTGGAGTAAACGCTCGTACTGATCGACCGCACGAAGACAGATCCTCGTTGTGAAGGCTTCCATTCGTGCTGGCAGAGGCGCGTGGCACACACCGCTTGACATTATACTCGATTAGTAACTGTTAAATCACTCTCCAAAACGCTCCCGTAGAATCCTGACGCTTTCACGGAGTTGTAATTAAAGGAGAAGATGAGAAAAAATAAAAAAAAAAACTACTTCACAATCTCCACCGAACCCTTTCACTCGATACACTGATTCATCGACACCGATTGATTCACGCAAACGGGCGATTATTTTGCTCGGCGTCTCTTTTGTCACACTGTGAAGACGCCTCGTCGATCGAGCTCGGAACCTGTGGAGAGGCGCGCTCGAGGATCTTCACGCCGATCTTATCGTCGAACTTGCGAGAATACGTCGATGGAGAAAACTCATGTTGGTTCCGTGCAAAATGTGTGTTTCTGTAAAGGTTGCCCGTACCGCGCCTGCTCACTACTGCCTGCTACTACTGAACAGCCGAGAGAGTACCAACGTCATTTTATCGCTTCGGTCTCTCCCCCGCGTCTCTCTCCCACTTTGAAACTACCGACACACGGTCGAACGTTAACTCATCCACGGCCTTTACACATTCGTAACACCAACCCCGTCACAGACAGACTTTCCAGCCCTTCGGTTATTTTATATTCACAATCTTCGTTCGTTCACTGCGTGTGTTGACTATACATTTTTTTTTTTTAGGTTTCCCTACCCCCTCTTATCGATTGTACTCTCGGGGCGATTTCGGCGAGTTCTCGAGCAAACGTTTGAGTAAGCAAACTAAGAACGCTCGGTCGAGGACCAATGGAAATATCGAAACTGTCTTTACGCGTGTAAAATTATGGAATAAAGAGCAGTCGATTCGTCTACAGTGTTATTTGTCGTGCGAGGAATCTTTTTTTTTTTTTTTGTTTACTCGGTAAAATATCGGATTTGCGAAATGTTATGCCGGAAATTGCAGCTGGAGACCACCGTCTCAGGTTCGCAGTAATTGCTGTTAATCAGCATCGCTTGTGATGAATCGCGGTTGCTCACCGTTCGAAGCTCCGACGAGGAATGATTCACGTGCGGGCATCGAGATCCTCGTTTGCTGAAACTCACGGCGTAATGATATTGTTTTCTTTTTTTTTTTTCTCTCTCTTTCGACACAATTACCGTGCGCAATCCACAGCTTGGCGGAAGAGGTTCGATGAACAATCGGATGATGCAGCGATCGCTATCGATAGAATTGCTGTGAAAAATAAATTAAACGGAGACCTCATTAATGTAGCTATGTCGCTTCGCGCTAATTTCGCATAAGTACGAGAAAAATTAGAGAAAATTGCAAGTACTTCTCGACGGTATAAAAATCTTTAAAAATTCATTCATATCAAAGGTACTGAAAAGATTAATTTCGCATAATAATCATTTCAAAATGTCATTAACAAATTAATCAAAAAATTAATTGTTTAACAAATTATCGGGCAAACCAACTTTTTTCTTTAATGAAAATCATTCGTTCATTTTTCTGAATACGTATGAATTTTTTCAGATTTTTCAGTCAACTTTGATTTTTTTTTGTTTTTTCACACATTTTTTGCATATAAAAAAAAATCAAAGTTGACTGAAAAATTTGAAAAAATTCATACGTATTCAGAAAAATGAACGAATCATTTTCATAATAAAAAAAAAGTTGTGTTGCCGGATAATTTGTTAAACAATTAATTTTTTGATTCATTTGTTAACGACATTTTGGAATTATTATTATGCACAATTAATCTTTTCAGTACCTTTGGTATGCATGAATTTTTTTCAGAATTTTATACCATCGAGAAGTACATGCAATTTTCTCTTATTTTTCTCGAACTTATGCGAAATGAGCGCGAAGCGACATAGCTTAAGACTTGCTAAAGCACGGAATTAAAAAGTATACCGCGTGTTTTACGTCGAGCGATTTTTTTGTTTTTGTTGTTGTTTTTTTTTTCGTGCGATGATATCGTGCTGGCGCTAAATTTAGATTGGACATTATTCTCAAGCACTGAGAGAGCAGGATATTCTAGTTATCATCGTTGTGCAAACAGTATACAGTGCGAGGGAGGAATGGGTATTTGATAGCTAGTTATCGCGCGTACGCGACCTTCTTGCGTTCACGATAGACGAAAGCCGAACGGAAATTATGGACTCCCCGGCCGGGAAGTACTTCCTCTCATCGAGGACAAAAAAAAATACCATTAATTCACGATTGAATTTCTGCAACGACTGATAATTCAGCTATTCAGATCGCCTTAAATTGGATTCGCCACCGAGTCGTCGCTGTGCATTCGTCTCGACACTAATTTCCTCGAAATTGAAAATGAAATTCGAACGGAAATCATGGACTTCCCGGCCGTAAAGTACTTCATCTCATCGAGGACAAATATCATTAATTCACGATTGAATTTCTGCAACGACTGATAATTCAGCTATTCAGATCGCCTTAAATTGGATTCGCCACCGAGTCGTCGCTGTGCATTCGTCTCGACACTAATTTCCTCGAAATTGAAAACGAAATTCGAACGGAAATCATGGACTTCCCGGCCGTAAAGTACTTCATCTCATCGAGGACAAATATCATTAATTCACGATTGAATTTCTGCAACGACTGATAATTCAGATATTCAGATAGCCTTAAATTTTATTCGCCACAGAGTCGTTGCTGCAAATTCGTCTCGACATTAATTTTCTTGAAATTGAAAACGAAATTCAAACGGAAATCATGGACTTCCCGGCCGTAAAGTATTTGCTCTCATCGAGGACAAATACCATTAATTCACGAATGAATTTCTGCAACGACTGATAATTCAGCTATTCAGATCGCCTTAAATTGGATTCGCCACAGAGTCGTTGCTGCAAATTCGTCTCGACATTAATTTCCTCGAAATTGAAAACGAAATTCGAACGGAAATCATGGACTTCCCGGCCGTAAAGTATTTGCTCTCGTCGAGGACAAATACGATTAATTAACGATTGAATTTCTGCAACGATCGATAATTCAGCTATTCAGATCGCCTTAAATTTTATTCGCCACAGAGTCGTTGCTGCAAATTCGTCGCGACATTAATTTTCTTGAAATTGAAGACGAAACCCGAATGGAAATCGTTAACCGGCCGGGAAGTATTTCCTCTCATCTCGGGCAAAAACGTACCATTAGTCAACGATTGAGTTTCTACAACGATTAATCATTCAGTTACTCAGATCGCCATAAATTTTGATTCGCTGCAGAGTCGTCGCTGCAAATTCGTCACGACATAAATTTCCCCGAAATTTAAGACGAAACCCGAACGGAAATCGTGGACTCCGTTCACTGGTCCTGTCGATTCACTGGCTGGCTCATCCTGCTTCCTCTGATCGAGCCTGAAAAAGTACCATTAATTCGAGATTAAATTTCTACAACGATTAACAATATTGTTGCGCGGATCGTCATAAATTTATTCTCAGCTCAGTCGTCGCTGTAAATTCGTCTCGACATTAATTTCCTCGAAATTGAAGCTATCCCGTGCAACACAATTATCTACAATTTCCAATTTTTTAATTCACCTAATTGTGACGAATATCGTGTCTCTCAGTCTCTCACCCACGCAAAAAAAAAATATATATATATATATCTTCGTCAGAGTGACGATTTCCGAGAGAAACTACAGCCGCGGTTATAAATGAAGCTGAAGCTGCCACCGCGGCACTAATTCCATCATGAAGGAATCTCTTCACCTTGGAATTGAAGAATTTTTCCGTCGACGCTATCGTATACGCAGTAAGGTGTGAATCTACAAACCCGCCGCTTCGACTTTTCGCGCTCAAACAAGTACACGCGCGCTCTCGCCTAAAGAGAGTATTTGCCAGAGAGTGGGCGACACTCGCAAACTTTCGTGAATAAATGTTTTGAGACATTAAAAGAAATAAAATCAAAAAAATTGCGAAATCTGTCTCGTCGTTGGGGTGTTTTTATCCGGAAGGTGAGAGACGGATTTCGAGGTCAGAGACGCTCGATGTGGCAAAACTCATTTCGAGCTCTTATAACACCAGTTTCTCTCTGTCGAACTGCCCGGCTATCGCCGGCCGTTATAAGGGGGGCTACCGCTTTATCTCTCTTATTGCCCGAGAGCACGCAAGAACGTGCGTCATTGCGGGCACACATGACGTCTCTTGGTGCTTCGGCCCGTTTCTTCGCTCCGATCGCACCGAGTGGTGAAATGTGACCCGCTTCAAACATCACACTTGTAGAAAGTTCGCGAACTTCCGTCAAGAACAAACAAAACAAAACAAACAAAAAGAAAACTAAAATATCGTACGTGAGATGAGAATTTTCGAAGATATAACTGTTATCAAAATCTAAAAAAAAAAATTATAACTACAATGCACGACCGTAGAAACGGTCGATTAGAATCACAAAAAAATGTACTCGAATCGAGCGGAACGGAAACCGGCGTCCAATTGACATAAGATATAACGATTTCTGACGGGGCGAATTATGCAACGAAACGTACGATCGTCATATACGTAACAAGGACATCTAGGCCAGTCAACTTTTCGAAGCTAATTACGATTTCGAACTCGCAGATCGGAGAGCCTTGATAAACGCGTGAATGAATTCCGAGCGTTTCACCAAGGCGAAGGATGAAGCGCCGAAGCCAATAGGCGAAAGGGATTGCGTCTCGATGAAGTTGAGACAGAAGAGGAGGAAGAAGACGAAGAAGAAGAAGAAGAAGAAGAAAAGTGAAGACCTGGTAATAGGTCCGCATCGTCTGGTGAGTGGGTATAGACTGGATCCACGCTCGTCTAAAGCCCACTGGATAAAAAAAGAAGAAGAAGTGAGACTGTGTGTCTCGATGGTCCGGTAGAAAGTGAGAAAACAGTAGTGGGTATGCGTGTGTACGCGACGAGGGAGCGAGAGAGAATGAGCCTCGCCGCTCCGTAGCCTCGTTAGTCCATGCCTCTCTGTCCGTGTCTCGACATAATTTTTCTCTTCTTTTTTTTTCTTCTTTCAGTTAGTTTTTTTTTTCTGCTCTCCAAGTATGCGAGCTAAATGTTGAACGTTCGATGTACGAGTGTGATGGTGAATACCGTCTCCCCGGAGGTCAGCATTGACGCAAATCCATCCGATGTCACGTGACCCCGGCGGTAGGCCCCGAACACAATACCCTCTCCGACGACACTTGTGCCGTCGAGCCGACGAGCCACCTTTCATTTAAATCCAATGCCTGGCCCCGCTGCCACGTACGTGCGTCCCTGTGTGCATATATGCGTTTCATGAGCTCCTCGACACATTTACAATAACACACGAATTACTATTTATAGTGGAGAGAGAGAGAGACGTATATATATATATATATATACGTGTTATGCAGAGAGATAAATATCTGGCCCACCCACGCGTTAATCAACAATTAACACTCATCCGGCAAACGTCGAATTCTGGTACCGAACATACGCACTGGAACATACACTGAGGACTACGGGCGATTTACTATTCAGCTTTGTCGCTATTGACCCATGGCGAATGTTTTGCATCAGTTTTTTTTATTTTATTTTATTTTTTTATAGGGCGATTAGAATATTTCTTTAGTAGGAATTTAATAGAAAATAATCAGAACGATCACGACGATTGCCGTTGTCGGAGATTAGAGGGCTCATCGGGAAGGCACATGTGAAAAACCGCACTTCGCTTCGAGTTTCATTAGTATTCATTAACGTTATCTATACAAATAGCGAGATATATCTCAGTACGTAGTACACAATGGCACGTGTTCGCGCACTGAAAATTCATAATATTCTTTGTAACAAGCTTTAAAATCGATATTTCTCATGTCGCGTTTGGAATATCGATGGCGTCTTTAGCATAAAAATTTGTCGCTGTAAATTTATCAAATTTATTTATATATTTTCTCGTCTATTGTTAGCGATCGAGAGGTATGTCGAGAGTAGTTAAAAAAAAACTCAGCAAGATCCGCCAATGCATTATTTACAGTTGAAATAATTGCTTCGGCCTCAAACTGGAGCTTAATTTTTTTTTTCGCACTTGTTTATCTTCGAGATACGGGAATTGAATTCCAAGGCGTAGCTGAGAAATCTAATCAGAGCTTGTTCGCAGAATCTAATACGGCTCCAAATTTACGAAATTCGATGGCCAAGTCTCGTGACGCACGAGATTTTTTAACGATCCCGGAAGTGGCTTTCTAGTTTTTGTGGCGTTTTCTGTCGTCAGCCAGATGGGACGGCGGGAACTGCCCAGAGATGACAAACTCGACGCGCTCAAAGCCGTGGGAAGAAGAACTCCACCGAGGGCAACAATATTTTTGCGGGCATCCGGCTCTATCTCTTGCATTCCTCCTCTTTTTTTTTATTTACTGTACCGCTATACGGTCACGATTTTTCGCACTACTAGCGGCGATGCGTATGACCGGTTCGACGATAGACACGTTCGGCTTCGTGTGCGCCAATCGTTTCCCTTTGATTTCGCTTTACATAAATCATTTGAACAATCGATGTTTTCCTGATGCATCCATGCGCTACTCTCTATACGCTCGATCGTCGTAAGATTTCACAAAAAAGAATTCACATTACCTACTATTGATGTCTACGTCTTTCAATTAGTGTCGCCTTTCAATTATCACGGAAAAATCGTTCTGGCAAACTCAGATTTTTTAATTATTTAAAAATGTATAAAATGTATAAAATGTATATTACTAATTAAACGATTTGCAGTATTTGATTTAGATTAACAAACAAACAAAAAAAAACAGTTGAGACACTTTCAGCAAACCTCTGTGAAGGTCTCCGACGAGCTGAGCAGCTGCATACTGTAGTGAAGAATCTTCGCCAAATCCTGACGCTGCTTATCGTCCGGTGTGTTGAGAAGCGTCAATCTACCGAGAACCTCCTGTATTCTCTGAGAAAATCCTGCGCTCCGTATCGTCAGTTTGCCCTTTTGATTGTTGCTCACCAGAGACCAAAGTATCGTGCCTGCTATTCCTATCTCGCTGAAGGAACTGCTCTCAAGTATTGTACGGAGAAGATTTATGAAGGCCACTTTAAAGAAATGTACACATTAAATTTATTAACGACAGAGAAAAAAACGAACTTCTTTAAAGACTATAACCGGCGAAGAATTGATAATCACCTGAAGCGAGGAGACGAGGCCTGTTCGACGAATTGAATACCAAATTGCGCAGCGTTGAAATAGCCAACAGTCGTGTCGCCGGTGTGTTTGACCTCGCTAATTCGATAAGGACGTCCAAGCCGTCTGGAGCCTGACGATAAAACGGGAATACATTAACACGTGTGTTAGCGACGGAAGCTCGAAGATAATTGCAGAACGATAAATAGGGAAATTTACTTTTGGAACGCAAACTTGTCCCTCCTCGTAGAACGTGAAGTCATTGAGAAATTCCAGACAGTAAACTTCGAGAAGAGGCCACGGTTTTACTCTCTTTGTTGCTACCGGATGAATTTTCCCAAAGAATTGCAGGAGATTGCTCTAAAAGTAAAAAAAAAAGGACGATTTTACAAACAAGGAAGCTTAGAATAAAAAATTGCATCGTCGCAGTGGGTAAAACGAACCTTCGAAATGGCGACTCGACATTCGTGAACATGAACGGCATTTCGCAAAACGTGAAATGCAAAGTGCAACTTTTGATTATTGAAGTGACGGCCGACCTTGTCGATTTCTCTGCCGACGAGGCTTATTACAGAATGCAACAAGGAAGCTGTGTTGGGAGTTCTTCTAAGCCCCGAGCCGTGTAGAGCAGTCGTCAACGTCAGCGAGTGCGAGCCTGACGGGAAAAAGATAAGGTGCGATTGTGTTAAGAAAAACAAAAAAAAACAACGTACGATCATACAGTAACTTACCCAGTGATTACAAATAGATTTAAGGTAAACATGTATATATTCCAAGTGAGAATATGTGTCTGTAAAACAATCGACTTATGGTCTACGACCGTTTACTTATTCTAATCACCTTCTGAGCAATTAGTCGTGAAGGTCGCAACGAGTTCGAGAACCGAGGCGATAGTCTTATCGTCGAGCGATATCCACGCCCAGAGTTTATGTAGAACGTCCGCCAAACCTGCTTTGGCGAGTCTCTCCTTCACCTCGACGCTGTTGTACATGAAGTTCATCAGGAGAACGAGAACTCTTCTCGTGTCGTTCAGCAACGGACAAAACTGTGTAAAAAAATCAACTGAACAACAATTACATCTTCGATAATATGCACACATACCTTTTTATCTCGGTTAGTTTTAGTTTCGTGTATCTGATAAGGCTGAAGGGTGAATTCAGTGTGAAATTCTTTGAGTATCACGAGACACGTTTCTCCGAGATTTTCGGCCAGAGCAGTTTTCTTGGCTTCCGCAGAGACACATAGCAAATTCGACAGAGCTCCGATAACGATGTCCTTGTCTCTCGTAAAATTTAATAAATTCTTCGACTTGGCGTAATTATGAGCGATGAAGAGATGTATGAGATTCTTCGAAATTTCGCAACCGAGCGGTACGCGTTGCTCTCCTCTTTCTCTTCCGCTCGCGTTCTCCTGTTCCGAATTCGGTGTGCCGATCGAATTTTTCGCAACGGACAGCTTATTTATGCTCGATAAAACCTGACGCAAGTGGTAATCGTCGTTGTGAAACGAATCCGAGGATATTACGAAGGTCGTGTCGAGGACCGAGCTTAAAGATAGATCCGCGGATTCGTGAATAATATTGTTTTTCTCAATCTCATCGTCGCTGCTCCGTTGAATCTCCTGAGACAGTAGAGACGCCAGACATCCTATGGAACTCATACGCAGTTCCGGGAGAGATTCTTTCATCGATTGGCTGATCGAACTGAGAATTGTCTGAGGACCTGAGAATTCGTTCGACGTTATCGTTTCCATGTGTTGCTGTCCGCTCTCCGTGAGCGAGAGAGCCGATAAAAAATTGTATACCTCTGTGCAAAGGCTCTTTCGCAAATACGTCACGCGTCCTTCCTCCTCGACTGCGCAGAGAATACGAGATTAAACGTAGATATTGCATTTTTGAAAAAACAACGTATTAATTTGGAACGAAGCGATAAATAACTCACAGTAACGCTCCTTTTCCAAGTATCTCAACAGCAGATACATAGTCTCCGACGAAAAGCTCGCAACAACAGCGAATTCTTGACAGTGAGTGATGCAGTTTGTCAGCAATGTACAGAGGCTTATGTACATCTCCAGAATATCGCAATATTGCGACAGAGTTTTTCTCTCGAGCTCGTCGTATGCCGGTATATCCCCGAAACACCTGCAATGAAATAGAAACGAACCTTAAACTCACCAAAATATCTAAGAATGGATCTATTCGGCGTAAAATCTTAGAAAAAGTAGATTGGCATACCCGAGAAAATATTTGTCCAACGATTGTTCGTAAATATGTTTGGCGACTTCGAATCCACCGACGAGTATCAAGTTATTGAGCAGAGTACAAGTTACGCTGATAAGCGAGGGTGTGGCCACAAAGTTGCTGCAATTTTCCTCATCGTCGTCGTCGTTGGCGTCCTAATGCAAAACATATCTGCAATGGTTGTACAGAGTAAAAAAAAATAATAATACAAAAGTAAAACGCGGAGCTCACCAGACTTCCACCCATTTCGGAGCGCGTACTTTCCTGATGTTCGAGGGTCGCACCGAGATAGATGTTTGAGCACAGAACGCTAATCTCGTAGTATATGTTGCTCTGCTCGATGCAAATCACCAGAGCGTTTGACTTCAGAGAATCGACGTATTGGAACGCAGTCCTATTAGAATTTTTGACCAAATTAGCAAGCGCTATGCAAGCCTGCTCTCTCACGATGCAGCATTCCTCCCTGTTAGTTACGTAGCGGAGAAGCGTGTGACACAAGTCGCTTGGTGCAAGAGCAATGATTTTGAGCAACAGACAAGCCGTGTGATCCGCTTTCGTCAACGCCGCTAGGAGTTGAAAAGCCGACGCTCGGACCAGTGGATCGCGATTTCTCCAAAGCATCGGCAACCAGCTCAAGTTACGATCGTCGTCGTACCAAAATCCTTTCCATTCATTTTTCGAAAAATTACATTGCATCTCGTACAGGAGATGATTAAGGCAGATTATAGAATTCCTCGTTATCGAGAGTCCCATGAAACTCACGGTTCCGGCACCGTAAAACGATACGATCAATTCTATCAGAGCATTACCAAGAGACGTGAGAAGATTTCTGTGATTTTGCCACTGGCACTTGCTCGTCAGGTACGTCAGGCAACGCAGCAACCGATCCAAATAAGCTGCACAAAAAAAATCACACAAATTAGTTTCGATATCGGAGATTTCGTATTACAGGGTGGCCACTAAATCGGACGAAAAAAATTCCCTGACATTTCCCTGACAAATTTTCCTACAGAATTGTGAAGAAAGCAACACGGTGGGAACATTATATATGTTTATTTTTATTTACTCTTTGGTATTTTTTATTAAATTATATCTTTGGAAAGAATGAACAACATAAGAATTATTTTCTTCCTTCATCGCCGTAATTTTTTCATTGAGAAGAGCATCTTCTTGTTTTGTATTTTTTACGAGTTCTTTAAGCTCGAGTGCCTGAGCGAGTTTATCTATTATCGCCGATTCAACGGTGGTTAGAACGCCCGATTATTAATAGTTATAATGAATTTGTAATCGTGATTGCAGATTTTTAATTTATGTTTTTTATTTACCTTAAAAAAAAAAACAAAAAATATATGTCCGCCCATAATTTTTTTTCAGCAGTACGCAAAAAAAAGTTCGCCCATACACGTTTTTGTTCTCGATTTGATATTTCGTATTTTCCCTGACTGATATTTAATTCCCTGACATTTCCCTGTTTTCCCTGACGCTAAAAAAATGCCCTGACATTTCCAAGTTCGCCAGGTTTTCCCTGACAGTGGCCACCCTGTATTAGGCGATCGGAAGATTAGAATTTGACCCTTACCGAGATTGTAAAAGTGTTGTTGCTGCTGTGGGTGTTTCTGATGATGCTCCGACGTTTGTTGCTGATCGCCGAAGCATAGATTCGAAACTATGAGCTCGATAAAGTTAATCCACGAATCTTCGACCACGAAGTCGTCGCCGACCTGCTGAGTCTCCTCGATCGCGGAGGCGGATGTGACGAGCTTCAAAACCGCCTCGTGAACTTCCTGGTTGTCCGTGTTCATCGTCCCGACCGAATCGCTCAACGATCTCGTTACATTTTTTCGTATCACGTTGCAGAGCCAAGCGCCATTCTGTCCGCTCAGTTCGGCATTTATGTAGCCGTACAAAAAATTCAAAACCTCGACGAACAACTCGCAATCCTCCTTGTTGGTCGGCTGCGAGAGCAAGAAACGCACGAACGACTGTTCCCAGGGAAGTTTCTTCAGGTCCTCCATGCTACTCTCGTAACGCAGCACCTTCCACAATTCGAGATACATGGAAAGATATTCCAAGGCTGCGGCGACTTGCAAGTGCGTCGTCGAATTTTGTATGTTAACGAGCTGCTGCTTTACACAGTAATATATCGAAGTGTAGCGCAATGAGAAAAATTCGTCTTCGGTGATGCGCAGATTTTCCAAAATATCACTGTCGTTCGGACTCACCGAGGAGTCGAACAGCATCGTCGCTTCGGCGTCGTTCCAATTCCAAGCCCAGAATTGCCGAACGAACGTTAGAGCGCCGGGCTTTCCGCTGTTGACGATCGACAGATCCGTTCTTCTGTGCACGCTCGTTCTCCAGTGAGACTTGCAGTTGATCGGCAGTCGCATTCTCGTCGCGATTATGTGAGGGAGAGACATTACATCGTACTCGCTCTCCCTCGTTGTCGTCGGCATTACGATGTATTCGCTGTAGAGCAGCAAGCATAGCAGCTGCGAAGCGTCGATCTTGGCGCATTCGTTGCTAGGAAAGAGAAACAGGCCTCTGAGGATGTTGGAATAGACTTCCGGCCGCGTCGATAAATCGTGTCGCACCGAAGTCTGAGTCGACGCCAGTACTTTGAGTATCGACAGTATGGGAATCACGGAGTCCGGATAGTTTCCGTACTCTTTCTCGATTAACGATTTGTCCATTATATCGAGAACGAGCGTCAATCCGTTCTCCCTGATGAACAGCTTGTGCAGGTACGTGTCCGTGAGCATAACGCTTATCTGTACGAGAGCGGATTTTCGAACTTTCGGCTCGACGTCCGGAGTTTTTATCAACTCGAGAACGGAGAGCAAGCTGCTCGTCTGGTAGCTTCCCTCGGATCGCTTGAAGCTCCTCGAGGATCTCTCGAGAATGCAGAGGGAACTGAGTGGCAGGCCGTGAAGAGACGAGAGACGCGGAAGTTTCTTCGGTGAATCTTTCTCTCGACCCAGCAAAAAAATCAAACGACAGAGAGCCTCTTCCCTGAGGGCACTGTCGGCCGCGTACAAGAGTCTTGCGTTTCCCTTGAGGACTTCGATGAACGGAAGTTTTATGCTCGCGTAGACGTCCGGATCGAGCATCTTCGTTACGCAGAGACCGAGCTGGGTCGAAGTACCCGCGAGACATTGGACGAGTCCGAGAACTGGAATCAAAGCTTCTTCGAGCACCTTCGACCATCCTTCTTCACCTAGGTGAATCTTTCCTTTCATTATGTAGACGATCATGTCTTCGGCCAAACTCTTTATCGTCTCGTCATCACCGGCCGCTCCGTGACACACGATCTCCGTCATTACTCTCGGTTCCAACAGAAATGCTACTTTCAACCAAGCAAATTTTCCCATCTGCCTGGCTTCGACGCCGAGTGCCGAAGATACGATTCGCGCGCATTCGCCGTAAGCGCTTCGCCTTATGTCCTCGTCGGCGTTAGACAAGAGATAGAGAAGCAACTTATTAGCCAGCTCCCCGTCATCCTTGTCGAGCAAGACACTTGCCTCTTGCAAAAAGATTATATATTTTTTTACGAGCGACAGACGCTTGTGGTAGGACAAACTTGACTTGGCTGTCCACATGATTTTCAGTCTTTCCGTGTTTGAATGCGCGGCATCCGAGTCGCGGTCTTTTATCAGGTCTATCGCCGCCTTGAGAGAAACGGTCATGTAGCGAGTCTCGTCGAACAATTGCATTATCTCGACCGTTTCGGGATCATTGAATAGCTGAAAGACACAGTAAAGTCAAGTTCATTACTAACACTGAATAAGAGAATATGAGGTATTCCATACCAAATCGACCCGAGTCTGACCCTTCCCATCTTGGATTTGGCCCGCAATTTTTTCTATGATTGAACTAACTCTCAAAAACACTCAGATATTTTTTTCAAATTTTTTCAGATTGTTTATAATTATTGATAATTAAAAAAGGAATTTATTGATCGACACAATTTAAAAGTCTAAAAAAGAAATGAGGAGAAAAAATCCATCGATTATGGGCTATCGCTTGATCATTTTTATATGCAACACTGGATTATTGAGAATCGTTTTCAATTTTTTTGAATAGTTTTTATTTATTTTTTAAGTTAAAAAAAAACTCTGGAAAAATCTGAAAAAACTCCCAAAAATACAGTGCTGCATCTAAAAATGGTCAAGCGATATAATGATAACCAATAATAGACTGATTTTTTTCTTACATTTTTTTCAGTTTGTTTTTTCGAAAGAAATTAGAAAAAAATAGAAGTTGGTGCCGGCCGACTCCGGCTCAGCTCTTAGAAATTTGTATATATGACACATGATTCTTCAGAATTTTTTGAGATTTTTAAATTTTGGCGATCAATAAATTCCTTTTTTAATTATAAATAATTATAAACAATCTGAAAGAAGTAGAAATAAAATATCCGAGTACTTTTGAGAGACAGTTCAACCATATAACAAATCGTGGGCCAAATCCAATATGGGAGGGGTCAGACTCTGGTCGATTTGGTATGGAAAACCTCATATGCACTCAGAAAAAAATTGTTGGATTAGCCGTTGGATTAGCCTTCGGAGCGTACTTTTTTTTAAGACAATTATGAAGTTTCTAATACATCAGTTGGTTATTAGTGCATTTTTTCTGAATTCAAAAAGGTGTAGTGACATACGTTCAAGGCTGTTTTTTGTTTGGTACAAATAATTAATTGTTTTGTTAAACGATTATTTGCTTCGATCGATTCCAAATTTGTCGATTCAAACAAACATCTTTGTTGTACCAATCAAATAACACAGCACCTCGGTTAATCCAACCATGTATTTCTCTCTGTGTGAGAAAAAAAAAACTTTGCGACTCACACGGGCGTATTGTTCGAGGGCCGCGTTCAATCCGGGATACATGAGAAACATCGGCGCGTCCATAACGGCCCGCGTTACGAGAATCTTGAAGATCTTCGGGACGACAATATCCGCTAGTTCCAGGGGAACGATAGCGCTCAAGAACTTGCTAGCAAGACAAACGACTCGAAGATACGTAATTCGGCGATGATCAGCGCCGCTCGGCCCGTAATACTCCATGAGCTCGCCCAGCAACCTCATGAGGCCTTTCAGATTGTCGTTGATGCTGAGAGACAGGCTATCCGTAGCCAGCCAGATGGAAGGCACCAGGCTCGTGGTGAGCAGATTTACAAGTTCCAATGATAGATCGAGCATGTTTTTAATGTCTCTCAGAGGACAGAGAGCTTCCAGAGGCATCAGAGTGAGCAAGGTCAAGACTTGCTTCAACGTCTCGACACAATAAGTTGGTATGAGGACTTGTTGCTGCTGCAGGGGAGCTTCGTCGACGTTGCCAGTTCCGGCGTAGGCCGTAGGGCTATCCTGGCTTCCGGTGTACTGCTGCTGGTAAGCTTGATAATTGGCCTCTGTCAAACCTCCCTCGGGACTCTCCCTGTCCTCCTCGGAGGATTCGTAGGCCCAGCTACCCTCCGACTGGCCAGAGAGCATGCTCGGCCTCTTGTTGGCGATGCACGGATCGCAGTAGTAGTACATTCGGTAGCGGAGGGAACGAGTCAACTTGTAGAGAGTCTTTACGACGCCGGGAATGACTTTGTTGCCGTGGATTCTGCTGCGCTCCAGGAGAGTCTGCAATATCTGTTGCGAATAAAATTCAAGGACTTTTCAAGGACTCTCCCGGGACTCGAAAGGACGCAAGACGGCGAAGTTTTCTTACCAACACTATAGCCGGCCTCTGGAGAAAAACTTCGGCCGGAAAATCTTGCAGCATGACGTTGGTTACGAATTGACAAGTGTGAACGATGAGAGTGGTGTCGAGGCTGTTGACGAGAGATTCCTCGACGGCAGAGAGAACGGCGCGGTCCGAGACGACGAGCGGCTGCCAGGGCAGGACGAGCCACTTGATTCCAGCTCCATCGCCGAAGCGTCGGCTGTTGCTAATTCTGCGGCAATTACACACGCGCGTTCGGGCTTATTGTCTATCGGAATGTCATTACTTTGGGTCTATTTACCTGTCCATGGGTCATCTGTGGTTTGGCGGATGTTTGTTTATCGGCTTAATCTCCATCGCTCTTGACCGGCTCGTCGCGCCCGAGATTGATGGAAGTGCCGCCAGATGGCCACGAGTAATTCCTTTTCTCGCAAGTCCTCCTGTTACGATTATCACGGATATATATGCTGATCAAATTTTTGTTAGCATCCGGTAGCTCGGATGCGGCCGCTTTGCTAAGCTGTTGGAACGAGGTCGGTCGTAATTGGCGAACCTTATAACAAACCGCCGGGACGCTGAATAAAGTGTCTCTTGACTTCCATGTCGCTGGTGCGCAACTCTCTTAGTCGTGTTCTTCTTCACGGCTAGTGTTTTCTTCGTCCGTTCATTCACTACAAAAATATTGAAACGGGCTATGCCGCGAGCTACCGTCATTTGCATACGGACATTGTTTTTTCAGAATCAATCTATTCTGTTTTTTTTTTTGCTCTATTAATCGATATTATAACGCACGGTCCTATTTAGACTTATTATACATAAGTGTTGCGCAGGGAGCGTTACACTTGTAATAAAAGGACATACAATAGCATCGAACAAAATAACGCTTTTCTTAACGGATCTATTACATAGGGAAGTCCAGCTAGTTTTATCTTACTCGATAAGATGATTAAATCGAATATTGTCGTATTATAAGATGTAACAAACCGTGCATATCCTGGCTGTTAATTTCAATTGTTGGAATTTTTCAAACATTTCCGTGTGTTTTATTAACCTTAATTTAATTAAATTTAAATTATCTATTAAAATGTATAAAATGTGTTCGTCTGTATTCTGTATTATTCATCTTAATTTATTATTTATTATTAGTATAAGATTTATTATTCCGAGCTCTAAATCACCATTTATTGTAAACTGGTAGTAAAAAGAGACATCCGTTGACCAACATAAAACAATTAAAATAAAATTACGTTGGCGACCGAATTTTTGGGGACGTACATACTTATAAAATATATTTTCGAATAACTGTGCTAGCTGCGCACCTCACCGCGCAGCAGCACCGCGCAGCTCTTCTGCGGCGAAGTGAAGGTCGCACAGCTGCGTTCGAGCTTAGATTGGATGGTATCGAGAACTATCCGTAGCAACTTCAAGCAATTTAATAATCCCTGATAAATAGTAAATAAACCTACCTCGTGAATGCAAATAGTATTTTTTCAATTAAAACTGCACCTCTCAATGCCTATATTTATTACCAGCATTGTTATTAATTGAGTTATCGTATCGTGGATAAAATGGGAAAGGAAACAGACCCCGAAGTTCCGAAAAAGCGTAGGAAAACCGCGACGACTACCGGTGCAACACCTGCAAAAGAGGCCGACATGTACAAGGTTTGTATTTCCATTAATCACTCTTAATCTTAATCAATGAGAGATATTGTTGTCATTAATTATTTTTCTTATTTTCGCCGGATAGACAATAATAACTTGCGAGGAGAAGGAGGCCATGAATGGGTCTCCCGACGTCGACTTCGAGAGTTTTATGCACTGCTGCGATACCATACGCAAGGGAATGACGAAGATTGCCAAGCTCAAATCCAGCGACAGTGCAAATGTTTGTATCCAATGTAACTTAACTTGTTTTGCTTCCTCATGGAGGAAGCTATATATTCGTTGAAAAAACAGTACTTGAAATAGTCTAAAGGGTCGAGAAATGTAATTTTTTGCTGCTATCCGGACATGTGAGTGTGTGTCTGATTTGCATAGTTTAAAATTACTATAACTTGGAAATAGCTTGAGCTAGCGAATTGAAATTGGGTACACTGGTACAGTGGTCACTTCTTTTCCTTTAGTACAATTTTTCATAAAGACTGACGCCTGATTCAAAACTAGGTGATTTTGATATTTTTAAAAAAGGGTTTGGTAGCTCTGACTTGCATAACTTTTGAGCTATCATCCTAAAACTGCATACAAATATTATGACGAAAGAGCTTTGGTATTGAATTTGGCCAAAATCTATCCGAGCGATCAAATTTTATGGAATTTTGATTTTTTTTTGTAAAATTACTAAAAACTGTTTAATTTGAGTAAACATAAAAGTATCGAGCTCAAATTTAGCAATTGAATTGGACTAACATTGTACAATGTTTGGTATTAAATTTAGCAAAAATTGATCTAACCAGTTAAATTTTATGACATTTAAAAACTTTGATACTTTTGAATTTTTGACAAACTTGTTTTTTACATCTGACACGAGTTTATGTATCAAATGTCGCTCTAGGAGTAAAATAATTTGGAGCTTCGTCATCAGTGGGGAAAAACACATAAGACATGCCCTCAAATGATGAATTATACAAATTTCCAGTTACCGATTTTTTACGATAAATTTTGCGATAATTTTTTACCGTTTCAGTTTTATGAGAAAAGCAATTTTTTTTTATGTTACGAAAAAGGCTGTAATGTAATGTGCACATGGTTTCCTCATTTCTTACAATTTTATCCATAGCTTCCTCGATGAGGAAGTCAAAAACCGATCGGCAAACGTTTTTTCTGTTATAAACATACTAATATATTACATCAACTGTGGAATTCGTGTCTTACAGGCGAAGGATGAAATCCGGGAGATTCAGATTCAGACCTCCCTGGCGTTTCTCGAGTTGAAGAAACTCAACAGAATGGAAAAATTCAGAACGAAGTTTGCCAGAGATTCTCTGACCGCGGCCAAGAGTGCCGTAGACTGCAAGCACTTGCAGTTACAAAATTTACTGTACGAAGTTATGCATCTCAAGAAGGAGGTCATAAAGTGCTTGCAATTCAAGTTGGTATTTTTTCGAGTTGGAATATTGTAGATTCGATATCGTTGAAGTTTACTGATTCACTGAATTTATGACGATTAGGTCCAAAGACGAATCTATCGAGCTTGTACCGCAAGAGGAATTTTACAAGGAAGCACCCGAGACCATTTCGCGACCTGTAAGATCAAATACCTTGCCCCTCGATGCGCCTTTCACAATATTGGATATTGTTAATGTTGTTTGTCCACAGGAAATTACACAGAACGATCCTCACCAATTGAAGCTGGCTCGTCTGGAGTGGGAGCTCACTCAGAGAAAGCAATTGGCAGCTTTGTGCGACGAGCTCTCCGACAGCAAGAAGGGCGTAGCTACCAGTATAGAATCCAAACAGAAGCGTCTGGATAATCTGGCTCCTCAGCTACGCACGGTGCTCGAAGCGAGCAAACCTCTGCAGGAGAGCTTCGGTCTGCCTCTGGACAAGATTCACCAGGAGCAACAAAAAGCGGCGTTGCTCATTTCGCCGTTGTACGTTCTCTACGCAAAGGCCTCCGCCTACAGAGATGCTTACGGTAATTCGATGCTTCAAGTAGACTGCGGACAAAAAAAAATCGTTTCTCCTCCTAACGATCGATGTCCCAACACAGATTCTCTTCTATCCGTGAACGTTGAGGGCGACGAGGACGAGGCCAAACGCGCGAACAATCAGGAGGGTTCGCAGGAGTCGGACTCCGATCAGGAGACTCAGTCGGAAAATGTCATCGAGGAAGCTCCGGTACACAAAAAACGGCATCACAGGCTCTCGAAGGAAGCGAGACAGGAGGAAAAGAAATCGAGGCTCATACAGAGACATCCGCTCAACGTACAGATCGTCATCAACCTGCACAGTAATTACAGCAAAATTATTACAAGTTACCGAATGATTCGGTAACTTGAATTGAATTCGTGTATCCTCCTCCTCGTAAAGAGTCGGTGAATGTATCGAAATCTCGCAACCATTGATACCCTTTTGTTCGTACCGTAACAGGTCACGGTCGCATGACCAAGTTCTTAGCAGGTAAAGTGTGCTGAAGACGTATCGCGTCTGTTCCTTAAGAGCAGTGAATTACCGCGGTTGGTAATAAAAACTGTAATCAACTTTTCTCATGGATTCTGGCATGCACGGTCAAACAAAAAGTCTCATCGAAAACCGAGGTCATTTCCGTTTCCGATGAGACTTTTCTTTTGACCGCATACGCGAGAATGCGTGAGAAAAGTTGATTACAGTTTTTGATACCGACTAAGCTCGAAATGGATGGGTAGGGAGGTGTTTCATATGGTCTTAATTCATCCCTTTCTGTCACTGGCCAAATTCAAGATGAATTCGAGATGAGTTGTAGTAAAAATTGTCATTAACGAATAACCTTTCTCATTCTGCAGACGCGACAAAGCTCACCTTGAAATTCTTCTACATGATGTACCTAAAAGTCATTACCGTGGAGTCGAAACTCGATACCGCAGATTGCGGAGGTATCACAGCTGGGTATGTGGTTGTACCGATTGCTAGACTACGATTTCATTCTTGCAGTTACATTCTATACTCTTCCGTTTACAGGGATATGCTGGTATCCGAGTCTGTTCTTCGCGAGCTCTATCCCAAAGATTTGGGCCTGGAGAGTCCGAATCCGGCGAATCATTATCAACTGATGCGACACAATCTGGTATCGTTCGAATCGCTCGGTGTCGGTATTCCTTATAGATGGGCTCAGAGAATGGCGGGATTGCACTTCATATCAACGGACGTGAACGAGCAAAAAGTTCGATGCAATAAATATCCCTCGAATAACATTTTTCAGCCATGCGATATCTGACCGACCAATAATTTGTTTGCAGCGTACGAGTCAAGAACTCGCGCAGGACAGTGTCGAGAGTGTTCTCAAGGAGATCAAGCGGCGCGTGAAGGCTCGACTGGAGCTCTGCAGCGAGATTAAACTTCTCGAAGAGGGAACCTTTCTTACCTCCACTGCCCAGAACGAGCCCATGCCTCAGAAGGTGGTCTCGGAGGTTTACAAATTTTCCACTATCTCGTGGAAAAGTTACGCCAACAATCCGGATGCTCTGGATTTCTATAAGAAGGGACTCGTGTCTGCGGTCGACATGTTCTACGAAGCTGTACTTCGACGAGGCAGCAGTGAGTACCCAAATTATAATCGTCCTCGGAGGAATATTTGTCGACCGCTGATCCATCGATTTGCAGGTGAACTGGTAGCTCGCATAGCGATAAAACCGGATTACCCGAAGGTCTCAGCGGTATTCAGCATCAACATGAGTCCCTCGGTCCTTCCATCGTCGCTCGACGTAGTTCGCGACATAGAACGCGAGGTGAACGTCATGTGGAAGAGGCCTCCGACCGTCTCCGCTCAACTGCAGCGTCTACGAGCCTGCTTCGACATTTATCTCGAGACCGAGAACATCGCACCTTCGCGGGAGCAGATATTCTTCCACGCCGTCAAAGGACGAACTCGTGCTCGGCCCTACAAGTACTTGAGCCTGGGTGGTGGCGTTTTCACTCAACGCTAGTCACTCGACAGTAATGTTAAATATCGCGGGTTACAGATTGGAGTTTCCCACGAGTTGCGAAGAAATAAATTTGTAACGTTAGCGTACACGTGGAACAATGTCGACCTTACCTAGACCGAAGTGTGCGGCCGGCTGATCGGTAATCTCGACACCGTTATCAGGTATGTTCGCAGGGTATGCCTCAGACGCTTGTTATCCAACAGCAACTGATCGTGCTCGCGCTTCTTGTGAATATTCTCGGCCTTAACGTGATTGAACTGCTCCCAGAATTTCTCCATTTTGTCGTAAGGACTGATGACCTATAATTTTCAGGAAAATATTAAAATCGGGATAACGTAAACGGTCTGGTGAAAATAACTTACGCAGGGCGAATTCGATTCCTCCGCTGTCTCCGCACAGTGGATCGCGTATTTTTTAACAGCCAGAGCTGTCGGCTCCAAGCTGGAACACATCCTGATCAACAGCAACAAAGCCGATGCCTTTTCCTCGACTCTCTTCAAGTCCTTGATGACTCTCCCGCTCAGAACGCTTGAGCGCTTTAACTGTATCGCATCCAAGGTCTGATTCATTCTGACCTCCTGTCTGGATTTCCATATTCTATCGTTCAATTGTTCCGCTTGGCTCTTGAGCTCCTCTATACGCCCGTAACGTTCGTTCGCAAGCTTCTGCTGATTTTCTTTGAGGATTTCTATCGTAGACTGCAAATGAGACTGCAGCCTGGGAAATTGAGCGGCTTCCGATCTCGCAGCATCGTCCTGCTCCTTGAGATACTCGTGTTGCTTTCTTTTGCTCTCCGTCGACGACTCGTACTCCCGTATCACATAGTCCAGAGTCTTCCAGAGATCTTCTAACTGACCTCCCACTCGTTTTCTTATCAACGATATTTCTTCGTCTTTCTGCGTAAAAAAAATCAACTTCATCATTCAACCGTTGAATAATTGGAGTCAATCGTTGGTCTCGGATTACCGACCGAGTGCTCGATCCCGTGAGTGCTTATTGCGTTTCGTGTTCTCGTTTTCATTAACTTTTCCTCTATGCACTGCGACTGAGCGAATATGACGGTCTCAAGATATTTGCAGTCGTCACCCAATTTGTCCTGTAAATTGTGCAATTTTTGTATTTCCCCGAACTCGATTTCGCGCACTGCGCAACGATACTTGTCGTTCATAGATTCGAGTCTCGTTCTGTGTTTTCCTGAAATTAAAAACGTTGATTCAATTGATTGTCTTACAATTTTTGGAGTAACGCAATTTACCGATTAGCTTGTCTATCATCTCTATGTGGGCTTCCTGCAGTCTTCTATGGTCGAGATCGGCCACTTCCAGTTCCTCGTACAATTTGTGAATCACGGCGTCCTTGGCCTTTATCGTTCTGTCGAAATTCTTCCACAGATAATTGAGATCCTCGTACAATTCTTTGCACTTTATTTTACGCAGTATGAAACGCCACTGTTCGTTTATCTTGGCTGTGTTCAGTCTGGCGAAAGCTTCCTCACGCTTGAGCTTATTCTGGAGTAAAAAACGAATTACGAGTGCAGCGTGTGATAGCATGTTTTTCAGCTTAGTTCCAGAGCATGGCGGTACTTGAAGTATGTACTTGAAGTACACGAGCACTGTTCAGTACTTGAAGTACATAAGTACACAAGTACTTTTTGAGCACATGTTCGCATCACATACTGTTTCTGTTAATATATCATTGTCTAAACTTGTCAATACGTATAATTTTTACGAGAATTTTTTTTTATTCCAATAAAAAAGAGAACGGCTCCTTTTCATTTTTTTAATAAGAAAAAAATATATTTACAAAAAAATATCCGAAACTTTTTATGGATTTTTAAAATTGAGAACGTGAAGAATGGATTTAAAACACCCTCAAAACGACGAAGTACGAACATTTCAGTTAGCGATTTCTTACAATAAATTTGGAGGCAAATTATGACCGTTTACATTGTATGAAATGAAACTATTTTTTAATGCTACGGAAAAAGGTTACGGAAAATTTGCATATGGCTTCCTCATTCATTACACTTTTGCGCATAGCTTCCTCTATGAGAAAGCCTTGATCGATCAACGAAGTTTCTCATAAAAAAAACTATGCGCAAAATTGTAATCAATGAGGAAATCATGTACAAATCACTTAACACCTTTTTTTTAAGCCTACATAACTCTTAACGCTACGATCCTAATTACGAAAAGTACTTGAAAAATACTTCAGGCATAAAAAGTACTTGGTACTTCAAGTACTTCAAGTGCTTGATACTTTGTCCTTTGACTTCAAATATTTTTTTGGTACTTTGCCCGGCTCTGCTTAGTTCCCATACCTTTGTGAAAACGGCTATCAGTTGCTGCTTTCTTCTTTTCGCTTCCAGTTCCAATTCCGCTCTGTGTTGCAAATAACGCAGACGTTCCTCTTCGCTCATACGCGCTAATTTTGATCCTTTACCCTTTTTCTTCTTCGCCGGCATGATTGATCTTGACCGAGTAATCTGGGGCTTGTGCCTTACCAAGTGCCTTTGCGAGACTGCGACTAGTACGCGAGTTTGATCGATAATGCGTAATAACGGGTGTTGTAGGGACGCTAGGAAAGTTGCAACCGTACCGCTAATTGAATACTTTATTAAAATCGTATAGTAAATATACCCTTTAAAATATCTTAATTCGTAACGTGGCATATACTGTATATGGATCATAAATTGACAATAGGTTTCATATAAAATATATCTCGTCTCGCAAATACTCGAGCGTTCGATTATGTGTAAACACGCTATGGTATACAAGTCTCTGTAATAATCGTCCTCTCCGCTTTTCGATTAACCCTTCACGTACGGCATCTTCGCTGAGCGAGTGCTTACATCGCGCGGTATAAAAATCGCTATATCTCAAAAAATATTGATCATATTGAAATTCGGAAATATACTCTTTGAAGAGTAACGTTCAGGATATTATATTTGTATAAAATAATATTTTTATCGTCGATATATAGTGTCCTATCGTTGTTCGAAATTTATATTTAACATCTCAAATCGCGGAGAGTTACGCTCGGCGCAGGGCTCTCGTACGCGAGGACTTAAAATCGATTAGCGGAACGACGATACTTCTTTGAGGAACTTTAGGATTCTCTTTACCTTGATCCGATGTGGGACTATTTATCGTAAATAATTTTCAGTCATAAATTCGTTGTCTAATTCGAGACGAATTTTTTTCGAGCGTCCCGCGCCCTGTTTGGCAAGACTTCGACTATACCCTTCCCGATTCTACCCTGTCGTGCGGTCTCTCCTTCGTACTCGTCGTAGGTACGAAACTCTGAGTGCGACGAACTCTCTCGCCGTTGCGCAAAGGCCGCGTCACCACTATGCGCGCTTCTAACAATAATTGAGCCTCCTCCGCGCGCCTCACTTTCTCACGCGCCACGTTCAGCTCAGCGTCCAGACCCTCCTTCTCTGCCTGCAGTTGATGCAATCGAGATTGCGCCTCTTCCAATTGTTGCTCGTTCTCACGTTGTTTCTGCTCGAATTCCATTCGCTTCAATTTCTCTGACTCCAGAAGTTCCTGCTGCTCCTGCTGAAGTCTCTCCAGCTGCTCGCGCTTCTCCCATTCCTCCCGCAGTACCCGGGCTTGCAGGCTCCGAACTGAAGTTTATTAATAACAATTTAAATTGGAAACGAGATATTCACGCTCCTTCAATTGCCGTGTAATTAAATAATCACCTATGAAAAAAAAACTTGTCCGGTTGTATACGACGAGCTAAATCCGTACTCGAAAAATCGTACGGGCGGAGAAGTTTTTTTTTTAAGTTTTCAGTTCACAATGATATTGGTGACTATTTACGAATTAGCTTTCAAGTTTAATTTTTAAACCGAACGTATACTTTTTGCAAATTTGACTTAGGTTTCACCAGGTTTTTTTTCAACCGAATATACATGTGAAGACGGGTTGGATATTTGTCTACTTTTTGCAAAGTTGGAACATCTATGTACATCAAGTTTTTTCACCATTTACTAAACAATTACCTATTTCCTCGTCCCGCAGTGCTTGACTCTCCTCCTGCAGAAGCGTCTCCAGCTTTCGTTTAACGTCCTCGAGTTCCTGAACTTTGGCACCTTCCTCTTTCGATATGGCTTCGAGTTTTCTCGCTTGAATCTCAGCGGCTATTCTCGCCTGGCGTTCGTGATGTAGCTCCAGTCCCGTTTCCTCCTTGTGTTTTTTCGTCGCCTGGATCGAGAAATACAAGTGAGACATTAAGAGTACCAAATTGCCAAAACAGACAAGCTATCTTCACGATATCTCTGTTACGCACTTGACGTAATGATCTCCTCTGATTAGCGAGGCTCCGCTGATAGCCGATCTTCTCGCCGGAATGTCTTATCGCGATTTTGAAAGCGGCTAGCCATTGCAATCTTCCCCTGTGATCCTCTGCCACGAGCTCGATACATCTGTGCTCGGGTGTACTGAGAACAAATCGTCTGTCGGGTTTACCAGCTCCGTTGCTCGCCGCGTCCGCCCAGCAGTTGGCGTTCAAACTTATCACGCCTGAGGGTTCCTTCTGCTGGGAATCCTTGTAATAACTCAACTCGCCCGGGCGCAGTACGAACCACAGATATCGCAGAGTCGGCAATAGAAATCCTTTCTTCATTAGGTATCCCTTGATGGAAAAGATAAGAGCGTGATTAAAGTGGGACACCAAGATTATCGAATCGCCAAAACAGCCATGTTATCTTTACGATGTTTCTGTAAGCTCGTGCGGGGTTTTTTCCGAGTCACGCGGCGCCGATCGCGCGTACCTTTTTAACGACGTCCTCGACGTATATTTGGTAAAGATCGTCGATCGCTTCGCTGAGCGCAACGCTGTCGAGGAAACCGCCGCCGCTGTACTTTGACTCCAGAACAGCGAGAAATGTTGGAAATCTGTCCAGATAGAAAGACGTCGATGATGATTGAAAATTCTAACAGGAATTTTTCGGACGAACGGTGAATCCGATACCTGAAGGTTCCAATTGCTGCAGAAAGTGCAGCAAAGTCGGCGGCGTCCCATCTGAGTCCGAGCGATGTTACCAAATGCGACGCGACATGGGCGACTTCCTCACTGTTCATTGTGACCTGGGAGCAGAGAATTGTAAACAGTTTTTTTTTTTACACGGCTTGTGGATAACTGGAAAGCCACTAAATTTTTTTTTCGTAGCTTATTAGTTAAAATTACCAAGTAGGTGGTATCAGTAGAGTCTGCTTCCATTTCTCCAAGCAAACAGAATACCCTGAACAACTGATAAACACTGCGATCCTCGAATTGCGGATGCGGTCTGTCCAGGAAAGCCTTCTTGCATACCAGCCAGCAAATCTCGTCTATGCCTCGCTCCAAAGACCTGCAAGTCTCCGCGGGAGTGGCGTCGGTCAGGGAGGAGAAGAGCTGCGAATTTTAATAGATTGATGTAACATTCTTTTAATAGCTGGGATTTCTCTATAGAGCTGTGAATATTTTTATGCATTGATGTAACATTCTTTTAATAGCTGCAACTCTACAGAGATATTCGTGCATTACCTCTGTCTGCAGATAATAAGTGAACTCCGCGAATGTGAGCGTCTGAGTGCTCCTGTAGTGTTCCAGACCTTTCTCCACTCCGTACAAATCCATCAGCGTGCCGATGTTTGCCGTAAGAACCTGAGGAATTAAAACGAACGGCGGTCGATCGATCGAATTTTTACGAAGAAAATTTCCGAGAAACTTCGCGAAATTATTTGAGGGCCGAAACCACTGCTCTGTCGTCGAGACCATTGTCCTTTGTTTCAAGGATAACTCACCTTCAGCCTCGATTTAGCGACAGTGTTGGCAGCGTCGGCCTGCTGGAGCGCGTGGAAAGCGTGCCAAATGCTGTTGCTTACGGTCTTCAGAAGATTGGCCATTCTCGAGGATTAAAAAAATCGATTCAACAGGTGTTTTTTTTTGTACTCCTCACACTGTCTTCCTCCGAACGTCTCTCACATCGCACTGACTCGCTAACGACACGACACGAGTGATGAATGGAGTTGTAAGTTTGTACTTTTACGAATAACTGTACCAGTATTACTCATACTGTGTACAGTATGTTCGATAAAACTTGTTCGATGACACCAGTTGATTTTTATATTATGCAGTAACGAAATAACTGTCTCCTGAACTACAGCCGTTTTCGACAGAACAAATAACACCGTAATAAGAATCGTTCGTCGTTTCATGATACACCATCGTTATGTCAATCGACCGATCTGTTTTATTTTTGCGAACGAATGTACGCCTTATATCGGTGTCATTAATAAATACACCACGATCGTGGTAACTCCGCCCATCGCCCACGCGCGCAGTGAACGGTGCGCATGCGCGAAGATAAACGGCGGGCTGCGAAAATAATTTTACAACGAAATTTCATACGCGATTGTTTGTCATTATCTGTTTTTTTTTTTAATCTTGAGCATCGAGCAATGGCTCTGAGAAGATTTATGCACCCGAGGAACAAGTACAAGGACGGGGCAGATTTCAAAAAATTGGCTATACTCTATCCCGAGTTTCGCAAACACGCTACGACCGTGAGTGGTTTTTTTTCCCTTGGTTAACCTGCTCGTTGTGCAGGCGATGTTTTCAATTGTCTACGAAAGCCATCAGAGATTGATACTTTGCAGGAATTGTCTGGTAGGCTTCGCTACAACTTCAAGAACGAGGAGAGCTTGCGAGTTCTCGCGAGGACTCTTCTCAAACATGACTTCGATCTGGACGTCGATATTCCTACAGAGAAGCTTGTACCGGTCATGCCGCTGCGACTGAATTATGTTCTGTGGATCGAGGATCTTACGACTCATGCAAAACTTGAGCCGTCCGAAATTTGTGGCATTGACATAGGTATGTAGGAAAAAAAAACTTACATGCATAATATTCAAAATAGGGTCGATTTGTGACCCGGTGTGATTTCCGCAGGATTCTAAACAAGTCTGACCACGGAAGCTGTTTTACGTTTATGCATTAGGTACGGGAGCTGTTTGCATTTATCCGCTGTTGTGCGCCAAGAATTATGGATGGAGGATGATAGGAACGGAAATAAGCGAGAGCAGCGTACGCTCGGCGATTGACAATGTTAAGAAAAATTGCTTGGATCGTCTCATAAAAGGTACGCCTAAATTATCTAATTAATCATAAAGTTCATGTCGATTGGACACTCGCACTGATACTCACAGACACTCATCAGGGTGTTTCAAAAAGGGAGTTTTTTTTTTCATTTTCCTCCCACCTTTGTAAAGTACAGATTTCTATCTCAAATTAAACCTCTCGAAAGTCGGTACCTAGAAAAAAATCCTAAGAGGTGCCGCATTCGACGTTTTACCCAAAAAATGCGGCACCTCAAACAAATTGTCAGCGACCGCCTTTCGCAGGATTTTATTTTATTAATACTGCAAAAAAAATTTAAATTATTAATAAAATAATTTTATTAATTAATCTAATAAATTTTATTAATAATGTTCTACAGGGTGGGAGCTTAACTTTTTGTCGTTTTCTGCATTAAACACAAAAGACATAGATTTTTAATTTGTGTATAGAAAACTCTACAAATGTCCACTGCGGCAAATTTGTTGAAAAAAATTCTTTTCGCCCTCCAACGGTATAGATTTTAATCTGAAATTGAACCTCGCAAATGGTAGGAGAAGAAATACCTTAAACTCAAATACTGACATACTCACATAATTGATACTCGTGGATACTCATAAATACTCACATGGATACTCGCACAAATACTCAGACAGTCACAGATAGTCACACGATACTCTGAGTACTCTCAGATACTCGCACGGATATTCACAATACTCACACGGACTCACAGAACTCACACACATATTGCGAGCGCGCGAGTTAACATAAACTCTAATTCTTATAATAAATAAAAAGAATAGCGAGTATTCTTTATTCCATTTCCACAGTGATCCATGTAAAGGACGAATCGTCTTTACTCAAAGAAGCACTGGACGACGAAGAAGTGCTATACTCTTTTACAATGTGCAATCCGCCGTTCTTCGACGCGGATGAATGTGACCGCAAAGAAAAGCGTTTACCCCCGAGAAACGCGGCGACCGGCAACAAATCGGAGCTTCACGTCGCAGGTGGCGAACGATTGTTCGTCACGCGATTGATAGAGGAAAGCGCTAAGATGGGAGAGCGAGTGAAAATCTACACGACTATGTTGGGACAGAAGAGCAGTTGCGCGTTCTTCAGATCCGAGCTGAAAAAAAGAAATATCGTAAACGCAACGTGGACGGAGTTTTGCCAGGGTCACACGAAGCGATGGGGCTTGGCTTGGAGCTTCTTTCCCAAGGAAGTCGTAGATTTGACGAAGGCACCGGTTATAAGAACGCGGGAACAGTCTTGCGCTGTGAAACAACCGAAGGATCGACCGAGCGAGACTGTGTTTCCCTTGGGCGATAAATTTGCTAGTCTCGACGAATTGATCGCTTCTCTGAAACAGTGGATTCAAGAATTGAAGGTAAATAACCGTTCGAGCACACTAATGTTTTCACAAAATAGATCTCTTGAAACAAACAAAAAAACAGCTGTTACACTCTTACAGATCGAGATGAAAGAGTTGACCATACCGGAAAAGGAATTCAATGGATGGACATGCCGATTGAAGGCTCACGAGGATTCTTGGTCGCATGCGAGAAGAAAACGTCGAATGGCGAGACAGTCGGAGAAGTCGGAGAAGTCGTCGAAGAAGCCCTGCCTCGAAAATCCCGAAACGGCAAAGAGCGATGACGATTCTTCGGAGACGAAAGAAGATCGTACAACAAATATCGAATCCACCAGTAAGCCAGCAGAACCTCTGCTGGAGTGTAGTCTGATGGTAGGCGAATTCGAAAGCGAAGAGGCCATGGACGAAGGTGACCTGATAAAAATCTGCATGATATACGAGAACGGTCACGGTGGCAAGCTCGCCCTGGAAGCATTCAAACAGTACTTGATAAACAAATTGTGCATCAGAGAGTATTTGCTCAGTCAGAGCAGAGGCAAGAGTCCAAAGAAAAAGAAGAGGAAAGACAAGAGAACGGAGGAGCCAACAGTCAACGATTGAGATTGTTCAGAGAGGCCTTATTGCATTGCATACAAAATGGTTTATTTCACGTTGTGGTGTTACCAAATTATATAACAGATAATATACGTAAAATCAGGTATTTAACTTTGTAGTTCATTCATTCATACTACCTAATATCTTTTATATGATACAACTCTACTAACAGGTGCAAGTAGTACAGTATTCGATATAACGATTTAACGTATGAACCTATATCAAAATGGGAAATGCCGCGGGACGTTATTGTATTTTATATTTTCTTCTTTGTTTCCGCGCGCACACAAATGCGCTCATGCTATCGAAGATGATATTCGACGTTTAAGAATAATAATTGAATTTCATTCATATCTCGCTGACCTTCCCTCCGGTTCGCTCATTGATCGCAACGCTCGTTTTACGTAAAATTGTTTAAAACTCATTTTTTTTCTTCGCGTTTGTTCGAGCGACGAATATTATTGTACTATGTATACGCTATTATTATCAACGAATGATCTGCAAAAACGGAAACTAATGTCTTGGTAACGGGTTTTAATCCTTACATCACTACGGCCTATCTAACGAGCCTACTAAATCGTTTCATCGTAACTAGATCAAACGAGGTTCTCTCTTTTTCTCTCGCTCTCTCTCTCGCTCTACGTAATCATAGAAACCCGAATCAACGCTATTTTCATTCTCGTATTACGTTTGGTATGTCAATTAATTCAACCGTCTTACTAAATTACCGCTACTACGGATGATCCTGTAACGAATCAAATAATCGAGCAGCTACCTTGTGTATAATAGTACCTCGAGATCGCGCGTACATTGTATCGAAAAAACGTTCACGTTTCTCGAACGATTAAAAAAGAACAAAAAATAATTTTTAAAATGAAGTAAAGAAAAAAAAATAATGAAATCACGGAGTTTGAGGAGTGATGCTGCTTCGAGGACGACGTATGTGCTTAATCATAATCAACAACGAAATTATTGTAGGAAGCACTCGCGGAACTATCGCGCGTCACGATTGGGCGTCGATCAGGAACGCAAGATCGAGAGACAAAGGATCTTTCTTAATCTCCCTTTCTCTTATCATATTAAAAAATCCAAACTTGTGATGCAATCGACCGGGCAACTAATACTGAAGATTATTATTTAATTTTTTTTTTCTTTTCATTCAGCTGCTTAATAAAAGTGTCCTGCAATGTGAGGCAGTGATAACATTTCGGTGGTGTATAACAAATGATCTCGTCGATCACGCAATAGTATGCAACTACCGAAAAATGAAACGCGCCCGCATGTGTGTGGGATTTTGTGATTCTTTTGTTCGTGTCTTTCCATGTAAAGCCTTATAAAATATTTCGTTGCTACGTAAATATATCAACAAGTGTGGCGTTTTCTCGTTCCTCGATAATTCGGCTAGTCGTTCTTGTCTTATCTGCTTTTGCTCGTTTTTTTTCGTTTGATTTTTTTTTTTGGCATTTCGTTCGAGAGTCTTCGGCAACTCGTCTATGCCGGCCTCGAGTTAAGTTTCAACGCGATGTACCCAACGGTGTTTTCCGACACCGGGAATACGCGCGTTCCACTACGTAGTTCGTAACAAGAATCTCATCTCACACACTGTTATTTACACGGCTAACAAATAGGCGTGTGCGAAACACATGAGATCTGAGCGATAACAATACATCTCCAACGGATAAACGCGCGGCCCAGCAACAAAAAAAAAATTACGCGCACCTTTGGAAGTAACAATCTCGTGTGGCACATGATTTAAACAAATAACGCATCTCGCCGATTTCTATAAATCGTCGTCCTGTAACAATTATTAGAAGAGGAGAAGAAGAAAGAAATTCTAACTACTGTCGCCTCGCAGAAACTTGTATGTTGTTTTTTGTTTTTCTCCTTTTTGGATGTGTAATGTGTCTGTATGTGTGTGTGTGTGTGTTCACGATCGTACGTTGCGCCCTTGGCTATATGACTGAACGTTGGGAAAACGTTCGGGACTCGATAAATCACGCGAATGCACGCTCGAGAGCTCAGCTCTTCGCCACTATTGCGCTCAGCGTTTCGCTCACGTTCGTCTCCTTCGCGTCGTCCGCAACCTTGTTCGAGTTAACTTCCGTCTCCTCGGCCTCCTCGATTATTAATTTCTCTGTTTCATCGTTCTCCGACGATTTGCCGTCCTCCTTCGAGCCCTCGATCGCCTTCGTCTCGCCCTCGGGCGTTTGTTCCTTCTGTCGCTTCTCGATCTCCGCCTTAAGATTCTCTATGTCCTGCTGACTAATCTGTACGAACAGTATGCCGTTTATTACGTTGAGCATGTCCAATACCGAGCCCATGCTCGGCGGCTGTATCTGTATGGGCGGCAGGCTGACACCCGGTTTTCCCGTGTATATTTCGTTCATCTTCTTCTGCAGGACGACCGCCTGTTGCGTCAAGTGACGAAGGCAGTCGCTGCTCTCTTTGGTTTTCTCGTGCTCCTCGCCCAATTGCTGCTTGTAGATCGCGTAAGTCTCCTTCTCGTTGTTCAAGGCTGCGCGGAAATCTCCCATGCACGATTGCGTTCTGGCGACTAGATGATAAGACACCGCTACCTTGAGCGAGCGTGGACCGTGGTAACGAAGATTCAGGGACAGCGCGTGCTCAAGGAAACGCAACGACAGCTCGTACTCGCCGACCGCATGCAGAATCAGGGAGATGTTGCTCTAGAAAAATAAAAGAAACAGACGATTATCGAAAGCGTCGAGAGAGTCGAATGATCGTGAAAAATTCGTTGGATCGAAGACTCACGTCGATCAGCGCCACTTCCGGATGATCCTCGCCGCAGACGAGCAACGCCAGGTATCTAGCTCTGTACAGAAGTCTCAGGGACACGGAAACTTGACCGTTCGCGAACGAGTACAGAGCGAGATGAATCTGCAACGGATAAATTTAATCGGTGGATTAGAAATTGTTTATTAATGGATTTCTCCTTGGCCAATATTCAAATGTATCTCTACTTAAATCTTTCAATTAAAAAAACCGTAAATATTAACTCATCTTAACTTAACTCCGATGCTATTTAATTTAAATTTAAATTAAAGAATCACGAATACATTTTTTTCGGACGATACGCTGTAATATTGGAAATTTTTAATTTTTATCCTGTTGTTCGTGGAAGTTTTAATTTTATAAAAAATCTGTAACGTGTGATCTGTATCGTGATTGAAATACTACTTATATAGATGTAAAAGGGGGCCGTTAATCAAATAAACAAACAAATAAATAAATAAATAAATAAATAAATAAATAAATAAATAATCACTTACATATTCGGTGATCGTGTATGGATGATCGATGCCGTTCACTCGCTCGGACATGAGTACGGCCTTCTGTTGGGTAGCCAGCGCTTCGCCGTGATCGCCCATAATGTAGTTGAGCCTCGCGAGCATTCTCAAACACTGAGCTATCTCCGGATGCATAGCGCCGTAGACGTTATTTAACAAATTCAGTGCCTCGCTTATTAGCTCGTATCCATCCTTGAGATAGCCCTGTTGAATCTTGCTCTGGCCAGTCGTGTAGAAATTGTACGCGTCGCTTGCCTGTGGATAAGAAATTATCTATAAATTTCCATAATTAGTCAGATTCAATAAAACCGCGATCGATTACCCACCCGCGGATTTATGTGCTTTACGACGGGGAAGATGTTCAAGATATCCTCCTCGAAGAAAGTCGCACGATTCTTATTCTCGAAGTTGTATTCACGGAGGAGAATTTGAATTCCCGTCTTGACGCAGAATCCGCGCATCAGGGAGATCTTCTGTAGGTGGAAGTGCTCGATGGTTGCGTCGAGAGATTCCGGCGACGGGGTTTCCCAATCGTAGTAACTCTTCAGATCGGCCTTTATCTGTTGCCAGAGTATTTTCGGCGTGAGACTCGCCCATTCGACCTCCGACTGTTGAGGTCCGTTATTTCTACCCTTCCTCTTGTTGCGTCTCTTCGCGGTTTTGCTTTGAAGCTGCCGGAACAAAAAAAAAATAACGTATCATTAATTGATAAAAAAGCTATCAATGCATACGATTGCTGACCGTTACTCACCTCCTCCAAGTTAAGTTGTGGGTGAGCCAGTTGTGCGGATGACAGAAGACAGTTCAAGAAGTGACTGACCGCAGCGGAAAGGCTCATCAGCTCTGTGCCCTGTGGAGGAAAGAGGCAATTGAATAAAATTCTTCGAATCATCGCAATTAACGGTTTGAAAACTAAGAAACATTTGCCTGCATGTAAGAAGTGAAGATGTGCTTGGCCGATCTGAGAACAAGCTCCGAAACGGCGATGCGATTCAGATATTTCAACTGCGGAACCGCTGCTAACATGGCAGCGAGTTTACCGAGGTATCGAACGTTGATACCTCGACCGTGAAGAGCTTCAACGAGAGTCGAGCCATCCATGGCGGCTGCCGTGTGATCAAGGCACTCGCGAATCTATCGAATAACCAAATTAGTCCTATAGTTGCAAACGTAAAAGAATTTTGTGTATTTGAGTAAAACTTTCACTCACGAAAGTCGGAAGCTGAACCGTGAGTAAAAAGTCAGCCGCGTCGCGAACGAGCTGTCTCTGTTTCTTCAAGGCCTCACCGTTCGCGTCGGGATGACGAACACCCGGGGAATAAACGTCTGGGTTGAATTTAACGTCAAACTCCGCATCTCGCAGGCTTCCAACGGCGGCGGCTGCCCTGCGTACGATTTCCTTCGTGCTTTCCTCGACTGAAAATGAAATATTAACGGTGAACGCAAGAAAGATTGAAATACAAATATCTTATTTTGAAAATAAATCGCTAAACTAAAAGAAAGTCAGATCTGGGCAGTACTTGAAGTACCGGGTACTTGTTTGGTACTTCAAGTACGAACTTGAAGTACACAAGTACTTTTTGAGTATACGCTCGTATTAGTGCTGGTCGATGAGTAGCATAACATCCTGTTTCTATTAATATATCTGTCCGAACATTTCAATGAGTACAATTTTAGCGAGAATTTATTTTTAAAACATTCCATAACAAATTACTTGCTCGTTTTTTTATAAATGTTTTTTAAAAATGAAAATATATTTTTTAAGCATAGATAACGCTTAACGCGCGGAATCTAATTGAGGAACATACTTGGAAAAAGTACTCGAGAATTACTTCAAGTACTTGTAATATTTTGTACTTTGTACTTCAAGTATTTTGTTGGTATTTGCCTATCTCTGAAAAGAAGTAATATACTGACGCTCTTGTTTCTCTCCTCCAGTTATGGAATCCGTTATGCTTTCCACAATCTTCTTGGCCTCGTCAGCTTCGATACTGGACTGTGCAGAGTCCTCCTTGTTGCTATCGACAACAGCGCTGGACGACCCTTCCTTCTCTTTCTCCTTTTCCTTTTCTTTCTCCTCCTGAAACGAAATAGTTGCCGTGTGAGTAGCGAGGGATTGTTTTCTTTTTCCGGAGGCGTCCGGCTACTTACCTTCGGGCAGGTCTCCTTGTCCTTCTGCGACGATATCCTGGCCGAGGTAAGTTGCTGCAGATGAACAGCCGCGTGTTTAATGAATTGTACGTATCGAGCCTCGACGAAAGAGTCTATGAGCTCCTGACGCAGGCAGGCGAGTCTGTGTTTGTGCTCAACCGGGAATCCGAGAGCTCGGGCCTCCTTGCTAAGTTCCACACCGTCGACTGTATCACAGAAACATAGAATTAGAATTCGTCATCGGGAATCGCGAAGCTTTTCCGATAGCTTACGTTTCAGGAAGTTGACATCCGGAGGGAAGGTTCTCAACAGATCGAGAACGTAGTGACGCGAATCGTTGCCGATTATTCCTTTGCACTCGACGCTGCTGCAAAGCTCGATCTCCTCGCCCGCGTCGTTGATCACTTTGTGCGGCAAAATTTTGAGTTGCTGGCCAGCTTTGTTCAACTGAAATACAGCCATGTATCGATGAATAATGTTCCGCTAATATACCGAAAGATCTGAGTGAGATTTCTACTGTCGACGAACTTACGAGTTCCAAATATTTGGGATGTGTGAGAACAGTCTTGCCAAAGTCAATGGAACCGTAGACCACCGATTGTTCCTGATCCCTCTCGAGTATACCCGGGATAATTGATTGTGCAGTGACTCGGTACCCTCTGTAATCAATGACAACGGTGCCGAGAGTATAGAGACCGGGAAGATCGACTGCGGCATAAACTCGCACGCCCTGAAGATCGTTGCGCGGCGCGACGAAGGCCGCAGCATCGCCGCCGAGCTCCTTGTAATGATCCCTCACGTCGAATCCCAACGAGAAGAATATATTGTTCCAGATGAACATCTGCATTTTCGCCTCCTCACCCGGATTAATCGCCATGACATTTCCGTCGATCACGGCCACCGCGCCTCTCGTCGCAGCCGCTACGAAGTCGCTGTGAACTTTGAATATTGCTCGCTCGCGAAGCAATCTCTCGGGTAGATTTTTCCGCGGCAATTCCCTCGTCGTCTGGAGCTCCTCGTTCCAGTCCCTCGTCTGTCCGGGTATGTGCTCCTCGTAGCCGAGCTTGGACGAGAATGCTGCGAAAAATCAATATATTTTTTAATATATCTAGCCTGAAATTATTAAATTATTAAATTATTAAATTATTAAATTATTAAATTATTAAATTATTAAATTATTAAATTATTAAATTATTAAATTATTAAATTATTAAATTAAAGGAAGAAAACAACGTACTATCTTCGGCGCGTATCGCATCAATGGTATGTTCCGTCTGAGGCGCGCTCCAAGCGTACAATTGGTAAGGTGTAGCCACCCTCTCGAAGGGATGTCTCTGAGTCCTGCGTCTCTGCATAGCGGCGAATCCGCGCTTGAAAGCGGGACTGAGTTGATTCAAGAGTTCGATCAAGCTGTGACATAGATGACTCGGACTCGCTGGCTTTGGATTGAAGCTCTCCTTCGACGATTGATTTACGAAGAAACCACGGGCGCACGCCGTGAGGTAATACTGCTTGTCCTCGAGAGTTATGACTTGCAGATACATGAGATCGCCGTGAAGTTTTCTGTGACCGGGCGGTGGATTCCAACCGGAAGTAGTCAAGACCTGAGAAGAATAAAAATGATTGTCGGAATTGTCAAGGCGTCCAGTAAAAAGTTCACATGAAATTGAAGGGCAATTCCCGCGACATTTCCAGGTTGTGTTGGGAGATTTAAAAAAAAATGAAAATATGCATATCGCGCGCGGGGTATGGAATAACATTTAGTTCGATAACCGTTTTCGTTCACGTTGAAATCGGTTCTGAAAAAAAATCGACTATGCGCTAATGTATATATGTATCTCAGCGAAACTGAGATACATATTTTTTTAGAATGGTCGCTAGTAATATACATTTTGAAACGAGCTCAAATTTGTGAGGAAAAAATTCAAGGACATTAGATGAAGTTCATGGACATTCCAGAACTTTTTCGACGACAGGCAAAATTCAAAAACAATTTCAAGACTTGAAGGACTTCAAGGACCGCTGGACACAATGTGTAGTCGGCGTATGCGGATTGTTACCCTAGCAAATTGACGGACGGCTGCTTTTACAGAGAAAACTACAAAACGGACTGAAAAACGGACACGTCCGTTGGGGAAAGAAACGGACCGTAAAAACGGTAAAATGGACCGTACGTTTTTGGATTTATCCTTTTCCGGTTGTGGAAACCGAGTAAGGACCGAACGTTTTTTATTAAAATTTTTGGCTGTTTTTTAATTTTTCTTTGTTTTGCTTTTAATTCTGTTTTTAATGAAAGGACAGAATAAAAAAACGATCTTGGTCGTTTTTCGGTTGCGGGAACCGTAAACAGACCAAAGCTAATTTTTAGAAAAAAAATGTTCGGTCCGTTTTCGGTTTCCGCAACCGAACAAAGACAAAATGCCAACAAAAAAATATACAGTACGTTTTGTCGTTTTTTACAGTGTGTTTCGTTCCCCCACGGACGTGTCCGTTTTTCGGTCCGTTTGCGGTTCGTCAACTTGCTAGGGTAATTCGAAGATTATTCACCTTCAAGCAAGGCGGACACTTTTGTTCCTTTGCCTGCGGTTGCAGAGGTAAAAGAGGCCTGTCCTTGCATCCGGGAATAATGTAATCCGGCGGTGTGCAGTCAACGGCGTCGGCCCGGCTCTTCTTCTTCTCCATGATGTCGCCGTTTGTGACGACGTTGAGAAAGGAAAGGCTGCTGCACTCGACACCGTTGTACGCGTCCGAGGGATCGACGGATTTAAGAAGATCCCGCACGTGTCGCACGTGAATGCGAGCCTCGCGCATGGTGTAAGGCTCCTCGACTACCTTGATAACCGAGCCCTCCTTGAGGCCCTCGATGTTTTTCAGCTCGGCAAAATTGTCCAGGGTGTTGCCCTCGAGCTGCAGCGAGAAACACGTCCGATGGCACGTGTCCTCGCGATCCATAAGCAATTGGTGGATCTCCTGAAAATGGAACCAATCGATTAAAAGATGGGAAGAGTCATCGAGCTGTTTAGCGACATCTTAGACGAATGTTTGATACCTGAACGAGCTCCATGCTGGAAACTTGGATGTCGAAGGGCTCCGCTCCTGGACTAACGATCTTGACGGTGAATCCCATGTCTTGAATGAACACGACCTCCTGCTCGTTCGAGCCATCCTTGTCCTTGTCGCAGTCGGAGCCTTCCTTTTCATCCTTGTCCTTCTCCTTCTCGCCCTCCTTCGTCGCCTCGACTTCGCCCTTCTCTAGAACATTCTCCGATGCGGTACTCGCGTTACCGGTCTCAACTCCGTTCTGTTGGTCTTCTGTAATTCGATATAGAGAGAAAAATAATCACTTTAATTCCTGGAGCTTTTCTATGGTGTGCAATAGGGTTGTTCTTAAATTAAAAATTTTTGCATTTTGGGGGCCCACTCCGTACTATCGTGTGGTGTATAAAATAAAAATGCGATGTGCGAAGGGTCCCCGAAATTAATTCAGTTTTAGAGGTCGCTATCCCTATTTTTAGAGGCTATTTAAAAAATTAAAAACTTCGGAACATCTAAATTAAAAGTCAAAATGAAAAATGCGAGATTTCCTTGAAGCCAACTCGCACCTCCAAAGTATAACATATAAGAAAAAACTCTGCGAAATCCCTACGAAATCGAAGTATTTTCAGAGGTTGCTACCGAGGGTTAAAAAACCATGTTTTCGACGATTATAGCTAATAGTTACAGAATGTTGTAAATTCTGAAAATCCGTCGCGAATAAATAACCGAATATTTTATTTAAAAAGATATGTTTGTTGGAACAAAAGTTAAATTTAAAAAACCGAAGGTTTGTCGTTTCTCATAAAGGAATTCAATAAATTCCTGTAATGATTAAAACGTATAAAATATCTCTATCGACGAAAGAACGAAACATTTTATTTACCTAATTCTCTTCGACAGCTGAAAAAAGAGTACTCTCGTTTCAACTGTCGAAGAGAATGAATAGTAAATCAAAATTTTCGTTCGTTCGTCGATGGCGAGATTTTATACCTTTTGACCATTGCAGGAATTTGTCGGCTCCCTTTACCAGAAACGACAAACTTTCGGTTTTTTTATTTAACTTTTCCTGCAACAAAAACACCTTTTCAAATAAAATATTCGGTTATTTTTTCGCAGCGGATTTTCACCTCCTACAACATGTTGTAACTATTAACTACAATTGTCGAAAACTTTTTTTTTAACGATTTGGTAGCGACCTCTAAAAATGCATTAATTTCGGGGACCCTTCGCACAGCGCATTTTTATTTCATACCTCACATAATACGGTTTGAACCCCAGAAAATTCAATCAATTTCTATTTAAGGATTTCAATTAATAAAAATTTCAATTTAAGGAGTGCGCAAAGGTTCGCAATAAAATACAAGCACTTCTCCAGGACACCCTCTGAATTCTCAAAGATATAAAAATGATCGCCCTTAATCCTTCACGTACCAGGTACTCGTTCAACGAGGACCTAGAATTTTCCAAGACGCAACCTTCGAACGATTCGAATACCAAGTTAAGGTAGTCCTTGCGAATTGTGTTCACTTCGCATAAGTTTCAGAGAAATAAGAGCAAATTGCAAACACTTCTGGATGATATAAAAATCTGCAAAGAAATCAAGCATATTAAAGATGCTGAAAAGATTAATTTTGCTTAATAATAATTCCAAAATGTTATTAACAAATTGATAAAAAAATAAAATTGTTCATCAAATATCCCGGAATCCTAACTTTTGTAAAATGATAATTATACGTTCATCTTTTTTGAAAACGTATGAATTTTTTCAGATTTTTAAATTCACTTTGAATTTTCTGACTTTCTAAACGTTTTTCCCATATAAAAAAAAAATCAAAGTGAATTTAAAAATCTGAAAAAATTCATACGTATTCAAAAAAATGAACGAATAATTTTCATTAAAAAAAAAAGTTAGGTTTCCGGGATATTTGGTGAACAATTTTATTTTTCATCAATTTATTAATAACATTTTGGAATTATTATTATGCAAAATTAATCTTTTCAGCATCTTTAGTAAGCTTGATTTTTTTTCAGATTTTTATATCATCCACAAGTGTTTGCAATTCCCTCTCATTTCTTTGAAACTCGTGTGAAGTGAACACTAATCGCAAGGACTACCTTAATGTGCTAAAACATATCTGTAAAAATTCACAGACATACCTTGAAGTGTACTTTTTTTAATAACGCAGAAGAAAATTGATTACGGCCATCCGTATGATTTTTGTACTTCAAAGAGGGTATGATCGTTTGCGATCGGCGAAAGGTCCCCGGTTCTTGAAGGGTTAATCCCCCCTTAAGGGCGATCATTTTTATGTCTATGACTTTTTTCGAAGGACAAATCCCCCTCGACTTGTCCTTAAAAAAAAAAAAATCTAAAAAATGAATGAAACAATATTATGTCTTGTACATTCGTAATAATGTTTTCCAGAGCCAACAAGCAAACATGGGGATCTTACGGAGTTCGAATCGACGTTGTACAAAAGCGGGAACCATTATACCTTGAGAGAAGAATAGACAGAAGAGGTAGAAGAGAGATTGCACTTGCATTCACCGTCACTTATAAATAAACCCGCAATGTAAATAGTGCGCACTCAAATGCCGTACTATTTTTATCGGAACCCTCGAAGCTATAGCGTGATTTACCCATTTGGAATAAGGTGGACCGATCACGGCCTAAGTCGTTCGATCAACGACGACTCCGGGACGCACAAATGCTGGCGAATTATTGCGCGAAGTTCGACGATCAAGATGAAGAGGTAAAAAGAAGCAACCTGCGTGGCCTGTGACGACACGCGAAGTCCACGACCGCGAAGAAGAATTTGGCAAGCGTCTCGAACGAGACGGCGTAGAGAAGAGGGTGGAAAACTCGGTTTAGAAGCAAACTCCCCTCGGTCTTCCATTCAACGACCATGGTCCATGGTCACTTAATCTTGGCATGAGATGCGGAATGGCAGTAAAGCTCATAACACAATAATCGACTTATCATTTCTAGCTTCTAACATTTTAATTTTTTTATTTATTATTATAATTATTATTATTACTAGCGGTTATGTTGGCTTGCGCGCTTTGCGCGCTCGCACTATCCGTGTGAATGGCTGCGAGATCTGTGAGTATCTACGCGCATCTGTGAGTATCTACGCGTATCTGTGAGTATCTACGCGTGTCTATGAGTATGTACGCGTATCTGCGAGTATCTATGCGTATCTGTGAGTATCTACGTGTATCTGTGAGTGTCTACGAGTACTATGAGTATCTGTGAGTATCTACGAGTATCTACGGGTACTACGAGTATCTACGAGTATCTGTGAGTATCTACGAGTATCTGTGAGTACTACGAGTATCTGTGAGTACTACGCGTGTCTGTGAGTATCTACGAGTATTATGAGTACCTAGGAGTATTATGAGTATCGAAGAGTATTATGAGTATCGACGAGTATTATGAGTATCGACGAGTATTATGAGTATGGACGAGTATTATGAGTATCTACGAGTATTATGAGTATCTGCGAGTATTATGAGTATCTACGAGTATTATGAGTATCTGCGAGTATTATGAGTATCTACGAGTATTATGAGTATCTACGAGTATTATGAGTATCTACGAGTATTATTAGTATCTACGAGTATTATTAGTATCTTCGAGTATTATGAGTATCTACGCGTATCTGTGAGTATCTACGCGTATCTGTGAGTATCTCTACGAGTATTATGAGTATCTACGAGTATTATGAGTATCTACGAGTATTATGAGTATCTACGACTATTATGAGTATCTACGAGTATTATGAGTATCTACGAGTACTATGAGTATCTACGAGTATTATGAGTAGATACGAGTATTATGAGTAGCTACGAGTATTATGAGTATCTACGCGTATCTGTGAGTATCTACGAGTATTATGAGTATCGACGAGTACTACGAGCATGTGCGAGTATCGGTGTGAGCGTCCAATTGACATGAACTTTATGATTATGTATACATAATCATAAAGTTCCGATAACGCCACGAGCCTCAACAACGAGGGCGTTGAGAATGAATTCTGAAAAAAAAAAGAAAATGGTATCCCAGTGTTCGATTACATGCAGACACATGAACGGAAACAACTCAGAGAGATTTATTTGTCATTATAAGACGAATCTCCTTGAGGCTTAACAATATTCAAAGGACTACAGACTAGTAGCGAAACTAATCTATAGATTAGTTTCGCTACTAGTCTGTAGTCCTCTAAGGACTTATAGTCCTCTAAGGAATCTATAGATTAGTTTCGCTACTAGTCTGTAGTCCTCTGAATATTGTTAAGCCTCAAGGAGATTTGTCTTAGAATGACAAATAAATCTCTCTGAGTTTTTTCCGTTCATGTGTCTGCATGTAATCGAACACTGGGATACCATTTTTTTTTTTTTTTTTTTTTTCAGAATTAATTCTCAACGCCTTCGTTGTTGAGGCTCGTGGCGTTATCGGAACGTCACGCGACACCGGAGGACACTCGTTCAACATACATATCTCATATCATGAATAAGAAAGAGAATACTGTCAATAAATCACGATATGCATTTCGTCTGCAGAAAGGTTTGCACAATGCGACTCGATAACGAAATGTAGCCTTCTAAGACCGTGCTCAAAAACTTTTACAGGTCATGGCTTTATTTACTTATTTATTTTTTACCGAGTTCATTATTTTCGAGAGGAGTGAAAATGCAGGATGCGCATTGCGAGGAAAACGTTCGAGGCACAGATGAACCGCACATGGTCAACGGCAATTAGCGAGTTGCCGAGCGTCTGCGTGGGTTTCTTTTTTTTTTTTTTTTTTCACGGTTCGAAAAGGACAGCAACAGCCGGGACGGTTCGGGGCAAACACCAGGGATCTCCTTGCGGTCGGGTCTCGGGTATTCTGTAAAGTACACTATCCCAAGACAAAATGCCGCTGCGAGCACCCTCTCTCGTCTTTCAGAATCGTTCGAGTGCAAATACAGTTACGAAAAGAATAATAAAAAAAAAAAAAAAAAGGTTGAGACCGATAACCCGAGGCGGTGTTATCTTTATGTTGTGTGCCAATCGCAGACGCTATTGTTTTTCGACCGCTACAGCACAACCATCCTCCTCTAATTCTCCGACGGACCTTCTCCTTCCACTCGACCTTTAAGGTAGCTCTGTCGGTACGCCGCAGTCATAGACATCAGCGTCTGTATGTCATAAAAAAAATAATGATATGTTGTACTCTGTCTGCGTCAACAATATTATTAACAATAATAGCGTGTCAATGAAGATGTTCGTAATTAGATTGAACCGATTGTTTTTAAGCGGATTATCTTGTTTAGCGTGGATCTGACTTCATTTTCACGACGATTAGGTTAGGAAACGTCCTTTGTCCCCAAAACCGTGCTCTTCAATCGCAGTTCTATTGAACATTAGTCCGGTGACTTCGCTTTTTTTTTTTATATATAATTTATATTTTTTTCTAAAAATATAAATTTTTTCGTAATATATATATTTTTTCTCTATCTTTGATCTGAGTATGTTAATTCTCGATTAGAAGATCAATTTCACCAGCTCTCCCGTTCGTGCCGTGTAAAATGACCGATTTTCAAGATCTAATTATTCATCGAAATTGTCGGTAAAAAGCCCTCGAGATTTTGAACAAGTAAAATTTGATAGTTAAATGACAACATGTCAAAGATTTATGCACATGACATTGGATTGCCTTCGCGACAGAACTACCTTAATTTTTTTAGTTATCTTCTATCCCTTAATTACTCCTCGGCTCGGTTGCTCGATCTTTCATCGCCGTTAAAAATTAATTTTTACATATTTCGTACGAGCTCGGAGGACCTCCGGTTCCGATGTACGACGAATCGGAATCCTTCGTTCCTTTTTCCGGCGCCCGTACTCTTTGGGACTGTTCAATAAAACATTATTCACCAAAAAGCCACCGAGGATTCTATTCGTATTCATTGTCTGCCGGCGTCGTCGTCGGAGCCGGCACAAACGGGTCAAAGCTCAGATCCACCAGACGGGGGGGGGACGCTTCGAGGGACGAATATGTACATTTATTATCGGACACCCGTTGTGCACGCTTCCAATCATAAGCTATCGCGGGCTCGTTTATTTAACATAACATGCATCAGCTCGCTGTTATATATCGTAGGCTAAGAAAGCCGGCTGTTGCAGCAGCGAGTATTTTTTTTTTTTTTTTTTTCCTTCACGACTAAGTCGGGCTATTCTCGTCAGGTTCGTGATAACGACTCGCCAACGAACCCCGAGGTCCCCTTATCGTCATCGAGTTCACAAACTCCCTTCTCATCCTCGAGACAAACATTAAAATTCTCTCGCCGAAAAAATGTTCGGACGAAAGAGAGCCCTCGGAATCGTCCGCACGTTCTTCGACCGCGTGGAAATTCGCCGAACCACGTGCTCTCGCTGAGAGTACGGAATAACGATCGAAGGTAGCCATCGCTCTTCGAGCCGAGCACCCAAAACACGATAGTCGAACCGCGTCTCGTTGACGAGAAAACATCGACTTTTATCTCAACGAATAAACTCCCCAGTTCGAACGAGGCTGACGGATGATGCAACGCTTCACGGCGTTAACACCCGTCCGTATCGGCGCTCGTCGTCGTCGTCTCTACTTAACCGTGCATCGATTCGTCGCCGACCGAGCTCACTCGCACACTCGTGCTCGTTTCCTCGCGAATCGCGAAGGCCGGTTCGGTGGAGGTGGGGAGGGGGGGGGGGGGGGGGCATGGCGAGGAAAATAAGAAAATAAAAAAGACAGGAAAGCAAACCGAGAGAAAGAGACGCCGTTTGCACGATCGAAAGACGGTCGCCGGTCTGGAACTCTAGAATCCCCGTTCGGCACGCGGAGCGCGGTGTGCGGCGGCGTGGTCGGGACAAGCCTCCCGGCTAAAGCGACGGTGCGCCGGCTGGCTCCGAGAGAAAATTTCGTCTGCTCGACGATAGAACTGCACGTCTTCTGCTAGCGAGGAGCGGCGGTCTCGTCGCCTGCCGCTCTCTCTCACATGACTCGCTCGAGCTATCCCGGCGCCGAGAGACCGACGAATATTCGCGCAATTCGCGTTACGTAACACACTCGGCGGGTGCTCGCCTTTGGGGGGGGGGAAGGGTTTGGAATTTTACGAGACGCATCCGCCGACGGCGATGGACGGAAAACCTTAAATCCATAGGACCGAGCATCGCGTACCGGCCACGGATTAATCGGGAGTCATATGAAAGAAAAAAAAAAAAAAAATGATCCCTTCGGCGTTTAGACTATGGAACAAATATTACGTAATTCCGTCTTTCTCGCGCAACACCGCGGATAATAAGTATTCTCCGTCTCTCTCCCGGTGCGTGTGTTTTTTTCTCTCTTTAACCTAGAAAATCGTTGAGAATAATTGGACGCCCGAGGACGGACACGAGGTCGATTGATTCGATGGTGCAAGTATCGGCTCTAATCGACGACAGTCTTACTCACCGATTCTCTCTCCGACACTCTCCTCCTTGCCACCGTTCCCGTTGACCAGCGGAATCTTCACCGCACCGTCCTCCCCGTTCGCATCTACCTGAGAGCCCAGAGCCATAGCCTTCTTGTCCCTCGAGCGTTAATCGTACAGAACTCGATGTGTTAATCGAAGACGCGCTGCCGACCGGACAGATTTTTTTTAGGGAGGTCGAGCTCCACTCGAATACGATTACAGCACACGAGTTGCGGAATTTCTATTCGGTAGGACACACGCACGCACACCAGAAACCTTCTAATGTTCTTCGCGGTTGCAAGTCCTCCTCCTGTCTGTATCTCACACTGGTTCTCCTCGTACCCGCTCGGCCGCTATCTCTCCGTTGTCTTTCTTCCTCCTTCGTTTCTTCCTTCTCTTGTTCTGCTTCGTCGTTCTCGTTTTCTTATTTGTCACGGCGATCTCTGTCGTGTGTGTGTGTGTGTGTGTGTCCTCGCTGTGTATCTTCACTGAATATCACACACGTTGAATCGGTGAAGCGAGCACATGCGAATATTGTGTATAAATTTACTCGAAAACCGCTCTTTTTTTGCTCGACGTTCTCTCACGGTGGGCTATCAGTCCTATGTTCTTCACCGCTCTGGCTCCGAATCCCTTCTGCACCGTTCTCTAATCTGCACGTGCGTTTCGAACGGAGTAGCACAAAGTCTACGAGCGACCATTGGCCACTTCCGTCGTTGCGGACTATCCATAGGTAAACGCCTTGGATCCGAGGGTACTGGCCCTGCCCCGTCTATAAAGACGTTCCTACTCGCGATAAACTTCGTGCAAGCTGCCATCTCATTGGGCGCCAGGACGATTCTCGTTTGCTCCTAGAGAATAGAGCCGTTATTGGTCCGTCGTAAGCTGCGAGACGACGGGTAACAAGCACCGCATCGCAGGGTTCTAACGCCTCGTCGTGATAGCCGATTAATGAATTAAAAAGTAATGACATTCGATTAATTTGATGATAAAATGTTCTAGGGTCGAGAGGGTGAACGGGTGAGCATCGCGAGGGCTCCATCGATCGTTTATTTTCATTGTAACGACGATGTTAGTCGTGCGCGTTATAATGCAAATTAAACGAGCGCATCTCACTAGCGACCCAACACGCAGGCAACACGGCGACTCGAGAAATCACCAACTATGAACATCAGTCTGGCTCTTGTTTCGCGAGTCGCGGAACAAAACCGAAAATCCTTCGTCCCGAGTGTCGCGAGTAGATTTTTCTTTTCCATCGATTTATTGTGACCACACGAAACAATAAAATTAAGATTTTTTTTTTTCTACGGTGTTCGATAGATTCTTCGCTAAGGGAGAATCGACGAGATCAAAGACTGAGTTGCTATTCGACGCCCAATCGTCGCTGGTCGATCGCTCTTTTTTTATTTTTTAAGGCTATACCCAACGAGGTTATACAGCGTCGACAATGTCAGATGAAAAACAAGCGGATCTCCGGCTCGGACCCGATCCCAATGCCACTTATCCGATTCAAGTACAATACTGCGGAAACTGTTCACTTCCCATTGAGGTAAATTGCGACGGAAAAATTCCGAAAGGCACGCTGATCGAATTCCGAAAAAAATTTCACATATTTTCACCATGCAACTCCTTCGTTGGGAAACGGAGTCAAAAAAATTGTCTAACAGTATGCTCTTCATTTTTTTTTTCTCAGTACTGCGAGTATTATCCAGAGTACGAGAAATGCAAGCAGTGGCTCGAGAGGAATCTGCCTACCGAGTTTGAAAAAGTGAAATTAGGTGAGCTTACCATTGGTCCTGCTGTGCTCCGATGCTTCAATCCTTAATCCTGGGGTCTCATTTTCCGTTGACTCTGTTATAGTGCTGAGCAGTATTGAAGTACCCTGTACTTGTTTGGCACTTCAAGTACTGTTTTACAATTTCAAGTACCAAGTCAAGTATTTTTTTTACAACTTCAAGTACTTTTTGAGTACATGCTCGCATAACAGATCCTCAATGAGTAGCGAGACATCCTTTTTCTATTAATATGTGATTGTCTAAACTTTTTAATAACTATAAATGTAACGAGAGTTTATCTTATACAATTGTTTTTTATTTCATTTAAAAATATGAAAAAGGTTGGCCTTTTCGTTTTTTTCTTATTTCAAAAAAATATCATTAAAAAAACGAGAAGGTACGAGAAGGAACCCTTTTAGTTTTTTTAATTAAATTTATTTATGGATTATTTTTTTATATGAAAAAAGTGAATCGGTTTTAAAAAGCCTCCAAACGACGAAGTACAAAAGTTTTAGTTAGCTATTTTTTACCTTGAGAAAGCCATGTCCAAATTACTTTGCACCTTTATTTTAAAGCCTTGATAACGCTTAACGCTACGAACCTAATAATGAAAAGTACTTGAAAAATACTTCAAGTACTCGTAATACTTTGTACTTTGAACTTGAAGTATATTTTCGTACTTTGTACTTGCAATATTTTTTGGTACTTTGCCCGGCTCTGCTCTGTTTATCACGATTGTTTAAACGTTGTTCAACAGAGGACGGAGCGACAGAAGTCGGAGCTGGGGAGGACGAGAAGAAACGACAGAAACGCGGCGGCAAGGGTATGCTAAAAACAAAGAAAAAGGAGGACGTGCCGAAGCTAGTCACCGTATCCCGAGCTCCGAGGGGGAAAAAAAAGTCGGTGACCGTCGTAACGGGACTCAGCACTTTCGGTAAATAATGCCCAAATTCGAACGTCGTAATTTCGAGGATCTCTCGCCCAACCGAAAGTCTGACGGCGTTTTTTTGGTATTGCAGACATCGACTTGAAGGTCGCGGCGAAATTCTTCGGTAGCAAGTTCGCGTGCGGCTCGAGCGTCACGGGAGACGATGAGATTGTCATCCAGGGCGACGTCAAGGACGATCTCTTCGACGTTATTCCGGAAAAATGGCCACAGGCATGTGTTTTGTTTCTTTAAATCAAAATCGTGCCGAACTTCGTAGGTAGAACGACTAACCGACTCTTCATTATTTTTTTCGTTCACAGATCGACGAGGATTCGATAGACGATCTCGGCGATCAGAAGAGATAGGATGAACTGAGCAGCGAGTACTTTCGCACAATATTTATCATTATGTCATCGATGTTTCCTATAAATAAAATGTAAATAAAAAATGAACAAAAACTCAATATCAGACGCAATACGTTAAACGTCCTCCTCTTCCTCCTTGGTCTCCTCCTCAAAGTGATTGGATATTATCTGCAGCAGGGACTCCACTTCCTCCTCAGAGAGACGATCTTCTCCGTCTTCCACTATCTATGGACATCAAGGGACGAGTCAATGTATCTCTGCCACCTAAGACAATTATTAAGGATAGTAAAAAATCATACCAGCTGAATCTCCAGAGCGGTTTTTGGACAAAGATTCAGGAGAATCAATTTTTCACTCTTGGTCAAATTGAACGTCTCCACGGCTTTCAAGAAATCCCTTATTTTCTCGGGAGTCTGTTCCTTACATGGTGTTTCTTCTAGATATCTTATAGTTTGATACGTTATCGTTGCCAGCTGATTCCTTGATTTTTGCTTCTTGTTTGATTTTATGCCCTTCAGAATGTCAAGGACTTCGTAGTTGCTCAGATGAGCCGCAGTCTCTTTCAACCTATGGACATAATCACTTTTAGTAATGGCAGATATAATGATACGCTGTAAGGAAAAAAGGGTCCGGAATGTTTTGTACTGGTAACAGGAGTTTTTATGCAAAAACTGGTATACTAAATTGCATGCACAAATTAAATGAAAAATGAATATTTGGTATATTAAAAACATTGGAAATATTTTACTTTAAATAATTAACTATTATTTCAATGATAAAGTGTATTCATTTTTCAGCACAACAAAAAATGTGTACGCAATGTTTTGTCCTTGTAACAGAAGTTTTGATGCAAAAACTGGTATACTAAATTGCATGCACAAATTAAATGAAAAATGAATATTTGGTATATTAAAAACATTGGAAATATTTTACTTTGAATAGTTAACTATTATTTCAATGATAAAGTGTATTAATTTTTCAGCACAATTGTACATTCGATTGAATGTGCCTGTTTTTGCATAAAAACTTCCTGTCCAATATACTAAATTTACAATTCTTTTTTTTTAAGTGTAGACCATTAATTTTGTTTTTTTTTTAAGAAATACAAAGGTATTTATACGACACGTTTGTATTTTGTTAATTGGTTAAGGAGAAATCCGGCAATAAATAAACAAACAAACAAAAATAATATGTCTAGAGAAATCAGAGATCAACTTGGAACTTTATTTCGATGTACGAAGTACGAGAATTCGGTTAATCCAAAACTTACACTTCCATATTATGCGGTTCAGGAAGGTCGTGACTTCGTGAATTCTGTACACATTACGAGTGCTACAGCATCGCTCGGAGGTTATGTTAAATTCGAATTAACGATCGAGTAAGTCCTCGAGACTTCAGCGAGCAATAATTTCTCCGTCGACACGGTTACACTTTGCAACAAACAATCGATCATGCGACGTTGACTCGATGACTATCGGCGATTATTTCCAAACGCAAGAAAACCTTTGTTGTTGTTGTTGTCATCGGAAGCATGGCACGATTGCAACTGCCTACGGCAACGTAGTGTTGTCAAATAGATGCCCCTGCGGTAGCGTGCATCACGAATATTCACACGATGGACACTTCGCTGTACCGGTGTCCGACGAACTGTACACAATGTAACGAACTCCGTCTTGACAATTATATAATTAACGAATAACAACGCAATTGTCGATCATTTTTTATTCGGACGTTTCGTGACACCGCAATGCTCGTCATCAATTGTTTGAGAGCGATTTGTGCCGGAAATCTCCGATGTCTGCACCTTTCGGCGAGACTCTTTGGATCTGCGAAAGGTCAGGGTGCGAGGACAAAGGAAGCTGCTACTCTGAAGGTAACGGATTTCGAGCTTACCGAGGTAGCACAAAAAAATTTGTTATAAAAAAAGTGATCTGAAGGGGTTTCATATGTTCGTCTGGACTGTATGCGACAGTTACCAACCATCTAAAAAGATAATTTTCGGTCGTAGGATAGCTTACACAATATAAAAAAATATTATGAAATTTAATGTATCAGACTGGAAGTTTTTATGCAAAAACTGGTATATTAAATTTCATGTAAAATTGTGATGAAAAATTAATGTTCAGTGTATTAAAAACATTAGAAATACTTTCATTTTACTATAAAAGTAGTTGACTTTTAATTATTTGCATTAATTTCAATGAAAGAGTATATTAAGTTTCCATCACAATTGTACATTAAATTGAATGAAAAGTTTTTGCATACAAGCTTTCAGTCGAGTACATTGAATTGACAATTTTTTTTTACAGTTTAGTTTCCCTCCGAACGGATATATGTAGCCCATTTATATCACTTTTTCATAGCAGATGTCTTTCTGCTGCCTGGATACGTAAATTTACTTCCGGCACAATTTGATTTGTTTCTCTCGTCCGCTAAGAAATCGTATCGGACTCTCGGCGTCTCGGAAGACTGCGAGGACGAGACTCTGAGGTTGGCCTTTGTTAATCTTGCGAAGCAATTTCATCCGGATAGTGGATCGCGTGACGCCGATACAACTAGATTCTTGGAGGTACGATCTAATTTGTTGCTTTCCAGCTGCAAAATTTTTATCGCTCGACTTCCGTTTCAGATTGAGGCTGCTTACAGAACCGTTCAGAAAGAAAGATCGATTCAGCGGGAGAGAGAAGCAAATCACTCACCGGATGTGGAAGAGTACGATATAAAGGTAAGATTGAGCCAACCGAATACCGTGGATAATGCAGATTTTTTAACGTGTGAGTTAATCGAACGATTCCGAAGCACACAGCGCCGCAACACCGTCATTATCTGCAATACGATACCGGAACGGGAACCCCGAGTGCAAGACAGCGTCGTCACACGGCCGAGAGGGCGCAGAGAGCAGCGGAGAACGTGATGGAGCACAGATTGATGAAGATCCAGGCCGCGGAGAGAAACACTCTCGTGGGAATGGACAAGAGCAAAGCGAAGGACGTGAAGACTCGATACGGTATAGATCGGCTGGTGGAGGATCTCATTCAGGAAGCTATGAACAAAGGAGAATTCAGCGACCTGCCCGGTGCTGGAAAACCTCTGAAAGATAACTCGAGCTCGCAGAATCCTTACGTGGATTTTACCACACACAAATTGAATCAGGTTTACAAGCTTACGAGACATTACATGGTTTTTTGCGGTCATTGAAATTCTTTGAGTTTTTTAATTCAGCTTCCTCAGCTAAAAGTAGGTGATCGTGAAAAATCATTCCCGAAAAATTACCCCTCGGAAAAGACACCCCTCAAAAATACCTTCTGGAAAAATACTCCCTGAGAAATACACCTGCATAGGCGGGACGGCGGAGATCCGGAGCGTATTTTTTCCGCCGACCGTGAAAACCGACCGCAAAAGCGACCCTAAAAGCAACGGTGGTTTTGTGCCTAACATTAACCACACTAATGATCATCGAAGCGATCGCTCCGGTGATATTATTTTGTTGCGTTTCAGTGAAGCCGTTTGATTGATTGGCCGTCGAACAAAGGACCGTAAAAGCAACTGTCCAGATATAAGCTTTTTGACAACCGGGATGAGTTTTTCTGAACGGTTGCTTCTACGGTCGTTTGTTCCGTCGCCAATCAAACAAACGACTTCACTGCTGAAACGTGGCAAAAAAAAAAAATGGGTCGGCAGAGTGGTCGCTTCGGCGGTCATTAGTGCCATACATTTTTGGCATAAAACAGGTGTCGCTTCTTTGGTCGCTCAGTATGCCCAAGGTTGTCCTTGAAAAGTCCTTGAATTTTATTTCGAACCTACACCAAACACTGCATATCAGTTTCTAGAATCGTTGGTGATATACATTTCGCGTCGGGCAGGTTCTGATAGACAACGGATTTACGCCGGAGTGGATACAATTGTCGAAGGAAATACGGGAGGACACGAGAAACGTGGAGGATCGATTGAGCAAGGCGAGAGAAAAATTAGGCCCGACACCGCTGAGTCCAGAGGATTCGCAGTCCTGGGGCGAGACTCTCGAACAAATGGCTGTTTCTGTGAAGAGGATCAACAGCCAAATAGACAAGTACAATCTACTTGTGCCGATACTGCAGAATCAGATGCTTCAGATAGATCTGGAAGTTATCGCCGGACGAATTCTTGAAAAACCGGCCGAGATCGGCAAGAGGGGCATTGCGGAACGGGAAACGCGTAATCCGATCGAACACGATCAACAGACCTTTCTCGGAACGCTGTTGTATGGTTTCAGCTGTAACAAAGAGAAATAAAGAGTTTATTATCGTATACATATATATTTTGTATTGATTTTATTACGAACATGTTTTACAAAGCAAAGTCGTGTCGTTTTGTGGGTGATACAAGTCAGTGGAAACTCAGGTCTACGGCTTTATTCCGGTGTAGGTGTTAGGTCCTTACTTTTTTTTTGTTTGTTTGTTTTTTTATCTGGATAGGAATTCGAGGATAACGGGCCTGTGTGAGGTGGTAAAAGGAAGGATACCGGGACATTTCAGCACATTAATATCAAAAGTACTCTTGAGAGACGGCGTGCGAGGATTAGGCCGGCGCATTCATACTTTCGTTCTTCAAACATTCGCACTCGAGTACACTGCACTTTCATATGTATGCCTTATTTTTTTTATTTTTTTTTTACTTTTTTTTTTCAAAAACCAATGGTTATGTACTGATCCCATAAGGTAGAGGCTTTTTGCTTCTCCTCCGTGCGAAATATGATTCAATCAATCAAAGCAATTACGTTCAGGATGAGCCTGACGTATATGTGTTTCGCACACTGAATAACAACGGTGTTTCAGAATTTTGATCCTCGTTTATCGTCTATAATTGTCGAAAACGTATATTCATTTTATTCAATGCCATTATCAAAGGCGATTGTTTATTTTTTTTTCTTTTTAATTTTTTCGTTTTTTTTTTGTTTTTTCGCTATCGAACGATCCGTAACGACAATTGCACCGATTTCGTTTTAACGCAGTTACTCGGTAAAATGGTCACTGAAAAATCCTTCCTCGTCTCCGGTTAATTATTTACAAATGAGATCGATTATTAAAAGTAATGAGCAATCCACCTTACTCCGTTTTGTTTAGTGCGTGCATAGGAAGGCGCAGTCCGACTTGTATAGATGCACAACGAGATTATAGAATCAGTCACACACCACACCCTGCAGAGCCGACAAGTACATAATATATGTATGGACAGACTGATTTTTTGTTGTTGTCTTCCAATAATCGAAAAGTGTATCTTTTCACAATCAATAAGAAGCAATAGCTAGATATTAACACACGTGATTGCCGATATTCGAAATAATATCAGGCAAGAAAACAATTGCAAATTCGTTATCGACGTTAAGTAAAAAAAAAAAAAAAAAACGTCACACACATCTCTCACGCCGATTAATTTTTCTTTAAAGGACGATGCAGTGTCGATTTCAGATCAGTCCGTACATACATACGTGTTTGCGAACATATCGTTACATGATATTTTCATTTTTTTTTTTTTTCAGTTTACTACTGTAGTAGTGGCAACTGGCAGACAAACAGACAGTTTGGCAGGCATGGTGAACGTAAAATCAGACACACACGCACTCAACAGACACGCACACGCCCACGTACACGGAGCCAGACCTCCTCCTTTCATTGAATTCTCCGTGTTTTAAACGCTCTCTCATTATGATTTTTTTTTCTTCTCCATCTCCTCTCGCCTTATTAATTAATACTCTTAACAACTATTATCCATGAGTCCTATATAATATTTTAATATAATATATAGGCTTTAGTACGCTATTATAATGTAGGCTACGCTGGGGCTACGACCGCGCCGCTTCGACGCGGCGCAGCATCTCGTATTTTTCTCTCTCGATTCCCTCCCCCCTGCTTCTCTCGATCAACATTATTTTCTCTGTTACGTTTTTTTTTTTTTAATCCCCCTCATTTATTTTTTAATATTAGGAATATCGGCAGTGAAATTCCAACGATAGACGCGGCAGACAGGCAGTCAGGTCCAGCAAAGTCTGTGGCACTCCGCGCGCCCTGCTCCCGGTGCATTTATACATTGCAAAAGTTACGGCCTCGGGGTGCCCCGCACGCACTTCATAACGTAATAACGTATTTTTTTTTGTTTTTTCTTCAATTTTTCCAAACAAGAAACGTACCCCGCGGACGATCAAGCTGCGAATATTATTGTGTACATATTGAATTTGTGATGGGGCACCCCATCGCTCGATCAGAACATTCGTGTTTATCTATCTCCACCATGGCACCTTCGTCATCATTATTCGCCGTCGCTCGACCTCGACATCATCGTTTATATCCTACAAATCTATTCGGTTTCTCGTCTCTCACTCTTTCTCTCTCTCTCTCTCTCTCTCTCTCTCTCTCTCTCTCTCTCTCTCTCTCTCTCTCTCTCTCTCTCTCTCTCTCTCTCTCCGTATATCTTTTGCTTGTTTTTTGTTTTGTTTCCTTTTGTCGGTTTGTTCCATTTTCTTTTGAAAAATAATTTCTTTACAATACTTTGTGACGGTTCGCACCGCGTATTTTTCCGCGTGCTTTCCGCCGGTTGTCGACACGCTCTCTCTCTCTCTATCTCGTGTGTGTTTATATATAAATCGATCGGTCGTCGATTCGGATCAAACAAACAGCAGAGTCAATCGACGGTTCAGCGAATTGTCAAAGAACAAAAAAAAAATGAAAAAAAAAATAATAATAATTAAAACGTCGTTACTAAGATTACAAATCACAAATGAAATCACAGACTTTCGTTGGTGGTTTGTCGGGGGACAGTGGGATCTGGCGGGTAATGGTCTCGGCGGTGCTCGATAAACATTTTTTTTTTTTCGTTTGTTTTTTTCAGGAGAGATCCGCCCGCGTTATCTCGCCATCATCGTCGATAGCGCAACAACGACGGTGCGAGCGTTATACTCGGGAAAAATATTCGATTTCTCCTCTCCATGGTAGAGACGCTTCGGGGAGATATTCCTTTACTTCCCCCCATCACTGGCCTTCATTCCCATCCATTCTCCTTTATCATGTGGGCAAGCTCGATTATGAACTTGCCCTCCTTGTACTTTTGGCTCGACTCGAACGCGTGCTCCTGTAAAAGAATAAAAATGTTAAAAAATACTCAAATTAATTAAACTCTGAATTAAAGCGAAAGGGAAAGTCTACGATTGAGTATTATACTATTTTACTCACATATTTCCAACCGAGCGTGGTTTTACAGCACTCGCAATAAATGTCAGCGACAGCGTGAAGGCCGGTCAACAAAACGCGTTCCTCGGCGGGACCGCAACCCACGTTTACCCTGCGCGAAAAGAAAGGCCCAGGGGGGGGGGGGGGGGGGGGGAAATAAACATAGTTATAATTAGTAACGATCGATAAAGAAAACTTCGAACGTAAATCGAATCGATACTTACACGGAATTGAAGAGATAGGCACGACCTTGGCTGCCCTGGAAGGACTGAAACCGGGAACCAGAGAAAAGAATGTCATCACAATATTTTCTTAACAAACCAAGTGTTCATTTAATTCGTCCGTTTCTTTTGCTGGTTACATTCGAGGTGAATTCCAAACCACACACATTATTTTACTCACTTCCTTGTGTCCCTTAATTGACACGTTTATTTAACTGGCTGTATTCAAGATACATTCCAGAGAAAATTTTGTTTTTTATTCTCTGTAAGGTCAAATCTGTTTTACAAATATAATTTTTCAACCGGAAGTGACGTATTTCCGAAATTGTGTAATTTCCGGTCGAAACATGAGATTTTCAAACCGGATGTGCCGTATTTCTGGTACGGCGTTACTTCCGGGTTTAAAAGTGTAATTTTCAAGTGACGTTACAGAGGATTTTTTTTTAATTTTCTTTGAAAAGTATCTCGAATGCAGCTAGTAACAGAAACACGTGAATTAATAAATACCGGAAAGTGAGGAAAACAACAGTATGTGTGATAAGACTCGGGAATGAATACCCAAACTTAAATTTCACGGGCGTTTCATTTAAAATGTTTAAAGAACGGGCAAATATAGCCGTTCTAAGCTACGAATGATAGAATCTGAAAAAAAGAGGGATCATTGTACACTACTATTTACATCTCAAATATATTTTTCAAATTTTTTTACTTATATCTCAAGTGTAACTATTTATTTTTACTTTCGTATTCCGATTTGTATAGCTTTAAGTCTCGATTATTTAGTTAATGTAACCAATGTCATGAACGTGAGCTTACGACTTCAGTCGACACTGTAGTCGGTAAGATGCATTACACGTTACGTAAAAAGAGCGATCCGTGAAATAAATAAATAAAATAAGTTTCAAATGTATTTTCCTAACGCATGCACGTAAAATCCCGTTTTCGTTCCTGTAAGGTGAGTGCAGAAAGGCACTTCTTCGCATAACGCGCGAGGAAAAAACTGCGCATGCGTAGAAAGGCAATATGGTTTTTTTTTTTTTGCACTAGTGCGAGATCAGTTGTTTCTATTGGAAGGGCGTAGAAAGGGAATTCTTGACGAATGTGAAAATGCTCCGCACGAATCGGAGCCGAGTACGGCATACACCAGTCAGGACTCCCCTCTCTGCGCCCATTCCATTCATATAATTTTTCCTAACAAATTCACAGAAATCACGCGTTTCGTCTTTAGGAAATATGCGCAGAAAGGCACTTTCTCGCACTAGATCGAAAAAATACCATATTGCGTTTGTACGCAAGCGCAGTACTTTTAGCGCACGCGATGCGAAAAAGTCCCATTATTTCATTCAGTGCGTAAAGTAGCCATTTTGCGCACGCGAAGAGTGCGTAAAGTAGCGATTTTGCGCACGCGAAGAGTGCGTAAAGTAGCCATTTTGCGCACGCGAAGAGTGCGTAAAGTAGCGATTTTGCGCACGCGAAGAGTGCGTAAAATAGCGATTTTGCGCACGCGAAGAGTGCGTAAAGTAGCGATTTTGCGCACGCGAAGAGTGCGTAAAGTAGCCATTTTGCGCACGGATCTGACCATTGTATTGACTATTGATCGAATTGACTATTCGGGGAATAACTGTCGGACTTCATCGCGAATGTAGCCAGCGACAGAAACGGATGGATTAATTAATGAACACACGGCAACATTCGCACGACTTTTCTCGCGATAACCTCGACGGTTCATCCGGTGTCCTCACCTTAGAGATGAGTTCGTCGTGGTTTGCGAGGTGAGCGCGGCAGTGTATGCACGAGTAAGTGCGGTGGCAGGAGGGCAGGTAAGCCTGAAAAGTTTTGACCATGATGGCGTGTCCGAGCACGGCGCACGGATCGTATTTTTTTCTTCTTCTTTTTCTTCTTTTCGATGCGCTATCTTGGACTATCGTTCCGGGTCTCTCGTCTCGTTTCTTCCTTCGAATTCTTCCGACGAACCGTCCTACGTGTCCCTCACTTCTTCGTCCTCCACTTGTTCTCCTCGAGTTTTCCACGACGATATCTTCTTCAGATTTCCTCGTCAGTTTTCTCTCTCGAGAGAGTTTAAACGAGCGCGACGAGACTGTTTTGCGACTCTAGCTCCGTTGTTCTTTTTTTTTTTTTTTTTTTTTTTTTATATATAGCTTGATTCGGTTTATTTATATTTACTTACGATAAGACGCTATTTAGTTCTATAAATTTCTTCCGGACGCGGGGTGTTGGTGCAATAGTGGCCCCGTTCACCGCCGCTTCGTACTGCGATCAGCTGTTGAGCTGGTTCAGACAGCGCCGGTTCGGGGACACCTGTAATTCATTACTCTAAGTCTCGTTAATTGATCCTGCAACTAAGGGAGCGGTCTGGAACATCGATTGGCGTGCACACACAATGGATAAACTGATTGGACGACAGCGCGTAACTGAAGAGACCGAAATAAAAACAGAATGGCTCTGAATTCAACAACAAAAAAGTTGCCAGTGCTACCTGACAAAAAAAAAAAAAAAAGAGAGAATTTCTCGCTTGCCGTGTAAATCCGTATATCCAATGTATATTTTTTCGTCAATCGAGAATCCGCCGTTGTTTATTTAACTCCTATCTCGACATTTGATATGAAAATCCGTTCGGCAGTCGAAATAATATTATTTTCCGTGTTTACGATCGGCAAAAACATACCGAGGCGCTCTGACGCCGACGGTAAGCAATCTTAAAAAAAAAAAAAAAATAAGATACGGAAACCGATATAGCTAATTCGTTAAAAAAAAAAAAAAAAAAAAACAATATTGCAACTTCGCATATCGCAAGGATGATTGATAAGAGACCGCACAGCGCGCTCGGTTTGGTTGTATCGTAGACGATTGTCGGACTGATAATCCTCGCCTCGAAGACAAAGCCACGAGCGAGGAAGTTGAGGAGGGTGGGGGGAGTGAACAAGGAGCCGTTAAAATTTAGCTGTGGCGTTGCGGCGGCAGCCGGTGCGCCCGAGACAAAATAATAAACGAAAGTGTGTACTATCAACTAGCGGAATTCACGTGTATCGCAGCTGCGAATGGAAACGCGCAGAAACGGGCAGCGAAGAATTCGACGATATACGTGGTCAAACATAAACACGGTCGGTAACGGTGCGTCCAGTATAGAGCACAAGCGAGAATAAACACGTGCACCGGGGTGCACCTGCTAAAACAGAAGGGAAAACGAACGGGCGACTCGAGTAGAGAGACGCCTCGGCCTCTGGCGGTCGACGTTAGGCGAATAATATTCTAGTCGTGCGGATAGCCGTCCTCGCCAGTCCCTTTGTATCGTCGACAAAGAATAAGACGGGAGGGAATAACGGCCAGGCACGAACCAACCGAGACGGGGGGTGCACTGCAAAAAAAAAAAAAAAAAAAAAAAAAAAAAAAAAAAGACAAGGACAACGGGCGCGTGTGCTTAGCCTCTTGGTACACGGGTTAAGTCGGTTATAACCGCAATCGTCCGGATCATAGCAATTGGCTTCCTTCTCCTTTGTTCCACAAATTAAAGGGCTCGCTACTTTACGTATGTAAATCGGCGTTGGGTCAATTCAGCCCAGCACGGAGCCTTGGACCAGTTAGTTTGTGTTAGGTATAAAGCGTAACCAGTTTCGTGTGGCCCGTGCATAAACGCTGGCTCTCTCGCCTATATAAAACGCCACCGCTTGCCCGCGCACGCAGCGCCACGCGCAGCGACGGGATAGTTTCTAGACGGCTCGATGAAAATCTACGATTAAAACCGGCACGCTGAATCCTACCGGTTAACCGAGAGTTACACGAACGGCGAATCGGGGAACGACTCTCTCGCTCGGTATAATAATGTCCGGAACGCGGAAGATTCCGAGCTTAATGCGTTTTCATCGTAATCAACCGAAAGGATGTTGCGCGACTTCAGCGGCGAACGGGAACGATCGACGAGAGGCTTTTCCTCAACTGACTCGCACGGATTTCTTGGTCTCTATTTTTTTTTTTTTTCTAGCTGCGTTACGTTTATTGATCGCCAAAGAGATTTGATCTCTGCACGTCGTATTATGCACTAATGCCGTACGCGAGTTTTGTACACGGCCTGTGTACGTGTGTATTCATGCACTTGTGAATATGCTATAGATGCCTCTATAGATAGACGCAGGAGCGGTTGATAAGGTCGCCGAGTCGTAATATTCGCGTCACCGCAGCAAACTCGACGAGTCAGCTGTGCAGTCACGGAGAGACGGCTGCTATATGTGTATATATATATATATATATATATGCCGTATGTTGTATACAAAACTTCCGGTAAGGCCGAGGCGAATAACGCGCGTTATCATTTTATATATTCTCTCGCAACGAATGCACGACATGACGCATTCACGATCGAAGATTTTGTTATTTTGAAAAACAACATTCGTCCACGAAAGTTTTAACGAATAAAAATAACAAACAAGGCGCAACAGATAAAACACTCTCTGCGAGTAATAAAACGCACGAGAATTTTTTAACGTTCAATGAATTGTGATCGTCGCTCCACGAGCTACGTGTGTTTTTCTAGAATTTTTCAACGCGTAAACAAAAACAGCGTAGATACATCTCGCTCTCGATAAAAAAAAAAAGAAAGAAAAACAAAGAATCGTTCGATATTTTTTTTTTTAAGAGAACAATTACAATATCTCTGAACTTTATATCGCGAGGCCGTGTTACTCGACGAGCTCTATGTGTTTACTCGAATTGTTCGACTAGTAAACAAAAACAGCTTGGATACGTCTCGTTCTCGATGGAAAAAAAAAAAAAAAATCGTTGTCATATCTTTTCAAAAGGACAATTTAAAATTTCTCTGAACTTTATATCGGTGAGGCCGTTGCTCGAACAGGTCCGTCTCGTCTCGACGAACGCAAGGAGGGAGGACCGCACGTTCGCGCGAGAGACCAACAACGTGTGGGGCATTAACTCCAATTGATGTCACATAAAAGCTCAGAAAGCGAGCTTAGTGCACCGTACGTGACGGGAGCCTCGTACAAGCGAAACGGGCCACGGGGCATTGTATCCGAGGGAAAACCTAAAGGGGCTCTCGTCGAGGTGGAAACGAAATAACGCTCCGCGAATAATAATCGACGAGACGTGTAAATGGGAGAAGGAAAAGGGGGGAAAAAAAGAACATTAAACAAAACGAACAAAGTAAAGAATGGGAAAGCTCGGCGGACGGTGATAGTCGAGGCGAAGCGGCCCTGAACAAACTCTCCTCTAGCGTAGGCAGCTGACGGACCTCTAACTATCAGCTGTGAAGTGTATACAAAACGAGAGAACGAGTGGGACAAAGACGGACGGAGCGAGCAGATACGGCGAAGGAACGCGGACGGTCGAGAGACGGTGAGAGAGAACGATCGGGTGTACCGAGCGGTGCGAGAGCGAGAGACGAACAGAGGCGCCCGTCTGGCACATCGATTCGCGTTCTCCTCCACCGACAACATTGCAGGATTCTCGGAATTCGAAGCACCGAATCAAACAACGCGCACACGTCTATTCCTTCGAGGATGGGATGAATAAAAAAATAAAAATTAAAATAATGAAAAATCGAATGAAATAAACGAGTTAAAATCGCGGGAATGGAACGAACCCAGGAGCCGTTTTTTTCCCTCGCTATCGCTGAACGCATTCGAGCATAACCCTCGACGGGGGTCTCCGAAGTGCACTGGCACGCGAGCAATGCACAAACGAGACGGACACAGAACACGGGATACGCATAGATTGATTGAGAAAATATCGAGAGAGGGAGTTGCGCGAGATTAGAATTGTAAGAGAAAAAAAAAAAACAACAACAAAATAGTATTGCGTAGTTCGGTGAGGGCAGCGCGCGAGAAGGCGAACGTCAGACGGCAGCGAGGGAGAGAGAGAAAGACGGAGATAGGATCATCGCAGCATGGACGATGTGTTGCTATCCCAACTGCGCTTCAAGTTTCGACACTTACACGATTTGTCTGTGGCACCGAACGCTCGATCGGACATTCGTTCGTTCTCGAGAATTTTTTTTATCTACGACTGCCGTATCGTTTACGTTGCGAGGAAACGTCAACATAAAGGAAAAACTGTTTGTTTTTTTTTTTGTTGCAAGTAGCAAAATGGCAGGATTCCCCTCTCGCGGAGTGTCTCTCTGTGTCTCTCTCGCTCTCACTGTTGTCAAACCAAACAAAGAAGCGTGTTCGCTGGTCGAATTGTTTAATTCGCGTGCGCGACCAGAAATTAGATGGATACGATACGTAGAGTACGAGCGCAGCACAACATAGGATTGCACGTAGAGTTCCACGAGAAACACACACAGTTGCCACCGAGCGATGAATTTTTCATTTTTATTTTATTTTTTTCTTTCTTTTTCTTGGAACTTTAACGAGGAATACGAACCTCCATATGCATCCGTAACCGCGACAGCGACAATTGCCAAGTATTGCCAAGCTGAACTCCAGTATATCAGCGTGGATCACGGCTTTGTCCTCGCGGTGGCCACGAAAAAATACAACAACTCGTTTTGATCATCACTACGCTCGCGCTGAGCAGTCGTCACGTCCAGCGAGCACCGTACTGCTGATCAGCCTCAGCGTTGTTCGATTTATTTCGGTTCGTCCGCAGGCGGGACGAACGCTCGGGGGCGCAGGCGCTCTGACTCGGGTATTGTAGGCACACACAACGATATCTCCGGACATCGTCACCAGGAGACGCTAACCCACGAGCGCGGCCGCGGCGCCGAGCCACACTCGCGCGTTCTCCGGCCCGATGCGCTCGGAGACACTCGGAGACTGGCCGCAACAATTATAGCACATTGTTCCCGAGAGCCCTTATTAAATGTATTCTTAGAGTCGTGACTAATTAAATAATACAACCCTGGAACCGAGTTTCGGAGTTTCATTCACAAAATTTATCACACGAAAGACCGATTCTATTCTCGCTTTACGGTAGTCCGCGATCCGATGGAAAAATAAAAAAAAAAGAAAAAAGGAATGCAGTACCGACGGCATAACTCCGTCGTATAGAAAGTTTATCATGAATTAAATAGCGATATAACTTGCCGTCAAATTCGAGATCCTTACATATCGGTCCATAATAAATCTGTCGGTGATTATTCTGCTTACGATCGTCGAGCTTCATTTAACGAGGCAGCAACATTCGGTCTCGTTGATTCAATGTCACGCATCCCCGACAGTCTGCCATGTGCGCTTTGTTCAAAACACGCATGTATTTTCAGCGTCTCTCCGTGTATTCGAGAAACACACGAATATCCATACGGAAGCCTTAGTCTCTCTCGTGTCTCGTAAGTGCGCAGCAGTGTCTGTTTCGGCGGGCTCCCCACTACAACGTCGTTTTCAATTCCTTTCTCATGGCAGAAACTCACATACTTGCACACACATATACCTGCGCGAGCTCCGACCACGCGACTACGTCAAACGACACAAACGAAAGCAGCGAAAAAAAAAACTCGCCATGCAGTCTCTCAGCTTGGGAGAAAGAGGAGGCGGATCAGGAGACCACAAATGACATTCTCGCTCTTTGTTTATTCAATATGTATTTTCTTATAAATTCATTATCCTACGAATTAAAATGTAAATGAAAAAGAAGAAAAGCAAAGAGAAATTGAGATACAGAGAACAAAGAAAAGTATAGAACGGTAGAGGAAATGAAAGTACAGAATGAATAAGAAAACGAAGAAAAAAAAAAAATCGAGAACTGATAGTCGACCAAAATAAAAACGAAGGGAAACGATATAATATGTATATAGTTAATATATATTCATTAAAATTTATCTTCTCAATAAGGCAACTAATTTGTTGTGGTTTAGTACTCCATTTTACATGATAATCCTAGAGTAAATGATACATAATATATATAAAGTATATGTAAAACACTAATATATGGTTATTTTTATTTTTTTGTTGTTTTGTTGTCTTGTTACAAGCCTTACATAATTAGAATATAATATGTATAATTTGTATATATACTCTTGTAATAAAAGGGCGGGAAGGAAAGAGGGGGGGCGGGGAGGGGGAATAGGGATAAGGGACTCGTGATTACTCCGATACTTGATTCTAGAGAATAATAAATATAACTAATGTGTTAAGGGAGGGTTCGTGTACATGTGAGTGATTTCTTTTTTGTCGTATTTCGTTTTTTACGTGTATCTCTGCGTGTAAATGGGGAGGGACTGTGTGTGTCTGCATTTTTTTTTTTCGTGTGACTGTTTTCGGTTGTTAGTACAAGAGAAGTGCGTGCAGTGGGTTGCAGCAGGGTGCGCATTCGGGGGTGCTGTCATAACGGGGACTTTCGTCGGCAAGATTCTCGTCACCACGATACTCCCTTATCTGTTTATCGTCAACGTCATCACCGTCTCACATGGTGACGTTCAACTGTATTGCTTTTGTGTCCACTGCGCACGGTTGTTGCTGCTGCTGCTGCTGTTGCTGCTGTTGCTGTTGCTGCTGCTGCTGCTGCTGTTGCACTTGCACTTGTTGTTGCACTTGCTGTTGCACTTGTTGTTGCACTTGTTGCTGTACCTGTTGCTGTATTGCCTGCAATTGTATGGACTTTGTGTCAACGGTACACGCCTGTTGTTGCTGCTGCTGCGGCTGTTGTTGCTGTGGCTGATTTTGTTGTTGCTGAACTTGCTGCTGCTGCGCCTGTTGCTGAACCTGCTGCTGGGCCTGCTGCTGAACCTGCTGCTGCGCCTGCTGCTGAACCTGGTGCGCCTGTTGCACTTGCTCCTGAGCTTGCTGCTGCTGTGCCTGCTGCTGCTGCTGCTGTACCTGCTGCTGCTGCTGCTGCTGGGCCTGCTGGGCGGCCGCCTGAGCGGCCTGCCTCTGCTGCTGCCGCAATATGCTCGGCGGTGGGTCCATGTGCTGGCGCTGATGGAGCAGCAGGTGATTCTTCTGGAAGAAGGCCTTGCCGCACTTGTCGCAAATATGCGACCTTATGTGACAACTGCCGTCCGTGTGCCGTCTCTGGTGCTGGGAGAGGCCGTGTTTCTGGGCGAATCCACGACCGCAATCCGGACACAGGTGCGGCTTTGGCTTCGGTCCAGACGGTGGCGATGTCTGGGTCGCACCGTGCATGTGACTCACTCCCGGCGTACCCATCGGTCCGTTCATCTGCAAATACTTGATTTTTTAATCACACAAGCTTCTCACGACGACGATAACGATTTTTCGAATGAGATTTCCATCGGGGGATTTATTTTGCGATGGGGATATTAATACCTGATGAGTTCCGGTGGCGTTCGGTGTTAGGAAGTGTCCGGGAGTTTGTTGGAAGGCCGCGGCAAGACCGCAAAGATCCGTCACCAGCGTTCGATCACCCGAGTGTAACCTCAGGTGCAGCGTCAGCGCTTCCCGATTCGAAAAGTCCAAGCCACATTCTCTTTAAAAGAAAATGAAAAAAAAAAACGCAAGAATTGAGTAACCGATCGAAGAATCGGTTTTGTCCCCCCCCCCCCACGATCGTACGAACTTTATCGAAATGATCGGCTCACCTGCATGTGAGAGACTTCTCGTCGCTGTTCGCGTTATTGCTGTGTATCTTCGAGTGAGCGACAAGGTCAACTTTGCGCGGGAAAGCTTCGCCGCATACTGTACAGGCGAACGGCGATTCGCCGGTGTGTAGACGCATGTGAGCGAGCAAAGTTCTCTTTTGAAGGAACTCCTTGCCGCATACGGTACAGGAGTGCGGCACCCGTCCGTGAAGACGTCCGTGATTGACGAGCTCGAACTTCCTCTGAAAGGTCGCCCCGCAATCGTGACAAACGAACGGATGCAAGCTGCCGTGGAAGCGCGAATGCATCGTGAGATGATCCTTCTGGGAAAAGGACTCGCCGCATTCCTCGCATACGAACGGCCTCTCACCAGAGTGAAATTTGCTATGCGTTACGAGATGACGCTTTAGCGGAAAAGCGCGACCGCACTCCTGACAGACGAACGGTCTCTCCCTTGTGTGTACACGCGTGTGTGTCACCAGATGATGCTTCAGCGTGAATGACTTTTTACATTCCCGACACTGGTAAGGCCGGTCCGCGCTGTGCAGCAACAAATGAGTGTGGAGACAATGTTTGTGCGCGAATGTCTTGCCGCAATGAACGCATATGTGCGGACGCTCGCCGGTGTGTACCCTCGCGTGCGTCGTGAGATGATGCTTCAGAAGAAACGACTTGCCGCACTCCGAGCACGAGTACGGCCTCTCCTTCGGTACGCGTACCTGACTCCCCATGTCCTGCTGCTGCTTCGCCTTCGCGTCAATCTGCGTGGCGTTAACGTGCGTCAGTACGTGTCCGAAGTGCGAGCCACCGTCGGTCTGACCGGGCGTAACGTTGTTCGCATTTCCCTGATTCGACGCCGCGGCTGCTCTCTTCATCAGTATCTCGTTGCACTCCTCGGCTGTGAGCTGGAGCGGTCCGAGTGGCGTCATGAAGTGCTTGCTCATTGCGTGCTTGTCCGCCGTCGTGAAGACCAGGGTGTTGGAGAACAGGGATGGCGGAGGCGTCGGATGAGCGGCGTCGCAGTTGCAACCGCCCTTGTCGCACGTCAGTGAGAATGCGTCGTGGATCTTCTTGGTTCGTACGTGCGTAGCGTGCGTTTGATTGTTCGCTCCCGTATGGCTGTGATGCGTCGTCGGTGTCTGTTGACAACTCTCGTTCATCGCGAACATCGGCCTTCGCGGATTTGCGCTTATCGCGACCTTGGCCGGTTTTATGTCGACCTGGATCTTCTGACTGGAGCCCTGGTCCTGATTGTTGTTGACGGCATAGTTTATGTTCGTCGTTAGATCGCCCTGCGCGTTCTCCCTGGTCTCCGTACCGGGTCCGCCGAACGTCCACGCGTACCCGAAACCAGTGCCCGCGTTGCTCGGCGTGGTGCACATGTTAGTGAGATCGGCGACCGCCGAACTGTCGTCGCTGTTTCTTGTGCTTGTCTCGCCGTGCAACGACGATTCGTCGGCGTTTATATCAGCGGCAGAGAGAAGGGTATGCTCCAGCTGACTGCCCTCCGTACTTGTGCTCGGAGCCAAGGTAACAGTCAGCGCATCCTCCTCTTCCACGCCGACTCGCTCGATAACGACGAAATCGTCGGCGTGAAATATCTTGACCGGCTCCAAACGGAGATACTCGTCACACTCCAGTATCTCGGCTTTGATGAACTATCGCGGTGAAATATTTTACCATCATTTTTTTTCACTTCCTCCTTATATCTACGTGTTTCTATGCACGCGTAGATGCATGCGCATACAATCGTCGACCTAGTGTTTTCAAAGACAACGCGAGAAACAATGTTCGACACCGTCGACACGATTGTACGGTAAGGTGCGTGAAAGGCTTTGGCGGGACGAGCCTTGTGTTTGTTCCCGTCCTGGCCGCGCGTAGACTCGGCTGACTACTCGTGGTGAGGGCGGCGTGCCTCCTCGAAGTGGTTAGACGAGGCTTCTCGGGAAGAAAAAAAAAAACTAAAGAAGCGCGCACACTTTTTTTGTCCGTGATGTGTCCGGTCGTTCGTCGCGGCAGCGGCGACGAAAAACTCTCGTCGCACGGTAAACGCCAATGTCCAGGAGTCGGCGCCGATATTGCGAGACCCGACAAAAAAATTTTTGTCCGACGAAACAGGCGGCGCGGAGGGAGCTCGCTCGCCTCGCGCTCTAGCACGCCCCGTAAATAAGCGTTTTTTTTTTTTCGCCACCCAATCGCGCTTTATTATATATAATATATATTTTTTTTAATAAACGTTGATTATTCCTTTCGTATATTTGCCGCGCGGTGAACGCGCGCGCCAATGGCAAAAAAATACTGGGACGGCAGGTCGCCGTCGGTCTCCGCGAGATATTTTACGTAGGTATATGTGTGTATATTTCGTCGTATTCGGCGGCGGCGACACGAACGTTAACGTGATTCCTCTTCGTGTACGGGTGTATATCGGGGGGACCCGCGGCGTCTACGGCACACGGAAAGGCAGCCTCCACCTCGTTATTACGGCACTCCCACAAGCCCCGAATGATCCGATACTACTTTATCCTTATTTCCTACACCGGTTTAACCCATTAACTAACAAACGCGCACCAACGAAACTCATTTATTTTACACAATCGCATATTTCATTTGTCCATACAAAATAGCCTCATATATCGGCCATTTTATTTGTAAACTACCAAAAAACAATGTTGCCAATGCACGCGCACTTTTGGAGGGAGCAACGCTACCCGAGTAGTAGCGTCATCGAGCTCTTATGTTCTGGCAGCACTGTCCCGCCGACGCGACTTATTCCGCCATATTTGAATACCGCACACACGTCCCAACCTTTATTGTATTTTTTTTCTCTCCATTCCCTACCTATCGTCATGCCGCGCTCGTACGGGATACTTCACCGGCGCTGATTCACTCAAATCCCATTCGTTAACGAGATTCGCAGATTTTTACAGGGGAAAAAAAACTATATTCCGCGTCAATCACCCGGTACGTAAGAAAACATCACGAGGAATCGTTTATTGCGTCTCTCTCTCGCTCTCCGCGATAACTCATAATTTAACGATCAATTATTCAGGGACGTACCTATCGGCGTCGCGCGAGGGAGGCTCGTTAACCCGTCGCTTTGTTCGACTTTTATCTCTGGCCTTTCGCAACGATCCTCGACGCTTGTAATTCGGGAATATATATATATATTTTTTTTTTTTGGGTTAACAATCGTCGACGGTGAGAAACTAGTATTAATCGATTCGCGAAGCATCGATTGGGCATAATCGTCATCCATGATTTCTCCCCGCGATCGCCGATCAATGGATCGAGACCTCCACGGGGAGGCAGCATAGCGGGAAACACGAGAGAATCTCGTAAATTTTGGAACGCGTGTGTACGAGATGGAGGAGAATGCGTCCGAAACGGGGAGGGAAATTGTGCGATCGTATATACCGTACGATGGTTCACGTGGACGCGTGTCGCTCGTTTCATCATTTATAGCCGAGGGATATCGAGGGAGTTACGAGAGAGACCCCGGGGGGGCCTCTGTGTATAGCCGAACAGAAACAGCTCATCGCTCGGTTGGTCGGTAGCGCCGACTCAGCAACTGATAAGCAGACCGTTCGTTAATGGCCAAAAGCCCAGAGCGAGAGAGAGCGCCGTCGCTCTCTTCCACCGACGCTGCCGCCGCTGCTGTTCTCCCGTCCTCGTTCATTCTCATCGTTTTCCCTCTCGAGATATTTTGGCGTAAAGCCAGTGCGTAACGTACGAGAATTTTTCTTATATAGCTCCGAGAGTCCGAGGAACACATCTCCCCCCCCCCCCCCCCCTCCTCTTCGTTAATCGAGCTCTCGTGTCTCGATAGCCCCCCCACCGAATATTCTTTCCTCGGGTAATTACGCACCTGGCGCGTCGCTCTCCCACTTTCACGCGCGTTTTTCCCCCTCCACAGCGGGATCCTCCCCCCCCACTGCCGAGACGCCTCGACACTCGACCAAAAGTCACTTAATTACCATATTATTATTGTAAATTAAAACGGGTATGGCAGGCTCAATTTTATTTAACGAACAAGAGCCCCGCTCATGAAGTATCATCGAGAGTGCGGCCCGCGGAGCGACTGAGCCTGAGTACCTTCGTGTGTACTATTTATTATACTATATATATATTTCGAGGATAGGTATATCGAATATAAATCAGCCGGAGAGATATACACGCTCGGGCCACTTAACGACTTTCGTACCTGAGCCTGATGCCTCGCTCCACCCGTTCCGCGTTCGAGAATCCCTCCTCCCCCCCCCCCCCCGCCCCCTTGCCGAATCCACTCGGGGCTTTCTCGTAGTGCTGTCCGCTGCCGTGTCCCCTTCCACCCGCGCTGTAATCGCCGCAGGCTATTTTCTTCCCTCGTCGTTCCCCGTAAACGGTCGCTAATTAGCATGCCGTGGCATTCGTTGCTCAGTCGCCGTCGAGGCGTGAGCTGACTACGCTCCCGACAACCCTTTACCTATGGAAATTATTCCCGTGCATCCTTCTTTTTTTTTTCGCCCTCTCCCCATTCTCATATACGGTGCGAAATCGCCTCCTCCCGTTTATTCGTGTTTCGTTGATTTTATTCATCTTGTGTGTTCTTTTTGTTTCTTTCACTTTTCCAAAGGGTGACGCGACAACGCGGACGAAAGATGAAGGAATCGGCTGCGCCAGATAGACACGACGACGACGACGCGCACAGCCATGGACCGGCTGACAAGCGATGGATGAGTCGGGATAGGAGAACACGAAGGAATGAGAAAGACCGGCCGGGTAATACTATTTTTTGGCTTTTTTTTCACGAGGCTCCGCGGGTGCACCAGTAGGAAGTCTAGGGGGGGGGGAGTGGGCAGCCTATGGGAGAGGGGGGGGGGGGGGTGAGAGAGAGTCGAATCGTAGAGCAGTGGAGCGTGAATGCGATACCGAAGCGTCGGAATCGTCGCCATGGGCCGCGGCGTCGGGCGTCGAACGGTCTCCGCACAACCCCTCCGCGTAAAATCCTGTCGTCGCGCGGCGTAGTCGGCCCGCTGGCAGGACGATTTGTATGTATCAATTACCTTCGTCGTCTCGCTGGAATGCGAGGACCCTTCACAATTTTTTCATTTTTTTTTCTTTTCTTCTTTTTTTTTTTTTTTTACAGTCTTCTTCTCTCGCCCGACGGTCCTTTCACACCTTTTTCCATCAGCAGTGCTCGCAGTCAACGGGAAATAATAGAGAGGGCGGCCCTTCGTCGGTATCTGACCGCGTAATCTGACGCAATAAAATTAACACTCAGGCGGTCACAGCTCGAGTGCATTGTATACACACACTCTTATTAAGGTAGCTCTATGTCGCTTCGCACTCATTTCGCATAAGTTCGAGAGAAATTCGAGAAAATTTTCAAGTACTTCTCGACGGTATAAAAATCTGAAAAAAAATTCATGCGTATTAAAGGTACTGAAAAGATTAATTTCTCATAATAATAATTTCAAAATGTTATTTACAAGTTAATGAAAAAAAAAAAATTAATTGTTTAACAAATTATCGGGCAAACCAACTTTTTTTCTTTAATGAAAATGATTCGTTTATTTTTCTGAATACGTATGAATTTTTTCAGATTTTTTAGTCAACTTTGTTTTTTTTTTGTTTTTTCACACATTTTTTTCATATAAAAAAAAAAAATCAAAGTTGACTGAAAAATCTGAAAAAATTCATACGTATTCAGAAAAATGAACGAATCATTTTTATAAAAAAAAAAGAGTTATGTTGCCGGATAATTTGTTAAACAATTAATTTTTTGACTCATTTGTTAATAACATTTTTGAATTATTATTATGCACAATTAATCTTTTCAGTACCTTTAGTGTGCGTGAATTTTTTCAGAATTTTATACCATCGAGAAGTAAATGGAATTTTCTCTTATTTTCCTCGAACTTATGCGAAATGAGCGCGAAGCGACATAGCTACATTAAGCCGCCAGGGTCTCAAGGGCAGCGGGAGAGCAGTGCAAGGTGGACATCACTGGAACAGAGGTAAATGAACTGTAAGCTTTTTTTTCGTCATTTTTTTCGCTTTTTTTTCAACAATATACTGGGTCATAAGGTGAATATTCAAATTCTTTTTCATAGGACCGTGTCTCAACTCCGAATCATTGATTTAGTGAGCGGCAGAAGCCTCTCGTTTTTTTTTTTTTTTTTTTTTTTTTTCGGGCCGAGCGTATGCAGGTATATATATCGGCGAAGCATTATATTCCGTGGGACAGAGGAAAAAGAAGAGCCCCCCTCGGACCGTATTCGGCCGGGACCGGTGGAACAAGGTAATCATCGCGACCGCAAAGAGGGTCGAAAGCTATCGCCTCGAGAGACTACTCTTCGACTTCTTCTTCTTCATCCCGGTTCTCTTGTCCTTTGTTTTTCTTTTTCTCTTCTTTTTCTCGGCTTAATTAAAAGAGATGATTACATAATGAGGAGCATTGATACGCCTCCGAGCCGGCGAGCATCTAACGAGGCCTCTCACGAATAATCCTTTCTCTCCGCCGCATAATACACCCGCGGCGGGGGTCATAAAATGATAGGGTAACATCTTTTTTCGTTCTGCCGGGTGGCTTTTTTTTTTAAATTTATCTTTCATCGATATTCTCACGTTATCGTTACATCCTCCATTATCTGTCGCTTTGTATTTTGAAAAAAAAAGGAATTTGTCGGGACGATTAAAAAAAGTGCGTATAATGAAGGAAGAAAAAGAATTATGTAGCGGTACAAAGACGTTTAATCTACGAGTAAACTGGAGAACGAGACTGTCAGCTACGGGGATAGCTGGCTCCGGTTTATTTTTCGTAACGCGTGAATATTGACCGCGAATATTTATGACGAGCGTCGGGGATGCTCGAGCGGGTAAAACGCCAAGGGTGCCGCGGGGAGAGAGAGGAATATTGAGAAAAGTTTCCACGCTCGAGCGTGTTCCCTTTATTCTCAATTGTATGCCGCAACGTAGTCGCCGACGATTTTATACGTGCACAGGGACGGAGAGCGCCAAAGTGCGTTCGACTGAGAGGCGAAACTGCAATGGCCAATGTTAAGCTTTGAAAAAAAAAACTAATCGGAGACTTTGTGACAAAAAAAAAAACACGATGTTAAGAAAAAAATACATTTGTGATCCAATGCGCAGCGGACGCATCAGTTACGCACACAGAGACGGAGCGCGCTAAAGTGCGTTCGATTGAGACGAAACTACAATGGCCAATGTCGTGCTTCAAAAAAAATTTATTGGGAACCTCGTGGAAAAAAGAATATGTAATCCAATGCGGCGTGCAGGGATCAGTTACGTACACAGAGACGAACCGCACTAAGTTGCGCTCGATTAAGAGGGACAATCGCAATAGCCAATGTTGAGCTTTAAAAAAATTAATCGAAGAGTTCGTGCAAAATAAATTAAAAACATGATATTACAACAACAACAACAACAACAACAACAACAACAAAATGTGTAATGTAATGCGCAGCGCGTGCATCATTTATGTACACAGAGACGGAGCACTCTAAATTGCGTTCGATCGAGAGGCAAAACCGCAATAGCCAACGTTGATCTTTAAAAAAATTTATCTAAGACTTCGTAAAAATGTAAAAAAAAAGTATGTTACAAAAAAAAAATGTGTAATCCAATGCCCAACGGATGCATCAGTTACGTACACAGAGACGGAGCGCGCTAAATTACGTTCGATTGGGAGCCACATAATTTGGCCGAAACTTCAATCGACCGAATCGTCGCATGGCCGAAAGTCAACGGTCCTAACGCAGTTTATCCGAATCGTCAAACTTCCGAACTTTATTTTTCAGAATCGTCATATTGCCGAAACTTTATTTTTCCGAATCGTCAAATGTCCGAATTTTTATTATTCCGAATCGTCCTTTCAACGAATGTCACTCTTCCGAAATAGTAAATGGCCGAGCGTTATTTCCCCGAAACACCACTTATCCGAACGTCATTTCTCCGAACGTTATTTGTCTGAATCGTCATTTATCCGAATAATAATTTCACCAAATGTCATCTTTCCGAATGGATAAACGTCCAAACGTCAACTTGCCGAATCGTCATTCGTCCGAATCGTCGTTCGTCCGAATCGTCGTTCATCCAAATCGTCATATATCCGAATCGTATAATGCTTTATAACTGGAAAGGAACCCGAATAAAAATAAATAAATAAAAAATCTTATGTGATTCGGTTGATTGGCGATTCGGATAAATGTAAATTCGGATGAATGATGCTTCGGATAAATGACGATTCGGCGAGTTGATGTTTGGAGGTTTAACCATTCGAAAAGATGACATTCGGTGAAATGATTATTCGGAAAAATGACGATTCGTAGAAATACAGTTCTGATAAATGACGTTTCGGAGAAATAAAGTTCTGATAAATGACGCTTCGAAGAAATAACGTTAGGTCATTTACTATTTCGGAAGATTCGGATTAATGAATATTCGGACATTTGATGATGCGGAAGAATGAAGATTCGAACATTTGACGATTCGGAAGTTTGATGTTTCGGATGAAGTGCGTTAGGACCGGTGACTTTCGGCCATACGACGATTCGGCTGATTGAAGTTTCGGCGAAATTATGTGGCTTCGTTCGATTGAGAGGCAAAATTGCAATGGTCAATGTTGAGCTTTAAAAAAATTAATCGAAGACTTCGTGCAAAATAAAAAAAACATGATGTTACAAAAAAAAAAAAAGTGTAATCCAATGCGCCGCGGATGCATCAGTCACGGCTGGGGTGTCAAGATATTCCGCGTATGCCTGTTAACCCACCCGATAGGCTATCGCCCCCCCTCCCCCCCCCCCCCCCCCCGCGTGCTCTTTGGACGCGGGCACACCAATTCACCTGGGACTTTGCGTTATGTTACAGGGGGAATTCTTCGTACCGTCGGCGCTTTGATGTGAACTGGAGCTCGCGGGAGCGACGCTTTTAGGCGAAATTCTGAGAACTTTCGTGGATAAGTGCAACACGCCTACGGAGGGACACAGATGGTTATTATAATTCGATGTACAGAGACACGGATATCCCGGTACAAACAGCATCGCCCGATGCGGAGAAGCTTGCTTCACGTTTTTGTTACAGCATACATATATAGTGAGGGTTGCTACTCTTCTCTACCGGAGAATACAAGGGGGTCATGCGTCGCTCGTCACGAGTGCACCGCTGTAGTTTTCACCCGCAAACCAGAGCGCACACGACATATTACACAACGTTCTCTCTTCACGGTCAATATAATTCGGTACCGAAAATTAGTATCGAATTGGAGTGCGTGGAACTGGCACGGCACGATTCAACCCTCGCTCTCTCGGACCCTCCCTCGCTTCTTTGTCGTCACACTCGATGACCATTTTAAGGGAGAATGATACTTATTTTACAGAAACTCCACCGCGAACCCGCGTTGCATTATACAAAAGCACGCGATAGGTCACTAGACAATCGAGCAATTTGCGGGCTCTTCGTCTATTTTAGTGTATCCCGAATGCCGCAAGCCGAACGATATACTGCGCGTTCGAAACGGTGTTTTCCGGCTATCGAACAATGAACGGAAGATGAACTGCGGGTGGGATGAATTTCACGCAGGCCTTTGCTTCTTCAAAGGAAATCATTGTCGCGAGAAGAATCGTTTCGTACAGTCTGGTTTTTCTTCTTTTCTCACTACAGTAGAAAAAATCTATGATCCAAAATGAGTAGAAATCTAGAGGCTGTATTTAAGTTTGATAATTTTTCTTTCCGCCGCTTTCTTCTTCGAACTCTTTTGATTTTGCTTCCTCACAGAGGAAGCTTTGTTTTCATGAAAAAAAAAAAATATATTTCGGGAATTTTATTAAAACGTGTTCAGAATGTTCCAAAACATCGGAAAATTATATTTATAAAAAATGTCTGGATGTATGTGTGTATATCTCAGAGCCGGCAAATTGAAACTATTATAACATGAGAACGATTTGAGCTATCGAGCTGAAATTGCTAAGGTAGAAGGGTGAATCCTCAATGTTTGGTTACAATTTTTGAGCATCGTGCTAAAAAGTTGTACACAAAGGGACTAGTATCGACCAATGATCTCTATTTCAATTGGCGAAGATCGATCGAATCATTTAAATTTGATGGGATGTTGAATTCCTTTTCTATTCTGTGCAAAATTAGTATTTTATCTCTGACACAAGTTTCGGTATCGAATAATGAACTAAAAGTAAAATAATTGGCAGATTCGTGATCAGTAGGCAAAAATACATCAGACATTATCCCAAAACGACCAATAACTGTAATTTTTATAGGAAATCTTTATAGTGAATATTCCGAAAACAAGAGGTTTTTTTTTTTTTTTTGCTTTTTCAACCGTGATTATTTTCTTTTACCGACAAAGCTTCCTCCACGAGGAAGCCACATAATCACGGAAAATAATTTTTCATAGAAGTTTTGTACACAAAAGTAGATTAGAAGAGGAAGCTGTGTGAATATCTCGATTTTCAGGGTTTTTTTTTTTTCGGAAAAACTATTTCGATGAGTCTTTATTATAAAAAAAAAGAGCTGAAGAGAATAACCCGGGTTCCATCGTCGATTTGAGACTACGTAGTGGGATACAAACGGCCCCACAAGAATTATAGCGTACTCGAAAAAAGAAGTCGGAACAGCCCCTACGCGAGACTCAGTCTAGGCCAGCACCCTCCCGCCGGTATACACGCGTCTCTCTAATAGTAGTACGTAGACCCTCGTGCCGCCGGCGACCGCGTCACCACGCGAATTACGCAATTATTGCATTGCGGGGAACAATTATCGCGTAAAACGTTGAATGCAGCGGTTACGAGACGAGAGAGAGAGAGTGAGCTTACCTCGCTGTAGGCGAATAGCCGGACGATTTCGACACGAGAAAAGTTGCTTCCGTTCTGCGCTGGCTGCCGCACACTCCCGACATCTCACCCCGCGGGGTTATCAGTACGTTCCTCTGGCTCAGACTACACATTCGCAGAATAATCGTCGCCGACGATTCGTCGTACGCTTAATTCGCGTTTTTTCCTCGAAAATTGGATAAGCCGGGGCAAACATATTTTTGTTCTGATCCGGGAGCAAACGTTTAGTTGATGACGTTCTATTGTTACTGAAAGTTCACTTTCGCTTGAAAATAATTGTATTCGAATGACGTTGGTAAATCTTGATTCACGAAACTAATGCGCTTTCGCACGGAGAAAAACAAAATTAATGGCCCCAACCCAACTGCGTGCTGTTCAAGCAATTAACTGTGTTTCTCCGTGTGTTGTACTTTCTTTTTCAGGAAATCGTGAAGGCGATCCGTCGAAGAGACAATTGGACTAATTCAACGAGGAAGAAGATTGTCCAGCTCCGTCGTCGGCAAACCTATCTTTTGTTTGATCCGGCAGCAAATATTAAATGGATGACGTTCTATTGTTGCAGCAAGTTAACTTTCGCTTTAAAATAACTGTATTCGAATGACGTTCGTGGATCGTGCAATACGAACCTAATGTGCTTTTGCACGGGGAAAAAAATTGTCCAGCTCCATCATCGGTAAACATATTTTTGTTTTTATCCGGAAGCAAACATTTAATTGACGTTCTATTGTTACATCGAGTTTGCTTTCGCTTGAAAATAATTGTATTCGAATGACGTGGGTAGATCGTGATTCACGAAATTAATGTGCTTTTGCTCGGAGAAAAAATAATTAATTGCCTCAATGGACAGCGTGTTATTCACCCAATTAATTCTTTTTTTTTTTCGTTTTTGTACTTTATTTTTCAGGAAATCGTTAAAACGATCCGTCGGCGAGACAATCGGAGTAATTCAACGAGGAAGAAGATTGTCCGGCTTCATTGACGGCAAACATTTTTTTGTTTTGATCCGAGGCAAAAAATTTAATTGACGACAGCAAATTAACTTTCGCTTGAAAATAATTGTATTAGAATGACGTTGGTAGATCGTGATTTACCAAAGTAATGCATTTTTGCACCGTGAAAAAACTGTCCAGCTCCATCATCGGCAAACATGTTTCGCTTTGATCGGGAAGCAAAAATGTAATTCATGTTCTATTGTTCCATTAAGTTTACTTTCGCTTGAAAATAACTGTATTAGAATGACGTTGGTAGATCGTGATGTGCGAAACTAATGCTTTTTTGTACCGTGAAAAAACTGTCCAACTCCATCATCGGCAAACATATTTTTGTTTTGATCCGCGAGGAAAAATTGAATAGACGTTCTATTGTCACTTCAAGTTTACATTCGTGTGAAAATAACTATTCGCATGACGTTGGTGGATCGTGATTTACGAAACTAATATGCTTTTGCACCAAGGAAAAAAAAAATGAATTGCCCCAACCGACCGCGTGGTTGAATAGGTTCCAATTAATTATTTTTCTCCGTGCGTTGTACTTTCTTTTTCAGGAAATCGTGAAAACGATTGCCTCAACGAGACAATCGGAGTAATTCAACGAGGAAGAAAGATTGTCCGGCCCCATCGTCGTCTTTTGAGTCAAACGACCGAGACTACTAATTGGCGACCACACGTGTTAATCGTTATGCGACTGTATTGGTATGTATATATATATAGACTTTGCCTCTTTGAGCGAGAGAAGTGCCTGGTACGATTCCGCGGTCTCCGCGCTCATTGCAATTGGCGTGTTCCAGGAGAGCCGGCCGGCTCGTACAGAGCCGCGAATTTAGGAGGTCGACCGCTGGGGTTATCCTACGACGAATTCCAAAGGCTGTCTCACTGCCCAAAATACACATAGCATATACACTTTGCGGATCTCGTTTGGAGGAGGTTGTATCAGCAAAGTTTCTCGTCGCGGACGCAGATCGGAAACATCCCAAGTTCGCTCTTCTCGACCGCACACATGTCCGACACATCTCGTTAAATCTCATTCGCCGAATTCGTCGACGAACCATTCGCGGACATTCGTTTCCATTCTCGGAAGAAGAAGAAGAAGAAAAAAAAAAGAGTCGTCGGAGAAATTCGAGCGAAAGTGGAACCGAGAAGATAACCAGTGGGCAATCGAGGAAGATAACGTTCGTCAATAAACTTCACCCTCGACCTCTCCGTTGATCTCTTCTGAAAGAACTCACGATAGAGCGGTTTAGCATATCGTTCGTCGACGCGCTCTCCCGTAATAGTTATTAGGACGTATTGATTTACGTTCTCGTAGCACGCGATTCATTTCTGCTTTCTTCTTCGACTCTTCAACGACCGCAGCTGCGTTCCTAAACGATAGATTGCCAGATCAATAAATACCACGTGAGTAATCGGTCTGCGATTAGAAGTCGCGAGTTTCGCGAGTCCGAAGCCCCTTGTACTATGTGAATTCGAGACCCGAGGTCTCTGCCACTTGTTACGGAAGCTTCGATGCCCGCACGAGCGATACACGAAACGGGCAAACGCATTTTCTTACCTCTTTCGTAAGAGCGCGAGACGGGGCCAAGTTCTCGATCACGCGACTCCGAAAGCGGATTTCGAGTCTCGAATCCCCTCGTTGCATTCCTCACGCATCGCCCGTTGCAAAACGAAGAAAAAAAAAACAAAAAACAAAAACAAAAATCCTCCCGATTATGCAGAAGATCCCATGGAAGTTGAATGCGTGTATGATCTAAGGGCCACTTTTTTTATTATTTCAGCTCCGAGCGGCGAGACGAGGACGTTCACTGGAAGATTCTTGCCGTATCCACCGGCTGTGGAATGCCCGAACGCCGTCTCGTATCGTCGGCGACTGCCGACCCGAAGCCATAAAAATTAATTAGCCCATGGGAAGAGGAAGGATGAGAGACGACGATGCACCATCGAAGGACCGAAGAGGAATATTCTTCCCTGAAGAGCGGCTCGTGGCTCTCTCGTCGGGCGGATCTGGAGTCATCCATTCGTCGCGAGTCTCCGCTGTGTGGCAAGATTTCTCGTCTGGCCTTTCGCTCCTTCGCTCTTGCCGGGCCCCCCCGGCAAGGAGCTTGTCATCGACGGTCGTTCGATGATCGATACCCACTTGCTTGCTCGATTGATCGTCGTCGAAACAAGCTCGCTTTCGAATTGTCTCTGGCTTTAACTCGGGTGGACACGGGTGAGATTACTCATCTGTCGTGTAACGACCTGGGAGAGTCAACCGGTGTCAGCCCTCTGGCCCGACGGCGAGAGAAAATATCTCGTTCGGTCTGTCAAAACCTGTCGTCGAACAAACGGAACGGCGATGATCGATAACCGGCCGGTTAAATTTTTTTAACCGAAAGAGGGAAGAATCCCGCATACGGAGAGGCACTCGTGAATACAATAATGATGAAGTGGAGTCTCCATTGAGGATGAAGAAGAGAGCGAGCCTTCGAGGGAAAAGCGGGAGACTCGCAAAGCCAGGTAGCTCGGGAAGGTCCCCACTCCGTTGCAGGCGCCACGACGTCCGGTTTATCGCACGAGGCTTTTCGTCCCGGTCGAGAAGACGATATTACACGCGAAAGGGCTCGGTAAGAATATCACCGAGAAGAGTACCGTAAACATTGAAACCGTCGCTGGTGTCTCTGCGTCCACTCGATATTCCGAAGAATTCGGTCCGAGCGAAGCATCCACGGAGTTCTCTCACACTCGTTCGAGTATAAATAAATATAGCGGCGGGTAGAGACCGTACGATAGTTCCTCGAGTAGAGAATAACTCAGTTTCGATCTCGTCGAACAACAGCGACGGAGCGCCGTCGGTGTTTCTCTGTGAGGAGTCTCCGCAAACAAATTCGTAATGCTTCACGGTCTCCGAGAGGAGGAACACCGAGTCTTGTAAATGTAAATAATTTTCAAAGGTATATTTTTTTTTTCTACAGGCTTCTTAACGCTCGGGTCATCGGGAACCGACGATCCTCCTACTGCCAATAAGAGTCAAGTGAGTTTTCGAGAGTGGGCTGGAGCTTCGACTGCGCGGCATCGCCACCTTTCTCACACGCTGAGTGGGTTTACGCATCCAGTGGCATCTCACCTTTCCGGACCCCATCGTTGCAGGATTCTTGTGAATTCTCTTCGGTTCCTTCGGCCGATGGTTGCGCGGCTCGAGGGCCTCCGCCAGCTTCTGTAGAGGCTCGGCACGCTTCTAGCAATTTTTACCCTGTGTCGTCTGGTAGGGACGAACAATTGGTAGTGGCTCTACTCGGTTGCTCGTTTCTCTCCGTCTCTCCCTCTCACCTCGATGTACAGCGAGAGCGGGGGAGTCATATAACCCCGTGAGCACAATGGAAAGCCCTCTGCTCTCTGGAAGACCGCACGGTACCCACCAGTCAACCCCCTCCCCGGCTTTTCACTGCCATTCTTCCTTCCACTATTAATTCCAACCACCGCCGGTTCTTGCACTCCCTTTCTCGGGGATTCTTCATCTAGTTGTTGAATTCTTCTGAACCCCGAAAAAAAGAGTTCGCGGTACCCCCAGCGATCCTCACGAGCCACGGCCGGGGAGAGCGCGAGAGCCACTGAGCTAAAAATCATCGAGAAAACCCGTATGAAGAAGAAGAAATGGACAACCGAAGATCCAGGGGGTCCATCGATTTCAGGGGAAAAATAAAGGATCAACTAGGGCAATTTTGAAAAGATGATCCAACATGAAGATACGTAGATCTTCGAAATCACGAGAGCCAATGACCTGAAAATTATCGAGAAAACCCGTATGAAGGAAAAGAAATGTACAACCAAAGATGAAGGACGGTTCGTCGATTTCGGGAAAAATGAAGAATCAATTACGGTGAGTCTGAAGAAATGATATCCAACGTGCGGATACGTATATCTTCGAGATGGCGAGATCGAGTAGAGGAGGCAGAAAAGTTTGTCCCGTTGCGGTTAAACGCGAAAACCGACCTTTGGATAAGTGCCAATCGGGTAGGCAAAGCGATGCTATAGACACCAACAGTACAACGAGACGGGATCTTTTCCGGGGTGGAAGCCTCGAGCGTCAACGAGAGAAAGGGAGACGGCGCGACGAGGTGTGAGGAAAGTGGAGAACCGAGCCTCTCTCGTGTGCCGGTGGCAGCCGCTCTTTTCCTTGCCCCCGAGACTTGCATAATTTATCATCGAGAGATGGCATAGCTTCAATCGGCGGTAGGTAGTCGGCCCCGGTGATTCCTGGCTGGGCTCTACTACTTCGTTCCTCTTCGGAAACATCGAAGACTCGTTATCGGTCCACCACACTGACCTATCTTTCCCGGGCTCACCTCGGCGAGATCACCACCCATTCTCTTCTTTTTCTTCTTCTTCCTCATCGTCATCTTCTTCCGCATCGTCTTCCTACTCATCGTGTTCTTCCTCATCGTCTTCTCTTTCCTCATCGTCTTCCTACTCATCGTCTTCTTCCTCATCGTCTTCTTCCTCATCGTCTTCTTCCTCATCGCCTTCTTCTTCCTCATCGTCTTCTTCCTCATCGTCTTCTTCCTCATCGTCTTCTTCCTCATCGTCTTCTTCCTCATCGTCTTCTTCCTCATCGTCTTCTTCCTCATCGCCTTCTTCTTCCTCATCGTCTTCTTCCTCATCGTCTTCTTCCTCATCGCCTTCTTCTTCCTCATCGTCTTCTTCTTCCTCGTCGTCTTCTTCTTCCTCGTCATATTCTTCTCCTTCTGCTTCTTGCTTTCCCCCCTCGTCATCTTCTTCTTAAGCGCTTTGAGAAGAAGCATCTCGCTTTATCCGCGCCTCGTTGTCTCGCGATAGTCGCAGCGAGATTCGGATTATCCAATTTGTATTGCCGATAACTCGGCGAACCCTGGGGCCCGTTTTCCCCTCGGGAGCTGAGAACTGTATAAGTTTCTCTGCAATCTAACGGCTCATCTCTCATCATCGCTCGTGTAATAAATCTCTAGAATTCCCCCGAGTGCCCCACAGACCCGGTCGACTACAGCCTGCCTACAACAGAGCGTCGTAGTATTTTTAATACCAAGTGTCACTTATTTGTTCTCTCTCTCTCTCTCCGACGCTGGTGTCGCGCCGATTTACACGCGTCGACGACAAAGTTCCCGACGCGCAGAGTTCTCGCGATGCATAACGCAACACACCGAGTGCGTGATCTCGTAAAAGGAGTGACGAGAACGAGAGAGAAAGAGAGTCGCCGGGCGATATAGAAGCATCCGGATTCGGGGTGAGAGTGTGGAGGATTGGATTTGGCAGACGAGCTGCCGCTGCTTCGCTGCCGGGACGAAGCTTCTGCTCTCTTCTCTTCTCCTCTTAAACACGGGGTTGCGTGGTGGGGATGGTAGTACGTGGTGAACTGGGCAGCCACCAGGACGTCAGAGTATTTAAGGGAGGGCCTCGGACGGCGCGCGCCAGTTTGTACGGCCGCGCTTCGACCACGAGGTCTCATTTTTTTTTTCTTCACCGATATACCCGCACGAGTACATATTGTTCTTTGAGTGGATTTAACATTCATCATCGAAGTGAAAACATTATTCTGATATCTTCTTCGAAAGAGAAGAAGAAGATAGAAAAAAAAAAAAAAAAACTGATGCTTTTTATCGCGAGTTTCGAAGGTATTCGAATATAGTCGCGAAGAGCACATGAAGAAGAGAAGTAATGGAAGCAAAGTTGCGCGGCTAGTTAACGATAATTTTGCAATATTGTTTTTTTTTTTGTTTTTGTTTTTGTTTTTTAAATTTATTTTCCAATGATCGAACCAGTGATTTATCTTTCGTGATATCTTCAAAACAAACTGTGCGTAACAGCGATCCGATTTCACCGTCGGGGATAATTGATTGAGTATCGGGAGCGCCGATAGAGAGAGGAAACCAGTTCAGTGAGGCATAAACGTGTCGTGCGTGTAACCGGTGTACGCGGTAGTGCCGGCTCCGCGAACGCGGTCTCTGTCATTAAAACAACTTAATCGTACGGCACCGACCGGTCGCGATATCGGATTTCTTCTCTTCCTCATTTTCTCTTCTTCTTCTTCCGTTAAACCGTGCAAAGTCGGACGATTTCTATATTCTTCTTTTTGTTGTCGCCGAGAAAAGAAGAAAGAAGAAAGCCCGGAGTGTCGAGCGACAGAAGAAGCGCCTCAGCCGTAACCGGTGTCCCGATGCCGCTGGCATTGGGCCTACTTCTGGTGCTGCCGCTCGTCGGAGCTAATCACCGGAGCAACGAGGTCTTCGACATCCCGAAGAACCGCACCGTTCCATCGACGACGGCGACCGTTGGTGAGCTCGGAGGATTTTCGGTGACGAAGATCCTGCCCGAGGGCGAAGTGCAGAGGATCACCAGGTGGAAGGGACTCTGCGCCAAAGAGATCATTATCGACTGGGGGTTGGTATTTTGCGATGAAACACTTAGCTAAATTTAGTCACCGTCTGTTTTCTTATTTTCTTCTCTTAGCCGGTGACTCGACGACGGACTTTCTTGTGGTATTTGGCGTATCGAGATATCCGTCGGTAGTGAAGAGTAGCTAGAAAAAATACGCACGAGGACACTCCGAGAAGAACAGTGGACGCTTAGACACAGTCGGACAATAGGTCTCTTTGACTCTCCGTGTATTGTCCAACGCAACACGTGAACGTCCGATGGACATACCCGTATATACGGAATATTAGCAGGAGCCAGTAGCTTGCTCGCGGTCTCGCTCGAACGATTCTCTTTACTTCCCGAAATGTTTTTTTTTTTTTACTCGCGACGAGTCGCTCGTACGGTGGAGTGATCGAGGGTGACCATACCCTTCTGTCTGCGTCGTCGTGCCGGCAATAAAATCAAACGAGGACCGAGCCCAATCGCTCCGGAGAGTTTTTACGCGGAAGAAGAAAAACTATGTGGGTATCTCGTCGGGTAAATCTTAACGAATCCAAATTATATGATTTATTGGTCTTATCGGGACGAAGATCACGAGCGAAGTTTTTTTTTAGTTTCTCACTCCGGTGTGTCGAGGGCGATTCGCGGACGTGGAAATCCTTAAAGTGGAAGTTAGGTAGATCGAGAGTGAAAAAAACAAAAGAAGAAAACAATCGGCGATGCGAATAGTGGGCACTGAAAGTGCTCGTCCGTCCCGTCCGTTGACCGCAAAGCCGAGGACGAGGATTTAAGCCGAAAAGCGTCAAGTTAAGTAAGCAAGGATTAGAAGGGTGGCCAACCCGCGATGTTTTCGTGACCTGCGGAAGGAAAGCGCGCATAGTTCGGCGTATATGGGAGGGTGATTCGCTTACTCCCCCTGGGCCAAGGGACCCGGAGCATCGTGATGTGCCCTCGCGTTCATCTGCCCTGACTCTCACGGGGATACCGAGGAATCCTTCGACCGCGGAGCTTCACTTTGCACTTTAGACTACTGCTGTGACTGCTGTACCATTGGGTATACAATGTATCCGCGACTATCTATGGGGATACAGAGTATTCGACGATGCACGCCCTTAAGGTGGGGGCTCCATCGATTTCAGGCAAAAAATCCCCAGGTCCGAATACAAGCGATCGTAGGAGTTCGATTTTTTTAAAGCGGATAATATTACTACGATTCGTTAATTGGAGAAATAATCAATTAATTTAAATATATTTAAAAATTTGAGATTTTGTAATTTATTGGAGCTTTCGATAATTTTTTATATTCCAAGAGTCGAGAGCCCTGACAGTGGAGCACCTGTGCTATTTTTGTATGCAGTTAAAAATAATTTCGTAAAATCGGAATACGAAGTTTCGTAAAAATAATTCTGTTAAGGTAGCTATGTCGCTTCGGGGTCATTTCGCATAAGTTCGAGAAAAATAAGAAAAAAATTTGCAAATACTTCTCGATGGTATCAAAATCTGAAAAAATTCATGCGTATTAAAGGTAGTGAAAAGATTAATTTAACATAACAATAATTCCAAAATGTTATTAAAAAATTAATCAAAAAATTCGTTGTTTAACAAATTACCCGGCAAAACAACTTTTTTTTTTTATGAAAATGATTTGTTCATTTTTTTTTAATAGGTAGGAATTTTTTCAGATTTTTCAATTAGTTTTGATTTTTGTGTTTTTTCACACATTTTTACCATATAAAAATCAAATCAAAGCTAATTGAAAAATCTGAAAAAATTCATACGTATTCAGAAAAATGAACAAATCATTTTCATAAAAAAAAAAAGTTTCGTTGCCGGGTAATTTATTAAAAAATTAATTTTTTGATTAATTTGTTAATAGCATTTTGGAATTATTGTTATACAAAATTAACCTTTTCAGTACCTTTAGTACGTATGCATTTTTTCAGATTTTTTTACCATCGAGAAGTTTTAAATTTAAAGAGTAAGAGAAAATTTCCACTTTCTCTTATTTTTCTCGAAATTATGCGAAATGACCCTGAACCGACATAGCTACCTTAAATAAGTGACAAACTCTAGTTTGTTCAGGTTCGAATATACAATCCTGTCTTTTTATTTACGGTGTCATTAACAATTTTATTTTGCACTTTTGTTTGTAAAACGAGCCGGAAGATGCGATCGGAAAATTAAAAAATAACAGATTGGGGACGTTTGTGGACAATAAGTTGTTGTGAAAAGTACAAACTTTTATTTACCGTGTAGAAGTCCGTCAACGGCGTCACGTAGTCCATCAAGATATTCTATGATACCGGTCTTTTCGAGCTGGGAACGCAGAAATGAATAATCGAAGCGTCGCGCAAACTGTTCGTCGCACCAAGAACCCCTACTGCTACGCTAGTTGGACGATAGAGATCACAGTGTATCTGGGACTATCCACGAGGATATAGAGGATGCATGCCCTTAAGATAGTATGAGCGTATAGGCTGACACTACGTAAGATTCAGAGAAAAATGAGAGAGAATTGTGACTACGTCTCGATGGGATAAAAATGTGAAAAAGTCAAGCATATGGAAGGTTTTAAAAATATTGATTTTGCATAACAATAATTTCAATATATTAAGAAATGAAAAAAAAATTCAACAAATCACCCCGAAATACAACTTTTGTAAATGAAAATGATTTGTTAGCTTTTCTGAAGACGTATGAATCTTTTTCAGAATTTTGTGTAATGTTGGAAAATTGCGTTTTTGTTAAATTTTTAAGCTGTAAAGAAATTCAAAAATCGTAATTTTCGAACATTTGATCAAATTTTGAAACAACCCATACGTATTCAGAAAAGTTAACAAATCATTTTTATAAAAAAAGTAATGTTTCCGGATGATTTGTTGAACAATTTTTTTAAGATTATTCAGTTAATAATATTTTGAAATTATTATTATGCAAAATGAATCTTTTCGACATCTTCGATATGCTTGATTTTCGTTCAATTTTTTTCCCATCGAGAAGTGTTTGCAATTCTCTCTGAATCTTACGTGGTGTCAGTCTATACGCTCATACTACACCTTAAGGTGGAGACTCCGTCGATTTCAGGCAAAAAGATCCACCGGTCTGAATATAAACGATTGTAGGAGAAATTCAATTTTTTTAAACGGATAATATCATTGTAATAATAAAAGGTAAATTTAATGTACTGGATCTTGAAATTTGCTTACATTACTTACATTAATCAAACATTATTGTATTTTTTTGTTGTTGTAAAATTGAATTCCTAGATATCGAAATAACAAATCTTTTGTCTGAAATTTTCAAAAATTCCCAAGTAAACATTTTAGTGTAAAATTGCACCGCACATGTGTTTGAAATTTCAGAAACACTTTACGTAAAAAAGTTTCCAACAGCCATGATTAGTTTTAAAACATGATTTTTTTACAGTGTTTACTACGATCCGTTGATAATAAAAGTAATCAATGAATTTAAAAATATTCAAAGAGTGGAGTTTTGACAATTTTTTATATTCGGAAGCTCGATAGGCCTGATAGTGGACGACCTGTGCTATTATTGTACAAGTGTCTCTGCCGCGTAGCGCACTCAATCAAGATATCCTATAATACCGGTCTTTTTGAGCTGGAAACGTACAAATGAATAATCGAAATGTCGCGCGAACTGTTCGTCGAAGCGAGAACTACCGCTGCTACGCTAGTTGGACGATAGAGATCACATGGCGAGGGTTGCAGCCGACGACGGAGAGCCGATGTCGTCGCATCAATCATAAATTAACGATCATCCGCGTGATCGTATTTAATCTAGCGTAAATTGTTACATACGTGTGTTACTATGAGATAGTTTCGGGGATGCGAAACGGACGGGAGACGGGAAGATTAAACGGAGTTTGGGAGGATATAATACTATAAACTACTGTAACACAGTTACAGAAGAGATAGGGATCCGGCATAGTGTGGTAACGGACACGTGCTTTATTCACTTCAGAGACACCAACGTCGCACTGAGGGAAGTCTTGCTGAAAGATAGCAGAAGGAAGCTACAATTGATATACGAGGGTGAAACGCTGACCGATTGTATCGACGAGAGTCTGCGAAACGAGGATGAGAATGATTGCTCGATGGATCTACGGCTCGAGGATAGGAAGAGCGGTGAAGCTAAGATCGAGATCTTCGAGAGCGAGGAAGGAAGCGATCCGGCCGTGCCGGAACTCGGATGGCTCGCCACGACACGGGAACTTCGCAATCGGTGCAGCAATCTCAAGACGCGAGCGCGTAATCAATTGATGGCTCAGCATAGACACAGGTGAGAAGCTAACTTTGAAAATACAGAATCACGTTCGTGAAGTATATGTATTTCAGAGCTGGGCGGTACTTGAAGTACCGGGTGTTTGTTTGGTACTTCAAGTACGTACCCGAAGTACACAAGTACCGTTTGGCACTTCAAGTACTTTTCAGTGCTTCATGTACTTTTTAATAATTCAAGTACTTTTCAGTGCTTCGTGTACTTTCTAGTAATTCAAGTACTTTTTACTACTTCAAGTACTTTTTTTTGTTATTTCAAGTACCAAGTACAACCAAGTACCAAGGTACCAAGTCAAACGAAGTACTTTCTGGGTACATGCTCGCATGACGGATACTCGACGAGTAGCATGATATCCTGTTTCTATTGATATACGATTATCCGTCTAAACGTTTCAATATCTGTAATTTTAACGAGACTTTTTTTTATTTTAAAAATATCTTTAAAAAATGTATAAAACTTTTTATGGATTATTATTTTAATGAAAAAAGTGAAGAATAGATTAAGAATAGCCGCAAAACGACGAATTACGAATATTTCAGTTAGCGATATTATACAATGAAAATTTAGCGGTACATTTTGACCATTTAAACTTTATAAAATGCGAAGATTTTTTTAGTGTTACGGAAAAGGGTGCGAAGTAATTTGCCCATGGTTTCTTTATTTATAATAATTTTCCGCACAGCTTCCTTTATGAGGAAGCCAAAATCGATCAACGAAGCTTCTCATAGAAAAAGCTTCGCGCACAATTGTAATAAATAAGGAACCCATGTGAAAGTTACTTCGCACTTGATTTTTTTAAGCCTATATAACGCTTAATGCTACGGTTCTAATTGCGAAAAATACTTGATAGTACAAGCACTTGTGATACTTTGTACTTGAAGTATCTTTTTGATACTTTGCTCAGCTCTGATATATTTCTTTGAAGAAACCCTCTTGATGCGAGAAAGTAACGGAAGAAGATAAATGAAACAAAAAAATTGAAGTCGATTACGAAATGTCGTTATAATTAATAATAATCGAGGTCCAGAGGTGTGTAAAACTCGTTCGGAATTGTCAGGAGAATCGAAAGGAGTCTTCAGCAGATGGTCATTGCGCCGGGCACGAAGTGGTGCGGTCCTCACAGAACGGCGAACGCTTACAAGGAACTGGGAGCGCTGGATCACGCGGATAGATGCTGCAGGAGGCACGATCACTGCTACCGGGCGATTCCACCGTTCTCCGAACGTTACAACCTGTGGAATTACATGCCATTCACCCTCAGTCACTGCGGATGCGATCAGAGGTAATACAGTCTGAGAACCGACTCGAATCGGCCGATGCCTAATTCATTGTATATTTATGGGGCATTCCATACCGATTCGATCTACGTCGGACGCTCGACCTCTTCAATTCGATTGATAATTTTTTATAATATTGTTCTAACTCTAAAAATCACTCCAAATAAAAAAAAAATTGATTGATTTTTTTTAAATGATTTAAAATTATATAAAAAACAACAAAAAAATAGAAGCTAATGCGATACCACTTTCGCTCTAGGCTTGAAAATGTTCATATCTGATACAGGTTTTTTTGAGAATTTTTTCAGATTTTTTCATTTGGGCTAACAATATGCTCACTTAAAAAAAGAAAGCAAAGCTCAAAAAACATCTAGAAGCAAAGGTTTTACCATTCTGGGTTTAGGCTTAAAAATTTTCATATAAAATACAGGATTTTTCAGAATTTTTTCAGAATTTTTAATTCCGGCTACAAATATGTTCACTTTGAAAAATTGTAATTAATGCAAATAAAAAAAATTTGGAATGATTTTTAGAGTTAGAACAATATTATAAAAAATGACCCACCGAATTGAAGAGGGCGAGGGTTCGACGTAGGTCGAATCGGTATGGAATGTCCCTTATGTATCCGCGTGAAAATTTGTCTCCAAAGTTTCAAACGCGACTCTGGTCTTTCTCGTCGAAGTACACACGGCCGTTCACAATTTTTCCGTCTCACGAGGGTCTCTTCAATTTTGTGCATTTATTGGAAAATTTTTCGTACCGTCGATCGAGCAGGCAGGAAAAAAAATGAGTAGTCTGAAAAGCAGTTGTGTAACGCAGGAACAGATTGTCGAAGGAGAGTCTCGTCGAGAGACTGACGAGAAAGAAGAGGCATCGCGTACGTGGAAGCCGAGGTAGAAGCCGCAGCAGAAGAGAGCTTCTACTCATTCCCGGTACGCAGTGGTGCGGACGCGGTAATCGCGCTACTAAATACACGAATCTCGGTGGTTTCGGGAAGGCCGATGCCTGTTGCCGACGACACGATGTCGCTTGCCCCTTTTACATTCCCGCTTTCGAGTCTCGCTATGGCCTCTTCAACTGGGGCATTTCGACGATAATGCATTGCACGTGTGACGAGCGGTAAGCTTGGATGCTGGGGAGCTGTTACACGTTTGCACGAAATTCCGTAGAGGCCGATATGAATCTTCGCGTAGCCACGATGTATCTTGCTCGTAGAGTGAAGAATCGAAGAGATATTGAACGAAGCCCAATTAATAGAAATTTTATAGGCGCTCATGGCCGATGGCCGAGGCAAGCGTAGAATTACAGTAGGGCATGATGATGCATCATAGTAGAAGAATCTCGTCGAGCAACGAAATTTGTTTTTTAAAACATTTTATTTTTCTCATGTCCACAGCTTCCGTACGTGTCTGAAGATGGCCGGTACGTCGTCGGCGAACTTCATCGGAAGGATATTCTTCAACGTCGTTCAGACAAAGTGCTTCGTACTTAAGCCACTGAAGGTCTGCGTCAAGCAGAGCTGGTGGGGAAAATGCGAGAAACACGAGTACAGAAAGCAGGCGCATCTTCGCGACAACGTTCCCTATTGATGGACGGAACGTTTTTCTTCTTTAGAGCCATATCATCTACTGTATCTCGGGTAGATTATTTCGATTTAATCAATAATAATCGAACACTCAGGGATGTGATAATTTACATCGTCGGAGATACGAGACTGTTTTTTCTCGAGGGTTTCCATGATCATTGACAATACTATACAATGCGAGAGATGGCTGGGGGGAGAGGAGGAGCGTGGGCGCGATATCAATTTTTCTAATAGGTCGAGAATGTGCTTGTTCGCCGATGAGAGGATTCTCAATATCAACGGGGTTAAAACTCGCGAGTCTCCTCGTCGCGACGAGAATTCGTATATTTTCAAAGTCTTTTTATCGACGAATACGAAGTAGTTTATAACTTATACACACGTAGCTGGGCTACTGAAAAAGTGGGGAGATGAGAAAAGCAATTTTTGTAGTATTCCATCGACGGGCAAGTAAAACTTAGTCATGCCCGTTTCGACGGAGAGACTCTCTTGTAATAGCAATACTTATACTATATTGAAAATTAACGGAGTTCGAATCGAGTCAATGTCCACGATAGACGGTGCCCGTGTGTTGCTTAATTCGTCTGTTTATGTTGCTAGCTACATTCTTGGAATTCGTCCCGAATGTCTCCAGCTACAGAAACGAATGAATCAAGGAACACACCGTATATTAGATATTTTCGATTAGCTTAACTGAGAAACGATGAATGAAACTATTTTCATTGGCGAAGCGGCTCTTGCTCTCCGGTAAATAAAAGTCGCTTGATCGCCGTGCAAACCTCGAGCGAAGCGATTGATTAGAATTTTTTTTTTCTTTAACTTCGAGGAAGAGCTTTGTTCGCTAAGAGATTTATACAGTATTCGACTGAAACTCATAATATTATCATTCCTGCTGCTGCTGCTTCCAAAGTAAGGGTATAAATGTTTGTAAGCGTGAATGGGAAATGTATACAAGCGTAGATGCGAAGGGTGAGATAATCGTACTACTGTGAGTCGAGCCAAGATACTTTTTTTTTCGTAGAATTATATTTACACAATTGTAAATTTGTGATAGGCAACCTTTTAATATAATATATAGTATATTGCATATATTATCTATGAGATTAAGCATTGAAATAAAGAGGAATAAGATGTTGGACACGCGTGTTGTGAGTGGAATAAAGCTCCGACCCCTGTGGGGAGTCCTCAACTCGCGGGTTTCTTTCCAACATGGAAGGAGCGAGCGCGCGCAACAACAACAAAGGTGAGTCGAGCTAATGGTTCCTCTCCAAAATACGTGTTTGATCTATTTCTTCAATAAGTTAAAAACGTTTCAGCGATCGGAGGACATTGGGGAAGATCTTGGCTTCGAGAATCGCATGCGGATCGACTGCATCGTGAAGCTCTTTACGCTAAAAACGATAAAACAGTCTCGTAACCTCTTTTCAAAGAGCTCCGCCATGAAATCTGGAAAGATCACGTGTTCAAGGGAAGAACTCGATCTCGGAATAACGCTGAACGGCGGACAGAGCTTTCGGTAATTCGAAATATGAAATTACAATTTGAGATTAAACATGCTCGATCGTCGCAGCTTGATTACCGTTCTTTGTCTCTTTTTTTGAAACGCGCTGTAAAGCCAGCGATAAGAACCATTTCCGGTAGAAGATACCTTCCGCAATTCAAAAATCGATCTCGTTTCCTATAGTTATTATTTTCCAGCTGGATTTCATTGGACAATGGTGCGAAATACAGAGGAGTTTTTTCCGGGCACGTTTGGACTCTCAGTCAGGTTGAAAATAATCTTCTCTACACCCTGCACAGTTCATCGATAGAGGACGATTCTACGTGCGTCAAAGTTTTAAAAAAATATCTCAATCTCAATATATCACTGAGAGACAACATTGAAAAATGGTCCTCTTGCGATCCACACTTGAAGAAATCTAGCAGAAGTGTCTCGGGTGTGAGGATACTCAATCAAGAAATTGTGGAGAACTTGTTCTCCTTCATATGCAGCTCCAACAACAATATACCGAGGTACAATATCGCCGAAAATAAGCGGATAATCCTGCCTCAATATTCTCGAGCTAATCAACGTTAATTTTCTTCTTTTATCATGCAGGATATCGAGCATGGTCGAGAAGATGTCCAAGCATTTCGGCAAGAAGATTTGTACAGTCGATAAGCGACAGTACAACGATTTTCCGACGATCGAAGCGTTGTCGAAACCGAAGGTGGAGGCTTTGCTTCGCGAGGAAGGCTTTGGTTATCGTGCGGCGTACATCGCCAAAACGGCGAAGAAATTGAAGACTCTCGGTGGTCCGGATTGGCTTCTGGATCTCTGCAAAGCCAACGGAGCGTCGTATTCGAAGGCTAGAGAACAGCTGATGACTCTTCCGGGCGTCGGGCCTAAAGTCGCCGACTGCATATGTCTCATGTCGCTGGGCCATCTCGAAGCCATACCCGTCGATACTCACATCTTCCAGGTCGCCAGAGCCAATTACATGCCGCATCTGGAGAAGCAAAAGACCGTTACGCCAAAAATACACGAGGAAGTGAGCAAGCATCTGCGAGAATTGTGGGGCCCGCTTGCCGGATGGGCGCAGGCCATCGTCTTCTGCGCCAAGATCAGCGGCAACGGTGACAAAGTCTCGCCAAGCAAGAAGAAACTCACGGAAGCTATGGACGCTGAGGGAAAGAGCGGCTCGAAGAAGAAACAGAGAAAGCGGTGATGTTTGTTAAAAATCGAATGTTTTACTGAGACTGCCCGAATCTCCTCGTACACGATACACGACGCGCTACGTGGCAGTATTTTATCTCTCGCAATAGATCTACGACTATTTAACAGATACACGGCACGACATTCATTTCGCCTCTCGAACATACATATTCCCTGTACAACTGTAATTACACGAAGCGGACCGAGAGCTCGATCGGTATTCATAGTTCCAGCCTCTTGAAACTCTGCTCCGGCGAATCGGTGGATGAACCGGCCGGACCGGGCGGCTCGAGTTTCTTGCGTTTTCTTCGTCGCCCGAAGCCGACGCGCGCGTAATCGAAATCGTCGAGGATGAGAAACTCTTCGGGAAACTCGTAGTCCTCATCGTCTTCCTCGTCCTCTGTTGGGCAACGGAAGTCTCGATATAACGGTGGGGACAAAGTTGACAATGGCAGGTTTCACTTTGAAACAATGTTTACCGCAATGCTTTCGGAGTATATCGGCGAAAATGCTCTCCGTGAGGTATCGGAGACCGGGGAAAGCGGCTGACAGATAAGACCTCTGAAGCGGTTTCAGGATCGCGAGGCAATCCAGCTGCAAGGACGCGGGAGCCGAACTGCTGTGAGTTATCCTCACTTGGCTCTCGGCTGCAGTCGAGCTCACCATTGGATACAGCTCGAGATTTCTCAATCCGGTAAATGCTATGCCTGCGAAACATCGAAACGGCGATGTGAATAATAATAGTTCGATTTAAAACTAAAATAAAAAATTTGTACCTAGGGGTTTTCTGTTGAGAAAAAATTGTAACGTTCCTTTCCAGGTATCCAAGTGAACTCCGACTAGACTCCCTTGACCGAAGCACTTGCCGTACCCTCTCTTCTCCCCGCCGTACTGAAGGTTCCCCCTGTACGAGAATCCCCAGGACTCGTGATTGTGACCGAGAAGAGAGCAGAATTGGTTCCTCACGTCCAGTTCAGCTTTGACCGTGCCAACTCCGACCATCTGCAGGTAGAATAGTATATTATGCTACGAAAGCAGAAAGTGCGCGTTTTTTGCCGCACGTAAAGTTTGCTGCCCAAATGAAGCTAAGGTAGAAATCCCACAAGGTAAAAATCCTTTCTCCCGTGTAGCATACAATACTTTTTTCCGACTACGTTAAAACAATCACATTTCTTGCGTTGGAAAATTTTCATACTCACCAATGAACATAATTTCCCTGGGAGTAATAGGACTTCCAGAGGAAGCAATGAGCCCTCTTACTCCCTCGGAAGTAATGAGCCTTCTTACTCTCTAGGGAGTAATGACAAAGTACTGTGCATACACACACATCATTAATGATCATTGGTCAATAATAGGCAATTTTCCATCTGTATTGCACGCATGGAATGTGGTTATTGTAGCGAAGCAAGGAAAAAATATAGAGCAATTTAACCCTTCATGTACAGAATCCTCTGAGTGAGGACCTTGATTCTGGACATTCCTTGCTCAGTGAGTACTCTCATTGTGCGCTATAAAAGTTGCTATATCTAAAAAAATAGTGATATCTAAATTCAGAAAAAAACCTATTTGAAGAGTAATGTTCACAACATTATATTTGTGTAAAATTATCTTTTTATCGTCAATATATTGTGCGCTACTGTTATTTGAAATTTATATCTCCTCCGGTCAGTGTTGTCACACTCAGCACGAGACTTTCATACGCAAAGGGTTAATGATTCCTTGCTGTGAAAGATCTGCGAATTACTGTCGATGTACCATGTCAGTCCCATATATCGGCGTGAGCATCTTGACTTCCCAATAGTGATGTCTCTCCTTCTCCATGACTCTGTTTCCTCTGACAGCTACTGTACTGTAGCTGTAAAATGGATGAAACTTCACCTCCAAGTTATCTCGGGACAGCACCAAAGCATCTGCTATCAGAGTTTCGTCCCAGGCCCATTCGTGCACTGAAACGGCAAAATCGTCAGTTGCAAGAAGTTTTCGACAGTCAACAGGTTTGAAAACAATTCAACGACTAAAACTCACCGTTGTTCTCACCGCAATCGCAGTCTTTCACTTTGCAGTCGCAGAATCTTTCGTAATCGGTAAATCTGATGGGATCGAAGTCTAGACTCATCCTGAATAAATGTTTCTGCGACATTTTTTCCCGACGTAAAGAACGCTCAAATCGCGCGCTACGTAGGGATGCTTTTGTATGCGAAGTTTTGTTTTAAAATACGGACGATACGTTTTACGAAAACATTTTTCTAATTTCTGAATGCGATTTATGACATCTCAATTTCTTTCTCGCTTAAAAGCGAACATCTTACTGTTGAAAATATCCGCCCTACGGAGATACGAACTTTTATCGTTGATTCGAACACTGGAAGCTCCAGTCAGCTGTTCCGTCGAGATATTTTCCCTCACACAGGGCCATCGAATCCAGCGCGAGCGAATTTTTCAAACGTCGCACACGGTTTCTCGCAAGCCCGGCTGAATAGGAATGATGCGTGTTCCCTCGACAAAGCAGAACGCTACTGTAACGGACAGGGGAAAGGAAGCCGAGAGACTCTTCGTCATTAGGCGGAGCATCTTCAGGTTCTCTCTCCTCTCTCTCTCTCCTCTCCGCAGAGCGATCAGAAGGGAACGCGAACGACGACGTGTTCCCTGTTTCACCGCCTCCTGTCACGGCAGCATTTATAAATATATCTCCTCAATGGCGTCATAGGGTCAGCTTTGTGTTTTTATTAGCTACCGAATAGGCCCTCGCGCTGTTATGTTATCGCCGTGTTGTACAGGGCACCTTAAGCATCGATCGGTTGTAATTATGTGACATCATTGGCGGCTCACCGAGGTTCACACGATCGTTGCTGCCGCGAGTGCGTGCGGCTCGCCCCCGAAGAGTCGGGCGTAACGCGTACGGTGATAAGTCACGGATTTTATTGTTAACACCGACGATTAGAACCCACTTACACTCCGGAAATGGCTCGTCCCAAGTACAAAGTTTGCTCCGATTTGTGCGCCGATTGCGGAGCCCTTGGTGAGTTCCAAATACTTTCACCAAATATCGTTTCAATCGTTTACAATTTATTGGAAAAATTTTATTCGTTCGTTGGACCATTTCAGAACCGGGATGGGCATCTATCAACAGGGCCATTCTGCTGTGCGACGAGTGCTGCAGCATACATCGTAGTCTAGGTCGTCACGTTTCTCATGTCAAGTCCCTGCAGAAAGGAGTCTGGAATCCGAACTTGCTCTCTGTTAGTTTACAGTTTTGTGGAATTTATGATCGTCTATGTCACGGATAATGCGACAATGTTTTTTTTTGTTTTACAGATGGTACACACTCTGAATGACAATGGGGCAAACAGTATTTGGGAACACTCCCTTCTCGATCCGAGTAGCTCTAAGATAAGCAGGCGAAAACCACAGCCCAAGGATCCGCTACAGTGAGTTTGAATTTTTCAGTTTTCCTTTATGATTTCTAGTTTCCATTAAGGATAATAGAATTCATCAACCTGTTCCTTAAATGCAACAAATGATAATTCTTTTTCTATTTTCCAGTCCCATCAAAGCAGATTTTATAAAAGCCAAGCACCAGCAGCTGACTTTTGTCCTGCGTCCGAGCAAGGACGAGTTTTGCAGCGAGGAAGAGCTCAGCAGGCAGTTGCACAGCAGCGTGCGCACGGCAAATTTGGAGACGTCCCTGCGCTTACTCGCCCAAGGAGCGAATCCTAATTATTTTTACAAGGTACATTGACTCACGAAATATAATCGATCCGATCGAGATTACGCGTGAGTTTGATTTTTATCGTTCCACTGATGCTTCAGGAAAAAGGAACGACGCCGTTGCACGTAGCGGCGAGGGCCGGCCAATCTCTGCAGCTCGAGCTGTTGATAGTCAACGGGGGAAATCCCAGCATCGTCGATCTCAACGGGCAAACGCCCGCCGAGGTAGCCAGAATGGCAGGGCATCTGGAACTCTACGAGAGACTCATCGAGTGCATGTACGAGGTGACCGATCGATTGACTTTCTACGTTTGCTCGAGAAAGCCCGATCACAGGACTACCGAACATCTCATTATTCCCGAATGGGCGGCTACTCTCGAGCGGACTGAACTGGCTTTCGAGGCCCGAAATCGTCTGCAGATGGTAAGCCGTTGTCCTTCTTTTATTGTTCACTGTCAATATCCTTTAGTATTATTTATTTACATGAAGATTTTATAATTGTAAACTTTCTGTAAATTGGAACAATAACAATAATAATAATAGTACTATGACTGTGACCAGCCACAGTCATAGATCTGAGACGGTCAATCGATTGAAGAATAGGCTGGACACAAATATCTTCACTTGATAATCAGTGACTAACAGATGCAGATTTTATAATTGTTACAGTTTTCTGTAAATTCAATAATAATAATATTTCTTTTTAACGGGAATATTTTGCAGCTGCCGAACTATCTGCTCGAGGAGCTCGCAATGGACGTCTACGACGAGGTAGATCGACGCGAGACCGAAGCGAGTGAGTAAAAAAAACTTGATCGTCAATAGTTACTCGAGACGAGAGAAAGCTAGAGGCGAGTCGACTATAAATAATGTTTTTATAATTTCGATATACTAGATTAAAATGTATTAGAGCTGTCTGTCCATTGCTGTACCCCACCAGACCCCTTTGTACATACCGTCGCAGTCTTCTCACTCTATAAATATCATCATACGATAGCTCATATTTATTCATCAGAAAAATATCGGAAAAATCATATTTAGAGGATTAACGAATAGATGCGCAGACTAGTTCCGATGCCGTTTTAAAATTGAGTGTTATTAATGCGCATGATATATTTTTCAATGCCCCATCGAGGAGAGGTAAGTTGACACCGAAGAACTCGATTGTTTGCTTCCACTGTGGTAAGTTATAATCATCGTGTAGCGCAGATTATACGACAACAATAAAATAGGCTATTAATTCGTAAATCAGGGAATCATTCAGTCATAAAACATTCGTCCGTGCATGATCTGTTTGATCCATTTCGAGCACTAGAAAACATTGCTAGTTACGCAGTTTATTCCTCGTATTGAGTTCTTATGGACGTTGTGTAATTCTACATCGCAGGCCTAGTCGTAGATTCGGAAATTAGAAATTATATTGACGAGATTTTTATCTTTATACAGTCTGGCTGTCGAGTGCAACGCTACCGGAGAGATGCACTGTCCCATTTCTGCCGGTCAATCCGCAGCTCTCTTCGACGCGCAATCAGGGACGACAGAAACTCGCTCGTTTCACTCCGAAGGAATTCGCTACTCTCATCATAGATCTTCTCACGGAAGCTGGACATAGGCATACCCTATCTAACGCCACACCTTTGCAAGGTATTTTTTTATATTACTGCAAGACGCTGATCGCTGGACGCTTATCGGAGTTAGGCAAAGTGCCAAAAAAGACTTCAAGTACAAAGTATCACAAGTGCGTTTCACAATTAGGTTCTTAGCGTTAAGAGTTACCTTGGCTTTCAAAAAAGTGCAAATTTCTTTACATAGCTTCTTACATGGAAAAGTGCATGGCTTCCTCATTGTAAAAAATCACTAACTGAAATTGTCGTAATTCATCGTTTTGAGCCTATTTTTCTATCTAATCTCCACCTTTCTTTTTCATTTAAAAAATCCATACAATTTGCATAAAATTTCAATTAAAAAACGAAACGAGGGATTCCTCCCGTTTTTTTTAATACAATAAAAAAAATCCTGTTAAAATTATACTTATTGAAAAGTTTAGACAGATAATCATATATTAATAGAAACGGGATGTCATGCTACTCATCGAGTATCCGTAATGCGAGCGTGAACTCAAAAAGTACTTGCACTTGTACGTGGTATTTGAAATCGCAAAAAAGTACTTGAAGAACTAAAACTTAAAGTGCACAAGTACTGTTCACTTCAAGTACGTAGTTGAAGTACCAGGCTTTGACTTCAAGTACTGCCCAGCTCTGACGCTTGCTCATTCAATTTTATGCTTCACGCAGATCCCGTCGTTTCGATGCTGCGCAAAGAACAGATTCACGGTAAACACGGATCCCAGATGTCCGACGACGAGCCGCTATACGATAGCGTTGCATCGGACGACGATTACGCGGCTCTCACGTCGACGGACAGTTCGAATGCGCAACAGGCACCCGAACTCAATGTCGACAACGAGGTAAGGTATCTCACGATGTCAAAAATTCCTTACGTCGTTAGAATGCTTCCCGAGTGAGATTTTCCCTTGGTAGAACAGTGCAATAGAAAAAAAAAACTTTGCACATTAGATATGCGAGCGTTGGATAATAACAACGGCATAGAGAAAATGGTGATTATCGTAAATGAAGGTAATAAAGTTGTGTGGTAAAACTCGTTGAAGGTACCAGCAAGTGTACGAAAACAAGATATAAGGAATCGACTAAGCACGTGGTTCTGCTGTAGGCAGTGTTTCTAGGCAAGTGCACCCATTCGTGCGTGTGTGCTTGTTATTGTCTGGTAACAATCGTGCATGCTGGACTGAAAATAACATAGTTGCATAATTACTGAGTGTAGGTTTGAAAAGAGTATTTTATTGAAAAATTTCCCCACAGAGTTCGTTCCCCAAAATGCTTTGAGTACATTTTTCCTTTGCATCTGCTTCGTGAATCTTCCCGTACGAACAATCTTTCATTTATCCGGCAATCGTTTTTCAGAAAGCGCTTGCTCCGATGGCGAAGGGTTTGCCGTCCGTCGTCGAGGTACTGAAGAAACAACTGAGCCTCTCCGAATCGACGATCAAGGATCTGAAGAAAGAAATTCGTGGCTATCAGCGCACCCTCGAACAACTCACGCATGAAAATCGTGAACTCAAAAATATGATACAGGTAACGAAGAATGAAACTTACCGAATGTTGGGCAAGGCTAATTAAAAACAATATATTGAGGCAGGCTTCTTTTTATTTGACTAAATTAATTGAAAATGTTCGAAGCCTACACCTGTTGCGGTCGGAGTTCGTCGACTGATGATAGGGCTCTTTAACTTTATTTTAACAAATTTGGCACCAGATAGTTTCGAAAACTAGTAAACTTTAGAATTTTATTATTTATCTTAATCGAGACGGCACAGGGTGGATTCCGTTGGAGAACCCAAGGAGATCGAGGAATTGCAAAATCGGTAGAAAATAGTAAAGTATTTGAGGCAAAGATACATAAGTTTATTATATTGTTGACTTACGTAAGTGTCCTTTACGAAACTTTATTAGGGTGCACAATCCAATTCAACGAGCTAACTGATCTTTATTCCGATTGAGCAGTGTTCGACAATTTTACCACTATAATTTTGACATTATGACCAATGAACCATAACACAAAGTTGACAAATAAATTAGTTCTACGTATACTGACGAGATTCCTCGAGCGCTGATTTCCGAACTCTATCACACCCGATAGGGAAGTGACGATCCATTGTTGATTTCCGTGTGGCTGCCCTATTCGTTAGTATAGAGCATAATAAATGATTAGAATTCATTAGAACTCATGAATAAATGATAAAGAATTCATGAATAATAAATATAAATAATAAATAAATTTATGAGTAATAAATAGTGACGAAACAAAATTGACGTTTTACATAAATTACCAGAATTGCGATATAATTATTATAATTTTACGATATGGTATTTTCTCGATAGCGCTCGAGGAGTTGAAACGAGCGTTAACGTCAAGGAAAGCGTATCCGTTTTTAATTTTCCTGTCACAATATATTCTACGAGAGTTTGTTTCTTGTTCCTGCAGGTTCACATCAAACTCAAGGTTCCCAATGACGAGATTATAAACGGCCACGTAGCCGGTGAACAGGAACCCGAATTGGAACCTGTGCTCGACATAAAAACGTCGGTACCGCGGGGAAGTCAGAGGCCCGCTTCGATGTACGAGACCCGGGAGGGTTTGCGAAAATCGGCGCCCTGGACTACGAGTATTTGTCAGGTGATTATCAAACGCCGCACATATTTGCCGCCAACGTCGAACTATCGTCCAACGTCATAACTTTTCGTCCACAGTCGAAACGCGAAGGCGAAGCAGTGTCGCGACCGAACGCCACTCAAAGCCTTTGGGGCTGCGGAGCTCCGAGTCTACCGTCGAGCGACGAGGTCACTAGACGCACGGAACAAGTGACAAGACGGATTCAGGAATTGTGGCAAGCGATGCAGGATCCTGGTCATCGTGAAGCTTTCGTACCGTGCGCAGAGCGAATTCGCGTAGCGGTCGCGGAACTGACTGCAATATTTCCGCAGGTTTGTTATTTTTAGTCGAATCCACTACCCTGTCGGTGAATCTGTCCTAACTTATTTAATTTAATTTTAACATGTCTGCAATAGAATCCAATAGATGACAATATACGATCGGCTTTGAGACAACTGAATGGAAACACCGGAAGACTGCAGGCAGAATGCGCGGGTCTTCAGCGATGCACGAACGACGCCGAGCACATGGATCGATGTCTCCAACAGGTACGCTCGTGCGCTTACGACATAGCCAAAGCCACGAAACTTCTCGTAACGCAGTTTCAGATATCGTAGGTAACGTTAAGACGCGCGATAAGCGGTAACGTTCGCGTGAGACCGTTGTCGCGGTTGCAAAAGATTCGATCACTGAGCAGAGTCACTGTAAATAATACATGTACATTGTTTTAGAGGTGAAAGAAACGAAAAATCGGATATAGAGAAAGATAATCCAAGCGCCAAACGCGTACTAAAGACAAATTCCATTAGACACGGCCTTAGCATGTTGTTACCTTTTATAAAGAATAAAGACTGAATAGCCGTAGTGTTCATTAACCGCTTCGCTTCGCCGATCGAAAGTGCGAGAAGCAAAAGAAAAAAAACAACAAAAAAATTCGACGTATATCCGATGTCAAATCTTCTTTCAATGCTTTAATGTTGAAAAAGTGCAATACCAGAGACTCACGTTCATCTACTACGGTGTTTTCTCTTCTTTTTTATTATTCGTTGCATAAGTATTATAGCTTTTACGATAACGTATCTTGATCCACTTAACGATTAACAAGCTGACGATATATATCCGCATTATAAATGTATTGACGGAAGTTTAGCTCTATTAAATATTTAAATGTAGCGTTTAGAATTCGTAATCACGATTAATACTTCGAATTTTTTTTACTCTACACATTAAACTTCAATTGTACAGTTCGACGTTTACAATAATTTTAATATCGAGAACCAAACAAGCTGCACAAATATATTATCTGTTATGTATTAACAAATCATTGCGTACTTGCAGACAACCTCCTGCTTCGAAAACAGAAATAGCCAAAGTTCGAAGATAGAATCAAAGGGGTGATCAAATTCATATTCGGATCTGGCTCTGTAAATAATGTTTCCGTATTTCCGGATTAAAAGCGAGATTTTCAAAGACGATGGAACGTTACAGAGAAAATTGTTCTCTGGAATGTGCCTCGACGGCAGGCAGTGATGGAAACGGACGAACTAAATAACACACAGGTTTTCTCACTCAGATGTCACGGTATCCTTCGATTGTTTCGACAGATTTCGGGTGTGTTCTTGAATGCAGTTTTACTCTGTTCGGCTAAATCTAGCAATATTTGGATTTTTGAAGGCATTTTTACTCTGTTCGGCTCAATCTAGAAATATTTGGATTTGTGAATGCAGTTTTACTCTGTTCGGCTAAATCTAGAAATATTTGGATTCTTGTATGCAGTTCTGCTCTGTTCGGCTAAATCCAGAAATATTCGAGATGCATCTACATGTATACGCAGCTGAAATAAGCGTTCTTATATTCCGGTCTGATCACAGTTCAGGTTTTAATTTTGACACCAATATGCTCCGTTACGCATTCTTTTGTTATCAAAACGGACGAAATGTATCTCGCGGGAAGAATCGGAAGTACCATTAGTAATTAAAAAACCCTCTAGCAGTGGACTGTCACAAATAAAAGATCGCATAGCTGAGCATATCCGCATTCAAGAACGCACCCTTCGTTGTGACACGTGGATTATTTTTGTTGTTCAATCACTTCGGCGAACATCGGTGAATATGTCGGCCGGAGAAGTGAAGAAAGAAGTTCCAACCGTGATACTGCACACCTATCCGTTATGCAAGGTAGAAATAATCAAGTGGACTTTCCTCTCGGAACTCCACGCCCTAAAACTCGTGTTTTCCAGTTGACCGATATGCCGGAAGACATGAAGCAAGAAGCTCTGGAGCTGTGTGTCACGGCAGCGGAAAAATACTCCGACAATTACGAGCACGCAGCTCGTATGATAAAAGACAGTATGGACAAGAAGTTCGGTTCTCCTTTTCAAGTAGTCGTCGGCGAGGCGTACGGATTTTCCGTAACTCACCAGTCCAAGACCTTGATCTACATGTACACAGGTGGCAACATCGCGGTACTTATTTGGAGAACCGTGTCGGCTTTTCTATGACGAAATCTAGGAGTGTTTTAAAAGTTAAAAAAAAAGTCTCGCCGGGAAAAGACGTTTAGAAAAGAATCTCCCAATCGAAAGGATAGTTTGTTTCGATAATTGTTAATAAATATATTGAACAGACATATTTATAGTGGACGTAGCTCATGTGGCAGAATAATACTTTCGCTCGGGCATTAAATAACGTCGCTACATTTATACATTACATTTATACATTAACGAACAACGCATCCGTCGTACGACACAATTATTACAATTAACGCGTTGCGTTTCACAATTCAGCATTCTTTACCAGGTATCTTCATGGATATCTTATGTAATATAATCTTTGGTCTCTCTTGCCTATTATTGCTCCCGTATTATCGTCTGTCATGTATGGATAAGTGAAAAAAATGTATGTATAGTGTTATCTTTTTCGAGTCGTCGTTATGATTATCGTTGTGCTACGCCGACTTCCATATACAGATCGCCAAATTGCCAGCGCAGTACATGTACAGGAGATGTTTGAGCTGATAGGTGATCTCGAAGCCATATCCCTCGCCGACGACCGTGTGCCAGGAAGCCCCAAATTTCTTGTCCATCGTCTCCTTTATCATCCGCGATACGCTCTCATAATTGTCCGCGTATTTTTCCGCTGCCGTTACACAGAGTTCCATCGCCTCTTGCTTCATCTCGTCCGTCATGTCGCATTTCTGTGAAAAAAAAATAAAAAAAATAAAAAAAAAACATAAAGCAGAATATTTACAAAAACACCGAAACGCGCACGCGAGAAGCCGTTCCCTTGGAGACGTCTTGGTGTGTTATATCAGCTTATTGATCAATCCTCATCGCTCTGTTTACTCTGGGCACTTCTGTGAGCTACGACATAAATAAATAAATAAAAGTTTAACTCACTCGACACAGAGGATACGTGTGAAGAATTTTCACGACATCGTCCTTTTTAACTTCGGTCATTTCGCTCGTGATCACTTTTAAAATGCTTGTTTATTGTTTTAGCAGGAAGAAAAAAGCGCCCGATGGACCGCAACCCGCTGCGTCTCCGTGCAGGGTGTTTCCTCTGCGGCTGCTCAATTCGTACTGTCACTACTTGTGCGTGACTCATAGCCATAGTGGGGGCGCTTTATCCCCACCAGGCCCCCTCGTTCCATCGACGTTTCGAACCCTCCAATTTGGCACGTATGTCGCACGCTTGAAATTGAGAAATTGCTCTTTTCGAGCGAAACACATATCGTGCACATTGCGAGGTGTGGAAAGCCTCCAAGTCTCCAGTTTATTCAGCTCATCAATTACAGTCATGGTGGCTCGTAGAAGTTCGAAGGAAAATTCAAATTCGAGGATTTCGAGGATTTCGATTACCGACACGGTATAGATTCTTCCTTGCCTATATAAAAAAAAAAACAATGTAGTTTTTTCTTAATAGGCGAGGGAGCATCTTTACTGCTTGATGTCGAGCAAAGTTTCACAAGAGACGGATGGAAGAGGGAGGAAAAGAAATGAAGCACCCTTCGATCCAGATTCGGTGACTGCGTTGTCAAAGTTACTCCGAAATAACTCGATATTCAAAAATTGTTATCAAAGGTTTCTACACAGCTTGTAGAAATCCTTGACATGTGGAAAACCTCCAGCTTATTCAGTTCATCAATTACGGTTGAGGTGGCTCCTAGGAGTTCGAAATAATATTCAAGGACCTTTCGAGAACTTCAAAGGTTTTAAGTACCACATCAGTACAGATTGTCCCGCGCCTACATAAAAAACGATGTAGTTTTTTTTTTTTTATAGTCGAGGGAGAATTTTTACCGCATGATGTAGAGCAAGGTTTCACAAGAGGCGGAAGAGTGAGAAAGAGAAATGAAGCACGCTTCGGTCCAGTTTCAATTGCACACCCCATAAGATGCGACCGCAGATTTTCTTTTGTCAGCGCGCACGCGGCCCCCGCGCGATGAGGATTCTTAAATTTATTTCTCAAGATCGCGTCTCTTCAGTCGACAAAAACTTCGGATAATCATTTCGTCAAGCAAATTATGTAAATGGAATGTACATTTTAGTTTTTGAAAAAATTTCCCTGGCTCATCGCAATGACGATAGTCCAATGAATGTCAAAAACGAGACAGCATGAGAAGGTTAACTCCTGTCAAGAGTCAGGTGTGCAGATTTTTCACAACGGTAAATCCTAGTTCTCAGTGTCCAAAAATTACCGAGAGGCTCTTACCGTTGCAGGAGGCGTTAAAGTCCGATATATTTTGTCTGAAGAGACAGTTGTCCTCGATCGTCGATGAAAATCATTTGTTAAAGGTAAAAATTCGCAGGTTGGAGAACGAATTGCGACGCAAAGACAAATATATCGAGAGTTTTCAAACCGATCCGCAGAAGGTAAATAACTATTCGATTCTCGTTCGTCGAAGATGATACTGTAAAGTTTGCTGATATAATAGGATCGTGAAGTCAGAAGATTTCTGTACGACAGTGGAGCCAGTATGATTTACAAGCTGCAAAAACGCAACGAAGAACTGAAGGATATGCTTCTGGAGCGAGACTTGCAGAATGAAAAACGTTTCAACGATATGAAGACTATGTGCCTCTACAGTCACGTCGATTGCAAAGTATTATTACGCATCAAATTTCCGGAGATTACTCCGTTACAGAGTTGGGCCAAAGTACCAAAAAATAGTTCAAGTACAAAATACTTGAATTATCAAATAAGTTTTGTATTTGAAGTATTTATCAAGTACTTTTTGGAGTACTTTTCGCAATTAGGTTCGTAGCGTTACGGGTTATCTAGGCTTAAAAAAATGCACAGTAATTTGTACATGGCTTCCTCATTTTTAAAAATTGCAAACTGAAATCTTCGTAATTCGTCTTTTTCAGGGTATTTTTAATCTATTGTCCACTTTTTTTTCATTACGAAAAAATACATGAAAAAATTACACTTAAAGGAGAGTCTTTTTTTATGAATTAAAAAAAATATTAATAAAAGAAATTCGCGTTACAATTATACTTATTGAAAAGTTTAAACAGATAATCATATATTAATAGAAACAGGATGTCATACTACTTATCGAGTATCGGTAATGCGAGTGAGTACTCAAAAAGTACTTGTGTACTTCAACTACATCCTTGAAGTAACAAAGAAGTACCCGGTACTTCAAGTACGCCCAGCTCGGCTCAGTTAATGATATTCGTTAAATGAAACTGTTCTTGCAGATCAATCGAAGAGGATCATTAATAAACGTTCTCCAAAAAAATCCTGGCCGCAGGAGCGATACCTCTTGCCACGGTTCTCTCAATAAAATCGTTACTCCCAGCAGATTCGAATCAAGTATGTTAACCGAATTATTACTTCGTTTCGCAAATAAATTCATTACCCAGCACTCTTAGGACAGCCAAGTCGCATGCGTTCATCGAGCTCTTTGCGAATCGAGAATCACGGTAAAAATACAAAGAATCGATACTGCGCGAGCAGCACCGGTGATTGTGCGTCCCGTCGACAAATGAAAGATGCAAGCGAGTCCTCGAGAGTCATCGAAATTCTACGGTCTGAAAGTATCGTCGACAAACGTGTGATAAGAACGAAAAAGTAATTTCGAGCCTCGTCGAATTTTTTGATACGACGTGCAAGTCACAGAAGTATCTCACTTTTAGCGCAGAAATTTCTCGCTTGGGCGCCGAATTGAGAGAAATTAAGGGTCTCTTGAGGAGCAGAGAAGGCAGCAAAGTGGCGAAATCAACGTCCACCACGCAATTAGAGGAGAGACAATCCGTCAGGCAAAGCGTTTCTCGAGATCGTCCCAACTTCATCGAGGAGAACAAGCGAAACGTTAGCCGCGCCCGAGCTAAGCGTCCTGACCGGAAGTCTTCGCGCAATACTATCCACCATCCGGAAACTGATCGCAGAACGGACGGCAAGAAATTGCCAACGGTCGACGAACAGAACGAAGAGATCAGCTTGCCCGGTGAAATCTGCAAAACATCGTCGGATATTAGTAACCATAAGTTAGTTCGCTGTGAAACAAAGATGAGGGCTCACCGATTATTAATTCCGCTGTTTCATTTCAAATAGTGTTGCTTCTTGAACAGGAATGCAAGGGAGCGTTCATCGGGTCGACCGAAAACTCGTATAGAATACGTCTTCGACTCGGAAGTAAGTTCGGACGGTGAGGAATTCTGTCTGCCCAGTAACTTGAGAACATTTCTACAGCAAGCCGTTAATACGACGTCGAGCGGTGGCGAGGGTGACATAGTTTCGGAGTAAAAAATGTATTCTTACATCTTGTTTTATTATCAAGATTCTACATAAAATACAAATCGTTTGATAGTACGTATTTCGGGAAATACAGAATACCGACTGCCCCCGATTTATTGGGAGATAGTCGGAGGCTTATCAATTAATGAAAACATGCGTTCATGAACACTAAAAATAGACATAATACACTTTAAGTTTCTTTGCCTGGCATTTAAGCTTTGGATAAGTCGATCGTTCCGACGATCATATTAATTCTAATCACAGAAAAAATAAAAACGAGCGAGCGATCACTGTTAACGCGTTCGTGTGTAATAATTAATTAATACGATCGATCATCCCGCAAAGAGATTCGCCGATTGGATTATTTGATGCTGAATTCATTTTTTAAATACGCGGAGTGCGTTTACACCGATTACGAGAATTCTATAACAGCGAGCTATGATACAGAAAATTATCTCGTAGTACAAAAAGAGACAATGGGACAAACACGGCGAACGGTGATTTATTTGGGAGTTTAAATATCGCAAAGTGTAGAAATGGAAAGGAACGAGGTAAGATATGAGGTAAAGTCGCGGGGACCGAAGCATTACGACAATTTACGCTGCATCACGTAATTGTAAGCGTACTTCATAGCTGCCTGAGCTCGCCCTTTGTGCCGAAGACCCGGCGTCAGCAGAATAGCGTTCACTGGAATGCAAAAATTAATGTTTTAATAAACAGCTGTAAAACAGAGCTGGGCAAAGTACCAAAAAATACTTCAAGTACAAAGTGTCACAAGTTCAAACTTGTGAAAAAACGAGTTTCAGAGAGTCAAGTACAAAGAGTAAATTGACACTTGAAGAAGTATCAATTACTCTTCGTACTTAAGTAGTGGTCAAGTACTTTTCGCAATTAAGTTTGTAACAATAATCGTTATCTAGACTTGAAAATAGGTGCAAAGTAATTCTCATACGGGTTCCTCATTGTAAAAAAAAACGCTAACTGAAATTTATGTAATTCGTTGTTTTGAGGATATTTTTCATTTCTTGTTCACTTTTTTCCATAAAAAGAATCCATAAAATATTTCATAAAAAATGTCAATAAAGAAAACGAAAAGGGTCCCCCTCGTCCCTTCTAGTTTTTTTTTTTTAAGATATTTTTCGTGAAATAAAAGAAAAACGAAAAGGGATGACGCTCCTCGTTTTCTTTTTAATGGAATAAAAAAAAAGTGAAAAAATAAATTCTCGTTAAGGTGAAGTGAAAGTCACGTGACGAAACAAGGAGTGTGAGAGATAGCGGCATTGGTCTTACGGTGGAGCGACAGAGAACTGTTTCACTTCGCCTTAAAATTATACTTATTGAAAAGTTTAGACAGATAATCATATATAATGCAAGAAGATTACTCAAAAAGTACTTGTACTTGATACTTGAAATAATAAAAAAAGTACTTGCAGTACTAAAAGGTACTTTTCTACTTCAAGTTCTGCCCAGCTCTGCCGTAAAACGGATCACCGCGCTATTTCGGCCGTCTCGGTATATTTACCTGCCAGATAAATGAGAAAAAGATTGTTGACGGTGTTGCCGAGCCACGCGAGCAGAAGCAGGCAGAGAGTTATGGATCCATAGTACTGAAACGAAAAGTGCTGTGAGCACCAATCTTACAAACACTAAATCGAGATATTAGCTTACGATATTCGGCCGACTGTTGCGCGCATTCAAGAGAAACTTGAATGCATTCTGCAACTGCAGAATCGTCGCGGACAGAGCCTGGCAAATCTCCTCAAGTTTCTTTTCTTTCTGACCATTCCAAGCACTGGATGAGACAAAGGTGGATGCAATGATTGGTACCAGATAGTCAACCAGAGCCAGTGTCAGCAGGCAGACAGAAATTATTGTGAGCAGTGCTGGCTCCAAAATCCAGATGAGCCTGAGGAAAAAAATATAGCAAATTTACAGCAGAACACATAGACAATAAATTTGTAAAACGATAGAAAAAAAAAATACATCTTACAGGTAGATAGTTGTGGTGAGTCCAAGAATGAGACCGGGATACCAGGACTTTTCCCATAGCAAAATCGAGTTGACGGGCAGGACTACTTCCCTCCAGCACTCCATCCTGCGCTTCAGCTGCTTCATGTGCTTCTCCTGAAACGAGTAAACAGCGATAAAACGGTATTATTCATGAGACAAAGAGTCGGACTCGACGTTCGTCCAATCGATATTTTTTAGGTCGTTAAGCTCGCGCCAACCAATTATCGACTGCGCTCGGAAGAACCGGCGACAGTTCAGTGACAATACAGTACGACGTAGATGAGTAAAAATCATTGAGAAAAATGTACCTTTTCGGTGGCTGCGTTGTCCGGCATCGCTTACGGGAGGGAAGTTACTCCAAATTAGCTCGATATTCAAAAAATTGTTTATTAGAGGAACGTAATAGCTCCGCTCCCTCTTCGTATCCTGTTGATAGTCACGGCGACGATAAAATTGGACCTAGCAGCGATTAGTTTTTTCACGAGATTCATCCGACAGCAAGAACGTGTATCTCTTCATGTTAAAAAAAACAGCGGATCGACTCCCTGACAGATAAAATTCGCGATGGTTATCGCGATGCAATTGTGCTCGTATTTGTACAGCGAGTAATGCCCTCGGCGAGCCTACGAGAAACCAGTCGATATTTCGCAGTTGTCCTGCCTGCTTCCGATTGGCGATTGTGGAGAGAGAGAGAAGACGATAATGGACGTGCCTTTTTTTTTTCTCTCCGAGCAACTCCCAGATATCCTGTCGTTCAAGAGCCGATTACATTTGCAAAATCAAAGTAACGCACCGTAGATTACGCCCTGTTTAATAAAACTGTATTCGATAATCTCATCAAATTGCGATGCCGTCGGTAATATTACTGGTAAATTAAGCTTTCGAGCTAAACCCGCAGAAGCTTCGAGCAGCTGACGGAGAATTCGCCTCACGGAGTTAAACAAACGCACACCCAATATATCGTGGCGCTTTGCTATCGAGGCTACGTTCTCGCGAGCGAGGATTGGTCGTGGCGTTCAAAATGTTGGTTATTGCGGGCGATGCCGTGCCGATGTTGTGACGTTGAAGATTTTTATCGTGGCGTTCACAGCGTGTACGTACGACTAGATCGAAGCTCCGACGGTGCCGAGATCCGGGCGATTTACTCGTCACTCCAGCAGCGATGAGCTCGGTAAGTTGTTCGTTGATAAATATTACAACTTCGCGAAGACGCCAAATTGGTCTCGTCACCAACAACGGCTCTTGTTTACCTCGACCAGTCGCTCAGGCTGCGACACACCGTAACGCGGAACGGCGGTTTGTAATTTTTTTTTTTTTTTTTCACATTTCTGCCTTTACAGATATCGAACGTGGAGAATCTGTCGCCGCAGATAATACGCCGGGTCGCCAAGGAAATGAGCGAACTGGCCACCCAACCACCCGAGGGCATTCGTGTTATTCTCAACGAAGACGACGTCACGGATATTCAGGCTGTCATCGAAGGGCCTGGTGAGGTTTGCGTGCTACTCACGCTCCGATTGTCTTCGGAGCATAAAATTTACAGTAGCCGTTCAATAGTCTTGAGCAGCTTACGTATGTCGTATTTTTCATTCACAGCTGGCACTCCGTACGCCAATGGTTCATTCAGAGTCAAACTTGCTCTCGGAAAGGACTTTCCTCAAGGACCTCCCAAAGCCTTCTTCCTCACAAAAATCTTTCATCCTAATGTCGCGAAGAATGGCGAGATATGCGTTAATACGCTGAAGAAGGAGTGGAAGTCCGATCTGGGAATCAAACATATACTCCTGGTAAAGAAGGTGTTTTTTTTTTTTTTTTTGCGCTAGCAATATCTCTGAACTATATGGTGAACAATTTGCTTCCAGACTGTCAAGTGCCTACTGATTGTACCGAATGCCGAGTCCGCGTTGAACGAGGAAGCCGGCAAGATGCTTCTCGAGAGGTACGACAATTATTCGGAAAGAGCGAAGATGATGACCGAGATTCATGCACAGGTGAGCGCGGCAACGAGAAGACGATTCGCCGATTCACCGTGAATTAATGATCCGAGCGAATGCTTTTTTTTCGACAGGGTGGCGGAAAAGGCAGCAAAGCGGGTCTCGAGAGCTGCGCTTCTTCCGACGTCGGCGGACCTCTGGCGAAAAAGCATGCGGGCGACAAGAAACTTACGGCGGAGAAGAAGAAGATGATGAAGGAGAAGAAGCGAACACTCAAACGATTATAAAACATTCGATAAATCGCTCATCCCCTTCCTTCTCGGTTAAAAAAATATCGCGTATCCCTTTATACTACTTTCTTTTTTTCGTTGATTCTGTCCTATCTACAAAAGTTCTCATGTGGTAAAAGCAGTTAAAAGATCTGTCTATACTTTCTTCCTCTCTATCTCTTTCTCGTATGTTGTACACAGAATTTTCATTTATAGTAAAAAAAAGAAAAGTTTATCACCTAAATACGACTGACTCGTTATCGATTAAGTAAATTAGAGAATTCCACGGATTAGTCTCACAAAGTGATAAGAGAGATGTGTCTATTGTTAGATGATCGAGACGAACAAAACAAGTTTCCATTTGTCGTGTGTCCATCATCCCGCGTTTAGTCTTGTAACTAACACTTGAGTTTCGACGTGCGTTAAACGAGATTTACAACTCGCGACGAACGGACGAACCTAGCAGATATTTTTACATCCATGTACAAAATAAATGTAATAATAAAAAAAAAACTTAGATGATTATTTAGACGGAATAAATGCTTTCTCATAAACAGCGGATGTCTTCAAGTTATTCGTAGTCAGGAGGGATCAATAAGTCATCGAGAGAAGAGATGAATTCTCCTTGCTTCTTTATTCGTTTTAAATTACTTTAGATCGAGATCTTTCTTTTTTTTCTTTTTCTTTTGCACTTTTAGTGTTGAAGCTACTGCATCGTAGCTTGCCTCGTGCGGTACGATAATAATATACTCTGAGAGTATTTTTGTTTCTTTCTCAACATACGTGACTGTGCGAGCCACAAATGTGTTTACACGAATGGCTCATACGATATTTTCGTTTGTTTCATCCACAACAATACGGTAGATTTAACCAATTTCGTGACTAGTTAACATTTACGCATCGCTATGCCATCACAGCCTTATATCCAACTATTATGCTATTAGAATTTCCTTTAACGCACAGTGATAGTCTATAGCATTATAGTACGTAGCCTGAAAAATTATCGTCCTCAATTATACATGTTAAGTTACACACAAATGATTTTTGAACACCTGTTGAAGATGAATTCTTGTATTTTCCAATTGGTGGTCGCACACGCACGGGGGGGGGGGGGGGGGAGGAGGTATTACATACAAAATTCATACAGTCTTCTTTTTTTTTAATATAGTCAATAACCATTGTATTCCCTTCTCTGGTTTTGTCTTGTTTAATAAGTGATTAAAAAAGAAAAGATTATTCACTCCTAAGAACGTTACGTCATATTGTTGACTCTCTTAATAAAGTTCACGAGTGTTACGCGGTTTTGTCGTAAAAAGAAAATAGACATGAAAAAACTTCTTCGAGAAAAAAAAAAACATATTCGCGTCTCGGGGCGCGCGGCATTCTTCCCATCTAGTGTTAAACTTTTAGATATTTGTTTGGTTTTTATATGTTATTTTTTTGTTTGTTTGTTTTTTTTTGTTTCCTTTCAATTATAATCTTATGTTCGTTTGAGGAAAACGAGGAAAACATTGCTTCGCGCGAGCAAAGTCGAGAGCGAGTTCGTTACCACCGTTAGAGATCGCGAGTAGGTGTTACTATCCGGGCAATTAACACTCTAACTTTCTCATCGCAGATCTTCGGTGTTATGTTACTTGACTTCCTTCACGTACGCCTCGAGCTCCGCGTCCAGTTCCTCGGCGGTCGGTGTTTTTGCGGGTGTTCGACTCGCTCCTCTGCCTCCGCCGCCACCTCCGCGTCTTCCGGCTCCGCGACCTTGAATGCAGGACAACACGAGCTATAGTCAACGTCTTTGACGCAGCAACAACCTCGCACCTGACGAATTCTCGTTAAAAAAATTACCTCTGACGGCCGAGCCAGCTCCTCGTGTTCCTCTGAAACGCGGTGGCTGTGATCTCTGTGTGAAAGTATTTCCGGCTAGTCTGGATCCTGCACGGATCGACGTCGTCACCGGAAGTTCCGAAGTCGCGACCTGAATGTTCATTTCACGTCCTGGAAGATTAAAAAAAACTCGTGAAAAAAAAAAATCTCTCATAGACGAACCGGAGAACGAGCGGCGATTCGGCTCACCGTCCAGAGGTACACCGTTGTACTGCTTCATAGCTTTTATCGCGTCGGCCCTCCGTTCGAAAATAACATCGGCAGAGCCGAGTGATCGGCCCGATCTATCGTAGTGGACCGCCGCCGATTTCAGCGGGCCGAATTCGCTGAATAATTCCTGTTGAATCGTAGATAGCATTTCGTGGCGTTTCTTTTATCTCCAGTCTTCCATTCATTAATTCCTCCAACACATAACAACTCCCTGTTTTCGACAAAAGAATAAAGCGACGACATTGCCGTTGCGCTCTGGTGAATTTACCTGAATATCAGAGTCTGAGACTCCAAAGTCGAGATTAGACACGAGAAGCTTGGTCGTGCCGGTGGTACCGAGCGCGCCTCTTCCTGCCTTTTTGACACCATCGAACATGTCATGCTTCCATGCGCTATTGACGTCTCCCTGCAAAAACAAAAACCACAAAATTATGCTCCGTTTGCACCAACATAACAAACATTTTTGTCTACATAATGTCAACCTACAAATGTTGCAGATATTGAAAGTTGTAAATTACCTTTCCGTAATTTTTGATAATAATAATAACAATAATAACAATAATGACGATAATAACAATAACAAAAATGTGATTTTTCAATGTTTTTTAACATACTGACGACTTTTTCATTAAAATCTTCAAATTTTGTTTTTCGCCAAGACAAAGCTTTGTCTATCACGAAGCAAAAATGTTTTTTAACATACCGAAGATGTTTTCATTAAAATCTTGAAATTTTGTTTTTCACCAAAACAAAGCTTTGTCTACCAGGAAGCCAAAAGGTCCTTGACCTATCGTCATATGGCCCTAGGGAGCAAACTTCTACACAAGCTAATTGTGGTGCTCCATTTGCTACATCACAAGAACATCCACTGAGTTTGAGGATATCTTTGTTAATCGTACAAAAATAGAGCAATATAGGTCACACGTATGGCCGCGCAATAAAGGACGAAAAAAAAAAAAAATACATACAATCGCCACGAGGAAAAAAAAAAGGTAATATCCGAATGACCTTAGTTTTTGTCGGCTGTGTTGAGATCGCCCTCGAGAGAGAGAGTTCGCACGACGAATCGATCGATCGCCGAGATCGCGCGTGAAAACTTATTTTTCTCTGGGCCAAAATTTTTTTTCTCGAAAATACGGCTGAGCTTTGTTAGCGACATTGATGCGTGAAAATGCGACTTACCCGCGTGTAGGCAGCCGAGGCTCGGGTGATGCCGCCTCGATTGCGTCCTCTCATGACGCCACCTCCGGCACGGAGCGAACCGCGAGAACCTCTTCTCGGCGATATGCCGGCACCGCGTCCCCGTCTTCCGATGCCTCCACCCCGTCGCTTGCTGCCCTTATTCTGCTTTATTATGTCGTCGAGACTCATCTCAATTTTATCCACCATCTTCATTTGTGTTCGCGATTGTGTTACTCTGGTGGGGTGAGATTAATACGTGCGCTTTCCTCGACGACGCTCAAACGACGAATCTTACGAAACCAACCTCTTCTCGTGCGAGTTAACAATGGCGGCAAGCCGCGGCCAGCTCTTCGGGAGAGGAGAGACAGAGCTGCGCGTGCGCTGTGACGCTCGGAGGCGTGGCCTGCGAGCAAATGACGACACTTCCGCTCCGCGAACGCCCATTACCTTCCGGTTCCTCGTTTACCAATGTTCTTACGCGACATAAAAAACAGGAAATAATTTTTATCATGTATTTATCATGTTTTATGTTATTTGTTGTTGTAAATAATGGCGGGAGCCCTCAGGAGTTGTAGCGGGCGCAGCGATGACTCAACTATATCATTTTTGGTAAGGTAATTTTTGCGCGTTGCGACAATGGAGTTCGATAAATAATTTGCGCGGGATTTCTTGTTGCAGGTTGTAGCCACTGGCGATTTGTGCGAGAGGATATCGGAGGGACTGCTTCAAACGTCGCGAGAGAGGAAATGTCGTTCGATCGTTCATCAGTGCGAATCCATCACCGAAGTTGTCAGGCTGAAGCCGGATTTGAGCGTTGACTTTGTTGTGTTCGCTTTCGACTGGCGGGTTTGCCACTCGATATCGGAGGTAATGTTTCTAACAAAAATCGCGATGTACCGGCTTAACCTCAAAATGTCTGACAACAATGCATTTCCTTATAAACACTTTTCTCGCCACCTTGATCAATAACTTTCTCTCTTTGACGAATAAACGTTTTTCCTCTGTGACTCTCTCCCATCCTCCGCTGTCTTTGATCCTTGCACTCGATTGATGAAAGTAGTATTGAAAGTTCAAGCGTACATCAAATAATATAAGATCGTTCATTTACCAATTCATTTTATATCAACCTAATGATAATATAATAATGATAAATTTGTAATGTATTTTTCTCCACTGATCATGAATCTGCCACTTTTCTTAGTTTTAACTCAATGTTTGACACGGAACTTGGGTCAAAAAAGAAAATACTCATTTTTGTAAAATTCTAAAAATCATGAAATATGAAGAGTTCAATTGATCTTTCCTAAATTAAATAGGGGTCATTTGTCGATAATAGTCCTTCTGTATACTGCCTTTTAGCCATAGAGCTCAAGACTTATAAACGCGAGTATGCGTACAGACTCTTTTTAGTAAAGTTCAAAAAAGCATACAATTTTAATGCCCCAAAGGATTTTGCTCAAAATTTTATTAAATATTGAGAATTGACCCCACTACCTACCTTAGAAATTTCAGTTTGATGGCTCAAGCTGTTCTCAAGTCATAAGAGTTTCAATTTTTTGGGTATAAGACACAAATCCAGAGATTTTTTCTAAACATACATAAAAAATCATATGATTACGCTTTGTTTTCATGAAAACGTTTTCATGAAAACAAAGTGTCTATGAGGAGGCAATAATATAATGGTTACAATGATCTAATAAAGATATATTATTATTCTTCCTGGAAGTTCATTTGAAAGAAAATGGATATTTAGTAATTTCTAATCAAATTGTGGAAATTCACATTAAAATTCAGATTTCAAATTTATTATATTGGAAATCAAATTAGAAGATGATTTCATTACATTGGTTTAAATTAGGCTATCGGTAAGCCCATGAGTGCGATTATAACATTTCCTGCGAGCACCAGGCACGAGGAATAAATAAAATTGCAGATAATAACAAAAAATAATTTAAAAAACCATAATAATGAAAAAAATACAAAAGAGAAATATACATATAAAAGAAAAATGAATTTGCCATTGTAACGATTTGGCGTCAACCAATTACAACCAAAATTTTTTTTTTCAGGTAGAGGAAAATATACGTCTGATAGATGAGCACTACATACTTTCCGGCTGCGCGTGCCTGATAAATTGCACAGGAGTGCCGCAACCTATGACTCTGAATTTTCACAGATCCAGCAAGATCTGCAAAAAGTTCAACCTCATATTGTTAACTACGAATATTGCAGTGAGTAAAATCAGATCTGCCGATACTGCGTTTTCACTGGCTAATTCTCTGTATCGCCGCTAACATTAGCGTTAAATATTTCTACTCAGGAGCCTAAAAACATTCTGGTGGTTGGAAGTCAACTGATGAATCTGGCGGAGGCGAGAGTGGGTTCAAAAATCGGTGTACCCATGCTGCCGAGGCCCTCGCGAAACGAGTAACGAGTAACGTGGCGTCGATCCACGTTATATCGAGAAATGAAGAAAGCATCGGTGAAGACTCCGGCTTACGCCTCGAGTCTGGAGGACAGCGAGAACGAGAGCGACGAGACCGAGTGCAGTATCGGCAGTAATTCGACCGCGGATACTCACAGGAGCGACACACCGACGCGGAGTACCCGGCTGCGTCGAAAGGGCCGTCGAAAGAACAAAACGGCGAAGAGCAAGCCGGTGAACGACAAGCCGCTGTACAAGTACTGCTGCAGCGTCAAGGAGGATCACGGTCTGCCGTTGTTCGGCGTCCAATTCAATCACAATCTGAAGGAGGGCGAGCCGATGGTCTTTGCGACGGTCGGAAGCAATCGCGTGAGTATATGGGAGTGTCCCGAGGGTGGGAACATGAAATTGCGCCAATGCTACGCGGATCCCGATACGGAGGAGAATTTTTACACGTGCGCCTGGACGTACGACGATCTGGGAAAGCCGTTGCTCGCTGTGGCTGGTTCACGGGGAGTCGTGAGAGTTATCAGTCCGGTAACGGCAACGTGCATAAAGCACTACATAGGACACGGTCACGCGATAAACGAGCTCAAGGTGCATCCCAACGATCCGAATATTTTACTGTCGGCGTCGAAGGATCACGCGCTTCGTCTGTGGAACATAAAGTCGGATGTCTGCATAGCGATATTCGGCGGTGTCGAGGGTCATCGGGACGAGGTACTGAGCGCGGACTTCGACATGACCGGCACGCGAATAATATCCTGCGGCATGGATCACGCTCTGAAGCTCTGGTCTCTCGAGAAGCCGGACATGAGAGAGGCGATGACTCAGTCGTACTTCTGCAATCCCACGCGCAACGGCAGGCCCTTCGACTCGGTACTGCAACACTTTCCGGACTTCACGACGCGCGACGTACATCGAAACTACGTCGACTGCGTCCAGTGGTACGGCGATTTTATCCTCAGCAAGTCGTGCGAGAACTGCATCGTCTGCTGGAAGCCCGGACGTCTCGAGGACACTCAGCTGCGGAACGGTGAAACGAGCGCGACGGTGCTTCATCGTTTCGAATTCAAGGAGTGCGACATATGGTTCATAAGATTCTCCATGGACTTCTGGCAGAGAACGATCGCTTTGGGCAATCAGGTTGGACGAACTTACGTCTGGGATCTGGAGGTTGACGAGCCCGGTCAGGCGCGTTGCTTCTCGTTGCAACATCCTCGATGCACCGCGCCGATAAGACAAACGAGCCTGAGCCGCGACGGATCGGTTCTTCTCTGTGTCTGTGACGACGCTACCATCTGGAGATGGAACAGAGAACAGTAAAACAAAACACGCATAGAACCAACGAATTGGACAAGAAAATATTCGTTAAAAAAAAAGAAATGCCGTTACGCATGTATAGATTTATCAGTCCTGGCCGTATCGAACCCAAATTGGAGATAGTTAGGTTTTGTACATTTACGCATCGTAAGATTATATCCTAGTTAGGTTTTATACAATTTTTACTAAGGCAATTTGACACAGTCGTCGCGACTGTCGTGTAGGCCCAGAGCTCGGCTGTTATCCTACGAATTTACAAAAAAACGTTACAAAAATTTCAACGATTATTTTGTAACATGTGTGGAAATGTGATCAATAAAAGCGCATCGATTGCTTGGCGTCACGAATGTTCACGAAGTTACTTTACTCTGGAACTCGTGAGAGTTGTTTAGGCGTCGTTGAAACTCGCTATAGCCGCGCCGAGCGCGGCGTCTCCGGACTGGCCCAGCACTAGAGGCAGCTTGTACCAATGCTGCACTTCCTTTTGGAGAACGGGATTTCGCACTAGGCCCGATCCGTTTCCAACTATTCGCTCTATGCCCCGTTCCTTCAGCACTTCCTGCGGCATCATGCTGCGAGAAAAATCGTGTTAATTTGTCGTCGCAACGAATTTCCCTTCGCGGAATACTCACTTGTGTAAATTTTTTATAATCCCCGAACAGAGGGATCGAAATATGTGTCCGAGCTGCAGAGTGTCCAGGGTGATTCCCCGTGCGCTGGCAGTTGCTTCGGGCGCGTATCTTTCGCCCAGAAGCATAGGCTCGATCTCCATTCCACTCGCGGCCGAGTCGTCTTGGCCAAGAGCTATCAGCTTCTCCCAAACTTTAGCTGAGAGGAAATCGCTCGTCAGAATAATTCACTATTTTTTTAGAGCATTGTTACAGAATCCTTACATTGAGGAACCGAGAATCCCAGATCCATGGTCCACTGTTGCAGAGTCTTGACGAAAGTCGCCAAGTTGTTGCCGCCGTTCAGGGAAGCCGCGACCGCGAGATACGTGCCATCGAAGTACGGATAGTATTCGATTTTCTCAGCAGTTTTGGCGACGGGCTTGTAGGTCGGATGGACGTAGGCGAGTTGAGCCGATGTGGAGACATTTAAGGCCGCCTCGTCGGGACCCTTGAGCAGCGCGTAAACCGAGCACTGCAGATCTCCCAGTGCGACTCCTGAGGCAATTGAAAAAAAATGACTTGGGCACCTTCAAGATTGTCGAGAAAGCTTCTTGCCCGGCATTTACCAACTCTGACTCCTGCTGGAATTCCAAACCATGTATTGACAAGTTTTCCAGCATCTTCTCCAGGCTTCAGTATTGTTTCCGGCAGCAGTTCGACGGGGAATCCTCCCTCCGCCAGGATGTCCACCTCCCAGCGTGCCTCCTCGGTCAGGAAGAAGCCCCAGCTCGCCGCGTTCTGAGTACTCATCATCACTCGGTCGTTCCCGCAAAGTAAGCTCACCACAAGATCCTGAACCGTGCCGCATTTCTCGTATTTCCGAAATTTCTCCGGTCTACGTTTTTTTCCAACGAATTACGTCCATTATTATTTTTTTTTTATTTTTCAGCTTAGTAAAACGCAAGAGGGGTAGATTTTGCATACGAACTTGTTTCTGGCGAACCAGAACAACGTGGCGCATCCGTATCCCGTGTGAACCGGAAGATGACTCGCGGACTTCGGCAGGGTCTTCAGAAACTCAACGTCGCAACGTCCGTCCTGCCACGTGTAAAGATGCGACACGTTTTCCCTCTCGATCTCCAGTTTGAACGCGCCGTCGTCCTTCCCGTTGACCTCTAGCGGGCGTTTCCACAGTGTCACACCGTGCATCTGGCCGCACACTCCGATACTCTCGACCTTGAATCACACGTGGTCAGAATCGCGTTATTGTCGATGTTAGGTCATTGACGATGATTCTATATACCTGTCGCAAGAGATCCTTCGGAAGTCTGGAAACGCAACTGTGGACGGCCGAAAGGATTTTCGGCACGTCCTGTTTGTTGCCCTCGATGCCCAAATCACTGGGGACGTTCGCCTGCGTGTCCTTCGACTGCTTCGCGACGATCTGCCTGTTTTCCTTCGACAAGATTATCACCTTCACCGACGTCGTGCCCAGGTCTATCCCCAGTACGAGGTTTTGCCGACGAGACATCACGCCCTGCGATTTCACGACAACTCCCAGTGGTTTGGAACTCTCGCACGATGCGTTGCGGTGACCCCGACAGGAGAGGAGAACAATCAACGCTCGTTAACGGATAATGATCCTATTACTTCATCAATGCCGATCCGACAAGACTATATGCGCTCGTTGGAAGATGCCAGAGCTCGCCGCTGGCGAGGGACTCCTCTACACTCTACTGTGCAGGTACTACTACCTCGTACCTTACTTGTAGACTATTATTGGAAGTAAGAATGCCAGCTCGGAGTCCTTCCTAAACAGTCTATTCTGGGATTTGGGATATCACGTGGAACTCATACAAACCGGCGCGATTAGAAGAAGGTAACTGGCAGCGAGCTGAAACCAAAAAAAAAAATCATTACTTTCGCGTATAGATCGGAGCACCGCCGCGCGACGTGTTCCGTTGCGGAGCGAAGCGGCTGAAGCTATCCGAAGCAAAATAACTGATAACACGGCTCTGCAAGATAATATTTTATCGAAAATATTATCTTACGAAAAAAACTGCACTCTACGGTTATTCGATGGAGTGCACTTACTCCGACAATTTTTTCTTCGATCTTCGATCGGATGTAATGAGGAGAGGCGTGAATTGCGAAATTATATGCGATTACACAACAGCTGAGCGACGTATCAATGGGTATAGCGGCGAAGCCTTTCGGAATTTTTACTTATTCGAAAATGCTGCAAGATTATTGGGTCATTGTTTACATGTTTTCAAACGTAGGGTGGCATTTACGCTACTGTTTTTCAAGTAAAAAGTAACTATGTTGGAGAAACATATCACGTATACGAATATGCTTAGGGGAAAACGTCACTTTCGGTTTTGAAATCTCTTTCCGACGGGAAGTGACATCGTACCAAAAAAACGTTACTTCCGGTTTGAAAATCTAATTTTTCGACCGGAAGTCACGTATATTTGTTTAAATTATAAAAACAAATACAAAAACGTAGTTCGACAGTACCGTCTACCGATATGTGTTCGAGAGGATCGCGTGTGGGCGGGGATAATTCCGAAATTTAGTTGAAAGATCCGCCGAGCCGCGGCCGTCGAGCCGCAGCGCTTCGCAGCATCCACAGCTGATCGAAGTACCGGGTTCTCTTGTCGTAATAAAGAAAAAAAAAACGAACTTCTAAACACTGTGCGAGGGATAAGATATGTCGATACGCAGTTCTCGGAATCTTCGGTAGCACCGAGCGCGAGTGACAGAGGCGGGTGAGCTCGCTGAGGCAGCATGTCAACTTTCCATCCACTCGGCATTGAGAATCACCCGATCATCTTCGATATCCAAGAACAAAGGACGGCACGATCGTAAACATTGGGAGTGCCAACAATGGAGAGAGCCGACGATGGCTTCGGTCCGGAGGACGAGGAAGACTCCAGCCGCTGGCTCTTTCATCGGCGGCTCGGAGCCGGCGCCTTCGGCGTCGTCGAGCTGTGGCGGAACGAATACACGGAGGCGATGATCGGTAAGCCGTAAATGAAAAAAAATTCACCGCCTCCCTCTACTCCGTATCTGCCGGACGATATTTATAGTGTTATTTTTTGCAGCCATAAAGAAGTGCAAGAGCGGCGGCGATAAGTTGTCGCCGAAACAGAGGGAGAGATGGATCAAGGAAGTGGAGACGATGAATTCCCTTAGGCATCCGAACATCGTTGGCACCAGACGCGTTCCTGGTCAACTTCGAAAATTGGATGGCACGGTGCCGATACTGTGCATGGAGTATTGCAGCAGAGGGGATCTGAGAACGGTAAATATCTGTACTCTATCTCAGTTTTCCAAATATATGGAAAAAAAAAAATTGTCAATAATATTGTATCGCCAACGCTCTTACGTTTAATTAGTCTTCGAGTCCTGAAATACCGTCTAAGAAATGTGCCAGCGCTACTTTTTCACAAGAACACACATGTCACAAACAATCCGTTGAACTCAACGATTACGCGTCTTGTCTGTTTGAGGCATATATACGAGGTATTTCATGTGAAATAGAACGGTCAAAAACCCAATCCTCTCCAAAAAAGTTGCAATTTCACCACAATTCATGATTATTTACGAGGGGTTTTTGTAATGTTTTTCAGAATTTTTGGGTTCTATTTTTTTGAGATGTGGAAATATTGAACTTTTTTAAAAACCCTCTACATCTTAAAAACTATTAGTCATACAAAAAAACGTTGAAAACATAAAAGTTGCAATTTTCAATGAACCTTTGAAAACAAAATTTTGTAGATTTTTTTGAATGCAATACACGTTCATTTCTATGAAAAATAGACTAAAATATTTTTTTTCAGCCAATACGTCATGTTTGATTTCTCTTTAAAAATTCCAGAATATACTCTCATGTACGTAGAGTGATCTCATATTTTTGTTTGGATGGGCGAGACGTCCGTTTGATAGCTGTGCTCCATTTAAGATCGATTTTTCATTTTTAAAATGCCTGATGCTTGTTGTATAGTACTACTGATCGATCTAAAAAAATGTGTTTCTCAGTTTCGCTGAAACACATATATACATTCGTGCATAGTGAGTCGTTTTTTTTCTGAACTGATTCCAATGTAAACGAAAATGGTTATCGAAGAAAATGTTATTTCATACGTCGCACGCCATGTGCATATTTTCATTTTTTAAAATAAATGTCTCAACAGAACCTGGAAATGTCTTGGAAATTGTCCTTGAATGTCCTTGAATTTCATACAGACTTTTTACTGGACTCCATGTTTTCAGAATTGAGCATGAGAGATGATACTCACATATTAATGGTCAAAGTTAAAGTTAGGTTTAAAGTAAAAAAAATAAAATATTATTTACTTTTGCTTTTTTAAAATTGAAAGTTATAAGTAATTGTAAAACACTTTTGTATCTTGATTATTGGTAAAGGAGAAATCCGTAAGTAAACAAATAAAAAATATTAATTCTAAATTGCAGCTCTTAAATGAAAGCAGCAATTGCTGCGGTATAGAGGAGGAAGAGGCGTTGAAGATAATGCGCCACGTATCGTTGGCAGTGGAGTACTTGCATTCGCAAAATCTCACTCACAGAGATTTAAAACCCGAGAACGTCGTATGGCAAAAGACATCGACGACGGTGGGTACTCTTGGCTCCTTTGCATTTTCCAGCGATCTGACGTATTGATATTTTCAGACTGTGTACAAGCTCACCGATTTCGGATATGCCCGCGAACTCGGAGAAATGAGTCTCGAAGCTTCGGTCGTAGGAACGCTCAACTACCTGGCCCCAGAGCTGCTAATGCAGGAAAAGTACACCTGTTCCGTCGACTACTGGAGTTTGGGAATATTGTTCTACGAGATTCTTACTGGAACCCGACCGTTCCTTCCGAACATGCCGATAACGATTAAATGGTAAAACGATTTGAAAAAATAAAACTCGCACGCTTTTCCGTGAAGACTTAAATTCGTACGAGTAAACTTGTCTTCCACAACAGGATGAACCATGTTAAGGCGAAGAGAGACGAGCATATCTGCGCTCGCGACGAAGGCGGCACGGTGGTCTTTGGCACGGAGATCGAGAGTCCCTCGACGGTGTCGGAGTAAGAGACAATGAAGGAATTCATTTAAAAATTACGTTATTCAGCTATTTATCGATAATCTGGTTTTTTTTTTACGGTTCGCAGCTGCATGCGTCCTCCGCTGACGCTTTGGTTCAGAATAGCTCTGCAATGGGATCCAAAGAAGCGGGGCAAGTGCCAGAGGCCCGAAGGCGAACAATTGGTAGTCTTTTCCATGCTGAAAAATATATTAAGCTGGAAGGTACATCTTAAACATAAAAAAATCAAGGAGGAAAACGAGCGACCGCCGTCGATCGTCCGTAAAATTGATTTTTTTTGTTTGATGTACAGGTACTCCGGGTATTCGTTGTGCCGCGATACAGAACGGACACGTACGGTGTAGCTCCAAACATCAGTGTGCAAGGTGTACAGAGCATGATCGAAAAGAAAACGGGGATAGACGTAACCAATCAAATCTTAACTGACCGGATGGGAACTGTTCTCAAAGAGACGAACTCTCCGGTCCTGCACTGCACAGAGGTAGCACCAAGGATTTTATTAATTCGACGAGATTTTAAGGGGTTTGCTAAAAACGGTAGAATCGTTTTTTGCAGGGTTCGTTCCTCATAGTTTTTCAAAGAGACAGCCTTCGGGATGGAACGACCCCGGCCCGACATATGTATTCACAGATGCAACGGATGCTGCAAAATCCGCGATTCGAACTTGATAACGAGACTGCCAGGAGATATTACGCGGCAGCTTTCTTCTTTATTAAGCAAGAATTCGATCTGTATAGATCGTACGTCATAGCCCTGAGTATTAAAATGTGAGCGAAAATAATCTTTTCGTCGATCGATCTTCCGATAAGCTTGAACATTGTTCTCAGTGACCTGAGCAACGACGGACTCTACAGTGTGAGGGAAGTCGTCGAGACTCTGACGAAGATGACGACTAATCTAATGAGCGAGATCACGGCCTACGCGCAATCGCCCGACTACGGTCTGTGGAGCGACGAGCTGAGAGAAGCTCTCGATACAACCTTAACGAAGACGCAGTCGCTACTCGGCGGCACGCAAGAACTATCGTCGAAGCTCGACGCCCTGTCCAAGGATGTCGATCGGTTGAAAACATTTTCCGGGATAAATTGGCTGGAAAAGTGGACACTTCTGTAAGTTGAAAGAAACGATTGATCCGAGATCGGATTGTAGTTGACTGTAACGTGTGAATGATAATCGGCTTAGGTGCGACAAAGCAAGGGCCATTGTCGAAAAGAACCTGAGGGAGACCCGCGGTCAACGCAGCTCGCCTGTGGGCATGGTGCAGTTGTTGTACAAAGTTCTCGAGCTTCGGAACGACCAGCTGCGCGAGTCTGAGGAACCTTCTGTATATACTTTCGTGAGGTACTCAAATTTCGACCTTCAATTCTCTTCCGCTACGACAGGCTTGTTGAATCACTGATACTTCGTTGCAGGGATATAACGAACTACGATAAGAATATCACGCAGCTTCAGGGATCCCTCAACTCCTTCGAGGCACTTGTAAATCTGTACCGTAAAAACTACGAAGAGATTTTGGAGAAACGGGCGATCGAAGCGCAATCTTCGTGCTACGCCCTGATAGAGTCCATGACGCCGGAGGATGCTGTGATATACGACAATATAGTTTTACGCAGGCTGTAAGTGAGCAGCGAACAAGGTATTAAAAAAAAGCCGAGCCATCGCCGAAAGTTCACTGTGCTTCTCAACGCTGTTCCAGAATCGAAGAGTTGTACGAAGCCATGCACGTGGACGATCTCGAGTGACAACCGATGTTTCATAGAAGTAACGGTTGGCTCAATCACCGCCATAAAGAGACGATACAATATTTTTCGTTAGAGTTTATAATGCCATTCTACGATTCGTTATTAAATATCAAATATATATAAACATTCATATTTTAATCGACGATGTTTGTGCTGGTGGGCCTTTTAGGAATCCCGCGGCACGTAGTGCCGCACGCCCCACTTAACGTTTCCCAGCTTGTCCGTCTTGACGAAAGTGTAGACCGGTCCTTTATATCTCTCTTTGGTTCTTCTTCTCTCGGGATCTGCAAGACGAAACGAGACGAATGGTAGTAAATCCATGTCCCGCGAGACCCTCCGTAAATCGGTTAGAACTTACAGAGTCCATTCGTCGAGCAGACGAGACACTGAAGAAGGAGGAGAGCGAGGAGCAATCGCCGTATCTAGAGATGCGAAATTGCAACGTAGGTGTATAAGTTCTTGTTTCTCTGTATTGTTTGATCCTGTGGTACTCACTGTGCGCGTGATGTTCATAACTGAGGATCGTCGTCCCGGAGTGTTGGAAAGACGCGAGCGAACTGATGATTTTCAGGCAGCGTCGCAATGTCTCGATTCATTGACGACGTAACAAAAAACAGTCGTCACGCTTTCCTACGAGAAACGACTTTCCCTCGCAAAAAAAAAAGGTCTGAGAAACATAGATCCGCGTTTTAAACGTATAGACAATTCCATTTTTATTACAAAGTTGTGCACACGTACTCCCTAACGTCAATATTCGAGCAACAATGTTAAAATAAATATCATATTTGTTTATTCGCTATTTTTTTTTCTTTTTTTTTCATCTCTCGAATTCACTCTCACCGTCGAGCAATCGTTGCACACTGCACTGTTGTATTTTTTTTATCCACCCCCGTCGTTCGATCCTCTCGCGCACAAAATTCCACCCCATAATGCGTTCCTATGAAATCAGATAGAGTCCCGCTGTTTAAGTCCCAGCGATATTATTACATACAAAAAGGAGATGACAGACGGATGGGTAGAACTGAATGGAAAAGGGAAAACTAAAAAGTATATAATGCGTGCAGTTCGCCGTCCGCCTATCTCGCGGCTTTCGTTGTCGCGGTTGGTAAACAACACTTCAGTGAACACTACGGTGAAACACTCGCGTTTCACCGTATTTTTTTTTTCTACGTTCTTATTCATTGTCACTGATATCTTCGTCAGTCGTGTATTCGGAATGTTCGTCAACGGCGTCAACGTCCTCCGCCGTTTCCTCGTCGGAAATGTCCCACTGTGGATGTTCGGTGGGGACTTCCAGCGCCTCCTTGACATCCAACTGCGGGAATAGATATATTATCAAATTATTTTGTTTTGTATTCATTTTTTTCTTGCATTTCCCCCCGTTATAGAGATTGTGCCTGTGCAGACTCAGGCACCTTTTGGCCCTTGCGGTTGCAGCCGACTTCCCCAATGTTTTGCATTCGCCTTGGCATTTCTGTCGGTACCCTAGCAAGCTGGCGGACCGCAAACGGACCGAAAAACGGAGACGTTCGTTGAGGAACGAAACAGACCGTAAAAAACGACAAAACAGGCTGCATATTTTTTGTTGGCATTTGGTCTTTTTTCGGTTGTGGAAACCGAAGATGGACCAATAATTTTTTTTCGAAAAATTTGCTTTGGTCCGTTTTCGGTTCCCGCAACCGAAGAACGACCAAGATTGTATTTTTATACTGTCTTCTCATTAAAAACAGAATTAAGAGCAAAACAAATAAAAATTTAAAAACAGCCAAAAATTTTAATAAAAAACGTTCGGTCCTTCCTCGGTTTCTACAACCGATAAAGGACCAATCCAAAAACGTACGGTCCGTTTTTTTTACCGTTTTTGCGGTCCGTTTCGTACCCCAACGGACGTGTCCGTTTTTCGGTCCGTTTTTTAGTTTTGTCTCTAAAAGCAGCCGTCCTTCAACTTGCTAGGGTAGGCGGAAAAGAATATCTCCGGTAATACCCCGGGGGTTTTTCCACGGAGCATTTTTGTCGGGTTATTCTTTCTGATATATTTTCTCCGGCTTCATCTCTGTCAAGGGCATAGGAAAGGTGCAGAAAACTTGGACCAACATCAATCTCCATCATTCTCAGATTCGCTTCATGGCGCCGGAGCTACATCGTCTTTCGCCGAGAATGTAAACATAGACTACAGCTACATACTTAAGACACACACGTACAATTACGCGTGCGAATCACTTATATACCCGAACCTATGTCCCGCTCATATTTTCATTCTCGACGAAACGACGGCACCGGAACTCGAACCCTCCACCTGCCGGTACTTTGGCTTAGAAGCGAGCACGCTACCGACTAGACCAACGCTCCGGTTGGATAATTATTTTATTCGTCATAAAAAATCCACATGACACGGATTGTTGAGCGTACCTTAATGTCGTGAGCCTGATCGAAGCCGAAATACGAATCGCTTCGCAAACACACCGTGAATGTGTAGACTCCCGGCCAGGTAGGCGCCGTGAAGCGCAATTGCAGTTCCTCGGTGTGTACCAGCGAGGTAACGTGCACCGGGCTCGTGAGTAGAGTCCGCGATTTCCTGTCGCAGATGTACACCCACCAGTACTCCTGCTTGACGTCGGGAAACATAGGACAGTGGACCACGTGCGAGACGTTACCTCTGCCCTCGAGTACCTTGTCCCTCTTTGATATTCTCTGCTGAAATCTGCTCGCAGAAAAAAAAGTCATCGTTATTCCATTCTCCATTGCAAAACTATAGAATAATCGTCGAACGAAAAAAAATGAAATAAAAAAAGTAATTAAAAACCCACTTTTCCCACTCGGAGTCATCGTCCTCAAAAGTTGTCTCTTTTTTGTCGTTGGAGCTCTCCTCCTCCTCGCTCCTCTCGCTCTCGGCGTCGCTGTCGCTACCGGCCGACGCTTTTTTTTTGGTAGACTCCTGATCCATCTTTTCCTTGTCCTTTTTGTTTCTCGCTTTCGGAGTCTCCTCCTGCGGCTGTTGACTTCCGGGCTTTGGTGTAGTGGCAGCTCCGGGCTTCGCCGGCGCGATCTTCTTGTTCAACTTTTTATTCTTATTTGTTTTCTTCGTTCCCTTCTTCTGCTTCAGCCACGCTGGCCTCTTCTCCGCCGTGTTCTGTTCCTCCGTAAATTCCGCGCTACCCTCACCCTCGCCATTCTGCTTCTCCTCGTCGATCGCCGTTTGCTCCTTCACGGAGTCGTCGCCGAACAAGTGCTTCATGTTCTTTCGTGTCAGTATAACCGTTACGGTGACTATCGCGTTGGCAGTGTAAACCGTGGGATTCTCGTCGTCGATAACTGAAAGCCGAAACGTTCAAAGTTCACATGCTAATTAAACGCTCGCCTCGACGCCTCTGGCGCTTCCCTCGATCGCGGACTCACCTTCGGATTGCACTTTGAAGTCCACGTACGGCATGTTACCCAGTACTTTCATAACATCCTCGTATTGTTCGTCCGTAAGATTTCTCAATATCTGCCGTCTGTCCTCGCCCTTCAGTTGGGCGAATTGCTGAAGACTCTTGACCTTGCGTTTCTTCGCCAAGAAATATTTCATATGCTCCTCCTCTATATGAGGCAATTGCAGCAACGGGTTCTTAAATTCCCAGAAACCCTGGACTATCATAGAGCTCAGTCTCATGCAGTTCTCGATGGTCTGAATGCGCAGTAGCCTCGACACTGTTCGGTAAAGGAGTATAAACGAGTTGGTCCAAAGTTCATACATCACTTCGGTACAGATGGGCAGATGGAATTTTTTTCTTACCTCGTCTGGCATAAGCCAGCAGAATTAATTGATTGACGCAGGTTATCATCTCTTGTATGAGATACGGACACTTCTTGACTATGTACTGTCTGTCCTTCTCGAGAGTCTCCGGATTGAGAGGAATGCGCGACAGGTGAGCGTGAATAATCGCTCTCGCCTTTATTGAGTACATGCTGCACAAAAGGGGCTCCTTGTTCTTCTCTCCGAGATTACTGATTTTCTTGATAAGCTGTCGAAGCGCAAAAGCACGATACGATCGTTACTATCGTGTCGTATCGACAAATCGACGATTCGATTGAATGATCGAGGCATTAATTACCGAAGGAACTTCTTCGCAGTCCGACTGCCTCTCGACGATTTCCGCGTTGCATCTCGATGAGAATTCGCACGATGCGCCGAGAATCATTATTACCCGCTTGAGGGCGGTGGAGGACGTTTTGCTGAACACCCCGTAGTACATTTGCGTAGTCGCCAGTAACACCTGACAGGGAAGATGAAAGGTCAAGCGACATGGACGAAGTCGTCGAAGAAATATCGAATATCGAAATATTAAACTCACCTGATCGCCGGTATAGCGAATACTTCTGTACCACCACATACCAACGACGGTTGGCAAAGCGACCATGAACACCAGCGCGTACAGGCCCAAGACCCACACGGAATTTTCTTTCTCTACGATCCACGAGGGCAAAGCTATGCCGAAACTCATAGCTCCGGGACCATCCGGATTGCCGTATTTTTCCCAATTCTTTCGCGCCTCATCGTCGGTCAGGGCCTTGTAAGCTGCACAGTAATTAATAGCAATGTATACAGACTCGAGCGACCGGCGATTTTTCGGACACAACCGAGGAGATTCCTCTCACGTACCTTTGGTCAATTTCATGAAGGCTTTCTCGTTTCCAGTCTCTTTATCGGGATGGAGAATGAGAGAAAGCTTTCTGTAGGCTCTCTTGATTTCTCCCTGGGACGAGCCCTGTGAAGGAAAAACAGAATACATGAAAAATTAATCCAGCTCTTGGACGAAGCTCTAAAATATTTCTATCAATCGTCTTCAGGTCCAGCCCAAGAAAAAAAATGAGGAAATTACTCACCGCCGATATACCAAGGATTTCGAAAGGATCAAAATTTGCCATTTCCGTGTCATACTGGGACACCTTGTAGGCCAAGAGTATGAGAGCTGCCCAGCCAAGAATGATGAGTAACTTTCTGCAAGAGTCAGAGTGGTAATGCAAAATCTAGCAAAAAAAAAATAAAAATTACAAGCACATTTATTTGTGCAACTTACGTAATAAATGCCCTGGTCTCCTTCAGCGGATCATTCTGCTGCAGTATGATCTTTTTTTTCTTGCAAGGCTCGCAGTGGCACTCCTTGGAGGCCTCATCAGGATCTACACAAGTGTAACAGTCAATGAAGACGTAATAATATCGGATGAGAAGAAACGAGTGTTTTTCAGCCAATGGCAAACAAATAGATATATGTTATTGAACTGTAAAAATTTAATTAGCAAAGTTCCTTGGTTGATTCGACCCATCAATCTGTACTGTCTAAAACGTGTTGCAGAGACGAAGTTTCAAAAACCGGACGTGCGACTTGAATCGTTATCAGCGGATAAATAAACCAGCTGGACGAGCCGGCGTTTACCCGCGTACAACGAGAGCCGAGCGACCTCGAAGAATTCTGAATAAAATCGTCCACCTTTATGTCATGATACGCCCGTGAGTCGAACTTGTAATTGAATAACGATACTCGATAGCGGAACGTCTAACGGTAGTGTACGCGTGGCTGATGACGATGACGACGACGGCGACGATGATGATACAGTCGTAATGTCTAACCTGGTTTCGAGCAACGTGGCCACAGGTAGTACGTCCCGGGTACGAGGAGAAGCGCCAGGAACGATAGTAAAAAGTAGAAAAACGTGCCGCCGCTCTCGTCATATTGAAACTTCTGTCCGCTCATAGCTGCCTCTTCCTCTGTTGATTGTGATACTCGAGCGGTTTCTCGTGGTGCTCATTAATTTTACTTTTCTTTCTTTTATAAGAACGTCGCAACCTCCTCGTCCTCGACGTTTATAAGTACATTCATCTAAGTACACAGTCGCGTACAACTGGCCTACTGTGGATTACCTTCGGAACTATAAACTACAATTTTTTTTCTCGTATTAATGTTTATTCAATCCTACGCACGACTACGGATTCAACGATGACGGAAAGGCTCGCGACCGACTACTGACTACTTCCCCGGAATCACCGAACGGAACTTGTGCGTCGGTGATGTATTTACCCCACCACCGGGGTCTCTCTCTCGTGTGCGGTGCGTTACGGGATTCTCGAGGCAACGCCAGCCGAGCGGAGACCGGGAGAACATCGTGCGGTGCAGGCTCAGCCGTTCCCACTATGCCCTCTTCCCTTTGGGCTTACTCGTCGTTGATTCGACCACGAAATACTTGTCGCCAACTCAGCACCACGTTCCATCCGGAATTTCACGGTCTCTGCTTTTTCGTTATATCAGTCATAAAAAAATATTTATACCGGCTGCTGTCTTTTTTCGAGACAATTTTTATTGCTGCAATCATTTTTTTTTTTTTTTTAAATAAATTCTGTAGTGTCATCGGAGTCTCGCCGTCGCGCGCGTTCCCGCTGTTTTCTTCCTCCCAGGGTAACGACTCGACGGCGGGTTACAAACGCCCCTGCAGAGACCTTTCCCGCGACGATCGTTGCCTATCATCCCGACACCACTCCGTCTCGTGTATCCACGCTCCTTTATTCTCATTCATCTAATTACAGACTAACTGTATACACTCTGTTGTACGTGTAATGTCATATCGCAGTTGGAATGTAAAACTCGGCCAACGTGCTAGCGAGCGAGATAAAAAAAATTCTGCGTCACTCGTTGACGATAGAAGTAACGTGACATTGGAGAGAAAAAAAAGGAGAGGAGAAACAAATCGGCTGACAGTGACAGTCCCCGATCGAACACAATAGACCGACGGGAAATAGGAATACAAAAGATCAGTTGATCCGTCGTAGCGGACGACGCGTGGCATGGCAATCAAGCGCAACAAAATATTCTGACACGAAATTTCACGATGGCCAGATGACGATGAGATACACAGGTAAACAAGGATTTGTTTTTGTATTTTTTTTTACTCTCGTCAATGACCTCTGGCATTGTTTCTTCACACCGGAGGGGTCAACGATCGCCTCCCCCCCCCCCGATCATCGTCTTCCGCACATTATTTACAAAATAGTTGCATTCCTCGGACATTCGCGCGTCCCGCTTTGTTTACATTCTCTGGCTGTTACCTGCATGTGAAGCTCACAATTCGAAAATTCGTCTATTCGCTTGGCAACGAAGATAAGAATACGATTATCTATGTAGTCTACTTACTTTGTGAAACAGAGGTCAAAGTCTATCTTGCCTTGAGAGAGATAAAAAAAAAAACGTGTCTATACAATGTGCAGATGCGCTTCGAATGCCGAAAGAAAAATACTCCCAGTTGCCGTTGTGCACAATGAAAGCATGAGTCGTACTGTTCTCACCTGTTTTTGACTCTTCGTGTTCGAGCAGAGAAGAGCCCAGATCGTTCAGTCTTCGTGGATCGTCGGACTGTAAGGACAAGAAAAATTTGCTCCGCGAGACGTCGACATGCTGAGGAAAGACGTGCCGGACTGGACGACCCAGGAGGTGGGCTGCTGGCTCAAGGAGACGGGGAACGAACGCTTCGTGGAGAGGTTTCGAGTCAACGACATCGACGGCAAAGCTCTCCTCACTCTGAAGGAGGAGGATATCCAGTTGGATAAGGAGATGATAGAGAGGATAGGTCCGTACAAGAGACTCCTCATCAGCGTCAAGAAACTGCAGAGAGAAAACGCCGGAGCACTGTGCGAACTTGGACAGATCGATCTGTTTCCATCTTCCAACTACTACACGCATCAAAAACATGATGTAAGAACCACCTGCTGATTACAGTTCTTTATCGGATTGCGATATTGTGAAATTCTATTTTAATTTGTCATTTGTTTTCTTTCCCCTTTTTTTTTTTGCTACCAGTTACCCAGCACAATGACGAACGAGGGTTCCCTGGAGCACGAGTTCTGTTCGGCGTCTGTTTCCGAGGACGGTCACGCCTCCCACTTGCCGCCCGAAATCTGGAAGGCATTCATCAGTCTAGGGTATCTTTTCATCGTAACGTGGATAACGGCATTCGTGATGGTCATTGTTCACGATCGGGTGCCCGACATGAAGAAGTATCCGCCGTTGCCCGATATATTTCTCGACAACGTACCGCACATACCGTGGGCCTTCGACATGTGCGAGGTCACCGGGACTCTCCTCTTCGCCATCTGGCTCGTCGTTCTCATATTCCACAAGTACAGGCGAGTATTCGTTTTGTAACAAGGTCCGGATCGACCGTCGTGTCGTCGCTGACGCTGGAATTGTTTTTACAGGTTCATACTGCTCAGGAGATTTTTCGCTCTGTCCGGCACGGTCTTCCTACTGCGATGCGTGACGATGCTCATTACGTCCCTGTCCGTACCCGGCGCTCATCTTCAATGCCAACCCAGAACCGTTACCGGCGAACCGTCGGCGAGGTAGAATTATGTCTCGATTAATGAAACTATAATTAGTCGTTGTCGGGAGTGAGAAGAATGAATAATCGCTGTTTTCTCGCAGAACCGCTTACGGAGAGCTCTACAACAAGATCGAGATGGCATACGTTATCTGGCGAGGAGCCGGCATGTCGATCCAGGGTGTCCGAACTTGCGGTGACTACATGTTCAGCGGCCACACCGTGGCTCTCACCATGTTAAATTTTTTTATAACTGAATGTAAGTACGTGATTCTCGAAAATACGAGCCAAGTGAACGGATCATACTGATAGAAATTTTCGTTCTCCAGATACGCCGAGGAACTTGTACTTCCTCCACACGTTCACCTGGATGCTCAATATGTTTGGTATATTTTTTATTCTCGCCGCTCACGAACACTACTCTATCGACGTATTCGTCGCGTTCTACATAACGTCGAGGCTGTTTCTCTACTATCACACGCTGGCGAACAACCAGGCTCTCGTGCAACGTAACTCGATAAAGACGAGAATATGGTTTCCGCTGTTGAGTTTCTTCGAGTCATCGGTCGACGGTGTCGTTCCCAACGAGTTTGAGACACCGTCGCACATAATCTACAATCTCGCCTGCGCTTGCAACGACTTTGGCCACTTTGTCAAATCCCGTTGTACCTTCGAGAGGACGAAACTCTCAGTGAACGGCGATGCAAATTCCACGAAAAAAGGACTTTAGCGTCGCGCCACCGAGCGCAACAAATTATGAATAGTATTTTGCGTGATATTACCCACCTCGAACTCCCGCGTTAATCTCTTACGAGGGTATATCCGTAGCGTCGCTCGAACTCGTCGAGTGCCATTTCCGAAGTCCGCGATCTTTCAATTCAGACGAAGCACACGTTTGCAGATTCAAGCACGACTCTGACAGACCCGCTCTCTAGTAGCTTATCTTCGGCTCATTTGTCACAGCCGATTATATATATATATATATCTCGGTAATAATTGCACTCGAAGAGAAGACAAAAGAAGAAAAGAAAAAGAAATGTTAAAGAGAGCTATATAACTTTTAAACGATCGCTATTTTTGTATCGATATATACATACATATTACTGTAAACTATACAAATAACGATAAATGTGCGCTGTATCATAGCTAGACGAAATGTCGTTGATATCGTTTCTAATTAGATTTTGTATCGATGCACATGGATGTTGTGATGATGCGGAAGAGTGAGAATCGGAGCAGCATATGTGTTTTTTGTGCTCGGCGGTGGCGCACCAAAGATGAACGGGATGACGCTGAAACTGGCCGATCTTTGTTAACGTTGCTTCTACTGTTAAATACGTAGCCCATCGTTGAATGTTGATGATTTTTTGATTTTTCGTTTTTTTTTTTGTTTCTAGTTACTTTGTTAAGTCTCGTCAGAGAAAGGGTGCACGAGGCTGACTGTCGGCGATCCACGTCCGGAACCTGAGATCCTGCGTTGTCCTACTCCTCGACTACTAATTATTTTGCCTCGATGTCCTTCGGTCTTTCGAATCAGGGAACATCATATATCGACTGTAATATCATTGTAACATTAATCTGTAATAACTTATTGCATACATAGGACGTAATTGTCAACGACGACGAGCCGGAGAGTGAGAGATGAGTGATGAGAGAGTTTTTACACGAAGTTTGACGCACGGGATCGCGACTTTGTTAGCCAAAACCGACAAAACGGGAGAGAGATAGACGAAGTTGTAAGAACTTTTACGTTTATAATTAATTAATATATATAAATAATCTATGAAGTCTTGCCAATGAAAATCAATACATTTGTTGTTACACTGATTTCAGCTGTTATTAACATTGGCATGTAAAATACAATCGCAGATCTTGAAAACGAAGAAACGAATTAATCTTTTTTTTTCATTATCGTACTCTGTGTGTCCGGTTGAGGGTTTACTCGATATTTTCTTTTACCCGTGTCTTTTGCAGATGGAACGTACGGGGGGGAGATATCGTTATCGCCACGTTTGGCAGTGAGGATCGTCTTCCAGCGACGAGTGAGAAAGAGTTGTCTCACGTCTTCGACGGATCTCAGCTGCGCAACGTACACGCAAACCGGACGAGGACGGAACGACGCGTAAACCAGAGTCGAAGACGATCACGATCGACGGTACATATGCAACTTTTTCTACAACCGTTGAGATAGGAATCTCAAAGGCAGAGCGGTGGAAAAAAGTTTCGAGCATATGGGTTTTAGTGTATGTACCTTGTAGAATCGAACGGTTTGTCGATGTTAATGAAAGAAGCGCCGATGTACCAGTACGAGGCTCGATCGTTGTTCGTAACTTACTTTCGGAATATCGTTTGCCATTTACGGTCCCTGGATCTTGCGATAGATAGATTTCTCTCGGTCTCCTCGACGTACGAAAACGGCGTTAGCGTCCTTGCCCACTCTCGTGGAGAGAGAGATGAAGAAAGAGAGGGACCGCCTCACCGGGCACCGAGCGCGCGAGCACTGCACGAGTTTTCCAACGGTTAATGTAAGCCGTGTTTTTATCGCAAAACCACGTACCAGGTGACTTCTCGGAAAGCTGAACTGTCTCGGGAAACATCTCGCGCGGATAGTTTTATTATATAGACACGCGTGGGACATTTTTCGAGGATCCTCCACCGAGGAGCCGAGGTGATCGCGAGGCGAAGCTCTCCCACGAGACCGCCTCGGCGTATACTGTATATCGCCGCTCCGAGATTCTATTCTAGTTGCGTTATAATTATAACTCCACGCCGAGAGAGAAAGAGATCCGCGAGGCTGACGAGCGTCGAACGGATGAACGGGTTCAGTAAGCTCTCGGTGAACCAGGAAGTGAGTAGAACAAAATAAGTTTGATTCCCAACGTCTATCTCAAACATCATTGTCGTTTGTATTTATATTTATTTAATTTTTTTCGTTCGAATCAGGAATGGACAACATCGACGAGGACAGCGGCTCGACGCTCGGCACTTGCGCCGTGTGCGGTAAGAACGCCACTCTGAGATGCGCCGGTTGCAGGAACCGATTTTACTGCGACAAGCAACACCAGCGGGAGGACTGGTCGAAGCACAAAGCATCTTGTCGCGCCTGGGAGATGAGAGAGAACGAGGAACTCGGAAGACACTTGATCGCCAGCAGAGATCTCGAAGCGGGCGATATGATCGTTAGCGAAACTCCGATAATCTGGGGACCGGCGCCTCACTCCACTGCACGGGTTTGCGTAGGCTGCGGAGATCCCAAAGTTTTCGTACAGTGTCCCGGATGCAACTGGTTCGCCTGTAGAGTCTCGTGCGAGGGGCTTGTCGACGACAATCGGCACGGTATTGAGTGCAGTTTTCTCGCCAAATCGCGCATTCTTCCCAGGTGAAGGAAAAGCTCCGTTATCACTAGTCGACTTATTTTTTTTCGTTTTTCGAGGGTAAAAGGAAATTGTGAATTTAATGTGCAATTGTGATGAAAAATTGATATACTGTTTCATTGAAATTAAAGTAAATGATTAAAATTAAAGTACTTTCATAGTTAAAGTAAATTATTGACAATAAAGTATTTCCAATGGTTTTAATACACTAAACATTAATTTTTCATCACAACTGTACATGAAATTTAATATACCAGTGTTTACATGGAACCTTCCAGTTCGGTACATTAAATTGTATATGAATTCTTTTTTACAGTACGTTATTAATTACGTAGTTTACACTAAACGGTACAATATACGTTATTAATTAGATATTTTTTTTGTCCAGATATGACGTTCTGTTGGTTCTGAGGGTCCTCATACTGCGTCGAAGAAGCCCGAAACGTTGGGCGATTCTCGCGGCGATGCAGAGTCACGAGGAATCTCGAGGGCCCGGTACGGAGGCTCACGATGAGACGGAGCTCGTCGCGAGACACCTGAAACCTCTTCTCGCGTTGGATGCATCTTCCGAACAGGTGTTACCGAAAGTTTGCGGTATAATCGACGTCAACGCGCTCGAAACTAATCCACCGGAAGGATCTGTGGCTATTTATGAAACTGCTTGCCTTCTGGAGCATAGCTGCGTTGCCAACACGCGCCACAGTTTCTCCGTCGATGCCAAGGGACGACCGAGAATCACTGTGAGAGCTGTGACTTCGATCAAAAAGTTAGTAGACACGTACTTCGTCTTTCAGAATTTAACAGTTCGGAATTCGATTTGCAAATGTTTTTTCGGGTTTTGCTTCCTCGTGGAGGAAGCTTTGTTTTGGTGGAAACAATAATTCTAGATTTTAATGAAAACGTCTTCAGAATGTTACAAAACATCGAGAAGTCATATTTAGAAAAAATGTCCGGATGTATGTATGTGCGTGTGTATGAATCGGACGCGAAAAACTCAAACCGCTATAACTAGAGAAGCCTCGACCGATCAAGTTGAAATTTGACACTCAGTATTTGTGGGTAATAGTCAATGTTTGATCAAAACTTCATTAAAAAATTTGCGATTGTTTTTTTGTACGCGATTTTTAATTTCTTCAAAAATGTTTATTCGCGCTTTACCGTTTACATATTTTTATAGAGGCGATCATCTCAGTACGATGTACACTCACGCCCTATGGTCAACGTTAGCGCGCAGGGAACATCTGCTAGCGACAAAATACTTCGTGTGTCGATGCGAGCGTTGTGAAGATCCAACGGAACTGGGAAGTCATCTGGGAACTTTGAAATGTCTCTGCGGCAGTGGTCTCGTCCTACCGAACGATCCTCTCAATTCTGAGACCGAATGGTCGTGCACCACGTGTCCAGGAAGCCTCACAGCATCGGAAGTGAGCCAACTGACCGAGCGTCTCGCTGATGACGTTGAAGCTGCTATGGGCGTTGCGAGAAAAGATTCACTCAGTGATCTTCTGTCTCGGTATTTACTTTAATCTTCGCTTTTTCTTCGACTGCCTTCGGGAGATATTGTAATTTTTGCATTTTTTTTCTCTTCTATCTAGATTGAGCGTTCTTCTTCATCCTGGCCATCAACACTGCATAGCGGTAGGACACTCGTTGATGCAGCTTCTGTCCGCGAACGATCCCAAGAAAACGGTGATCTGCAAGCGCATTATCGAAACGACGTCGATCCTCGATCCTCACGGGGCTCGTCTTCCCCTCTACACTGCAGTTGCACTTCGAGAACTCGCTGCGTGTCCGGGCCAGGATAGACAGGAACTTCTCGAACGCGCTGCGAATCTCCTCAGAGCCGAACCGCCCAACGGCCCGGGCATAGAACTTCTGCGACTTATCGAAAGAGAGCTCACGCTCTGACGAGAAGGATGTATTATCTAAATTTTTTGTGACGCTGGTGCGTGGTTGACAACAGACTTTTATCGTTTATTTTCACCCTGTAACGATACTACCGTTGGTACATATAAATTATCCATCACAATTGTACGAGTTTACCGAAAAAATAATAATTGTGATGCGAAGACAACAAGGTTGAACATGGCTAATCTATCGTCACTACAATTTAAGACTTTATAGTATAATCTTTACGGACTGTAGGGACTCCTCGGTACCTTGGCACTGACCGTGCTTCCCACTTCTCCCTCGGAACTCGGACGGGCCACCGGTGTGGCGCGGCGAGTTTTCGTGCACCGGGTACGGATCCATGTTACCAGCGATAGAGCTTCGTTGAGAAACGTGTAGAGAAACGGATGGACAGCGGCATTGAGGAGGGACATGGAGGTAAGAGTGGTCTGAATGTACCAGGATAGATTTCCAGTTGACGTGAAGTGAAGTTTGTACAGGAGGAACGACCAGTGAGGAAGCCTGCAGATCCCGAAGACGCCGATGAGGACGAGTATCACGCGGACGGTTCTTCTCTTTCGAGCAACGTGGCCCGGCGTTGGTCCGGTTCTCTTGCAAGCGACGACTTTCCGCTTCCCCAGGCTCGTCGAAGCTACGACAGAGAATCGACTTTATTATACTACTGCAACGCGTCCGACCAAACAACGACGTGACTACTCGGAACCTCGCGGTTCCCTCACCGAAAAGAACGCCTGAAAACTACTGAAAAATACTGCGGGGACTATCCATTAGTTGACTAATAATAAACTACTGACCTACTGCCCAGCACTAAATTAGGGGACTACTGAAAACTACTGGAAATCTTGAGTAGTCAACTACTGAACATTACTGCGTATTTTTAGTCGTTAACTACCATTGAGTAGTTAACTACCCGAAACTACTATTAACGCCCACATAGCAATTGGAAGTCAACAAAAATTGCAGACTTCTTAGATGTGATCTTAATTAATTTCTATATGAATTCAGAATGTCCTCTGAAAGATATAGAATGCGCCGACTTCGGATCACTGGTGGTACTCTCAAACATCTGAACCTAAGTAAGTCTTTTTGTGGACTTTCTGTATACGCATTGTCCCATAGAATATTAATCCAAAATATTAATACAATATTGATCCAAAATATTATTGTACGGTACAATACGTATATAGAGAGTTCTCGAGAAGACTAACTTAAGTACACATGTTTGAGATGACTACCAGTGGACCGAAAACGACGCATTCGATATCTTTCAGAGAACATTTAGAGTTCATATCGAAATAAGTTCAGAGCACATTTAAGAAGTCTGCCGTTTTTTACGTTCCATTTACGACGCATATATGTCGTCCGATTGTTATGTGGGTGTCCAGTAGGTACGCGAAACTACTATGAGTGTCCATTAGTTAACTACTGCGAATTCCCTCAATTTCCAGTAGTTCACTACTAGTTCTACTTCTAAGTAGTAACTACTTATGCAGGAACCGTTACGTCCTCAGTAATAACTACCGACTGTTGAGGAGAAACTACCAAGAAATAGTAACTACAATGCCAGTAGAAACTGTTGAACCTCCGATAGTCGCTACTGGACCCGTACTAGTACTTTTCGACGAGGGTTCTCTCAGCGCGTCACTTTCGACTCAACGTAAAATCGATCTGACCGTCGAATCTTCGGCTTCTTACTCGTGGAAGTGTCGTTGCTGAATTGTGAACCGTTGCTCGTTTGCTGGACGATGTTCTCGCCGGGAGAGTTTCGTTGCCAGATGCTGAGAGCCAGAAGCACGTGGACCGCGACGAACACAGCGGCCAGAGGAACGAATATCGCGGCGAAGAGGGCCGTGTAGACTGCCGCTCCTTCGATTCGATTCGTGATGATGCAGAGGGTGCCCCTGTTTCGCGATGCGGACGAACGAGAATAATCGTTACTTTTTTATGGTAAACAAGCGAAAAGTTCGCTAACGAGAATACGATTACGATCTCACATGTAGAAGGTGGAGCTGTTTATTATTATAAGTGATTCTGCTGTGTAGGTACCGAAGATCGGATACGAGGCTGCGCACGCCACGATCCATATCCCAGCTGCGAATCCGATGGAGCACGGCCAGTTAAGGCCCTTCGATGGATATTTGGACCTGATTGCGGCGTATCGGTCGATCGCGACCGTCGCGAGCGTCAGCGACGCTACGAGAACAGCGACCGTTTGCAAATAAGGAATCACCGTGCAGCACCAGCCGGGAAGACCCCAGAGCAGAGTCCTGTGACTCAGGAAGCTGAGAGTGTGCGCGCCGGAAGTAAGCAGAAGAAGAAGATCGGAGAACGCGAGGGACAACAGCGCGGTCCGGTAAAGAGGCTTCAGCGAGCAATTGTTACCGACGTCGACGAAGCAGATACGATACACGACACCGATGTTACCGATCACACCGACGATCACTATCGGCCAAACAATTATTTGGAAAATTATCCTCGAGAAGTCCCCGAGGACGACTAGATTGTTCTCCGGTACGGCTTGCATTCTCGATACTACTAGCTCTTCCTCTCGCTAACGACCGCGAAAGAGTTATTTCCCCTCGTCACCCTCTCATCGTTTTCAGGCCCGCGCGCATTTGTACATAAACGAAAATAGATTCCCTCGTCTAAACGATCTCTCCGGGAAATCAGCCTCCGGGGTTTTTACCGTTTCGATTTCGCGTGGGTACCGCACACGCAGACTCTTCCGCGATCTACTTTGAAAAGAGTCCGAATTATAACTGGGAACTCGCGAGGAGCAACAGCGTAATTTCCAACGGAGTGTGGCGAAGAACGCCGGGCGACCGCGCTCGGGGGGGAAGGCGAAACGATGAATGAGCGTGGAAGCGTGTCGGCGAACGCCGACGGCGCAGATGGTCCACCGGGGGCGAATGTTTGCATATATACGCTTCGTCGATTCTGACAACGGTTCGAAAATATGTTACCGACGATGACGATATGCGCTCCGCGTTTATTATCAATAACGGGGGCGCATCTCGATGCTCGAGGGGCGGGATTCACTGAGAGGCGAGGAATTAAATACTCAATGCCGCAACCGATGCGATGATTTTGGTTTAAAAAAAAAACAAAAAAAAAACATTGATCTTTATACAAAAAATTATCTTCGACGAGTGTAGGACGACTTTCCTCCGGGAGTCTCGCTCTTCCGCTCGTTTACATCTTACAATCAATATTTATTATTATTATATGGTAGAGCTATTTAGGTATAGAGAGACATAAATGCGCAGTGTCTGATATTTCTTTCGATGACAATGTTAACGATGAGCGTATCATATACATGTTACGATGAATTTTTTTTTTTTGTTTTTCAGGTGATTCTTACTCGTGTACTCACACATACCGCATGCATACACGCATATGTACAGAGAGAGTGATTCGTTGAAGCGGTAGAAAGATCTGCGACGTGACGCCGAGAGCCGGGCTGAATTATCAATGAAAAACTGTATAACATCAGGGCTTGCAAGATCTTCGAGTTCGAACTCCGAGCAGAGGATAGGAGAGGGACTGTCCCTTCAGTTGAGCGGTTATCTGTACCAGGTATGCCTTGCCCGGCTCGAGTCTCGAGACCGTAAACGGTAAAGCTCGATTCTCCGGTGGACTTGTCTTTTCCTCGCATTGCTCGAACGTGTACTCCGATCTTCTACGACGATGAAGACCGCACTGATCCGGGATACTCGCTATTCCGGCTATCGACGCTGAACCACGCAATTCACGGACGAGGACGCAATATTTTGCTGCTCCTGCGGGCTCCACGCCGACCGTTACCTCGTTGCATTTCCTCAGCGAGCGGTACTCCCTCGGCGCGCTCTTCGATGGTACCTGAACATGAGAGTTTCCCGTTTTTTTTTATTTTTCCCGCCTGCGCTAAAATAACCACATTTCTTGCGGAGTATCGCCAATTATTGACTAATAACACGGTAAAAAAAAAATTGTAAATTTAATTTACGGGAAATTGAAATTTCCTTACATTATTTACATTAATTGAACATTAATGTACTTTTACTGTAAAATTACAATACGAGATATTAAGATTACAAATCTTTTGCCTGAAATTTACAAAAATTTCCATCAAAAATACCAATTTTACTGTAAAATTGCAACGCATATATATTTGAAATTTCAGAAGCAGTTTATGTAAAAAAGCTTCCAATACTGTTGAGTAATTTTCAAACAAATTTTTTTTACAGTGAATCATTGTGATGATCATTGTGATGATCGCAAAGAGAAATATTTTAAAGTTCGAGTAGTCAGTCGACCGGAGGAAAAGGTCCCATGATCCCATGTTCTCGTTTATTTTATAATTAATTTAATCTAACGTAATTTACCATTTAAGGTAGTACTTGCGGTACAGTCCCGCCAAACGTGAGTTTCAGAGAAAATTTTGAACACTCCTTGATGGAATAAAAATCTGAAAAAAATCAAGTGTATGGGAGGTGCAGCAAAGATTGTTTTTATGAAATAATAATTCCAATTTGTCATTAACAAATTGAAGATAAAATTTATTATTCGAGAAATTACCCGATTACTTAATTATTTTCCTTCATAAAAAAAATTCGTTTATTTTTTTTGAATACATATGAATTTTTTCAGACATTTTTTTAATCTTTGAAAATCGCATTTTTTCACAGCTTGAACACAAAAAAAACACGATTTTCAAAGATTATAAACAATTCTGAAAAAATTCATACGTATTAAAAAAAATAAAAAAATAAATGAATTATTTTTATGAAGGGAAAAATTTAAGTTGCCGGGTAATTTGTTGAATAATAATCGTTATCTTCAATTTGTTAATGACAAATTGGAATTATTATGTCAGAAAAAACAATCTTTGTAGCACCTCCCGTACACTTGATTTTTTCAGATTTTTATCCCATCAAGAAGTGTTTGAAATTTTCTCTGAAACTCACGTTTGTTGAGACTGTACCGCAAGTACAGTCTTAATCATTTGTAATTATTGTTAATAATTTAATTTTGTATTTGTTCTGAAGCCAAAAGAGAACTCATGTCATTACACACTAAGTCAGGTAGCTATTGAAATGTTCTACATTTGTAAAATATATCTGTAAATGGAGCAGTCCATTAATAAATTATCATTACCAATATCAATATTATTCATCTGTGCGCATGCGCAGTACTGTTCCATTACTCCCAGTAATAGGGCTCATTACCTCCATCCGGAACTCCTATTACTCCCGCGGGAGTAATGGTCATTGGCGAATATGACGATTTTGTGTCATAAGAAATGTGGTTATTTTAACGAAGATAAGTATAGCATGCTACACGGGAGGAAGCGAAATTTCACCTCGTGTAATTTCTGCCCTCGCTTTGCTCGCACAGTAAACTTCACACTCGCCGAGAATCGCGCATTTCCCTCCTCCGTAGCATAATATACTATTTTATTTTTATTATAACTCTATCTAAGGGACTTCATTTGTGATCGATGGGATCGTATTTATCGACAGTCAGGAAAACAATTGATTATCTACCTCCGGATAGACGATAGATCCCTCCTGAGTTGCGAGGACCTTGACCGCTGATACTCTTACTAATTCTTGAGGCGTTGCGGATACCCTTAAGGTGTAACGCTTTCCTGGCGGGAGTGACGGTGCCTTGAGGGATGCATGGCCCAAGACTTCCGTTTTCTGCAAATGTCGACCATTATTTATCTACCTCACGTTAATATAACACGAAGCATTATTTCGAAATATTTCAAATTTTTTGTTATTAGGCGATGTTTATAAATAATTATTGATTTTTTTAAATTGCAAGTTCGGAAAAGGTGCGCGAGATTTAGCGTCGAACGCCATTGGCTGATGATCGATGTGCGCGACGTCTCTGCTTCTTCCGGTTGCGTCTCCACGAGCTTTCGACAAAATCGAACGATATCTTGCATAAAATCAAAGTAATCTATAAAAAATTCATTGTCCTTGAGTCATTAAATACGTGAGTAAGGTGCAGAGTCCATTATTTTTTCTCTACAAGTCTGAACAAGCCTAATATCGCGAATCGAAAGTCAGCGCCGAAGACGCAGATGTCTTTTGCACGGCCAGACTGTTGGTCGCGACCGCTGGACAATACAAAATTTGCTCGACGTTTTATTGCGATCGCGGACGAATTCCTGCTCGGGAAACCTGTGAAGATAAAAGCAGTGCTCGCGGTAGTGCAATATTTTCAAGCTGGACGAAAAGTGCCATTGATTTCAGACATGCTAATCGGTAGCCGAGGAAGTGAAACATACAGCTTTTTTTGACGCCGGACTCGCGACAAAATCAGACGACATCTTGCATAAGATCAAAGCCGTCTGTCGTGAATCTATCGCGTCCTATCTATCTAACCTGCTGAATCTATCGTCCTCGCGTTATCGAACACGAGGGCGAAGTGCGGAGTAGTTTTTCGGCCTCTGCAGGTCCGAACCAATTTAATAATCGCGAATGAAAAGTCGGCGTCGGTGTCGGTCACGCGAATTTGTCTAGAAGGCCAGATGGCGGCCGCGTCTGTCGGTTAATGCGTAATTCGTTCATCGTTTTGTCGCAAACGCAGGCAACTTGTCGTCAGGAAACCAGTGAGAATCGAGTCGCTGCTAGCTCGAGTAAAATGTTTTCGAAGTAAACGAGAAAATGGTCGGATGTCACAAGTGCGAATTCGTCGCAGAAAACGTTGGGCCGTCTCAGCTGTTTTTGACGCCGGGTCCGAATCAACAGGTCTCTACGACACAAAAGTTACGCAAATAGTGAAAGTTTGACGGCAATTGACGCCGAATCGTGACCGCTGATACAACACGCCGAGGAGTTTCGAAAATTTAAGATATTCTTTCCGATTCACGTTACACCCCGTATTAACGTTATTTCTTCTATATTTAGATTGGTTGTCCCAACGATATCATTCATTTCATTTCATTCATTTCATGTCTACAACAATTTCAATTGATAATGTTTCATTCCGTTCATTGTTTCAATTTCATTTCATTTCATGTCTTGTTCCGTCGACTGTTAATCCCATGACATAAAAATATTTCAATTCATGTTACACTACGTATTAACCCCACACCTCACGTATCATTTTATCTACCTTCTAACTCATGACTGGGATAGATATCGACCCCACGTATTTCTTCTATGTACAAGGGTATGAGCAGTAAATAGTGTTTTCGCACATGAATTTCTTCGTTTTTTAATAAGGATGCAGCAAATTTGATTTTATTAAAGTTTAGGGGGTAAAAATCATACTCAAGGCCCAAAACTCTTGAATATCGTCTGGGGTGGTTTTCTACCCCATACATCAGTTTTAGGGTTAACATTATTCATTTTATATCTAGTCTCAATGTTGTAATAAATATTTCATGCTTTGGTCTATCAACTGTTAATTCCATGACATAAAAATATTCCAATTAACGTTAAACCGCGTATTAACATTATTTTGTGTATGTCGTGTCCGATTGTTGAAACGTTGTAATAAACATTTTATGTGTTGGTTTATCGACTGTTAATTCCATGACATTAAAGTATTTCATGCAGATTTTGTGTTTACAGATTCAACGTTCGGAACTTCAGGGCCAAATTATTTTCCTCTGGAGGCCGGTGTGTTCTGTCGGACTCTGCGTTTTTGAATTGCAACATCGAAATCTACTGGCTAAATATACTTTCCATAGATTCCTTGTTGTCGATTCATTTGCCCCGGCTTATCTTTCTATCGAAGCCTTGTAGAGAACGTTTTTTTAATGCATATTCACTTTCACAACAGGCATCAGTGCTCTCGCTGGCAATTTTATATGCAAAGTATTGTTAACGACGTAGATTAACATAATTCATCTTGTTCATGCATTAACGGAGCATCGATAAAAATAATGTACACAATCTGAGTCTTATTTTCATTGCGACAACTAAACTTGCTCCACAGCCTGGTCCAATAAAAGCAAACAGTCTTTGCGCTCTGGGTAAAGATGCATCGCAATATGAACAATGGCTAACTGCTTTATTGTTTATCTAGGTGTTTCTGGAATAAGCATCTCCGTTAGAGCACTATACAAACAAATCGTACACAGAAACACATTGTGACTAAAAAAAGACATGCAACAAAAACAACAACTATAACTAACTTAAAATTAAACATAACAAAAAACCGAAATTACCGGAGAAGCCGTACCGAAAAATAGAAATATGAACCAAGAATAAAAGCAAGGGTATACACTAAATATAATAAAATAAAAATAATAATGATTATAATAAAATAATAAAGTAAAAATAATAATAATAAAATAAGAGCGCTGAAGGACCCAGGTCGAAGGCCCTTTCCCAAGGTGTAAAATTAGCACCAAGTATAAAAATTAGTATTAAAAAAAGAAAAGATGAACTTTGTCAATAAATCTCCTTTACTAGTACTAATAAAATAATAATGATGGTAATAATAGAGAATCGGATGTAAAGTGCATCGTTGGGAAAACGCGACGAATAGCGGAATTGTAGCCTGGGCATGAACCAATGCGAAACGCCCAATTCCGAGATTGAACTACCGGCAACTACCGGCATTGAACTACAGTCATCGACGAGTGTGTGGATGGTCTGATCTCTTAGTCGCCTCGATCGGGCCGCAGGACGATTCGATAACCCGGCGATATTCCATCGTCCGACGAGTGGCATCCTCATATATAGATATATGAAGTATTCCATACCAAATCGACCCGAGTCTGACCCGTCATATCTTGGATTTGGCCCGCAATTTTTTATATGATTGAACTAAGTCTCAAAAGCACTCAGATATTTTTTTCAAATTTTTTCAGATTGTTTATAATAATTTATAATTAAAAAAGGAATTATTGATCGCCACAATTTAAAAATCTGAAAAAATTCTGGAAAATCATGTGTCATATATAAGAATTTTTAAGATTTGAGCTGGAGTGAGCTGACGTCACCCACTCAATCTGAGTGCTTTTGAGACTTAGTTCAATCATATAAAAAATTGCGGGCCAAATCCAAGATATGAAGGGTCAGACTCAGGTCGATTTGGTATGGAATACCTCATATATAAATATATATAGATATATCCTCGTATATAGATATATCCTCATATATAGATATGCCATATATATATATATCCTCATATATAGATATATGAATTAATTTTTTCGGTTTCGGTCGGGATAGCGCGCCGGCGGAGTCGTTTTATTAATGGTCCGTTCAGTCAATACTTCTAAACACTCTTTTAAGTTACAGAGTAAATTTTAATGGCCTCTGCAGCTGCGAATATTTTATTCTCAATTACTCGGGTGTACGCGAGGTCCGGTAGATATCAAAATATTCGAATGAAACAATCGACGGTAGTTCCGTTGTGGTTTATCCACTCGAAACGCATACTTTTATTTTATTTTCTGTCGGTATGAAATCGCCATTCAGTAATCGAGTAGATACTCGGCTCAAGCTCAACCACCGACCGAGGAACATCAGCTCTTCAAGCCAGCGAGTTCAATCGGGAGCCATCGCTTTGATACTTTTTTATTGTATAGATTATTGAATAGATACAATTCAACTTCCGCTTATTTTGCCGTCAGCTCTTCAAGCACGACGACTCCACTCGGTAGGGTCGTCTTTGTAGTTTGAAGTATGTTAAGTATCAAGATTTTTTTTTTTTTTATTGTCTTCTCGGCCAATCCTTGATTTTCTTTCCGAATGGACTGACTTGTTAAGGGAATTCGAGTGAGCTAATCCGGTAGACAAGAAACTACTAACATGTTCTCCGAGTTGGAGGATGTTTCAGCTATCGTCGAAGTTGTGGAGAAGTTGCAGTGGTTCGAGTTACTGATACTTGTTTTTATAGTAAAACAATTCAATTTACGCTTATTTTACCGTCAGCTCTTCAAGCACGAAGACTCCACTCGGAAGGGTCGTCTTTGCAGTTTGCAGTAGGGGAGAGCGGGGCAAAATGGGACAGTTAAGCAAAAACTCAATTTTCCCATGATTTTTGGATACCCCATTTTGTCCAAACGATAAATCCGGATTTTAATATCCATTTTGCCCCACTCACCACCACCGCCGCCGTCCAAAAGTTATTGGAAAATTGCGTTTTTCATCATTATCCCGTTTTGCCCCACAGTCCCATTTTTCCCCGCTCTTCCCTATTTTAAGTAATAATATTTTTTTTCATTGTCTGTTCGAAGAATCCTTGATTTTCTTTCCGAATGGACTGACTTATTAAGGGAATTCGAGTGAGCTAGTCCGTTAGGCAAGAAACTGCTAACATGTTCTCTGACTTACAGAATGTTTCAGCTACCATCGGAATCGTGGAAAAGTTGCAGTGGTTCGAGTTACGTGCTCTCCGGCCGTGCGTTGGCCACGGTCGCGTGGCAGCCATGCGAGCGTCGATCGAGTAACGGGAGCGACGTCGAGGGAAATAGTCGTGCGAACGAAGTATCCTCCTTCGTACGCGGGAGGGGATACCGAACTCGGGTGTCGAATACGTCCCGGGTGTCCCGAGATGTGGGCAGTCGCTCTTTCCAGGACAGGAGACTGAACACCCGACTTGTGAGAATTTGTCAATGCTACTATTCTTTCCGTTTTTAAAAGCATAGTCGACTTCTACGTAGGAAGGTCGCTTAGCTTGTAAGCAGCTTTTTGAATTTCTGGATTGACTTTGCTAAGTAGTTCGGGCAGTCGGGTGCACACTTTTTCTGTGCCCGAATGGACTGTAAGTGTTTTTTCTGAGGTCTCTCAAGATCGAAGATCTATTCGTCTGCCGGTGCTGTCGGGACGACATTGGGAGGATCGAATAAATTTTTCAATCCGTCTTGGCAAATAAAATAAAAAATGCTCCACTTTGCAAAGGCTTTTGCTTTACTTAAAGTTTATGCAAACTGAAGCTCAATATTCGAGGATGATTGTTCGTCGGTTAATGAGCAGTCACGCTCGATTCTTTCCCACGACCCAATTCGCCACGAGTCACGCAGCTATCTGTGTGTTTTTTACTGATAAATGTGCACTGACGAAAACCACAAAAATTCGCGCTCGTGATAACTTTTAAAAAAATATATATTTATCTCCACACATACCCTTATTATTCCAGGTCCCCTGAGCTTGGCTCTCACAATTCCACCGCCGCAAGGCAACACGTGGAACTCCGTGGTTGCATTTTCTTGCGGTCTGTAACGGAAGTTGATGAACCCGTCGTTCTTACGAAGATTCGCCGTCGTGTAACGGCCCGTGCGCAGTGTCTGCGCCGGGGTTCTACGGAATTTAAGCATCTCCTCGGCCACCCTCGTCGAAACATTGTTTCGCATGCTGACCTGACGGGAGAAAACATTGATCGATGGTTTCGAACGATAGTCGGTGAGTGTCACATCGGTTTTGTTGAAGATTGCATGAGGGCGAAAATTGGATGTTTCTCACGTACCACGTAAAGTGTGAAATTGTAGGTGGAATTGTATTTGAGACCGTGTAAGGTGAGCCTCGTTTGGGGTACGCAATGAAGACCCTCCGGAACGCCGCGATGTTGATGCTCCTTTGACGCGCTGCCTCTGCTCGGACGCGGATGACTCTTCAGAATGTTTCTCGCGGCGCAGAGGGTTCTCGGATGGGGAGAACTGCCCGATGTCACGGCCAGGCAGTAGCTCGACAAATGAGGATCCACCTGACTGCAATTTTTCAATCGTAGAAAAGATAAGTATTATTTTTTAATTGCGTCCTCATAGAAGAAGCTTTGATTTCATGAAAAAAAAAATTTCGTGATTTAAATGAAAACGTGTTCAGAATGTTCGAAAACATCGGCGTGTGTGTCAGACCTGAAAAAGTAAAACTTATAACTTGTGAACAGCTTGAGCTATCGAGCGTAAGTTTCTAAGACTTGAATTTTAAGACGGTAGCCTGAGCTTAAAATCGCTCTTGACATCGAACTTAAGATCGCTCTTAAAATCGATGTTAAGACCGAAGTTTGGCCCGAACTTAATTCCGTGTTTATAATCTTATGTTCGAACTTCATTTTGTGCTTCAGTTTGATCTTAAATTCGAACTTAAGTCGGAACTCGAATTCGATTGTAGTTCGAGTTCGATATTTTCTAACTCAAATCGGAATTTAAGATCAAACTTAAGCACGAAATGTTGAATTAGAGGTTCGATTTCAAATTCGCTTAAGCAGGCAATGAAGTTCAGGCCAACCTGCGACCTTAAGTTCGATACTAAGTGCGATCTTAAGTTTAAACGAGCGCTTTAAGATTCGTCTTTAAGGTAAGTAGAAGGGTCAATCCTCAATGTTGAGTTAAATTTTTTGCAAATGCTTTCAGTCATAAAAATTGTAATGATTTTGAATTTTACTAAAAAAAAGTCTGTGCCCACGCTAGCTCTTACAATTTTTGCGCTATCGGTCTAAAAAATTGTACACAGGGGACTATTATCGATCGATGATTCCTACTTAATTTGGCGAGGATCGATCGAACCGTTAAAATTTTCTCGAATTCTAGGAAAAATTTGTAATTTCTCTCTGACGTGAGTTTCTGTACCAAATATTGAGTTAAGAGTGAAATAAGTAGGAGATTTGTGAACAGTGGGAAAAAATACATCAGACGTGATCCCGACACGACGAATAACTATAACTTTTATAGGGAATCTTTGTAGTGATTATTGCAAACAATTAGTGATTTTTTTTGTATTTTCCAACAGCCATATTTTTCAAACGCTGTTATTTTCATTTACCGACAACGTTCCTCAACTTGGAAGCGAAATAATCACGGAAAATGATTTTTCCTAGAAGCTTTGTACACAAAAGTAGATTACACGAGGAAGCCTTGCGAAAATTTCGATTTTCCACATTCTTTTTTTTAACAAAGTAGAAAGTCTTGTACTAACGGGTAAACTTACCTTTTGCTCCAGGATACCGTCAGCCGACGTCGGCTTCGCCTCTGCTGGAACTTCAGACTGTGCTGGCGCTGCTTCCCTCCCGTGGTATCGTAAGATTTCATTGGTAAATGGTCGAGTTCGCTGGAGGTCGCGTACAGCAGCACGGTATTCGGCGACCCATTTACATCAGTTTTTTTTCCAGCTTCCGGTATAGTCTTCATCTCGAGTCTGTACAGTCCGGCTCGTACCCTTGGTATCGTGAAGTTCTGCGCGTCCTCACCCTCGTAGGTGAACAACGGTGATCCGGAAACCAGCGTATTAACCAGCCACGTCGTCTGCGCCGCTGTTATATCCGCGCATCAAAATTAAGCGAGTTACGAAAAGGCAAAACATTAAAATACGAATTGTCATCTCGTACGCTGGAGATCTACGGTCCATCGTCTACGGATATTCAACTTCGCCGCGTTTAATTTTACGTATCCGCCCGTACGAAAAGTGCCCGACTCGAAGTAAGGTCAGAATTAACAATTTTCTTTTTTTATTTACATTTTTTTTTTTTTATGGCGAAAAAGAATTCTAAACCTCTCGTCCCTCGTTGGACTAAATAAGAGTTGTATCGGGAAAAAAGTGTAATTAGAAGTTGATCATTGAATAGCCTCGTATGCATAGCTCCGTACCGTCCGAAGCGCGGGTCCCTTTTAATGCTGACGGGCACGTATCGGCGTTCATCCGTGTGCGTTATACGCTCGATACGTGTCCGGAGAGAAAAGCGCTCGGGCCGATGCCGAAGCCGATTCCCGCGAGGCAATAAGTTTTTATGCGATAATTCTAGTGATCAGTTTTTGGGAATTATAGGAGCGGTAAGGGTGTTTACGCATACAATTTTCTTTTCGTGGAAGCTCGTGCGTGCCGGACGCACCGTTCTCATCTCTCTATACCGGGACTCATCGATATAATTTGCCCCGGTTTGTAATGTTGTGGTTTTAAAGGCAGTGAGAGAGGATGACGAGGAAGCCCTCGGAATTCTATGGAGAGGCGAAAGAGCCGAGGTGGATCGAGGGAGACGGAGAGAGAGAGAGAGAGAGAGAGAGAGCAGTGAGACGGGGATCGTCGGACGTTTATCCCGTCGAAGGAGTCGCGCGCAGTTAGAGCCGAGCGATCGTATGGTTAATCGGTCGATAGTGCGAGGAGAGCGAGGCCTTCTTCTTCGGGCTTCTTCCCCCGTTCCTCGTATATACACAACTATACCCATCCGTCCCACGCGCCGCGTGTGTACGTCCAGCCGCATAATCGTTCCCGTTGACGACTCGGTCGTTCCACGTTCGCGCTGTCCCCTTTCCCTCCCTGAGAGAGATAACGGCCCCGGCTGCCGTGCGGCCGCTCTCGTTCACCGTGATTTAAGTGAAATTTAATGTAACGATATCGCGAACCTCCCATCTCTCTCTCCCCCACCCCCTTCCTTCCCTCCCCTCCTCATCCTATTTCGCTCTTCGCGATCGGGTCACTTATGCGAGATACTTTGTATTCATCGCGCGAGAGACCGGACTCCCCATCGACTTTTCCTCTATACGGATATTAAATCGCTCGATCGTTTCACCAATGCTGGAATGAACTCTATCCGGGCGAGTGTCGTCTTCGGGACACAGCGCTTCCTGTCTTTACTCTTCGATAGATCTTACTTCTTTTTTTTTCTAAAGCTTTTTTTTTTTTTATATTTTTTACATCCGTGCAACGGCTCAATAATCGATTGCGCGTAGTAATTTAACTTTAATGCTTACATCTCGCCCCGTTGCTCTGATGATGATCCCCGTCCGGTGGTTCCACGGAGCTCACCGTCCACGATATCGCCCCGGTGCACGGTGTTACGAGCAGTGTCAGAGGTGGACCGTCGCGCGGGCTCAGATAATAGAACCTGCAATTATTTCAGCTGAATCCAGTATGATATTATCGTTCACGTAGTGTCGAGAGTTAATGACCATCATGCGCGTTAAATGTGCTCCGCCCGCGCGCGCATGCGTCGAGCTTTTCGGAGCGCTACTTGTTCTTTTTTTTTTTTCTCGAATAATATCTCTTTGATGCTTGTGTGGTCTCGGGGACTCCGGCTGGATAGGCGTACTGGTGATGTAGCGAAAAAGCCGGGTGTTAAACAAACAACAAACCGAGGCCACCGAGGAGGAACGAAAATATGTGGCCCAGTTTAGTTGATGTGTACGAAGACGACGAAGAGAGAGAAACAACGAGGCTGACTAACCGGAGGCGGGGAGACTCTCTTTAACATCGCTCCGACGTCTCTCCCGCTTTTTACTGCGGGACGTTTGAGACCCGACAGCGCGTATTTTTCACGTATAACAGGAAACGTTCGGGGAGTACACGTGGTGCGCTCACTTCAGCGAGGTTCGACGAGTTTGTACACCAGCAGATTATTGACCCGAAAGCTTCTCGAGGACTATGTAAGATTTTATTTTGTTGTAACTTTTTTTGTTTTTTTCAGGAAAACGAAGAGAACACAGCATCGAGGACTGTCGAAGATTAATCGGGAATTCGCTCCGGATGGAGAGATAAAATGCTGGAAGCCGCATCGCCGTCCCGAGGCGGACTGCACACGATTCGGGCAGGCCCGTCCAAGAAAGTGAGCGGTCTCGGGGAGGATCTCACACGTGACCACAGCCGCGCAGACGGTGTAATTAATGAGAAGGACCATCAAAGGAAAAGCTCGGCTTGACTCGGGGAATTTCTCATGAGAGAAAGTGTTTAAGCCCGGGCACCGCTGTGACAAAGTTTTGAAGATTATAGGGAGCTCGTTCATCCCGCGGAGTATGTAATAAAGCTGCGACTGTGCAGGGGGAAAATATATCCTGAGAGCTATAAAGCTCTCGTTGAGATATCGCGTCGCCTCGAGGTCGTTCCGTGTCCACGGTCACTGGATGGAAGGTGGAACAAGAGCAACGAGAGACCGAGATATTCGGTACTGGAAGAATCCCCGAGCTCACTCTCTCGCGGCAAGTAGCCAAAGCGTTTCTCCCGAGATTAAACGCTCCGACCGTTCGTCTCTTCGCGTCGGGACGTTTTAGTTTCTCGAAGAACCCTTTCGGTACCTATAACAACAATATTAATTCACTGATGAGACCGCGAATCTTTTAACTCCGTAGAGGATCTCGGGACGATAGAATTAACTTGCGACTCTATTTTTCCAAAAAAAGTTATCGACCCTTTTTTAACAATATTTTTTTTTGTCCTTTTTTTCCAGAGCGAGCATCGGGAGTCGCACGCGTGTTCCTCGAGACGCATGACGCGTCGGGGCGTCGTTGCACGTGCTCCCCATTCGTGTGGCCGTGTCTTCATCCTCCGCTACGGCTGTGGCTCCACCGCTGCTCTTCTCTCGGCAGTGAGCTATTGTAAAATTAGCGTCGGGACACAATGCCGGCGTCGCGTCGTCTGGGGTCGTGTTCGCGACCCCCGTGGCTAAATCCAGCTTTCGCGACGGCAAGAGGAACGCCGCGGCGCACGAGCGCTCGCTCGACACGCCGTGCGTAACGTACGACCGGAGAGTTCGCGGATAATCATAGCCCCCTCCCCGTCGCCGACGAAAAACCGCCCGAGTAAACTCGACTGGATAAAGTTTGCAATCACGCACGGTTTATCCGCAAAATAGACTCACTTGGAAACATTGCCCGGCTGCAGTGTGGCCGGTATCTGATACTCCGGATGAAGAACGTCGGTCCTGTTGAACTCCTCGACTCTCGTGGGACGCTCCATTCCGTACGGGCGAGGGCTTCCCTGGAAACCGCGTCGCTGTTGGAGCAGAAGAACATCCTCGCCACGGGCACTGCCTTGATTCTTCCGGTGGGTCAGGACCGCTGCTGCGAGTACAAAACTCAGGAGACGCAACTCCGCGAACATCATCGGAACACTCTGTTGGAACTTTGACGAAATAAAAAAACTTGTCTCCGTCCGGACTGCTCGCGCACTTTGACGAAAGAGAAACAAACAAACAAATAAAAAAACTAGTAATTCTTGAGATATCGCCACGTTCCTGATCGTGCGACGAAAGGGACTCGAGGACTCTCCCGGATACGTGAGACGAAAGAGAAAAAAAAGAAGAAAAAAAAAAAAACCGACAGAAACAACGTGCGTGCTAGCGATGACGAAATCTCGTGCGGGGGATCGGGTTATGCCGGCGCGTTCGCGTTACAAAAGAGTCTTGCGATACACAGCGAGGTCGAATAGATGTATACGACGATATTATACACGGAGAGCCGGTGGCGGGTCGGGTAGAGTCGAGGCCAAGGAGATTTCGAGAGACGCGTTTGCCCGACGTCTAGCAGAGAGCAGAAGTTCTAGAACTCGCGACGACGCTCGCGACTGTTGTGCGCGTTGGTTAGCAGCGATGAAGGCGAAAGACGGTCCGCTCCGCTACCGAGCCGATGCCGACAAACCCCTTCTTTGGGAGAGAGAGTGAATCGCCTAGCGTACCGGGCACACACGGGGAGACCAAACGACGAAAGAGAGTACAACCGTCGACGAGGATGGCGAAGACGAAGACGACGAGGTTTGAAGTAGCTGCCGCCGCTGCTGCTGCTGCTGCTGGTGGGCATTAGCCCCCGCGTGGACGACGCGTGCAGACGCGTTCTTACCCCACTACGGGCCACGCAGTTCCATCATTGCCACTACCTCCGTCGCCCTTCCGCCTCCTTCCTATCGGATATCGAAGCAGAACAACGCGCACGCCTCTCCCACGAGCTCTCCCAGTATACACGTGGCTTCTCTCACTGCGGGATCCACGTATCGGGGGATCCTCAAATTTAACCCTTTGATATTATCTTGTTGACACGCGGAGCAGTTTGTTCCTTTAAAGTCATTAACGTAGACGGATTAATTGTTTATTTTGAAATCGCATCAAAATCGTTAATGATTGTCGATTGGATGTTTAAAAAAAAATCTTTTACACGGATACGAATATCTCGTTCTCTGGATATGTAAGAATCCTTTTCGATATTGGATATTCTATACAAAAATTCTTATAAAATTATTTTCTTTGGTCCTTTTATTTCAAGACTATCTCCGATGCATTTTTTGTGCACTTTCTGTAATTTATATGACTTATTTTATTCGTCCGACTTTTTTAAGCCATTTTACTTACTTTACTCACTTGACTTATTTTATTCAGTTGACTTGTTTTTACTCATTGAATTGCTTTTACATATTTCACTCGTAGCCCGATATCCGATACGAAAATTCGCGTTATAAATAAATAACAAAAATATTTTAGTGAATCACGGGCCCCGAACGAGTCTCGAGCGCGCGAAGACGCTGCTAGTAGAGAGGGTCCATGGAAGGATCGGCGGGAGAAGGAGCGAGAGATGGGGACGACGAGAGGATTCCAAAATGGAGACGTAGCGGAGCAAAGCGAGGAAGGTCCGAGGAAGACACAGCTCGTAAAAAACGGCAGAGAGCCGAACGAGCGAGGTAACTCCTTCTTCTCCGCCCTACCGAAAAATACTTCATGAATAAATTTATGATAAACCATAAATGAGAATTTCTTCGGCTCGCGGTGGGCCCTGACGGTGGAAGGCTTCCCACGTTTTTTTCGAATTTTAAATTGCCCAAGAGAGTAGAGGGGCCCGCACGCAGCAGCGGCGATCGTCAGCCACAAACTTGGGCTCTTCAGCCTTCCTGACCCTTCACAGCCCCTGTCGAAGCGCTCTCCCGCCGAATCTCCCTTAGACCAAGAGCTCGCTCCCTCGGTCTCTCTCGCTCACTCTCGGGATTCTTTGCGATCCGAATGTTAGGATGGTACTTAATTTTTTGACGGGAAAAGGGCACTCAGTTGATCCGTTCGCGTGACGCTGAGTGATTAGTGAAGAACAAAAAAAAAAGGAAATTAAAAAAATTAAAATATTCGTTCGAGGGACCGATCGTCGATAAACGTGTCCCTAATCCGTGTGATTATTCACTGGTCAAGGAAAACAAAACAAAAAATAAAAAAACATGAAGATTAGAGCCAGAGGCTTCCGATGTGTCCTCGCGCGGTTGGTCGAGAGGGGGTTGCTGAGAGTCGTCCCTTCGCTGCATAACACACCACGGGCAAGTAGTCGGGGCAGCGAATGGTCAGCCATCCGAGCGATCACAGGAAACATCTCATGCGGCGAGGAGAAACGATCCTCCTGCTCGCTGAGCGCCACGAGATAATCCAACGAGGTATGCAGATCTCGTGCAGATAAACTTCGGGCACGAGGTAACCGACGTTGTGCGAGATTAGAAGATTGCACGATGGAAAATTGACCGTACATAATGCTATATATATATATATATATATATATATATGATTTTTTTGCAGGTCGAATACGCGCCGAGACGAGGCGACTTCCCGGTGCGGCGCAGAGGATCGGCCGTCTTTCTTCGCGAGGACGATTGAACTTGGGAGTAGGAAAAAGATGGGGACAGCGAAAGCGGAGGGGCACAAGGACGCGAGGAGCGCGGGGCATCGGCGGTGAGGAGTAGCGGAAGAGAGCTAGGCTGAAGAGTGGCGAAGAAGAGGAAGAAGAAGGAGATAAAGAAGAGGAGATCGACCGGGAGGTTTTACGGTACGAGCGAGATGATGACAGCGGCTCGGTCGGGTGGCAGGCCGATAAATCATGCCCCACGGTGTGGGAACCTGCGCCTATATCCACAGCCTTGCGCCGCGTACGCTCTCTCTCTCTCTCTCTCTCTCTCGGCATCGGTGAAAAGCCTGCACGGGGCCTCCTCCCGCGTGTCCTGAGAGACCGCGCGCAAAACACATACGGAGGATGCTCGGGAACCGGAGGAGGAACGATCGGGAGCGAGACGGTCGGAGCTGTTTCACGATGAGTGACGGTCTACCGAGAAGTCGGACTCTTCGACGATCGTCTGCGGTCAGCGGGACATCGGGAGCAACGTCGGTGAGCTACCAGGCTCGCATCGAGCAGGGACACCAATGAAGTACACCCTGAAGATATCTGCATGACATCAAATTTCATCTTAGGCAAATCATCTGTCAATGCTCGACTTTGGGAAGAAAAAAGAATTGTTTACTCATAGAATTTTATTCTCTGAGTGAAGTTCCCCGAGCAAAGTTTCCTCGAGGCAAAACACAGTCGGTATAACTTGACGAAATTAAGTCTCATGCAGATGTCTTCAGGGTCATCGATGAAGGACGATAAAATTAGCCGACGATAACTGGGCTGGGACCTCCGTCTTTCGTCAAACTTTTCCTCCCGTAACGGTGGGACACGTAGGAGAGAATTCTTACGCAATGTTCTGTTACAGGATCGCAGACCCTCGCGGATTAATGAATTGACGAAGCCACGATGACAATGCCCGGCCGAACAACAAAAGGAACTTTTCGCCGAGGTTTCTAGATGCTGGCCTAAGTGTATTTCTTGCACCGTTTTGTTCTGCCGCGCGGCAGAGGAACGCGATAGATGCCCGAGGAAGAAGAGAAGGAGGAAGGGAGCACGGAGGGCACAGCGGCAGCAATTCGTCGGCCGTAAAAGCTGCGGACCCGGAGGCGGCTCGTCGCTCGTATATCGGCCCACCGGTCCCGCTCCGCATAAACTTTCATCGATCTACTCTCGTTCCTACTACGCTCGGGCCTCCCTCGATGACGGGGTCCTCTCGGACCCTTTTGGCTCGCTCTGGCAAACCGGACAATTTAGTGTCTAATAAAAATATATTTTAGTTAAGCGAAGTAATAAATTAAGAAGAGGGCACTACATAGTTTCTCGCAAACGATGGAGGATGAATGATAAATATATGTAGCGCGGTATGCGTACTTTATTTTTTATTTTTTTCAGTGTGCTCCAATTTAATTTTTTTTTCAAAGAGCGGATTCCGTCATATGTGAGGAACGAGGGCAAGACTCTGTCCTCGATATCGTTTGCTTCGCGGGACGTTAGATTTTTCGCTCGTTCGCGGAGGGCTGGAAGGGGAAAAGGTTTTTTTTTCTTTTCGTTCGACCGTGGAAGTTACGAGTTACGAGATTGTGCCGTTGGCGAGCTGTACCACCAGCCAAGGGTGTTTCCCTCATTCGTTTTTCTTGTCCCGGTCTCTCTTTCTCGTTCCGCGCTTTCTCTCGCGCTTAAACTCCCGCCTGACGACCGGTGGAACCGTCGGGAACGGCGTAGACGACAGGGCGTTTTACGAATGTGTTCACAAATAGTCTTTATAACGAAGCGCTTGTTCGCTCTGACTCATATACCGTCTGGGCACGTAGAGTTCCGAATAAATACCTATAGGTATATATATGGTGCAATGGGGTTGCGATACGATAGCGCTTTTGCTAATCCGACATCGAAAATTAATTGCAAAGTTCTCATCGGCGAAATTGTTTCTACAATCGCATTTTTTTTTCGTCAGGTGTTTAATATTTTTTTAATAGAGGTGTTTATATTTTTTTATCAGTAATGAACATTAGCGGACTTATCGAACCAATTTTTTTATTAGCGAAAAAATAAAATTGTAAAATTAGAAAAAAAAACCAGTTGTCTTAAAATTTTTACATCGAGAATTATCGTCGCGTACGAACCTGTCCATCTGGCTTGGATCTTTTTATTCTCGGTCAGCGTTCGGATATAATAGAAGCCAGTTAACTGTCGATATGTTCCGTCAGAATCCTACATCGAAAATTAAAAGCGAAGTACTCTCGGCCGAATTTGTTTCCACGATCGCATTTTTTTTCATGAGGTTTAAAATCTTTTTTAAACCTTATTTTTTGATAAAATTTTATCGGCAATAAAAAAATCTTCCTTTCGGTAATAAATCTTGGGGGAAGGGAGGGGGGAGGACTTATCGAACCAATTTTCTTATTAGCGAAAAAAAATAAAACAGTTTGTAAAAATAGAATACACAAAAGTGGTCTTAAAAATGTTGCATTGAAAATTGTCGTCGCGTACGAGCTCGTCTATCTGGTTCCCGATCCTTTTATTCTCGGTCCGCCTTTGCGTATAATAGAAGATTCCAGTTAACTTCATATTTTCGTCCAGAAACCAACATTGAAAATTCATTGCCAAGTGCGTGCTCACAGTCGCAATTTTTTTCATAAGGTGTTTATTTTTTTGTATCGGTAAAAAAAAACAATCTGTTTTCAGTAATAAATATTGGGAGGCTCGTCGAACCAATTGTTTATCGGCGAAAAAAAAAAAATAAAACAATAAAAAACAAATAGAAAGTACAAGTTGTCTTCAAATTTTTACGTTGACAATTATCGTCACGGTCATCGATTCGGATATAATAGAATCTAGTTAACTGTCCATATGTTCGGCCAGAAGTTGGCATCGAGAATTAGTGGCCAAGTTGGTGGGCTCATCGACACAATTTTTTTATTAGCCAAAAAAATAAAAAATTTAAAACCATTTTTAAAAAATAGAACACACAAGTTGCCTTAAAATTTTTAGATTGAAAATTATCGTCGCGTACGAGCCTGTCTATCTGGTTCGGATTTTTTTATTCACGGTCAGCCTTCGGACATAATAGAAATCCAGCTCACCGTTTGTATGTTCGGTTAGAATTCTACATCGCAAATTAATGGCCAAGTACATACTCCAAGGCGAAATTGTTTTTACAATCGCACTCTTTTCCATATGTTTTATTGTTTTATTAGCGAAAAAAAAAACCATTAAACAATATTTTTTTGTGGTAACTCGAGTCGTCTTAAAATTTTTGTATTGAAAATTATCATCGCGTACGAGCCCGTCTATCTTTCTCGGATCTTTTTATCCTCGGTCAGCCTTCGGGTATAATAGAACCCAGTTAACTTTTCATATGTTCGGTTAGAATCCGACATCGCAAATGAATGTGCCAATTACGTACTTCCAGGCGAAATTGTTTTTACAATCGCAATCTTTTCAATAACATTTAAAAAAAATTTTATCGATAATAAATGTTTTTCAGGGAGGAGGAGAGGGGGAGAGGTGGGGGGGTGAACGACCCAATTGTTTTATTAGCGAAAAAAAAAATGAATTTTTTTTCATAACTCAAGTCGTCTTAGAATTTTTATATCGAAAATTATCATCGCGTACGAGTCCGTCTATCTTGCTCGGATCTTTTTATTCTCGGTCAGCCTTCGGATATAATAGAACCCAGTTAACTGTTCATATGTTCGGTCAGAATCCAGGGTCGACATCGGTCACTCCTCCCCTGAGGTATCGTATAACCGTACGCGAAGTAGCGGCTACGCGATACACACACACACACACACACACACACACACACACACACACACACACACACACACACACACACACACACACACACACATATATATATATATATATATATATATATATATATATATATATATATATATATACATATATATATAGTGTATATATCCATCTCCCTTGCGCCTCCGAATTCACTTTTGCGGCCACGAAGACCTACGCGAGCATTTTGATATTGACCTCTACCGAGCGCAGGCCGGCCGTGGCCTACCGACTTGCCAACTTCTCTCCGCACGCTAAGCCCCAGGACCCACTTCTCTCTCGGGCCGGTCCTCCCTTTTTCGAGAGCGACACCTTCCAAGTGTTGAGCGACGATCGGTCGCGCGACCGCGCTCTCTCCCGCGCGTTTACGTGTTTTCTTCATTCCCCATATTGCAACGTCGCGCGGCGTGCCAAATCTCTCGCCTCGCACCACCCGATTTTATCGTCACGTCTCGGTCGCTCTCATTCACCCTGGGCCGAGTTTGCCGGGTCCCCCCCCCCCTCCCCCCCCCGATCATCCCACTCGGAGGGACTCTTTCTACTCGGGTGTCAAGCAGCGACGAAACTCTCCCTGTTCGTTGCTCCACTGGCCAGAGGCGATATTTTATTTCTCGCCTTCTTGCACGTCCGTCACCAGCCGTGCAGAAATTTAGTTGGGCGGCCGAGATAAACTATAGGGCCATTAACAGGCATACCCGTGAAATCCATAATAGGGAATTCAAACTAGGACCCTACTGGGCCCAATGTAGGAGTCCACAATTGAATGTTAAGGGACAGTGAGGGAAACCATTGAAGGGCACCCATATTTCGCCTTACTGGGTCCTATAAAGGAAAACCAAGCTTCAATCGAACAATCTACAGTGAGAATTTCAACAGAGGCCCTATTTAGATTTTTTTGGGGATTCCACAATTGAAATTGAAAATTAGAAACTTAGTGCTGGATATTTATTGAGCATAATACACAAATCATTTGTTAAGAAAAATATTAACAATGCGATTGATATGTCAGAAATTGAATGAATTATTTTCACGATTTTTTTTTGTTTGTATTTTCATTTATTTACGATGAACCTGCGAAAAAATGCAGTTAATAATTTGTCCAAACGTATACGCACTATTGTGCATTTGTTGTTTAATTCGTCGGGGATTATCGATACTGGTGACTTTTTAATATTCGATAATGCCAACTATCGAATTATTCATTAAGGATTGTTAATCAATTGTTAATTGACGATCGTTAATTACATACAGATAAACAATTTTTCAACCTTATTTCCTTGTGAATAGTTTCTCAGTGCACAATATCTACAAACGTTTTATTCGATTGTCAATTGAATTTTATTGACAAAAGGCACAATGTCAATAACAAACAAAAAAAAGAAAAAAAATTATTTTAAGCGTTCACGAATAAATTGTTCTATTCCAATTATTTTATATCGCATTCACATAAATTTAGCCATAACACCTTCTTTAATTTTAAATAGACAATACAAAAAAAAAAGAACTCTAATAAGATGTGAAGAGCCGTGTGAGCTAAGGCGCAGAGCAGCAACCACAGGGAACCCCCTTCGAGACCCACCTGCAGCAAAACAATTTACAAATGTTTTTTTTTTCGGCGATCTAAATCGACTACTATATTCGATAATTAAAAATCTCTGATAAACAATGCGCAACATCCAAGAAACACCTGCGAATAAATATTTTTCAATTTAATTTATGTACTAATTTAGTAGGGGCTTAATGGGAAAGCCTTCATGGGGCCTAACAAGGAAACTCATAAAGGCCCCATACCTCAAAGTGTGAAAAGCCTAGTCGGGCATTGGTTAGTTTTCCATTCTAGGCCCCGTAAAATGTCGGGGAAGTGTAGAAGGGCCCAGACAACACCCCCTGACTAAATTTCTGCTCGGGCAGCCGCGAACTCGAGCAACGATGCTGCAACTCTTTTCTCGGCGTTTCATCGGGGCGTCAAGGAAAGAACGGAGTTTCGTTCACTCGTCGATCATCAGAAAAGTCTATTTTAGAGTCACCTTTTTTTTTCTTAGGCCTTTATGGTCAAAGAAAAAAAAAATATATTGTCACACGACTGACCCGCAATTTTTGTTTAAATCTCCTTTCTTCCACCGCAAGAGATTAAAAATCTCTAATAAACAATGCGCAACATCCAAGAAACACCTGCAAATAAATGTTTTTCAATTTAATTTATTTACTAATTTAGTAGGGGCTTAATGGGAAAGCCTTCATGGGGCCTAGCAAGGAAACTCATAAAGGCCCCATACCTCAAAGTGTGAAAAGCCTAGTCGGGCATTGGTTAGTTTTCCATTCTAGGCCCCGTAAAATGTCGGGGAAGTGTAGAAGGGCCCAGACAACACCCCCTGACTAAATTTCTGCTCGGTCAGCCGCGAACTCGAGCAACGATGCTGCAACTCTTTTCTCGGCGTTTCATCGGGGCGTCAGGGAAAGAACGGAGTTTCGTTCATTCGTCGATCATCAGAAAAGTCTATTTTAAAGTCACCTTTTTTTTCTTAGGCCTTTATGGTCAAAGAAGAAAAAAAAAAAATTATTGTCACACGACTGACCCGCAATTTTTGTTTAAATCTCCTTTCTTCCACCGCAAGAGACGCTGCTCGCCCGGGCTCTCTCTCTCTCTCTCTCTCTCTCTCTCTCTCTCTCGAGTCCCGCGATGCTCATCGTTTCGACCGGTGTATTACTTATTTATTAGGACCGTACCGGGTGGTCCCGCGACATGACGGAATCGATTACGCGGCATTCGCCGAACCGGCCATTCGCCCGCTCTCGGTTACCCCCTTTTCGAATTATGCTTTCCTCCTCGGAGAGGAGATTCGATGCTGCTGCTGCTGCTCTCTCTCACCCTCCCTACCGCGCTGTAGAAAGGACTCTCGTGTGTGTCTTCTACTCCCCCACCATGCGTGCAACGCATAGCACACAACGCGCTCGTCCTTCCTCCTTTATTTTTTTTTTTAATTTTTTTTTCTCCTCATCGGGCTTATTATGTAATCAGAATAACAATAATTGCTCGAAACGACTACTCATCAATCGAGGAGAGACAGCCGCGCCCGGGGCCATACAACGATAGCTACTTGATAGTCCGGCTATGGCCATCCTCTTCACCGTCTTCACCGGCAATATCTCGAGGACTCTCGGGAGGGGCGGGGGGGGGGGGGGGGGGGGAGCGCCTCGTTCCCTTTGCCACCGTCCGAAAGAGTGAAGAGGAGAGACGCAGGGTTCCCCAAGCTTTATGAGAATTGTCTCGTTGGGAAGCCCCCCCCCCCCCGATAATTATCGAACGACTATCGACATACCCATCGCCCCGGCCGGTTAACTCTCTCCCCCCCCCCCCCCTCCCCCACCTCTGTGTGTCCCGTAAATGCCGAGGCGCGAGCGGACGTTTCACGCTTCTCATCGGTTTCGCTTCCTTCGTCATTATATATCGTAAACATTGTCGATGTAAAGAAATCAACGGACGCACAGTACATTGCAGATCCGAGATTGGACCGATGATTTGCGGTCTGACCGATCATCCTTGCCCTCTTACTCTTCCCGTACGAATTTAGCGTTACGAATAATCGCCCTTCGATACTCGCATCGCTGAAAATACTATTTCAGCTTCGATCGTGATGATGGTCTCCTCTCTGAGATTTGTTTTTATTATGTGTATATATATATATATATATATAAATATATCAAAAAATTGGGCACCCATAAAAATTTATGGGTGTATGGGGCATTCTATATCAGGCCAAACGGCCCAAAAACGGTGACCCGTTTAGGCCAAGCTGAAATTTCGTGATGTTGTATTTATACAGTCTGAGGACATGGAATTTTTTTCGACTTTCGTTTTTAACCCTTCACGTTTCGGGATTTCTTCTAACATGGTGGCCGTGTTCAGGGAAAACCGGGAAAAGTCAGGGACAAAATATCTTGGTCAGGGAATCGGGGAAAGTTAGGGAATTTCAAAATTGGTCGTGGAACAAGTAAATCCTCGCCGAAGCTTCTATAAATAAATAAGGTGTACATAAAAGGGAGCCTTAAAAAAAAAAAAAATTGGGAATGTTTTGAAAAAAACAAAGATCCAGTTGAACATTAACACAATAATTAGGCATTTTCATTTGCATCGTTAATTTTTTTTTTTATACAAGTCGGTTAGAAGTTTGGTCAGGGAAAAATTTTAATTGGTCAGTGAAAAATCAGGGAAAAGTTAGGGAATCTTTTTCCGGGGGAAAAACCGCCATCATGTTCTAAGCAGAAAAACGATACGAAGGCTCGTAATACATTTTCTTCTGCGTCATAGAAAAGAAACGATACGTCAAGGTGTGTTGGTGAATTTTTGCAGATGTTTTTTTGCACATTAACCAGTTATTCGAATCGTTCGAAGGTTGCGTCTTGGCACATTATAAGTTCTCGTTGAACAAGGATCCGCTACGAGAAGTGTCAAGCTAACAGTTAGGCGTGTTAATATTAACAATTATTATATCTAAGAAACTTTTTGTTTTAAAAAAAAAAAAAAAAATGTTTAAAAAAAAGATGCGATTTTCAAATTTACAGATGTTTTTTCGCACTAATATATAGTACATTAGGATACTAGCGTTTAAAAAAAAAACCTTTTCTGATGAGTGTGAGTTTGCAACACGAGTTAAGAAAACTTTTTTTTTCTACGAATATCGGAATGTAAAATTTTATTTCACAAAGTACGAAAATGGGGTTTTATACGTACGCGGAGGGTGCACAAAAAACAGTCACTTTCGTTGTTTTGCGCACGCTCAAAGTGAAATAAAGAATGATTCTGTGAAATTTTTTAGCGACGTACCGAGCGAAATTCAGTAATATCTGCTGAAAAAATGTAAAAAAAAAAAACAAGGATATTCCGCAATTTCTTTCAATTTCTTCTACTCGTAAAATGTAGAGAAAAAAAAAAATGACGAAGATAGCTCATAAAAAAAAATATATATATATAATATTTTTTGTACACGACGTTTTTGTACTACGAACATTGTTCTACTACCAAAAATTTCTGAGACATAAAGTCTATCCGCTATCTTCAAAACGAGAGCGGCTAAAAAAATCTCGAAACAATGCCCGCGTACGCCCAGTACAACACTTTGACATCCCAAACTCTCGCCACTATCTAAGAAAGTCAGAGTTCGTGCCGTTCGGACTCGAAGCGGAACGCCCCATATACGCGTGTATACGAAAAAATTGAGCCAACGGTAAAAATTGATACGTCTATAAAATGTATACAAAAATTGAGCCACCCATAAAAATTTATGCATATTCATACACGTATCTCAATTTTTAACGCACTCGTAATCGTTTATCCGCCGCGGTGAGACGTGGACCAAAAATTGGAGTGAAAAGAGTGCAAAAAAAAAATCTTCCCCAACCAGAAGGTATATATTGTGAGCAAAAAAAGGTTCTTCGGGCTCGAGAACTCGAGAGATACCGTTGAAAGTATATCGACATTCGACTCTTCGCTCGCTCTCGTTATATATATATATATATATATATATATATATATATATATATATATATATATATATATTTTTTCCATGTAGACACGACCGAGAGCGAGCACGGTGCGTAGTACGAGAACACGAGGGCGAGTGAGGGGTATCGTTCAAAGACCCACAAGTGCCCACGAATCCACGAGCCGAGTGTACCACCTTCGGGTAACACCACTCCTTGGACACCCAACCGGCTGGCCCCTGCCGCTGCTGTGCGTGAGATGTAACATGTAAATTTATCGTCCTATTAAAGTTTCGATGACACGATCCTCCTCCTCCCCCCCCCCCCCCCTCGGATACTTAGTAACTCGTCGGTGCAATGTATATACACCACCTTTTTTTCGTTTTTTTTTTTTTTTTTTTTCTCGCCAAGAATTATGCGAGCCCGGTGGTAGGACGGAATTAAATGAAGACATGTAGAATTACAATTGGTATGTACAGTTTATTTTTCGGGGCGGGGGGGGGGGGGGGGGGATTAATATAGATAATTCTCATCGTAATCGGGTCGGGGGTGGGGATGGGCTCGGGGCTCGGTATTCTTTTTTTTGTTGTTTTTTTTCTTTATTATTATTTTTTTTTTTTTTAGAGTATTCGGATCTTGGTTCATTCGCATATCAATTACTCTCACACTCTTCTCTCTCGTAGCTTCTTCTTCTTCTTCTTCTTTTTTTTTTACCCTTTCACTCGGTACATTAAATTTATTTACGCTTAATAATAATAATAGCAATGATAATAATAATCACAATAATAATCGTAATGATAATAATATTTCTTACGAGAAATCCGGAAATGAGGGAATACCAGTTGGGGGGGGGGGGGGGGGGGGGATAGCTAGCCTCGTCCCTAGCCTCGCGCGCATCTCTATTTCTATGTATTCTTTTTTTTCGGTTTTTTTTTTCTTCTTTTAATCTCTCGTCCATCGTTCATCTTATCTCTCGCTCGTTCATCTTATCTGGTCTCGAACTCTATTTTTTTTTTTTTAAATTCATTTATTTTTTTTTAAATTAATTCAATTGTTTACGCAATTCGGTTTAATTCAATAAATCGACAATAAATCGTATTCGTTAAAACGTGAGTTATGTGTGCGTGAGTGAACTAGTGGCGCTGTGTATTTCATTTTTTTTTTTTTTTTTTATCGCAAATCGCTGACCTCCGTCTCGTGGCGGCGAGAAAAACGGGGCAGACAATCGAGCGACCAAAAATCCATACACGGCTTAGGAAGTCTCTGTAGTAACCAGCGGTAAACGTATCACAAGTATGTAGCATCCATCGTTTTATTTTTTATTTTTTTTTATTATTATTATTATTATTTTTTTTAATTTAATAATCATTCGGTAGCGTCGAGCATTGGTCGCGTTACTCTCGTCGCGAGTCGCCTCGTCGTGTTCACTATTTTTATTTCATTCGATTATTCGACAATCGAGAGAAAAATTAAAGAAAACAAAAAATATATATAAAATCCAGCGGAATCTGCGGCAAGACTCTAATGTATTAAATCCTCTCTCGCTCATCCTCCCTTCACTCGAATCTGTTACATAGAAATATATATATTATTTATGTCTCTCGCGTCGGTCGCCGATCGGCGGACCAGTCTCGAATTTTTGTCGCGTGTCATTTTTTTTTTTTTTTTTCTTTTTTTTTTCATAGTCGAGAAAAACTCAAAACACGCGAGCAAATAGCACGAGAATTTGGCGTCACACGAATATATTTTTCGCCGGGCTTTTTGTATATATATATATATATATATATATATATATATATATATATACACACACATATATATATATATATCGCTTATTTTAAAACTCGTCTGACACTATTTATCCCGTTAATGAATTAATTGGTAATTAATATTGTCTGTATCTTCGGAGTTTTCGATTCACACCGAAGTTTTCGCTCGACCAACGCTCGACGTTTTTTTGTTTGTTTGTTTGTTGTTTTTTTTTTCTTTCTTCTTTTTTTCTCTCTTGTTTATTGTAATAATTATAGAGTTAACACGGGTTGGCACACGGGGCAAGTTATCGGGCGGGATTTCGGAGCACGCTTTCTGCAAAAATCAACTGCCCGACCGGATATCTCTCTCTCTTTAATCTTAAACATTATGTAGTTATCTTTATTTATTTTGTGTGTGTGTGTGTGTGTGTGTGTGTGTGTGTGTGTGTGTGTGTGTGTGT